>CP136055.1:415366148-416760439 GCA_032464435.1 Aegilops umbellulata | reverse complement strand
GTTCGGCACTAGGTCATCGGTGATTCGGATCACGGCGAGTACGACTCCATCATCCACGTTCTCCTTGAACGCTTCCGTTGTGATCTACAAGTGGTATGTAGATGCTCTCCTATCCCCTCGTTGCTAGAATACTCCATGGATAGATCTTGGTGATGCGTAGGAAAATTTTAATTTCTGCTACGATCCCCAACAGTGGCATCATGAGCTAGGTCTATGCGTAGTTTCTATGCACGAGTAGAACACAAAGTAGTTGTGGGCGTCGAATTGTCAATTCTTCTTGCCGTTACTAGTCCTATCTTGGTTCAGCAGTATTGTGGGATGAAGCGGCCCGGACCAACCTTACACGTACGCTTACGTGAGACCGGTTCCACCGACTGTCATGCACTAGTTGCATAAGGTGGCTGGCGGGTGTCTGTCTCTCCCACTTTAGTTGGATCGGATTCGATGAACAGGGTCCTTATGAAGGGTAAATAGAGATTGACAATTCACGTTGTGGTTTTAACGTAGGTAAGAAACGTTCTTGCTAGCAACCTATAACAGCCACGTAAAAACTTGCAACAACAATTAGAGGACGTCTAACTTGTTTTTGCAGCAAGTGCTTTGTGATGTGATATGGCCAGAAGTTGTGATGAATCATGTATGTGATGTATGAGATGATCTTGTTATTGTAATAGGAATCACGACTTGCATGTCGATGAGTATGACAACCGGCAGGAGCCATAGGAGTTGTCTTTATTTATTTATGACCTGTGTGTCAACTTAAATCGTCATGTAATTACTTTACTTTATTGCTAAAGCGTTAGCCATAGTAGTAGAAGTAATAGTTGACGTGACAACTTCATGAAGACACGATGATGGAGATCATGATGA
This sequence comes from Aegilops umbellulata, assembly GCA_032464435.1. Lineage (NCBI taxonomy): Eukaryota > Viridiplantae > Streptophyta > Magnoliopsida > Poales > Poaceae > Aegilops > Aegilops umbellulata. The sequence continues at coordinate 416,759,569 of CP136055.1, read as the reverse complement.
TGGAGATCATGGTGTCATGCCGGTGACGACGATGAACATGGCACCCCGAAGATGGAGATCAAAGGAGCGAAATGATGTTGGCCATATCATGTCACTATTTGATTGCATGTGATGTGTATCATGTTTTACATCTTATTTTCTTAGAATGACGGTAGCACAAATAAGATGATCCCTCATTAAAATATCAAAAATGTGTTCTCCCTAACTGTGCACTGTTGCTAAGGTTCGTCGTTCCGAAGCACCACGTGATGATCGGGTGTGATAGGTCCTTACGTTCGCATACAACGGGTGTAAGCCAGATTTACACACGCAATACACTTAGGTTGGATTGACGAGCCTAGCATGTAGAGACATGGCCTCGGAACACGGAGGACCGAAAGGTCGAACATGAGTCGTATAGAAGATACGATCAACATGGAGATGTTCACCGATGATGACTAGTCCGTCTCACGTGATGATCAGACACGGCCTAGTTGACTCGGATCATGTATCACTTAGATGACTAGAGGGATGTCAAATCTGAGTGGGAGTTCATTCATTAATTTGATTAGATGAACTTAATTATCATGAACTTAGTCTAAATCTTTACAATATGTTTTGTAGATCAAATGGCCCACGCTAATGTCACCCTCAACTTCAACGCGTTCCTAGAGAAAACCAAGCTGAAAGATGATGGCAGCAACTATGCGGACTGGGTCCGAAACCTGAGGATCATCCTCATAGCTGCCAAGAAAGATTATGTCCTAGAAGCACCGCTAGGTGATGCACCATTCCCAGCAAACCAGGACGTCATGAACGCCCATCAGTCTCGTGCTGATGATTACTCCCTCGTTCAGTGCGGCATGCTTTACAGCTTAGAACCGGGGCTCCAAAAGCGTTTTGAGCAACACGGAGCATATGAGATGTTCGAGGAGCTGAAATTGATTTTCCAAGCTCATGCCCGGGTCGAGAGATATGATGTCTCCGACAAGTTCTTTAGTGGTAAGATGGAGGAAAATAGCTCTGTCAGTGAACACATACTCAAGATGTCTGGGTTGCACAACCGCTTGACTCGGCTGGAAGTTAATCTCCCGGATGAGGCGGTCATTGACAGAATCCTTCAGTCGCTCCCACCTAGCTACAAGAGCTTCGTGATGAACTACAATATGCAGGGGATGGAAAAGACCATTCCCGAGTTGTATTCAATGCTGAAATCTGCGGAGGTGGAGATCAAAAAGGAACATCAAGTATTGATGGTGAATAAAACCACCAAGTTCAAGAAAGGCAAGGGTAAGAAGAACTTCAAGAAGGACGACAAGGAGGTTGCCGCGCCTGGTAAATCAGTTGTCAGGAAGAAGTCAAAGAATGGACCCAAACCTGAAACTGAGTGCTTTTATTGCAAGGGAACTGGTCACTGGAAGCGGAATTGCCCCAAGTACTTAGCAGATAAGAAGGCCGGCAACACTAAAGGTATATGTGATATACATGTAATTGATGTGTACCTTACCAGTGCTCGTAGTAGCTCCTAGGTATTTGATACCGGTGTCGTTGCTCATATTTGTAACTCAAAACAGGAGCTACGGAATAAACGGAGACTGGCGAAGGACGAGGTGACGATGCGCGTCGGGAATGGTTCCAGGGTCGATGTGATCGCCGTCGGCACGCTACCTCTACATTTACCTACGGGATTAGTTTTGAACCTCAATAATTGTTATTTAGTACCAAGTTTGAGCATGAACATTGTATCTGGATCTCGTTTAATGCGAGATGGCTACTCATTTAAATCCGAGAATAATGGTTGTTCTATTTATATGAGTGATATGTTTTATGGTCATGCTCCGATGGTCAATGGTTTATTCTTAATGAATCTCGTGCGTGATAATACACATATTCATAGTGTGAATACCAAAAGGTGTAAAGTTGATAACGATAGTCCCACATACTTGTGGCACTTCCGCCTTGGTCATATTGGTGTCAAGCGCATGAAGAAGCTCCATGCTGATGGACTTTTAGAGTCTCTCGATTATGAATCATTTGACACGTGCGAACCATGCCTCATGGGCAAAATGACCAAGACTCCATTCTCAGGGACAATGGAGCGAGCAACCAACTTATTGGAAATCATACATACAGATGTATGTGGCCCAATGAGCGTTGAGGCTCGCGGAGGCTATCGTTATGTTCTCACTCTCACTGATGATTTGAGTAGATATGGGTATGTCTACTTAATGAAACATAAATCTGAGACCTTTGAAAAGTTCAAGGAGTTTCAGAGTGAGGTTGAGAATCAACGTGACAGAAAAATAAAGTTCTTACGATCAGATCGTGGGGGAGAATATTTAAGTCATGAATTTGGCACACACTTAAGAAAATGTGGAATTGTTTCACAACTCACGCCGCCTGGAACACCTCAGCGTAACGGTGTGTCCGAACGTCGTAATTGCACTCTATTGGATATGGTGCGATCTATGATGTCTCTTACAGATCTACCGCTATCATTTTGGGGATACGCTCTAGAGACAGCCGCATTCACTTTAAATAGGGCACCGTCTAAATCCGTTGAGACGACACCGTATGAATTATGGTTTGGGAAGAAACCTAAGCTGTCGTTTCTGAAAGTTTGGGGTTGCGATGCTTATGTCAAGAAACTTCAACCTGAAAAGCTCGAACCCAAATCGGAAAAATGCGTCTTCATAGGATATCCCAAAGAAACAGTTGGGTATACCTTCTACCTCAGATCCGAAGGCAAGATCTTTGTTGCCAAGAACGGTCCTTTCTAGAGAAAGAGTTTCTCTCGAAAGAAGTAAGTGGGAGGAAAGTAGAACTTGATGAAGTACTACCTCTTGAAAATCAGAGTAGCGCAGCTCAGGAAAATGTTCCTGTGGTACCTGCACCGATTCAAGAGGAGGTTAATGATGATGATCAAGATACTTCTGATCAAGCTCCTACTGAACTTCGTAGGCCCACAAGGACGCGTTCCACACCAGAGTGGTACGGCAACCCTGTCCTGGAAATCATGTTGTTGGACAACGGTGAACCTTCGAACTATGAAGAAGCGATGGCGGGCCCAGATTCCGACAAATGGCTAGAAGCCATGAAATCCGAGATAAAATCCATGTATGAAAACAAAGTATGGACTTTGAATGACTTGACGGATGATCGGCGAGCCATAGAAAATAAATGGATCTTTAAGAAGAAGACAGACGCGGATGGTAATGTGACCATCTATAAAGCTCGACTTGTCTCTAAGGGTTATTGGCAAGTTCAAGGGGTTGACTACGATGAGACTTTCTCTCCCGTAGTGAAGCTAAAGTCCGTCCGAATCATGTTAGCAATTGCCGCATACTATGATTATGAGATATGGCAAATGGACGTCAAAACGGCATTCCTTAATGGCTTCCTTAAGGAAGAATTGTATATGATGCAGCCGGAAGGTTTTGTCGATCCTAAGAATGCTAACAAAGTATGCAAGCTCCAGCGCTCTATCTATGGGCTGGTGCAAGCATCTCGGAGTTGGAACATTCGCTTTGATGAGATGATCAAAGCGTTTGGGTTTATGCAGACTTATGGAGAAGCCTGCGTTTACAAGAAACTGAGTGGGAGCTCTGTAGCACTTCTCATATTATATGTGGATGACATACTATTGATGGGAAATGATACAGAATTCTTGGAAAGCATAAAGGCCTATTTGAACAAGTGTTTTTCAATGAAGGACCTTGGAGAAGCTGCTTATATATTAGGCATCAAGATCTATAGGGATAGATCGAGACGCCTCATCGGTCTTTCACAAAGTACGTACCTTGACAAGATTTTGAAGAAGTTCAAAATGGATCAGTCCAAGAAGGGGTTCTTGCCTGTATTGCAAGGTGTGCGATTGAGCACGGCTCAATGCCCGACCACGGCAAAAGATATAGAAGAGATGAGTGTCATCCCCTATGCCTCAGCTATAGGGTCTATTATGTATGCCATGCTGTGTACCAGACCCGATGTAAACCTTGCCGTAAGTTTGGTAGGTAGGTACCAAAGTAATCCCGGCAAGGAACACTGGACAGCGGTCAAAAACATCCTAAAGTACCTGAAAAGGACTAAGGATATGTTTCTCGTTTATGGAGGTGCCGAAGAGCTCGTGGTAAAGAGTTACGTCGACGCTAGCTTCAACACAGATCTGGATGACTCCAAGTCACAAACCGGATACGTGTATATTTTGAATGGAGGGGCAGTAAGCTGGTGCAGTTGCAAGCAAAGCGTCGTGGCGGGATCTACATGTGAAGCGGAGTATATGGCAGCCTCAGAGGCAGCACAAGAAGCAGTCTGGGTGAAGGAGTTCATTACCGACCTAGGAGTCATACCCAATGCGTCAGACCCGATGACTCTCTTTTGTGACAACACTGGAGCAATTGCCCTTGCGAAGGAGCCCATGTTTCACAGGAAGACCAGGCATATCAAGCGTCGCTTCAACTCCATTCGTGAAAGTGTTCAAAATGGAGACATAGAGATTTGTAAAGTACATACGGACCTGAATGTAGCAGATCCGTTGACTAAACCTCTCCCTAGAGCAAAACATGATCAACACCAAAATTTCATGGGTGTGCGATTCATCACAATGTAACTGGACTATTGTCTCTAGTGCAAGTGGGAGACTGTTGGAAATATGCCCTAGAGGCAATAATAAATGGATTATTATATTTCCTTGTTCATGATAATTGTCTATTGTTCATGCTATAATTGTATTGTTCGGAAATCGTAATACATGTGTGAATACATAGACCAGAATGTGTCCCTAGTAAGCCTCTAGTTGACTAGCTCGTTGATCAATAGATAGTCATGGTTTCCTGACTATGGACATGGGGATGTCATTGATAACGGGATCACATCATTAGGAGAATGATGTGATGGACAAGACCCAAACCTAAGCATAGCACAAAAGATCGTATAGTTCGTTTGCTAGAGCTTTTCTGAATGTCAAGTATCATTCCTTAGACCATGAGATTATGCAACTCCCGGATACCGTAGGAGTGCTTTGGGTGTATCAAACGTCACAACGTAACTGGGTGACTATAAAGGTGCACTACAGGTATCTCCGAAAGTATCTGTTGGGTTGGCATGAATCGAGACTGGGATTTGTCACTCCGTGTGACGGAGAGGTATCTCTGGGCCCACTCGGTAAGACATCATCATAATGAGCTCAATGTGATCAAGGTGTTGTTCACGGGATGATGTATTACGGGAACGAGTAAAGAGACTTGCCGGTAACGAGATTGAACAAGGTATCGGTATACCGACGATCGAATCTCGGGCAAGTATCGTACCGATGGACAAAGGGAATTGAGTACGGGATTGATTAAAGTCCTCGACATCGTGGTTCATCCGATGAGATCATCGAGGAGCATGTGGGAGCCAACATGGGTATCTAGATCCCGCTGTTGGTTATTGACCGAAGATCGTCTCGGTCATGTCTGCATGTCTCCCGAACCCGTAGGGTCTACACACTTAAGGTTCGGTGATGCTAGGGTTGTTAAAGATATTAGTATGCAGCAAACTGAAGGTTGTTCGGAGTCCCGGATGAGATCCCGGACGTCACGAGAGGTTCCGGAATGGTTCGGAGGTAAAGATTTATATATGGGAAGTTGTACGGACACCGGAAAGTCTCGGGGGCATATCGGTATTGTACCGGGGCCACCGGAGAGGCACCGGGGGTCCACCTTGAGGGGCCAGCACTCTCGGAGGGCCTCATGGGCCACAAGGGGCAGGGAACCAGCCTCTGGAGGGCTGGGCGCTCCCCTTTCCCTTGGGCCCATGCGCCTAGGGTTGGGGGAAACCCTAGTGGGGGCGCCCCCCTTGCTTGGGGGGCAAGCCCCCCACCCTTGGCTGCCGCCCCCCTGGAGATCCATCTCCAGGGCTGCGCCCCCCCCTAGGGGGCCTATATAAAGGGGGGAGAGGGAGGGCAGCTGCACCCCTGCTGCATTGGCGCCTCCCTCTCCCCGTTACACCTCTCCCTCTCTCCACAGAAGCTTGGCGAAGCCCTGTTGGAACTCTGCTGCATCCACCACCACGCCGTCGTGCTGCTGGATCTTCATCAACCTCTCCTTCCCCCTTGCTGGATCAAGAAGGAGGAGACGTCATCCCGACCGTACGTGTGTTGAACGCGGAGGTGATGTCCGTTCGACACTAGGTCATCGGTGATTCGGATCACGGCGAGTACGAATCCATCATCCACGTTCTCCTTGAACGCTTCCGTTGCGATCTACAAGTGGTATGTAGATGCTCTCCTATCCCCTCGTTGCTAGAATACTCCATGGATAGATCTTGGTGACGCGTAGGAAAATTTTAATTTCTGCTACGATCCCCAACACGTCTTTCATACAAATCTCCTATGAAGGAAAAGTAGAAGACCAAAATCGACACAAACTAGAATAGCCTCGAAGGAGAGTGGCGTTTTAGCACATGGGAGCGCGCTGCTGGTTTTTAAAAGTTTTAAACATATTTGAAATGTCAAAAAATTCGAAACAAAAACTTGGCGCGGACATATCGATATTGTCCATGGTCATAAAGTCGTTTCATGGAAAACCTGCAACTTATGTGTCTCGTGTGAAAAAGACAATATTTGGTCTTAAAAAATGCTTTTCACAAGACATTATTTTGTCTTTTTACACAAGCCATAAAAAATGTTGGTTTTCTTCGAAACTTGAGGTGCACGCATATAATGTCGAGATGTATGCGCCAAATTTCTGTTTGGAATTTTTTTCACACTTTAAAATATATTTTTCGCGTGCAGGAGCGCGCGATCCCAGGAGCATCAACAGATTTCCGAGCCTCGGAAGGTTTTGAAGATCCGCCAGCCCCTAATAGCAAGAATCTAAGACGTTGAATGCACTTTGGTTGGCAACATAGCCCTTTAAGGTAGACCATCAAACAACTACTTTGTGTTTCTAACGTCTAGGAAAAGACATGAAAACAAAAGGCTAGAAAAATGAAAATACATTGATACAAAATTGACACCACAATCGCCGCCAACACCATCAGAGACAGGTTAAAGGCCCATACAACAATTCAATGGATTAAGAGTTGGCGATCACAAGGACCAATATCACAAGCTCTCCATGGCGGTGGGTGACTACATCAGTCGTGGCAACCAATTTAGGATATAATACGATCATGTGACTCATATAGTACAACGTTGTCATCATGAGTTCGTTGACAAAGACGTAAAATCTAACATAGAAAGGACTCTCCAAAACAATAATCCGTGGTTCCTCTTAAGGTGCCAAAATGTGTCATCGGCGGATGTAACTAAAGTCTAAACTCGCCAGCTGCTAGGGTTTTCCTCCACGTGAGTGGTGCGGATACGGAGCATGCAATATGTAGTTTATTGCATCGTGTGGCAACCATTGTTCTACACTTAATAGACACACTAGCATGCGGAAGGCGTGGCGGCACGCCGCGCCCAAGTATGAGCCTGTTGTTGGCTAAATTGCAACTTAATTTGTTGGTTTCTCATGTTTACTTTCTGTTGTTAAGTTTTACTAAGTAGTGCGGGAAGATTACAAATTGTCAAAAAGAGTACAAATTGTTGGGTCGATTATAGAAGCTGGTGACATACATACAAAGATGTACGTAGGAGTACAATGTAGCGAACATTGGACTAAAAGGTTATACGCTTCATAAAGTGAAATTAACCAAATTCTCTAGGTTGATAGTTGTCCGTGCATCCTATCCTCCTGCGATTGCTCCCTTCCATTAATCCACTTTGTTCATGATGCCGAACGCGAAAAAGTAGTATAGATGTCAATTAACTGAATGTTATCTATCGTTCATTCCCCTTTTATAATGCACCCTTAACAACACAATGAAAATATGAATTCCATTAGCTTAGCATACTATAGATACATTTGATTTATTCTGTAAAAGCAAATAGAATTACTCAGTGTACTAAAAAAGGAGAGCTGAAGGCTTTGAATATACAGAAGATAATGCAAAAGCAATTCACTAACCTCAACCAAAGTTGGCATGCCAAGTACTTCCCACATTTTCAGCATTCACATGATATGGCGATCAGGTAACATGGTAACAATTAGTAGAACATTATATGCTCCTTTGGACCATGCATTTTAAAGCCTCCAAGCATCGATGATGAACTCTTTGTACAGAAGAGGACACTATGTTCAGAACAACATATCATGAAGCTTCCTCTCATTTAAAATTCCACGTTCAGAAGATGAGATTGTGAGCCCTTTTTTGCATTTGAATTATAACATATGGCCAAGTATACAGTACCTTTACTACATTGTGCATAGCCTCAAGTAGTCAAAACTTCTCTGGTTACATGTTATAAAGGTATTCTTTGTTGTATGTGGGAATGAAATGTACCTCACATACTCATCCCAATCCTTAACGAAATGGAGCTCACATATTCATCCCCATCCTTATTCAACCAGACCCTCCAAAATAAAAAATCCTTGAAGTAGTAAAGTGGGAAAAATTGATGCTTCGGAAGAGCCTCTAGTTTTGACTCAAATTAGTGCTTGGCTGGTCAACAATGGAAAAGATGTGAGCATTTCCCTTTATCAACCTCGCATGGCTCAAAATAGTAGTGCCATATTTCTTTCTTACTATGTTGGAGCATGCATTTTGTTGTCCCTTCCTCGTGACAAATTATGTTGTTGAAACTAGAGTTTGGAGTCAGAATGTAGATACTAATTATTTGAACTCTCGTCCTCCTGACAAATTGTGTGATTGAAACTGGAGTTCAGAGTCAAGATGTAGAAACTAATTATTCAAACTCCCACTGAACAATTGCGTCAACATAAAACACAGAGCAAGGTACGAAGTATTTATAGTGCAATGGGTAATGTCTATCATCTATGTTATAATTCCAAACCGAGTGACCAATTTGAAAGGATTTCGTAGGATTTTCCCCTCATATATGTCTATCACGAGTTTGCTCATGGACTTTCATTGATGCAATATTTGACAATTTTTTTAAGATGACACAACCATTATGTTAGTCCAACAACCTTTGTAAGCTAACTATAAACTGTCAATATTATTCCATAAGGGATAATCATCAAATTAAACATGTGTGCATCCCTTCTTTCTTAAGAAAGCAATATATTTAAAGTATGTCATACAAAATCTGAAAACTTGCAGCCTCTGAAAATGGCCAAACATCACTTGCAGCAAAACACATAGGAAGTAGGGGCGCAGGTCCCCGCGGTAAAAAAACCGCATGTGGTTGAATAGGAGGAAGTGGTTACTTGAGTTGAAGTCGGGGACACGACAATTGCGATGTAGTGGAGGTGGTCGACAAGGTGGAAGTGGGCGAGGCAAGGAGCTAGAGCCAGGGAGTCAGGGAAAGACGACCGAGGTAGGGTGGTGAGAAAGGTGAAATCGGCGGGGGTCGACGGACGACGAGGTTGCCAACTTTGTGGTGCTGGCTCCCATGGCCAGCTGGGAGAGGCATTGGCATAGAGAGCATGATGGTGAGGTTGGGTGTGACGCCATGATGATATGCAACCCATCCCAAGGAATCCATGCCGGTGGCCGCTGGCTCCCATAGCTAGCTAGGGTAGGTGTGGTGGAGTTAGCAAGGTCGAGGGCATGCGGTGCTCAGCTGCCATTTGGAGAGGCGGGGTGTCGTTCGACGCCCATGGGAGGGTCGACGCTTCTAATGCATAGGGAGGGGTGGATCTGAACCGAGAGGATGAAGAAGAGAAGAACACATGGTTGTGCCAGATCGATGCGAGAGGATAAAGCGACTGGTGGGACCTGCACAGTTTCTGGAGTCAATAAGAAACACCTAGTCTAGTCTAAAGCAATAAAACAATTAGTGCGCTATAGCAAAATAGCGCCACCTTTAAAATACACTATTAGCGCGAAGCGGAGAAATTATACACATATTTATTTAGTAAGACATTGCTCAAAACGCTACAACATGCTATTAGCGGTGTTATAGTGTGCTATTTTTCAGTGTTCTAACCACACTACAAAACTGGGAGTGAATCATATTTTTGAAAACAAGAGTGAGTCAGAGGAAACACCAGATACTGTCAATTATGTACACAAAATTATCTAGTGCGGCATTGCTCTGAACGCTAGATCGTGCTATTTTTTCAATGGTCTAACACAGTACAAACCGGGAGTGAACTGTGTTAAAAAAACCAAAAGTGAATCGGAGAGAAAACGCTAGAGCATGCGATTGGCAGTGATATAGTGATCTAAACACAGTACAAAACTAGGAGTGAACTATGTTAAAAACCAAGAGTGAATTGGAGGGAAAACGCTAGAGCATGCGATTAGCAGTGCTATAATGTGCTATTTTTTCAGTGGTCTAAACACACTAGAAAACTGAAAGTGAACTGTGTTAAAAAATCAAGAGTGGGCAAAAGAAAAAACCAGACACATGTATACGGAATTATCTAGCGAGACATTGCTCAGAACGCTAGAGCGTGTTATTAGCGGTGTATAGAATGCTATTTTCAGTGGTCGAAATATAGTATAAAACTGAAAATAAACTGTGTTAAGAAAAAGAATTAACTGGCCTGGCACGTGTCGCTCAGCGAAGAGCTCACAGCTAGCACGGTAAACACAATTCCTCGATACCTTTTTTTCTTTGCGGGGTATCTCCTTGATACTCATTGTTGCCTTGTTGGATGTGTTAGTTCATTGATTGAGTTATCTAATAAGACTAGGAATAGAGTTCACTGTTCATCATGTAATGATTTTGTAATTTTGTATTCCCCGTACGTGGTGTACACGATGAGATATGGAAGGAAGGAAGCTATGTTTGACAAGTCACAAAAAATGATGGTCTAAATATTTAGATTAAACAACGTTTCACTATCATTTTCTGGAAACAACTGGCGTACCGTTTGATAGCTGTTCGTACAAGACTTTCTGCTAGGATTTTTTTTTAAACTCCTGCTAGGATTTCCCCCAATACTGAGACGCTGATCGACCAGTTTTGTGTCGTGACTCTTCCGATCCAACAAAACAAAACGGACCTAGCAATAACTTTTTTTTCAAGAAAACTTCCAATCTATTCATCTTTAATTATGACACTACAACGAACGCAAGAAATAATAAAAATTACATTCAAATCCGTAGACCATCTAGCAAAGACTATAAGCACTGAAGCGAGCCGAAGACGCGCCGCCGTCATTGCCCCTCACTCGTTGAAGCCGGACAATTTTTTTTGTAATAGACAGCCAGGAAGTCGTCATGCTAAGACCCCATAGGACCAGCGCAGCAGAATAGCAACCGCCGCCGATGAAGAGCACCGTCAGAAGGATCCAACCTGAAAACACATGAGCATAGACGAACTACGACCAGGTCCGAGCAAATCCATCAAGGACAGATCCGCCGGAGACACACCTCCACACGCCCACCGATGGGGCTAGACACATCATCTGGACAGGGGCTAGACGGAGAGAACCTTATTCCATCCTCAGGAAGCCGCCACCGTCTCATCTTCCTGAGCAGGACATAAACCCTAACAAAACGCAAAGAAACAATTAAAACCATAGTCCTCCCGTCGGCAAGGGACAAGATCCACTACACCGCCCATGGCTCTATGACCACCAGAGATGAGACGGATCGCCGGCGGCGCTGGCGGGAGACAGGGCAACCCTAGACTTTTCTTGGAGATGCTTGGGTCCTGTATCCGTGTCCGTTACCAAGCAACAACTTTGTGTATTGCAAATAAGCAGGCACAATTTGAAAGTACAGTTTTCTTTGCGGGGGTTGAATTTTCTTAAAATGATCTGATCTGTTATAAAAGTTCATCAAAAGTATAACCTAAATGATAAGTGTCACATGTGTGACACGAAGTAACGCCGCCCAGACGATTTTTACAACTGAAATTGCCATCCGAAAAACTAAAACTTACCATCCAAACAAAAAGTTGGCATGCTTCACAATTAAAGTTGCCATCCTCGGGTAACTAAACTTGCCATCAAAAAATGTCAGGACGAAATTGCTTCATTCCACACATTTGACACTTATCAGGGTCCTACAACCCAAACACAATAAAATTTACATCGAGATTCCAAGACGACTAGGCGACTACTACTGCTGCCAGAACGATGATAGCCGCTATCGTCGCTGCCTTACATGAGCTGGTTTGATCTTGTCGATGACAGCCGAGAGGTTTTTGTGCATGTGCCCCTAAGGACCAGCGCCCTGGAGCCGCGGTCGTGCCCCTTGAAACCTTGCATAGATATGAAGCATCTGACACCAAATCTCGACACATGATAAGACATCCTAACATCACTGTCCCATGGAGATAGTAAGAATCTACGCTGAAGCTCCATCGCGTACGCCCAAATGGATGAACTCGAGAAGGATCGAAACCCGAAAGACAAACTCGAAGAAGAAGTGCCGGCTGGAGCACCACACCTCTCAGGACTAAAAAACTCTAATCTGAACTAGTAACCGGGGTGGAGGCACCGGGATTCTCCTCCCTGTCACGGTCGCCGGAGCGGCAGGCATAAGAGAGATGAATCCATAGGCTCGCCAGTAAAGCCTCGAAGAAAAAGTTTGTCCTGACCACCTAGGGTTAGGGAAGGAAACTGCGGGGAGTGCAAACATAATCTATATGGCGCTTCTCCCGGAAGCAAACAGAGACATTACGTGTCCGTTTGAACAATCCGTGCAGACCAATGGCCAGCAATTAATCACCAACAGAGAAACGAAAATGACGCAGTTAACTGAAGCAATTGAATTGCTGCACGCGACGATCTGGATCTTCAGACTGCGAAGCAGCTAGTCGATCAGCCGGTCTCGATCGTGAAACAGAGAAGCAGCTCGCCGGTCGGTCGATCTGGCCGCGCAGCCGAATAATCGGGAGGCCAGTCAGATACGGTACGTACGTGGAGAGCCGCCGATCCAAGCGCTTTGCGCAGCGGTTTAATACGCCGACAGGGACCTGATGACGGCCGGCCGGCGGAGCGGGTCATGGATAAGATCATGCGTAAACCTTCTTGCCGGCGGCCAGCAGAACTACCAGAATGTCCGCGTGCATGATCCAGCACGTGTTCCTTTGCAGAGAGATTAGGATCGTTCTTGGATGATTGTGGACCGCAAGATCATGCACGATGCGACCGTGCCGCTCCGGCCGTTTTCCTCCACGTTGGTTGCATCAACCGGCCGGTCGGATGGCGACCGGTGGGCCGTGCAGACTTGATAACTGCGTAACCGGGCGCGCGGCGCGGCGATCGATCCCATCAGTCCACGGGATCGGAGACGCGACGGAGCAAAAAAGCAAGCGTGACACGGAAAGTTCCGGCCCCGATCGGTAAAAAAACACGAGTTTCGATCGACCGCATGGCTCTGTTTCTCCCGTGTGGTTGAGCCAATGTGGACCGGACCAGTCGGGCCATGCGCTAGCCGACGCTTCGTGTCGAGTCGACCGCTCGGCTCGTGGCTCGTTGTGGCAAACTCCCGCGACAGGAGAATGGACCTTTTTTTTTTTTGGGCAAGAGAGGACCTTGTTACGGTTAAGTTCCTCTGCGTTTGGTTTGCCACGACGAATACGATGGGACGTTGGGACGTGACTGTAAGGAATTCTGCAAATGTGTTGTTCCCCTTCACCAGTGATTCTCTTTTGCGTACCCTCATTTGGTCAGTAGGTTTTTCTTCATTGTATAAGAGTTTTCCCCTGACTTTCATTAACAGAAGCTAGACGGGAAAGTCGATTCTTAACGACATCTCCAAAGCATGCCCTCAAAGTGCCCGTATATGTTTCGCCTATAGTGTTTGGACCACTTTTATCATCCAACGTGGTCCCTTGGGTGTGTTTGGTAGCATGTATCGACCTAGCCTAGTTGTTCTCCTCTCATACATGCTGAGTGTAGACATGCTGAATCCATGCATTTGCTGTTGTTTGGCAGTTGTGTATGCGCTTAGACATGGTGAGCTGAGACTTTGTTTGGCAGGCTGCATGTGTTTAGACATGTTGAACAATTTTAAATTCCGAATAATTATTTTAAATGGTGAATTTTTTTTAAAAAACATGAAAAACAATTAAACATATTTTAAATTTTTTATTGAGAATACAAACAAATTTTGAAATTCTATTTTTTTTTGAAAATTTAAAATTCTCAACATTTTTTGAAAATTTAAACATATATGAAAGTCTAAAGTTTTCTGATTTTTTTAAAAAAATCGATTTTTTGACTTTTTTAGAAAAATTAAACCAAATTTGAAATTCTACACTTTTTTGAAATATAAAAAAATTGAAATTCTGAACTTTTTTTGAAAATTTAAATGAGATTTGAAATTCTAAACTTTTTTTGAAAATTTAAACAAAATTATAAATTATGAACTTTTTTGAAAATTTAAACAATTTTGAAATTCTGACATTATAAAAAAATTAAACAAATGTTAAAATTCTCGTTTTTTTGAAATTTAAACAAAATTTGAAATTATGAACAGATTTTAAAAATTTAAATATATCTGGACGTGGTCTCGTGGATGGGGACGAGGGTTGGTGCCAGCATGGCTGCCTCCATGCACCCTCACTGGGGTGCATGAGATGGGCATAGCTAAGGGCCCTTTTTTGCATCAGTTGAGCATAGCTCATGTGAGCCCATGCACCCTACCAAACAAGCAAAAATGGGTCGGATTGGGAACTTTTACCATCATGCACCCTACCAAACACATCCTAAATGTCCCTGAACCAGTTCGTTTGTTCGAACTGGTATACTGGCTGCAGACTTTAAGACGTTTTGCGGGCGTCCGGAAATCTGCATGTCCAACCAAAACCAACCATATGGCCCTCTCTCTTCTCCTAGCCACACATCACACACACAACACATTCCTGCATGGATGCCTACCTTTTCTATCTTGTTTGCAGACACACCCCGGGCATGTCAGCAGACATTTGAGGTGTTTGTTTAAGGGCTTGCATTGGATATGCCCTACGACAATACAATTGTTTATATGAAAACATGTGTTTATTATATTGATAGTAAATAATATTACACAATCATTTGCATACACATCACAAACACATTATTAGGCACACTGCCTTCCTAGGAATCGGAAATGCGTGACACTCTGGCCAAGGAAGCAAGTTCATGAGCGAACAATGGCTACTTCTCTCCGCTTTGGTGGAAACACACAACTCACACATACTCTTTGTGGGTGTCTAGTTACATGCAGTCATTTTGACACCTTGCACTTGATGACTTGGTTGAACCTGGCTGAAGTAATACATGTTTTTTTAGAAAAGGAGGATCACCCCCGGCCTCTGGATCCGAAAGATGCATGCAGCCATATTATTAAAAAGGTTCGTTGAAAACAAAGTCTGATATTTGAAGTACATCTCACAACAGGAGCACAAAAATAACAAAGATAATAAAGAAAGCAAAGCCATAACCGGCTAGACGCAGTGGACATCAAGGACCTATCCTATTATGTGACTGCCATCCAAATCGGTTGAAGATAGCCCGTGCTACTATCTCCCATTGGTTGCACCCAGTAGCCAAATGCTCCCTGAAAGCTGTAGAAGTGAGTAACAACCACGTACGGATCCATGTCGTAGCTCTGAAGATAACCTGCATAAAGTTTAGAATATATATTCTGTTAAAAATCATATCATTCATGCAGTTCCATATAGCCCATATGAGCACGCATATTCCAATCCGAATATTTGACGCAGTGTCCGGTGTCACTCCTGAAGGAAATATGCCCTAAAGGAGAGGATGGAGATCATGACGGTGCTTTGGAGATGGTGATCAAAGGCACAAGATGATGGTAGCCATATGCTACCTCTTGAGCACTGTGTTGGATTTCCCCGAAGAGGAGAGGATGATGCAGCAAAGTAGCGTAAGTATTCCCCTCAGTTTTTGAGAACCAAGGTATCAATCCAGTAGGAGGCTACGCGCAAGTCCCTCGTACCTACACAAAACAAATAGCTCAACTTAACCAACGTGATTAGGGGTTGTCAATCCCTTCACGATCACTTACGGGAGTGAGATCTGATAGAGATGATAGATAATATTTTTGGTATTTTTGATATAGAGATGCAAGGTAAAAGTAAAAGACAAAGTAAAAAAGCAAAGCAATAATAAAGTGATGGAGATTGATATGATGAGAATAGACCCGGGGGCCATAGGTTTCACTAGTGGCTTCTCTCAAGAGCATAAGTATTCTACGGTGGGTAAACAAATTATTGTTGAACAATTGACAGAATTGAGCATAGTTATGAGAATATCTAGGTATGATCATATATATAGGCATCACGTCCGAGACAAGTAGACCGACTCCTGCCTGCATCTACTACTATTACTCCACTCATCGACCGCTATCCAGCATGCATCTAGAGTATTAAGTTAAAAACAGAGTAACGCCTTAAGCAAGATGACATGATGTAGAGGGATAGTTTCATGCAATATGATAAAAACCCCATCTTGTTATCCTCGATGGCAACAATACAATACGTGCCTTGCTGCCCCTGCTGTCACTGGGAAAGGACACCGCAAGATTGAACCCAAAGCTAAGCACTTCTCCCATGGCAAGAAAGACCAATCTAGTAGGCCAAACCAAATTGATAATTCGAAGAGACTTGCAAAGATAACCAATCATACATAAAAGAATTCAGAGAAGATTCTAATATTATTCATAGATAGACTTGATCATAAACCCACAATTCATCACTCTCAACAAACACACCACAAAAATAAGATTACATCGAATAGATCTCCACGAGAGAGGGGGAGAACATTGTATTGAGATCCAAAAAGAGAGAAGAAGCCATCTAGCTACTTACTATGGACCCGAGGGTCTGAGGTAAACTACTCACACTTCATCAGAGGGGCTAGGATGATGTAGAAGCCCTCCGTAATGATGGCCCTCTCCGCCGGAGCTCCGGAACAGGCCCCAAGATGGGATCTCGTGGGTACAGAAGGTTGCGGCGGTGGAATTAGGTTTTTGGCTCCTGTCTAATCGTTTGGGGGTACGTAGGTATATATAGGAGGAAGGAGTACGATGGTGGAGCTTCAAGGGGCCCACGAGGCAAGGGGGCGCGCCCTGGGAGGGGGGCGCCCTCCATCCTCGTGACCGCCTCGTGGCTTTCATGATGGAGGGTCCAAGTCTCCTGGGTCTTATCTGATGAGAAAATCACGTTCCCGAAGGTTTCATTCCGCTTGGACTCCGATTGATATTCTGTTTCTCCGAAACTCTGAAATAGGCAAAAAACAGCAATTCTGGGCTGGGCCTCCGGTTAATAGGTTAGTCCCAAAAATAATATAAAAGCGGAAAATAAAGCCCAATATAGTCCAAAACAGTAGATAATATAGCATGGAGCAATCAAAAATTATAGATACGTTGGAGACGTATTAGGCATCCCCAAGCTTAATTCCTGCTCGTCCTCGAGTAGGTAAATGATAAAAAGAGAATTTTTGATGCGGAGTGCTACTTGGCATAATTTCAATGTAAATATTCTCAATTGTGGTATGAATATTCAGATCCGAAAGATTCAAGACAAAAGTTCATATTGACATAAAAATAATAATACTTCAAGCATACTAACAAAGCAAATATGTCTTCTCAAAGTAACATGGCCAAAGAAAGTTTATCCCTACAAAATCATATAGTTTAGTCATGCTACATTTTCGTCACACAAGAATGCTCTCATCATGCACAACCTCGATGACAAGCCAAGCAATTGTTTCATACTTTAATAATCTCAAACTTATAAACCTTCACGCAATACATGAGCGCGAGCCATGGATATAGCACTATGGGTGGAATAGAATATGATGATGGGGGTTATGTGGAGAAGACAAAAAAGGAGAAGATCTCACATCAACGAGGATAATCAACGGGCTATGGAGATGCTCATCGATTGATGTTAATGCAAGGAGTAGGGATTGCCATGCAACGGATGCACTAGAGCTATAAATGTATGAAAGCTCAACAAAAGAAACTAAGTGGGTGTGCATCCAACTTGCTTGCTCACGAAGACTTAGGGCATTTGAGGAAGCCGATCGTTGGAATATACAGGCCAAGTTCTATAATGAAAAGTTCCCACTAGTATATGAAAGTGACAAAACAAGAGACTCTCTATCATGATGATTATGGTGCTACTTTGAAGCACAAGTGTGGCAAAGGATAGTAACATTGTCCCTTCTCTCTTTTTCTCTCATTTTTTCTCTTTTTTTGTTTCTTTTTTTGGGACTTCTCTTTTTTTATGGCCTTTCTTTTTATTTATTTATTCCTCACTTGGGACAATGCTCTAGAAAATGATGATCATCACACTTCTATTTATTTACAACTCAATGATTACAAGTTGATACTAGAACAAAGTATGACTCTATATGAATGCCTCCGGCGGTGCACCGGGATATGCAATAAATCAAGAGTGACATGTATGAAAGAATTATGAACGGTGGCTTTGCCACGAATACTATGTCAACTACATGATCATGCTAAGCAATACGACAATGATGGATGTGTCATGATGAACGGAATGGTGGAAAGTTGCATGGCAATATATCTCGGAATGGCTATTGTAATGCCATAATAGGTAAGTATGGTGGCTGTTTTGAGGAAGATATAAGGAGGTTTATGTGTGAAAGAGCGTATCATATCACGGGGTTTGGATGCACCGGTGAAGTTTGCACCAACTCTCAATGTGAGAAAGGGCAATGCACGGTACCGAAGAGGCTAGCAATGATGGAAGGGTGAGAGTGCGTATAATCCATGGACTCAACATTAGTCATAAAGAACTCATATACTTATTGCAAAAATCTACAAGCCATCAAAAACCAAAGCATTACGCGCATGCTCCTAGGGGGATAGATTGGTAGGAAAAGACCATCGCTCGTCCCCGACCGCCACTCATAAGGAGGACAATCAGATAACACCTCATGTTTCAAATTTGTTACATAACGTTTACCATACGTGCATGCTACGGGACTCGCAAACTTCAGCTCAAGCACTTCTCAAATTCACAATTACTCTACTATCATGACTTTGATATTATCACCTCCATATCTCAAAACAATTATCAAGCATCAAACTTCTCTTAGTATTCAACGCACTCAAAAGAAAATTTTACAAATCTTGAATACCAAGCCTATTATTATTATTAAGCAAATTACCATGCTATTTAAGACTCTCAAAATAATCTAAGTGAAGCATGAGAGATCAATAGTTTCTTTAAAACAAATCCACCACCGTGTTCTAAAAGATATAAGTGAAGCACTAGAGCAAAACTATAAAGCTCAAAAGATATAAGTGAAGCACATAGAGTATTCTATCAAATTCTAATTCATGCATGGCTCCCTCAAAAGGTGTGTACAGAAAGGATGATTGTGGCACACTAACAAACAAAGACACAAATAATACAAGACGCTCCAAGCAAAACACATATCATGTGGTGAATAAAAATATAGCTCCAAGTAAAATTACAGATGGAAGTAGACGAAAGAGGGGATGCCTTCCGGGGCATCCCCAAGCTTTGACTTTTTGGTGTCCTTGGATTACCTTGGGGGTGCCATGGGCATCCAAAGCTTAGGCTCTTGTCACTCCTTGTTCCATAATCCATTAAAAGATTTCACCCAAAACTTGAAAACTTCACAACACAAACTCAACAGAAATCTCGTGAGCTCCGTTAGCGAAAGAAAACAAAAGAACACTTCAAGTTACTGTAATGAACTCATTCTTTATTTATATTTTTGTTAAACCTACTGTATTCCAACTTCTCTATGGATTATAAACTATTTTACTAGCCATAGATTTATCAAAATAAGCAAACAACACACGAAAAACAGAATCTGTCAAAAACAGAATAGTCTGTAATAATATGTAACTAACGCAAACTTCTGGAACTCTAAAAAATCTACCAAAACAGTATGACCTTTAAAATTTGTTTATTGATCATCAGCAATTTGAATCAGTATTTTATCACATTCTGGTGATTTTTAACAATTGTTTTCGTGAACAGAAAGATTCTGGAAATTACAGCAAGATCAAATAACTATCATCCAAGAAGATCCTATAGGTCTAACTTGGCACAAACACTAACTAAAACACAAAACCACATCTAAACAGAAGGTATATGGATTATTTATTACTAAACAGAAGCAAAAACAAAAAAACTAAAAATAAAATTGGGTTGCCTCCCAACAAGCGCTATCGTTTAACGCCCCTAGCTAGGCATAAAAGCAAGGATAGATCTAGGTAGTGTCGTCTTTGGTTTTCAACTTTTTAGCAGGATCAAGCTCGAATCCGGGAGGTTCTTTACGTTTCCCTTCATATTCTGAAATTTTTAGATCTAAAGAATCCAACCGCTTATTGCAAAGAGTAATCAACATATTCATGTGGTGGATATTTCCACTAACGTTCTTAAGTGGTTCAAGAGACTTTTGTAGGATCTTAGTAACTTCACAATTTTTTTCAAAAACTTGTGTCTCTTCCTTGTTGGGATGATCCCCCTTTTGTTGAGATAGTGTTCCCACTATACCTTCTATAATTTCAAGCGCAATATGGGGATCAATTTCAATAAAGTTGCCTTTAGCAACACAGTCCAACAGCTGTCTATGAGACATACTTAACCCAACATAAAAATCGCGAAGCAAAATTCTCAGATTAACTTCAAAGGTACAATTACGGTAAGACTCCATTATTCTCAACCAGGCATCTTTTAAGTTTTCTCCTTGTCTTTGTTTGAAGTGAGAGACTTCAAACTCGGGGGACAACGGAGTGGATAAGGGACTAGCCATAACGACAAGCGGGCGAGAAAAAGACAAACGAAAAAGAGGGGGCGAATAAAACGGCAAGGGTGAAGTGGGGGAGAGGAAAATGAGAGGAAAATGGTAACTAATGTAGTGCGGGAGATAGGGATTGTGATGGGTACCTGTTATGTTGACTTTTGCGTAGACTCCCCGGCAACGGCGCCAGAAATTCTTCTTGCTACCTCTTGAGCACTGCGTTGGATTTCCCCAAAGAGGAGAGGATGATGGAGCAAAGTAGCGTAAGTATTTCCCTCAGTTTTTGAGAACCAAGGTATCAATCCAGTAGGAGGCTACGCGCAAGTCCCTCGTACCTACACAAAACAAATAGCTCAATGCAACCAACGCGATTAGGGGTTGTCAATCCCTTCACGGTCACTTACGGAAGTGAGATCTGATAGAGATGATAGATAATATTTTTGGTATTTTTGATATAGAAATGCAAGGTAAAAGTAAAAGGAAAAGTAAAAAGCAAATCAATAATAAAGTGATGGAGATTGATATGATGAGAATAGACTCGGGGGCCATAGGTTTCACTAGTGGCTTCTCTCAAGAGCATAAGTATTCTACGGTGGGTGAACAAATTACTGTTGAGCAATTGACATAATTGAGCATAGTTATGAGAATATCTAGGTATGATCATGTATATAGGCATCACGTCCGAGACAAGTAGACCGACTCCTGCATGCATCTACTACTATTACTCCACTCATCGACCGCTATCCAGCATGCATCTAGAGTATTAAGTTAAAAACAGAGTAACGCCTTAAGCAAGATGACATGATGTAGAGGGATAGTTTCATGCAATATGATAGAAACCCCATCTTGTTATCCTCGATGGCAACAATACAATACTTGCCTTGCTGCCCCTACTGTCACTGGGAAAGGACACCGCAAGATTGAACCCAAAGCTAAGCACTTCTCCCATGGCAAGAAAGACCAATCTAGTAGGCCAAACCAAATTGATAATTCGAAGAGACTTGCAAAGATAACCAATCATACATAAAAGAATTCAGAGAAGATTCAAATATTCTTCATAGATAGACTTGATCATAAACCCACAATTCATCGGTCTCAACAAACACACCGCAAAAGAGGATTACATCGAATAGATCTCCACGAGAGAGGGGGAGAACATTGTATTGAGATCCAAAAAGAGAGAAGAAGTCATCTAGCTACTAACTATGGACCCGAAGGTCTGAGGTAAACTACTCACACTTCATCGGAGGGGCTTGGATGAAGCCCTCCGTGATGATGGCCCTCTCCGGCGGAGCTCCGGAACAGGCCCCAAGATGGGATCTCGTGGGTACAGAAGGTTGCGGCGGTGGAATTAGGTTTTTGGCTCCTGTTCTAATCGTTTGGTGGTACGTAGGTATATATAGGAGGAAGGAGTATGTCGGTGGAGCTTCGAGGGGCCCACGAGGCAAGGGGGCGCGCCCTCCACCCTCGTGACCGCCTCGTGGCTTTCTTGATGGAGGGTCCAAGTCTCCTGGGTCTTATCTGATGAGAAAATCATGTTCCGAAAGGTTTCATTCCGTTTGGACTCCATTTGATATTCCGTTTCTCCGAAACTGTGAAATAGGCAAAAAAACAGCAATTCTGGGCTAGGCCTCCGGTTAATTGGTTAGTCCCAAAAATAATATAAAAGTGGAAAATAAAGCCCAATATAGTCCAAAACAGTAGATAATATAGCATGGAGCAATCAAAATTATAGATACCTTGGAGACGTATCACCATATCATGTCACATATTTTGATTGCATGTGATGTTTATCTTTAATGCATCTTATTTTGCTTTGTACGACGGTAGCATTATAAGATGATCCCTTACTAAAATTTCAAGGTATAAGTGTTCTCCCTGAGTATGCACTGTTGCGATAGTTCATCGTGCCGAGACACCACGTGATGATCGGGTGTGATAAGCTCTACGTTCACATACAGCGGGTGCAAGACATTTTTGCACGTGCAGAATACTCGGGTTAAAATTCACGAGCCTGGCATATACAGACATGGCCTCGGAACACTGGAAGACCGAAAGGTCGAACGTGAATCATATAGTAGATATGATCAACATAGAGATGTTCACCATTGAAACTACTCCATCTCACGTGATAATCGGACATGGTTTAGTTGATTTGGATCACATGATCATTTAGATGACTCAAGGGATGTCTATCTAAGTGGGGGTTCTTAAGTAATATGATTAACCGAACTTAATTTATCATGAGCTTAGTCCTGATAGTTTTTGCATATCTATGTTGTAGATCAATGGCCCGTGCTACCGTTCCTTTGAATTTTAATGCGTTCCTAGAGAAAGCTAAGTTGAAAGGTGATGGCAGCAACTACACAGACTGGGTCTGTAACTTGAGGATTATCCTCATTGCTGCATAGAAGAATTATGTCCTTGATGCACCGCTCTGATGACTACTCGATAGTTCAGTGTGCCATGCTTTACAGCTTAGAATCGGGACTTCAAAGACATTTTGAATGTCATGGAGCATATGAGATGTTCCAAGAGTTGAAGTTAACATTTCAAGAAAATGCCCGAGTTGAGAGATATGAAGTCTCCTACAAGTCCTATAGCTGCAAGATGGAGGAGAACAGTTCTGTCAGTGAACACATACTCAGAATGTCTGGGTACCATAACCACTTGACTCAGCTGGGAGTTAATATTCCAGATGATAATGTTATTAACAGAGTTCTTCAATCACTGCCACCAAGCTATAATGGCTTCGTGATGAACTACAATATGCAAGGGATGGAAAAGACTATTCCCGAGCTCTTCGCAATGCTCAAAGCTGCGGAGGTAGAAATCAAGAAGGAGCATCAAGTGCTGATGGTTAACAAGACCACTAGTTTCAAGAAAAGGGCAAAAGGAAGAAGGGGAACTTCAAGAAGAATGGCAGCAAAGTTGCCACTCCCGGAAAGAAGCCCAAGTCTGGACCTAAGCCTGAATGAGTTCTTCTACTGCAAAGGGATTGGTCACTGGAAGCGGAACTGCCCCAAGTATTTGGCGGATAAGAAGGATGGCAAAGTGAACAAAGGTATATTTGATATACATGTTATTGATGTGT
The DNA here is from genome assembly GCA_032464435.1 of Aegilops umbellulata. Lineage (NCBI taxonomy): Eukaryota > Viridiplantae > Streptophyta > Magnoliopsida > Poales > Poaceae > Aegilops > Aegilops umbellulata. The sequence continues at coordinate 416,735,782 of CP136055.1, read as the reverse complement.
ACCTTACTAATGCTCGTAGTAGCGCCTGGGTATTTGATACCGGTTTGGTTGCTCATATTTGTAACTCGAAATAGGGGCTACGGATTAAACGAAGATTGGCTAAGGACGAGGTGACGATGCGTGTCGGGAATGGTTCCAAGGTCGATGTGATCGCCGTCGGCACGCTACCTCTACATCTACCTTTGGGATTAGTTTTAGACCTGAATAATTGTTATTTGGTGCCAGCGTTGAGCATGAACATTATATCTGGATCTTGTTTGATGCGAGACATTTATTCATTTAAATCGGAGAATAATGGTTGTTCTATTTATATGAGTAATTTCTTTTGTAATCATGCACCCTTGAAGTGTGGACTATTTTTGTTGAATCTCGATTGTGGCGATACACATATTCATAATATTGATGCCAAAAGATGCAAAGTTGATAATGATAGTGCAACATATTTGTGGCACTGCCGTTTAGGTCATATTGGTGTAAAGTGCATGAAGAAACTCCATGCAGATGGACTTTTGGAACCACTTGATTATGAGTCATTTGATGCTTGTGAACCATGCCTCATGGGCAAGATGACTAAGACTCCGTTCTCCGGAACAATGGAGCGAGCTACTGACTTATTGGAAATAATACATACCGATGTATGTGGTCCGATGAGTGTTGAGGCTCGCAGCGGGTATCGTTATTTTCTGACCTTCATAGATGATTTGAGAAGATATGAGTATATCTACTTAATGAAACACAAGTCTGAAACATTTGAAAAGTTCAAAGTATTTCAGAGTGAAGTGGAGAATCATCGTAACAAGAAAATAAAGTTTCTACGATCTGATCGCGGAGGCGAATATTTGAGTTATGAGTTTGCCCTTCATTTAAAACAATGTTGAATAGTTTCACAACTCACGCCATCTGGAACACCATAGTGCAATAGTGTGCCCGAATGTCGTAATCATACTTTTTAGATATGGTGCGATCTATGATGTCTCTTACCGATTTACCACTATCGTTTTGGGGTTATGCATTGGAGACAGCTGCATTCACTTTAAATATGGCACCATCTAAATCCATTGAGACGACACCGTATGAACTGTGGTTTGGCAAGAAACCTAAGCTGTCGTTTCTTAAAGTTTGGGGTTGCGATGCTTATGTGAAAAAGCTTCAGCCTGATAAGCTCGAACCTAAATCGGAGAAGTGTGTCTTCATAGGATACCCAAAAGAGACTGTTGGGTACACCTTCTATCACAGATACGAAGGCAAGATCTTCGTTGCTAAGAATGGATCCTTTCTAGAGAAGGAGTTTCTCTCGAAAGAAGTGAGTGAGAGGAAAGTAGAACTTGATGAGGTAATTGTACCTTCTCTTGAATTGGAAAGTAGTTCATCACAGAAATCAGTTCCAGTGATGCCTACACCAATTAGTGAGGAAGTTAATGATGATGATCATGAAACTTCAGATCAAGTTACTACCGAACCTCGTAGATCAACGAGAGCACGTTCAGCTCCAGAGTGGTACGGTAATCCTGTTCTGGAAGTCATGTTACTAGACCATGACGAACCTACGAACTATGAGGAAGCGATGATGAGCCCAGATCCCGCAAAATGGCTTGAGGCCATGAAATCTGAGATGGGATCCATGTATGAGAACAAAGTATGGACTTTAGTGGACTTGCCCGATGATCGGCAAGCCATAGATAATAAATGGATCTTTAAGAAGAAGACTGACTCTTATGGTAATATTATTGTCTACAAAGCTCAACTTGTCGCAAAAGGTTTTCGACAAGTTCAAGGAGTTGAATACGATGAGACCTTCTCACCCGTAGCGATGCTTAAGTCTGTCCGAATCATGTTAGCAATTGCCGCATTTTATGATTATGAAATCTGGCAAATGGATGTCAAAACCGCATTCCTTAATGGATTTCTTAAAGAAGAGCTGTATGTGATGCAACCAGAAGGTTTTGTCGATCCTAAAGGTGCTAACAAAGTGTGCAAGCTCCAGCGATCCATTTATGGACTGGTACAAGCCTCTCGGAGTTGGAATATATGCTTTGATGAGGTAATCAAAGCATATAGTTTTATACAGACTTTTGGAGAAGCCTGTATTTACAAGAAAGTGAGTGGGAGCTCTGTAACATTTCTAATATTATATGTGGATGACATATTGTTTATTGAAAATGATATAGAATTTTTGTATAGAATATAAGGATACTTGAATAAGAGTTTTTCAATGAAAGACCTCGGTGAAGCTGCTTATGGGCATCAAGATCTATAGAGATAGATCAAGATGCTTAATTGGACTTTCACAAAGCACATACCTTGATAAGATTTTGAAAAAGTTCAAAATGGATCAGTCAAAGAAAGGGTTCTTGCCTGTGTTACAAGGTGTGAAGTTGAGTCAGACTCAATGCCCGACCACTGCAGAAGATAGAGAGAAAATGAAAGTCATTCCCTATGCTTCAGCCATATGTTCTATCATGTATGCTATGCTGTGTACCAGACCTGATGTGTGCCTTGCTATAAGTATAGCAGGGAGGTACCAAAGTAATCCAGGAGTGGATCACTGGAAGGCGGTCAAGAACATCCTGAAGTACCTGAAAAGGACTAAGGATATGTTTCTCATTTATGGAGGTGACAAAGAGCTCGTAGTAAATGGTTACGTCGATGCTAGCTTTGACACTGATCCGGATGACTCTAAGTCACAAACTGGATACGTATTTATATTGAATGGTGGAGCTGTCAGTTGGTGCAGTTCCAAGCAAAGCGTTGTGGCGGGATCTACGCGTGAAGCGGAGTACATAGCTGCTTCGGAAGCAGCGAATGAAGGAGTCTGGATGAAGGAGTTCATATCTGATCTAGGCGTAATACCTAGTGCATCGGGTCCAATGAAAATCTTTTGTGTCAATACTGGAGGAATAGGCTTGGCGAAGGAATCCTGATTTCACAAAAATCTAAACACATCAAGAGGCGCTTCAACTCCATCCGTGATCAAGTCAAGGAGGGAGACATGGAGATTTGCAAAATAAATACAGATCTGAATGTGGCAGACCCGTTGACTAAGCCTCTTCCATGAGCAAAACATGATCAGCACCAAGACTCCATGGGTGTTAGAATCATTACAATGTAATCTAGATTATTGACTCTAGTGCAAGTGGGAGACTAAAGGAAATATGCCCTAGAGGCAATAATAAAGTTGTTATTTATATTTCCTTATGTCATGATAAATTTCTATTATTCACGCTAGAATTGTATTAACCGGAAACTTGATACATGTGTGGATACATAGACAAAACACAGTGTCCGTAGTAAGCCTCTACTAGACTAGCTCGTTAATCAAAGATGGTTAAGTTTACTAACCATAGACATGTGTTGTCATTTCATGAAGAGGATCACGTCATTAGGAGAATGATGTGATGGACAAGACCCATCTGTTAGCTTAGATAATGATCGTTAAGTTTTATTGCTACTGCTTTCTTCATGACTTATACATATTCCTTTGACTATGAGATTAAGCAACTCCCGAATATCGGAGGAATATCTTGTGTGCTATCAAATGTCACAACGTAAATGGGTGATTATAAAGATGCTCTACAGGTATCTCCGAAGGTGTTTTGTTGGGTTGGCATAGATCGAGATTATGATTTGTCACTCTGAGTATCGGAGAGGTATCTCTGGGCCCTCTCGGTAATGTACATCATAATAAGCGTTGCAAGCAATGTGACTAATGAGATAGTTACGGGATGATGCTGGTAGAAACTAGGGTTCTACCCGATCTAGGGCGTAGCCTGTAAGGGAAGGAGGGAGGAGGGAGGAGGAGATTGAGCGGCGGCCGGCGGCTGGGCGCCGTCCTTGCGGCTGGTGCGATGGCGGCAGACGCAAGAGGCGGCTAGGGTTTGGGTCTCCCGACTCCCTAAGGGAAGCCAAGCAAATATTGATTGCTTCTTGCTTGATTAGATTGATACATCTCCTCTCCTTATATAGAGAGGTTTACTTGACTCCTAAGCAAACGATCCTAATACCATAAGATAATTGGGATAAGCCCCTAATAATGATTAAGATACTTGGGCCATAACCCACTGGGCAAAGCCCCTAATATGCTGGTCATAACAGATGCATTACAAAATGAGTAAAGAGACTTGCCGGTAACGAGATTGAACTAGGTATGAGGATACCGACGATCGAATCTTGGGCAAGTAACATACCGATGACAGAGGGAGTAACCTATGTTGTCATTATGGTTCGACCGGTAATGATCTTCGTAGAATATGTGGGAGCCAATATGAGAATCCAGGTTCCGCTATTGGTTATTGACCGGAGAGGTGTCTCGGTCATGTCTACATAGTTCTCGAACCCGTAGGGTCCGCACGCTTAACATTCGATGATGATTTGTATTATGACTTATGTGTTTTGGTGACCGAAGTTTGTTCGGAGTCCCGGATGAGATCACAGACATGACGAGGAGTCTCAAAATGTTCGAGAGGTAAATATTGATATATTAGACGATAGTATTCGGACACCAGAATAGTTTCGGAGTGGTTCAGGTATTTTTTGGAGTACCGAGGGGTTACCGGAACCCCCCGAGGAAAGTAATCGGCCTACATGGGCCATAGGGGAGAGGGAGGCAGTCCACAAGGGGGGCCGCGCCCCCTTGCCATAGGGAGTCTGAGTTGGACTAGGGGAGGGGGCGCCCCCCTTTCCTTCTCCTGTTCTCTCTCCCTTCCCCCTTTCCCCCTCCAAAAGAAGGAAAAAAAAGAGGGGGGCGAATCATACTAGGACTAGAGTCCTAGTAGGACTCCCCTCTCTTCGTGCGCCCCTGGTGGCCAGTGATGACAACATAGACCTGGGGTAGGGTCATAGGCCTGACCTATACGCCCTATCCAAGGTCACTGTCCTAGAAGTAAAGAAACTCAAGAGACAACAGGAAAAGCTCAACAAAGGTGTCGAGTGCAATCCACTCGACCTACCAGTTGCTCGGAGACCCCTCCTTCCTGAAGTCCCTTGACCACTCGTCCATACAAGAATCCACTCGACTTATAGAAGACCAAGAGTCATCTAGAACAACAACAGATGAACGTTCACTCTGTAGTCTTTAAGGCCATTAAGGCATTTAAGGCTGGCGTTACCAGTAACGCCTCCCCTTTATGTACATTGAACTCTTGGTAACAGAGGATGGTCGGGGTCCTGGCGCACTCTATATAAGCCACCCTCCTTCTCTGGCACAAGGGTTCGCACCCCCTGTAACACACACACACACACACACATAATCCAGTTGACCGCCTCTGGGCACCGAGACGTAGGGATGTTACTTCCTCTGCGAAGGGCCTGAACTCGTAAAACTCGTGTGTACAACTTCACCATAGCTAGGATCTTGCCTCCTCGTACCTACCCCCATTCTACTGTCAGTCTTAGATCCACGACAGTTGGCGCCCACCATGGGGCAGGTGTCTTAGCGACTTTTTGGTGGAGTTGAGATTTTTTCCGATTCTCATCATCATGGTTTCTGCCGGTGGACTGGCTAAGGGCCGCGAGATCCGTCTCGGCGTGCTCATTTTCGTTTCCGACGACTCCGCTTGGCTTCAGGAAGCTCCACTCGACGTTGAGGCGCTCCCCGTCCGCGGGCGACGCACTTTCGCACGTGCGTCTGCGGCGTCCTTCTCCGGCAGCCGTCGACCCAGTATCGGTCAGCTCCTATGATGTCCTCGCCCCCCGCTGTTCGCCGGCGCAGGCATTCTGGTCGGTCGCGGCTCCAGCGGTGGGTGAGACACGCGGTGGCCCATCAGTCAGTTGATGTCTACTACACAACCTTCTTCTTGTAGACGTTGTTGGGCCTCCAAGTGCAGAGGTTTGTAGGGCAGTAGCAAATTTCCCTCAAGTGGATGACCTAAGGTTTATCAATCCGTGGAGGTGTAGGATGAAGATGGTCTCTCTCAAGCAACCCTGCAACCAAATAACAAAGAGTCTCTTGTGTCCCCAACACACCCAATACAATGGTAAATTGTATAGGTGCACTAGTTCGGCGAAGAGATGGTGATACAAGTGCAATATGGATGGTAGATATAGGTTTTTGTAATCTAAATATATAAAAACATCAAGGTAACTAATGATAAAAGGGAGCGTAAACGGTATTGCAATGATAGGAAACAAGGCCTAGGGTTCATATTTTCACTAGTGCAAGTTCTCTCAACAATAATAACATAGTTGGATCATATAACACATGCAACAAAGAGTCACTCCAAGGTCACTAATAGCAGAGAACAAACGAAGAGATTATGGTAGGGTATTAAACCACCTCAAAGTTATTCTTTCCGATCAATCCGTTGGGCTATTCCTATAAGTGTCACAAACAGCCCTAGAGTTCGTACTAGAATAACACCTTAAGACACAAATCAACCAAAACCCTAATGTCACCTAGATACTCCAATGTCACCTCAAGTATCCGTGGGTATGATTATACAATATGCATCACACAATCTTAGATTCATCTGTTGAACCAACACATAGAACCTCAAAGAGTGCCCCAAAGTTTCTACCGGAGAATCAAGACGAAAACGTGTGCCAACCCCTATGCATAGGTTCATGGGCGGAACCCGCAAGTTGATCACCAAAGCATACATCAAGTGAATCACGTGATATCCCATTGTCACCACAGATACGCACGGCAAGACATATATCAAGTGTTCTCAAGTCATTAAAGACTCAATTCGATAAGATTACTTCAAAGGGAAAACTTAATCCATTACAAGAGAGAAGAGGGGGAGAAGAAACATAAGATCCAACTATAATAGCAAAGCTCGCGATACATCAAGATCGTGCCAAACCAAGAACACGAGACAAAGATCGAACACATAGCTACTGGTACATACCCTCAGCCCCGAGGGTGAACTACTCCCTCCTCGTCATGGAGAGCACCGGGATGATGAAGATGGCCACCGGTGAGGGTTCCCCCCTCCGGCAGGGTGCCGGAACAGGGTCCGGATTGGTTTTTGGTGGCTACAGAGGCTTGCGGCGGCGGAACTTCCGATCTATTCTGTTCCCTGGAAGTTTTAGGATATATGGAGTTATATAGGCGGAAGAAGTACGTTAGGGGAGCCACGAGGGGCCCACGAGGCAGGGGGTGCGCCCTAGGGGGTGGGCGCGCCCCCACCCTCGTGGTTCCCTCGTTCCTTTCCTGACGTGCACTCCAAGCTTTTCCGGTAGCTTTCCTTCCAAAAATAACTTCTCTAGTTGATTTCATTCCGTTTCGACTCCGTCTGATATTCCTTTTCTTCGAAACACTCAAACAAGGGAAAAACAGGAACTGGCACTAGGATCTGGGTCAATAGGTTAGTCCCAAAAATAATATAGAAGTGTTTAATAAAGCCCATAAACATCCAAAACAGATAATATAATAGCATGGAACAATAAAAAATTATAGATACGTTGGAGACGTATCAACATCCCCAAGCCTAATTCCTGCTCGTCCTCGAATAGGTAAATGATAAAAACAGAATTTTTGACGTGGAATGCTACCTAACATATTTATCAATGATATCTTCTTTATTGTGGCATGAATATTCAGATCCATAAGATTCAAAACAAAAGTTTAATATTGACATGAAAACAATAATACTTCAAGCATACTAACAAAGAAATGATGTCTTCTCAAAATAAGATGGCAAAAGAAAGCTATCCCTACAAAATCATATAGTCTGGCTATGCTCTATCTTCATCACACAAAATATTTAAATCATGCACAACCCCGATGACAAGCCAAGAAATTGTTTCATACTTTTGATGTTCTCAAACGTTTTCAATCTTAACTGTGCACATACAGATTGGAAGTCTTCTCAAATATCCTTATCTTACCTCAATGGGATATTACGGTGCACATACATATTGGAAGTCTTGTCTCCATTTGTGCAGTTCACTAAAATCAAGCAACATTATCGTACAAGTAGCACAACATATGAAAGCACACTGCAGAATCATGTGAAAGAAGGCTAGTACCGACCTCTCATGATGCGGAATTCAAACAACTCATAAGAAGAATATCTGAACCAAATTCACCTTACCGGATAGGAAGTAAGATCTCCTCTTGTGTAGTTCCACTAAGATGAAGCAATCAAGCAACGTTGTCGGTGTGACATTTTGGTTGAACTGCACAAAACACTCTTAAAACAAGTGTTTTGTGCAGTACAACAAAAGGTCACAATGGCAACGAGGTGAAGTAGATAACCCTGTTTACACAGAGGTGCAAAGGAAACAATTAGTGGTCAATAACGGTGGATGACATAGAAGCCAACAAAAAGAAGCATCTACCTTATATAAATGGGAAATAAAGCAAGACAGTAGCATTTCTCAAACGGTGGCATTGATTAATATTAACATAGAGATTATATTAACAATAAAATTCGTTAAACATGTAATTTGCTTTTAACGGTGGCATTGCATCAATTTTCCGGTGGCATTATTAGAGGGTGTTTGTTTACAGGGACATTTTGGTGTAGGGACTAAAAAACTCCGTGTCAGTCCCATCTAAACCAAACAGGAGGGACTTTTAGGGACTAAAAGTGGGCATTTGGGACTAAAGAAAGAAGACCCCGAGGGAGTCTTTTTGGGACTTTTTCCAACAGTTGCCCCTGCCACGCATCGCACCTTGTCTCTATTAGTTCATTACTAGGGGTAACATGGTCTTTTAGCATGTCATTTAATAACCTCTAGTCCATGTTTAGTCCCTGGAACCAAGCAGGTAGGGACTAGGGAGTTTTTAACCAAACAGGGCCTTAGATTAGCAACAGTTAATGAGTTGCATGGGACAGTGGACGCACCAGCACCATGTGCATCTACCGATGTACTGTGGTCATGCACAGTCTGTTGCAACAAAGAACAAACAACCAAGGAGCATATTTGTGTTGGTCCCAGTTTTGTTATCTTTAGACACCTTTCCCTATGTGAGCGCAGCAAATCTAGTCCTGCTCAAACTCTACAGCCTTGTCCCTTCCTTTGCTTTTTGAACTAGTACTTTCGCCCCTTCATTTCCTCTTTGAACCACGTCCTAGATTTATGCGATACAACTTTCCCCACTACTTTCCCCCATTCCTTTCCTCTTTGAACCACGTCCTAGATTCATGCAATACAACTTTCCCCCTTCATTTCTTCTTTGAACCACGTCCTAGATTCATGCTATATACAACTTTTCCCACTACTTTCCCCCACTCCTTTCCTCTTTGAACCACTTCCTAGATTCATGGTATACCTGCAGCTAGAGCAATGCATGTGGAGTAAGTACATTATACATTAAGGTTCTTGGGGCGTGGTTCAATGGGCGACGGGACGGCGGCAAAGAAGAAGGGGTCATAGGCCCTCACGCGTCGCCGCTGGGTGGAAAGTGAACAGCTGCGCCGGTAGTCCCTCGCCGACGGTGACAGCATTAAGCCTCCTTCCCTTCCTGGCGGACGGATCCTGCCGGCTCTTTGAGCAGCAGTGAGGGGAGAGAGAGGCCAATGAAGTCTTGTTTAAATCTGGAGAGGGCGATAGAGTGTGAAGAGAGCAACTACAAGCGCTGAGGCTCCAGCGGGACAGGGCGAGAGAGTGTAAAGAGAGCAACTACAAGAGATGAGGCTCCAGCATGTATATATATACACTGGAGAGAGAGTGTGAAGCGTGCAAACCCTAGAAAACATTTTGACCAGTCAAAGAATCCTCCTGGCACTAATTATGCTCAAGTGTAGTTATCAAACCCGAGACCTCAAGTTTGATGAGCGAATAGGCTAACCAGCTACACAACCCTCCCGTTATGTTCAACGAGAGGGAAATAACCTTTTATACATTCCTGGATCCGTGTGACAAGCATGCCGTGTTTTTTTGTGTGTGGGAGTCATTGGGATTTCAATCATAATCGTGTCATGTGGCTTTGGTGGTAAGACTATCCACAGTGGTGCAGAAATAATGCAGCCTTAGTCACCTTACCTCTCTCCACGTAGTACGTTGGGTCCCACCAGTTAGAGGGTGAAACAAACAAATTAATAAGAAAAATTAAAAGCGCCAGCGGTGTATCTTACCTCACACATCTCGCTACTGCTCGGGAACACTGTCCAATTGATCTCTCTGTTCTCTCATGTACTATTTTAAGTGAATCCTTATTATAACATGCACACAGATTTTGGGCACTTGTATTCCACTTAAGTCAGTGTGCCACCGTATCTCGTATACTTACTACTCCCTCCGTCTAGGTGTAATAAGTCACGTTAGAAGGTGCAACGGGACCAAGGTGCATGCGTGCGCGCGCGCGTGTGCGTGCGTGCGTGTGTGTGTGTGTGTGTGTGTGTTTAACAGCATGTGTGTGTTAGAGAGAGCGACAGATCGACCTACTGCTACAGAGAGATGTTGTGTAGTGTACGATTTTAGCCACGAGAGTCGGTGCATCCTCTCGTTTCCGGGCGTGTCCGGTAGGGACATGCGGACAGCTGCCACGCCCGCTCCTGACCAGCCTGGCCCACCCAAAGCCCCTCCATGGATCCATCGCCCGCGCGCGCTTCCCGCCCGAAACGGTCAACGCCGCTCCAAAGAATCGGTGTCGCATTCATGCCCGGGCAGAGCGGACACGACCTCTCACTGGCGCAAGAGTGATGGTTGCTTCGTCCGTCCAACTTACTGCTGGGTCTATGTGATTTGACAACTCATTGGTCTTTATTACTGAGGTGGTAGGACTGCTGGATGTCCCACACTTTCGGCGAAAGGAGGTACTACTACTAGGTTACAATTTTCTCCATTCTTACAGCGGAGGTATGCAAGAGCAGTGAAAACACGCAGGCTCAGTGATTACATGGCCCACCTCACACTATCACCGTGCGACACCTAACTCTTTACATAGTACTCCCTCCGTTCCTAAATAATACTAGATGAGTCCCCGCGCGTTGCCACGAAACAATGGTATATCTCTCTGCATAAAATTATCGATTTCATAGAACTAAAAAAAAACTCTATAACCGCATGACAAATGTGGTAGCCAAACTAAATAAACTCCCATCATCATTTAGACCATCCCACGTAAGGGAAAAAGATCAGCCAACTCCTACTGCATAATGGGATTATATTTTTCTTTTTGACATGTTAATGGGACTTAAAGCTCACTTAGATGCACGCTACCGGTGCATGCTTGCATGCAGACATGTTGATGTGATTTAAAACCCACTCACATGCATGTGCCATGGTATTTCTGCATGCTTGCATGTGGCTTAGTGCGGAGCCTCTCAACGTCTAGATCAGACGGCAATTATGGACTGATTTACTTCATCTAACGGCTACAACAATTTTGATGATGTGGTTCAAGGAGAGGATAGAGAATTCCTAGTAGTGGGGGCTAGCTATTACTAGTAGATAATTCTTTGTAGAGTTTCCACTACATACGGAACAAAATGAATGAATCTACACTTAAAATGCATCTATATACATCCGCATGTGGTTCATGGTGAAATCTCTACAAAGACTTATATTTAGGAACGGAGGAAGTACTAGTATAGTATGTACTGTAATTTATCAGCGAGATAAATTTGTACAATGCTATGAAGCTTCCAGCTTCTGTTACATGTATCTTGCGTCCAAGGTTGCCCGTTGCAACATTTCATCAAATACAAAGGAGACTAACATGCATGCTATTGCATCTCAATGGTTGACAGATCATAGAAAATATGTACTCCCTCCGTTCCAAAATAAGTGTCTCAACTTTGTGCAACTTTAGTACAAAGTTGTACTACTACTAAAGTTGACACTTACTTTGGAACAGAGACAGCTAAAGAAAAAAATGATCCATGCAGTCCCTAGCCCTTGAACCGTAAACCCTAACCAGGCTTTAATTTGCTAGCAATGTGGCGCTTCCTAAGAAATAAAGTTTGCAACCTTTTGACCATCGGATCATTTTGTGCAATTTCACCAAAATCGAGATGAGCATCCCTGTGGCAAAGAAATTGAAGAAGCGTGATTAGAATAAGATTACTGGGACTAGTTGATGAGACATAAACTCATCACAAATACAATACGTAGAAGCCAGTAGAGGTATGTGCGGGGCAAAGAAGTAGAGAAATATCCACAGGGAGTGATGTGGGCAGCTGGAGCACTGGTGCAAGCCGGCTGTAAAGGGAGTTGTACCTGAGGGACGTAGCTCAACCTTGAGGAGGGCGGCGGGAGGCGGCAACTGCCCACGTCGCGGCAGCGAGCAAGGGACGAAGGCAACCTCACCGGCTTTGTGAGAGAGAACAGTGGGGACCCCTGATCGGGACGTGCCGACAGTGGGTTTTCGCCGTCAGCGACGGCCACCGCATCTACACTAAGCATCCACCCCTTCCCCAAGCGGACGTGATCCGCCGGGATGTTAGAGATGAGGCCACAGTCGTTTTGTGCGAGAGAGTGTGAAGAGAGCAACCCCAGCAAGCAACCGTGTAGGCTGGCCCGTCCTGACTATGTATATAGTGGAGCGATTTCCTTTTCTCTCCATATGAACGTATCATATTGCGTAGGTGCCACTGAAGAAAAAAAACTTTATTTATAAATGAGGCGACACCTACTACTTGTTCTCCTATAACCTTGCGCTTGGCATCTCCAAAATACTATTAACCTTGCGATTAGCTCTTCGCCTCTTCGGGAAGTCGAGCAATAATGGTAGTGCAGTATATATCGTTCTGGCTATATGAGACCGAATGAATTGCTGCATGTCCACCACGTGGGCAGGGTCGAGGGGCGAGGGAGAGTGCTACATATGGAGCAAAATGAGTGAATCTACACTCTAAAATACGTCTATATACATCAGTGTTTGGAGTATGTACTAGTAGTTCATATTGAAATCTACTAAAGGACATATATATTCCAAACAATATGATATAATCTCTATAACCAAGGTAGTAGGGACGAGGAGTAAATGGAGGGAGTAGTAAATTTTTCTCCTTGTCCTGCGAGCCACCGCGCGCATGGGCGAGGGAGCGGGCGTAAGGCAGAGCAAGCTTCACCTCCTGCGAGCCACCGCGCCCGTGGGCGGGGGAGATAGCGTACTAAGCAAGCTTCTCCTCGTTCTACGAGTTGACGGGACACATCAAAAGTACTCCAGTGTATAGAGCCTTGCCTCTAAGGTAGTCCCCACATGGTTTGCCTCTTTTTTTAACATAACATGTCAAGTCGCAATTTGTTTGTTCACCCGTGGTAGACGATCCTCCCCCCACCAAGTGGACAACCAGTACACGTGCCAAATTACCACGTGGGCTGCCTTTTTCGTACAGAAATGAGCTCCACCGTGTACCCGCGCGGGTGTGGTTGGGAAATAGACGGGAGTACGTGCGCCGTGCATGCACCTCTTCTCTTCGTGCATGTCCCCCACCTACGTGGTTGTGTGTGAGAGATACAAACCGCGTTCGTGAGTGTTCTTTGTTTTGGGGTGGGGGTGGGGTGGGGGTTGGTTTCGTGAATTATTTGTGGGAATATGTGTCGATGACATCTCAAACAATGTTTTGCATGCAATGTGTGTGAAATGGAGGCCTATCCATATCATACATAGAGGGTCGGGCAATCCACGAGAAGAGAGGGAGGGGTCATAGCTATCGATATAGTCAAAGAGAGGATCAAGTGGGTGGGTGCGAGATCGATGAAGAGAGCCATCAAAATTGTGTGTGTGCAAGTCAAAGATATACGGCGACTGGCCTACCGGAACATTAGAGGGCACATGTCAAGTTTGTGTGTGGCAGGGAGACATGACTAGAGCGCTCGATGTATCGGTGTGTGGGGGGGAGGGGGTGGGGGAGGGGTAGGCAGAGGCCTAACTATAGAGGTAGAACGACTCGTATATGTGTTGAGAAGGAGAGACTCAGCTATGTCTTGAGGGAGATCGGTCGACATCCATACATAACTGAAGGATGGGAAATATGATGGGACAGAGAGAGAGAGGATAGAGAGAGGGAGGATAGAGAGAGGGAGGAAGAGGGAGGGAGAGGGGTAGAGTGCTGGATGGGTGATGGAGTTGCTTCTCAAAGATGGTGGGAGAGGCCTACTAGAAAAACTGAGGGTGGAACTGCAATGTTATCAATAAGAGTGGGGATGTGTTTCTGTGTGTGCCTGTGCATGATAGATCTGTCGGGACGCATCCATGGATGATGAAGGGGAACCATGTGTTTGGTAAGCAAACCTAACTAGATCAGTAGATCAATTGTTGTTTGTCGGAGGAAGGGAGAGACACAACTAATGAGGTAGATCGATTGACGTGTGGGTAAAAACGAGTTATAAGGACCTAGCTAGCTATATGTATAGCGAGAGATCGGTCGATGTACGTCCATTTGTTAGAGGCAAATAAGGCCCAGCGAGATGGATAGATAGAGAGAATGGAGCTAGGAGCTGGTGCAAGAGGCCCAACTACTAGCTAGATAGGGGGAGGAGTGTGCGGTTGTGAGATCAATGAAAAGAGGGGCGAGAGTTTATACGTGTGTCTGACCGTATGAGAGACACGAGGCAAGGACACATAAAGGAGGAGATTGAAGGTGTGTGTGTATGTTGTAGGCAGGCATCGCTGGAGAGGTTTATCGATCGGTGTGTGTCGGAAAGGAGTTGTGGAGACTCTGGGAGAACGACCTAAAGAAAAAAATGAATGTGCCCGGTGGATAGAATGCCGAGGGAGGGGGAGGGCGAGGAGGGCGTGTGCATGCATGAGAGAAAGTTAGTGGTAGCTACAAAGGTTAGAGGATTGTGTGGGTGTAAGAGACTAACAAAGATCATAATTTGATATGAAAGCGATTCATATATTTGAATAGGAGATCATGGTGTTTTAAACATTGCATGCATGAATATAGCGGTGATACACGTGTTGTGCACATGTTATACCATAATGTGATAATGCATGGCGTTTGCAACTCACAGCTAAATGCCGAACAATCTAAACCATACTATACATCAAACAATCTCACATTTTATTTGAATTTGTGATAATGTGTGGCGTTTGCACCTTACAACTAAATATAGAACAATCTAAACAATACTATATATCGAACATTCTCACATTTTATTTGAATTTGTGGTAATGTGTGGTGTTTACAACTCACATCTAAATACTTGTAGGCGTAGGGGGCGGGGCACCATACATAATGTGATAAACACATTATACATATGAGACATGGTTTAGATTATGAAGATCTAGCTAGAGCTAGAAATGTAATGTGATTTGAAATCAAAATAAAGTGGATTCAAAAAATCTAGTTCGAGTTCATATAGTACACATAGTTCATATGTAACCCGAGACTAATCATGTGGTGTGATGTGAAGATAATACACAAACGATGATTTAACTTGACAATAATGATGATCGTAGATCTTATTAAAACAGAGAAACGAATTCAAATGCTTTGACTTCACAACAATCATTACTGTAGATCTTATTCAAATAGAGAAACGAATTCAAATTTAGTTCATATTGAAGTGGTAGTATATACGTTTGGAATGCACTAAAACGTTCATTTGAGTAGTAGGTTGCATGCATTATACACGTAGCGAAATATTTTAATTGAACATAACATGAATTCAAAGTTTTGAATGACATTTGTAGTGCGCATTGATTTGGTACAGTACACGTTAGGATTGTCCGGAAATTTCAACCCGCGCCTTGTTAGCCCGAAATATTTAAGATATATCTTTGTCTCGTTGTGCTCCGGCAACTCCCTCCATCTCAACCCGCGCATTGCTATTCCGAAATTACAATGCGCGCGGAAACTCCCACCTCCTGTGAAATCCCGACACGCGAAATGCTCGTGGTACCCTTGAACCAAAAGAACCGCCTCAAATCGGTGGGGGTACTTTCGTAACTTACCCCACATTTCGGACAAGCGTGTCTCTAAGCCATGGTTCCCCACTGCCATCCCATCCACCCACCCATTCGTACACCGAGGCCGTGAAAACCCGCGACGAAACCCCACACCTGCTCCGTCCGCCACCCAGCCGGAGCCTCTTCCCTGACGATGTCGCCCACAACAACACCTCGACGTCCCTCATCCACCGTACCGGATGAGGATCCGTCGTCGATCTCATCGTCCCGCCGGTTCAGCCACCCCGTCCTCCACCTCCAAGGAGCTGCCCTGACGTTCCCCTCGTCTTTCACGCCACCTCCATTCCGACACCGCCGTCTTCACCTACACCACCGGAAGAGCATCATCATCACTGTTTCCTCGGATGAAGCTGCGGCCTAATCGGCGCCACCAAAGAGGTTGTACACTAATCGCCGCATTTTCTTCTTGATTCGAGCTCACGGTGCTGCCGGCGCTCGGTCCCG
Source organism: Aegilops umbellulata (assembly GCA_032464435.1). Classification (NCBI taxonomy): domain Eukaryota; kingdom Viridiplantae; phylum Streptophyta; class Magnoliopsida; order Poales; family Poaceae; genus Aegilops; species Aegilops umbellulata. The sequence continues at coordinate 416,719,527 of CP136055.1, read as the reverse complement.
AGCCGACACGGCGTGGCTCCATCCACGGCGGCATCGCCAGCCACTTCCTCCACGGCGTCGCTCCCTCGGCGGCGACGTCCACATCAGTAGGAGCTGCTGCTGCTTTAGCTCTCGCTCGCGCTGCTGCTCTAGTCTTGCTCTCGGTCACCTGCCTGGTTTGCTCTTGCTATTTCTCTTGCTCGCGCTACTGCTCTCGCTCTTGCTCTTGCTTGCGATGCTGCTCCGATTTAGCTACACTTCAGTGGACTGAATCGAATTTTGGGTTAGTCGATTTTCAGGGGGTGGGGGCTCGCTGGGGTGAAGGAAGAACCAACCGCAGCGGGGAGGGGGGCTCGCCGGAGTGGTACCCCACTATCTATCTTAGGGTTCAGGATGGGGGCGGTGGTCGCCGGCGGTGGCGGGGCGTTGGCGGGGTGGTGGCGTGGGGATCGCCGGAGAAAAAGCTCGGCAGGGGGGGCTAGAGGGATTGCCGGGGCGGCGGCGGATCGGCGGTGGGGAGTGTTTTCGGGGCGGGCAGGGCGGCGCACCGCCGGCCGCGGGCGGCAGGGGGCTGCTGTTTGGCCGGTGGCTGCTGGCGGCTCAGGGGGGTGGAGGTTGAAGATGAACCGTAGGCCCTTGATTTCGTATCCAACGGCTGCAAAATCGACTGACCAGAGATGAAAAAGTCAGTCGACCGACGTGTAGCCTCACCTTGCTAGTGCGTTCAGTTTCGACAGTTAAGTTCAGTTTCGATAGTCAAGTTCTGTTTCGACAGTTAAGTTTAGTTTCGACAGTTAAGTTCAGAGATGGGTGGCTGATGTATTCTACATCTAGCACTTTGTGGTTATGTATTTTACATCATGTATTGGAGATGCTATTAGAATTCCACTCAGGTTAACGTTATTCGTTGTCTCTCTTGTCCTGCTTCAGCCTCGGCGTCGTACAACTCACCGGAGCTGCTCCTACGATGAAACCCTCCATCACAGCAGAGCAGTACCTCGGGCTCCATCTCCAGACGCCTATGATCATCTTCCCCTCCTCCAACAGCAAAGTCAGCCGGAGCATCCTCACCGGCCAACCCAATCGCGCTGAGATCGACATGGCTTTGCCAAAGAGGTTGTACACTTGTTGCATCTCTTTTTTACTCTACGTGTTATATATATTGTCCACTGAGCACAAGATTTGTTCCTTTAGTGTCTCCTTGAAAGAAAAAACGTAGGAATTTTAATTTTCACTTGTCCTCCTTTTCAAATTCCTATTCATGAAGCACAAGACTAGGAGATAGTAGCATTATAGCATTATAACCGTACATTTTCTTGTGGTTTGACTTAATCTCACCATGCTTCTTTGCATCCTGTGATCTTCCAATTGTTGTGAATCAAACACCCAGATTGGCAGAAATCCTGTGTTTTTAAATTCTCTGTTTTGCACATGCATTCCTATCCTATTCCTGTCTATTTCCTATCCCTGCATTGTTGGAATCCTCCAATTCAAACGAGCCCTTACAGAATTACTTCTCTTACAGATAGTTGTCAAAGAAAACCTTGCGTGGTTTGTCCCGCTCCTGCTGCGCCGTCGTCCACCCCAGCTCAGCTGCTCCAATGACAGAAGGGTCCAGCACAGCAGGGATCCGGCCTCCAGACTGTCTTTCGCCGCCTCAGATCTTGTTCCCCGCCGCTGGCAGCCATGAAAACTGCATTACCATCATCAACCGAGCAGATGACCTCGAGGACTACACGGGTCCGCAAGAGAGGTCACACTCTTTTGTGTCTACTTACGTTATGCATCGCTTAATATTACATGCTACTTTATCGTCCTGTTCACCGATTAGACTCTGAGTCCGCTCCAAACTAATGGTCAAACTTGAGTTTTTAAATGGTTGTGGGGTACATATCGGGGCCGCTATCAATAGTATCTATCTACTATCTGGTTAATTTCCGGTGTCTACTATGAGTTTCATGTTGGGTGGGAAACAAACAATAAAGAAGCCATTATTTGTATTTTTTAACTGAAGCCATTATCTGCCTGCTATAATTGGTTTTGGGTCTATCCACAGGTTGCTACCATCACTCTGGATTTTTGCATGCACTCCTTACATAATCTCACTATGTTTTATTCCTATGCATGACAGTTATTGTAAACAATGGAACTGAACATGTAGAGCAAAAGAGACGAGCCTTGCGTGGCAATAAAATTTCATGCAGACGTTGCTCCATGGTAGGCGCAAAGGCAGCCCCCCTCCATGCATTTTGGATTGTAATCGAGAGGAAGATATCTGTTCTGAGGGGGATTCAGAAGGAGAAGACAACTCTTATTTACCCCCTGAGGTCTTCGCTCTAACTTGGCATGCTGATGTTGGTTATATCATGCATATGGTGTCTTGCATTGCTTACTTTATACATCAAATATGTCATCTGCTTAGTTTAGACATCCTTTGTGCGAATGCCATCTGTTTAGTTTATTCATCGTTTATGTGAATTATGCAACGCCATCTTGTTTAGCCAGGCATCATATATGTGAATTTTGCAATGCCATCCTGCTTAGACAGTCATCTTATATGTAAATTATATCATGCCATCCTTTTTTTCGTTACATATTACATTTGTCAACAATGTTAGTACATTCAACTGCTCTTCGTGTGCATCAGCCATTTGACATAGTGATGGCAAATTCTGGAGTGAAAACAAGGTCTTCAGAGCAGACTATGCTATCTGACAAAGCACATATCTCGCTGGTTACGGATTGCTCCTCAGAGGAGGATTCAGAGACAGATGACCAGTCCTATTCCCCCCCAAGGTGTATGCTCTAACTTGGCAGGGTTATGTTGCTCATATCGTGCGTACGGTGTCTCACATTGCTATGTCATTTGATTAGTTTAGACATGCTTTGTGTGAATGCCACCTGTTCAGTGTCTAATTACCATATATGTGAATTATGCATTGCCATCTTGTTGCAAGACATTATATATGTGAATTATACAATGCTATCTTGTTGCAAAGGCATTATATATGTGAATTATGCAATGCCATGCTGTTTAGCCAATCATCATGTATGTGAATTATATCATGCTATCATTTTTTTGTATTACGTGTTCCATTTGTTGACAACGTTTGTATATTCAACTACTCTTTCTGTGCATCAGCCATTTGAAGCGGTGATGGAAGTATCTGGAGTGAAAACAAGGTATTCAAAGCAGACAATGCTACCTGCTGAAGCAGACATCTTGCTGGTTACAGAGAGCTCCTCAGAGGAGGATTCAGAGACTGATGACCAGTCCTATTTCCCCCCTGAGGTCAATGCTCAAACTTGGCCGGGTTATATTACCCATGTCATGCATGTTGTCTTCCATTGCTTAGTTTTTACATCATATATGGATTGCCATCTGCTTACTTGCTTACTATATAAATCATATATTTGAATTATATCATGCCATCATGTTTACATAGTACATACACATCATCTATCTGAATTATGGCATGGCAACCCATTTAATAAAGACATCATATAGTTATATCATCTCATCCTGTTTAGTGTTTACAGTCATCATATTTTGAATTACGACATTCTATCCGTGAATGTATGTGAATTATGGCATGCCAACCTATTTAATAAACACATTATATAGTTATGTCATGTCATCCTGTTTGCATAGTCTCATATTTTGAACTATGTCTTTCCATCTTTTTTAGTTAGCCATCATAATGTGAAATTGTGTCATGCTATCCTGTTTAGTTAGCCATCATATATGTGAAATTGTGTCATGCTATCCTGTTTGGTTAGACAACATAAATATGAATTATTTCATGCCCTCTTTTATTCCCACTATCCATTGCACCTGTCTATCATACAATCTCTATACTTTCAATTACTTTTCTTGTTTATCAGCCATTTGAATTGGAGAGCGTGATGGCAGTATCTAAGGGAGTAACAACACGGTCTTCAGAAAAGATAGTGCTACCAGTTGATGCAGATAGAACCACGGTTGTACTTGCCAAGGATCAGATCCACCACATATAACCCAGACTCTCGCAGATTGTACCCCTACCCAATTGGACAGAGAACCAGCTACACCCCTTCTAACCCCAACGCCGGCAGATAGTAACCCAGTTCCAGTTGACACAACACCGTCTCCACCACAGAGCACCCAAACACGAGCAGTTAGTAAGGGAACTGCAGTGCCCAACGCACGAGGACCACCACTCCGAATCCCAACTCAACACTTAATGGGGAAGAAGATTTGTTCTCAGGTCAGGTTCTGTAGCTATGGTTCATACTCCTTTGCTCTTGCATTACTGTATTTACTCATACCAACTATTTTTAAATTTGAAGGATGGAATTGAAACTCCAATGGCGCAACAGGTATGTTTTAAACCTGTTTCTTTAACTGGTTTGCTGTTGTAACCTGCTCTATGTTAATTTCAGTTTCAATTGAATAAACATTTATGTTCTCATGCCATGCACATTAAAAGTGTTGTTATTGCTCTATAGTTACCCACACCTATATTCTGTCTATTCTGCTTTGTCTTGAACAAATATTATTGGAACTGTGTCTCTATCTTGATTTGGCAACAAAAACTAGAATGATATAGACCATAAAGTGACCATGGTACATAGATATATGTTTGTTTCATGCTGTTATCCTGTCCACTTTATTACTGAACTCATTTACCAAAATGAGTTTCATATACAACATGGTAAACATGTGATGTGTGTGCTTGTTTCTCTTTTAGAATACGGACAAAATATTGGAGAACAGTACCGTGTTAGCCAATGGTAAAGGAAGTAATGTAGATAAGGTTCAAGATAGTGAGACATCCCTGTTGGTCTCCAAGAAAGCTGATAAAAACTATCTTGATGACAGTGAGGGAACCCAAAAGTCCTGTCTTGATGTAGTGTTCGAGTTACTGGCCACTACTGCTGGCACAAGCTCTTCGAATTCGCTGCCTGAATCAGTTCGTCTTCTTGAGTCACAACTTCAAGTTGAAAGACATCGATTAGATGTGATGCGACAGGAAGCTGAAGGACTGAGGAAGTCCCTGCAGAATTCAGATGCATATTTTCTGGTGCAACAGCAAGCGCTGGAGGATTTAAGCGCCAAACAAGAAAGAGTCAATAAGCTTGCTAAGCATCTTGCCAGCATTATGGGTACCCAGGATATTGTTTCTTGAGATCTTCTGAAGTGGTTTCAGTTCTGGATTTGTTTTGCTGCGGCGTTTATTTGCGCTGGTCGCCAACTTTGACAACCAGTGTATATGATATGCTGCTTTGTTCCCTATATTTGCACTGGTGGCGAACTTTGATGCCCAGTGGATGTAATATGTGTAATAGCCGTGATAGCCTAGCATTAGTTGCTTGCTTATTTATTTTCTTGTTGTCTTGTTTATTTGTTTGCTTGTAGTCATTGCAGTTCTTTTTCCGCGGTTAGCTAGTGGCTACAATAACCTATTTTTTAAAACTAGGCCACAATAACCATGGGCTAATATTTACTGTAGTGACACTGGGCCTCCTACTGGCCGTAGAAACAGTGGGCCTTCTATGGGCCGTAGAAACAATGGGCTTTCTACGGCCCGTAGATACAATGGGCCTTCTATGAGCCGTATCATCGATGGGCCTTCTACGGGCCGTATTATCAATGGGCCTTATACGGGCCGTATGATCGATTGGCCAAACATGGGCCAAACAGACCGCATTATGGCCGTAAACGGGCTAGAGTTGGAATCGTCCGTTCATGGGCCGACCATAACGGGCCATCGTTAATAGGCCGTATTTGATGACACTATGAAAACGGCCCAACGTATTAACGGACCACAAACGGGCCGACTATTACCACAGGCTGAATTTGGCCCACAAGCAGAAAATGACAGTAACGGGCCGTAAGTAAACGAATGCTGGAAATGAGCCCAAGAATAAATGGGCTCTAAGAAGGCCGAAAGATAACATGGGCTGGAAACGGCCCAACGGAATAACGGGCCGTTAATGGGTATAAAGTGATACAGTGTTCATTACGGGCCAGTTTCACCACGGGCCGTTAATAGGTGTAAAGTGATACACTGTTCATTACGGGCTAGTTTCACCACGGGCCGTTAATAGGCCAAGAGTTACATAGGGCCTCATTTGGGCCGAAAGACGTCATGGGCCATACATGGGCCAGAAGTGAAAACGGGCTGGAATCATATTGGATGGCCCAGATGTCGCTACTGGGCCTAATTTGGATAGGGCGTAACGGGCCTTGGGTTAGCGGGCTGTACATGGACTATATGCGAACAGGCCGTTAACAGGCTTTCCATGGGCCGGCCCGCCACCTTTTGACCAAATCAAACAGGCCAGCCTTTTCACAGGAATGGGCCTCTGTTGGGCCGTGCCACGTGTCGACGTATCATAGGCGCCTTCCATCCAATGAGTGGATGACATCTGTCCCAACGATGAGCCGACACGTGTTTCCTCCAGCCAATGATGATTTTGCACGTGGAAAATCCCCATTGGTTGGGGCTGTTAACGGTTTATCGGATCCAAAACCCGACCCGATAGCTTAACGGCGTTCCGTTACGGTGGATGCCACGTGTCGGTCACCCTTGACGAAAGCTCTTCTATGACGCACGATTTATCATCATGGAAGTGGACACTTCCGTGATGATAATTTTGGTAATGTCATGGAACACTTCTACAACAGCACAGGTATGACTATCTTGATTCTGTCATAAATTTGTCATGGATGTACATGCATGACAAAAAACGCGACCTACTGTGACAAACACGTATCATCACGGAAGTGTATTTTTTTGTAGTGCTTGCGGCGGCGGAACTCCCGATCTATTCTGTTCCCTGGATGTTTTAGGATATATGGAGTTATATAGGCGGAAGAAGTACGTCAGGGGAGCCACGAGGGGCCCACGAGGCAGGGGGCGCGCCCTATGGGGGTGGGCGCGCCCCCCACCCTCGTGGCTCCCTCGTTCCTTTCCTGACGTGCACTCCAAGCTTTTCCGGTAGCTTTCCTTCCAAAAATAACTTCTCTAGTTGATTTCATTCCGTTTCGACTCCGTCTGATATTCCTTTTCTTCGAAACACTGAAACAAGGGGAAAATAGGAACTGGCACTGGGCTTTGGGTCAATAGGTTAGTCCCAAAAATAATATAAAAGTGTTTAATAAAGCCCATAAACATCCAAAACAGATAATATAATAGCATGGAACAATCAAAAATTATAGATACATTGGAGACCTATCATCGGCCGCCCCACAAGTCACGGTAATCGAGCCCGACGAAACTCTCTACGGCCTATTCGACCTGTCGACTGGCTCCGTCGAGACCGCATCCGAGTGCGACAGTAGCGATCCCGCGGCGGAAGTCTTGATGGTCAACGGACCACGCAGTCCTCCTGGTTTCCCCCACGACGATGGTGGTGATGGCGGCGGCGATCCGTCGCGCATTCATGAGGAGTACCGCCCCGAGCCCCTTTCTTCGGAGCAGAGGGAAGAGCTTCGCCGCCGCAATATGGATGCACTTCACACTCCTATCGTTGGAGAAACCCCCGAGGCCCGGGCCTTGGAGGAGGCGCGCCTGGCCAACTTGGCGGAGCGCACTCGACTGGAAAATCTGCAGCATGCACTCGACGAGCATGCTCGGCAGCGGATCCCTGAGTCCAGTTGACGACAGCTTTTTCCGCCTCAAACTCAGGTATACCGCACTCCGATTCAAAATCTCACAGCCGCAGCCCGAATAGCAGAGTCGATTCAGCCTTCCCAGTCGGAAGCTGGCAGAGGTTTGATGCAAATCCGGGCCTTGCTCCGGGCGGCCAGAGAGCAGAACACAGCAGTATCTCAGTCGCGGAATAGGATTCATAGCAGATCTGTGATGGTAGACACAGTTCAGTCGGCTCACAGCCCAAGATCGCCCCCGCGGCGTGAGGGACGTGGATACCAGCAAGATCAGTACAGAAACCGCGAGCAGTATGATCACAGACTCGACCACGATGACCGTCGTCGAGTGCCCACACCTCCTCCGAGGAGTGGTTCGTATGTGCCTCGGCGGCATGATGACAGGCGCCTCCACAGCGGCGAGCGAAGAGTACCAGTCAACCCAAGGGAGCCGGGCTTTGATGTGAGATCTATTCTCGTTCAAGGTCTGGTTGACAGGAACAGAGCACACAGAGAAGGCCATGATAGAGATTATCTGACTGGCAGCAGAGTGCACGTTTCAGGTCCTGAGTGTTTCAGCAGAGCCATCAGGGCCGCAGTGATTCCTCCCAACTTCAGGTTGGCGACTGGAGTCAGCAAGTTCACCGGTGAGTCTAAGCCTGACACTTGGCTTGAAGACTACCGAGTGGTTGTACAAACTGGTGGTGGCAATGATGAAGTGGCCATGAAGCACCTTCCTCTGATGTTGGAAGGCTCGGCCAGTGCATGGTTGACTCAGCTAGCACCTGGCAGTATATTCAGTTGGGAAGAACTCACCCGAGTGTTTGTTAGAACTTTTGAGGGTACTTGCAAATGGCCAACAGGGTTGACAGAATTGCAGCACTGTGTGCAAAAGCTGAATGAAACCCTGAGAGACTATATCCAGAGATGGATCACGTTGCACCATACAGTGGAGAATGTGTCTGACCACCAAGAAGTTTGTGCCTTCAAAGAAGGCGTTAAGTATCGAGAGTTGAATCTGAAATTCAGTCGGACAGGGGATATGTCCCTGACTCGGATGATGGACATTGCCACCAAATACACTAACGGCGAAGAAGAACACCGACTCCGGAGTGGCAAGCACAAAACAGTCGCCCAAGAAACCGTTGGAGGTACTTCCAATCGGAAACAGAAGCGTAAGGCCGAGCCAGCTGCTCATGGTAAGGCTTTAGTTGTGGCTCAAGGAAAGTTCAAGGGGAAGCCCAAAGGACCCTGGAACCCCAAGAAGGTGAAAGACCAAGCTGGAAATGTGTGTTGGATTTACCATGCCACATTCATACCAAGAAGGACGAAGAGGGTAATCTGATTTATCCTAAACACACCACTCAACAGTGTCGACTCCTGATCCAGTAGTTTCGAGAGAAATAACCCAACGAGAAGGAGAAGGAGTCGGACAAGGGTGAGGATAAGGAAGAAGATGATGGTTTTCCCAACGTCAACTCCACTCTGATGATTTTGCTGATGTTGAGAGCAAAAGTAGATTGAAAGTTATCAATAGAGAAGTGAACATGGTTGCTCCGGCAACACCAAGTTATTTGAAGTGGTCCCAGACTGCCATCACATTCAACCAGTCTGACCATCCTGCACGTATAGCCACCCCTGGGAGGAAAGCGTTGGTGGTTGACCCAGTTGTTGAAGGCACTCGACTGACTAAAGTGCTAATGGATGGTGGTAGCGGCCTGAATATCCTTTATGCTAAAACCTTGAAGGGAACGTGCATTCCGATGTCCAAGCTCAGTGAAAGCAATATGAGTTTCCATGGCGTTATACCTGGCAAGAAGGCCGAATCACTCAGCCAGATTGCCCTTGATGTGTGGTTTTCGGTGATTTCAAGAATTACCGCAAGGAAAAGTTGACATTTAAAGTAGTGGATTTCCAGAGTGCTTACCACGCTATTCTGGGTAGGCCTGCCTATGCACGTTTCATGGCTCGACCATGTTACGTGTACCTCAAATTGAAAATGCCTGGTCCCAGAGGAGTGATCACTATCACTGGCAATCGGCAAAAGGCAGAAGAGTGCTTCCAGAAGGGCTCAAAAATCACCGATGCACAAATGGCAGCAGTCGAAATGCAAGAATACCGGAAAAATGCAGACCCGGGTGATTTGCTGCACTCCAAGACGCCTGCCACATATTCTGCATTTTAGTCGTCCGGTGAAACCAAGACGATTCATATTCACCCGACCGATCCTAGTGCTGCTCCTACTCATATATCAACATCACTCAACAGCAAATAGGAAGAAGCGCTCATCCAGTTCCTCCGTGAGAACTGGGACATCTTTGCATGGAAGCCTTATGACATGCCGGGTGTACCCAGGGGACTGGTTGAGCATCATTTGCGAGTCGACCCGAAAGTAAAAACAGTCAAGGAACATCTTCAACGGTTCGCTGTACAGAAGAGAAAAGCAATTGGTGAGGAAGTGGCTCGGCTCCTGGCGGCTAAGTTCATCCGAGATATTTTCCACTCCGAGTGGCTCGCCAATGTTGTCATGGTCCCCAAGAAGGACGATTCACTTCGCATGTGCATTGACTTCAAGCATATCAGTCGGGCCTGCCCGAAAGATCATTTTCCTCTCCCCGCATCGACCAGATCGTCGACTCGACTGCGGGGTGTGAGCGTCTGTCTTTTCTAGACGCCTATTTCGGGTACCATCGGATCCGACTGTATGGACCCGATGAGATAGAAACGGCTTTCATCACTCCATTCAGATGCTTCTGTTATGTCACCATGCCATTCGGCTTGAAGAACTCTGGAGCCATATTCATGAGGATGATTCAGAAGTGTCTGCTCACTCAAATTAGTCGGAATGTGGAAGCATACATGGATGACATTGTGGTCAAGTCGCGTAAAGGTTCCGACCTGCTGGTTGACCTTGCCGAAACCTTTGCCAACCTGAGAAGGTATGATATCAAGCTTAATCCATCAACGTGCACATTCGGAGTTCCGGGCGGAAAGCTACTCGGCTTCCTCGTTTCCAAACGAGGGATCGACGAGAACCCAGAAAAAGTTGGTGCCATACTCCGGATGAAGCGCCCTGTTTGTGTGCATGATGTCCAGAAGCTTGCTGGTTGTTTGGACGCCTTGAGTCGATTCATTTCTCGCCTCGGTGAAAAGGCATTGCCTCTTTACCGACTGATGAAGAAATCTGACAAGTTCGAGTGGACTCCTAAAGCTGATGCAGCGTTTGCAGAACTGAAAGCCCTGCTTTCCACCCAGTCGGTGCTCACTGCCCCAATCAGCAAAGAGCCTTTACTACTTTATATTGCAGCCACTGGACAAGTTGTCAGTACAGTACTCACGGTCGAGCGGGAAGAAGAAGGAAAAGCCTATAAAGTTCAGCACCCAGTATACTATGTTTCTGAAGTTATGACTCCATCCAAGCAAAGATATCGTCATTATCAGAAGCTTGTTTATGGGATTTACATGACCACGAAGAAAGTTGCACATTATTTCTCTGATCACTCCATTACAGTCGTTAGCGACGCACCATTGTCAGAAATTCTGAACAACAGAGGTGCAACTGGTCGAGTGGCAAAGTGGGCGATTGAACTCCTTCCCTTGGATATCAAGTTTGAGGCAAAGAAAGCTATCAAGTCCCAAGCAATAGCATATTTCCTCGCCGAGTGGTCGAACAGCAACTGCCGACTCAGATTCACTCGGAGCATTGGGCCATGTTCTTTGATGGATCCAAGATGCTAAATGGTTCCGATGCTGGGGTGGTATTGGTATCCCCCCGAGGTGACAAGCTCAGCTATGTTCTCCAGATTCATTTTGATTCCTCCAACAATGATGCTGAATATGAGGCACTTTTGTACGGGTTGCGTATGGCCATTTCACTCGGCGTCTGTCGCCTCATGGTCTACGGCGACTCGGATTTAGTGATTAATCAAGTAATGAAGGAGTGGGACGTCAGAAGTCCGGCCATGACTAGCTACTGTAATGAAGTGAGAAAATTAGAGAGGAAGTTTGAGGGTTTAGAGCTCCATCACATACCCCGACTGAAAAATCAAGCAGCTGATGATTTGGCAAAGATAGGTTCCAAGAGGGAAGCCATTCCCAACAATGTGTTTTTGGAATATATTCATGCACCTTCAGTTCAGGAAAGATCCTTTCACGGAAGAGCCCCCACAACCAAAGAGTGCCACTGATCCGACTGAAGTCGAAATCCCAGCCGTGCTCGACTTGACCATGGAGGTTTTGGTCATCATTCCCGACTGGACAGTGTCATACATCGCATACATTCTTAGGAAGGAGCTCCCAGAGGATGAAGAAGAGGCTCGACAGATCGTCCGTCGATCCAAAGCCTTTACTATGATAAGAGGACAACTGTTCAGAGAAAGGGTAACTGGAGTCAGCCAGAAATGCATAACGCCAGAAGAAGGTCGAGTGATCCTCAACGAAATCCACTCAGGGACCTGTGGCCACCATGCGTCCTCTCGAACCATTGTGGCCAAAGCATACCGAGCAGGGTTTTATTGGCCGCGAGCAAATGAGATGGCGAAAGAGATAGTCGACAAATGTGAAGGTTGCCAGTTTTACCCGAACATGTTTCACAAACCTGCATTAGCCCTGAAGACCATTCCACTCGCCTGGACCTTTGCTGTTTGGGGATTGGACATGGTCGGACCTCTGAGGACTGGCAGGAGCGGCTTCACTCATGTGCTCATGGTAGTCGACAAGTTTACCAAATGGATTGAAGCCAAGCCTATCAAAAATCTTGAAGCCAGTACTGCTGTCAACTTCATCAGAGGGTTAACATTCAGATATGGTGTTCCGCACAACATCATCACTGACAATGGGTCGAACTTCAAAAAATCCGCACAACCTATCGGGGGTTGGGTGCGACATATGCCAAAGGATGGCTTATCATGGTGGGAGCGAGTAGAACGTCGCCGGTGCCCGAAAGCGGGATGAGGCCCGGTGCCCAGAAGCGGGATAAGGCGTAGACATGAACGCCGACGTACTTTACCCAGGTTCGGGGCTCTCCTAGGAGAGAACACCCCTAGTCCTGTTCTGCGGGGTCTTCGCATGATCACTAAGGCAAAGTGAGTACAAGGGTGCTCCTCGAGCTGTATACTGGAGGTAGGAGAAGGCAAGGCTAGCTCTCTCCTTCCTCTATCTCTGGTCTAGTTCTAATGGGTCGGAACCCTTTGCATGGGTGCCCCGGGGGGTTTATATAGGCCTACCCCCAGGGGTACAAGGGTAATATGACTGGGCGCAGGGCCCAGCCGTCAATTTCTTCGGCTGCCGGCTTCTCCTTCGACTGCTGGGGCCCGCCGACTAGTGGGCCCCGCCGACTGATCTGGTACGGAGCCGACAGGCCGTACCCGCCGCTCGTGGGTCTTGCCAGCTGCTGATCACTGTAGCCGCGCTTCTAATGACGCAGGCTTGGTCGAAAGATCATGGCTACAACACCGCCGTCATGGCGGGCGATTACTGTAGCCACTCCCTGTCTCATGTGGTTAATGGCGTGTGGGGCCCGTGGGAGGAGCAGGCCGACTCCTTGGGGCCGACTCCCATCGGGTCCGATTGGTAGGGCTCTTCGCCGTCTTCTGGTCTCTCGCTGGCTGGAGGGGTCCACCGTCCTTGGGCCGTACTGACAGGCCGTCGTGGGAACAGGACCCCGCCTGCCAGCGGTGACGTCAGGGGTGGCATGGGAACAGGGTCGCGTCGGGCGGAGATCTCCATTGTATGGCGCACTGTGGCCACGCCAGCCCCTGGAAAGGGGAGGGGATGGGCTGCATTGTAGCCATCCCGCGTCCCGTCCGCCACGATGGGGGCACGGGCTCCGGAGATGTCGTGGGCCGACTCCTCGGGGCCGACTTCTCTGGAAGCCGCCTGGTAGGATTCGACCTGTCATGACCTCGCCTTCAGGACTCGGCCACCTATGGGCAGCCAACTATTTCTCCAGCCGGCCTCCAGAAGGCGGCTCTTTACCTTGGCTTCTTGAGGGGCGCAGTCAGCCCCGATGTCTTGAAAGGTTATGGGCGTCGGGTTAGCCTACCCATGGCCCATTACTCCGACAGTAGTCCCCGAAGCTGGTGAGGCACCACGGGCAACTGGTCGAGGAGCCTCAGCAATTTCCTTTCTCCGGGTGCTTGAGGCGAAACCTTGTTCGACTTCGGCCAGGCCGACTGGTAGGAGTCGGACTCGCCCAATCTGACTTGTCCAAAATTTCTAAACGCCTCGGCGGGATCCAAGTGGCGTGCTAACTAAGCTTTCAGGCCGTCGCCCGTTTTTGGCCTATCACATGGCGACGAGCGGCTGGGCCAGTCTGCCTACCCACGCGCTCGACGGGACACGCCTGCAGGCGGGGCCCGCCACTACCGCGCCTCGGCATGTGAGCGGATCTGCTGCGGCCGGGGTGGACGGTTGAGGTTCCCGCGGAGTTACTGCGCGCAGTAACTTTGCGCGATAAGCGCGGGGGGCGTGGGGTAGTGGGCGCAGTAAATCCCACAACCGCCCCCTCGGCTTCGCAGCCCAGGGGTCTATAAGTAGGGGGAGGAGGGGAGCGGTAGAGCACGCGTGCCCCTCCTCCTCACTGCTTCCTCTTCTTCTTCCTCTCGTCGCCGCGCCCCAAGCCACGCTGAGCGATGCGGTGATCCGTTCCCGATGAGCTCTTCTTCCGCCGTCACGCCCCCCGTGGTGCGCTCCGGCACCTGGGACGGTTCGGAGGTCCACGACGATCACATCGATTTCCTCCGCAAGACACGGCGGTTGCCCGGCAAGGACTTCGTGAGGGTCCGCCTCGCGCCGAAGAAGGAAATCTCACCGGCGCCGCAGGAGGGCGAGCGGGTCATCTTCCGCTCGCACTGCCTATGCGGCCTTGGCCTGCCGGCGAGCAGCTTCTTCCGCTCCTTTCTTGAATTCTATGGTCTCCAGCCGCACCACCTCACTCCCAACACTGTGGTGCTGTTGTCCGCCTTCGTCACCTTGTGCGAAGGCTTCCTCGGCGTTCTCCCCACCATCGAGCTCTGGGAGGAGTTCTTCTACTCCAAGCTCGGCACCCAAGCCGCAGGTGTGCCGGCTCAGTGCGGCACGTTCATCGCCGTGCGGAGGTCAGGGGCCGATAACCCGTTTCCCCCCATCACGCTGATAAAGTCGGTGAAGATGTGGCAATGGTCGTACTTCTACGTGAAAAGCGTCTTCACGGAGGGCGACTGGGTCAATCTGCCGGCTTATGTAGCCGGCCCGCCAGCTGAAGGGCAGCCCAACTGGTCATACCGGGCCAGGACGCTGACACCTGCAGGAGTCGGCGCCATCGTGCGACTCCGAGTGCTGACGCAGTCGGAGGGCCTGACCGGGCCAGATTTGCTGGCCGTCTTCGTGGCGCGCCGAGTGCTCCCGCTCCAAGGTCGCCCCCACATGATCTGCCAGATGAGCGGGCATCGGGACCCGAGTCGGATGTGCACCAAGGAGATGCCTCACGTAGAGGTAGCTTATATGGTGAACTATCTCATGAACTACGAGCTCAAAGAAGAGTGGCGGTTCGGCAAGGAGATATATTCACGCGCCAATCCTCTGCCCATGGTGAGTTGTTTCTTTTTCTCTTTTTCTTTGACTTCTTTGCCGTCTTGTCCAATCTAACTAATCGGCTTTGGTCAGAACCCCCTCCTCCAGCCAGCAGCCGGTGCCGTGGGGCCAGACCGTGAATTCCTCCCTGACCGGGCGGAGAGCGACGTTGATGACCCTGACTTGGGTCGGCGGCCTTGGAGGACGATGCCGAGGGAGGAGGCGGCGAAGTGGGCGGCCCGAGGCTCGGGGCCAGTCTCGAGGACTGGCCTGACGATGACACGGAAGAGGTAGCCCCGCGCCAACAGCCAGGAGCCGGCCAGCCCGGCGCGAGCTCTTCTGCCACGCCGGATGCCCAAGGCGGCGCGAAGAAGCGCAGGGCCACGCCGAGCATGTTCGGCAGCCGGCCGAAAAAACCCAAGGGCTCGGCCGCGGCGACCAAACGGGACGGGGCGGCCGCAAAGGCCAACCGCTTCCGCAAGGAGGTGAAGAAGCCGCCGTTGGTCTCCGCGTAAGTGCTACCTTCTTGTGCTTTCATTTTTTCTTTCATTGATCTTGTCTAAGTTTGCTTGCTTGTCGCCCTTGGGTCCAGGGCTCCCCTCTCTCTTGAGAAGGTCGCTGCCGCCTCCATCGTGGGGTCGGCGGACACTTCCACCACCACTCGGCGGATCGATCTAGCCGCCGACCTCCAGGAGGCGACAGAGGGGAACGCACAAGAGGTGCATGAAGAGCAGGAGGCCGCCCGCCTGCAGAAGGTGGAGGCTAAGAAGGCGGAGGCCGCCGCCAATAAGAAACTGGCAGAGGCCGAGGCCGCTGACGCGGCGAAGAAGCAGGCTGAAGAAGCCGTGCACTGCCGGTCGGCGGTTTTTGTTATTCCTCTGAATTCCGCGCCGCCACCCCGGAGTTCATGGCGCAGACTGGGGATTCCGGCGGTGAGAACCCGATCATGGAGAGGGACGGCGGCGACGCCACCATGTCGGACGTGATCGTGCCGCCACCGCCTCTATCTGGGAGCGCGCAAGGCGGGCAGCCGGCGGACCCACCGGTGCCGCCGACTGAAGACGAGGTGGTGGCGGGCCTAGTTCTCCAGGTCGGCACGCCAACACGTCGCCGTCTCGCGAAGGCGGCTTCCGTGCCGCGTGAGGGAGTCCTGGATTAGGGGGTGTTCGGATAGCCGGACTATAACCGTTGGCCGGACTCCTGGACTATGAAGATACAAGATTGAAGACTTCGTCCCATGTCCGGATGGGACTTTCCTTGGCGTGAAAGGCAAGCTTGGCGATACAGATATGTAGATCTCCTTCCGTTGTAACCGACTCTGTGTAACCCTAACCCTCTTCGGTGTCTATATAAACCGGAGGGTTTTAGTCCGTAGGATGAACAACAATCATACCATAGGCTAGCTTCTAGGGTTTAGCCTCTCTGATCTCGTGGTAGATCTACTCTTGTACTACCCATATCATCAATATTAATCACGCAGGAGTAGGGTTTTACCTCCATCGAGAGGGCCCGAACCTGGGTAAAAACATCGTGTCCCTTGTCTCCTGTTACCATCTGCCTAGTCGCACAGTTCGGGACCCCCTACCCGAGATCCGCTGGTTTTGACACCGACATTGGTGCTTTCATTGAGAGTTCCTCTGTGTCGTCGCTTTTCGGCCCGATGGCTCCTACAATCATCAACAGCGATGCGGTCCAGGGTGAGACTTTTTTCCCCGGACAGATCTTCGTATTCGGCGGCTTTGCACTGTCGGCCAATTTGCTTGGCCATCTGGAGCAGATTGAAAGCTACGCCCCTGGCCATCAGGTCAGATTTGGAAGCTTGAACTACACGGCTGACATTCGCGGAGACTTGATCTTCGACGGATTCGAGCCGCAGCCGGGCGCGCCGCACTGTCACAAGGGGCATGATCTAGCTCTGCCGCCAAACAGTGCCCTGGAGGCCGCACCCGTGTCCGCTCCGACCCTTAGCTCGGAGCCGACTGCACCAATCGAGGACGGGTGGTTGGACACCTCCTCGGGGGCTGCAGTCTCTACAGCAGTCGAGCCGAACACCAGCCTGCAAAGCCCGTGACTCCAAGGTGCCAGACTCCAAGCCCCCCGCGCCCCTGACAATCAAACCCGATTGGGCACTGATCATGGAATTCACCGCCGCGGACATCTTTCAGCACTCGCCCTTCGGCGATATTCTGAATTCACTAAGGTCTCTCTCTTTGTCAGGAGAGTCCTGGCCGGATTATGGCCAACAGGATTGGGATGCGGACGACGAAGAAATTCGATGCCCACCCACCACCCACTTCGTAGCCACTATCGATGATTTAACTAACATACTAGACCTTGACTCCGAAGACATCGACGGTATGGACGACGATGTAGGAGACGAACAGGAACCAACGCCTATAGGGCACTGGACGAACACCCCACCTCACGAGGTATATATGGTGGACAAACGTAAAGGAAGCGACAATGAGGATCAACTGGGGAGAAGCAGTCAAAGCGGCGACGTAAGCGCCGCTCCAAGCCCCGTCTCGACAGAGACAGCAGCCAGACGAACCCAGCCACAGAGCAGGGCGAACCGGCGGTCGGCGAACATGCCATCAAGCAACCGTCCGAACAAGATAACTTGGATACACAAACCGCACAACCCGTCCTCGGCGAAGATAACAGTCCGGACGACCTCACGCCGGACAAACTCCTAGAACAGGAAAACCTCCACAAAAGGCTCGCCGCCACGGCGCGCAGCCTGAAAAAGTAGAAGCGGAAGCTCAAAACCACGGAAGACACACTCTAAATCAGATGGAGCAGAGTATTCAACACCGCAGACACATACGGCGATAGTCGCCACACAAAGAGCTACCCGAAGTGAAAGCTACTGCCCGAATTTGATGAAGAGGCCCTAGAGCCCCCAAAATCAAAAAGTCAGGAAGCCACCCGGTCGGATAGACGACCCCATGGCCAACACAGAATGGCATATAGCGCCGCACACAAATCAACACGCGATCCACCCAAGGATTCGCATCAAAAGGATGGCCCAGCAAGGTCTCTCTACGGGCCAAGAAAGCAAGCTCTACTAAGCAATGTGACGCAACAAACATCCGCACAAGATGGCACACCAAAATACAGGGGCGCCACACACCCCCTTTGTTTCACCGATGAGGTGCTGGTCCATGAGTTTCCAGCAGGATTTAAGCCCGTAAACATAGAGGCATACGACGGAACCACAGACCCTAGAGTCTGGATTGAGGATTATATCCTCCACATACACATGGCCCGAGGAGACGATCTCCACGCCATAAAATACTTACCCCTCAAGCTCAAAGGGCCAGCCTGGCACTGGCTTAAAGGCCTCCCCGAAAACACCATTGGAAGTTGGGAAGAGCTCGAGGAGGCTTTTCAGGCAAATTTTCAAGGAACCTATGTCCGACCTCCGGATGCAGATGATCTAAGTCATATAACTCAACAGCCCGGTGAGTCAGCCCAGAAACTCTAGAACAGATTTCTTACTAAAAAGAACCAGATAGTCGACTGTCCGGACGCTGAAGCTTTAGCAGCTTTCAAACACAACGTTCGAGATGAATGGCTCGCCTGACACCTCGGCCAAGAAAAGCCAAGAACAATGGCCGCATTAACAAGCCTCATGACCCGCTTTTGCGCGGGAGAGGACAGCTGGTTGGCAAGACGCAGCACAAGTGACCCAAGTACATCCGAAGTCAGGAATCGAAACGGAAAACCACGACGCAGTAAGGAACATTGCCGGAATAAGGAAAGCAGCTCGAAGAGCACGTCAGTTAACGCGGGATTCAAAAGCTCTCGGCAGAATCAGAAAAAGCTGCCCCCAAGGATAACAGGGATGAGCTATCTAACCTAAACAAAATCTTAGATAAGATATGTCAAATCCACAGCACCCCCGGGAAACCTGCAAACCATACCCACAGAGAATGTTGGGTCTTCAAGCAATCCGGCCAACTCAACGCCGAACACAAGGGGCTCGACACACCAAGGGAGGACGATGATGAACCCCACAATCAGAGTACGGGGAAACAAAAGAATTTCCCACTCGATGTCAAAACAGTAAACTTACTTCACATGACAAAAGGGAAAAATAGAGCGGCGCCTATACGGCCTACCCCAAAGATGTCCCGCCACTGGTTGTTAAAACCGATCACCTTCGACCATCAGGATTACTCTAGAAGTATCCAGAATGAAGGTTGGACTGCCTTAGTGCTAGATCCAATAATTGAAGGACTCCACTTTACACATGTCCCGATGGACGGCGGTAGTGGTTTAAACCTGCTATATCAGGACACAATCCGCAAAATGGGGATAGACCCAACAAGAATTTGCCATAGCAAAACTTCCTTTCAAGGAGTAATGCCAGGCCCCGATGCCCATTGCATGGGTTCTCTCCGGTTAGAAGTTATGTTCGGCTCCCTCGATAACTTCCGCCGCGAAAAGCTAACCTTCCACATTGCCCCATTTCCAAGTAGCTATCAAGCACTGCTGGGACGAGAGGCTTTCGCCCGCTTTAACACAATACCGCATTATGCATCTCTTACGCTTAAGATGCCCGGTCCACAAGGCATCATCTCACTAAAGGGAAATAACAAGTGTCCTGCGCGCGCGAAAGAATTTGTGGCCGCCTTGACAGCCATACATTAAAACAGCTTCATCAACAAAAGCATCTACCAGGTCATCAAGACCATGGACTCGGCTAGGCGAGTCCGGAGCAAACATATAATTGATAAAGGTTTAGTAGCCGCACACCCCTATACAAGGGGCTCCGCGTATGTAAAATACACGACAATAAGGCTCAATTTTACCCATCCTAAATTATACATTGTTTATCCAGTACAGCGTACATTCCGCACTACTATTGTTTTTCTTGTCAGCTAAGTTCCTCTCTTTTACAGATGAACACTAGGCTACGCCCGTCCAGGATACGGCACAACGGAGACACAGGCGCAGACGTGCAGTAGGGACCCGTCCCCAGGATTCTTTTTAGATTAAGACCCTGCGTAAACCTTTTTTACTGTCTCTTGTTGATATACATCCCCCGGATTTTCAATATAATCAAGGAGCAGGCTAGCGTCTTGGCATGTGGCCACGTCATAATTTTGCACATACCTGGACACCAGGGGCTTATTATCAAGGGCACTGATTAGACTATTTTTCATAAAGACCGAATACCCCAGGGAGTGTTCGGCATCGCGAGTTTGGCCTTATATGCATCAGCTCCGAATCATGTCTTTGGTCAAATGTTGGGTTTGCCCGGCTCCTGTGTTTAGTTGCCTTACGTTCCGCTCTATCAGCTAAGGCGACACCAGGAGAACTACTGCTATTGTGCCCCGGTTCAGCCAGGCGAGCACCTCAGTAGAGAAAGCCAGAAACTGACTGTCATGATATAGCGTGAGACTGGTCAACCACTCGATGACCCGCCGGAATCTTTAGGATTCCTCTGCATTAACGATGGGTCGTTTCCCGGCCAGGCACACACGCGCCCTGAATTCCGACAAGCGCGGTGCCACCAGGGGCTTTATAGTAGCTCCACGGTCAAACTCCTATGGCTAAGTGAAAGTGATAAAGCATTATAGTCCGATTGCCTAGTTCGCTGCGCTACCACCTCCGTAATGGACCAAGACGTTGGATCAAGTGTGATGATGCGCCTTTTGCGAATACCCCCGCATTATATGCGTGGGGGCTGAAGCCAACGACTGCAATCTTTCAGGTTATATATACATATATGTAAACGGCCGCACAGGAGGCATCAAAATTCTTGTAAGCACAAGTATAAAAAAGCTATTCCATTCAATCAAAGTATTGTTTTACAATGCTACATGCTATTCGAACATAATATCCTTCGAGCACTGCGTCTCTATTAAACGAGCACCCTCCAGGACTTCTTGAAAGTAGTGCTCGGCAGGTACTCGGCTTTCGCCCGATTCTTGGGCTGCAACAGCGGTGGCCTCCATCTCCGCCCAGTATGTCTTGACACGGGCAAGGGCCATCTGCGCACCCTCCACACACGATGACCTCTTCATCGCATTGATATGCGGCACCGCACCAAGGAAGTGCTGCACCAAGATAAAGTAATTGTTCCGCCTTGGCCTTTTCGGCCACAGATGATCCACGACATACTTCATGGCGAGTCCGGATAACCTATTCAGCTCGGCCCATTCTGCCAAGCAATCGGGTAGTGGAAGCGGGCGCTCAGGATTGTGGAACTACGACCAGAAAAGCTTTTCCACTTCATGACCTTCCTGATCTCGGAAGTGTTCGACCGCATCAGCGGCACTCGCCGCTAAATCCATATATGCGTCCGCCGAACTCCACATCCGGTCCAACGGAGCATGTTTAGGATCCCCGAACTTCATCCGCAGCATAAAGGGTTTTCCAGCTACGATATCTCCGGCCTGACGCAACTCCTCCTTCATCGCTCTCATCACAGAACGAGCATCCTTGGCTGCCGTAATGGCCTTTTCCAGGTCTGTCCGCTCCGCCCGATCTTCTTTCTCAAAAAGCTTGCAGCGGTTAGCAGCGGTCTTCAATTCCGCAGCCATCTCGACCATCTCCTTTTTCCTTTGGCAATGAGCAGCCTGTTCGGCTTTCAGCTCCTCAGCCACCTTTAAGGCAACCGCATCGCTTTCCCTGGCTCGCTCCTTGGCTCGGGCAAGTTCTGCCCGAAGTTCCTCCATAGAGGCAGCCCCATCTGCATCAGGTACAAACACTGTAAGATACTGGCGTCAAGCTCCTCTTACCAGGTGTCTCCGGACAAATTACATACCTTGTGCCTCATCGAGCCGCTTGTTGACAAGTGCGATGTCGGCATCTGCCACGTCAAGTTGCCACTTTAGTTCGGCAAATTTATCAGTCCGGCTAGCCGCCGCACGCCACCTACACATGACAGGCGACATATTATTCCTGGGATTATGATCCTCTACGCACCGTCAATTTTGACACCACACAGAGTCTCAGCGGCTACTATCTACACAGGACGCATCCTATATATGCGGAACTGACAAAAGGTGCATCATTTCACATCCCTAAAAACCTGTCAATAAAATCCTGACGGCCTCGAGCAACCCGCTCTCCGCAGATGAAATCCTTTCAATCACCGTACCCATTAACGTACGGTGTTCTTCTGAGATAGACGCTCGCTCGAGTAGCTCCTTCAGCTCCTCCGGCCGTGTACCAGACGGTGCCGGACTCGTCCGATGGCCTTTTTCAGAGGCCGGATACGGAGGGCTTTGGGGGGACATATGACTGCCTTCCGGCCCTGCCGGATTCGGGGAAACCCTCCGTGACGACACCTCGGGGTCACCCGCCTCGTGAGCCGGTATGGTAAGGGGACGCGATCCGCTCTCCATCATCTCCGGAAGAAGATCCCCCGAAGATAAGCTCTGCTGAGAAGGGCTTAGATCCAAACTACAAGGTAAAAACTCGGTTATTTTCCTCAGGAATAAAACAGGGGTGTTTCTCATCTTAAACTCCCCTCTCTACTTACGGCTCGGTGGAGGGCTGATCCCCTTGGGGGCACAGTACGGCCGAGGTACCCCTCGGCGCAGGACTCTCTGGCGAAGATTTCTTCCCCCGCTTTGAGACCATGGTCTCCGGGTCTTCAAAGGTGCTCCTCTTCTTCCCCTGGTTGGGGGAAATTTTGATTCCCCCTTTCCCCACAGACTCCTTCGAGGAGCCGGTAGCTCCCTTGTCCCCCTCCTCGTTCTTTTCCAAAGGCACAATCTCCAGCATCCTGGTCAACACAGGATTCGGCGAGGTCTCAGGAAGGGGGGCGGACACCTGATTAACTTTGCCTTCGCTACCCACTCCTGTTTCAAAGACGACTCTTTTAAGGGTGATGTCGTGATAAATGAATGGATGGTGTGTCTTGAAACAGGGATACTTACTTGGGTATCCGGACGATTGCAGCTTAGTCCTGCGTCCTCTGTAGAATTCGGACACATTACTTGTGGTCCAAAGAATAATTTGTACATCTCCACGGGCTTCATGCCAAGAAAGTGTTGGAGAGCTCGCGGTCCCTCCGGGTTGAACTCCCATAGACGGAGAGGGCGACGTTTGCAAGGCAGGACTCTGCGAATTAACATAACATGCGTCACCACGACCAGACTGATATCTCTTTCTAAGAGATCTCGGATTCGGCCTTGCAATAGGGGCACGTCCTTTGTCGGCCCCCAGTCTAGCCCCTTATTGACCCATGACGCTAGTCGTGGCGGGGGACCCGAGCGGAAAGCAGGTGGCGCCACCCACTTGGTGCCCCTGGGAGCTGTGATATAAAACCACTCTTGTTGCCATAAGCTAAACTCCTCTTGAAAAGAGACCTCGGGCCACGGAGCGTCAGCACTCTTGCTTATAACGGTGCCTCCGCACTCTGTGTGTTGTCCCTCGATCATCTTCGGTTCCACTTTAAAGGTTTTAAGCCACAGTCCGAAGTGAGGAGTAATGCGGAGGAAGGCTTCGCACACAACGATGAATGACGAGATATGGAGGATGGACTCCGGAGCCAAGTCGTGAAATTCCAGCCCATAATAAAACATGAGCCCCCTCACGAAGGGATCCATCGCGAAGCCGAGCCCTCGGAGGAAGTGAGACATAAACACCACGCTCTCACCAGACCTGGGAGTGGGAATAACCTGCCCTTGAGCAGGCAGCCTGTGCAAGATTTTGCCTGTCAAAAACATGGCCTCTCTCAGCTTCAGCACGTCTTCCTCCGTGACGAAAGAAGGCATCCATCGGCCTCGAAGGTCGGAACCGGACATCGTCAAAGGTCCGAAGCGCCTAAAATCTGTGGCCTTGGGTGTTGGAACTCGAGGTGAAGGGCGAACTCGATTGAGATTGAAAGAAAGGAGTAAGGCCTTGATCTCTTTATAAGGAGTTGAATACCAAGAGCCCTCCCCGTGACCGTTTGGGACTCGCCTTTAATTGAGGAGACACACCAACGGGCACGACTGGGTTGCCCACGTCCATATTGATGAGAATCCCGTAAATTAAGGAGACACGATCTCTGCTTCGACAAGACGTGCCAAGGAAACCGCCTCGCTAATCACGCTGAGGTGGGACAACAAAACGGTTCAAATAAAGACTTGGCCGTGGTGTGGTGTTAGACTGCGGGGTACGTCAGCAGCTTAGATTTGTGTAAATATTATTCTCTCAATGGCAATATGTGGAACTTATTTTGCAGAGCCGGACACTATCCTTGTGTTCGCAATCTTCTATGAAGTATTCGGAGGAGAAACCCGCCTTGCAATGCCGAAGACAATTTGCGCACCGGACTCGTCGTCATTGAAGCATTGGGTGTTCAGATAGCCGGACTATAACCATTGGCCGGACTCCTGCACTATGAAGATACAAGATTGAAGACTTCGTCCCATGTCCGGATGGGACTTTCCTTGGCGTGGAAGGCAAGCTTGGCGATACGGATATGTAGATCTCCTTCCATTGTAACCGACTCTGTGTAACCCTAACCCTCTTCAGTGTCTATATAAACCGGAGGATTTTAGTCCGTAGGACGAACAACAATCATACCATAGGCTAGCTTCTAGGGTTTAGCCTCTCGTATCTCGTGGTAGATCTACTCTTGTAATACCCATATCATCAATATTAATCAAGCAGGAGTAGAGTTTTACCTCCATCGAGAGGGCCCAAACCTGGGTAAAAACATCGTGTCCCTTGTCTCTTGTTACCATCCGCCTAGACACACAGTTCGGGACCCCCTACCCGAGATCCGCTGGTTTTGACACTGACACCGCGCCCTCTGGAGACCGGCGCCATGAGCTCCATGATCCCAGACGCCGAGGCGACAAGCGCCGCGCCCACTAGGTGGGTGCGAGGAGGCGGGACGGGCCTGTTGAACTGGGCGCTTCTAGACGTCCAAGCCAAGATCCGAGCCGAGGGCGACGCCATCAAGAACTGCACCAAGGTGCATCTGGCATCGCGAGAAGCAATCCGGGTTCGTCTCCTTCTTCCTTGTTTCTGTTTCTTATTCTTCTTGGTGGGGGGGCGCCAGCGCACCCACTGGGTGTAGTCCCCGAGTTTCGGGCCGACTGTTGAGTAGGCGGCTCGGAACTCCAATCGGTGAGTTCCAAGTACTAACACTTTTCCGAAATCTTGTCACAGGACTACCACAATCTTTGCATGACCACCTTCAATGCCAACGTCGAGGAGCTGGCCAAACGGACCGCCGACTTGTCGGAAAGCCGGAGTGAGTCCTCTTCCTTCTTTGCGGCGGCGCGCTGGCGCACCCACGGGTTGTAGTCTACGAGATTCAGGCCGACTGCCGAGCAGTCGGGCCGGATCTCCCCGGCGACTATTCTTTTATAGATGACTCTTTCTTCGCGGCGGCGCGCTGGTGCGCCCGCGGGCTGTAGTCCCCGAGATTCGGGCCGACTGCTGAGCAGTCGGGCCGGATCTCCTCAGCGACTATTATTTCTTGTTGGTAACTAACACCTTGTTCTCTTATTTCTTCTATACAGGCCAACGCCGCCCTGCAGCAGCAGCTGGGCGAGGCCAACACTGCCTTGCGTGCCAAGGAGGGGGAGTGTGACAAGCTGGCTGAGGAGCGTGACCGGCTGGTCACGCAGCTGGCAGAACAGAAGGAGCTGCTCGAGAAGACTCAGAAAGAGGCGGAGGTCAAGGAGACCGCCCTCCTTGCTGAGTTCACATCCGAGTGCTCCTCCTGGACTGATAAGGAGGCAATGCTGGCCTCCGGCTTCCATGAGATCGAGGATCTCGTCGACGGTAAGCCTCCCCTCACTTTCCTTCTTTGAGCTACCGACTGTTGGTCGAGCCGGCATCTGGTCTTTAATTTGGCTCTTTGCTTTCCTGTCTTGGCAGACTTCTTCCCTGGCCACTCGAACGCCGCCAACCAGGCCATCGAGGCTGATCGTGAAGGGCGGAGGGCGGATGGTGCGAAGATCGCCGCTGACGCCCCCCGAACCCTCGACGAGCAAATCCTGAGCATTGAGGCTCGTCTTCGGCCGGCCCACCGGATGCTGCGCTGGCTTCAACGTGTCGGCGCCCAGGCAGTCGCCACCCTGTGGCTGGATATGCAGGCACCGCGCACCCCCAGTCGGACTGCCGACTGGCTGGAGGTAGCGGCTGGCCGCCTTGAGGCCTGGAAGGGCTCTTCGGCCTGGGCTGGAGCGCGCCGGGCCTTAGAGTTCGTCAAGGCGTGGTATCCTGGGCTGAGTCTAGCCCAGCTTGCCACGTTCCAGCTAGAAGCTCAGGCGGAGTTGGCGGTCGTGGAAAATGATCTTGTCAAGCGCGCGGCGTCGATCGTCGAGTACACCGACACCAGCGTCTTCGTCCCGGAGCGGGCTGAGAATGGCAACGAGGCGCCGCCGGAATGGTTCGGGATGAATCCGGATGACGGCGAGGATTCAGCGGAGGTGATCGACTCCAGTGGCAAGGAAGAAGGCGGGGCGGAGGAAGGAGGCGAAGGGCAGGTGCCGGAGGTCAGAGCGGACGGCCAGCCTCAGCTCAACCGCGCCTCTAGCAATGAGCCATGCCCAACCGAGCCGGTTACCACTAGAGGCGACCAAGCGGAGACTTCCCAGCCGGCCGGTCCACCAGCCGGCGCCGCCGATTTCGCCGTTCCACCAAGCCCGCATGCTGCTTCCTAGGCTGCCACTTTACCTTTGTTTATACCTGCTTATCGGTCTCGATGAATGTCGGTGTCAAAACCGGCGGATCTCGGGTAGGGGGTCCCGAACTGTGCGTCTAGGCGGATGGTAACAGGATACAAGGGACACGAAGTTTTACCCAGGTTTGGGCCCTCTTGATGGAGGTAAAACCCTACGTCCTGCTTGATTAATATTGATGATATGGGTAGTACAAGAGTAGATCTACCACGAGATCAAGGAGGCTAAACCCTAGAAGCTAGCCTATGGTATGATTGTTGTATGTTGTATTGTCCTACGGACTAAAACCCTCCGGTTTATATAGACACCGGAGAGGGTTAGGGTTACACAAAGTCGGTTACAATGGTAGGAGATCTAAATATCCGCATCTCCAAGCTTTCCTTCCACGCCAAGGAAAGTCCCATCCGGACACGGGACGAAGTCTTCAATCTTGTATCTTCATAGTCTAGGAGTCCGGATGAAGGTATAGTCCGGCTACCCGGACACCCCCTAATCCAGGACTCCCTCAATGAACTTTGTTAATTTTGCACAATTCCATCCACGGGGTGTATCTTGAACTTCTGTTTGAAGATTGGCCAAGGGCTTTTGCTATGTAAATATATTCCAAGTTCTATCTTTTCCTGCTTATTGCTCTTTTAGCTTTTCCTTTGCCGCCTTCCCTTGGTTGCCATCTTGCCAGCCAGACAGCTGCTCTGCAGACTGTTGCTGGATCAAGTACTTAGCTACTTTTGGGAAGGCAAGTATTTAGCCGTTTAGAGTTTTTTGGCAAGTTAAGTAGAACACGGCGAGCCGGCTGTTCAACAGTTGGTCATGAGAGGCGAGAAGCCGGCTTAAACTACGCTCATGCTTGTGTCCTTAAACATTTTTCATGTGGGCACCCTTTCTACCTTACTCCTGCCCACCGTCCAGTCGCTCTGCGAGCTGCGGCTTCTGGCAGGAGACGGCTTAGGTGCCACACATTACTTGTCCGGCTGCAGGAAGCATTTCATAGTGCAAGGCGGCAAGTCCCCGGGCCGACTAGTCGGACCCGGTGCCAAGCAGTATAAAAAATAACATACTTTGGGCATAATTCTTATCATATAGATAAAAGAGGGCAGTCCCCGAGCTCATCTCGGGGGACCCGGAGTCTTCGAGAGCAGTCGGCTAGAAGAAACCATGGCGAAAGGCTTTGGCAACGAGTGCTCTTGAAGCTGCGTGGTGGCCACACTCGCCTTGATGGATGTCTTTGAGAATCGCTTGGCCTTGCTCCGGCTCCACGCAGCGCTGGTAGACACAAGTGAAACTGCGCCTCACGAGCTCTCTGTTGACTATGGTGTAGGCTGCTGCTTGACGTTGCACTTGCCGGGCTGAGATCTCATCAGTTGGCAACTCTTTGTTCACCAGGAAACTGAGGATGGGCTGGGCCCATGAAGGTGCTGCGACTTCTGCAACTATCAGGACTGCAACTTGGACAAGGGCGGCTGGGCCGGGAGGCGGCGGGTTGGAGTCGGCAACCGCTTGCTGGGTTGATGAAGTCCCCGGGACGATTGGTGCAGTCCCCGGACCGAGTTCTGAAGTCCCCCAGCTAGTCGCTGCAGTCCCCGGGCCGGGTTCTGAAGTCCCCAGGCCGGGTGCGACTGCTGCGACCCCCGGGCCACCTGTCAGAACTCCAGTGCCAGCTGATTGAGCTCTCAAGTCGGATCCGACTGCTTCGGGAGGAGCCGGCACGAAGAGAGAATCTGACTCTGGCGATGGCTTGACAAACGGCTTG
This sequence comes from Aegilops umbellulata, assembly GCA_032464435.1. Lineage (NCBI taxonomy): Eukaryota > Viridiplantae > Streptophyta > Magnoliopsida > Poales > Poaceae > Aegilops > Aegilops umbellulata. Next base: position 416,690,966 of record CP136055.1, on the reverse strand, counting down.
AGGAGGCGCTGAAGGGCGACGCCGACTGGTATTGCTTGACGGGTGGAGCCGATTCGTGCCAGGGCGTCGGCTTGGTTGTTGTCGTTTCTTGGCACATGGAGAAACTCGCATCCCTAAAAATATCCGCTGAGTTGTTGTACGAGGAAGTGGTAGCTCGCCATGTTTGCATCTTTGGCGTCCCAGTCGCCTGACGACTGCTGGACCACCAACTTAGAGTCCCCATAGCACAGGATCCGGCGAATGCCGAGCTCTTTGGCAAGCCGGAGCCCATGAATGAGTGCCTCGTATTCGTCGACGTTGCTGGAGGCGGCAAAATGGATTTGCAGCACATATTTGAGCTTGTCGCCTTTGGGAGAGGTGAGGATGATGCCGGCTCCCAAGCCAGCGCGCATCTTTGAGCCATCAAAATGCATCCGCCAATGGGTGGAGTCGGGCGCTGGCGGCAAGTACTGGGTCTCGGCCCAGTCGACGAGGAAGTCGGCCAATGCTTGTGACTTGATGGCGGTGCGAGGGTGGTAGTAGATGGTGTAGGGGGCCAAATCTATGGCCCATTTGGCCACTCGGCCCGAAGCATCTCGGCTTCCAATGATCTCGGCCAGTGGAGTCGTGCAGACCACAGTGATTGGGTGCTCTTGAAAGTACGGCTTCAATTTCTTGGCGGCAAAATGCGCGTCGTAGCACGTCTTCTGGTAGTGGGGGTAGTTTTGCTTGGAGGTCGACAGTACTTTTCTCAAATAATATACCGGTCTCTGGACCGGTAGTGCCTTGCCTTCCTCCTTGCGCTCTACCACAATGACTGTGCTGACCACTCGGCTGGTGGCGGCGATGTATAGGAGCATGGGCTCCTTAGGAGTCGGAGCCGCCAGGACAGGTGGAGTAGTCAACATCTTCTTAAGCTGGCGAAAGGCTTCGTCCACCTTGTCGTTCCACTAAAAAAAGTGGTCTTCTTCATGAGTTGGTATAGGGGGAGAGCCTTCTCGCCCAGCCGACTGATGAATCGGCTGATGGATGCCAAACAGCCGGTGAACTTCTGTACGTCCAGCAGTCGGCTGGGTACTTCCATCCTCTCGATGGCCTTGATCTTCACAGGGTTGCACTCTATGTCGCGTTTTGAGACCAGAAAGCCAAGAAGCTGGCTGGCTGGTACTCCGAAGATGCATTTCTCTGGGTTGAGCTTGATTTGAAATCGGCGCAAGTTCTCAAAGGTCTCTTTGAGGTCTTCTAGCAGCGTTCCACGCTTCTCCGTCTTTACCACCACATCGTCCACGTAAACGTGGGCGTTTCTGCCGAGTTGCTTGAGGAGGCACTTCTGCATGCAACGTTGAAAGGTGGCGCCGGCATTCCTCAAGCCGAACGTCATAGTCAAGTAGCAGAAGGTTCCAAACGGCGTGATGAAGGCGGTCTTCAATCTGTCGGCCGGATTCAGCTTGATCTGGTGGTATCCTGAATATGCATCCAAAAAACTCAACAACTCGCATCCGGCTGTGGAGTCTATCACTTGATTGATTCTCGGCAAAGCAAACGGGTCCTTGGGGCAGGCTTGGTTGAGGCTAGTGTAATCAATACACATGCGCCATTGCTTGTTTTTCTTCAGTACAAGGACCAGGTTGGTCAGCCACTCTGGAAAGAACACCTCCATTGTCGAAGTAAATGACCACGGGTAGCCCAGCCGGCTCCCCCTGGCACTTCAGAAAAATTACAAGCCATTTCCAGCCTTCAAGACCCAAGGCGTGGGGCCGTCTTCGCTCAACCGGCTACCTCTCAGAGCGGCTTGACGAAGGCGGCCCTGCCTTAAGACCTCCCAAGGAAAACCACAAGAGGGCCGGCTCCAAGAAGCCAGCCACAAGAGGGCTGCCTCCCAGAGGCCGGCCCCCAACCAGCGGCCAAGACCGTGCCCTCAAAGTCTACACCCACATAACGGCGACGAGACAGGGCGTGGCTACAGTAAAGCCTGCCACCCCGATCCCGGGACGCGCATGACTACAGTGTGCTGTACAGGGTGGCCATCCCAGTCCGGCGCAGCACTTTTGCCATGTTGACTGTGACATCACCCACGGCGAGCTGTCAGTACGACCCAAGGGCGGCGGACCCCAACAGATGAGAACATACCTGAAGACGGCCAGGCCTCCCGTAGTCGGCCTGAGGTGAATCCGACTCCCATTAGCCGGCTAGTCCCTCCCCTCGAGGGATGCGCCTCATTAAGAAGACAAGACATGGTAAGGCTACAGTGATGTGCCGCCCAACGGCGGCACCGCGGCCATGCTTACCACGACGAAGCCCATGTCACCAGGGGTGGGGCAACAGTAACCAGCCCCCGACAAGACCCCCAAGCGGTGGGACCGACCTGTCGACTAGGAAGCCAGCAGCCGGTGGGCCCACCAGTCGGCGGGCCCCACCGGCCGGCGGAGAAGCCGGCAAGCGTGGACGCAGACAGCTAGGGCCCATGCCCAGCTGGATTACCATTGTACCCCCGGGCGGTAGGCCTATATAAACCCCATGGGGCGCCCATGCATAGGGAGATCTATTTTAGGAGTTTTAGACAACACAACGAGAGGAGAAGAAACCTAGCCTTGCCCTTCTTCTTCTTCTTCCCTCCGAACAGCTCAAGGAGCAACCTTGTATACACTTGGCCATAGTGATCATGCGGAGACCCCGCACAGCAGCAGTAGGGGTGTTATCTCCACGGAGAGCCCTGAAGCTGGGTAAGATTCGCTGGCGTGCATGTCTTCGCCTTATCCCGTTTCCAGGCACCGACGATGTTTTATTGGCTCCCACAATGATAAGCCATCCGTTGGCATATGTCGCCCCAACCACCCGACATCCATGGTGAAGCCGTCTGCCAGCAGCCGGGTAATTTCTTCTCCGACGACTCTTCTCTTCTCTTCTGACAGGCGGCGCAAGGGCTGCCTGACTGGCTTGGCATCAGACCGGACATGTAACTTGTGCTCGGCGAAATCCGTCAGGACACCCGGCATGTCTTTGGGGGACCATGCGAAGATGTCCCGATTCTCATGGAGGAAACCGACGAGCTCGCCTTCCTATTTGCTGTCAAGGTTTGCACCTATGATAGCGTGCCTTTCCGGGTGCTCTGGGTCCAAGGGTATATTCTTTGTCTCCCTTGGAACTCAGCATCTTCATCTTGAAGTAGGCGTAGTGGGGGACCGCCATGAACTTGGCCATAGCAGGCCGGCCAAGCAGCGCATGGTATGGGCTCTCAAGGTCCACCACTTCAAACCAAACTGACTCTCAGCGGAAGTGGTCTTTGTCTCCGAAGAGGACGTCTATTAGGATCTTGCCGATTGGTGAGCAGGAAAGGCCAGGAACTATGCCATGGAATACCGTCCGGCTGGACAGAAGCTGCCTCTGTCTGATTCCTAACTTCTCCATGGTGTCCTTGTACAGGATGTTAATGTTGTTGCCGCCGTCTATTAGGACTCAGAAAAAACGAGTAGCTCGCTTATCGGTGGCAAAGGTGGCATCCAAAACCATAGCATATGAGCCGGGTTTGGGCATCACTTCTGGGTGGTCAGCTCTGCTCCAGCTGATGGGCTTCTCAAACCAATGCATGAACTCGGGGGTCTCTGAGGCTACCACATTCACTTCTTGCTACTGCCGCCGCCTGCTGCGTCGATCATCGGCCACACTGGTGAACACGACATAGGCTCCATGCTCTTCTGGGTATTCGTCTTGTATTGCGCTGACTGGTCTGACCGCCGGCTGCTGGGGCGAAGGAGGAGGCGGCTGCCCAGCAGGCGGGGGAGGCAAGAGGCCATCTCCCTTGGCGATCCTGGTGAGCCAGTGGCATTTCTGAGTGGTGTGGTTTGACGGCTTTGCACCACTCACTACTAGAAAAAAGATCATTAGTGGCGCACCACTTTTGGGTATTAGTGGCGCACCTCTGGTGCGCCACTATTACCACGCCACTAGTAATGTGTATTAGTGGCGCACCAGAGGTGCGCCATTACTAATCCAGATATCAGTGGCGCACCACATGGTGCGCCATTGATATCCCCCCGGGTGCGCCACTGATAATGTATAGGGGTGGCCTGCTGGTGCGCCACTACTAAGTATAAGGGTGCGCCACTGATATTTTTTCAGAATTTTTTTTTCAATTTTTTTTTCAAATTTTATTCCAGAATTGCTACAGGTGCGCCACTGATATTGCTACAGGTGCGCCACTAGTAACAATTTTTTTTTTCAAATTTTTTTCCAAAATTTTTTTTTCAATTTTTTTTTTTAATTTTGGCGGGAATTTTTTTTCCTTAATCTCGGGTCACTATGGCTTAATCTCGGGTCAATATGGCTTAATCTCGGGTCAAATCGCACTCCGTGGTCAAACTTCCCGGAAGGTCACCCATCCTACACTACTCCAGCCCAAGCATGCTTAACTTCTGAGTTCTATCCAACCCCAGCACCAGCTCACTTAGCAGGCACTTGTTGATATATCTATCATATCAATCCTATTAAACCTTGTTGATGTCTAGGAGTTTGTTCATGTTCATGAGTGTGATGAAATTTTGAAAAAATATTTCAAACTTCCCGGTCATTTTACATATCATATTTTGAATTTTTTTAAAAAAACTATTTTTTAAAAAAAAACCATTTTTTTTTCAAAAAAACTATTTTTTTTCAAAAAAAACCATTTTTTTCCCAAAAAAAAATTTTTCAAAAAAAAATATTTATTCCAAAAAAAATAGTTTTTCAAAAAAAAAATTCAAAAAAAGAACTATATTAGTGGCGCACCACACCCACGATGCGCCACTACTATTTTTGAATTTTTTTGCCTCTAGATCTTAAAAGCCCCGTATCTTTTATTCGGTTAGGTTTTTGGGGATTCTAAGAATCTTCAACGGGTAGATCTTAAAAGCCCCGTAACTTTTCGAGTAGATTCTTTTTCATATAAAAAACTTTTTCATCGGAGTTCGTATGCAAAAGTTATGCCCATTTTACAAATTCTCGAGAGATTTTGCAAAAAAAGTCGAAATTCATGTTTGTAAATTTTGCTAACAACTAGACCACAAATCACATTGGAATCTTATTTTTTTTTATTTTTTTGACATTTCTATCATTTTCCTTTATTTTTTTTAAACTAAAAAGGCGGTCCAGGGGGGGTGCATTTGGTGAAAATGCGTTAAATCTGAAAAATGATAGAAATGTTAGTAGTGGCGCACCGTGGCAGAGGTGCGCCATTACTAGTTAAAACTAGTAATGGCGCACCTCTGCAACGGTGCGCCACTACTACCTTTGAAAAAAAATTTAAAAAATAAAATGTTAGTAGTGGCGCACCGTGTGGAGGTGCGCCATTACTAGTTCAAACTAGTAATGGCGCACCTCCACACGGTACGCCACTACTAACTTTGAATTTTTTTTTAAAAAAAAAATGTTAGTAGTGGCGCACCGTGTGGAGGTGCGCCATTACTAGTTAAACTAGTAATGGCGCACCTCCACATGGTGCGCCACTAGTATGTCTGGGGAGGGGGGTGTGCACAGAACAAACTTACTAGTGGCGCACCACACACCAGGTGCGCCACTAGTAAAAAAATAGTAATGGCGCACCTGCTTATGGTGCGCCACTGCTATATAGCAGTGGCGCACCACATCCACGGTGCGTCACTAATAGTGATATTACGGATAGCCCTTTTTCTAGTAGTGACTATGGAATTTGCAGGGAGCATCTAAAGTCTGCTCATATGAGAAAGCCGGCAACCAGTTGGGCTTGCCGCCCTTCTGTCACTTGGGCGGAGGCTGCCCTTTCGGCTGCTGGTCTTCGGCTGTTGCCACCAGCCAGCTGTGTGGCCTTGCGCTTGTGGTCGTTCTGCTGTTGACGCCGACTGGTGTCACCAGCCGGGGTTCGGGGAGCCTGGGGAGCCGCTTTGCCAGACACACTAACTTGGATCTCTGCCTTCATGGAGGAGTCGGCCGTGGCATATTTGTCTGCTATGATCAGCAGCTCGTCGAGGGTCTTTGGCTCATTGCAGAGGAGCTTGTGCTTGAGTAGGGTGCCCTCTCGGCATCCTGCGGTGAAGTCCTCGATGGCCTGCACCTCGTGCACGCCCTCGCAGGAGTTACGGAGCTCGGCCCAGCGCGTGAGGTAGTCGCGAGTTGACTCGTTCGGGCCTTGCACACACAAAGAAAGCTGGCAAGGTTTGGAAGGCCGCTTGTACGTGCTGGTGAAGTTGCGGATGAAGGCATCGGTGAAGTCGACCCAACTGTTGATGTTGCGGGGCTTCAAGCTGTTAAGCCAAGTCCGGGCCGTGCCCTGGAGCATGAGCAGAATGTACTTCACGACAACACACTTGTTGCCGTTTGCTATGCTGACGGCTGTGGAGTAGTCAACCAGCCAATCTTCCGGCTTCACAGAGCCGGTGTATTTGGGCGTGTCTCTTGGGAGCGTGAACCCTCTGGGGAAGGGCTCGTCTCGAATGCGGGGGCCGAAACATGGCGGAGCCAACTCATCTTCTTCTTCGAGCGCCAGGGATCGGTGGAGACGGTCGATCCAGTGGCGGGCGTCACTTTCTCTGACTCCCTCTCGGCGGCCAAGGCGGTCGCGGAGTGTCGGGTGGTCAACAGGCGGCGGGGAGACTCGCCTTTCCCTGCGAGGGGGAGGAGGCGGACAGTCGTCCCATCGTTCCACTACTCTTGGGCGGCCGTCTTGATCGCACTCTATGGTGATGCGAGTCCGACTTCGGCTGACATCCGGCTCCTTGTCTTTTCTTCCATGGACGCCACCAGTCAGCGTCCGAGATGTCGCGCCTTGGTCTTGGTGGGGATGCAGATCGTCATTCTGCCAACGCAGTGCATCAGTGCGGCAGCCGGCCTCATTCTGCTCGGCAGCCGCGTCGAGGAGCCGCTGGACGCGCTCCATCATCAGGCGACGCTCTTCGCCCTCAAACTTGTCCAGCTCGTCCGCCGCCGCCTGGGCAGCTCAGATACTTTCCGCCAGCGTGGCGTAGATGGGGCGATCTGCCCCGAACAGGTTGGCGATGGCCACGCCGCACAGCTAGACCACGCCAAGGTGGCTGGGCCCGGCGGGAGCCGGCGTGCTGCCCACAACGCGGTCCATCTCGCGCTGATAGGCCTCTGACAGGCGTCTCATGTTGGCCAGCTTCTTGGCGCCTTCGACAAGCTGAAGGCGGTGCGCCTCCAGCGTCTCGGAATCTTCGGGAATGGGCGCGGTCAGGTCTTGTAGTGCCGCATCAAGCGGGTCGCGAGCACCTCTGCCGGAGTGCTCGTCGTGACCGATGACAAACACCTCCGTGACGGTGCTTCCGCCGCTCTCCACGCAGGGGAGCGGCTCGTCGTAGACCACCACATTGGTGGGGAACGCGTCGAGCGACATGGTGTCGGAGTCGACCAGCATCGGGTCGATGGAGCCTACGGACTCCAAGACCACAGCAGGCTCACTGGCGACGTGGAGTTGGTCGAGGAGGCCCGCGAGGAGGCTCTCGGGGCAGCATGTGCTCGCTTCGGATGCGGGCTCGTCGGAGAGGCGGACCTCGCCGACAAGATCGGCGAGGCAACTGGCTGCGCAGGCAATTTCCACGCCATGCAGCGCGTCGACATAGACTCCGTCTCGCGTGCCGGGCTGGCTGCGCTCGCCAGGGAGGAAAAGGGTTCCCGTCCAGAATAGGTCTCCGGACGACGGTGCACCTTGCCCCATGGTGGGCGCCAAATGTCGGCGGTTGGGTGCGACATATGCCAAAGGATGGATTATCATGGTGGGAGCGAGTAGAACGTCACCGGTGCCCGGAAGCGGGATGAGGCGTAGACACGAACGCCGGTGTACTTTACCCAGGTTCTGGGCTCTCCTAGGAGATAACACGCCTAGTCCTGCTCTGCGGGGTCTCCACATGATCACTAAGGCAAAGTGAGTACAAGGGTGCTCCTCGAGCTGTATGCTGGAGGTAGGATAAGGCAACGCTAGCTCTCTCCTTCCTCTATCTCTGGTCTAGTTCTAATGGGTCGGAACCCTTTGCATGGGTGCCCCGGGGGTTTATATAGGCCTACCCCCCGGGGGTACAAGGATAATATGACTGGGCGCAGGGCCCAGCCGTCAGTCTCTTCGGCCGTCGGCTTCTCCACCGACTAGTCTGGTACGGAGCCGACAAGCCGTACCCGCCGCTCGCAGGTCTTGCCGACTGCTGATCACTGTAGCCGCACTTCTAATGACGCAGGCTTGGTCGAAAGATCATGGCTACAACACCGCTACTACCTCTTGAGATTGCGTTGGTTTTCCCCGAAGAGGAGAGGATGATGCAGCAGAGTAGCGTAAGTATTTCCCTTAGTTTTTGAGAACCAAGGTATCAATCCAGTAGGAGGCCACACTCAAGTCCCTCGTACCTGCACAAATCGATAGCAACCCGCAACCGACGTGATTAGGGGTTGCCAATCCCTTCACGGTCACTTACGAGAGTGAGATCTGATAGAGATAATATTTTTGGTATTTTTGGTATAAAGATGCAAAGTGAAAAGTAAAAGGCAAAGTAAAAAGCAAAACAAGATTAAATTGATGGAGATTGATATGATGAGAATAGACCCGGGGGCCATAGGTTTCACTAGTGGCTTCTCTCAAGAGCATAAGTTTTCTACGGTGGGTGAACAAATTACTGTTGAGCAATTGGAAGAATTGAGCATAGTTATGAGAATATCTAGGCATGATCATGTATATAGGCATCACGTCTGTGACAAGTAGATCGAAACGATTCTGCATCTACTACTATTACTCCACTCATCGACCGCTATCCAGCATGCATCTAGAATATTAAGTTAAAAACAGAGTAACGCTTTAAGCAAGATGACATGATGTAGAGAGATAAATTCATGCAATATGAAATAAACCCCATCTTGTTATCCTCGATGGCAACGATACAATACGTGCCTTGCTGCCCCTTCTGTCACTGGGAAAGGACACCGCAAGATCGAACCCAAAGCTAAGCACTTCTCCCATGGCAAGAACTACCAATCTAGTCGGCCAAACCAAACGGATAATTCGAAGAGACTTGCAAAGATAACCAATCATACATAAAAGAATTCAGAGAAGATTCAAATATTGTTCATAGATAGACTTGATCATAAACCCACAATTCATCGGTCTCAACAAACACACCGTAAAAAGAAGAAGATTACATCGAATAGATCTCCACAAGAGAGGGGGAGAACATTGTATTGAGATCCGAAAAGAGAGAAGAAGCCATCTAGCTAATAACTATGGACCCGAAGGTAAACTACTCACACTTCATCGGAGAGGCTATGATGATGTAGAAGCCCTCTGTGATGATGACCCTCTCCGACGGAGCTCCGGAACAGACCCCAAGATGGGATCTCGTGGATACAGAATGTTGCGGCGGTGGAATTAGGTATTTGGCTTCTGTTCTGATCGTTTGGGGGTACGTGGGTATATATAGGAGGAAGAAGTACGTCGGTGGAGCCTCGGTGGGCCCACGAGGGTGGGCACGCCTGGGGGTGTAGGGCGCGCCCCCTACCTCGTGCCCACCTGGAAGCTTCCTTGGCGTAGGGTCCAAGTCTCCTGGGTCATATTCGGGAAGAAAATCACGTTCCAGAAAGGATTATTCTGTTTGGACTCCGTTTGATATTCCGTTTCTTCGAAACACTGAAATAGGCAAAAAAACGGCAATTTTGGGCTGGGCCTCCAGTTAATAGGTTAGTCCCAAAAATAATATAAAAGTGGAAAATAAAGCCCAATATAGTGCAAAACAGTAGATAATATAGCATGGAGCAATCAAAAATTATAGATATGTTGGAGACGTATCAGGCATCCCCAAGCTTAATTCCTGCTCGTCCTCGAGTATGTAAATGATAAAAAGAGAATTTTTGATGCGGAGTGCTACTTGGCATAATTTCAATGCAAAATTTCTTAATTGTGGTATGAATATTCAGATTAGGAAGATTCAAGACAAAAGTTCATATTGACATAAAGAATAATAACACTTCAAGCAAATTAACAAAGCAATTATGTTTTCTCAAAGTAACATGGCCAAAGAAAGTTCATCCCTACAAAATCATATAGTTTAGTCATGCTCCATTTTCGTCACACAAGAATGCTCTCATCATGCACAACCCCGATGACAAGCCAAGCAATTGTTTCATACCTTGATAATTTCAAACTCATAAACTTTCACGCAATACATGAGTGTGAGCCATGGATATAACACTATGGGTGGAATAGAATATAATGATGGGGGTTATGTGGAGAAGACAAAAAAGGAGAAAGTCTCACATCAACGAGGCTAATCAATGGGCTAGGGAGATGCCCATCGATTGATGTTAATGCAAGGAGTAGGGATTGCCATGCAACGGATGCACTAGAGCTATAAATGTATGAAAGCTCAACAAAAGAAACTAAGTGGCTGTGCATCCAACTTGCTTGCTCACGAAGACCTAGGGCACTTGAGGAGGCCCATTGTTGGAATATACAAGCCAAGTTCTATAATGAAAAATTACCACTACTATGTGAAAGTGATAACTCAAGAGACTCTCTATATGAAGAACATGGTGCTACTTTGAAGCACAATATATGAGACTCGCTATATCATGGTGCTACTTTGAAGCACAAGTGTGGAAAAAAAGGATAGTAGCATTGCCCCTTTTTATTTATTCTCTTTTTTTGGGCCTTCTTTTTTTTCTTTGGCCTTTCTCTTCTTTTTGGGACAACGCTCTATTGAATGATGATCATCACACTTCTATTTATTTACAACTCAATGATTACAACTCGATACTAGAACAAAGAATGACTCTATATGAATGCCTCCGGCGGTGTACCGGGATATGCAATGAATCAAGAGTGGCAAGTATGAAAGAATTATGAACGGTGGCTTTGCCACAAATACTATGTCAACTACATGATCATGCTAAGCAATATGACAATGATGAATGTGTCATGATAAACTGGATGGTGGAGAGTTGCGTGGCAATATATCTCGGAATGGCTATGGAAATGCCATAATAGGTAGGTATGGTGGTTGTTTTGAGGAAGATATAAGGAGGTTTATGTGTGAAAGAGCGTATCATATCACGGGGTTTGGATGCACCGGCGAAGTTTGCACCAACTCTCGATGTGAGAAAGGGCAATGCATGGTACCGTAGAGGCTAGCAATGATGGAAGGGTAAGAGTGCGTATAATCCATGGACTCAACATTAGTCATAAAGAACTCATATAATTATTGCAAAAATCTACAAGCCATCAAAAACCAAAGTATTACGCGCATGCTCCTAGGGCGATAGATTGGTAGGAAAAAACCATCGCTCGTCCCCGACCGCCACTCATAAGAAGGACAATCAAATAACACCTCATGTTTCAAATTTGATGCATAATGTTAACCATACGTGCATGCTATGGGACTTGCAAACTTTAACTCAAGCAATTCTCAAATTCACAATTACTCTACTAGCATGACTTTGATATTAATACCTCCATATCTCAAAACAATTATCAATCATCCAACTTTTCTTAGTATTCAACGCACTCAAAAAAAGTTTCACAAATCTTGAATACCAAGCAAGTTATTATTAAGCAAATTACCATGCTATTATGACTCTCAAAATATTTTAAGTGAAGCATGAGAGATCAATAGTTTCTTTAAAACAAACCACCACCATGCTCTAAAAGATCTAAATGAAGCACATAGAGCAAAATTATAACGCTCAAAAGATATAAGTGAAGCACATAGAGCAAAACTACATAGCTCAAAAGATATAAGTGACGCACATAGAGTATTCTATCAAATTCCAATTTATGTATGGCTCTCTCAAAAGGTGTGTACAGCAAGGATGATTGTGGCACACTAACAAACAAAGACACAAATAATACAAGACGCTCCAAGCAAAACACATATCATGTTGATGAATAAAAATATAGCTCCAAGTAAATTACCGATGGAAGTGGACGAAAGAGGGGATGCCTTCCGGGGCATCCCCAAGCTTTGACTTTTTGGTGTCCTTGGATTATATTGGGGGTGCCATGGGCATCCCCAAGCTTAGGCTCTTGCCACTCCTTGTTCCATCATCCATCAAAAGAATTCACCCAAAACTTGAAAACTTCACAACACAAAACTCAATAGAAATCTCATGAGCTCCGTTAGAGAAAGAAAACAAAACACTACTTCAAGGTACTGTAATGAACTCATTTTTTATTTATATTGGTGTTAAACCTAATTTACAACTTCTCTATGGATTATAAACTATTTTACTAACCATAGCTTCATCAAAATAAACAAACAACACACGAAAAACAGAATCTGTCAAAAACAGAACAGTCTGTAGTAATCTGTAACTAACGCAAACTTCTGGAACTAAAAAAACTCTACCAAAATTAGATGACCTAGACAATTTGTTTATTGATTAGCAACAATTGGAAGCAATATTTTATCACGTTCTGATGATTTTCAATAATTCGGGCACTGAATGCAAAGTTTCTGAAAATTACAGCAAGATCAAATAACTATCATCCAAGAAGATCCAATAGGTCTAGCTTGGCACAAACACTAATTAAAACACAAAAGCACATCCGAACAGAAGGTAGATGGGTTATTTATTCCCTAACAGAATAAAAACACAAAGAACTATAAATAAAATTGGGTTGCCTCCCAACAAGCGCTATCGTTTAACGCCCCTAGCTAGGCATAAAAGCGAGGATAGATCTAAGTATTGCCATCTTTGGAAGGCAATCCATAAGTGGCTCTCATGATGGTTTCATATGGCAATTTTATTTTCTTTCTTGGAAACTGTTCCATGCCCTTTTTGAATGGAAATTGGAATCTAATATTCCCTTCCTTCATATCAATAATCGCACCAACCGTTCTAAGGAAAGGTCTACCAAGAATAATAGGGCAAGAAGGATTGCAATCTATATCAAGAACAATGAAATCTACGGGCACATAATTCCTATTTGCAACAATAATAACATCATTAATCCTTCCCATAGGTTTCTTAATAGTAGAATCCGTGAGATGTAAGTTTAAAGAGCAATCATCAAGATCCCGAAAATCTAGCAAATCACACAAAGTTTTGGGGATAGTGGAGACACTAGCACCCAAATCACACAAAGCAAAAAACTCATGATCTTTAATTTTAATTTTAATAGTTGGTTCCCACTCATCATAGAGTTTTCTAGGGATAGAGATTTTAAACTCAAGTTTTTCTTCATAAGATTGCATCAAGGCATCAACAATATGTTCGGTGAAGGCTTTCTTTTGACTATAAGCATGCGGAGAATTTAGCACGGATTGCAACAAGGAAATACAATCAATCAAAGAGCAACTTTCATAATTAAATTCCTTGAAATCCAATATAGTGGGTTTAGCAACATATAAATTTTTATTTCTTTCAATCCCACTTTCATCAATTTCATCATAAAGATCTAAATACTCCGAATTTTTGGAACGCCTTCTAGGTAAAGGAAGATCATATTCAGTTTCATCAAGATTCATATTGCAAAACAAAAATTTGATAGGGGACACATCAATAACTTTTAGATCTTCATCTTGACTTTCATAGGGGTTCGGTTTTGCGACCATCTTATTGACTAAGGTAGCTTGCATATCCGAAATTTCAGCAGTCGTCTTTTCAAGACGAGCAATTTGGGATCTTATACCATCAAATTCTTTAGACATATCATCAAGCTCTTTATTCATATAACTCATAAAACTTTTTTGTTCCTCAAGCTCGTTTCTAAAGAAATTATTATGCTCAAATTGCAAAACCATAAACTTCCTGACATTGTTTTCGATCTCCTCTAACCTTTTAAGGTGAAGATCACCAAAATTTGTTAGAGCCATCGCGACAAACAAGCAATCCAACACACGAGCAAACAAAAGGCAGGCGAGAAAAAGGCAAACGGAGAAGGAGAAGGAGATACAGAGGGCGAATAAAACGGCAAGGTTGAAGTGGGGGAGAGAAAAACGAGAGGCAAATGGTAACTAATGTAATGCGAGAGATAGGGATTGTGATGGGTACTTGGTATGTTGACTTTTTGCGTAGACTCCCCGGCAACGGCGCCAGAAATTCTTCTTGATACCTCTTGAGCTTGCGTTGGTTTTCCTCGAAGAGGAGAGGATGATGCAGCAGAGTAGCGTAAGTATTTCCCGCAGTTTTTGAGAACCAAGGTATCAATCCAGTAGGAGGCCACGCTCAAGTCCCTCGTACCTGCACAAATCGATAGCAACTCGCAACCAACGCGATTAGGGGTTGTCAATCCCTTCACGGTCACTTACGAGAGTGAGATCTGATAGAGATAATATTTTTGGTATTTTTGGTATAAATATGCAAAGTGAAAAGTAAAAGGCAAAGTAAAAAGCAAAACAAGATTAAAGTGATGGAGATTGATATGATGAGAATAGACCCGGGGGCCATACGTTTCACTAGTGGCTTCTCTCAAGAGCATAAGTTTTCTACGGTGGGTGAACAAATTACTGTTGAGCAATTGACAGAATTGAGCATAGTTATGAGAATATCTAGGCATGATCATGTATATAGGCATCACATCCGTGACAAGTAGACCGAAACGATTCTGCATCTACTACTATTACTCCACTCATCGACCACTATCCAGCATGCAGCTAGAGTATTAAGTTAAAAACAGAGTAACGCTTTAAGCAAGATGACATGATGTAGAGAGATAAATTCATGCAATATGAAATAAACCCCATCTTGTTATCCTCGATGGCAATGATACAATACGTGCCTTGCTGCCCCTTCTGTCACTGGGAAAGGACACCGCAAGATCGTACCCAAAGCTAAGCGCTTCTCCCATGGCAAGAACTACCAATCTAGTCAGCCAAACCAAACGGATAATTCTAAGAGACTTGCAAAGATAACCAATCATACATAAAAGAATTTAGAGAAGATTCAAATATTGTTCATAGATAGACTTGATCGTAAACCCACAATTCATCGGTCTCAACAAACACACCGCAAAAAGAAGAAGATTACATCGAATAGATCTCCACAAGAGAGGGGGAAAACATTGTATTGAGATCCAAAAAGAGAGAAGAAGCCATCTAGCTAATAACTATGGACCCGAAGGTCTGAGGTAAACTACTCACACTTCATCGGAGAGGCTATGGTGATGTAGAAGCCCTCCGTGATGACGGCCCTCTCCGGCGGAGCTCCGGAACAGGCCCCAAGATGGGATCTCGTGGATAGAGAAAGTTGTGGTGGTGGAATTAGGTTTTTGGATCTTGTTCTGATCGTTTGGGGGTACATGGGTATATATAGGAGGAAGAAGTACGTCGGTGGAGCCTCGATGGGCCCACGAGGGTGGGGGCGCGCCTGGGGGTGTAGGGCGCGCCCCCCTACCTCGTGCCCACTTGGAAGCTTCCTTGGCGTAGGGTCCAAGTCTCCTGGGTCATATTCGGGAAGAAAATCATGTTCCAGAAAGGATTATTCTGTTTGGACTCCGTTTGATATTCCGTTTCTTTGAAACACTGAAATAGGCAAAAAAAAATAGCAATTCTGGGCTGGGCCTCCGATTAATAGATTAGTCCCAAAAATAATATAAAAGTGGAAAATAAATCCCAATATAGTCCAAAACAGTAGATAATATAGCATGGAGCAATAAAAAATTATAGATACGTTGGAGACGTATCAACCGCCGTCATGGCGGGCGATTACTGTAGTCACTCCCTTTCTCGTCTGGTTAATGGCGCATGGGGCCCGTGGGAGGAGCAGGCCGACTCCTAGGGCCGAATCCCATCGGGTCCGATTGGTAGGGCTCTTCGCCGTCTTCTGGAGTCTCGCTGGCTGGAGGGGTCCACCGTCCTCGGGCCGTACCGACAGGCCGTCGTGGGAACAGGACCCCACCTGCCTGCGGTGACGTCAGGGGTGGCATGGGAACAGGGCCGCACCGGGCGAAGATCTCCGCTATACGGCGCACTGTGGCCACGCCAGCCCCTGGAAAGGGGAGGGGATGGGCTGCACTGTAGCCATCCCGCGTCCCGTCCCCCACGATGGGGGCACGGGCTCCGGAGATGTCGTGGGCCGACTCCTCGGGGCCGACTTCTCTGGAAGCCGCCTGGTAGGAGTCGGCCTGTCATGACCTCGCCTTCAGGACTCGGTCGCCTACGGGCACCCGGCTATTTCTCCAGCCAGCCTCCAGAAGGCGGCTCTTTACCTTGGCTTCTTGAGGGGCGCAGTCAGCCCTGATGTCTTGAAAGGTTATGGGCATCGGGCTAGCCTTCCCGTGGCCCATTACTCCAACACAACCCGTTTCGCCTAAGTTCAAAAAATCCTACCGAGTGGCGAGCAGGCCTCTCACTCGGGGGCTTAGCTGCGAATCTGTTTCGCCTAAGTTCTAAAAAATCCTACCGAGTGGTGAGTGCTACCTCTTGAGCCTGCGTTGGTTTTCCCTTGAAGAGGAAAGGGAGATGTAGTAAAGCAGCGTAAGTATTTCCCTCAGTTTTTTAGAACCAAGGTATCAATCCAGTAGGAGGCCACGCACGAGTCCCTCGCACCTACACAAACAAATGAATACTCGCAACCAACGCGATAAGGGGTTGTCAATCCTTACACGGTCACTTACAAGAGTTAAATCTGATAGATATGATAAGATAATATTTTTGGTATTTTTATGATAAAGATGCAATGTAAAATAAAAGGCAATAAAAATAACTAAGTGTTGGAAGATTAATATGATGGAAAATAGACCTGGGGGCCATAAGTTTCACTAGTGGCTTCTCTCGAGAGCATAAGTATTACGGTGGGTGAACAAATTACTGTTGAGCAATTGATAGAATTGAGCATAGTTATGAGAATATCTTGGTATGATCATGTATATACGCATCACGTCCGAGACAAGTACCGACTCCTGCCTGCATCTACTACTATTACTCCACACATCGACCGCTATCCAGCATGCATCTAGAGTATTAAGTTCGTAAGGACAGAGTAACGCTTTAAGTAAGATGACATGATGTAGAGGGATAAACTCATGCAATATGATATAAACCCCATCTTGTTATCCTCGATGGCAACAATACAATACGTGCCTTGCTGCCCCTACTGTGACTGGGAAAGGACACCACAAGATTGAACCCAAAGCTAAGCACTTGTCCCATTGCAAGAAAGATCAATCTAGTATGCCAAACCAAACTGATAATTCGAAGAGACTTGCAAAGATAACCAATCATACATAAAAGAATTCAGATAAGATTCAAATATTGTTCATAGATAAACTTGATCATAAACCCACAATTCATTAGTCTCAACAAACACACCGCAAAAGAAGATTACATCGAATAGATCTCCACAAGAGAGGGGGAGAACATTGTATTGAGATCCAAAAAGAGAGAAGAAACCATGTAGCTAATAACTATGGACCCGAAGGTCTGAGGTAAACTACTCACACTTCATCGGAGAGGCTATGGTGTTGATGTAGAAGCCCTCCATGATCGATGCCCCCTCTCGCGGAGCTCCGGAAAAGGCCCCAAGATTGGATCTCACGGGTACTGAAGGTTGCGGCGGTGGAATTAGGTTTGTGGCTCCGTATCTGGTAGTTTGGGGGTACGTAGGTATATATAGGAGGAAGAAGTACGTCAGTGGAGCAACGTGGGGCCCACGAGGGTGGAGGGCATGCCTGGGGGGGTAAGCGTGCCCCCTACCTCGTGCCTTCCTGGTTGATGTCCTGACATAGGGTCCAAGTCTTCTGGATCACGTTCGTTCCGAAAATCACATTCCCGAAGGTTTCATTCCGTTTGGACTCCGTTTGATATGCTTTTTCTGCGAAACTCTGAAATAGCCAAAAAACAACAATTCTAGGCTAGGCCTCTGGTTAATAGGTTAGTCTCAAAAATAATATAAAAGTGTATAATAAAGCCCACTAATGTCCAGAAGAGAATATAATATAGCATGGAACAATAAAAAATTATAGATACGTTGGAGACGTATCAGTGAGCAAGCCTCTCACTTGGGGGGGGGGGGCTTAGCTGCGAATCCATTTCGCCTAAGTTTTTTTAAAATCCTACCGAGTGGTGAGCAATCCTCTCACTCGGGGGCCTAGCTGCAGTCTAGTACTCGCCTAAGTTTGAAAAATCCTACCGAGTGGTGAGCAAGCCTCACACTCAGGGGCTTAGCTGCAGTCCAGTACTCGCCTAAGTTTGAAAAATCCTACCAAGTGGTGAGCAAACCTCACACTCGGGGGCTTAGCTGCAGTCTAGTACTCGCCTAAGTTTGGAAAATCCTACCAAGTGGTGCGCAAGCCTCACACTCGGGGGCTTAGCTGCAGTCCAGTACTCGCCTAAGTTTGAAAAATCTTACCGAGGGGTGAGCAAGCCTCACACTCGTGGGCTTAGCTGCAGTCCTGTAATCACCTAAGTTTAAAAAATCCTACCGAGTGGTGAGCAACCCTCGCACTCGGAGGCTTAGCTGCAGTCCCGTACTCGCCTAAGTTTGAAAAATCCTACCGAGTGGTGAGCAACCCTCACACTCGGGGGCTTAGCTGCAGTTCAGTACTCGCCTAAGTTTGAAAAATCCTACCGAGTGGTGAGCAACCCTCGCACTCGGAGGCTTAGCTGCAGTTTTGTACTCGCCTAAGTTTGAAAAATCCTACCGAGTGCTGAGCAACCCTCACACTTGGGGGCTTAGTTGCAGTCCAGTACTCGCCTAAGTTTGAAAAATCCTACCGAGTTGTGAGTAATCCTCTCACTCGGGGGGTTTAGCTGCATTCCAGTACTCGCCTAAGTTTAAAAAATCCTACCGAGTAGTGAGCAACCCTCACACTCGGGGGCTTAGCTGCAGTCCAGCACTCGCCTAAGTTTGAAGCACATCCCTATCCGCAAGGACGATGAGGTGCAGGTCGACTACAACCTTCTCTTCGGAGCTGCACCACAAATACAACGTGTGCTCCATCCTCATCCGCAAGGACGACGAAGTGCAGGTCGACTGCAACCTTCTCTTCGGAGCTGCGCCACAAATACAACATGCGCTCCATCCTCATCCGCAAGGACGACGAAGTGCAGGTCGACTGCAACCTTCTCTTCGGAGCTGCGCCACAAATACAACATGCGCTCCATCCTCATCCGCAAGGACGACGACGTGCAGGTCGACTGGGACCTCCTCCTCAGAGCTGCATCTCAAGTGCAAAGACTATTTCAAGTGAAGAACAAGTTCCGGTCGAAGGCAAACACAAGCATATTTAGAGATAAACCAAGTTCAGATAAATCCTAAGGTTCCAGACCATGGATTAAAGTACTCGGACATCAAGCCTGAAGGAGTTTAATGATTACACGATCACTCGGCATTCCGAGGCAAATAAAGGTGGAGCATAATGTTTTTTGGTCACTCGTTAGGAGAAGGACTGGCTGGGTCGCAGAAACTATCAAGGTCTATGCTGTCTGCGATGCGAGTGGCAGCGTCAAGGAAAGTGTCCATGTAGGACTGGGAAGTGTGCCTTTTGTGTTAGCAACCTTGAGCTCCGCCAGCTTGTCTTCTTTGACATCCTTGCAGTGCACTCGGACCAGGGACAGGGCGACATCAGCGCCGCAGCGAGCATATGACTTCTTCCATTCTTGCACTCGATCAGGTATTTGATTCAGTCGAGGTCTTGAGACAGTTCCGCCTGAGACCAGAGTTCAACATCAACCCGAGTCATCGCCGCCTTCAGACGGGCAAGATAAGTAACCGCGCTGTCCATGCGAGATTCCAACCGCAACACATTCATTGCGACGTCATCTTTGACTGGACAATTTATCAGATCGAGACCCGTCTCGACCCGCCCAGTTGCTGCTTCAAAGTCTTGGCAAAATTCTGCATAGTCGAGTAAATAGTGAGTCGACAATATAATAAGACCTGTCAATCGACTACAACAAATCAGTCGAACGTCAGTACCTTCAAGCTTTAAGACCAGTTTTGCAGCAAGCTGGCCCAGATAAGATTCTAACTCGCCCTTCTTGGCTTTGAGGTTTCCAAATTCGTCACTCAGCCTATCCTTGTCTTTCTTCAGTTGCTCGACCTCCCGATTGGCGTCAGAGACAACGGTCTTCAGTTTGGAGTTCTCTTCTTCTAACTTGCCGACTAAAGCCAGCTTCTTGTCAGCAAGCGTCATTTTCTCTCGCGCCACCTTCTGGGCAGCAGCAAGATCCAGACCCTTCTTCTCCAGGGCCTGCTTCATTTTCTCTAAAGAAACAACATTCTTCAGACGAGCTTGAAGTTGACGGTTTTCACTACGCACATCTGTTCGAGTGGAGTTACCCGGTTCAAAGTGGCTAAAAAGGGAGAAAACACACGAAAAAGTGCTAGTCGTAAGATCGACAGTCGATGATTGGTTACCTCCCATGGCAGCTACTTCATCACGAGCAGTCTTGAGATTCTTCTTGGCCAGTTCCAGATCAAGGTTGAGGCTGATTTGCTACTTGTTCAGTGTAGAAAGTTGAGCCCCAAGATGACAAGATTTCTATAGTCAACAAATAAGACATATCAGTCGACAGAAGCAAAAGAGCATCACAATGAAAGTTACTCTAAGACTAATGCTGAATCAAACATTCAACGGTAGTCTCGGGGACTACACCCACTGGGTGCACTTAGCGTGCCCCACTGGTTTGATTCAACACTCGGCATGGTCTTCCCAGCTCGAGTCGTAAAAAAAAGCAAAGAAAGTTGTTCTCAGACCATAGTCGACTGCCCGCAATCGACCACGGTCTCGGGGACTACACCCAGTGGGTGCACTTAGTGTGCTCCCACTGGTTCAGGTGTCACTCGGCATGGTCCACCCAGGCCGAGTGAGAAAATTCAGGTTCTTAGACCACAGTCGACTGCCCACAGTCAACTATGGTCTCGGGGACTACATCCAGTGGGTGCACTCAGCATGCCCCCACTAGTTCACAAACTCAATCGACTTAATCCAAGTTGACTCAAGTGGAAGACCTATACAACTTTAAGGCGGACAAACCCAAATGGGTGATCGGATGAGAAATAAGATCAGTCGGAAATCAGCTAACCTGGACATTGGTTTGCAGAGCAGCGCCGGCATTGAAGGCCACCTGATAGGCCTCGTGCACCACTTTCATCTGCCCCATCACAAGATTCAACTAAAGAAGAGCTTCCTTGGTGGCACTCGGTGGGTCGTCTGGAGTTTGGTACGCAGTGAAAAGCGATGATGGCAGAGCAGTCGAAGCAACCGCTGGGTCTGATGTGTGGAGTTGTATTGGAGCAGCGGGGGTCTGAGCAGCTGATCCTGATGGGCAATCAGTCGACAGCGGGATAGCGAAAGTGACGTTGGTGCGAGCCGGATCTGTGGATTGCTCGACCGCCGTCCCAGGCATCATTGTCGACTGAGGAACCTGAACCTCAGGTGCTTTCCCACTCAGTCCCTTGTCCCTCCTCCTCCTTTCCCTCAGGGGCATTTCTGCTTCATCATCCGGAAGCATGACAACGTCTCGAGGAGCTGCAATAATCATAAAAAATAAGAGAGGCAACTGACGAACAATCCAGTCGACCGAATAAATTCGAGTCGGGCAGACTTACTGGCTTTGGAGGTAGCCGCGTCATCGATTTCCTCATCGTCTGGGACCTTGTCCATATCCATATCACTCGCGGCAGAGGCCGGGCTAGAAAAGTTCATCACCCACTCGGTCAGGACAAGAGAATCAGTAGGAGCAAGAAAACACGGAAAGAACATTTACCCAGAAGCAACATGAACATCCATCTTGATCTTAGGCAAGGTCTTCTGAGCCTTCGAGTGGTTGATCTTGGGCTGCTTGGTGACTTTCTCCGCCAGATCTGGAGTTGAAGACCGAGCGCGCTTCTGCGCTGGAGTGCTCGAGGCCAATGATGAAGCTATGTACCTGGGGTAGGGTCACAGGCCTGACCTAGATACCCTCCCCAAGGACATCACCCTAAAGTCAGAAGCATTTGAAGGGTACAATCATCCACTCGACCAGAAACATTCCACTCGGAAGAATCAAGATCACTCGACCATAACAGAAACCACTTGACGCACAAAAGACCTAAAGTCACTCTACATAGCAATGGCCGGGCATTTACTCTTAGACTTAATAGCCATTTATAGCACTTTACTACGGGCGTTACGTGTAACGCTTCCTCTTTATGAACATTGAACCCTGTGTAATGGAGGGGCGCTGGGGTCCTGGCGCACTCTATATAAGCCACCCCCCTCCTCTGGGACAAGGGTTCGCACACCCTGTAACACACACACACGTATAATCCAGTCGACCGCCTCTGGGCACCGAGACGTAGGGCTATTACTTCCTCCGCGAAGGGCCTCAACTCGTAAAAATCGTGTGTACAACTTCGCCATAGCTAGGATCTTGCCTCTACATACCTACCCCCCATTCTACTGTCAGTCTTAGATCCACGACCGTTGGTGCCCACCGTGGGGCAGGTCTCTTAGCGACTTGTTGGAGAAGTTGCGATTTTTTCCGATTCCCATCATCATGGTTTCCGGCAGAGGATTGGCTGAGGGCCGCGAGATCCGTCTCGGCGCACTCGGGTTCGTCGCCGATGACTCCGCTTGGCTCCAAGAGGCTCCACTCGACGCCGAGGCGCTCCCCGTCCACGGGGCAACGCACTTTCGCGCATGCATACGTGGCGTCCTTCTTCGGCAGTTATCGACCCAGTATCGGTCGGCTCCTATAGCGTCCCCACTCCTCGCTATTCGCCGGCGCAAGCGTTCCGGTCGGTCGTGGCTCCAACGGTGGGTGAGGCATGCGGTGGCCTGCCAATCGGCCACCCCACAAATCGCGGCGATCGAGCCCGATGAAACTCTCTACGGCCTGTTCGACCTGTCGAATGGCTCCGTTGAGACTGCATCCGAGTGCGACAGCAGTGACCTCGCGGCAGAAGTCCTGATGGTCAACGGACCACGCAGTCCTCCTGGCTTCCCCTGCGACAACGGTGGTGATTGTGGCGGCGATCCGTCGCGTGTCCATGAGGAGTACCGCCCCGAGCCCCTCTCTTCGCTGCAGAGGGAAGAGCTTCGCTGCTGCAACATGGATGCACTTCACACTCCTATCCTTGGAGAAACCCCCGAGGCCCTGGCCTTGGAGGAGGCGCGCTTGGACAACTTGGATGAGCGCACTCGACTGGAGAACCTCCAGCACGCACTCGACGAACGTGCTCGGCAGCGGATCCTTGAGTCCAGTCGACGACAGCTTTTTCCGCCTCCTACTCAGGTATACCGAACTCCGATTCAAAATCTCACAGCTGCAGCCCGAATACCAGAGTCGATTCAGCCCTCCCAGTCGGAGGCTGGTAGAGGTTTGATGCAGATCTGAGCTTTACTCCGAGCAGCGGGAGAGTAGAACACAGCGGTATCTCATTCGCAGAATAGGATCCATAGCAGATCTGTTATGGCAGACATAGTTCAGTCGGCTCACAGCCCGAGATCGCCCCCGAGGCGTGAGGGACGTGGTGACCGGCGAGATCAGTACAGAAACCGTGAGCAGTATGGTCAGAGACTCGACCGCGATGACCGTCACCGAGCACCTACACCTCTTCCGAGGAGTGGGTCACATGTGCCTCGGCAACACGATGACAGGCGTCCTCACAGTGGCGGACGAAGAATTCCAGTCGACCCCAGAGAGTCGGGCTTTGATGCGAGATCTATTCTCATTCAAGGTTTGGTTGACAGGAACAGGGCACACAGAGATGGCCATGATAGAGATTATCCGACTGGCAGCAGAGTGCATGTTTCAGGTCCCGAGTGTTTCAGCAGAGCCATCAGAGCAGTAGTGATTCCTCCCAACTTCAGGTTGGCGACTGGAGTCAGCAAGTTCACTGGTGAGTCCAAGCCTGACACTTGGCTTGAGGACTGCCGAGTGGCTGTGCAGATCGGTGGTGGCAATGATGAAGTGGCCATGAAGCACCTTCCTCTGATGTTGGAGGGCTCGGCCAGAGCGTGGTTGAATCAGTTAGCACCTGGCAGCATATATAGTTGGGAAGAGCTTGCCTGAGTGTTTGTTAGAACCTTTGAAGGGACATGCAAACGACCAGCGGGGTTGACAGAGTTGCAGTCATGTGTGCAGAAACCGAATGAGACCTTGAGAGATTATATCCAGAGATGGATCACGTTGCACCACACAGTAGAGAATGTGTGAGATCACCAAGCAGTTTATGCCTTCAAGGAAGGTGTTAAGTACCGAGAGTTGAACCTGAAGTTCGGTCGGACGGGATATATGTCTCTGAGTCGAATGATGGAGATTGCCACCAAGTATGCCAATGGTGAAGAGGAGGACCTACTCCGGAGTGGCAAGCACAAAACAAGAAGCTGGAGCAGGGACTTCCAATCGGAAACAGAAACGCAAGGCCGAACCAGCAGCTCCTGGTGAAGCTTTAGTTATGGCTCAAGGGAAGTTCAAGGGGAAGCCCAAAGGTCCATGGAACCCCAAGAAAGTGAAGGATCAAGACAGAAATGATGTGTTGGATTTACCTTGTCACATTCACATCAAGAAAGATGAGGAGGGTAATCTGATTTACCCTAAACACACCACTCGATAGTGTCAGCTCCTGATCCAACAGTTCCGAGAGAAACAACTCAAGGAGAAGGAAAAGGAGTCGGACAAGGGTGAATATAAGTAAGAAGACGATGGTGGTTTTCCCAACGTCAATTCCACTCTGATGATTTTTGCTGATGTTGAAAGCAAAAGTCGACTGAAAGTTATAAACAGAGAGGTGAACATGGTTGCTCCGGCAACACCAAGTTATCTAAAGTGGTCCTAGACTGCCATCACATTCGACCAGTCTGACCATCCAGCTCGTATAGCCACCCCTTGGAGGCAAGCGCTGGTGGTCGACCCAGTTGTTGAAGGCACTCGACTGACTAAGGTGCTGATGGATGGTGGAAGTGGCCTGAATATCTTGTATGCTGAAACCTTGAAGGGAATGGGCATTCTAATGTCCAAGCTCAGCAAAAGCAACATGAGTTTTCATGGCGTCATACCTGGCAAGAAGGCTGAATCACTCGGCTAGATTGCCCTTGATGTAGTTTTCGATGATTCCAAGAATTACCGCAAAGAAAAGTTGACATTTGAAGTAGTGGATTTCCAGAGTGCTTATCATGCCATTCTGGGTAGGCCTGCTTATGCACGTTTCATGGCTCGACCGTGTTACGTGTATCTCAAGTTGAAAATGCCTGGTCCCAGAGGAGTAATCACTATCACTGGTAATCGGCAGAAGGCAGAAGAGTGCTTCCACAAAGGCTCAAGAATCGCAGATGCACAAATGGCAGTAGTAGAATTGCAAGAGTACCGAAAAAATGCAGATCCGAGTGATTTGTTGCGAGCCAAGAAGCCTGCCGCAGACTCTGCATTTCAGTCGTCCGGTGAAACGAAGCCGATTCATATTCACCCGATCGATCCCAATGCTGCTCCGACTCGTATCTCCACAACACTCGACAGCAAATAGGACTCATCCAGTTCCTCCGTGAGAACTGGGACATCTTTGCATGGAAACCTTCTGACATGCCGGGAGTACCCAGGGGGCTGGATGAGCACCATTTGCAAGTCGACCCGAAAGTGAAGCCAATCATCTTCGACGATCCGCCGCGCAGAAGAGAAAAGTGATTGGCGAGGAAGTGGCTCGGCTTCTAGCAGTTGAGTTCATCCGAGAGATTTACCACTCCGAGTGGCTTGCCAATGTTGTCATGGTCCCCAAGAAAGAAGATTCATTTTGCATGTGCATTGACTTCAAGCATATCAATCGGGCCTGCCCGAAAGATCATTTTCCTCTCCCCCGCATCGACCAAATCGTCGACTTCACTGCGGGGTGTGAGCGATTTTCTTTTTTGGACGCTTATTCCGGGTATCATCATATCCGACTGTATGGACCCGATGAGATAAAAACGGCTTTCATCACTCCATTCGGATGCTTCTGTTATGTCACCATGTCGTTCCGCCTGAACAATGCTGGAGCCACATACATGAGGATGATTCAGAAGTGCCTGCTCACTCAAATCAGTCGGAATGTGGAAGCTTAAATGGATGACATTGTGGTCAAGTCACGTAAAGGTTCCGACCTGCTGACTGACCTTGCTGAAACTTTTGCCAACCTCAGAAGGTATGATATCAAGCTCAATCCATCAAAGTGCACATTCGAAGTTCCTGCAGAAAGTTACTCAGTTTCCTCGTTTCCGAATGAGGGATCGACGCTAACCCAGAGAAAGTTGGCGCTATACTCCGGATGAAACGCCATGTGCGTGTTCATGATGTGCAGAAGATTACTGGTTGTTTGGCCACCTTGAGTCGATTCATTTCTCGCCTCGGTGAAAAGGCATTGCCTCTTTACCGATTGATGAAGAAATCTAATAAGTTCGAGTGGACTCCTGAAGCTGATGCAGCATTTGCAGAGCTCAAAGCCCTGCTTTCCACCCAACCGGTGCTTGCTGCCCCAATCAGCAAAGAGCCTTCACTGATTTATATTGCAGCCACTGGACAAGTTGTCAGTACAATACTCATGGTCGAGCGGGAAGAAGAAGGAAAAGCCTATAAAGTTCAGCGCCCAGTATATTATGTTTCTGAAGTTCTGACTCCATCCAAGCAAAGATATCCACAATATCAGAAGCTTGTTTATGGGATTTATATGACCACGAAGAAGGTTGCACACTATTTCTCTGACCACTCCATTACAGTCGTCAGCGACGCACCATTGTCAGAGATTCTGAACAACAGAGATGCAACTGGTCGAGTGGCAAAGTGGGTGATTGAACTCCTTCCCTTAGATATCAAGTTTGAGGCAAAGAAAGCTATCAAGTCCCAAGCAATAGCAGATTTCCTCGCCGAGTGGGTTGAACAGCAACTCCTGACTCAGATTCACTCGGAACATTGGACCATGTTCTTCGATGGATCCAAGATGTTGAATGGTTCCGGTGCTGGGGTAGTTCTGGTGTCCCCCCGAGGTGACAAACTCAATTATGTTCTCCAGATTCATTTTGACTCCTCCAACAACGAAGCTGAATATGAAGCTGTACGGGTTGCGTATGGCCATTTCACTCGGCGTCCGTCGCCTCATGGTCTATGGCGACTCGGATTTAGTGGTCAATCAAGTGATGAAGGAGTGGGACGTCAGGAGTCCAGCTATGACTGGTTACTGTAATGCGGTGAGAAAGTTAGAGAAGAAGTTTGAGGGGTTAGAGCTCCATCACATACCCCGACTGAAAAATCAAGCAGCCGATGATCTGGCAAAGATAGGTTCCAAGAGGGAGTCCATTCCCAGCAATGTGTTCTTGGATCACATTCATACACCTTCACTTCAAGAAGATCCTTTCACTGAAGAGCCCCCACAACTAAAGAGTGCCACTGATCCGACTGAAGTCGAGGTCCCAGCTGTGGTCGACTTGATCATGGAGGTTTTGGTCATCACTCCCGACTGGACAGTGTCATACATTGTGTACATTCTTAGGAAAGAGCTCCCGGAGGATGAGGAAGAGGCTCGTCAGATCGTCCGTCGATCCAAAGCCTTTACCATGATAAAAGGACAGCTGTTCAGAGAAATTGTAACTGGAGTCATCCAAAAATGCATAACACCGGAAGAAGGTCGAGTGATCCTTAATGATATCCACTCGGGGACCTGTGGTCACCATGCGTCCTCTCGAACCATTGTGGCCAAAGCATACCGAGCGGGATTCTATTGGTCGCGAGCGAATGAGATGGCAAAAGAGATAGTCGACAAATGTGAAGGTTGCCAGTTCTACTCCAACATGTCTCACAAGCCCGCATCAGCCCTGAAGACCATTCCACTTGTCTGGCCCTTTGCTGTTTGGGGTTTGGATATG
The DNA here is from genome assembly GCA_032464435.1 of Aegilops umbellulata. Taxonomy (NCBI): domain Eukaryota; kingdom Viridiplantae; phylum Streptophyta; class Magnoliopsida; order Poales; family Poaceae; genus Aegilops; species Aegilops umbellulata. Next base: position 416,663,233 of record CP136055.1, on the reverse strand, counting down.
TTTGGACCTCTGAGGACTGGTAGGAGCGGTTTCACTCACGTGCTCGTGGCAGTCGACAAGTTCACCAAATGGATTGAAGCCAAGCCTATCAAAAGTCTTGAAGCAAGTACTGCTATCAGCTTCATCAGAGAGTTAACATTCAGATATGGTGTTCCACACAGCATCATCACTGACAATGGGTCAAACTTCGATTCTGATGAGTTCAGAGCCTTTTGTGCTTCCCAAGGTACTCGAGTCAACTATGCTTCAGTCGCCCACCCCCAGTCGAATGGGCAAGCTGAAAGATCAAAAGGATTGATTCTCAAAGGGCTAAAACCCCGACTGCGCGTGATCTCAAGCACGCAGCAGGAGCTTGGGTCGATGAACTTCCGTCAGTATTGTGGGGACTGAGGACAACTCCCAATCGGTCGACTGGCCGAACTCCTTTTTTGTTGGTTTATGGAGCTGGAGCTGTACTTCCGAGTGATTTGCTCCACAATGCAACCCGAGTCAAGCTTTTCTCAGAAGATGAAGCAGAACAGGCATGGCAAGATGCAGAAGAGGAAAGAGAGATGGCCCTGATCCGGTCGACCATCTATCAGCAAGACTTGCGTCGATTCCACGCCAGAAACGTGAGGGGTCGGGCATTTCAAGAGGGAGACTTCGTTCTCCGAGTGGATCAGCAGAAGCCACACAAGCTTGCTCCTGCTTGGAAAGGTCCCTTCATTGTCATCAGAGTGCTCCACAATGGAGCGTACCACCTCTACAACATCGAGCACAAGAAAGACGAGTCGCGCGCTTGGAATGCGGAGCTACTCCGCCCCTTTTATACTTACGCACTCATTCTGATGAGATGTAATAAGAAATACCTTTGTAGTTTGTTTATGAAAGACAAGAGCTTTACAGTCTTCTAAAACGACTGTTGTTGATTATGTTTGTGTCTCAAATCCCCCAGTGGGTGACTTAGCCACGAATCCCTTTCGCCTAAGTTTGAAAAATCCTACCAAGTGGTGAGCAAGCGTCTCACTCGGGGGCTTAGCCGCGAATCCGTTTCGCCTAAGTTTGAAAAATCCTACCGAGTGGTGAGCAACCCTCTCACTTGGGGGATTAGCTGCGAATCCGTTTCGCCTAAGTTTGAAAAATCCTACCGAGTGGTGAGCAAGCCTCTCACTCGGGGGCTTAGCTGCAGTCCAGTACTCGCCTAAGTTTAAAAAATCCTACCGAGTGGTGAGCAAGTCTCTCACTCGGGGGCTTGGCTGTAGTCCAGTACTCACCTAAGTTTAAAACATCCTACCGAGTGGTGAGCAAGCCTCTCACTCGGGGGCTTAGCTGTAGTCTAGTACTCGCCTAAGTTTAAAAAATCCTACCCAGTGGTGAGCAAGCCTCTCACTCGGGGGCTTAGCTGCAGTCCAGTACTCGCCTAATTTTGAAAAATCCTACCGAGTGGTGAGCAACCCTCTCACTCGAGGGCTTAGCTGCAGTCCAATAGTCGCCTAAGTTTGAAAAATCTTACCGAGTGGTGAGCAAGCCTCTCACTCAGGGGCTTAGCTGTTGAAACTGCGTTATATCGACTAGAGGGGGGTGAATAGGCGATTTTTATGAAATTCTTCACTGAGGAATTTGCTCATGAGGAAATTCCTTAGCGAAGAACTAATAGCAGCGGAATAAGTACTCAGATGAAAACATAACAGAATCCTAGCATAGTCATCATGATGAAATGAAGACAAACACTGAGTACAGAAAGCATAAACACAGGATAACACAAGATGAAGACAAACAGACTGAAGAAATTGAACTGAGGAATTTGAGAAAGTCTTCAGTCAAAGTCTTCAAACATAGATATGATAAACAAACAGCACACTAGTGAGGAAATGAAAGAGTTGAGGAAATGGAACCAGTAAGCTTGGTGAAGACAATGATTTGGTAGACCAGTTCCAACTGCTGTCTCAGTTGTACATCTGGTTGGAGCGGCTGAGTATTTAAACTCGAGGACACCTAGTCCCGGACACACAGTCCTCATCGTATTCTCCTTGAGCTAAGGACACACAGTCCTCGCCCAATCACTCGTGGTAAGTCTTCAGGTGACTTCCAAACCTTCACAGACTTGGTCACTCGGCGATCCACAATTCCTCTTGGATGCTCTAGACCTTGACGCCTAACCGTCTGGAAGAAGCACAGTCTTCAAAGGTAACAAGCGTCGGATCCACGCAGGATCAATCTCTTCAGTGATGCTCAATCACTTTGGGTTTGTAGGTGTTTTGGGTTTGGGTTTGGATTTTCCTCACTTGATGATTTTCGCTCAAAGTCCTCAGAGGATGGGTTGCTCTCAAATGACAAGTGTCAAGTTCTCGCGGAGCAACCAACCAGCTAGTGGTTGTAGGGGGCGGCTATTTATAGCCTAGGGAGCAGCCCGACATGATAAGACATAAATGCCCTTCAATGATATGACCGTTATGTGGACAAGATATTTTGGGACAGCTGGCGCGCAGCACAGCAACGGTCGGAAATTTGAGGTACAAATTCCTCAGGGCTATCATGTTCCTCACTGTGTAGGCAATTCGCACTGGCGAATTCCTAACTCCTCAGTCAGAGCAAAGTCCTCAGTGACCAGAAGAACTGCGTCTCTGTCACTGAAGAAATTGACTGAACTGTATGAGATTTCCAATGGCTTCACTCGAAGGGATTGGTAGGTGTAGGATTTGAGTTGAGCATCACATGGAAATTCTCTCCTTAGTATTTCCTCGACCCCCTTTAACAGTACGGTGTTTCCTATGACTCAAGAAAGAGAAAATGAAACTACGAAAACAAAAGTCTTCACGCTTCATGTTCCTCGAATGAATACCAAGTCTTCAAGGTCACACCAATTTCTTCACTTTCAAAGTCTTCAGAAAGTCTTCAGTATATCAAAGTCTTCAGTCGAAGAACTTCATTTTTAGGGGTCGACTTTCTCTGTAAATATCAAACTCCTCATAGACTTATAGACCTGTGTACACTCATAAACGCATTAGATACTTAACCTATAAGTCTTCAATACACCAAAATCACTAAGGGGCACTAGATGCACTTACAATCTCCCCCTTTTTGGTGATTGATGACAACATAGGTTAAGTTTTCAACGGGGATAAATATATGAAGTGTAAAAACTGATATTGAGGAATTTGATTACAAGATATAGAAGAACTCCCCCTGAAGATGTGCATAGTGAGGAATTTGCTTTTGAAGCAATGCACACTTGAAGAGTTGAATCATGGAGATCTCCCCCTATATCTTGTAATTCATACACGCATTTGATATATAATATGAAGAATTTGAAATGCATGATGAAATATGGTGCCTGATGTAATTCAGCATGCGTGCAAAAATATTAACGAGGAATAAGCATGCAGAATAGCGCATCAAGGTATCAAAGCATAGTGCAACAAAAGTATCAGCGCACCATCGGACTTAAGATTACAACTCGATCCAATAAAAGTTTCAGAAGAACGAGAGTTGTAACTTAAAAAAAACGAATATGCCCTTATTATAGACCCGCTTGAAGACTAACTCAGATTTCTCCCCCTTTGTCATCAAATGACCAAAAGGATCGAAAACTGAGGACTAACGCCCCTGAAGATTTTCAAGTTGATGAAGGAGCGCCAGCGTTGTTGGGGTCGGTCGTTGAAGTAGGGCCTGCTGCAGTGTCGTCCAAGTCTTCATTTTCATCAGTCTCACGCGATGAAGAATATGAACTGGCCACCAAAGAAGGAACTGGGACCTTCTTGTATTTCTTCGGAGGAGGTGCAAACCAGTCAAAATCTTCTTTGAGACCCATTTTCTTCAAATCATCAGCACTGTACACTTGAGATAGAACAGCCCAGGTGCGGTTGAGGGTTTCATGAAGGTAGTAGTGGTTTTTCTTCACTGCATTGTGTGTGGAAGTCATGTTGTGAAGAATTGAACCAAACTGACGCTTGACCCATTTGTGATTGCGGTCAACCTTTTGATGAAGACTGAGGAGTAACTCACGGTCAGTCGTCACCCTGGGTGCTGTGGCTTGAGGATTTGGCTTGGCAGTGTTAGCAGTAGAGTCATGTGTGGCAGAGTCATCATCGGTGGAGTAAGATGCAGCTTTGCAAAATTGACCATCCAATGGACGAATGCCTTCATCGATCACAACAGTGGCCTTGCCCTTTTCATCAGCTGAGGAAAATGTCCGTTTGAGGACTTCAATAGGAGGCAAGTAGCTGCAGTGGTTGAGCGTTTCAGCTTTGTAGTTGAATGAAGACCTTGTCCTGATGAATTTCATTCTCCAAGGTGCATAAGGCTTCAGCTCAAATGGTGACATAGCAATGTTGGCTAGAGTCCTCATGAAGAAATCATGGAAGTTGACGGGAACGCCATGAATGATGTTGAAAAGCAGATTCTTCATGATGCCAACGACTTCTTCATCAGACGAGTCATGGCCTTTAATGGGACTCATTGTCGTCGTCAGAATGCGATAGACAGTCCTTGGCACATACAACAATTCCTTGACAAGGAAATTGGTTCTAGGAGCTTGCCCTGGCTTCAAAGGCTTCATCAGCACTTGCATATAGTGATTTGAAAGCTCAGGTTCGTTGTACACACATCAAGCATCTTCAGTGGAGAACACGTGCTCGCCATAGAAGTCTTCAGCCTTGAATTTCTGTTTTCGTGAGAACGGATCCTTTGGCCTTGGCAGAGGAGTGTTAGTGAGTTGCATCACGACCTCAGGAATCACGATCTCAGGCTCTTCAGGCTGAGGAATTTCAGGATGTTCCTCAGGTGCAGTCACCTTTTCTGTTTCAGCAGCAGTTTCTTCAGCACTAGTGGCTGGAATTTCTTCATTCACAGATGCAGTGGGATGAGTTTCTTCAGAGCCCAATTTTACTGTTGGTGAAGGAGCGTGAGGAATTTGCTACAGGGGAGTGAAGAGTGGGGAATTGGGATGCTGACTTTCCCAAAAGTCGTCAGTCATCACTGGAGTGGTGCTTCCAATATCCACATCTTCATCAATTTCTTCAACACCAGCCTCTTCAGTATCAAACTGAGGCATTGGTGATGAGACCATTGGGGTTGAAGGGATTGCATCCGCTTCAATTTCTTCATCAATCTGCTCTGACGAAGCAGCGGATTGAGTTTCTTCATCTGATCCACTTGGGATCTCATAATCTTCACCAAAAGGAACAAGGTCCTTTGATGGCACGGAGGAGATAGGAACGGCACCAATGGGATTTGCAAACGAGCTTGTCATCGTCTTCATCTTCTTGGGAGCTGAAGATTCTGAAGCATTTGATGCCTTCCTTTTCTTCACAGCAGCTCGTTCTGCAGCCTTGGTTTTCTTCATATCTAATGCAGATGGAAGAATTGGAGTTGGCGTAGGCGCAGGTGGAGCTGAGGAATCTGGTTGATTTTCCTCAGGCGCAACTGATGCAGTTGCCCTGGTTTCTTCAATTTCTTCAGGCGCACCACTAGTGGATGCCCTAGCAATTTCTTCAGTGGCTGGAGCAGAGTCATCAGCCCTGGAACTAGCATTTTCTTCAGCAGCCTGAACTTCATCAGCGGTGCTGGCATGTTCTTCAGTTTGCTGAACAGATGCTTCATCTTGAGGAATTTGTTGCGTTGAGGCTGCACCCTTGGTGAAGGTATCAGTCAGCCTCACAAATCTGACCTTGGCTCCTTGCCAATCAGCATAGTATGAGTCAAAGTTGTCGCTGAGGGCTTTGATCTCAGCCTGCATCTTGACAAGTTCCTCAGGCTTCATTGTGAGAACATTTTTCTTCAGTAGCTTCTCTTTGTGGTACTGCGATTTCTTGATCTCTCTGTCCTTATCATATTTCCACTTCTCCTCTTGGATGAAGTGAGTCAACATGTGACTTTGACCAGGTGTCAGCTTGAAATCAGGCATAGGTGTGTTAGGATCCTTATGCCAGAGATCAATATAATCTAGGATCGCCTTTGGATCCAATAGCAGGGGCACAGGTGTGCCTTTGGCTTTAGCAGCCCGTTCTTGTCGGTCCCTGATGATTTCAGTAAGTTCTTCTTCATCAGCTTCATCATCATCAGATGTCACAGTGAAGACTACCTGCTTCTTCTGAGGACTTGTGCGAGTGCTGCGTCCAGCAGTAGCCTTTTTCTTCAGCAGTGAGGGTCTTGCTGAGGAATTTGGTGCAGCTGAAGAACTAGCTGAGACACCACAGGCAATAGAGATGCCAGTTGTCCTTTGGCATGAGGCCAGATGCACGGGTGCTGAGGACTTTGTCGGGACAGCTGAGGACTTTGGTGGAGCAGGAGCAGCATGAGGAATTTGCTTTGAAGATTTTGAAGATTCTGGCCGTGAGGGCGCAGCTGAGGAACTTGGCCGTGAGGGCATTGAAGATGAAGCACTTGGCTTGCGAGCGGGCTTCTTTAGCATCGCTTTCTTCGGCTTGACCGAGGCCTCAGTGGCAGTAGCAGCAGCAACAGAGTCTTCATTGAATTTCCTCACTGCTTCTCTGGCTTGCCCTGCAAGTTTAGCTTGGCGTTTGGCCCATTCTTTAGAAAATTCCTCACCACGCTTGATGCTGGTGGGATTAGCCAATTGGCCAGGTGCCAATGGAGGTATTTGGCATGGAGAGTTTACTGCGAATTTCTTCATGTACTTTGGAGTAACATATCTGTATTCCCTCCATTCACGTGCCCATCTCCGTTCAATCCTCTGGATTCGCACCTTGCGCTGATTTTTATCTTCTTTGCCAAACTTGGCTTCATCAGGCGTGCAGTACTCATCATAGATGTTCTTAGGTATTTCAAAAGCTGTCATAACCTCAGGCTTCTTTCCTCCTTTCTGTGGCCTTTTACCTTCATCCATTTTCTTCAGATGAGGAATTTGAACAATTGAATTCTCTGAAGAAGTATGCAACTTTTCTTCGAGGAACGCTGCAAATGAGTTAAGTTGATGAGAACCTAATGATTCAGCAGTGGACATGTGTACCTGTGAACAGAGTATAGTTGCGAGGAATTTGAAGAGGTCATATGCGTTCTCAGAGGGTTTTTCATAAAGAACAAGTTTGAGGAATTTGACCAGATTCGTCTTGAGGAATTTCACTAAGCGCTTTATATCTTAGGTTCCAGAGTTGTATAGATCGAAGATCCACACAATTGAGGAATCTTTGAAGAAATTGATGCTTATGGAAATGAATTAAGAACAGATAACATGTGAGGTGTTTTGTGTGTGAGGATTTAAAGAGTAAAAACACCTTTGAAGATTTTGTAGAAAAATTTCGAATCAAAGAGGGCAGTAAAATTAGCTTTTAATTACCCTGAACGAAGAACACGACGAACTGGGAGTTGGAACAGTGAAGTTCGTCGATGCAGATCTTCCACGCCCTAACTTGGCGGAGGAAGACGTCTACGGCGGTGGCGGAGGTGAAGATTTCCGCGGTCGGCGCGAGTACGACGGCGACGAGGTCGAGGCAGTGAAGCTCTTCCTCACCGGCGACGATGGAGTAGCGACGGCGCGAGGGTTTGGAGAGCTCGTGCGAGGGAGTGAGATCGAGCGGGGTAAAAGAAGTGAGGATGGCGACAGGGGTATTTATAGCCGCGGTGAAAAACTGCTCGTCCGAAGATTTAGGACGAACATGCCCCTGGACGTTCTCCTTCTTGCGACATGTGTCACCCACATACTGTGTAGTGGAGATCGTGTACGATCGTGGGTGGATAAAATAATCTATCGTGGGATGCGGAACGGTTTGAGCGGCAAAACCGAAAGTTTGGATAAGATTTGTTTTAACGTTCCGTTCGCAATTTCTTCGGCTGACAAGGACACAGTGAAGAATTTGAACGAGTTTCAAATAGAACGCACATGAAGAATTTGTGAATAGATTGGATTGAGTATAGCATAGAGGGGAAGGGTCCGATCACATTCACTTAGCAGAAAAGTTCCAACTTGAAGAAATAGCTATAAGTGAATGCTGTAGAGGACATAAACTCATATATAGCCAATGAAGAAAAACGACGGCACAAGTGAAGACTTTGTAAAGCTTGAAGAATTTGAAAAACTGAAGAATTTCAAAAGTTGAGGAAAAACTCAAACCGAAGATTCTCAAATTTTGTGGTGGCGTGACCCACCGTGTAAGAATGATGATTTCAGACACCGCGTACAATTGTCGTAGGGTTCTGAGAATCAAATTCTTCATTAATTTCTTCACACTTAGAGTGTTATTCTTCATTGATTGAAGAAAAACGTTTCTTCATGTGTTGCCCATCTAAGTCATCAATTTTGCATAAGTGTTAGGATGAGTGCCTTTTCAAAGTACATTCGAAGATTCTAAGATATTTAGCTCACACCGCAACTTGCAAAATCTCTTCTCATCCAAGGGCTTAGTGAAGATATCAGCTAGCTGTTCTTCAGTCTTTACATGCTCAATAGAAATGTCGCCCTTCAACACATGATCACGAAGAAAATGATGACAAATTTGAATGTGCTTTGTCTTCGAGTGCTGAACTGGGTTGTGAGCAATCTTGATGGCACTCTCATTGTCACAGAGGAGAGGCACATTCTTCATGTTGATGCCATAGTCCTTGAGCGTTTGCTTCATCCATAGCAGTTGAGCACAGCAAGAACCAGCAGAAATGTACTCAGCTTCAGCAGTAGACAGTGATACGCAGTTCTGTTTCTTCGAGGACCAACAGACCAAGGATCGTCCGAGGAAATGACAAGTACCAGATGTTGACTTGCGGTCCACACAGTCACCAACATAGTCAGAGTCAGAATATCCAATGAGATCAAAATCCGAGCCCTTGGGATACCATAATCCTAGTGTTGGTGTGTGAGCAAGATATCGAAGAATATGCTTCACAGCCTTATGGTGTGATTCCTTCGGTGCAGCTTGAAATCGTGCACACATGCAAACACTAAGCATTATATTTGGCCTAGATGCACATAAGTACAATAAAGAACCAATCATGGAGCGGTATACCTTATGATCGAAGTCAGTACCATTTTCATCAGTGCATAGTTGACCATTTGTGGGCATAGGAATTTTGATGCCTTTGCAGTCTTGCATGCCAAATTTCTTCAGGACATCCTTGAGGTATTTTTCCTGAGATATGAATATGCCATTGCGCTGTTGACGAATTTGAAGACCTAAGAAGAATTTCAACTCTCCCATCATAGACATTTGATATTCTTCTCTCATCATATAGGCAAATTCATCATTGTAACGTTGGTCAGTACATCCAAAGATAATATCATCAACATATATTTGGGACACAAACAGTTCACCATCATAAGATTTAGTAAAGAGAGTGGGATCGAGTGAACCGGGTGTGAAGCCTTTCTTCATGAAGAATTTCTTCAATGTATCATACCACGCCCATGGGGCCTGCTTGAGGCCATAGAGGGCCTTGTTAAGTCTGAAGACTTTGTCAGGATGCTTTGGATCTTCAAAACCTGGTGGTTGAGCAACATATACTTCTTCCTCAAGCTTACCATTGAGGAATGCACTTTTCACATCCATTTGATGTAAGATGATATCATGATGGTTAGCATAAGCAAGCAATATGCGAATAGCCTCAAGTCTAGCAACAGGTGCAAAAGTTTCATCGAAATCAATTCCTTCAACCTATGTGTAGCCTTGAGCTACTAGTCGTGCCTTATTCCTCACCACAACACCATTTTCATCTTGTTTGTTGCGGTAGATCCACTTTGTGCCAATGATGTTATGCTTGCGAGGATCGGGACGATCGACTAATTCCCATACATTGTTGAGCTTGAACTGATGTGAAGCTTTTGAGCGTGTGAGAGGACCTGGTGCTCTAATGTCATCGATGATCTTCTCCACTTGCACTTCTTTTGCAACGCGAGGGTGAGCTGGTTGTCGTTGAGGAATTTGATCCGCATTTTCTTCAACATCAATTTCCTCAGCATTTTCTTCAGGTGCATCAGCTCGACGTTCTTCACGTTCTGGAATGAATTCTTCAGCAGATTCTTCAGTAGGAATGACATCTTCAGTAGCCTTGTGCTTGATAGAATCCTCAGGTGCAGGTTCATCTAACACAGAAGGTAGGTGCTCTCTTTGCGAGCCATTAGTTTCATCGAACCGCACATCTACAGTTTCAACAATCTTGTGAAGAACATTGTTGAATACTCTGTAGGTGTGTGAGTCCTTTCCGTAACCAAGCATAAAACCTTCATGTGCTTTCGGTGCAAATTTAGAGTTGTGATGAGGATCTCTAATCCAGCATTTAGCACCGAAGACTTTGAAATAACTCACATTGGGTTTCTTGTCAGTGAGGAGTTCATAAGCAGTCTTCTTGAATAATTTGTGAAGATATACTCTGTTGATGATATGGCACGCAGTATCAATTGCATCAACCCAGAAACGACGAGGGGTTTTGTACTCATCGAGCATAGTGCGAGCCATCTTGGCAAGAGTCCTGTTCTTGCGCTCCACGACGCCATTCTGTTGAGGAGTATAAGGAGCAGATAACTCATGAGTAATACCAAGTTCATCAAGATAGTCATCGAGACCAGAATTCTTGAACTCAGTGCCATTGTCACTTCTGATGTGCTTAATCTTCACACCAAAGTTGGTTGAAGCCCTCGAGGAAAATCGTTTGAAGACTTCCTGCACTTCAGTTTTGTAAGAGACAAGGTGTACCCATGTGTAACGAGAGTAATCATCAACAATAACAAAGCCATATTGAGATGCTTCATTTGAAACAGAGGAATAATGATTAGGACCGAAGAGATCCATGTGAAGCAATTCGAATGGACGAGTAGTGGTCATGATAGTCTTTGCTGGATGCTTGGCCTTTGTCATCTTTCCAGCTTCACAGGCACCGCACAAGTGATCCTTGAGGAATTTGACATTCTCAATGCCAATGACATGCTTCTTCTTTGCAAGCGTGTTCAAATTCCTCATGCCTGCATGACCAAGTCGTCGATGCCATAGCCATCCTTCTGAAGCTTTTGCAAGTAGGCACACGGCTGGTTGTGAATCTGCAGAGAAATCAACAATGTACAAGTCTCCTCTCCTAAAGCCTTTGAAGACTTTGGAATTGTCAGCCTCCATAATCACAACACAACGATACTTGCCAAAGACAACAACCATATCAAGATCACAAAGCGTTGAGACAGACATAAGATTATATCCTAAGGACTCAACAAGCATGACTTTGTCCATGTGTCGATCCTTTGTGATAGCAACCTTACCAAGACCCAATACCTGACTTTTGCTTTTATCAGCGAAGATGATATGCTTCATGTGTGACGCTGATAAGGGAGCATCCATCAACAGATTCTTGTCACCAATCATGTGATTTGTACATCCACTATCAAGTACCCATTCAGTGGCTTTGGGTTGATCATCCTGCAGATGAATTAGTGCAACTTACGACCTCATATACTTCAGCAGTGAAGAATATGATATCACAATTCATCAGATCAATTTCATCAAGCAGTAAGACAGCTAAAACAGAGGGAGGACGTATGAAATGAAAGTTCATTTCATCATGGTTAGCTTGCGTCCTTTCAGGCATTTTTGTCAGGTCCCCAGCAAATTCTTCAGACGTTATTGCACGTTTGGAGACCTGACCCTGCAGAAGGGATTAGTTCTTTTTCTTCACCACCCACATCTGAAGGGGTGGCAAAGAGTTCATCACTCTGCGAGCTCCATATGAGAATGGTGGCAAAGCAGCCAAACCATTTCGTTTCACATAAGAGGGGTTAGGGTAAGCATATGCATAAGCAGAGAAATTCTTCAAGGACTTATGAACATAGTAATTTGAAGAATAATTCTCATATTCATAGCTCTTGGCTCTTCCCTGTGAAACAGAGTTGTTAGCACGATGATGTTCATATGAGGACTTTGATCCATGTGAGAAATTTAATCCCCTTGAGGAATTTGGTCCGTATGAGGACTTGGATCCATATGAAGAATTTGGTCCATATGAAGAATTTGATCTGAGGTTTCTTTTCTTCACAGGTGGTGTCATCAGGACATTCACCTGAAGACTTTCAAGGCACCTTTTGGGAACCCAGATTTTCTTCACAGGGGAACCGTTCGTGCAGTTAGTGCCAACATATCTAGCAAATACTTCACCATTCTGATTTTTGAACAATTTATAGTTGGAGTCAAAAGACTCATCAGAAGATTGAGAAGATTCACATGTATAGCCAGATAAATTAGATGGATCAACTGGAGGTTCCTTTGCAGCAACCCATGAGGTTTTGGGGTACTGCTCAGGCTTCCAATATGTACCATCAGCATTGAGTTTCCTCTCAAAGGCAGTACCCTCTTTCCTAGGGTTCCTGTTGAGGATCTGCTTTTTAAGCACATCACAAAGAGTCTGATGCCCTTTGAGGCTTTTGTACATGCCTGTTATGTACAATTCCTTCAGTCCTGCATCGTCAGTAATACTAGCAATGTCCTCAGATGAGGAATTAGTGATAGCAGAGGCAGGTGAAGAATTTGTAACATTTGAAGCATTTGAACATTCAGGTGAGGAATTAGCAGATTCTCGTTCAATGCATTTTAAACATGGAGGAATAAATTCTTCCTGAGCAGCACTGATTTGTTGAGCAAGTAATGAATCGCGCTCCTTCTGAAGATCTTCATAACTCACTCTTAGCTTCTCAAGATCCTGCTTCTTTTGAAGATATTCATAAGAAAGCTTCTCATGATCAGATAAGAGAGTGTTATGATGATTTTGAAGGTTGTCAAACCTGGTCTGAAGTCTCTGAAGATTTTCAGTTAAGGCCTTAGTACGATCCAATTCTTCACCCAACATATCATCACTTTTGTCTAGCATGTTTTGAACCTTTTCAAAAGCCTTTTGTTGTTGCACAGCAATCTTAGCAAGTTTAGAGTAGCTAGGCTTAAGATTTTCATCAGATTCATCATCGCTAGATTCAGAGGAGGCGTATTTGAGTACCTTGGCACCCTTTGCCATGAAGCAATAGGTGGGAGCATAGTCATCACTGCTTTCATCAGCCTTGTTGGTGAGATCACTTTCTTCAGTGTTGAAGATAGATTTGCTGACGAATGCAGTAGTGAGGGCTAGGCTTGCCACACCAGACTCATAATCTTCAGATTGTTCCTCTTCCTCATTTTCTTCAGATTCAGCCTCAGAGTCCATTTCCTTGCCAATGAATGCCCGAGCCTTCTTGGAGCTGCTCTTCTTGTGAGACGAAGACTTTGAGGATTTTGATGATGAAGATTTTGAGGACTTCTTCTTTTTCTTCGCATCATCAGAACTGTAATCCTTGTATTTCTTCTTCTTTGATTCCTTTTCCCACCGAGGACAATCTTGAATGTAATGTCCTGGTTTCTTGCACTTGTGACAAAGCCTCTTCTTATAGTCACTGGATGAGGAATCATTGCTCCTTGAGGGTTTTCCAAAGCGACCACGTCTTGAGAACTTCTGGAATTTCTTCACAAGCAGTGCTAGATCACGACTCAGTTCTTCAGGATCACCAAGGCTGCTACCAGAGTCTTCATCTTTGCACTCAGATACTACCTTGGCCTTCAGTGCACGTGATCTGCTATAGCTTGTACCGTAGAGATCTCTCTTCTCAGCAAGCTGGAACTCATGAGTGTTTAGCCTCTCAAGGATATCAGCAGGGTCAAGTGACTTGTAATCACCACGCTCTTGTATCATCAGTGCCAGAGTGTCAAATGAGGAATCAAGCGATCTCAGCAATTTCTTCACCACCTCATGGTCGGTGATGTCAGTGGCACCAAGTGCTTGAAGCTCGTTTGAGATGTTAGTGAGGCGATCGAAGGTTTGCTGCACATTTTCATTGTTGAGTCTTTTGAAGCGGTTGAAGAGATTGCGAAGAACATCAACTCGAGAGTCACGCTGAGTTGAAACTCCTTCATTGACCTTGGATAGCCTATCCCAGATAAGCTTTGCAGTTTCCAAAGCACTCACTCTACCATACTCACCCTTACTCAGATGGCCACATATGATATTCTTCGCTTGGGAATTGAGTTGCTTGAATCTCTTCACATCGGTAGCGTTCAGTGAGGGAGTGATGGAGGGAACACCATTTTCCACAACGTACCAGAGATCGTTATCAATTGCCTCAAGATGCATTCGCATCTTATTCTTCCAGTAGGGATAGTCCGTCCCATCGAAGGTAGGACACCCAGCAGAGATCTTGATCATACCTGCGGTCGACATAACTAAAACTCCAGGCGGTTAAACCAAAATCACACAGAATAAGGGAGTACCTTGCTCTGATACCAATTGAAAGTGCGTTATATCGACTAGAGGGGGGTGAATAGGCGATTTTTATGAAATTCTTCACTGAGGAATTTGCTCGTGAGGAAATTCCTTAGCGAAGAACTACTAGCAGCAGAATAAGTACTCAGATGAAAACATAATAGAATCCTAGCATAGTCATCATGATGAAATGAAGACAAACACTGAGTACAGAAAGCGTAAACACAGGATAACACAAGATGAAGACAAACAGACTGAAGAAATTGAACTGAGGAATTTGAGAAAGTCTTCAGTCAAAGTCTTCAAACACAGATATGATAAACAAACAACACACTAGTGAGGAAATGAAAGAGTTGAGGAAATGGAACCAGTAAGCTTGGTGAAGACAATGATTTGGTAGACCAGTTCCAACTGCTGTCTCAGTTGTACATCTGATTGGAGCGGCTGAGTATTTAAACTCGAGGACACCTAGTCCCGGACACACAGTCCTCATCGTATTCTCCTGGAGCTAAGGACACACAGTCCTCGCCCAATCACTCGTGGTAAGTCTTCAGGTGACTTCCAAACCTTCACAGACTTGGTCACTCGGCGATCCACAATTCCTCTTGGATGCTCTAGACCTTGACGCCTAACCGTCTGGAAGAAGCACAGTCTTCAAAGGTAACAAGCGTCGGATCCACGCAGGATCAATCTCTTTAGTGATGCTCAATCACTTTGGGTTTGTAGGTGTTTTGGGTTTGGGTTTGGATTTTCCTCACTTGATGATTTTCGCTCAAAGTCCTCGGAGGATGGGTTGCTCTCAAATGACAAGTGTCAAGTTCTCGCGGAGCAACCAACCAGCTAGTGGTTGTAGGGGCCGGCTATTTATAGCCTAGGGAGCAGCCCGACATGATAAGACATAAATGCCCTTCAATGATATGACCGTTATGTGGACAAGATATTTTGGGACAGCTAGCGCGCAGCACAGCAACGGTCGGAAATTTGAGGTACAAATTCCTCAGGGCTATCATGTTCCTCACTGTGTAGGCAATTCGCACTGGCGAATTCCTAACTCCTCAGTCAGAGCAAAGTCCTCAGTGACCAGAAGAACTGCGTCTCTGTCACTGAAGAAATTGACTGAATTGTATGAGATTTCCAATGGCTTCACTCGAAGGGATTGGTAGGTGTAGGATTTGAGTTGAGCATCACATGGAAATTTTCTCCTTAGTATTTCCTCGACCCCCTTTAACAGTACGGTGTTTCCTATGACTCAAGAAAGAGAAAATGAAACTACGAAAACAAAAGTCTTCACGCTTCATGTTCCTCGAATGAATACCAAGTCTTCAAGGTCACACCAATTTCTTCACTTTCAAAGTCTTCGGAAAGTCTTCAGTATATCAAAGTCTTCAGTCGAAGAACTTCATTTTTAGGGGTCGACTTTCTCTGTAAATATCAAACTCCTCATAGACTTATAGACTTGTGTACACTCATAAACGCATTAGATACTTAACCTATAAGTCTTCAATACACCAAAATCACTAAGGGGCACTAGATGCACTTACAGCTGTAATCCAGTACTCGCCTAAGTCTAAAAAATCCTACCGAGTGGTGAGCAAGCCTCTCACTCGGGGGCTTAGCTGCAGTCCAGTACTCGCCTAAGTTTAAAAAATCCTACCGAGTGGTGAGCAAGTCTCTCACTCGGGGGCTTGGCTGCAGTCCAGTACTCACCTAAGTTTAAAACATCCTATCGAGTGGTGAGCAAGCCTCTCACTCGGGGGCTTAGCTGCAGTCTAGTACTCGCCTAAGTTTAAAAAATCATACCAAGTGGTGAGCAAGCCTCTCACTCGGGGGCTTAGCTGCAGTCCAGTACTCGCCTAATTTTGAAAAATCCTACCGAGTGGTGAGAAACCCTCTCACTCGAGGGCTTAGCTGCAGTCCAGTACTCGCCTAAGTTTGAAAAATCTTACCGAGTGGTGAGCAAGCCTCTCACTCAGGGGCTTAGCTGCAGTCCTGTACTCGCCTAAGTCTAAAAAATCCTACCGAGTGGTGAGCAAGCCTCTCACTCGGGGGCTTAGCTGCAGTCCAGTACTCGCCTAAGTTTAAAAAATCCTACTGAGTGGTGAGCAACCCTCCCACTCGGGGGCTTAGCTGCAGTCCAGTACTCGCCTAAGTTTGAAAAATCCTACCGAGTGGTGAGCAACCCTCTCACTCGGGGGCTTAGCTGCAGTCCAGTACTCGCCTAAGTTTGAAAAATCCTACCGAGTGCTGAGCAAGCCTCTCACTCAGGAGCTTAGCTGCAGTCCAGTACTCGCCTAAGTTTTAAAAAATCCTACTGAGTGGTGAGCAACCCTCCCACTCGGAGGCTTAGCTGCAGTCCAGTACTCGCCTAAGTTTGAAACCCATCCCTATCCGCAAGGGCGATGAGGTGCAAGTCGACTGCAACCTTCTCCTTTGGAGCTACGCCACAAGTACAACGTGCGCTCCATCCCTATCCGCAAGGACGACGAGGTGCAGGTCGACTGCAACCTTCTCCTTCGGAGCTGCGCCACAAGTACAACGTGCGCTCCATCCCTATCCACAAGGACGACAAGGTGCAAGTTGACTGCAACCTTCTCCTTCGGAGCAGCACCACAAGTTCAACGCGCGCTCCATCCCTATCCGCAAGGACTACGAGGTGCATGTCGACTGCAACCTTCTCCTTCGGAGCTACGCCACGAATACAACGTGTGCTCCATCCTCATCCGCAAGGACGACGAGGTGTGGGTCGACTGGAGTCTCCTCCTGAGAGCTGCATCTCAAACACAAAGATTATTCCAAGTGAAGAACAAATTCCACTCGAAGGCAAACACAAGCATATTCAGAGATAAATCAAGTTCAGATAAATCCTAAAGTTCAAGACCACGGATCAAAGTACTCGGGCATTCAGCCCGAAGGAGTTTAACGATTACAAAATCACTCGGCATTCCGAGGCAAATTTAAGGTGGGGCATAAAGTTTGTTCACTCCGCAGGAGGAGGGCTGGCAGGCTCGACGAATTCATCCAGGTCGATTCCGTCAGCAATATGAGTGGGGGCATCAATGAAGGTCTCCATGAAGGACTAGAAGTTGTGCCTCTTGGTATTGGCAACCTTGACTGCTGCCAGCTTCTCTTCCCGCGCTTCCCAGCAGTGGACACGAACCAGAGATAGAGCCACATCAGCGCCGCACTGGGCAAAAGACTTCTTCCATTCTTTAACTCGACCAGGAACTTCATTGAGCTGAGCCATTAGAGACACGAGGTCATTCTGGAACGTCGCCATTGGCCAAAGAGCTGTGTCAATCCGCGACATTGCGACTTTCAGTCGAGCGAGATAATCGACAACACTAGCGATGCGAGATTCCAGTCGGAGTACGTTCATGGCAGCTTCATCCTTCACTGGAGAGTTGATAGGGTCCAAGCTTGTTTCAGTTCGCCCGGTCTCTTTCTCGAAGTTCCGGCAAAATTCTGCATGCACAGTTCAAGGTGAGTCAATGGTTATATGTCGAGTCGACGGGAACAAATTAGTCAGGTCAAAGAAAATACCTTCTAGCATGATGAACAACTTCTTAGCAAGGCTTCCCAGATAATTCTCTAGATCGTTCCTCCTGCGAGCAATGCCTTCCATCTTCTCATTTAGATTGTCCTTGTCCTTCTTCAGGCGAGTTGCTTCCTTATTGGCTTCGTCAAGGGCAGCTTTTAGCTTGGCGTTCTCTTCCTCCAGTTTGCCGACTGAAGACAACTTCTGTTCAGTGAGTGTGGTTTTCTCATCAGCTGTTTTTTGCGCGGCCGCCAGATCTTGATCCTTTTTCGCCAGAGCTTGGTTCAGTTTCTCTCAAAGAAACAATGCTTCATTCAGAAAAAGCGGAATGAAATCCGGTTCAGAGATGAATCATTCGACAAGTCTTTCTTACCAGCGGCTTCGTCCTTGGCTTTCTGCAGAGTTGTCTTGGCCAGCTCCAGATCGAGGTTGAGTTAAATCTGGTGCTTCTCTAGCTCAGCAAAATGAGCTCCAAGATCACAAGATTTCTGCAACCAAAGAACAAGTCAGTCGACAGATGAAAAGATTGGTTATTTCAGAGAGTAAAGCATTAAAGTCAACAAATTCTAAGACTACTACCGAATCAAACATCCAACAGTAGTCTCGGGGACTACACCCAGTGGGTGCACTTAGCGTGCCCCCACTGGTCCAGTTTACACTCGACATGGTCTGTCCAGCACGAGTGCAAGAGAGAGAGAGAGAGAGAGAGAGAGAGTTTTCAGACCATAGTCGACTACCCGCAGTCGACCACGGTCTCGGGGACTACACCCAGTGGGTGCACTTAGCGTGCCCCCACTTGTTCAAGTTCCACTCGACATGGTCCGACCAGACCGAGTGAGGAGATTCAGATTCTAAGACTACAATCGACTGCCTGCAGTCCACTATAGTCTCGGGGACTACACCCAGTGCGTGCACTCAGCGTGCCCCCACTGGTTCAAAGATCCAATCGACACGACCTAGTCGACTCAAGATTCAAATTTGTTCAGTAGCAAGTTAAAACACCCAGTGGGTGTACGAATGCGAAACACAGACTGATGCAAAGATTCCTCAAGGAAATGTTTTCAGGTAGCATATCCTAATAGAACAAGCAACAAGCTGAAAGAGCCAGTCGACAGTCTGCTAACCTGGACGTTGCTCTGAAGAGCGGAGCTGGAGTCATAGGCAGCTTGGCTGGCTTCTCGGACCATCTTCATATGCTCCATCATGATGCCCGCCTGGCATATGGCTTCTCTGGCAGCACCCACTTGGTCCTCTAGGACGTGGTGCGCAGCAAAAAGTGAAGGTGGATTGGCTGAAGTCTGCGCGGCTGACGCGGAAGGCTGAGCACTCGACAGTGGGTTAGCGAAGGTGACAAAGGTCCGATTGGCTTCACTAGCCTCTTGAATTATCGGTTCCGCCACTGGCGTCGACTGAGGCGTCTTGCCAGTAGGCATTTTCTTGCTTCGCCTTCCCAAAGGTCCCG
This sequence comes from Aegilops umbellulata, assembly GCA_032464435.1. Classification (NCBI taxonomy): domain Eukaryota; kingdom Viridiplantae; phylum Streptophyta; class Magnoliopsida; order Poales; family Poaceae; genus Aegilops; species Aegilops umbellulata. Next base: position 416,644,049 of record CP136055.1, on the reverse strand, counting down.
GTGGCTCGTCCTCGTCGTCGTCTGGGAGGTCAATGATGTTGAGAGGAGCTGCAAAAGGATCAGTCGCCAAAAACTCATCATCATTGGTTAAACCACAGTTCAATCGACAGAACGAAGACAAGATCACGAAAGTTATACCTGGGTTGGAGGTGACCGCGTCTTCCATGTCCTCATCCTCGTTTTTATAAGCAAAGGTCCAGAGGTAGCAGCACTACTAGTTTCAAGATTCATTCGGTCAAACCAAGGAAAAATAGACAGCACAGAACGTCAAGTAAAAGCGAAAGAAGAATACTCACGCAGAAGCAACATGGATGTCAATTTTGATTCTGGGCAGCGCCTTCCGAGTCTTCTGCACTACAACCTTGGACTGCTTTGAGGCCTTTTCAGTCGGCGCCGGAGAAGACGTCCGAGGACGCTTTGACGACTGCCCGGTCTGAACGGTCGCCTTGTCGCGGGCGCTCGCCGAAACGTGGGTGAGCTTGGATCGCCTTTCCCTGCGGGAAGGAGAGTGGACCTCTTCTTCATCACTCGGGTCGTCGCTCTCCTCGTCCCCTTCTCCGTCAGAATGCCACTCACCGCTTTCACCTCCGCTTGCTTCCCCTTCCGGGTCCTACTCCTGCTCTCCGTTGGGCATCTAATACATCTCAGTAAGGGCCTAGAAGAAAACAAGCAAGACAAAGTCAGTTGGTGGAGCATAAACAGTTGCATGATAAATCAAGATGACACTCGGTAATTCAGAATTGGACCTTGTCTGGTTCATAGGATTGGTCGAGTGGAGGGATTCTCTTGGCCCCCCAGGGGTTATCCTTGTTGCCAGTGATACTCCTCAACCCCTTCTCCACCATATCCTCGTCGACTTCTTCTGGATGCACCCGAGTGGAATCTTCAATGCCCGAGTACATCCACATCGGATGGTCACAGGCCTAAAGTGGCTGAATACGTCGTCTGAGGAAGACTTCCAGCAGATCCATTTCGGTCACACCCTCACGAATGAGGTGGAACACTCGCTCAACCAGTACTTTCACCTCCGCTTTCTCCCCTGGGGTCACTTTCAAGGCGGAGGGCTTCTCTATGCAATCCATAGAAAAAGGAGGAAGTCCAGTCGACTAGCCTGGAGTCGGCTAGTCTTTGCAGTAAAACCAGGTCGACTGCCACCCTCGGACTGACTCAAGAAGAATTATGGCTGGGAAAGAGCTCTTACCCCTCATTTGAATCCCAAGACCCCCACACATCTGGATCACTTGGGTCCTCTCGTCACTCGGATTGGCCTTTTTGACCGACTGGGAGCGACACGTGAAAATGTGCTTGAAGAGGCCCCAGTGTGGTCGATAACTCAAGAAATTTTAGCACAGAGACACGAAAGCAGCAAGATACACGATGGTGTTGGGCGAAAAGTGATGAAGTTGTGCTCCGAAGAAGTTCAAGAAAGCTCGGAAAAAAGGATGAGGAGGCAAAGAAAATCCACGGTCGATGTGAGTGGCGAGGAGGATGCACTCACCCTCCTGCGGTCGAGGTTCAGTCTCACCCTCTGGGAGCAGCGCAGATCCATGGGGAATCAGCCCCTCCTCTACCAGATCGTCGAGGTCGTCCTGGCGGATCATCGACCGGATCCAATCGCCCTGGATCCAGCTGCGCGGCAGACTGGACCTCGACGAGGATCCGCCCCGGATGGACTTCTTCCCCTTCTCCTTCGTCGTCGCCTTCTTCGTGCGCTCCAGAGCCACCATCTTCTCTTTCCCCATCGCAGCGGACAGAGCTCGAATGGAGCGGCGGCGCTGGGGCAGGAGCGGACGCAGTGGGGAAAACTGAGAGGAAAGAAGAAGAATGAGGGCGCATTATTAAAAAAAACCCCAGCCCGACGCCTTATATGGGGTTGCTTCCGAGTGACTGACCTGTAGGCTGATACGTCTCCAACGTATCTATAAATTATGAAGTATTCATGCTATTATATTATCCTTCTATGATGTTTTATATGCATTTATATGATATTTTATATGATTTTTGGGACTAACCTATTAACCTAGAGCCCAGTGCTAGTTTCTTTTTTCTCCTTGTTTTTGAGTTTTACACAAAAGGAATACCAAACGGAGTCCAATTGACGTGCCAATTTTTGATGATTTTTTCTGGACCAAAAGAAGCCCCTGGAGTAAAAGAGTTGGGCCAAGAGAGTCCCGGACTGCCCACGAGGGTGGGGGTGCGCCCACCCCCCTGGGCGTGGGCCCCTGCCTCGTGGACAACCCGAAGACCCCCCCCCCCTGATGTGAGACCTACGCCAAACAATCCTATAAATACTGAAACCTCCAAGGAACAGAATAGATTAGGAGTTCCGCCGCTGCAAGCCTCTGTAGCCACCAAAAACCAGTCGGGACCCTGTTCCGGCACCCTGCCGGAGGGGGGATCCCTCACCGGTGGCCATCTTAATCATCCCGGCGCTCTCCATGACGAGGAGGGAGTAGTTCACCCTCGGGGCTGAGGGTATGTACCAGTAGCTATGTGTTTGATCTCTCTCTCTCATGTTCTTGAGGTGATACAATCTTGATGTATCGCGAGCTTTGCTATTATAGTTGGATCTTATGATGTTTCTTCCCCTCTACTCTCTTGTAATGGATTGAGTTTTCCCTTTGAAGTTATCTTATCGGATTGAGTCTTTAATGATTTGAGAACACTTGATGTATGTCTTGCCATGCGTATCTGTGGTGACAATGGGATATCACGTGATTCACTTGATGTATGTTTTGGTGATCAACTTGCGGGTTCCGCCCATGAACCTATGCATAGGGGTTGGCACACGTTTTCGTCTTGACTCTCCGGTAGAAACTTTGGGGCACTCTTTGAAGTACTTTATGTTGGATTGAATAGATGAATCTGAGATTTTGTGATGCATATCGTATAATCATACCCATGGATACTTGAGGTGACATTGGAGTATCTAGGTGACATTAGGGTTTTGGTTGATTTGTGTCTTAAGGTGTTATTCTAGTACGAACTCTAGGGCTGTTTGTGACACTTATAGGAATAGCCCAACGGATTGATTGGAAAGAATAACTTTGAGGTGGTTTCGTACCCTACCATAATCTCTTTGTTTGTTCTCCGCTATTAGTGACCTTGAAGTGACTCTTTGTTGCATGTTGAGGGATAGTTATATGATCCAACTATGTTATTATTGTTGAGAGAACTTGCACTAGTGAAAGTATGAACCCTAGGCCTTGTTTCCTATCATTGCAATACCGTTTACGCTCACTTTTATCATTAGTTACCTTGCTATTTTTATATTTTTAGATTACAAAAACCTATATCTACCATCCATATTGCACTTGTATCACCATCTCTTCGCTGAACTAGTGCACCTATACAATTTACCATTGTATTGGGTGTGTTGGGGACACAAGAGACTCTTTGTTATTTGGTTGCAGGGTTGCTTGAGAGAGACCATCTTCATCCTACGCCTCCCACGGATTGATAAACTTTAGGTCATCCACTTGAGGGAAATTTGCTACTGCCTACAAACCTCTGCACTTGGAGGCACAACAACGTCTACAAGGAGAAGGTTGCGTAGTAGACATCAAGATCTTTTCTACACAACCCATGTAATACATAAGGGAAAGAGATACATAGTTGGCTTACAGCCGCCACTTCACACAATACATGAATGAAGCATTACATCATACAGATACAATCAAGGTCCGACTACGGAACCAAAATAAAAGAAGACTACCCCAAATGCTACACAGATCCCCGATCATCCCGATTGGGCTCCACTACTGATCAACTGAAACGAAACAACACGATGAACAGGATCTTCATCAAGCTCCTCCTTGAGCTTGGGTACGTCACCTGCACGGTTCATCGGCACCTGCAAACTGGTTTTGGAAGTATCTGTGAGTCACGGGGACTCAGCAATCTCACACCCGCGAGATCAAGACTATTTAAGCTTAAAGGTAGGGCAGGGTAGTGAGGTGGAGCTGCAGCAAGCGACTAGCATATATGGTGTCTAACATACGCAAATGAGAGCGAGAAGAGAAGGCAAAAGCACGGTCGAACAACTATGATCAAGAAGTGATCCTGAAACTACTTACGTCAAGCATAACTCCAACACCGTGTTCACTTCCCGGACTCTGCCGAGAAGAGACCATCACGGTTACACACGCGGTTGGTGTATTTTAATTAAGATCAACTTCGGGTTTTCTACAACCGGACATTAACAAATTCCCATCTGCCACATAACCGCGGGCACGGCTTTCGAAAGTTCAAACCCTGCAGGGGTGTCCCAACTTAGCCCATGATAAGCTCTCGCGATCAACGAAGGATATTCCTTCTCCCCGGGAAGACACGATCAGTCTCGGAATCCCGGCTACAAGACATTTCGACAGTAATAAAACAAGTCCAGCAAAGCCGCCCGATGCGCCGACATCCTGATAGGAGCTGCACATATCTCGTTCTCAGGGCAACACCGGATGAGCAGTACGTACAACTAGAACCAGACCTCAAGTTTCCCTGAGGTGGCGCTGCAAGTGGCTCTAGTTTGGACCAACACTTAGACAAGCGTTGGTCCGGGGGGGCTAAAATAAAGATGACCCTCGGGATGCGCGACTCCCAAGGGAAAAAGGGCATAGGTGAGGCAAATGGTGAAACCAATGTTGGGCCTTGCTGGAGGAGTCTTATTCAAAGCGAATTGTCAAGGGGGTCCCATAAATCACCCGACCGCGTTAGGGACGCAAAATCCGGGAACATAACACTGATATGACAGAAACTAGGGCGGCAAGAGTGGAACAAAACACCAGGCATAAGGCCGAGCCTTCCACCCTTTACCAAGTATATAGATGCATTAATTAAATAAGATATATATTGTGATATCCCAACAGTAAACATGTTCCAACAAGGAACAACATCTCCATGTTCCAACAAGGAACAAACTTCATCTTCACCTGCAACTAACAACGCTATAAGAGGGGCTGAGCAAAGCGGTAACATAGCCAAACAACGGTTTGCTAGGACAAGGTGGGTTAGAGGCCTGGTTTAACAATATGGGAGGCATGATAAGAAAGTGGTAGGTATCGCAGCATAGGCATAGCAAAAGAGCGAGCAACTAGCAAGCAAAGATAGAAGTGATTTCGAGGGTATGGTCATCTTGCCTGAAATCCCGCAAGGAAGAAGAACGAGTCCATGAAGAAGACAAACGGACGTAGTCGAGCGAATCCTCACAAACGCGACGTTATCGGGACTAACCCGAAGAAGCAACACCGGAAAGAAGCAAACAACATAGTAAACAACAAACACATAAGCATGGCATGAATCTACTCAAAGCATTGAACAAAAGTCCCTTACTGACCATAAGCCAAAAGGGATCAGAAAATATAAAAACACCCATGTCAATTAAGCAAGTTTCGTTACAGATTTCAGACTTAGCAGAAAACTGGACATGTCAAAAACAGATAACAAGTAGGCATGTTTACGAGCTCGATGCACTCACTACAGAGCATTGCATGATAAACTAAGCATACACCCAACAAGAAGACATGGCATAGAAGCTATATAGGGCAAGAACAACATCATAGCATGTAAGAATCACCCACAACAAGCTTGGCAAAATCGATAACATGTAAACAATCTGCCAGGAACATTTTATAGCAAAAGTAGAGCTCGATGGACACAAGCTATGGCACTCCATAATTACAAACAAAGGCATGGATGGATAGAGAAAATCCATATGTTCAAAACACCCTTACTGATCATGCTCAAAATAGGCATAGATCTCTCTGAAACAACATGAACACATGGCATAAAAATAACAGCAGGGAATGACAGTGAAAATACTAAGTATCTGAAATCAGCAACATTATGATCCCTAGTTTGCATGCTTGTGCTAGTCACCACAAAGATCACAAAAATACATGGAATACACCCCTGGAAATATAGCATGGCATAGTTCAAAACACATGTAGGATTCAAGTGCATAGGGTGCACACATCAATCATGGTAAAAATGACAAAATTGCATGTTCTGAAACAGATCTGAAACTAACATCACATAGCCCTCTTCCAACAGCACTTAGGGCATAAAGATGACCTCAAATGAAAATGATGCAATGAGATGAAATGATGTACTCGTCGAGACGAACAATTTGACATATTACACGCACGAAACGGAGCAGTATGCAGAGAGTTATGGCATGAACAATAGTGCACCAGAATATCACAGGTAAAAGGACTTAGATGAAAATCTCACCCCGGGAAAAGTGGATCTCGCGGATCGGGACGGAGCGGATCGGGATGGCGGAGGCGCGTTTGGTTCACCGTACGGGTGGATCTAGTCCAGGCAGGGTTGGATCCGGCCGGAGTCCTCGCCGGAGAAGAAGAAGAAGAGGCGGAGCTCGCCGGCGGCGTCGGGGATGGCGGGGCCGGGAGCGAGGCGAGGCGTGGTCGCCGGTGGCGTCGGGGATGGCGCAGCGGGGCGGAGGCGAGCGGGCGGCGGAGCAGGGAGGCGCGGGGCGGCGCGGTGGCGGGCGTGCGGGATGGGGCTGGCGAGCGGCGGCGCGAGGCGCGCAGGCGGCGCGGGCGCGACAGGGAGGCGGCGCTGGGCGGCGCGGCGGCGGAGGCGAGGCGCCGGCGACGGCGAACGGCGGCGGGGTGCGCGGGGAAGGACGGGCGCGGCCGGCGCCGGCGAGAGCTCGCGGGGCGCGGGCAGCGGCGCACGCGGGCCAGGCGGCGGCGGGATGGGGACGCGGGCGACCGGCGCGGCCGGGCTCGGCGGGCCCCGCGCGGGCCTGGCGGGCCGCGCGCGGTGGTGGAGAGAGAGGGCGCGGGTGAGGTGAGGTGGCGCGCCGTGATTGGTCCGGGCGGGGGCAGCGCTGATGTGGCGACTTGTGGTTGGTCGGGGCAAGGTGGAGGCTGGACATGTCCGGCGCGGATGGACATGTCCGGCGGCGCGAGGAAGAGGAAGACTAGGGTTTCATCTGCCCGAAATTTCGGGGAGAGACACATATTTATAGGTAGAGGGGGCTAGGAAGCTCCAAATGGAGTGCGGTTTTTGCCCACACGATCGTGATCCGACGACCGAGAGGATGGAGATGACTTAGATGGGTTTTTGGGCCACTTTGGAGGGGTGTTGGGCTGCATCACCAAAGAGGGCTTTACGGTTACCCGGTTAACCGTTGGAGTATCAAACGACCTCCGAATGACCCGAAACTTGACAGGCGGTCTACCGGTGCTATACCAAGGCCGCTTCGCAAACCTCGGTCCATTCCGAGAAAGTTTAATACCCGCTCACGGAAAAAGGTAAAAGGGGACGCCGGGGAACATAGGAGCGCCGGATTGCAAAACGGACAACGGGGAAAATGCTCTGATGCATGAAACGAACACGTACGTGAATGCGATGCACATGATGACATGATATGAAATGCAGATGATGATATGGCAAAGAGCAACACGCAAGCAAATGACATGGCAACGACGGCGAATAACTGGAGGACAACTGGCACATCGGTCTCGGGGCGTTACAGGGGAGGCTAGGTAAGCGGCACTCACACCCCGTCAACTAAGCTCTTTTCTGGCGCCGTTACCGGGGAGGTGAGTGCTTGGAGGTATATCTTTAGATCTTGCAATCGAATCTTTTAGTTTCTTGTTTTATCACTAGTTTAGTCTATAAAAGAAAACTACAAAAAAATGGAATTAAGTGTGCCTCATATGCTTCATCTTTTTAATGTCTTTCGTGAAAATGATGGGAAGGAAAATTGTGCTCAAGTACTAGAAGAAGAATTACATATAATGCTTGGCATAAAATATGTGAATGATGAGCATGATTGCAATGTTGTTAGTATGAATTCTTTGAATATCCATGATGCTAATGATATGCAAAGCCACAAGCTTGGGGATGCTATGTTTGATGAAGATGATATGTTTAGTCCCCCAAGTTTTGATGAGAATATTTATTATGATGAAAGCATGCTTCCTATCTATGATGACTATTGTGATGACACGTATGCTCTAAAGAATAAAGATAACCATGAAACTTGTCAACATGATTTTAATTTTCAATTGGATTATGCTTCACATGATAGTTATTTTGTTGAGTTTGCTCCCACTACTATTGATGAGAATAAATTTGCTTATGTGGAGAGTAGTAAAATTTCTATGCAAGTAGATCATAAAAAATTCAAATCCCGCGAGATCTGCGGACAGCAGAACAACCTGTCAGACGGAAGATCTTCTCCATATTAGCACTCGAAGCTCTTTCAGCAAAAGTTCACTCGACAAAACGAGGAATGGACCAAGGCGACTGAAAAAGAAGTTGGTGTCATCATGCTGGTTCGTCGATCCAAACAAGGCACATCCGAAACGCGAAAAGTGAGTCGGAAGTATTTTCAACTCCTTCTCCACTCAAACCCTGATCCATTCGGGGGCTAATGATGAAGCTATGTACCTGGGGTAGGGTCACAGGCCTGACCTAGATACCCTCGCCAAGGACATCACCCTAAAGTCAGAAGCATTTCAAGGGTACCATCATCCACTCGACCAGAAACATTCCACTCAGAAGAATCAAGATCACTCGACCGTAACAGAAACCACTCGACCTAAAGTCACTCTACACAGTCGGGCATTTACTCTTAGACTTAATAGCCATTAATAGCACGTTACTACGGGCGTTACCTGTAACGCTTCCTCTTTATGAACATTGAACCCTGTGTAACGGAGGGGAGCTGGGGTCCTGGCGCACTCTATATAAGCCACCCCCTCCTCTGGGACAAGGTTTCGCACCCCTGTAACACACAAATGTATAATCCAGACGACCGCCTCCGGGAACCGAGACGTAGGGCTATTACTTCCTCCGCGAAGGGCCTGAACTCGTAAAACTCGTGTGTACAACTTTGCCATAGCTAGGATCTTGCCTCTACATACCTACCCCCCATTCTACTGTTAGTCTTAGATCCACGGCAGCCACAGCCTTACCGCGCCTGCCCGCGGGATCATGGTGTTGCTTGGATCGACGTTCTGAACGAGGCGGTGAGTCAACCACCTCCTCGTCATCTGACTCGTCGCTCTCGTCTTCATCATCGTCGTCTGGCGACTCCCAATCACCACTCTCCTCCGTGTTGTCCTCGCCCTCATGGTCCTGCTCCAGAGCTTGTTCGCCATTGGGCATTGAGTACATCTCTGTGTAAATCTACAAGACAAGAAGTCGAGTGGAAATCAGTCGGATTAACAAATAGTCGGAAAACGTACCCAAATGCAATCGGTTATAGCGGCCGAACCTTGTCTGGCGGGTTGTTGTCGCTGAAAGGATCGACTCTCCTGGCGCCCCTGGGGTTGTCCTTGTTTACGGTGATACTCCTTAGGCATTGGGCCACTTTTTTGGCCGGCACCTCCTCTGGATGAACCCGAGCGGTGTCGCCAGCTCCAGAGTACATCCACATAGAGTGGTCACGGGCCTCGAGCGGTTGAATGCGTCGACTGAGGAACACCTCCAACAAATCCATGCCGGTGACGCCTTGGTTGATCAACTGGACCACCCTCTCGACCAGCATGGCTGTCTCCGCCTTCTCCTCAGCGGTCACTTTCAACAGAGATGGAGTCTGAACACGATCAAAAGAAAAAGGGGGAAGTCCAGTCGAATGGCCTGGGGTCGCAATATCCTAGCAGTAGAACCAGGCCGACTGCCAGCCCCTGGCCGACTCAGGAAGAGTCATCGAAGGGAAAGAACTCCTCTTCCTCTTCTGGATACCTAAGCCCCCACGCATCTGGATAACGTGGGTTTTCTCGTCGTTTGAATTTGCTTTCTTCACCGTCTGGGAGCGGATGGTGAAAATGTGCTTGAAAAGACCCCAGTGCGGTCGACACCCCAAGAAATTCTCGCACATGTACACGAATGCGGCAAGATATGTGATGGTGTTGGGAGAAAAATGATGGAGTTGGGCCCCAAAGAAATTCAAGAAGCCCCGGAAAAAGGGTGCGGAGGAAGTGAGAAACCGCGGTCGACATGGGTGGCGAGCAGAACACACTCACCCGGCCGCGGCTGCGGCTCCGTCTCCCCCTTCGGCAACCGCGCAGCTTTGTGGACGATCAGCCCGGACTTGGCCAGCTCGCCCAAGCCTTCCTACCGATGCGAGGATCGGATCCAATCGCCCTGGATCCAACTTGACGGCAGCCCCGACCGCGATGAAGATCACCGATTCGTCTTCTTGCCTTTCACCGCCCCCGTCGCTTTCTTCGCGCGTTCCAGTGCCACCGTTTTTTCCTTCCCCATGGCGGCGGCGTCGAGAGTGGAGAAGCCGGATGTAGTGGAGGAACAGAGGAAGAAGAAGGAGAATGGACGCGCACAGTGCAGACGCCTCGGCCTCGCCGCTTTTAAAGGCCCACTTCCGAGTGGCTGACGCATGGGCCAGGGCGATCTTGTCAAATCCCTCAACAGTCGCGCGCGGGATACATGGCGAAAAAGGTGGCACGGAAATCGAAACATTCCTAGTTATCCACCCCACTTACCACGGCGCGCTCCGCCCCGTGCGCTTCCTCGAAATTTTGAATCCCGTGAAGTCCGGAATACGCCATAACCAATCGCGCCAAGGATTTTGCGTCAAAAACAACACTCGGCAGATGACGTTGTAAATCCAATCGGCAATCTCTGAATCGATCAAGGCGACTGAAACGAAGACGAAGTTCAAGCATGGGCCCCCATTCAAAAATGAATAGTTATGAAGCACAAGAGTCAAAGCAAGATCAACTTCGACCTTCTTTTCACTCGGACCTCAATCCATTCGGGGGCTAATGATGACAACATAGACCTGGGCTAGGGTCATAGGCCTGACCTATACGCCCTATCCAAGGTCACTGTCCTAGAAGCAAAGAAACTCAAGAGACAACAGGAAAAGCTCAACAAAGGTGTCGAGTGCAATCCACTCGACCTACCAGTTGCTCGGAGACCCCTTCTTCCTGAAGTCACTCGACCACTCGACCATACAAGAATCCACTCGACTTATAGAAGACCAGGAGTCATCTAGAACAGCAACAGACGAACGTTCACTTTGTAGTCTTTAAGGCCATTAAGGCATTTAAGGCTGGCGTTACCAGTAACGCCTCCCCTTTATGTACATTGAACTCTTGGTAACGGAGGATGGCCGGGGTCCTGGCGCACTCTATATAAGCCACCCTCCTCCTCTGGCACAAGGGTTCGCACCCCCTGTAACACACACACACACACACACACATAATCCAGTCGACCGCCTCCGGGCACCGAGACGTAGGGTTATTACTTCCTCTGCGAAGGGTCTGAACTCGTAAAACTCGTGTGTACAACTTCACCATATCTAGGATCTTGCCTCCTCATACCTACCCCCCATTCTACTATCAGTCTTAGATCCACGACAGCCAGCCTCCTCCTCTCCCTCCTTTATATACGTGGGCAGGGCACCCCTTGGAGACACACCAATTGTTCCAAGTCGTGTGCGACGTCTCCCTCCACTGTTTACTCCTCCGGTCATATTCACCTAGTGCTTAGGCGAAGCCCTGCACGGATCACATCACCATCACCGTCACCATGTCGTCGTGCTGATGAAACTCTCCCTTGACCCTCTAATGGATCAAGAGTTCAAGGGACGTCATCGAGGTGAACATGTGCAGAACTCGGAGGTGCCGTACGTTCGGCGCTTGAACGGTTGGATCGTGAAGACGTTCAACTAAATCAACCGCGTTAATCTAACGCTTTCGCTTTGGTCTACGAGGGTACGTGGACACACTCTCCCCCTCTCGTTGCTATGCATCTCCTATATAGATCTTGTGTGATCGAAGGAAATCTTTTGAAATTGCATGCTATGTTCCCCAACAACTCCATTTAGCCACGTCCCAAACAACGCTCTATGCTAGACGGGGGTATTATATTAAAGGCTATATGAATGGATCGCCAAAGTAACTTTGCGAGAGGGCATTCAATGAATAAATGTTGTATTGATTCGTCATGAACACAAAAGCAATATCGTGAACTAGCGACCCATCGTCGCTTCAGTAAGTTATCCTTGGTAAGAATGACCTGCTTATGCACAAACCACATGAAAATTTTGATGCGCAAAGGCACCCTAACTTTCCAAATGTGAATCGATCTTGGGATTGGGCCAGAATTAATAAGGTCAGTGTACATAGATTTAACCGTAAACACTCCATTCCCCGTCAACGTCCAGTGCACGGTGTCTGCTTGGGCTGTGAGCTGAACGTCCATCAACCGTCACACCAAATTTATCCAGGAAGTCCATCGTTCCCCTACTAAAGCCCGTCGAAACGGGATATTCAAAGGTATCGTCTGTAGTACTGTAGCCACGTAATACTCCTTACGTTGCACAATGTTATACAGGGAAGGGTACTGTAGGGCTAGCGGTGCCTAGCCTAGCCAAGTATCCTCCCAAAACCTTGTTGTCGTTCCATCCCCAACAACGAATTTCACCCTATGGAAGAAAGTCTCCTTTATTCTCATTAGCCTCTTCCAGAATGGTGAATCAGTAGGTCTTACGGTAACCTGTGCCAGATTTTTAGAGTGAAGATATTTATTCCGTGGAATTTGTGCCCACATGCCTTCTGGTTCCTGAGATAACCTATACAACCATTTGCTTAACAAGCATTTATTTTTAATCGCAAGGTTCTCAATCCCGAGGCCCCCCGGTCTTTGGGTCGACAAATAATATCCCATCTTGCCAAGCGATATTTTGTCTTAACCTCGTCTGACTCCCAGAAGAAACGAGATCGATAAAAATCTAATCTCTTTCTTACCCCTTTAGGTATCTCAAAGAAAGATAGGAGGAACATCGGCATACTGGTCAGTACTGAATTAATCAGCACTAACCTCCCTCCATATATATGACATAAGCTTACCCTTCCAACAACTTAGTTTTTTTCAAATCGGTCTTCGATACATTTCCACTCTTTGTTAGTTAACTTTCGATGGTGAATTGGAATACCTAGATAATTGAAAGGTAGTGATCCCAGTTCACAATCATGCTTTAAACCATGTTTTTAATTTTCTTTCTCTATCTGCATTGCATCATGAAATCGTATGGTACATGGTGTTTGGTTGGCAGCTCTTGAGGATTATGGTTGTGAAGATGCAATTACATGGCATTTGATTGCTCCCGACCTAAAGTTGTGATCATCCATTTTTACTAGGTGACCTTACCATACAGTACTTGGTACCATATCAATGTCGTGTATGTCCTATAACTACTAAAAAATGGCAATTCATTGTATCTACTAACAAATGACAGTACAAAATTAACAGTCTTATGGATAAAGGGGGGAGTTCGACAAGGGGGAGTTCACCATCCTCATCGTCATCATCTTCTTCAAATCATCGTGATACCTCCATTAGCCCACATTGCCTCATCCCACTTTAATCCTTTTGTTCTTTGAAGCATCATTGTCATGTGCCTCCACGCCATAGCAGACAGAACATCATCAGCTACCACATCATCCTTCTTCGACACATACTCATCAAACCTCCGGTCTAAGATCCAGTTATGAAGACTGCAAGATGCAAAAACAAGTTTAACTTGGATGGTAAAAAGGTGGAATTCCTTATGATCTAGGATCTTAAATATATTCTTCAAAGCATCAAATGACATATCAACCATAACTCTAAAGCTAGAGTGTCTCAGCTTGAATAATTCAGCGGCAGTCTTAGTATAGTTCATATAAGAGAAGTCACTGAGATGGTACCTCATTTTCCTATAGGAAGAACCTCAGTCCGACATGCATATCCAGCATCTCCTAGGTAGAACTAACCATCATGGATATTGCTCCCATCAGGTCGAGCCATGTTATCAGACAGAATGTAAGCATATCCTGGGTTGATCCTTCCCAACCAACTAACACATATGTTAACTTGATACCAAAATCAACAACAACTAACAAGCACATTATGGCTTGTTAGTGCTTACTAACCCTGTATGCTAAACCTCTGACCTCGACACTCTAGCAGTCGCATGAGTACCATCTGTTGCGCCACGAAAAAAAAGTTATGGATCACAATAATACAATCATGACATGGCATGAAAATAACTAACAGGTACTCCAATAGTGCGCACATTGAAATATGGACACCATCTATAAGTCATGTGTATCTTCATAGGAGTTTCACCAGTGGGTGCCTTAATCATCTCTCCTTTGAGCTCTCTAATCGCACACAATACTTACTTGAAATACTTGTCTCACTAGATCTCTTGAATGTGTTACGAATCACTCTGAACATCTGATTATAACCCACAACACGAAGGAAGTTTGCTACTTTCTCTTCTACAAAGGTGTGGGTGCTATCTACCCCTCACCCTAAATGTCTCCACAAGCTTGGCAAAATGGGTTCTTCTCATTCAAAGCATGTTCACAGGCTCTACATCATTATGGTTGTGGATGTAGTTTGGATTCCTCATCCTCTCCATACCTCGCGCTAACATTAGACCATATGTCGGCACAAAAGGTATTGCTCTTGGCCTTATTTCTCTTCAGAAAATGGAGACACTCGCAAGCTGCTATAATATTATCAGTTATGATCCTCCAGGAACGAAGGATGGCACCAACGGGGTATGGGTACGGGCGAAGCCACCCCATACCCTTACCCGTTCACCCCGAACTTACCCATCACCCATATCCATACCCATCAAGGGTACAATTTTTTCCATACCCGTCACACGACAGGGTATATGGGTACCCGCTGGTAAAAATACCCGCGTTTACAACACATCAATTGAGTAGAAAATAGTTGTAAAAAGCAGCATATAATCATAAATTATTAATAGCAACACATTTTAAACAACAATGTACAAAAACATATTGTAACAACAACACATTCTCATAAGAAAAAATACTTGCCTATAAAGTGACACATCAAAATGTTAAACAACAACACATAATCATAAATAACAACACATAGGCATACACTTTAAGTTCATAAAATCATGATAAATTATAGAGATAATTTGACTACATATAGAGTTTTTACCTAGCGCAATTAGGAGGGGAAAATTAATACATTAAGATATTAAAGGAAACCCACTTGTCAACATTTTGGATGGGTACATGGGTACACGGGTATTGTTTATACGATCCCATACCCGTACCCTCTCTATTCCCATTTAAGTATCCATGGGTAATTTTTTTCCATACCCTTACCCTAATAGGGTTTTTACTGGTACGCGGGTAATGGGTACCCATTGCCATCCCTAGGAACGAAGCTAATTGTTCAACAGATATGACATCAGACAAAACCACCTCCAGCTTGCTTGAGAGATCTTTAAAGGCGATTTTGTAAGTAATACCGCACAAACTAATTGGACGAAATTGGCACAAGTCCTTCGGGCTGGCCACTTTGAGATTTAACATAGTATATGTATGATTGATAGCTACCAGTGAAGAATCGACGTAGTAACCTTGCTCCACAAATATTCTAGTGACACTGAAAAAATGCGCAGGAAACCCATCTAGGCACCGGGCTTTAGTGGGAACATGTCGTCATAATGTTGGTGTCTGATTCCTGACTGGTTTGGTTTTGATTATCACGCTTGCCGCGAGATAATGCTGGTGTCTGAATTTTTTGACATCAAAGTACTCTTTATCGCAGGGTGATCACCATATTATCTTTTACAAGAGTATCAACAATTTATAAGGTTGGATCTTTCATCCACCACGCACACACCTTACTTGTAGCTAGTTTGGCTAACTCATGGGCATCACAATTAGTCTCTTTAGGAGCATGACCAAAAATAATATGAGAGAAATCACATAGAATATGATATATATATATATCATCAAAAACTATCACCGATGGACCGAAAGAGCAACATCCACTCTTCATTGTTTCTATCGCCTTGATGTTCTTGGAGTTCGCCTCAATGTGATTACACCCGACTGTAGTTGCCAAATTGAGACCAAACCATAAGGCTAGTGCCTCGGCCAGAAGCGCATCTCCGCACCAATCCATTTTCCCAATTCTCATCGTGAACAATCTGCCATTCGAGTCTGTGATGACTGCGTCATACAAGCCCTTGAGTAAGTCTGGGTCAAAAGCCTCATCCACGTTTACTTCCACATAGTTGCTCATTGGTCTTTCTCTAATACTGGTGTCTGATTAATTGAGAGCATGGGTGCTTTCAAATAAAAACAGAAAGAAACCTATTTTTAGGGAAAAGCTATGCTTTATTGATGATAATCTACGTGAAGTGGGATACAATTCGGATTGTAGGGATTGGCCAACCAAACGTGATGTCCCGCGATGAGATTAAGAGTGTTTAGCTAAACTATGGGCGTCGCCATTAACGGTATGCCCTTCAAAAATAAAATTACAATTTTTTAGTAGCTAACAGAAAGAAGGCTGAAATTACTTTTTTTTAGAAGAAGAAGGCTGAAATTACATTGCAGTACTAGTAGTTGGGCTTCCAGCTTTACTCTAGCCCAACCCAATCGACCAGCTGCCGCACTGGGCCTCGCCCAGAACCACCAGTTGCGTCGGCTGCGCCGTGGAATCACCCTTCCGACGACTTCGACGACGGCGGCAAGCATACGCGAGCGCGGCCACCGCGTCCCGGCGCGTCGCTGAATCAGTCAATTCCGCGTCGCCCTCCCACCTACCCATCCCGCAACCGGTGGAAGGGAGGCCATGAAGAAGTCATTCTGCTTCCGCGGCTCCGCTGCGAAGAGGGCAGGACGGACGCCGATGGCGGACTGGTGCGTCTTCTGCGACATCGCCCGCCGCGGCCCCGCTTCCACCACCGCTCTCCTCTACTCCGTTCCGTACACCGTCCCCTTACCTTCTCCGATCTAAACTCCGCCACCTGTCGATTTGCTTGCTAAAAATGCGACCTTTTGCTCTTGTGTGCAGGATGACAAGGTCGTCGCGTTCCAGGACATCAATCCGTCGGCGTTCAGGTACTTGCTGGCCGTTGCAGTCTGTTCTTTCAGCGCCGTGTCGCTGTCGTTGGTCTAGATGTGGCATTAGCACACCTCATCGACGTAGTAGTGCTTTTGTTCATTTCGTCGAACAACTGGCGAGCATCACGAGAATTGGTGTTTAGATTTAGTTCTTCATCTGTCCTGCTAGTGCAAGTTGGTACTCTTGTAGTCTTATACCCTTATAGTTGGAGCTGCTTGATTTATTTGCTATCTATAAGTGTGTGTAAATTATGTTTTCTTTATACTCTGATTGTGTTAAGAGACTGTCGTGTAGTTGGTGTTTATCAGGTCACACAGTTGCTGTTTATCATGTCACGTAGTCGGTGTTTCCTTTCAATGTTTGCTACTCACTGCCAGAGCAATTTTTTGACTGCTCTTGTCAATCAGCTGACAACCTAGTGTGTGCTGATATGTGCATATGCACAAGTTATTGTTCATTGAGACCAATATTTGTCTGGACACCTATCCGAAACACCGCCTTTCCTAGCAAGTTATCATTCACTTCTTGAGTAGTGTTAGCGTTGTGTTTATTTTAATCTCATGCAAGGTAGTGGCATAGATGACATATGGTGTACATGTACAATTGCAGTTCTCTGATTAAATTTTTACGATTATAAAAATATAGCATAGTTGCTATAATTAATATGTGTGTGGTGGTTAAGAACATCTATCAAACATGTCAAACACGTTTCACATTTATTCAGTGAAAGGGAGAACAGGCGATGTTGAGCTCTTTGTGCTGTCTGCCTCTTTGATAAGCCCTTGATATGCCAGAGTGTTTATCCCTTGATTTTATTCTTAGCAGCAATATGAATTCAGTTCTTCCATTGACCACCGCAAGATCCATCATTTATGATCAGCTTGTGCATACCATTTTTTTTATCTTCAAGATCTGTGTTAGAGTATTCTCATTGTGCAACGTTTGCAGGCACTATCTTGTCATACCCATCGAGCATATACCAACTGTAAAAAATCTCCAAAGAACCAACGAAGATCACCAGTTAGGTTCGTGCTCATAACTTCTTGCTTCATGTAACACTGGCTTGCTATTACATGTCATTTTGTTCAACCATGTATGCTTGGTGAACTATAACATTTTTCTCCTTTGCAGTTAGTCACATGTTGAAGGTGGGAAAAGATTTACTCAGTCGAGATGCTCCCAAATCTGAGGAACATAGGTATTGCTAAAATTAAAAGAAATACATTTGTTCTGGCATGGTGTAGATCAGCTTGAAAGCAGTATCATATGTTGTTAACAATTTTACTTTTCTGTTATTACTTGTAGATTTGGTTTTCATCAGCCACCATTTAATAGTATTGATCACCTCCATCTTCACTGCCTGGCACTGCCATTTATACCCAGGTACTGAAGTTAATTAATATCATGCCCTTGTTTATTTAAATATGGCATGTTTTCCCATATAAATTTCTTTTTGAGCTTTCATCTCAAATTATTTATATTCTTCATCTTAACAGTTGGAGGCAAGTAAAATATACACCGTTGGGTCCCTTAGGGGGCTTTATTGATGCTGAGAAGGTGTTGGAAAAAATAAAACCAGAAACAGAAGTTTACAGTTAATAAAAGTATTTAGACTGGTACTGGCCATTCCTGCTTATTAACGTTCTTCTACTTTTTTGCTTATACTATCTTTTGTATGTGGTCTGTATCCCTTATTCTTGGATCGCTGTAAATTTGAAAGAATTCGTCAGAAATGCTATATACTCCCTCCGTTCCTAAATATATTTGTCTTTTTAGAGATTCAAATAGACTATCACATACGGATGTATATAGACATATTTTAGAGTGTAGATTCACTCATTTTGCTCCGTATGTAGTCACTTGTTGAAATCTCTAAAAAGACAAATATTTAGGAACGGAGGGAGTACTTCATGTCTTCATCCTGAACATCCATGGAAGTTCAACTCCAACCAGTCTTTTTTAGATTTGCTTTCATTCATTGGTCTACACTAGCGTGCAGCACAACGTACTTGAAACTTGAATATGGGGATTAGCAGTGCAGCACAACTTACAGATCTACACTAGTGGTTCGAAGAAGATTCGCGAACATTGCATTCTCATCTTGTTAGCAGCGATAGCTTACATACTACCTATAAGTGATCTTGGTAGGGCTGTCTGTAGGAGGATGACTACCAAATCAGATGGGTCATCAATTTTGGCCCACGTGTTCATTATTACCTAATCAGATGGCACTGTCAACCATTCTCACAAAAAAAAGATGGCACTGTCATGCAAAGACATTCACACACTTTTGCTACATAATAATCATTGCCTTTCAATTGATTGCAGTCAAATTTGATTTACAAAGGCACGAGCACGATCATAAACTACTGATTAACCTAACACCACATGGGGCGCCATTGTTGGGTGTTTTCTTGTACGTATACCAATGTATTATGTATGTATGTACACCATATATGAGGTCTAGCTAGGAACCTCTGGAGCATTTGGTACTGCTCCCATGTACTGCAGTGCCGCGGATCAGGCGCTGTGCCCTCGAACCAGCGGGCTCCACTTCCCCATGTCGTAATCGTCGCAAGCGCTGATGCTTGCCTCCTTCATCTCGGCCTCGGAGACGCCATTGTTGCATATGTTGGCGAACGCCCTCATGTGCTTCATGCCGTACTGAGTGAGTGATCCGCACTGGGACTCGAAAACTCGCACCTGGCAGTTGGCATGAGCACAGACTACAGAGTAAGTTCGACCGGAAGCAGAAAGAGTGCAGGGTGTTGCATATTTATGCGGTTTTAAATATGGAAATGTTACACTCACCATCGTCTTCAGACAATCCCAATCGTCGACCAATGGCTGGCCAGAGCCTCTAGCAGCGTCAAGCACTGAAGGACCCTTTTCGAATCCAAAGACAAGCTTCCCGATGAAATCGATACTGCTGTCGAGATGCTTCCTGTGTAGCACGGTTTCTTTGATCTCCCTGAGAGCCCTCTGCTTCTCTTCCGATCCCCCATCTAACTGCTCATACTGAAAGCAACAAGACACATTATTAGAAGACAAATTTGGCAGAACAAAAACACATGAAAATTAGTAACAGAGAAGATGAACTAGACAAGAAACAACTGGGAGTTTTGTTACCTTATTCCACATGAAAAGAATATCGGCGTCTCTTTGATTGATTGCACCCTTCAGGCTGGGCATAAGCAGCTGCCTTTTAGTGATGCTTGACTTTGCAGGATCGAAACCTTGATAGAGGAAAAGCATCTCATCCTTGAAAGTCCTGTCACCATACTCCATGACATGAGAACCTATACTGGACTCATTTCGGGGTGCCGTCCTCGCTTTCACCACCTCGTACTGCTGCTTGATGCTTTCCTTCTTTAGACTGTGGGTTTCACTGCAAATTAAGTAGGATCGAATGGTTCAGAATAGCAAGCAAGCGTCATGGTTGTAGATAACTGATACAAACTTGTACCTATACTACAGCTGATGCTTATCACCTACCTGTCTTCCATCCAAGAAACACTGTATGCGTCACCTAAACAGGTAGCATATTCAGGAGGAGGTGGTATTTCCATCCCA
Organism: Aegilops umbellulata; assembly: GCA_032464435.1. Classification (NCBI taxonomy): domain Eukaryota; kingdom Viridiplantae; phylum Streptophyta; class Magnoliopsida; order Poales; family Poaceae; genus Aegilops; species Aegilops umbellulata. The sequence continues at coordinate 416,623,583 of CP136055.1, read as the reverse complement.
GGGCAGTATGCTGCCCAGCTACTTTCTTCGGCATTTGCTGCTGTTGTAACATAAATATTGTGATCTTGTGGCATTAAACCCTCAAAGATGCTGCCACTTTCACACGCTTCAACATATATGACCTGCCAAAATTGTAGTAGCTCTCGTCAGAGATGCGACTCAAAGCATACATGCTGTTTCAGATTAAAAACACAATAATCTTTATCTAAGGGAAAAAGAGAAGAATGGATCCATACCATTTTCGAATAGCTTTTGGAAGCATGCTTTTGCCGTAACACTTTGATGAAGTCGCCAGCATAAAGAAACGGCACGTTGGGCATACCTACATGAAAACTTGATAACTTTAGCTAAGTTTATACTACAAACCAAATCAGCTGAACTACAAGGCTTATGTGGGAGTGTATATGCATGTACCAAGTGCACCAGCACCCCCATGATCCGTGTAGTAGATGAAGATGTGATCATTCGGCTTGCTGTTTATCACCTTCCTACTCCCTCCGGTGACCGCGGTTTTGTTGCCCAGGAGAACCGCATACAAGTTCTTCGCAGTGACCTGCTCACCGGTGTAGTCCTGCAATGCAATGCATGTTAAGTTGATCATCAGTCTTGTTTGAATTAATTAGAACACAACCAGTAATGTAATAGTAATACCTTGGGAACACCATGGTAAACATCTTTGCCTTTAGGATGGTTGATGACGACCCCACGCCTTGGGTTTTCAGGGCTGTTGGCGATATCATCGTACATGAAAACCACTATGTTCTCATCCTTGAGTCCCCCCTTCTTCAGGATCTGGTACGCGTGGCACACATCGGCCTGTACGTCGTGCCGTGCGTCAACAACACCACAATCAATCGTTGAGCAAGCACACGCTATCAGAATTTTCATATAGTGAATGAATGATATACGAGCTGCATTAGTGAGGACTCTCACCTGGTGCCGGTAGTTCTCGTAGCCGGAGGAGCCGGCAACAAGCACGGCCCACTTCGTCACCTCTCCCTCCGCCGCCGACGCGGCAGGGCCAGGCGCAGGGGCAGGGGCAGCGGCATGCCCATTCTCCGTCGGCAGCCGGATCAGCGGCTCCGTGTTCCCCTTCGCCTCATCCGCGGCCACCGCCAGGAGCGGGAGGAGTCCACAAACCCACCACGCAGCCATCGCCACCCTCGAGTTCATGTGCGTGCGCTAGAGCCTAGAGAGCAAGAGAAGGCAGAGAGTGAAGTGTGATCGTTCCGGTGGGGGCTGGCGCCGCATTTTATAGCCACGGCGGCGTGCAGGGAGGGGGTGAAGTGTGTTCGTCGCCTGGCAGTTCTCGCTAGCTCGCGCAGGCGCGCAGGCGCAGCGCCTCCGTAACCGTAGTGGGGTTTGCGTGGCGTACTGGCGTGCACGGTTTCCCATTTTTGACTTCAAAAAGCCCGCCTAAACTTGCTAAAGTGCCGTGATTTCGGCCGTGGCCAAGCACGACGTCGCACTCGGCGCCGGCGGTGGTGGTTAGCGCCATGAATTAGCCGGCGACACAGCTCCGTGGGTTGAGAAGCCTCCCCAGCTCCATCCATCGCACGGAAGGGGAAAGGAGAGGTACGGACGCCTCGCCGGTGACCTTCCCACGGTGCTTCCTGCAAAAAACGGCTACCGGACAGTGTGCCTGTTCAGGTGGCGAAAGCCGGGAAGCAAAAACTCACGCAAGCGCATGATGAGAACCGACTTTTTTGAGAAGAAATAGAATGTGCGACGACTTGAGAGGGACAGCGTATGCGCTTCTGCGCTGCAGCTGAAAACGTGCAGGACTCACCTTAGTCCAGATCCTTATCACTAGCAACTGAAAAATGCAAATAAACCAAAATGATTATTACTAAAAAATAAACTAAAATGTACGTTAAGTTTTTTAATAGAAATATCGGACATTTGAGGAAATTTTCATGTGTTAGTTTTTCTATGATTAAATTATATACTCCTAGGATTTTTTAACGATTCGTTTGCGATTCATTTTATAAGGGACTTTTTCCAGATCATTCTTTTAACTACAAATTTAGAGAAACTTTTCCTTCTACTCATATCCCTTGCCAAGAATACTTTAGTTCCGTGATACAATCAAAGGAGCATTGATGTAGAGAAAAATCATTGTTGGATGTCATTGGTATGATATTGCCGTCATGCGAACTATTGCTACACTTCTTCGAATCCTATGAATCAATGTTGTCTCAAACGCGAAGCAAGCTGAATATTTCTGAGAACCGGGAGGGATGAAGTCGTGTGGTAGCATAGAGGCGACGATGCCCCACCCATCATCACCGAAGGTCGCATTGTGGGTTGTCTCGTTCGCCACCCTTCTCCATTGCTCCCACTCCCTTCCGTCTTGGGGGTGCTACACGTCTCATTGGGTGGACATCGCGTGCTCCGTTCAAACCGCTTTGCCGGATCTTGCGCAGGTGATGCTCCACATGACGAACCCAAATGTTGCTTTGAGGTGGGAGTCTAGGGGTGTGGCCTGAAGATCAACCATCTTTAATGGCGAGGTTCAGGCACAATTTTCGAAAATGAGCCGACAACTTACGATAAATGAAAAGAAAACAAGAAGGAAAAAAAGAACAGCCCAAAAAACAACTTGAACCCACAGCCCAACATGAACTATAGTTCATGCAGAGTGAAAACCTAAAGCCAAAAATAGAATGAAAACGGAAAACAGAACCCCTACACACAGGGAGAACGAGGAATGACTCAACGCCCGTGCATGTGTGAGTACTCTAACTATTGCTGCCTATTTGACGCCTTAAGCGCCCGTTATAGCCTATTCCATGAAAGCCCCCCCCCCCCCCTTCGATTCCTGTAGAATGGGCTAGCCCACCATTTAGGCATGAGCGGGAAGCTCCCACTATTGGGAAGCTTCTGGAAGCTTTCGGTCAGCTTTTTTTTTTTCTGCATGGTCTTTATTCGGTTTTCTCCTTTTTCCTTTTATTTTATTTTTCCCTTTACTTTTTATCCAATTCATGGACATTATTTCCCAAATTTATGAACTCTTTTCTACAATATCATGAACTTTTTTTCAAATCGCGAAAGACATTAACTTTTTTCAAATTCATGAACTTTTTCAGATGCATGAACTTTTTTTGAACTCGCAAATTGTTTTGAGTTCATGAGTTTTTTCAAATCCGCAAACTTTTTTGAATCCCATGAAAACTTTCAAATCTGTGAATGTGTTTTGAACTCGTGAACTTTTTTGTTTGTGAACATTTCTTCAAATCCATGAATAATTTTTTTGAGTTCCTAATTTTTTTAAACATACATTTTCCTTAGAAAGTCAATTGGTCAACGGTGGACCGGTCAACTGTGAACTGAGCGACCAGAGAGCCGAAAAAACCATGCATCCACAAGTGAGCGCTCATTTGCTGGTTGGGCCGGCCAATGAGGCGGAGGCGCGTGAGGACCCACCCCATCTCGCTTTGAAAAATAAAGAAGGAGTATACAACCCAACACTAAATAAAGGAAAGCTTGCGGCCTGCTCAAACAAAACATATGCGCAGCCCGCTTGAAAAAGGCACGAAAGCAGTCCCCGAAAAATACGAAATCACTAATTTAGGAGCACTCTTTGCAAAGGTTATACCCATCTTTCCAGATTGCGACCTGATAGTTTTTCTTTTGTAGATTAGTTTATTCAAAACATCTTATCTCTTCAACCGTGCATTCAAATCTTGAACCGTTTTCATCGTTGGGTTCTTTGTGTAGAGATCTTCAAAACTACATCCCATGTTGATAGATATTGATGAACTTTCTTCACGAAAAAACCGGACCGGGATTATTTTTTTCCTTTCCGAAAGAGGTACGACTGTGCCTTTTGCGGAAGCAAATCCGTGCCTCCACAAGAAGTAAAACTGTGCTCTCACGGAAGAAAAAAAACATATTTTTTCAGTTTCTGAGAGGCATGATTGTGCCTCTCACGGAAACAAACCAGTGCCTCTCGTGGAAGGAAAAAACAGAAAACACAATTTTTTTTGTTCCGAGAGGTGCGCTCGTGGAAGGAAAAAAACATGTTTTTTCCTGTTTTGGAGAGCCATGACTATGCCTCTCGCGGAAACAAATGCGTGCCTCCTACGAAAGAAAAAAAACACATTTTTTTGTTTTCGAGAAGCACGTCTGTGTCTCTCGCGGAAGCAAATCCGTGGAAACCCCTTTTTTTGTTTCCGAGAGGCATGACTGTGCCTCTCGGGGAAGCAATAAATATCGCATTTTTCGCGCATCTTTTTTTTTACAATTTTTATTTGTCCAAAACCTAAGAAAGAACGCAGAAAGCTGAAAAGCCGAAAACCCGGAAAAATCATCTAAAAAGTTGAAAACGCATGCGAAAAATAAAAGACATGCAAAAAAAAAGAAATCGGACGGACCGTCTAGTGCGCGACACGTGGCGGTGACTGAGAGCGTGCGTGGTGTTGGAAATATGAGCAAATTACTACGAGATTTAATCCGAATAAACAGAAGATAAATCATGACCACAGCAGCATAGATTAAACTAATCATGCGAACTAGCATAGCAGATGAGCATATCACATCTAGGGCACATACTAGAAACATGAATTCTACCACGATCTCGAACAGGAAGGATAGAATCACATACGGTGCAGCAGGTGTAGCACCGCCGGCGTTGACGTTGTCGCCCATGTCGTCGAGGATGAGGTTGCCGAGGTCGGGGAAGAAGTCGTCGTTCGCGAAGTCGTCGCTGCCAGCAGTCGCGCGAGTGCGCTCCCCAAAAACCTGATCGCCCCTCTCCCGTACAGGATCACGAGAGGCGGGGTTCCGGAGGCCTGCTGTCCCTTCTCGCGGTGCACGCCGGAAGAAGGGATGGAGAAGACTTGCTTGGCGGCGCAATGATCTGGAACGGTGGTGAGAAACCATACGAAGCGGCGGCGGCTAGGGTAGACGTCTGCCTGGCTATATAGGGCGGGCCGGGTAGGTCGTGGGAGTAAACCCCACGTCCGAGTCGTCACGATCCAAAAGAATCGGAAACGGTTCAGTAATTAACGCGTCCGTTAATTATCAATTAATGACTCATTAATTTTTCCCGAGCAGCAAAAATATAGACAACGTGCATAGCTCTGTCCTCGGCTCGGCTCAATCCCGCAACCCGCGGCGCGTCGTGACGAGGCGTGGCGTGGCGAGGCGAGCGAGGAGGAGGAGCGCGCGTGTAGGTCTCCTCTTCTCATGCTCATACAAGTGGTAGGAGAGCTCACCTTATAAAGAGGTGCAACTCTCTCTCAACTTATGAGGTGGGACTAAACTTTAACCTCAGTCACTCCACTCACATGTGTGCATGAATGGGCCAAGAGAATTTCAGAATTTTAGTTGGGCTTTGGGCCAAAAGCCCACTAGCAAATTCCAACAATCCCCCACAAAGTCTCATTGGCACATTTCACCATTTGTTTCCAAAACATTGTTTATATACCGGTGCTTAGTGGAGACTGTGAAGTTGAACTTCCACTTAGAGATTTATGCTACGCTAGATCACAACTTGAATAGTGGACTATGCCTTGAACTACAAGTTTTCTGCGAGACTAGTTTCACACAAATTCTTAACCGATACTGGGCTGCCGCAAGGCTTCCCCGCGGGTGGAGCGTATACGTCATACTCCAGGGTCTTTTCATGAATTTATTAGAGAACACCCAATTCTCACAGACTGCGACGTTAACAGTCAAATTCATATAGGTGCGTTTCTCAGAAGATGTTCTGCAGGACAACATCTCTGCTTACCCGAATAAGCCGCTTGGAACACATTAAGATAAGTATCAACCTGCCATGCAGATCGGGAGAGTATTGCATCTTCACAGAGTGGGATAGGTAATATAGGGATACTCTCCTCCCAATTGACCAACAGCTTGTCTCCCACTTCTACTTCACGGGATCTCCGATCACATAGAGTGGGTTACCACTATGGACAACTCATGCGGTGGGTCTCAAACCCATCTCCAACGATGCATTATCTATCACATTACGTGATAGACCCTTTGTGAAGGGATCTGCCAAGTTTTTCGACGTTTGGATATAATCCAACGTAATAACTCCAGAGTTCCTCAATTTTCTGACAGATTTTAGTCTCCTCTTCACATGCCTTGAGGACTTCATATTGTCCTTAGAACTGTTTATCTTGACGATCACAGTTTGACTATCACAGTTCATCAGGATAGGGGGTATTGGTTTTTCAACCATAGGTAAGTCCATCAAGAGTTCACGAAGCCACTCTGCTTCAACAGTGGCAGTGTCTAATGCTGTGAGTTCTGCTTCCATAGTTGACCTTGTTAAGATGGTCTGCTTGCAAGACTTCCAGGAAACAGCGCCACCACCAAGTGTAAAAACGTAACCACTTGTGGCCTTAATCTCATCAGCATCAGATATCCAGTTCGAGTCACTATAACCCTCCAGTACCCTTGGATACCCGGTGTAGTGAATCCCGTAGCTCGCAGTGCCTTTCAAGTAGCGCATAACTCTCTCAAGCGCACGCCAATGATCATCTCCCGGTTTTGACACAAACCGACTCAGCTTGCTAACAGCAAACGAGATGTCAGGCCTCGTGGCACTCGCCAAATACATAAGGAGCCAATAATCTGAGAATACCTCAGTTGATCTCTAGCAATCCATCGATTCTTTCGAAGCAACACACTAGCATCATATGGAGTTGGAGAAGGTGTGCAGTCGCTATACCCAAAACGACTCAAGACCTTTTCCACATAGTGAGACTGAAGCAGTGTGATCCCACCATTCTCATCTCTCAATAGCTTGATGTTTAAGATAACATCAGCTACTCCTAGATCCTTCATCTCAAAACAGCGAGATAAGAAATCCTTAACCTCCTTGATTAAATCAAGTTTGGTTCCAAAGATCAATATGTCATCGACATACAGACAAAGAATAACTCCTTCGCCCCCACCATGGCGATAGTACACACACTTGTCACCATCATTTACTACAAAACCGGCAGCAGTTAATGTTCTTTCGAACTTCTCATGCCACTCCTTAGGAGCTTGTTTAAGGCCATATAAAGACTTTAATAACTTGCACACCTTTCCTTCTTGACCAGGTATTACAAAACCATCTGGCTGATCCATGTAAATTTCCTCCTTCAACTCTCCATTGAGGAAAGCCGTCTTAACGTCCATTTGATGAACGAGAAGACCATGTGAGGCAGCCAGTGATAGTAGCACCCGAATTGTGGTCAATCTAGCCACGGGTGAGTAAGTATCAAAGAAGTCTTCACCTTCTTTCTGGGTATAACCCTTAGCCACAAGCCGTGCCTTGTACTTTTCAATCGTACCATCAGGTCTAAGCTTCTTCTTGAACACCCACTTACATCCTACAGGTTTGCACCATAAGGACGGTCAGTGATCTCCCAGGTACGGTTAGCTAAGATGGAATCCATCTCGCTACGTACAACTTCCTTCCAGTAGTCAGCATCAGGGGATGCATAGGCTTCTGAAATAGTTCTGGGTGTGTCATCCACGAGGTACACAATGAAATCATCACCAAAAGACTTTGCAGTCCTCTGTCTCTTACTCCTCACAGGAGTTCCATTGTCAACCTCAACAGGATTCTCAACGTGTTCCATCGGAATGGTGGGTTCAGGAATTACAGTGAATTCCTCACTAGATGGAGTAGGTATCTCCTGATTTGATGAACTCGACATATCCTTCATAGGAAATATGTCCTCAAAGAAAGTTGCATCATTTGATTCCATAATCGTACCAACATGCATGTCGGATACCTCAGATTTTATTATCAAAAATCTATAGCCGATGCTATGAAAAGCATAGCCCAGAAGAACACAATCCACGGTTTTTGGTCCAAGCTTGCGCTTCTTGGGAATTGGTATATTGACTTTCGCCAAACAACCCCAAGTACGTAGGTAAGAGAGTTTCAACCTTTTCCTTTCCCATTCCTCAAATGGAGTCATGGTCTTATGCTTTGTGGGAACTCGGTTTAGGACATGACACGCAGTCATTAGCGCCTCCCCCCACCATTCCTTGGATAGACCCGAAGTGTCTAACATGGTGTTAACCATATCAGTTAGAGTTCGGTTCTTTCTTTCGGCTATCCCATTTGACTGAGGTGAGTAGGGAGGCGTCCTCTCATGGATTATACCATGTTCCGCACAAAACAGATCAAATTCATTGGAAAAATACTCTCCACCACGATCGGACCTAAGCCGTTTAATTTTTCGATCAAGTTGGTTCTCTGCCTCAGCTTTATAGTTTTTGAAGAAAGTTAAAGCCTCATCTTTTGATTTCAGAAGATACACATAACAATATCTAGTGGAGTCATCAATCAACGTCATGAAGTATCTCTTTCCACCTTTTGTCAACACGCCATTCATCTCACAAAGATCAGAATGTATAAGCTCTAGTGGCGCCAAGTCTCTTGCCTCTGCAGTCTTATGGGACTTGCGAGGTTGCTTAGCTTGCACACATACTTGGCACTTAGAGCCTTTGACAGCAGAGATTTTTGGAATTAAATTCAGATTGGCTAGCCGCGTCATGCAACCAAAGTTAATGTGACAAAGTCGTGAATGCCAAATATCAGACTCATTGTTGTGGCAAACATTATTAATAACTTTAGTGCAAATATCTGACAAAGATAGGCGGAACAAGCCTCCGCACTCATAGCCTTTTCCAATAAATTGTCCGCATTTGGAAATTACAACTTTATTGGACTCAAAAACCAACTTAAAACCATCTCGACATAAACGGGAACCGCTAACGAGATTTTTATTGATGGACGGCACATGATGAACGTTCTTCAGACGCACGGTCTTCCCCGAAGTAAACTTCAGATCGACCGTACCAACACCTCGAACGATGACATGTGACCCGTTCCCCATCAGCACGGGAGAAGTCCCTGTGGCCTGGTAAGAAGAAAACATGGAGGCGTCAGCACAAACATGTACATTAGCACCGGTGTCAATTAACCAATCAGGGGATTGAAATACTGAAAGGATGGTAGGAAAAATACCGTACCCTGATTCCTTCATATCAGTATCACGGATGACAACATTAGCAGACTTGCCGCCCTTCTCATGTTCGCGCTCCTCAAAGCGGTTAGGACATTTCGGAGCCCAGTGATTAGGATCACTGCAGACATGGCAAAGTCCCTTCCCCTTCTTATGAGAATTCTTCTTGAAGTTGGTAGAATGTGATGGCTTGTTCTTTGCATCAAACTTACCTTTGCCCTGAGTTTTGTTCTTGTTGTTTTTGAACTTGTTGGGCTGGAAGTTCTTCTTCTGTACCATGTGGGCACTAGAAGCTCCCTCAGCAACTCGAGCACGTGTGTCTTTTGCTCTCGCCTTCTCTTCAACATCAAGAGTACCAATGAGATCCGCAACGGAAAACTCCTGTCTCTTGTGTTTCAGGGAAGTAGCAAAATTGTTCCACGAAGGTGGAAGCTTGGCAATAATGCCTCCGGCAACAAATTTGTCCGGCAACACACACTTGAAGTGCTCAAGTTCTTTTGCGAGCGACTGTATCTCATGAGCCTGCTGTACAACAGAGCGCTCATCCGTCATCTTGAAGTCATAGAATTGCTCCATGACGTACAGCTCGCTACCGGCGTCCGAGGCACCAAACTTGGCCTCGAGCGCAGCCCACATGTCCTTGCCGTTGTCAAACGACATATACGAATCCACAATGGAATCATCAAGAACACCCAGAAGAGCGCCTTTAAAGAGAGTATCGATCTTCTCAAAAGCTTCCAGCTGTGCTGGATTAAAATCGCCCTCAGGCTTGCCCTTAATGGCGTCATAGCAGCCCATGGTCTGAAACTAGTAGACTGCTCTCGTGCGCCACCTCTTATATTGCGCCCCCTTAAAGGCAGGCGGCTTCAGATGCGCAGCAAAACCACTCGGAGTAAATTGCCTATAATCAGGTTTTTGGATTGTTGGAAATATGAGCAAATTACTACGAGATTTAATTCGAATAAACAGAAGATAATTCATGACCACAGCAGCATAGATTAAACTAATCATGCGAACTAGCATAGCAGATGAGCATATCACATCTAGGGCACATACTAGAAACATGAATTCTACAACGATCTCGAACAGGAAGGATAGAATCACATACGGTGCAGCAGGTGTAGCACCGCGGCGTTGACGTTGTCGCCCATGTCGTCGAGGATGAGGTTGCCGAGGTCGGGGAAGAAGTCGTCGTTCGCGAAGTCGTTGCTGCCAGCAGTCGCGCGAGTGCGCTCCCCAAAAACCTGATCGCCCCTCTCCCGTACAGGATCACGAGAGGCAGGGTTCCGGAGGCCTGCTGTCCCTTCTCGCGGTGCACGCCGGAAGGAGGGATGGAGAAGACTTGCTTGGCAGCGCAATGATCTGGAACGGTGGTGAGAAACCATACGAAGCGGCAGCGGCTAGGGTAGACGTCTGCCTGGCTATATAGCGCGGGCCGGGTAGGTCGTGGGAGTAAACCCCGCGTCCGAGTCGTCACGATCCAAAAGAATCGGAAACGATTCAGTAATTAACGCGTCCGTTAATTATTAATTAATGACTCATTAATTTTTCCCGAGCAGCAAAAATATAGACAACGTGCATAGCTCTGTCCTCCGCTCGGCTCAATCCCGCAACCCGCGGCGCGGCGCGTCGTGGCGAGGCGAGGCGTGGCGTGGCGAGGCGAGCGAGGAGGAGGAGCGCGCGTGTAGGTCTCCTCTTCTCATGCTCATACAAGTGGTAGGAGAGCTCACCTTATAAAGAGGTGCAACTCTCTCTCAACTTATGAGGTGGGACTAAACTTTAGCCTCACTCACTCCACTCACATGTGTGCATGAATGGGCCAAGAGAATTTCAGAATTTTAGTTGGGCTTTGGGCCAAAAGCCCACTAGCAAATTCCAACACGTGGCGCGCTCTCAACTCATCCCAGGTGACCCTTGTGGGGCTCCCAAAGGAGTACTCTTTCATTAGTTGCTCCCAAGTCGTATGGTGGATAATTTAGATGTGCAATAACTAAAGATAATTCCTATACCTCAAAAAAAAGAGAACTCCTGTATGAGGCTCACCACGTCTCGCATAGGGAAAAGGGCGGTGATGGGCGCCGGTCCACCGGCCGAAACTTTCGGCCGGTCGGCTCTCAACCGTTCGATCACGCCAATCGTACGTGCACGGTCTCGCGGGTCCCTCACAGAAAAAGGGGGAAATCCTCCCGCACGGATCGCTTCGTCAATCTCGTGACGCCAGTTCCTGTCCAGATCCGCAACTCGCGCTGCCGCTGGTCTTCCCTCGTCGCCGCACTCAGAAAAATCCGCACAACTCGCCTCGTGCCGGTCGCCGGTGGTAGCTGCTGCAGTCGGCGGTTCCAGCAAAAAAAGTGCGGCCCGCCGCCGTCGCCGGAGATAGCTGCTCTAGTCATTGGTTGGAGCAAAAAAATGTCCACTGCCATCGCCGGTGGTAGCTGCCGCTATCGCGGTTGCAGAAAAAACGGCCGCTTTCGAGGGTTGTAGCACTGATTTTGCCGGTTCCAGCACCAGGCTGGATGGTTGCAGCTAAATACACTAGGTTGGATGGTTGCAGCTAAAAAACGACGCCGCCGCTGCCGTCACACCTTGGCCGTCGCCGATGGTAGCAAAAACAGCTACCAGTTGTAGCATTCGGCTGACTACTTGTAGCAAAAACTGATGCCGGTTCCAGCAAAAATCAAGACGATGGTAGCAAAAAACAGCTACCGGTTGTAGCATTCGGCTGGCTACTTGTAGCAAAAACTGATGCTGGTTCCAGCAAAAATCAACACGATGGTAGCAATTAAGGATGTTAGTTCCAGGAAAACAAAAAACAGATGGTAGCAAAAAAAGGGCGCTAGTTCTAGCAAACCAACCAAATAGACTGTGGAAGCAAAAATTGGGGAAGGTTCCAGCAAAAAAATTGCATGATTCCAGCAAAAATACCACCGTCTCCCGTCACTGATCGCCCAGTCGCAACACCTTGAGTCTTCGGTTCCAGCATCTTCAAGCTATGGTTGTAGCATTCCTCGCAGCGGTTCCAGCACCACATCTGGAGCCGCATGTCCTCCATCCTCAAAAGCATGGCTGATAGGAAAAAGGTTGAAGGAGCTGGTTCAGGAGGAGCGGCCGGTTAGCCAGAGTGGAGGCAAGGGGCTGTGTGTTCCGGGCACGTGTGACGCCCGGGTACTTAAGCTACAGTGAACCTCTGCTAATGATGCCATGTCACATTGATTACTGTTGCTAAACTCGCGTTAGTTTGAAACCGGTTCGAGTCCAAATTAAAAATCAAACAAACAATAAAAGTTTTCAAACCTTAAAACAAAAATTGTTCGGGTTGTACCAAATAATCCATAGGTAATTATGATGGAGGAACCCCACTTCAAAAAAATGTTTAAATACTCTAAGGTGAATAAAACAGTTGCAAAAACCGATATTTAAAGGCTTTCATAATTAATAAAATTCTAAACAAAATTGTTTTGGGGTAAAACCTTTTGGGACAGTGGGTTTCGTGGTATTACTATTTTAGGGTTCATTTTGATATTAAGTAAGAAGTATAATTAAGAGAAACTAAAATAAAGAACAAATAAAAAATAAACAAAAGAAAAAGAAAATACACAACCCCCCCCCCCACGCTGGACCAACCGGCCCAGCTAGCCAACCGGCCGGCCGAGCCGGCCCTACTCTCTGGCCTACAAGGCCACCTCCCCGAACCGTAGCCCCCACCCGATCCCCACTCGCCCATCCCACTCCCCACTCCTCCCCCTCTTCCCGCACCGTTTCTGGATCGAGGCGCGATTCCCCCGACCCCATCAATCGCCGACCGCGCCGCCCAGAGACGCTCCCCTTCCTCGCCGTCGTTGCCTCGTCCTCCTCCTCAGGCCCCCACTCGCCTGGTAATGGATCAGGGAGGGGGCTCGATCCTGCGCCGCCCCGCGCCTCCGTCACCGGCCTCCATCCTCGGCGCCGCCCCGCCGTCATCGCCTCGCCTCCTCACCTCTCCCTCGCGCTACCCTGGCCCTCCCCGAGCACGCGTTGCACCACTACAGGGCTGGTGAGCCCCTCCATCGATCCCCCTTCCCCTTCATGTGGATCCGTCGCCGTTGACGTCGTACGTCGCCGTGGCCGAGCTCACTGGAGCTCGCGCTCACCGCATTCGCCTCGGCGCCGCTCGCAGACGAGCCCGCAGCCCCTCCCCACGCCGCGCCTGCTTGCCTCGCCGCCGTTCAGCGCCCGCGTGATCTCTGCCCCGCGACGCGGCACTTCACCACCGATCGTCCTGGGCAGCTGCTCCATCCCTGACCACCGGCCTCCCCTCCCGCGCCGCTCGAGGCCACCTCCACTGCAGGGCCACCGCCGGCGCCCCCTGCGCCCGCTTCCCCCTGTCGCGGCTGGCCGGTGAGCCCCGCCGTGGCCGCGACCGTCGCCCGGGTTCGCCCCGGCGGGCGCCCCCGCCCACGCCCGCTACGATGCGCCCGCCCCGGTTGGCCTTCTGTGCCACTGCACACGCGGGGCCCTACGCCCCCCTTAAAAAAAGAGATAAAGAAAATATATGTTTAAAATATAAATAATAAAATTAGTGAATTAAGTAATTAAAAGGTTAATTAACTTAACTAACTCAGGATTAATTAGCCTAATCACCTAGTTTGGTTAACTAAACTGTTAGGCTAGACTAAACAGCCAATGACAGGGGGCCCCACCCCCTGTTGACCAGTCAAACATTGACTGGTCAACTGGGACCCCTGTCCCACTTGTCAGCCACTAGGTACACTTTGGTGTACACTGTGCTGGGTGCGCCTAGCATTTTAGCATTTATGTTCGTATTAAAATTAATTTCAAAATATTAATAAAACTTTGAAAATTAATAGAAATTAAACCGTAGCTCGGATGGAAAAACTTTGTACATGAAAGTTGCTCAGAACGACGAGACGAATCCGGATACGCAATCCGTTCGTCCGCCACACATCCCTAGCATAGCGAACACGCAACTTTCCCCCTCCGGTTCATCTGTCCGAAAACGCGAAACACCGGGAATACTTTCCCGGATGTTTCTCCCCTTCGCCGGTATCACCTATCCCTGCGTTAGATCACCTCTAGTACCACGTTTGTGATGTTATGCTTTGATAGCTCTGTTATTTATTGTGTTCCCCCTCCGTTACTTTTCGGGTAGACCCCGAGACTGCCGCTGATGCCCCTGTGATCGACTACGTCGACGACGACCCTCCTTCTTGTCTGAGCAACCTGGCAAGCCCCCCCTTGATCACCAGATATCGCCTATTCTTCTCTACTGCTTGCATTAGAGTAGTGTAGCATGTTACTGCCTTCAGTTAATCCTATACTGCTGCATAGCCTGTCCTTGCTACTACTGTTGTTACCTTTACCTGCTATCCTACTGCTTAGTATAGGATGCTAGTGTTCCATCAGTGGTCCTACACTCTTGTCCGTCTGCCATGCTATACTACTAGGCCGTGATCACTTCAGGAGGTGATCACGGGCATATACTATGTACTTTGCACTGTTACATTACCTGTGATACTGTTCGGAGATGGGGGCTGAAGGGGCAGGTGGCTCCATCCCGGTAGAGGTGGGCCTGGGTTCCCGACGGCCCCCGACTGTTACTTTGTGGCGGAGCGACAGGGCAGGTTCAGACCACCTAGGAGAGAGGTGGGCCTGGCCCTGTTCGGCGTTCGTGAATACTTAACACGCTTAACGAGATCTTGGTATTTGATCTGAGTCTGGCCATTTGGTCTATACGCACTAACCAACTACGTGGGAAAGATATGGGCACTCGGTGTCGTGGTATCAGCCGAAGCCTTCGTGACGTCAGCGACTGAGCGGCGCGCGCAGGATTGGAACGTAAGCCTGCTCTTGTATTAAGGGGGCTAGTTCTGCTTCCGGGCGCCCACGCAACGTGCAGGTGTGCTCAGGGCGATGGGCCCAGACCCCTGCGCGCTTAGGTTTAGACCGGCGTGCTGACCTCTCTGTTGTGCCTAGGTGGGGCTGCGACGTGGTGATCTTCCGCGGCCGGGCATGACCCCGAAAAGTGTGTCCGGCCAAATGGGATCAAGCGTGTTGGGTTATGTGGTGCACCCCTGCAGGGAAGTTTATCTATTTGAAAAGCCGTGTCCCTCGGTAAAAGGACGACCTGGAGTTGTACCTTGACCTTATGACAACTAGAACCGGATACTTAATAAAACACACCCTTCCAAGTGCCAGATACAATCCGGTGATCGCTCTCTAACAGGGCAATGAGGAGGGGATCGCCGGGTAGGATTATGCTATGCGATGCTACTTGGAGGACTTCAGTCTACTCTCTTCTATATGCTGCAAGACGGAGGCTGCCAGAAGCATAGTCTTCGACAGGATTAGATATCCCCCTCTTATTCTGGCATTCTGCAGTTCAGTCCACCGATATGCCCCTTTACACATATATCCATGCATATGTAGTGTAGCTCCTTGCTTGCGAGTACTTTGGATGAGTACTCACGGTTGCCTTTTTCCCCCTTTTCCCCTTTTCTATACCCGATTGCTGCAACCAGACGTTGGAGCACAGGATCCAGACGCCACCGTCGATGATGACTCATTCTACTCTGGAGGAGCCTACTACTACGTGCAGCCCGCTGACGACGACCAGGAGTAGTTAGGAGGATCCCAGGCAGGAGGCCTGTGCCTCTTTCGATCTGTATCCCAGTTTGTGCTAGCCTTCTTAAGGCAAACTTGTTTAACTTATGTCTGTACTCAGATATTGTTGCTTCCGCTGACTCGTCTATGATCGAGCACTTGTATTCGAGCCCTCGAGGCCCATGGCTTGTATTATGATGCTTGTATGACTTATTTTATGTTTTAGAGTTGTGTTGTGATATCTTCCCGTGAGTCCCTGATCTCGATCGTACACGTTTGCGTGCATGATTAGTGTACGATTGAATCGGAGGCGTCACAAGTTGGTATCAGAGCCGACTGCCTGTAGGAATCCCCCTTTCCAACTTCTTGGCCGAAGTCGAGTCTAGTCATTGAAAAACTTTTACTAACATGGCTGTGTGGCTTTCGGGCCCACGTCGCCATTGGGTGGTATTAGGATCTTTTACTCCTTGTCTGTACTCTGGGACTCTGATCTCTCTTCTATTCGGGTTAAATGAATTTTGCTAAATCTAACATTAGGATCTCATTATCACTTTCACCCGAAGAGCCCCTTATTACTGATGATCGTCTGCTGCACGTAAAGACCCTGAAGATACTCTCCGCTGTTAACCCGAGAACTTGTGTTCATCGCGTTTGCAATTCCCCTTCCACCGCCAACCCTTATGGATAACTACTTGCAGTTGTTATTCTTACATTCGTCCCCAGTTGGTCTTGTTATTACAAGATACCCCGAAATACTCGTCGTTGTTTCGATAATCGTTTGAGCTTACTACCTTGCTGTTCTTTGTCACCTGAATAACCCTACGGATAATTCTCGCACTTATCGAGTATCCGCTCATCCCCCAGTTGTCCATGTGTTTCACAATGGTCTTCGAAATACTATTCGATCCTCCAGAAATCCTTAGTAGCTTATTGCTCTGCAATACTTTTCTGCTTTCATGATGGATGCTTTCCATATGTCTGGCAATATTCGTTAGTATCCTTAGGCACCATCATTTTGATCCTTTTGATTCAACATGAGTGCGAATGCACGCAATCATCAGTTGATCCTTTTAATTTATCTTTCCGGCTCAGACGTCATTTTAAACATGAGATGGTTCTCAACCAATCCAATTGCCGTCGATTGTACCCCTATGCTTACTCAACTTATCCATCCTTAATCAGAGCGTTTGCTTCTGATCCATTGATTTAGAATTCATCAGTTGTTTCTATAAGCCAATGCCTTTCAATGTTTTTCTTCCTCTGATTGTGTGTCGATGCTCACATCAACTCTGTTATGGACTTTTAGATCCTTTGTTGAATTTATTATCCGACAATGTCTTTCATATTCAATAACCTTGTGAGCCTTTCCGCGGGTATGAACTGCCTTTGGTAAATTGTATCCTCTGCTTTGTCAACCATGCTCTACTTTCGAGCTTGTATTATTTACTCCGAAATTTGTGGTATAGGTTCCTAAGATGCCCCGATGGGTTGAACCAACGCCTTCCCTAATCTGTGTGATCCCGAAAGACTTGATGGTACATACTTATCTGGTATTGCACCAGGTAAAACTTTCAACAACTAATGTCATTTTCGAAATACGAGCAGTGAATGAAAGGTTATGCATTGAAGAAGTGGGAGTCGACCTTGAACTTTGTGTTCATGCCCATGGACATGATGTAGATCTTATCATTAAAGCTTCTCTTAAATTAATTATTCCTTTGGTATAAGTTCATCTTATATCTGGGATCTGACCTTTTGCAATCGTGGTTCCGACCATATTTTCTTCTTGATCCCATTTCTCGGGCAAGTTTAAGCACTTGTCTTCTATGGATCAATACACCAGTCAAACCTTTACTTTGATCTTTCACCGAGTATTACACCCTGGTATCTCGAGATTATCCTGGAACTGCATAACTTCTTATGAGTTCCTCATCAAGTACTACATTCTCACTGATTACAATTTTTCATGGGCTCTGAGTTATTAAACACTCAAAGACACCGATAACTGACTCGAGTCCGCATCGCGATTAAGCAACTCTTGGTAACCTTCGTTACTTACGAGTTTGAACTCAATCACGTCATTCCTAGCCTGCTTAGCTATATCATTATCGTGCTAATTTTAACTGTGCTACCTGGTCCTTATTCTCGGAGCACCAATTTACGACGATAGCTAAGCTTACGTCGAATTTCCTCGTCATACCCTTTCACCTTAAACAACAAGCTTGAGTTCGAGTTTGAGTCTTAATTGTGGTTCCAATAACCTCTTGCTTCATCATTCCTTTGACTTGAAGTCCTCGTTGATCGATTACATCTTTAGGAAATATCTCGACAAAATTTGTCGTGATCATCATCAACATCTTGACTCCTTCCTGGATATCAATTGAATTCATGATGGGAAATACCATCCTTGCCCTCGATGATTTGTTTTATCATCGATCATTTTATTGCCTTCCATTCAACACAAAATTGTTTGTGTTTTGTGTTATACCTTGAGTTCCTTGCTATCCAGCATTTGTTCTTCTTTACCTTAGAGTATTACCATCTTTTATGTCAAGAATGTCGTGAGAATTTCACCACCTCTGGAGAATTCTTGATACAAGTGATACTTATCACGATCACCATCCTTTTCCTGGTCATCGTGTTGTTTCTTACTGGAATACCGACAAATTGACTGTGATGTGTAATTCCAAAACTTCTAGCAACCTATTGCTTGAAGTAAATGGTCTATATTTCATTCTTAGACCATTGGTTATCGAACCACCATTCTAACATTGATCATGCTACTTAAGCCCATATTTCGGGTGCACCTTTCAACCAATATTTAAACTGTGTATGTTTTCCTCGAGCATACATCATTATATCATTTGATCTGACTAATGTTATCTCCTTGTTCACATAATTGTGGAAACCCGTCTTTTGGAAGTCTCGATGAATTTTCGTTGAGTTCATCAGCTACCTCCTTATCCCTTCATTGGTTGAATGATGAGCTCTTGTTTCGGAACTTGCTTCCGTAGTAAAATTCCCGATAATCTTACAATGTCGTCTCGTTAATTTGTTTTGCACCTTTTCTTCTCGGGCATCCTGAGTTTGAGGTATCCTAACACCGATCAGATATGAATCTTGGTCAGATATGATATTTGGAACATTTTTCCAAGAGTTATACACTGGTCTTTTACGACCCGGTAAGGTGATGACGTGCCTAGCACCCCTAGCCGGAGGCCCTATTGTTATAGATTCCTTTTCAGCAAGGTTATTCATTCTTCCGTGAGGAAATTGAAAGACTTATTCTATAAGTTGTTCCTGATGGATCCTTTTTATTTCCAAAGTCCGATCTTCACCTGTTGACCATGTCAATGCTATCTCGAAGCATGTCTATGGTACTCCGATTTTCAACATGAACATTTGAAGCCCAATACTAAATGTCTCCTGCTCAATTATCCAAACACCACTGTATGGGTAATGTCATGAAAATTCTCTCCCCTACCTAAAGAGTTTCTACATTATATCATGTCATGGATATCATGCTCTGCTTGTCCTTGGGAAGGATATACCCTTGAAATATGTGTTTAAACACATTTTCCTTCCCATTGTTCTGTTTAATCTGATAATCGTATTTTCCTTTCCATTGGTGGGCTTAACGTTTCTTGTGATCTATATAATCTAAGCAGTAATATTCTCCTGCTTATGTAAGCACCTCGTTGTACAACTCTGTCAGTAAGACCCTGTTACCATTGTCGATAGCATCCTGGTAACCACCGATGGACGAGAACTTTGCCTATTGTTCCACCTCGTTCAACGAGCAGGAAGATGGTTCTCTTCGTCCCTCGCCCTTGGTACCGACGTTGTTGCCGACATAACTGACAGGCTATTCGCTGACATGTGTTGCCTACATGGTCATACAAGCGTCACCGCCCTTCCTACTTTTAACCCACATGGTGGGCCCATAACCCACAGTTCCACGGGATCGAAACCTGACTCTCCTATACAACCCTGTTTCTAAAGTTATTCCTCACGCTTGGCTTCGTATGTAATTCACGAGCCACCTTCCATGGGATCATCAATTCTGATATTAATCACAATACCTATGCCCGTTGCCTTGTTTCAGGCAACGACGATTGTCTATCCGTTTCAAATATATTATGGTACCTTCTTACTTTGCTCTCGATAATTTCTTAAGTTTCAACTCGAGAGTTACTTTTCACCACCTTCCCTAATGTTATCTACCAGATAAGCAACAGTGCAGAGTTCCGTTCTTCCGAGTTACCCCATATCCTTTTACGTAAGTACGGTGGAGTTCCCGAAGGAAGGACGACAACTTCATCATGATGACCTGAAGCAGAGAAATGAAGACATCAATGTAATGGCTCAACCTCTTCGAGAAGAGCAACTATGATCGAGAAGAATCGTTAGAATTTCGTAACCAGAACTCCCCCCGCCTTACTCCCCTCTTAAATCTCGGGACGAGATTTCTTGTAGTGGAGGAGAATTGTGATGCCCGGGTACTTAAGCTACAGTGAACCTCTGCTAATGATGCCATGTCACATTGATTACTGTTGCTAAACTCGCGTTAGTTCGAAACTGGTTCGAGTCCAAATTAAAAATCAAACAAACAATAAAAGTTTTCAAACCTTAAAACAAAAATTGTTCGGGTTGTACCAAATAATGCATAGGTAATTATGATGGAGGAACCCCACTTTAAAAAAATGTTTAAATACTCTAAGGTGAATAAAACAGTTGCAAAAACCGATATTTAAAGGCTTTCGTAATTAATAAAATTCTAAACAAAATTGTTTTGGGGTAAAACCTTTTGGGACAGTGGGTTTCGTGGTATTACTATTTTAGGGTTCATTTTAATATTAAGTAAGAAGTATAATTAAGAGAAACTAAAATAAAGAACAAATAAAAAAATAAACAAAAGAAAAATAAAATACACCCCCCCCCCACGCTGGACCAACCGGCCCAGCCGGCCCTCCTCTCTGGCCTACAAGGCCACCTCCCCGAACCCTAACCCCCACCAGATCCCCACTCGCCCATCCCACTCCCCACTCCTCCCCCTCTTCCCGCACCGTTTCTGGATCAAGGCGCGATTCCCCCGACCCCATCAATCGCCGACCGCGCCGCCCAGAGATGCTCCCCTTCCTCGCCGTCGTTGCCTCGTCCTCCTCCTCGGGCCCCCACTCGCCTGGTCATGGATCAGGGAGGGGGCTTGATCCTGCACCGCCCCGCGCCTCCGTCACCGGCCTCCATCCCCAGCGCCTCCCCGCCGTCATCGCCTCGCCTCCTCACCTCTCCCTCGCGCTACCCTGGCCCTCCCCGAGCACGCGTTGCACCACTACAGGGCTGGTGAGCCCCTCCATGGATCCCCCTCCCCCTTCATGTGGATCCGTCGCCGTTGACGTCGTACGTCGCCGTGGCCGAGCTCACTGGAGCTCGCGCTCACCGCATTCGCCTCGGCGCCGCTCGCAGACGAGCCCGCAGCCCCTCCCCACGCCGTGCCTGCTTGCCTTGCCGTCGTTCAGCGCCCGCGTGATCTCTGCCCCGCGACGCCGCACTTCACCGCCGATCGTCCTGGGCAGCCGCTCCATCCCAGACCACCGGCCTCTCCTCCCGCGCCGCTCGAGGTCACCTCCGTTGCTGGGCCGCCGCCGGCGCCCCCTGCGCCCGCTTCCCCCTGTTGCGGCTGGCCGGTGAGCCCCGCCATGGCCGCGGCCGTCGCCCGGGTTCGCCCCGGCGGGCGCCCCCGCCCACGCTCGCTACGACGCGCCCGCCCCGGTTGGCCTTCTGTGCCGCTGCACGCGGGGCCCAACGCCCCCCTTAAAAAAAGAGATAAAGAAAATATATGTTTAAAATATAAATAATAAAATTAGTTAATTAAGAAATTAAAAGGTTAATTAACTTAACTAACTCAGGATTAATTAGCCTAATCACCTAGTTTGGTTAACTAAACTGTTAGGCTAGACTAAACAGCCAATGAGAGGGGGGCCCCACCCCCTGTTGACCAATCAAACGTTGACTGGTCAACTGGGACCCCCTGTCCCACTTGTCAGCCACTAGGTATACTTTGGTGTACACTGTGCTGGGTGCGCCTAGCATTTTAGCATTTATGTTCGTATTAAAATTAATTTCAAAATATTAATAAAACTTTGAAAATTAATAGAAATTAAACCGTAGCTCGGATGGAAAAACTTTGTACATGAAAGTTACTCAGAACGATGAGACGAATCCGGATACGCAACCCGTTAGTCCGCCACACATCCCTAGCATAGCGAACACGCAACTTTCCCCCTCCGGTTCATCTGTCCGAAAACGCAAAACACTGGGAATACTTTGCCGGATGTTTCTCCCCTTCGCCGGTATCACCTATCCATGCGTTAGATCACCTCTAGCACCACGTTTGTCATGTTATGCTTTGATTGCTCTGTTATTTATTGTGTTCCCCCTCCGTTACTTTTCTGGTAGACCCCGAGACTGCCGCTGATGCCCCTGTGATCGACTACGTCGACGACGACCCTCCTTCTTGTCTGAGCAACCAGGCAAGCCCCCCCTTGATCACCAGATATCGCCTATTCTACTCTACTGCTTGGATTAGAGTAGTGTAGCATGTTACTGCCTTCAGTTCATCCTATACTGCTGCATAGCCTGTCCTTGCTACTACTGTTGTTACCTTTACCTGCTATCCTACTGCTTAGTATAGGATGCTAGTGTTCCATCAGTGGCCCTACACTCTTGTCCGTCTGCCATGCTATACTACTGGGCCGTGATCACTTCGGGAGGTGATCACGGGCATATACTATGTACTTTGCACTGTTATATTACCTGTGATACTGTTCGGAGATGGGGGCTGAAGGGGCAGGTGGCTCCATCCCGGTAGAGGTGGGCCTGGGTTCCCGACGGCCCTCGACTGTTACTTTATGGCGGAGCAACAGGGCAGGTTCAGACCACCTAGGAGAGAGGTGGGCCTGGCCCTGTTCGGCGTTCGCGAATACTTAACACGCTTAACGAGATCTTGGAATTTGATCTGAGTCTGGCCATTTGGTCTATACGCACTAACCAACTACGTGGGAAAGATATGGGCACTCGGCGTCGTGGTATCAGCCGAAGCCTTCGTGACGTCAGCGACTGAGCAGCGCGCGCCGGATTGGGACGTAAGCCTTCTCTTGTATTAAGGGGGCTAGTTCTGCTTCCGGCCGCCCACGCAACGTGCAGGTGTGCTCAGGGCGATGGGCCCAGACCCCTGCGCGCTTAGGTTTAGACCGGCGTGCTGACCTCTCTGTTGTGCCTAGGTGGGGCTGCGACGTGTTGATCTTCCGCGGCCGGGCATGACCACGAAAAGTGTGTCCGGCCAAATGGGATCAAGCGTGTTGGGTTATGTGGTGCACCCTGCAGGGAAGTTTATCTATTTGAATAGCCGTGTCCCTCGATAAAAGGACGACCCGGAGTTGTACCTTGACCTTATGACAACTAGAACTGGATACTTAATAAAACACACCCTTCCAAGTGCCAGATACAACCCGGTGATCACTCTCTAACAGGGCAACGAGGAGGGGATCGCCGGGTAGGATTATGCTATGCGATGCTACTTGGAGGACTTCAGTCTACTCTCTTCTATATGCTGCAAGACGGAGGCTGCCAGAAGCATAGTCCTCGACAGGATTAGATATCCCCCTCTTATTCTGGCATTCTGCAGTTCAGTCCACCGATATGCCCCTTTACACATATATCCATGCATATGTAGTGTAGCTCCTTGCTTGCGAGTACTTTGGATGAGTACTCACGGTTGCCTTGTTCCCCCTTTTCCCCTTTTCTATACCCGATTGCTGCAACCAGACGTTGGAGCACAGGATCCAGACGCCACCATCGACGACGACTCATACTACTCTGGAGGAGCCTACTACTACGTGCAGCCCGCTGACGACGACCAGGAGTAGTTAGGAGGATCCCAGGCAGGAGGCATGTGCCTCTTTCGATCTGTATCCCAGTTTGTGCTAGCCTTCTTAAGGCAAACTTGTTTAACTTATGTCTGTACTCAGATATTGTTGCTTCCGCTGACTCGTCTATGATCGAGCACTTGTATTCGAGCCCTCGAGGCCCATGGTTTGTATTATGATGCTTGTATGACTTATTTTATGTTTTAGAGTTGTGTTGTGATATCTTCCCGTGAGTCCCTGATCTTGATCGTACACGTTTGCGTGCATGATTAGTGTACGATTGAATCGGGGGCGTCACAACACGCTTGTGTTGGAAGTACGGCTGGCTTGCCGGCGGAGATCTAAGAAAACTGAGGAGTGGATGCGGGGATTGGATGGATAAGACGAGAGGCCGAGCGAAGAAGACGATGAGTGGACGAGCGGCTTCGTTCGATGCGCGGACCCACGAGCAGATGTGTTTGTCGCGTGCGTGAGCGATGCGACCGGCCGAATACTCAGCCGGTCGACCGGGCGCAAACGATTCCCTAGGGAAAACCCTGCCTTGGATGGCCCATCTCTCTGCACCGTAGCGCTCGGGCACTGTAGCGAGAGCGGTGCTAGAGTAGGAACTGGAACAGTAGGAGCAGGAAAAGTAGCACTACCCCTAACAAAAGGAAAAGTAGCACTATATGCCCCTTTTGTGTTTTTTCCATTCATTTTTAGAAAACATGAAAAATATTACAAAATGTGCGAATATTTTTAAAATTTTGAACATTTTTAAAATTTGTTTTTTTGCAAACATTAAAATATTTTTGAACCATGAACGTTGTTTAAAAATAGGAATTCATTTTACTTTTCTGAACATTTTTTTGAATACCTAAAAGTATTAAAAATGAAAAAAAATCAAGTTATACTTTTTTGAAATCTATAATTATTTTGAATTTTTTTAGTACCTTATAAACAAATCAATGCCTGTGCAAAGAGCGATGCTTTTAATATGGGTTATAAAGAGGATGCTTAAAAATGTGGAATGATCATCTATTTGACGCAGCACGCGTCACATAAGAAACCGATAACTAAGCACAATTCCGAAAGAAAAACGTCGGACGCGCAGTACAAGCCACGCGGTCCACGCCGCCACGACCTGTATCAGCCCCGTCTACATCTACATATATACCAAGACTCACTCCTAAAAAACATACTCCCTCTGTTCCTAAATATTTATCTTTCTAGAAATTTCAAATGGTTACCACATACGGATGTATGTAGACATATTTTAGAGTGTAGATTCACTCATTTTGCTCCGTATGTAGTCACTTGTTGAAACCTCTAGAAAGACAAATATTTAGGAACAGAGGGAGTATATACCAGACTCAAAAGTTGACCACTCCAAAAACACTCAAAAGTTGCTAAAACAACTATACCAGACTAAAAAAACGAATACATACATATCGAGCCGGAGGGCTACTAGAAGACGAAAGAGGTCGATCATGGTACGTAACGATGTTGATCGAGGTGACGAGCGAGGAGAAGATCAGGTCCATGGTAAATAATCGATCCGCGCATGGAGGACTCCTTGCGGACCAGGAAGTCGGAGGTGAGCAGCACGTTGCAGGTCTGGAGTGAGTTCCCAATGCTGGCGCTACTGGTGTAACGCCCTCGATGCGGCTATATCTCCCACGTGTCGAAGCACGACTTAGAGGCATAACCGCATTGAAAGCAATGTCGCAAGTGAGGTAATCTTCACACAACCCATGTAATAAATAAGGGAAAAAGATACATAGTTGGCTTACAATCGCCACTTCACATAAATACATGAATAAAACATTACTTCATACAGTTACAATCAGGGCCCGACTACGGAGCCAAAATAAAAGAAGAAACCCCAAAAGCGACAAAGGTTCCCGATCGACCCCAACTGGGCTCCACTACTGATCGACTAGAACGAACAACATAAAGGATAAAATCTTCATCGAGCTCCTCCTTGAGCTCGTGTGCGGCACCTGCACGGTTTCATCGGCACCTGCAAACTGGTTTTGGAAGTATCTGGTGAGTCACGAGGACTCAGCAATCTCACACCCGCGAGATCAAGACTATTTAAGCTTATAGGTAGGGTAAAAGGTATGAGGTGGAGCTGCAGCAAGCGACTAGCATATATGGTGGCTAACATACGCAAATGAGAGCGAGAAGAGAAGGCAAAAGCACGGTCGAACAACTATGATCAATAAGTGATCCTGGACTACTTACGTCAAACATAACTCCAACAACCGTGTTCACTTCCCGGACCCCGCCGAGAAGAGACCACCACGGTTACACACGCGGTTGGTGTATTTTAATTAAGATCAACTTCGGGTTTTCTACAACCGGACATTAACAAATTCCCATCTGCCACATAACCGCGGGCACGGCTTTTGAAAGTTCAAACCCTGCAGGGGTGTCCCAACTTAGCCCATGATAAGCTCTCGCGATCAACGAAGGATATTCCTTCTTCCCGGGAAGACCCGATCAGTCTCGGAATCCCGGCTACAAGACATTTTGACAGCAATAAAACAAGTCCAGCAAAGCCGCCCGATGCGCCGACATCCTGATAGGAGCTGCACATATGTCGTTCTCAGGGCAACACCGGATAAGTCAAGCTACGAGTAAAACCAGGCCTCGAGTTTCCACGAGGGGGCCCCGCAGGCTGCTCGGTTCGGACCAAAACTTAGACAAGCATTGGCCGGGGGGGGCTAAATAAAGATGACCCTCGGGCTGATCAAACCCAAGGGAAAATGATAGGTGGTAGGCAAATGGTAAAACCAAGGTTGGGCCTTGCTGGAAAAGTCTTATTCAAAGCGAACTGTCAAGGGGGTCCCATAAATCACCCGACCGCGTTAGGGACGCAAAAATCCGGGAACATAACACCGATATGACGGAAACTAGGGGCGGCAAGAGTGGAACAAAACACCAGGCATAAGGCCGAGCCTTCCACCCTTTACCAAGTATATAGATGCATTAATTAAATAAGATTTATTGTGATATCCGAACAAGTAAACAGGTTCCAAACAAGGAACAACATCTCCATGTTCCAACAAGGCACAAACTTCATCTTCACCTGCAACTAACAACGCTATAAGAGGGGCTGAGCAAAGCGGTAACATAGCCAAACAACGGTTTGCTAGGACAAGGTGGGTTAGAGGCTTGGTTTAACAATATGGGAGGCATGATAAGCAAGTGATAGGTATCGCAGCATAGGCATAGCAAAAGAGCGAGCAACTAGCAAGCAAAGATAGAAGTGATTTCGAGGGTATGGTCATCTTGCCTGAGATCCCGCAAGGAAGAAGAACGAGTCCATGAAGAAGACAAACGGACGTAGACGAACGAATCCTCACAATCGCAACGTTATCGGAACTAACCCGAAGAAGCAATCACCGGAAAGAAGCAAACAACAAAGTAAACAACCACCACATAAACATGGCATGATATGCGAGATGTGGTATGCAATGCATATGCATGTTTCGGAAGGAAAAGGATGAACCAGGCATAATCTTGGCAAACCAAGTATGTCACTGGAAAGGTGAGGTGATTTCGGTTGAAATCGATATAAAGATCACCGGAATCGGATGCATGGTTTGCAAATGACAAGCAAAACAAGAATGACAAGATTCTGCCATTAACAGCATGATGCTACTTAGCAAGCAATAAGAAATTAAGCTACTGCACCCAAACATATCAACAAAGCATATTACAGTAATCTACTCAAGATGCTTGACAAAAGATGAACACTGAGCTACGGCTAAATCACAACATAACAGGTTCAAACAAGCATGGCAAAAGTGCAAAAGATAACAGGTTCACAGACTTGGTGAAAATAACAACATAGCAGAAATTAACATCAGGATGACATGTGTAGAGCAATGAAACAACATGCTACAGGATCATGACATAGCAAAATAAGGCATGACATGAATATACTCAAAGCACTGAACAAAAGTCCCTTACTGTCCATAAGCCAAAAAGGATCGGAAAATATAATAACACCCATGTCATTTAAGCAAGTTTCGTTACAGATTTCAGACTTAGCATAAAAACTGGACATGTCAAAACAGATAACAAGTAGGCATGTTTACGAGCTCGATGCACTCACTACAGAGCATTACATGATAAAATAAGCATACACCCATCAAGAAGACACGGAATAGAAGCTATACATGGCAAGAACAACATCATAGCATGCAAGGATCAACTACAACAAGCTTGGCAAAATCGAATAACATGTAAACAATCTGCCAGTAACATTTTATAGCAAACGTAGAGCTCGATTGACTCAAGCTATGGCACTCCATAAATATAAACAAAGGCATGGATGGATATAGCAAATCCATATGCTCAAAACACCCTTACTGATCATGCTCAAAAGAGGCATAGATCTCTCTGAAACAACATGAGCACATGGCATAAAAATAACAGCAGGCAGGGACTTGGTGAAATTACTAAGTCTCTGAAATCAGCAACATTAGGTAACCTAGTTTGCATGCTTGTGCTAGTCACCACATAGATCCCAAAAATACAAGGCATAAATCTATGGAAATATGGCATGGAATATTACAAAACACATGTAGAGCTCAAAATCATAGGATGCACGCATCAATCATGGCAAAAATGTCAAAAGTGCAAGTTCTGATAAGAATCAGAAACTAACATCACATAGCCCTCTTCTAACAGCATTTCGGGCATCAAGATGAGCTCAAATGAAAATGATGCAATGAGATGAAATGATGTACTCATCGAGGCGAACAATATAACATATTACACGCACGAAACGTAGCAGTAAGCAGGGAGTTATGGCATGACGAATAATGCACCAGAATGTGATGGATTAAAAGACTTGGTGGAAAACTGGACCTCGGGGAAACGGGACGAGGGGATCCGGGATGGAGCGATCCGGGGAGGAGGGCGCCGTTTGGTTCAGGGGACGGGTGGATCTCATCCACCCCGACCCGATCCGGCGAGGAGGCGGCGCCGGCGAGCTTGGGGCGCGGGAGGCGCGGGCGGAGGCGGCGGGGCGGAGCTCCGGCGACGGGCGGCACGGCGATGGCCGGCGCGGGGCCGGGCGCTTGGGCGCGCGGCGGCTGGGCAGGGCGCGGGGCGGCGGTGCAGGCAGAGCGGGCGGCGAGCTCGCTGGGGCGGCGGCCGCGGCGGAGGACGGCGGCGCGCATGGCGGCGGGGCGGAGGTGCGGGCGGCGGCGCGCATGGCGGCGGGGTCGGCGCAGGCGGCGGGCCGGTGAGCGGGCGGCGAGGGGCGGCGCCGGAGCGCACCGGAGCGCGGGGCGCTGCGCGGCGGACGGCGCACGGCGGCGGCCAGCGGGCGAGGCGGCGGCGCGGGGTCGGGCCCGCTCCGGCCCACGGCGGGCCGCGCGCGGGCTCAGCGGGCCGCGCGGTGGAGGGGAGGAGAGAGAGGGTGAGGTGGCGGCGCGGGGTTGGGTGCGAGCGGCGATGGGGTGACGTGGCGGCTCCCCATTGGCCCGGGTGAGGTGGCTGGTGGTGGCGGACATGTCCGGCGTGGTGGGGAGATTTGTCCGGCGGCGCGGAGGGAAGAAGGCTAGGGTTTGGACTGCGAGAATTTCGGGAGGGGATCACCTATTTATAGGTAGAGGGGGCTAGGAAGCTCCAAATGAAGTGCGGTTTTTGGCCACGCGATCGTGATCGAACGACCGAGAGAATGGAAGGGACTTAGATGGGTTTTGGGCCACTTAAAAGGGGTTGTTGGGCTGCACCAAAAGAGGCCTTTACGGTTACCCGGTTAACCGTTGGAGTATCAAACGCCCTCCGAATGACCCGAAACTTGACAGGCGGTCTACCGGTGTTGTACCAAGGCCGCTTGACAAATCTCGGTCCATTCTGAGAAAGTTTAATACCCGCTCACGGAAAAAGGTAAAAGGGGACGCCGGGGAACATAGGAGCGCCGGATTGCAAAACGGACAACGGGGAAAAAGCTCGGATGCATAAAACGAACACGTATGCGAATGCGATGCACATGAAGACATGATATGAAATGCAGATGATGACATGGCAAAGTGCAACACGCAAGCACATGACATGGCAACGACGGCGAATAACTGGCGGACACCTGGCGCATCAGGTCCGGGGCGTTACAACTGGATTGGTTAGACGACTTCGAGGACACCGCCGTCGGGTTGTTTGCCGACGAGATAGCGGAGGTCAGGGAGGACCTCAGGCATGACGCGACTGTGTTAGACGGGAGGGTCGGTGAGGGGGCGTTGGTGGCTGAGCTGCTTAGCCAGGCCACGTGATGCGGCTCGCGACACGTGAAGGCGGTTACGCTAGTGGCCAACGCGCGACGCCTACGGGACGGGCAATGCTCCTAAAGCATGGCTCGCAACACTAGCTTGTAGCACGCCGAATTTTTGTCTAAAAAGATCACCTATCGAGTTGAATTGTCAAAAAAAGACCACCTTTGAAACAGATTGACAGAAAAACCAGCAGCAGTGTGGCGGCAGGTGCGGCAGCCGACACGTGGCACCTGCCGCCACAGACGCCGGCGGCAGCGCCTGCCGCCACGGGCGCAGGCTGCAAAGGGATGGACCGAAGTGCTGAGGCATGCCGCCACGCAGCAAGACGGCAGCTACTGAGGCTGCGCGCGCCGCGACGGGCCAGGTGGCCATGCCGCTTTGTTTAATCGGGCAGGGCAGAGATACCGTCGGGCTGGGCTATTGTTTAGTGCAGCCGCATACGTACGGCGGATTGATTCGAGTCGTATGAATTGCCGGCCGAAAGAAAACGACTCTATCCATTAACCCACGTTAACCCAAATACTAGTTTCTCCAAGTTGATATGCATTTGAATGGGTCCGAGCTGCAGCTACCGCGCGACAAGCTACAGTACGCACTGGGTGCCGCCTCTGGCCGTGGCGGCATGGCCCACCTGGCCTGTCGCGGTGCACGCGCAGCAGCAGTAGCTGCAGCCTCGCTGCATGGCGGTCCGTTCCGTTGCAGCTGACGCGAGAAAACCTGTTAAACCCAGCCTGCCGCCTGCGCCTGTGGCGGCACGGGCTGCCGCCGATGTCTGTGGCGGCAGGTGCCACGTGTCGGCTGCCGCACCTGCCGCCACGCTGCTGCTGGTCCTTTTTGTCAATCTGTTTCAGAGATGGTCTTTTTTAGCAATTCAACTCGGCAGGTGGTCTTTTTAAACAAAAATTCGTACCACGCCTCGTAGCATAACAACACTCCCCCGCAGCATGATACCATCCATCGCAACATCGTGTCGGCACTCCTGTAACATTGCTCCCAACACGGCAACACCAGCTTGTAGCATGGCCCACGTTAAAATTTGTACATGAGAACTGGACGTATCAGAGAGTGCTCCTTAGAAAAAACAATTATGGATAACGTCGTACCAGTAGATTTTCTGACAACTCCGTCGCGAAGTAATGGGTGTTGTGCTAGTTTAATAAAGAAGGATGTTTTTCCTTTAGTTTTTCTTATTGATTTACAATGTAGCGCCAAAGGGATGCAAATCTTTTTTTTCTTGAATACGCATGAGTGTGCGTATCATATTTTATAGAAAGAGGGGAGGGTATAGACCCCAATCCACCAGAGTGGCA
Source organism: Aegilops umbellulata (assembly GCA_032464435.1). Lineage (NCBI taxonomy): Eukaryota > Viridiplantae > Streptophyta > Magnoliopsida > Poales > Poaceae > Aegilops > Aegilops umbellulata. The sequence goes on along the minus strand of CP136055.1, from coordinate 416,592,489 downwards.
AACACTACAACATCGCTTACAACCCACTATTGCACCCGCAGTTTACAAAGTGGGTCACTCGCTACTCGCCCACCCCGACAAACAACTCGAACAGGCTATCTAGTTCACCCTTTAACAAGTTCACCTGCTGCCAGGCTCTGCCCTCAACCACTACTTTTATGACGACCACCTCCAGTGACGGAGAAGCACCATCAAAGACGACCGCGTTCATGTGTTTCTAAAGCTCCCAAAGCACGAGCGTGAAGATGGCCCTTGCTCCTTTGGTTTGTGCACTTCTGTCGTGTTCTCGCGACGCACCATCCCTTGAGGGTATCCTGAGCCGTAGGTGACCATTCATGTTTGCCCATGGCCGAGCACAACGTTCTTCACACAGTTCTTGCGAACACACAAGTCAGCAGAATATGATCAATAATTTCTTCCTCTTGATCGCAGAAAGGGCAAGCATCTTGATGCGGAAGTCCACGTCGAGCGAGGCGGTCGGAGGTCCAACACATGTTCTGTATAGCTAGCCAGGTGAAGACACGACATTGCAGTGGGGCTCTAGATCTCCACGAAAAGTCCGCGGTTGGCACCACTTGATGGCATAGACGGAGGCATCCGAAAACTGTCCATTCACTTCCCATGACCAAGTGATGGGGTCAGCGACACTCTCCTATAACCGAACATCTTGCAGATGTTGCCATACCTACAAGTACTCCACAAGAGCCACGAGTACCATGTTGCGGCTAATGTCTCGTACCCAGGTACCAAGCGAGACCGCCTCATGAACCGTGCAGGTGGCCTTGGCTCGCTGCCGGATACAAATCCTCTGGATGATTCTTTTTCCAAAAGTACATCAATAGCGTACCTTAGTTTTATGGCAACGAAGATTTATGACATGTCACTATAAACAGTGTTGCCAGAGGTACTGCTCCACAGTTGCAGTATGGAACTATTTTTTTCACTTGAATCAGCAAAACGCGAACAACCGACAAAACAAAGTACTCACGTATCCGAAATTCCGAATTCACAGTTCAGATCGATGCCTTGAATTAATTGTTCTAAATTTACTCATGGAAGATGTGGATGCGTCGCCGGCGTCGGCGTCGGCGTCGCGAGCATGGAGGATTGAGTTGGTGTTATTCCGCCCGCGTGCCGGTTGAGGTAACTCCATAACCTCCACCAGCCAGACGCCAGCATCCGCGCCACCAGAGCCTCCGGGTCCGCGCACAGCGCCTCCACCGCAGCCGCGTGACGCCGCACCGCCTCCGCGACCGCCTGGTCCTCGCCCGTGCCCGTGCCCGCGTACGCCTCCGCTCGCCGCCTGAGCCTCTCGGCCAGCCCCACGAACGTCGCCGCGAACCTCGCGCCCACGCCCTGGCCGGCCCTGGCGGCCGCGTCGGCCTCAGGGACTCCGCCGCCGTCCATCTCCATGGCCAAGAACTCTTGGAAAGCGGACGCTGCCGAGTCGACAAGTTCCTGCTCGTCCGCCGTCCTTGGCATCGTCCTGAAGTACCCGTCCCGTAGGCGCCGCGCGCCGCACCATGCGGCCTGGCTACGCAGCTCGGACAGCAGCGCCTCCTCGCCGGCCCTCCCGTCGAACACGGCCGCGCCGTGCCTGAGGTCCTCCTCGACCTCCACTATCTCGTGGGTGAACGCGGTGGCGGCGTCCTCGAAGCCGTCCAACCAGTCCAGCAGCGCCAGCGTGGGGGACTCCCTCGCCGCCTGCAGCTCCGACTGCATGGTCCGGAAGAACTCCTGCAGGTGCGGTTCCACTATTCCTTCGTTCACCATGGACCTGATCTCCTCCTCGCTCAAGGGCACGGGAACCTCCATCGCCATCGTCACGTCGACCTCCGGCTCGAAATCCTGAAGGTGCGGATCGATATCTGTCTTCCGTCGGTGGCCCTCCGGCTCGATATATATGGCGTGTGTTACGCGCCTGATTTGGAAGCAAGTAATCGATTGCAAATAAGGCCGTGGCGTGGGTTACGCGCCCGATTTAAAAACAAGAAGAATTCATTGCTGACAGGCCGTGGCGTGTGTTACGCGCCCGATTCGAAAACAACCCTAATTGTTTGCTGGACCTTTTATCAGAGCAGTCCGATTGCTTTTTGGACGTATGTAGTGACCACAACTTGAGGAGGAGGATAATCATCTTTTCGGTTAAAGGGAACAAAAAGTAAAATAAAATATCCGGGAGGCTAATTATCTTGCAATGTACTTGATTGATTTTTTTGAGAAAACTTCCGATCTACTAGTATTCATCAACTGCCAAGGTAGTACACAGAACACTAGAAATAAAATTACATTCAGATCCGTAGACCACCTAACGACGACTACAAGCAGTGGAGCGAGTCGAAGGCGCGCCGCCATCATCACCTATTCCTCAGCAGAGTTGGGCAAACATTATTGTAGTAGACAGTCTGAAAATCGTCGTGCTAAGGTCCCATAGGACCAGCACACCAAAACAATAACCATCGCCGATGAAAAGAAGCATATATCGGAAGGATCCAACTTACAGACACACATACGTAGACAAATGAAGACTGGATCCAGTCGGATCCACCGAAGACAAATGCCGACCGGATCCCATGAGATACGTTGGAGACAAACCTCCACACAGCTTCCGACGATGCTTAAACCATCACCGGGGCGGGGGCTAGCGGGGAGGACCTTATTCCATCTCCAAGAAGCCGCTGCCATCTCGTCTTCTTGAGCATGGTACAAACCCTAACAAAACTTAGAAGAGCACCTAAAATCGGAGCCCTCCTGCCGGCAAAGGCCGAGATCCACCGCGCCTCCATGGTCGAAGGACCATAGGAGACGAGGCAGACCGGCGGCGGCACAAGTGAGAGGCAGGGGAACTATAGATGAGTTCGCAGAGAGCAAGAGCAAAGGGGTACGAGGCGCTTGATTTCGGGGCATTTAGACTACTCGCGGTCCTTTTTAATCTGCATATTAGATTTCTCAGAAGTCAAACTTTATAAACCTTGATCAAATTTATATTAAAAAAATATCAACATTCACTATACCAAATAAATATAATATGAGAATGGGTTTATCTAGGACACATCTAGATGTGCCTTAATTATTGCACATCTAAGTGACACAATCAAGCACAAAAATAAAAAGGAAAAGAAGAAGAAATACCACACAAATCTCTACGTAAAATCAATGACATAGAACTTAGATGTGCAATACTTATAGCGCGTCTAGATGTGCTTTAGCAAAACTATATGAAAATATATTCTACGATGGATCTAATGAAATTAATTTTGTAATATGAGTGTTAATAATTCCGTGTATAAAGAGGTAAATACAGTGTGAGTCTTAGAACTTACGCGTGATGGTTAATTTAGTGTACAAACTTGTAAAACACATGATTGCAGTCATTAAATTTGCGCTAGCATGCAAATACGGTCACATTTTTCGTACGCGGATGACTCGTGTCCCATGTGGGACATATCTATGTCTCATGTCTTACTCTTCCTCGCCGGTGACCCCGACACTGTTGGGAACGTAGCAGAAATTTAAAATTTTCCTACTTGTCACCAAGATCTATCTATGGAGAAACCAGCAACGAGGGGAAAGAGAGTGCATCTACATACCCTTGTAGATCGCTAAGCGGAAGCGTTCAAGTGAACGGGGTTGATAGAGTCGTACTCGTCGTGATCCAAATCACCGATGAGCAAGTGCCGAACGGACGGCACCTCCGCGTTCAACACACGTACAGCCCGGTGACGTCTCCCATGCCTTGATCCAGCAAGGAGAGAGGGAGAGGTTGAGGAAGACTCCGTCCAGCAGCAGCACAACGGCGTGGTGGTGGTGGAGGAGCGTGGCAATCCTGCAGGGCTTCGCCAAGCACCGCGGGAGAGGAGGAAGGAGAGATGCAGGGCTGCGCCATTAACAGGAGAGGAACTCGTGTGTTGTGGGCAGCCCAAACCTCAACTATATATAGGGGAAGGGGAGGGGCAGCGCCCCCTTTAGGGTTTTCACCCCTAGGGGTGGCGGCCAGCCTAGATCCCATCTAAGGGAGGCGGCCAAGGGGGAGGGGGAGAGGGAGGCGCACCAGGAGTGGGCCTTAGGGCCCATCTGCCCTAGGGTTTGCCCCCTTTCCCCTCTTCCTTGCGCCTTGGGCCTTGTGGGGGGCACACCAGCCCACCTGGGGCTGGTCCCCTCCCAAACTTAGCCCAAGTAGCCCTCCGGGGATGGTGGCCCCACTTGGTGGACCCCCGGACACCTCCGGTGGTCCCGGTACACTACCGGTGATGCCCAGAACACTTCCGGTGGCCAAAACCATACTTCCTATATATAAATCTTTACCTCCGGACCATTCCGGAACTCCTCGTGACGTTCGGGATCTCATCCGGGACTCCGAACAACATTAGGTAACCACATACAAGCTTCCTTTATAACCCTAGCGTCATCGAACCTTAAGTGTGTAGACCCTACGGGCTCGGGAGACATGCAGACATGACCGAGACGTTCTCCGGTCAATAACCAACAGCGGGATCTGGATACCCATGTTGGCTCCCACATGTTCCACGATGATCTCATCGGATGAACCACGATGTCAAGGACTTAATCAATCCCGTATACAATTCCCTTTGTCTATCGGTACGATACTTGCCCGAGATTCGATCGTCGGTATCCCGATACCTTGTTCAATCTCGTTACCGGCAAGTCTCTTTTACTCGTTCCGCAACACATCATCCCGTGATCAACTCCTTGATCACATTGTGCACATTATGATGATGTCCTACCGAGTGGGCCCAGAGATACCTCTCCGTCACACGGAGTGACAAATCCCAATCTCGATTCGTGCCAACCCAACAGACACTTTCGGAGATACCTATAGTGTACATTTATAGCCACCCAGTTGCGTTGTGACGTTTGGCACACCCAAAGCACTCCTACGGTATCCGGGAGTTGCACAATCTCATGGTCTAAGGAAACAATACTTGACATTAGAAAAGCTTTAGCATACGAACTACATGATCTTGTGCTAGGCTTAGGATTGGGTCTTGTCCATCACATCATTCTCCTAATGATGTGATCCTGTTATCAACGACATCCAATGTCCATGGTCAGGAAACCGTAACCATCTATTGATCAACGAGCTAGTCAACTAGAGGCTTACTAGGGACATGGTGTTGTCTATGCATCCACACATGTATCTGAGTTTCCTATCAATACAATTCTAGCATGGATAATAAACGATTATCATGAACAAGGAAATATAATAATAACCTATTTATTATTGCCTCTAGGGCATATTTCCAACAGTCTCCCACTTGCACTAGAGTCAATAATCTAGTTCACATCGCCATGTGATTGCAATGATTCCAACACCCATGGGGTTTGATCATATCTCGCTTGTGAGAGAGGTTACTAGTCAACGGGTCTGAATCTTTCAGATCCGTGTGTGCTTTACAAATATCTATGTCATATCCTAGATGCAGCTACCACGCTCTATTTGGAGCTATTCCAAATAACTGTTCTACTATACGAATCCAGTTTACTACTCAGAATAATCTGGATTAGTGTCAAAGCTTGCATCGGCGTAACCCTTTATGACGAACTCTTTTACCACCTCCATAATCGAGAAAATTCCTTAGTCCACTAGTTACTAAGGATAACTTTGACCGTTGTCCTGTGATCCATTTCTAGATCACACTTGTACCCCTTGACTTACTCATGGTTTGGCACACTTCAGGTGCGGTACATAACATAGCATACTTTAGAGCCTACGACTAAAGCATAGGGGACGACCTTCGTCCTTTCTCTCTATTCTGCCGTGGTCATGTCTTGAGTCTTGCTCAATACTCACACCTTGTAACACAGCCGAGAACTCCTTCTTTGCTGATCTATTTTGAACTCCTTCAAAAATCTTGTCGTGGTATGTGTTTGTTTGAAAGTACTATTAAGCGATTTTGATCTATCCTTATAGATCTTGATGCTCAATGTTTAAGTAGCTTAATCCAGGTTTTTATTGAAAAACATTTTTCAAACAACCCTATATGCCTTCCAGAAATTCTACATCATTTCCGATAAACAATATGTCAACAACATATACTCATCAGAAATTCTATAATGCTCCCACTCACTTCTTTGGAAATACAAGTTTCTCATAAACTTTGTATAAATCCAAATCTTTGATCATCTCATCAAAGCGTACATTCCAACTCCGAGATGCTTACTCCAGTCCTTAGAAGGATTGCTGGAGCTTTGCATACTTGTTAGCATCTTTCGGGATTGACAAAAATCTTCTGGTTGTATCACATACAACCTTTCCTCAAGAAAATTGTCAAGGAAACAATGTTTTGACATCCTATCTGCACAATTTCATAAATAATGCAGTAATCGCTAACATAATTTCAGCAGACTCTTAGCATCGCTACGAGTGAGAAAGTCTCATCGCAGTCAACTCCTTGAACTTGTCGGAAAACATCTTAACGACAAGTCGAGCTTTCTTAATGGTGACATTTACCATCATTGTCCGTCTTCCTTTTAAAATCCATCTGTACTCAACAGCCTCACGACCATCGAGCCGTTCTGCCAAAGTCTACACTTTGTTTTCATACATGGATCCTCTCTCGGATTTTATGGCCTCGAGCCATTTATCAGAATCCGGGCCCACCATCTCTTCTCCATAGCTCGTAGGTTCATTGTTGTCTAGCAACATGACTTCCAAGACAGGATTACGTACTACTCTGAAGCAGTACGCATCCTTGTCGTCCTACGAGGTTTGGGAGTGACTTGATCCGAAGTCTCATGATCACTATCATAAGCTTCCACTTCAATTGGTGTAGGTGCCATAGGAACAACTCCTGTGCCCTGCTACACACTAGTTGAAGTGACGGTTCCATAACCTCATCAAGTCACCACCATCCTCCCACTCAATTCTTCCGAGAGAAACTTTTCCTCGAGAAAGGACCCGATTCTAGAAACAATCCCTATTGCTTTCGGATCTGAGACAGGAGGTATACCCAACTGTTTTGGGTGTCCTATGAAGATGCATTTATCCGCTTTGGGTTCGAGCTTATCAGCCTGAAACTTTTTCACATAAGCGTCGTGACCCCAAACTTTTAAGAAACAACAGCTTAGGTTTCTCTAAACCATAGTTCATATGGTGTTGTCTCGACGGATTTGCGTGGTGCCCTATTTAAAGTGAGTGCGGTTGTCTCTAATGCCTAACCCATGAACGATAGTGGTAATTTGATAAGAGACATCATGGTACGCACCATATCCAATAGGGTGCAACTATGATGTTTGGACACACCATCACACTATGGTGTTCGAGGCGGAATTAGTTGTGAAACAATTTCCACAGTGCCAAACTCGTAACTCAGATATTCATTTCTATGATCATATCATAGACATTTTATCCTCTTATCACGAAGATCTTCAACTTCATTCTGAAATTACTTGAACCATTCAATAATTCAGACTTGTGTTTCATCAAGTAAATATACTTAGTATCTACTCAAATCATCTGTGAAGTAAGAGCATAACGATATCCACTGCGTGCCTCAGCACTCATTGGACTGCACACATCAAAAATGTGTTACTTCCAACAAGTTGCTTTCTTGTTCCATTTTACTGAAACCGAAGCTTTCAGTCATCTTGCCCATGTGGTATGATTTGCATGTCTCAAGCGATTCAAAATCAAGTGAGTCCAAACGGTCCATCTGCATGGAGTTTCTTCATGCGTATATACCAATAGACATGGTTCACATGTCTCAATCCTTTTCAAAAATGAGTGAGTCCAAAGATCCATCAACATGGAGCTTCTTCATGCGTTTTATACCAATATGACTTACATGGCAGTGCCACAAGTAGGTGGTATTATCATTACTATCTTATATCTTTTGGCATGAACATGTGCATCACTATGATCGAGATTCAATAAACCATTCATTTTAGGTGCAAGACCATTGAAGTTATTATTCAAATAAATAGAGTAACCATTATTCTCCTTAAATGAATAACCGTATTGCGATAAACATAATCCAATCATGTCTATGCTCAGCGCAAACACCAAATAACAATTATTTAGGTTTAACACCAATCTCGATGGTAGAGGGAGCGTGCGATGCTTGATCATATCAACCTTGGAAGCACTTCCAACACATCTCGTCAGCTCACCTTTAGCTAGTCTCCGTTTATTCCGTAGATTTTATTTCGAGTTACTAACACTTAGTAACCGAACCGGTATCTAATACCCTGATGCTACTAGGAGTACTAGTAAAGTACACATTCACATAATGTATATCCAATATACTTCTATCGACAGCCTTCTCATCTACCAAGTATCTAGGGTAATTCTGCTCCAGTGGCTGTTCCCCTTATTACAGAAGCACTCAGTCTCGGGTTTGGGTTCAACCTTGGGTTTCTCCACTAGAGCAGCAGCTGATTTGTCGTTTCATGAAGTATCCCTTCTTGCCCTTGCCCTTCTTGAAACTAGTGGTTTCACTAACCATCAACAATTGATGCTCCTTCTTGATTTCTACTTTCGCGGTGTCAAACATCGCGAATATTTCAAGGATCATCATATCTATCCCTGATATCTTATAGTTCATTACGAAGCTCTAGCAGCTTGGTGGCAATGACTTTGGAGAAACATCACTATCTTATCTGGAAGATCAACTCCCACTCGATTCAAGTGATTGTTGTACTCAGACAATCTGAGCACAAGCTCAACGATTGAGCTTTTCTCCCTTAGTTTGCAGGCCAAGAAAATTGTCGGAGGTCTTATACCTCTTGACGTGGGCACGAGCCTGAAATCCCAATTTCAGCTCTCGAAACATCTCATATGTTCCGCGACTTTTCAAAAAATGTCTTCGGTGCCTCAATTCTAAACCATTTATCATTACCGAACTATCATGTAGCCATCAAAACGTGTATGTCAGATGTTCGCAACATCCACAGACCACGTTCGAGGTCCAGCACACCGAGCGGTGCATTAAGGACACAAGCCTTCTACTGTCCGCATAATTGCTACTATCAACTTTCAACTATATTTTCTCTAGGAACATATCTAAAACAGTAGAACTAAAGCGCGAGCTTACGACATAAATTGTAAAGATCTTTTGACTATGTTCAGGATAATTAAGTTCATCTTATGAACTCCCACTCAGATAGACATCCCTCTAGTCATCCAAGTGATTACATGATCCGAGTCAACTAGGTCGTGTCCGATCATCACGTGAGACGGACTAGTCATCATCGGTGAACATCTTCATATTGATCGTATCTACCATACGACTCATGCTCGACCTTTCGGTCTCTTGTGTTCCGAGGCCATGTCTGTACATGCTAGGCTCGTCAAGTCAACCTAAGTGTTTCGCGTGTGTAAATCTGGCTTACACCCGTTGTATGTGAACGTAAGAATCTATCACACCCGATCATCACGTGGTGCTTCGAAACGACGAACTTTCGCAACGGTGCACAGTTAGGGGGAACACTTTCTTGAAATTTTAATGAGGGATCATCTTATTTACTACCGTCGTTCTAAGCAAATAAGATGCAAAAACATGATAAACATCACATGCAATCAAATAGTGACATGATATGGCCATCATCACTTTGCTCCTTTTGATCTCCATCTTCGGGGCTCCATGATCATCGTTGTCACCGGCATGACACCATGATCTCCATCATCATGATCTCCATCATTGTGTCTTCATGAAGTTGTCACGTCAACTATTACTTCTACTACTATGGCTAACGCTTTAGCAATAAAGTAAAGTAATTACATGACTTTTATGTTGACACGCAGGTCATAAATAAATTAAAGACAACTCCTATGGCTCCTGCCGGTTGTCATACTCATCGACATGCAAGTCGTGATTCCTATTACAAGAACATGATCAATCTCATACATCACATATATCATTCATCACATCCTTTTGGCCATATCACATCACATGGCATACCCTGCAAAAACAAGTTAGACATCCTCTAATTGTTGTTTGCATGTTTTACGTGTCTGCTATGGGTTTCTAGCAATAACGTTTCTTACCTACGCAAAACCACAATGTGATATGTCAATTGCTATTTACCCTTCATAAGGACCCTTTTCATCGAATCCGATCCGACTAAAGTGGGAGAGACTGGCACCCGCTAGCCACCTTATGCAACTAGTGCATGTCAGTCGGTGAAACCTGTCTCACGTAAGTGTACGTGTAAGGTCGGTCCGGGCCGCTTCATCCCACAATGCCGCCGAATCAAGATTGACTAGTAACGGTAAGCATATCGAACAAAATCAACGCCCACAACTACTTTGCGTTCTACTCATGCAAAGAATCTACGCAATAGACCTAGCTCATGATGCCACTGTTGGGGAAGGTAGCAGAAATTTAAAATTTTCCTACGTGTCACCAAGATCTATCTATGGAGAAACCAGCAACGAGGGGAAAGAGAGTGCATCTACATACCCTTGTAGATCGCTAAGCGGAAGCGTTCAATTGAACGGGGTTGATAGAGTCGTACTCGTCGTGATCCAAATCACCGATGACCAAGTGCCGAACGGACGGCACCTCCGCGTTCAACACACGTACAGCCCGGTGACGTCTCCCATGCCTTGATCCAGCAAGGAGAGAGGGAGAGGTTGAGGAAGACTCCGTCCAGCAGCAGCACAACGGCATGGTGGTGGTGGAGGAGCGTGGCAATCCTGCAGGGCTTCGCCAAGCACCGCGGGAGAGGAGGAAGGAGAGATGCAGGGCTGCGCCATTAACAGGAGAGGAACTCGTGTGTTGTGGGCAGCCCAAACCTCAACTATATATAGGGGAAGGGGAGGGGCTGCGCCCCCTTTAGGGTTTTCACCCCTAGGGGTGGCGACCAGCCTAGATCCCATCTAAGGGAGGCGGCCAAGGAGGAGGGGGAGAGGGAGGCGCACCAGGAGTGGGCCTTAGGGCCCATCTGCCCTAGGGTTTGCCCCCTTTCCCCTCTTCCTTGCACCTTGGGCCTTGTGGGGGGCGCACCAGCCCACCTGGGGCTGGTCCCCTCCCAAACTTAGCCCAAGTAGCCCTCCGGGGATGGTGGCCCCACTTGGTGGACCCCCGGACACCTCCGGTGGTCCCGGTACACTACCGGTGATGCCCAGAACACTTCCGGTGGCCAAAACCATACTTCCTATATATAAATCTTTACCTCCGGACCATTCTGCAACTCCTCGTGACGTCCGGGATCTCATCGGGACTCCGAACAACATTCGGTAACCACATACAAGCTTCCTTTATAACCCTAGCGTCATCGAACCTTACGTGTGTAGACCCTACGGGTTCAGGAGACATGCAGACATGACCGAGACGTTCTCCGGTCAATAACCAACAGCGGGATCTGGATACCCATGTTGGCTCCCACATGTTCCACGATGATCTCATCGGATGAACCACGATGTCAAGGACTTAATCAATCCCGTATACAATTCCCTTTGTCTATCGGTACGATACTTGCCCGAGATTCGATCGTCGGTATCCCGATACCTTGTTCAATCTCGTTACCGGCAAGTCTCTTTTACTCGTTCCGCAACACATCATCCCGTGATCAACTCCTTGATCACATTGTGCACATTATGATGATGTCCTACCGAGTGGGCCCAGAGATACCTCTCCGTCACACGGAGTGACAAATCCCAGTCTCGATTCGTGCCAACCCAACAGACACTTTCGGAGATACCTGTAGTGTACATTTATAGCCACCCATTTGCGTTGTGACGTTTGGCACACCCAAAGCACTCCTACGGTATCCGGGAGTTGCACAATCTCATGGTCTAAGGAAACGATACTTGACATTAGAAAAGCTTTAGCATACGAACTACATGATCTTGTGCTAGGCTTAGGATTGGGTCTTGTCCATCACATCATTCTCCTAATGATGTGATCCCGTTATCAACGACATCCAATGTCCATGGTCAGGAAACCGTAACCATCTATTGATCAACGAGCTAGTCAACTAGAGGCTTACTAGGGACATGGTGTTGTCTATGCATCCACACATGTATGTGAGTTTCCTATCAATACAATTTTAGCATGGATAATAAACGATTATCATGAACAAGGAAATATAATAATAACCTATTTATTATTGCCTCTAGGGCATATTTCCAACAGACACTTCACTTCCCGGGGCTCACGGCCAAAAGATGCCGGACATGGGGAACAATCAGGACTTGGAGAGCTAACGTTGGCGGAGATTTAGGCTAGTTTAATTACCAGACGCTTTTTTTAGTTGAAATGTGTCGAAAATGCAACGACTTTGGTTCGGTTTAAATGAAGATCACATGGTTTGCATGAAAATCGTCCGGTTTGTTCAAATTCAGTTTGAAATATGTGCGGATATTTGGGTGACAACATTGGATGGCCGGCTCTGGTATCAATGTCCACAAACGCATCCGGACGCATCCACACAAAGATACAATGTGTGTTTTAGGGTCCGCATTAGAGATGCCCTAAGCTGCACACTGCACCCCCGCCACCTCCCATGGACCGCCTACTCTGCGCATACCCAGACGCACTTTGCATCAAGAGAAACCACATTCTTCTCTTGCGTTTCCTCGGGCAGCATCCGGCCGTCGACGAGTTCATTCCTTGCGCATGCCGAGAGCACTGGAGAAGGAGTCGTCCCGTCTCGTCCCGAACGAGGTGTCAAGAGCGTGGAGGACGTGGTTGCGAAAACCGGGAGGCGGAGGGAGGAAACTTAGCATGTGAGGAGGATAGAGGCGCAACGGTGGTTGCCGGTGGGTGAAGGGCATTGCAGGGGTGGTTGTTGTCCTTCGCATGGGCGGAAGGTAGCAGAGGAGATGCGTCTGACGTGAGTGAGCCGATGCGGTGCTCTGCTTGCTGGCTTGGTTGGCTGGCCTGGTTCGCGTGTTTGGGTCAAGGTGTGCACTACTTCGGTGTGTGTGCGTCTAGTTCATTTTACTTTGTTCAAATTAATGCAGTATGCAATTAGTACATCCGAATTCACACAGGGAAGCGAGAAATTCAAATTATACCACAAATCATAGCCAAAGTTGGTATGACAAAATATTTTATACGTTTTTGTTCCTGGATGTATGTTGGGATTTTAATTTAAAATTGGGGCGTGTGAGATTTAACCAGAGCTCAGTCGACTGGATAGCCATTAGATCTTTGCATAGAGATTCGTGTTGGACTGAGCACCCTTCAACGGGCCATGCAATATTTTCTCATAGCGTGTGCAACATATCTTCCTATCGGCTGCAGCATCCGCCTTGCTGGTTGTAGCATGTCGTCTCACTCGGCACAACATCTTCCCTGGTTGATTGCAGCACGTCGTCTCACCGGTCGCAGCATCCGCCATCGATGGTTGCAACATTTAGTCACAACGGTTGTAGCGTCTGTTGTTGTTGCTTGCAACATTTTTTGTCGTTGTTTGCAGCATCTGTTTTGTATCCCATGCATCATCTGATGCCCTGGTCGATTGTAGCACGTTGTCTCACCGGTGCAACATCCGCCATTGATGGCTGCAACATTTAGTCACAACGGTTGTAGCGTCTGTTGTCGTTGCTTGCAACATTTTTCATCATTGTTTGCAGCATCTGTTTTGTACCCCATGCATCATCCGAACTGGACATGTGATCAATTCTATCACAATCTCATGAGCTTCGCTACATCTACGCCCCATTGTTGTGAGCAAGTCACCAACGCGTGACTCCCTGCACATAATCCTCACCCAGCATCTTCATACTCTGTCTTGTTGGGATCCAATTGTCACGGGGGATATGGATTGTAACGACATCAACATCAGTAATTGATAGATGGTTACTTTTTTTTTTAAAGAAAAGGAAGACCATTGTCTACCTTATGCATAGATGGTTACTATTCAACATCAACAATAAGAAAGACACTAATCGCTAAGTGCGATTTAGCAAAATAAAATTACAGTCTTTATATTACAATCTAGGGGACGAGTAGCACGCCTATGATTATTTATTTCTATAAGGCATACACAAAGTACGTACACCCCCAATAAGTTTTACTTGTTCTGGTGTGCTTCCTTCCTTTGCTGGGCAATGGACTCGAACAGGCTTCCATCGAAGCAGCCACGAACTGCCTCCCTCGAAAGGAGCCCGGCCTTATCTTTGGCAAGCACATACAACAGTATCCACTCCAGCTTACTCGCTATCCTGAATTAACAGCATGATAACATAAGCATTTCAGTCAATGAGAAAATGGAACGGAAGGTAAGCAATCAAACGACATGAGCGTTGAAAAAGTGTTCACCGTCCAGGTAAGTCGAAGGCCAGCCGCTGGCCTTCGGTCATTCTCCAGATCTCACCGAAGGTGAGCTTGTCCGGCACCGTGCGAGCGTTCTTGCTGAATATGTCGTCGAAATTCACAGGCATGAACCTAAAGCTCCCGCAATCGCACAAGCCGGTCATGCATGTAACCATGCGGAGCAGACATCTGAACTAGTAGAACGAATTCAAGCTACGTATGTACGTACCTTCCTTCAGTGTCGTAGGTTGAGGTGTCGCTGCCATGCTTAGCCCTGTGGATGTTGCTGATATAGACTTGGAACAGGGGAGATGGCATCCAGCCCTGTGGAAGGTGAGATGAATGAGAGCTTCAAGTTTAGGAAAAGAAGGCAGTGGAGCATTCATCTGAACCTTTTCAGGCTCTGAACATTTTTGCACTTACAGGCATAGTTGGAAAGCTTAGGCCAGCGTTTATGACGACCGCCATGATGAAGGACGCGACCACGTTGAAGCCCAGCGCCCTTAGACCTGGAATTCGTGCAGGATCATGAACGGCCGGCAAGTTTATGTTATGAGATGTTTTCCAGAGAATCACATCCCCGTGCCTTACCTCCGTAAGTCTCCCAGGGATAGACGACGCCGTCGCCGTCGAGGTCGAAGAAGGCCACATGCTGCTGCAGCACGCTCCTCTGCCGGTGCTCGTGCGGCCCCTCCTTGGTTCCTTCGGGATGGTACACGTCGGGCGCAACCAGAGCTCGGGCCAGGTCTGCACAGAGATACATTCGTGAGTGCAGTGCTGTGACACCATGAATATGGTAGGGAGGAATCGAAGAAGCTGGCTGGGCACTCACAGGGCTTCGCAACGTGCGTCTCCAGGTCTGCCCGGACCGGCCGGGCGGCCGTCACTGGCGCCGCCTTCGCCACGGATGACATTGCGTCGGTACTGGGCGCCTTAGCCTCGTCCGCCATGACGCCCTCTGCCTCTGTGCCACTCTACGCTGCAAATGGTGATCGGTGGTATGTGTTAGTTCATCCTTTCGCGTCGTCATGCTCTCTTCTTATACACGCTCGAGGAGCGCGGACGATGGTGGTGCGGAGAGGGCCGGCGGAAATCACGAAGTGTGCGTGCAAGGCAGAGTACGCGAGCTGCCGTGCCGTGCAGAACCTTCTCTGTGCCGTGGCGCTCGTCCTCGCCGTCCACCGGAAGACGACAGTACGGCACGCGTTCATGCACGCCGCGCCAGTCTTGTATCTCCTCGCGCGCGGTACGTGTCGGACACATATAATTGCACTCGATTTGCCGATATGGAAACGTTAGGCGGCACGTTCGTACAGGGGAAAAGTCCAAAATAAACCCTAAACTTATAGGCAAAAGCTAAATCAAACCCTGAACTCTCAATCCCTAAAATTAGCACACCAACTTCTCCCATCCCGGTCTATTTTAAACCTTGAGTGGATTTAAGTATTCGCTGAATTGGGCCGGCCCATTAACGTAGTTGCTCGCGCTTCTTCGGTTTTTCTTTGTTTTTTTTATTTTTTTCTTTGGTTTTTCTTCGGTTTTCTTCTGTTTTTGTCTTCATTATACTTTGTTTTTTCTCTGGTTTTTCTTTCTTCGTTATAATTTTATTTTTTTATTTTTTATTTTCTTCATATTGTTTCTTTTTTCGCTTTTATTTTTTACATTGTATACACTTTTTTAAATGTCACAAGCACATTTTTTGATTCTTTTTGAATCACATGTATATTTTTTCATTGTAAAGTTTGTTTTTGAAATGCCACATACATTTATCCAAACTCGTCATATTTTTTAGATGTCACAAAAAATTTCTTTACATATTTGGTCAGGTTTCAAAATTTGTTCCTAGTTTTACAATTTTCAAAAGGTGTTCGCATTCTTCAGGTTTCAAAATGTGTTCGCTTTTTCAAAATTGATTGCTTTTTCAAAATAGTTGTTTCCCAAAAGTATTCAGAATTTTCAAAAAGTGCTCACACTATAAAATGTCCGGACATTTCCAAAATTGTTTATGTTTCGAATATTTTTTTGCCCCTAAAAAATGGTTTCAAAGTTCAATGCTTCGGTGTGTGCTTAAATATATGGGGCCTCTTATTATATCACTCATAATAGTTAGTAGTGCTAATTGTGATATCTCCGTCGATCAATCTACGACGAATCAACATGCTATTATACATACGTATTGTTTCACGGAGCCAGACTCAGCATCATCCAGTGGTGAAAGTTGACCGTGCACTCTCGGAGAGAACATGATCGCTCCGACGTTGGAGCTTGGGATTTTCATCTGATGTGATAATTCAACGTACCTGCAGATTATTAGCAAGCTGCGTGCTCCCAAAGTTAAGCTAATTAGGACCGCTGGTTAGGCACGTACCTGGGCAGCGTTGGTTCCATGGCCGGCCAAAAGCAGCACCCACTCAACGGCGACGAGAACAAGTAATTTAGCCATCGTCGCCTCGGCTAATTTGCTTTTCGCTCAATAATGTACGTAGTGATGAGGAGAACACGCCACACATGCGCTTATATATAGAGAGAGGCCGGTTTCATCCTGATAAATTTGGAAATGTTGGCTAGTTGTCTGTACTAGTGGCTAGCGGGATGAGCTCAACTCGGCCAGGTTCGTTCGACTCTGCCCGAGTAGTTTTTGTCACATCGCGCTTTAAGGAAGTGAAGAAATACTTTTTACGTCACACGTTAAAAAAACAAAGAAAAAACCTCGCTCCATGCCTGATGGGCCGGCCCAGTCGAGTCCACAGCGAACAATCCCGGGATTTAACATGCCACATCGACAATCCCTGTTTGGGAACTCACTTAAGGTTGAAAATAGACCGGGATCAAAGAGTTTGGTGTGCTGATTTCCGGGATTTGAAGTTTGGGGTTTGATTTAGCTTTCGTCTACAAGTTCAAGGTTTATTTTAGACTTTTTTCTTCGTACAGTATGATTTGGCGCGTGTTGATCCCAAAGATGGAACGGTACAAGTCTGCACGTATGTCCCTACATCTCTTCTCTCCACCTTCGTTCCCGTATCTCCCATGCATTCCTCTACATCCCTCCTCTACTCCTCTTCCACCCAGCTCGCCTCAAACCGTGCTGTCACGTTCCGAGCCTCACCTTGCCTTAGACATGCGCCCCTCCATGAATTTTGTCTAAACTGACGTGCACCACAAGCACCTTAGTACAGTATAATAAGGTGATATACATCTACTCGTCTAGGAGCGTTGAAATAGAAAACAAGTTGCGCGAAACAACGAGGCGAAGCTAGTGGCCAATGAAAATTCAAAATTTCGGCTGTGTGCAACGAATTTGACAAAAATTGTTCAAAAGTTACTCCCGAAATGAACATGAAATCAAACATTCAGGGGACAACGATACTACCAACCGCTTGCCGGAATGAAGTCACAACGTCAATGTACATCTTTTTTGTTTACAACTTATTTTGAATCGAAGAACTGCTGTCTAGATTAAAAGGGACTAGGTAAAGGAGAAGGAGATTGAGTAGTGCAAGTAAACAAGAACAAACCACATACATTTGTACAGTCTTGCACGGAGATGAGGATCTACTTGTCTATGTAGAAAATGTACAACGCGAGAGTCTTGTGAAATAGCAAAGTGAAGCTACTAGTAAAAGAAAATTTTAAACGGTCAAGTGTGCGACAAATTTGACAAAATTAGTTTAAAAAGCTCCAAAACATGACCCCGAAATTGAACATTTACAATCAATGAAATTAGGAAGTGAATCTTTTTTGTGTAGAAGTTATCTCGAATTGAAGCACCGCTGTGTACACTAGAAAGGATTAAGTGAAGAAGATTAGGGCTGAAAATGTCTTATTCGACCGTTCCTTCTGAGCCAGGGTGAGAGATGCTTGAAACATCAGACTGTGCGAGCCAAACATTAAAAGCTAGCATCTAAACGGGTCAAACTTGGCCCCATTAAAGCAACGCCTTATTGATCAATCGTTTCACCGGCTCGCTCCTTCGCTCGATCGTGTTCGTCGATAGTTTGATCTTTTAACCGCTATAATGGTTTGACAGTTGCCGAATTGACCCTTTGACCATTTGACTATGTTATGACCGTTGACTTCTCAAAGAATTGGGAAGGTTCAAAAAATTGCAAAAAGTTTATGAATATTAAACAAAATCACGAATTTGAAAAGGACCGTGCTATAATCTGATGTCAGATTTGTCTAAACATGCCAAATCAAACATTTCTTACAGCAAATTACATGTTGCGAGCGTGTCAATTCCCTTCGGCAAGCATGTGCCCGGATTTGCCATGTTTGCCGAAGGGAATTGCCATGCTCGCGACACGTAATTTTTCATAAAAAAAACTTTTAATTTGCCATGCTTAAAAATCTAACGTCGGATTTTTAGTATTTCAGTGTGAAAATAGTTTAAATATTTAAAAATTGTTCATGAATATAAAAATATTCATGAATTTTAAAACTACGTAAACTTGAAAAAATTCAGAAATTTGAAAAGAAAACCATGAATTTGAAGAAAGTTCATAGATTTAGAAAAAAAATCATGCAAAACATAATGAGAAATAAAATTAAAAAATATAGAACAAAAACCGGCCAAAAATAGACAGAAACAAAACACAAAGAACCGGCCACCAAAAAAACCTAGAAGAACCACGCTATGGCCCTGTTTGTTTCAGCTTCGCTTGGATTTTAATCACATGTGGATTTGCTTCAGTGGTAAAGCTGAATCAGCTTCGCCACCGAAGTATACTTTGAGGTGCTTTAGGAAATTGCACTAAAAATGACCCAAATCCATATTCAACTTCACTTGCAAAGCTATATTTGGTCCTAGAATCCGAAACAAACAAGGCCTAAGCTACATTCATAAGTGGGCCGGCCCATTCGGTCGAGGTGTGTGTGTTGTACGCATTGGCCTCTAGTCACGCCAAATAGGGTTTTGTATCAAACATGGCTTAAGGCCGGTCATAACGAAAATGTTATAGCTAGTATCATGCATGTCAACTAGGACAAATTTGATGAGGTGGCATAGAATTAAATGAAGAAAAAGAACATAATATTGTATAATAATAAATCATATCCTATTATGTGTCATGCATGTCAATAAATAAAGTCATCTATAATATTAAGAGTCTCTCTGATACAAAGGATTTTCATAGAATCTTTGAAGGATTATAATCTTTAGGAAAAAAAAAATCTATGTCGGTTTGTACTACATTTCACAGGAATTTTGACATCCACTTCAATCTTTGAAAGAAATCCTTTGCTTTTCTCAATGACACAATGAAACAAACTCAAATCCTATAAGGATCAATGGACATGCCATTCCAATCCTATGTTTTTCTATTCCTGTATTTTTGCAATCGTATGAATTAAAAAGACCCTAACTTATAACACTATGCATTATAGAGATGATATAATACACTAGCATCATATGCATGATACTACCCATTACAAACAGTCTAACTTTGTCGGTCAACCCAATAATTCCATGCGATCAGCCTCATTGTTTAAAATTATCATTGAGAACGACGGTGTTTCTTTTCCTGATGAAACTTTGAGGACGGCACAACTTATTATTTCATGGTAGGAATACATGAGGCGGTAGCTAGTCCACAGTCTTAGACATGAAGGCATTCCGGGCCGACAGCGTTGCATGCTACTGCCGCTTCCCGTGTGCCTGCCTCCTCTCGTCGGCGATGAACTCGAAGAGACTACCGTCGAAGCAGCGGCGAATAGCCTCCCTCGGAAGGTTCCCCTCCTCATCCTTGGCGAGCATGTACAGCAGCATCCACTCCGCCTTGCTCGCCGCCCTGAATCAGCAAGTACCCATGGATTTATCATTAGAACACATTTCTGCCATTTCACCCGAGAGAATGGAGCACAAAATAAGCGTGCAAATGGTCCAACGTGTAAAACGAAATCAGACCATCCAAATGGGTCGTTCGCCTGCCGTTGGCCCTCGGTCATCATCCAGATCTCCCGGAATGTGAGCTTATCCGGCGACGAGCGGGCGTTCTTGCTGAATATGTTCTCGAAGTTCACGGGCATGTACCTATAAGCATTCATTCACAATCGCACATATGTGCCGGCCATGTAACTAGCAGATCACACAACATTCTTAACACTACTAGTAGAAAGTGTTTGGTCAGTTACATACCTTCCCTCGGTGTCATAAGTCGCGGTGTCGCTGCCATGCTTGGCCCTGTGGATGTTGTCGATGTAGATCGGGAACAACAGGGATGGTACCCAGCTCTGTGTCCGGAGCCATGAAAGATGAGGTGAAAAATTAACTTGCCATACATACTTGACAAAATGTCGTATACGATAGGGTATGTTGAATGGGAAATTATCAGCCGGGGACCGTGGAGGATGTTTTTCCAGTTAATTCTGACCATTTTTGAGACTTACATGCAGAGTTGTGTAGCTGAGGCTAGCATGAATGGCTATTGCGAAGACGACGGAGACGATCATGTTGAAGCCCAGTGCCCTCAGTCCTGAAACCAGCGCAATATTACCAACAACGAACACTTTTACTGGCTGCTCAACATGCTATCCGTGGAGGAAATTATATTTTACTGACTGCTACAGTACAAACTGACGTAGTATGTAACTGAAAGTTCACCTTGGTAAGTTTCCCATGGATAGATGACGCCGTCGCCATCCATGTCGAAGAAGGCGACGTGCTGCTGCAGCACGCTCCTCTGCCGGTGCTGGTGCCCGCCCTCCTTGCTCCCTCCGGGATGGTACACGTCCGGCGCCACCAGGGCTCGGGCCAGGTCTGCATGTCACGGGCCTGTAAGAAACTAAGAATTCGCCGACCGGGGCAGCAGGGGAAGAACAATCGAAGAAGAAGAATCTGGGCGGGTCACCCACAGGGCTTTGGGATGTGCTTCTCCAGGTCTGCTCGGACGGGCCGCCGGGCCGTCACGGGCGCCGCCTCCGCCACCGGCGACAGCTCTTCTTCCCCGGCCGCCCTTGCCTCCTCCGCCATGGCGCTCGGCTCGATCGCGCGCTCTCTCTCTGTATCACACCGTGCGTTACGGAGGGGTCGATGGTGTGTGTGGGTGAGTAAATTCTCTGGCCTTCTGCTCATCTTATATACAGGGCGAGGGCGGTGGCGCCGCGGCAAAGGCCGGCGGGGGTGTGTGCCGTGTACGCATATGGGCAGCCCGGGGGAAGGGATCAGCGTGCTGACTCGTCGGTCATGCGGGGCACCGACCTTCGCAAAGGTCGTGGCACTCGCTCACGACATATTTGCGGTTGGTCTGATCAGCAAAGGGAGCGGTAGACGGCACCGCTGGTTTGGCCCGTCTGCAAAAGTGAACGATAGGTGTCACGGGGTATCGTGGCGTGACGCCGTGGAAAAAACCACGCCGTTCCGGCCTCACGGGTTCACGACGGAAAAAGTCCGCTTTAAACCTTCAACTTCTAGAGGTTAGGCAAAACGAAGCCCCGCATTAAAATCCCTGTCGATTACACCCTGCTGGTCTAAATCGAACCCTGACAAATGTCAACCGCCATTCGTCTGACTGGCGGGCAGGGAGCGGCAGTGTTGACCACGGCGCACATACGTCCTCCGCGCTGGACCGGCCCATTTGTCTTTTTTTTTTTCGTTTACACTCATATTTTGGTGTTTGTGACATTTCAAAAATATTCAAGTGTTACAAAAAAGTATGTGGCATTTCAAAATATATTTAAATATTATAAAAATGTATATGTGTGTAATTTAAAAATGTAAGTTGCAATTGAAAAATGTTCATGCATTTTTCAAAATAATGTGTGTGACATTTTAAAAAAGAGGTAATATTACCGGGAGTCACATAACTTGCGCTTGATATTTAGTTTGATGCTAAAACTTAAAAAATACGAGTTTTTGGTCATCTAACTTGCGTTCACGTGCAAATACGGTTACTTTGCTTGTATTCAGACGTATTTACTTTGCTTGTATTCAGACGTATCCCGCCCTTATGTGGCATGCCAGCATGGCTATGGCCCACTGTTAGTGATTTTTTCCTTGCAGAAGTACCCTTGCTCTGCATTTAATTAAGCATAAGCCTTTCTTTGGGTTCCACTTGTCAGCATGAGGTGGTGGGAGAAATGAGAATTGTTAAGAATTAATTAAATATAGTTAATTATGGATAATCTCCACCTTGTAAACCGACAGACGGTTAGCCTTTTCTAACCGTCGTGTCTCTCCTCGCTCCCTCCCGAATGGATATGTCCATTCGTTCGTGTCCCTTCAGGGATATATAATGTACAGAGATCATCAATGAAAGTAATAGAGATTCATTTGTCTTCTTTTTTCACATCACGTTATCAGCACATGATAGACTCTACCACGAGAGCGAATTGGGCGGCGCTTGATTCCTTCGATCACGCACACTGGCGGAGCAATTTCATCGGCCAGGCAAGACGGGCGGCGCTCGGGCCTATCCCGGCGACCTCCGGCGTGGCTGCCCGCGACGTCGGGCCCTTAGGAACAGCCGCGGCATCTCCTGGCGCGTGGCACGCGATACGCTACAACGGCACCCTTCGGTGTGGCGCGCTGCAGCGGGAAACCGCAAGCAACGAGATCGGGAACGCAGCCCTACAGATTGCATCGAACGCGGCTGTACACCGGCCTTTCACGGAAAAAAATTATATGAGACCGGGTCTCATAAAATTCGGGTGAGACCCATCCTGATGGATGACATGTGGCATTAACAAATCACAAAGCATAGAATTTGTGAACGCAGCCCTACTGATGCTTTGTGATTTGTGAATGCCACGTGTCATTCATCAGGATGGGTCTCACCTGCTAACCCGTGAGACCTGGTCTCATAGAATTTTTTTTCCGCCTTTCACGGCAAAGGCGAGGATGCTTTGACATGCATGCATCTGTAAAAAGGAAAACTGGATCAGGAAATTATCCATTTGATTTCGCCTTCCTACTAACAAATTACAGATCTAATGAATGGTTTTGTTTTCTGCATATGCAAATCACTTTATACGAGCATGCACACATGGAGATGGATCGATTGCTGCCCAAACAGATCAGGGCAAAATGAGAAAGAACAGAGACGGATCTCCATCGATCCAAGGATTGAAGTCAAATAAACAACCCAACGATGCAAAGGGAAGAAGGTACAATTGGTCTTTATTTTACCTTACACTGGAAGATGAGGCCGTTGCACCTGTCAGGCACAACCCTCGGCCTATCTTCACGTAGAGCGGCGACGGAGGAGCGCAGTGGCCTTCAACTGGTCCTCGAATTCGACTCCATGAGGCAACGCCATAGGGAGCAGATGCGCATGCAGAGGCGTTCTCGGGCCACAGCCCTCGGCTCCGCGAGGTCGCTCCGCTCACGCGGCTCCCCTCAGAACGATTGCGACACCGGCGCTCGACCGACTTCGGTAATGGCGACAGCTCAACGCTCCTCCCACGCGTGGCCGGCTGCGACGGCGCACGACATGACGGTCTGGCAGACGACCTTGTTCCATAGGATGCGCGGCTTCCGGCAGCATGGTCGGCGGTGGAAGCACAAGGCGGCCGTCGTTTGGATCGGGATTGGGGGCAGTTGGTCGATGGGGACGAAAGTTGTCCCGTTGCCTCTCCCTTATCCGAATCTGGGCGGTGCGGGACTGTGGGCCGGCCGTATGGTTGAAAGGTCTAAGGCCCATCTCTGGGGGAGAGAAACGAAAAAAAAAGTAAGATGTGGGCAGTGCCCACTGCTTTGGGTTGTGCAGATTCTGCCAAGGATTTTTTCCTATTCTGTTTTGGCTTTCAGCTATGCAGTTTTTGAATGAATAGGATTTTTTCCTATTCTGTTTTGGCTTTCAGTATTTGCAGTAATGAATGTGTATTTTCCATTAGTATATCAACATATATGTTCCGGCAATGTGTAAATTGATATATGTTGATCTATGACAAGCCTTTTTTTACAATATAATTACTTTATGTGGGAGTAAAATAGATGATTTCATGCAGGATATGTTGAACATATCTAAGAAAGAATTTGCTGAGATTGCCATTAATGGCATCTAATTTTGGCTTGGCCATGGATGTCAAGACTAACTTGAAGACCCAGAGTCTCGGTTCCACCATAATCACATTGGTTAAGCGGGCTCCGTGCTATAGTTGATATAGCAAAGTATGTTGTTTTACACTTCATCTGACACCGCCTGCATCAGGTTCTCAAAATAGAGTGTGTGATGAAGGAGAATTCTCCAACACTCTGGAACTTCTTAAATGGAGTGATATGACCAGCAGAGGGTGGTAATTATACATGAAGTGTATATGAAATGGACACTCGTCTGATTTCATGACTTTGAGTCAGTGGCAACATACAACTCTAATGTGCATCAAATAAGCTGAGAGTTGAGATTCTGCAATTGTGCAGTTTCAGATGCCAATCTCATCGATGAAATGTGTTCCACTTTCAATCCTTTTATGAGGATTTTTGACTGAATAGTTTCCTCAATGGTGAAGGAAAGTGGAGACATGATGAGAAGCAAATATGAATGGAGCACAAAATGGCAAAAGTCATTTCTTGGAGAATGACAAAGCTAGCAGCTCTGAAGGTTGCTATGGTGTGGTCATATGACTAACATTGAAAGGAAATCTGATACTTTCAAGCATTTGGTGGGTCGGGAAGTGCAATCAATTGGCACGAGCAACAAGGCTCATGGGGAAATAAATGTTAGAAGCCATGCCCAGACTCAGTAAAATGAAGATCCACTACTTAGTGTCGATGACATGCTAGTGGACTTCGTTACCAGTGATATACAATGTATGTATTTATATATGAGCTTAATCATGTCTTAAAATTGGTTTCTTTCTCTATAAAAGCCTATTGGAATAATCCAATTGAGAAGACAATTGGTTAGCAGAAACTGAATCTACTAACATGATACTAAGGGAGATTAAGTATCTCAAGACTCTTGAGAAGAGTAGTGGAAATATCATGACAAATGTAGGTCGTGATGGGGTAATTGTTGGTTCTGGTCAAGCCATAATTGCACTCCCTAGGGGTACTATATGACAATCATGGATGCATTCATGCATCAAGATTCTACTCGTACCTTGCTGAGTTATAAGGATATCCGCAATGGTTTCTATGTTGAAACTCGTATAGTGAGTGAGGTTGGAAGCCTACTCATGACTCAACAAAAAGGATTTGAATGAAATCCTAGAGTAAAGGTCTTCTCTATCTTTTGGATTAATATACTACACATACATTAAATTGGATACGCATTTGGCGTACAAGATAATTTTCTAGAATCTTGATAAGTTCAAGAAATGGCATGGTTGCGTGGGTCTCCCTCGTATTGGGATGATAAATAAAATTATTGATGGTTCTACTACACACAATCTAATGGTGTGAATTTTCAAAATTCAATGGATTATGTGTGCACGATACGTGTAGACTGGAAAATTGATCACAAGGCCATCATATTTAAAGATAAAGGATGAGCCAGTAGATTTCCTTGTACAGGAGATGTATGTGATCCAATTCAACCATTATGGAATACTGAGATATTTCCTACTTCTTTTGGATGCATCGGCGAGATGGTCCAATGTGTGTCTTAGTTCTATAAGGAACCATGCTTTTACAAAGCTTATTATTCAAATCATTAATTTGAGAGCAAATCATCCTGAGCACGGGATAAAATCCATCAGAATGGATAGTGCTGTGAATTTAGTTCATGACCATTTGATGATTATGTTGGGGAACGTAGTAATTTCAAAAAAATTCCTACGCACACACAAAATCATGGTGATGCATAGCAACGAGAGGGGAGAGTGTTGTCTACGTACCCTCGTAGACCGAAGCGGAAGCGTTGACGCAACATAGAGGAAGTAGTCGTACGTCTTCCCGGTCCAGCCGATCCAAGCACCGTTACTCCGGCACCTCCGAGTTCTTAGCACACGTCCAGCTCGATGACGCTCCCCGGGCTCCGATCCAGCAAAGCTTCGGGGATGAGTTCCGTCAGCACGACGGCGTGATGACGATGATGATGTTCTACCGATGCAGGGCTTCGCCTAAGCACCGCAACAATATGACCGAGGTGGAATATGGTGGAGGGGGGCACCGCACACGGCTAAGGAACGATCACGAAGATCAACTTGTGTGTACTAGGGTGCCCCCTTGCCCCCATATATAAAGGAGGGAGGGGGAGGTGCGGCCGGCCCCAAGGGGTGCGCCTGGAGGAGTCCTACTCCCACCGGGAGTAGGACTCCCCCCTCTCTTGCCTTGTTGGAGAAGGAAAGGGGGAAGGAGAAGAGGAAAGGGGGGCGCCGCCCCCCCTTCCTTGTCCTATTCGGACTAGGGGGGAGGGGGCGCGCGGCCTGCCCTGGCCGGCCCCTCTCTTCTCCCTTATGGCCCATGAAGGCCCATTAACCCCCGGGGGGTTCCGGTAACCCCTCGGTACTCCGGTAAAATGCCGATTTCACCCAGAACGATTCAGATGTCCAAATATAGGCTTCCAATATATCGATCTTTATGTCTCGACCATTTTGAGACTCCTCGTCATGTCCGTGATCACATCCGGGACTCCGAACTACCTTCGGTACATCAAAATGTATAAACTCATAATAACTGTCATCGTAATGTTAAGCGTGCGGACCCTACGGTTCGAGAACAATGCAGACATGACCGAGATACGTCTCCGGTCAATAACCAATAGCGGGACCTGGATGCCCATATTGGCTCCTACATATTCTACGAAGATCTTTATCGGTCAGACCGCATAACAACATGCGTTGTTCCCTTTGTCATCGGTATGTTACTTGCCCGAGATTCGATCATCGGTATCCAATACCTAGTTCAATCTCGTTGCCGGCACGTCTCTTTACTCGTTCCGTAATACATCATCTCACAACTAACATATTATTTGCAATGCTTGCAAGGCTTATGTGATGTGCATTACCGAGAGGGCCCAGAGATACCTCTCCGACTATCGGAGCGACAAATCCTAATCTTGAAATACGCCAACCCAACAAGTACCTTTGGAGACACCTGTAGAGCACCTTTATAATCACCCAGTTACGTTGTGACGTTTGGTAGCACACAAAGTGTTCCTCCGGTAAACGGGAGTTGCATAATCTCATAGTCATAGGAACATGTATAAGTCATGAAGAAAGCAATAGCAACATACTAAACGATCGGGTGCTAAGCTAATGGAATGGGTCATGTCAATCAGATCATTCAACTAATGATGTGACCTCGTTAGTCAAATAACAACTCTTTGTTCATGGTTCGAAAACATAACCATCTTTGATTAACGAGCTAGTCAAGTAGAGGCATACTAGTGACACTCTGTTTGTTTATATAGTCACACATGTATTATGTTTCCGGCTAATACAATTCTAGCATGAATAATAAACATTTATCATGATATATGAGGAAATAAATAATAACTTTATTATTGCCTCTAGGGCATATTTCCTTCAGTCTCCCACTTGCACTAGAGTCAATAGTCTAGATTACACAGTAATGATTCAAACACCCATGGAGCTTTGGTGTTGATCATGTTTTGCTCGTGGAAGAGTCTTAGTCAACGGGTCTGCTACATTCAGATCTGTATGTATCTTGCAAATCTCTATGTCTCCCACCTGGACTAGACCCCGGATGGAATTGAAGCGTCTCTTTATGTGCTTGGTTCTCTTGTGAAATCTGGATTCCTTTGCCAAGGCAATTGCACCAGTATTGTCACAAAAGATTTTCATTGGACCCGATGCACTAGGTATGACACCTAGATCGAATATGAACTCCTTCATCCAGACTCCATCATTTGCTGCTTCCGAAGCAGCTATGTACTCCGCTTCACATGTAGATCCCACCACGACGCTTTGTTTAGAACTGCACCAACTGACAGCTCCACCGTTTAACGTAAACACGTATCCGGTTTGCGATTTAGAATCGTCCAGATCAGTGTCAAAGCTTGCATCAACGTAACCGTTTACGACGAGCTCTTTGTCACCTCCATATACGAGAAACATATCCTTAGTCCTTTTCAGGTACTTCAGGATGTTCTTGACCGCTGTCTAGTGATCCACTCCTGGATTACTTTGGTACCTCCCTGCTAAACTTATAGCAAGGCACACATCAGGTCTGGTACACAACATTGCATACATGATAGAGCCTATGGCTGAAGCATAGGGAACATCTTTCATTTTCTCTCTATCTTCTGCAGTGGTCGGGCATTGAGTCTTACTCAACTTCACACCTTGTAGTACAGGCAAGAATCCTTTCTTTGCTTGATCCATTTTGAACTTCTTCAAAACTTTGTCAAGGTATGTGCTTTGTGAAAGTCCAATTAAGCGTCTTGATCTATCTCTATAGATCTTGATGCCCAATATGTAAGCAGCTTCACCGAGGTCTTTCATTGAAAAATTCTTATTCAAATATCCCTTTATGCTATCCAGAAATTCTATATCATTTCCGATTAGTAATATGTCATCCACATATAATATCAGAAATGCTACAGAGCTCCCACTCACTTTCTTGTAAATACAGGCTTCTCCAAAAGTCTGTACAAACCCAAATGCTTTGATCACACTATCAAAGCGTTTATTCCAACTCCGAGAGGCTTGCACCAGTCCATAAATGGATCGCTGGAGCTTGCACTCTTTGTTAGCTCCCTTTGGATCGATAAAACCTTCTGGTTGCATCATATACAACTCTTCTTCCAGAAATCCATTCAGGAATGCAGTTTTTACATCCATCTGCCAAATTTCATAATCATAAAATGCGGCAATTGCTAACATGATTCGGACAGACTTAAGCATCGCTACGGGTGAGAAGGTCTCATCGTAGTCAATCCCTTGAACTTGTCGAAAACCTTTTGCGACAAGTCGAGCTTTGTAGACAGTAACATTACCGTCAGCGTCAGTCTTCTTCTTGAAGATCCATTTATTCTCAATTGCTTGCCGACCATCGGGCAAGTCAACCAAAGTCCACACTTTGTTCTCATACATGGATCCCATCTCAGATTTCATGGCTTCAAGCCATTTCGCGGTATCTGGGCTCACCATCGCTTCTTCATAGTTCGTAGGTTCATCATGATCTAGTAGCATGACTTCCAGAACAGGATTGCCGTACCACTCTGGTGTGGATCTTACTCTGGTTGATCTACGAGGTTCTGTAGTAACTTGATCTGAAGTTGCATGATCATCATCATTAACTTCCTCACTAATTAGTTTAGACGTCACAGAAACTGGTTCGTGTGATGCGCTATTTCCCAATAAGGGAGCAGGCATAGTTACCTCATCAAGTTCTACTTTCCTCCCACTCACTTCTTTCGAGAGAAACTCCTTCTCTAGAAAGGATCCATTTTTAGCAACGAATGTCTTGCCTTCGGATCTGTGATAGAAGGTGTACCCAACAGTTTCCTTTGGGTATCCTATGAAGACACATTTCTCCGATTTGGGTTCGAGCTTATCAGGTTGAAGCTTTTTCACATAAGCATCGCAGCCCCAAACTTTAAGAAACGACAACTTTGGTTTCTTGCCAAACCATAGTTCATAAGGCGTCGTCTCAACGGATTTTGATGGTGCTCTATTTAACGTGAATGCGGCCGTCTCTAAAGCATAACCCCAAAATGATAGCGGTAAATCTGTAAGAGACATCATAGATCGCACCATATCAAGTAAAGTACGATTGCGAAGTTTGGACACACCACCACGTTGTGGTGTTCCGGGTGGCGTGAGTTGTGAAACTATTCCGCATTGTTTCAAATGTAGACCAAACTCGTAACTCAAATATTCTCCTCCACGATCAGATCGTAGAAACTTTATTTTCTTGTTACGATGATTTTCAACTTCACTCTGAAATTCTTTGAACTTTTCAAATGTTTCAGACTTATGTTTCATTAAGTAGATATACCCATATCTGCTCAAATCATCTGTGAAGGTGAGAAAATAACAATATCCGCCACAAGCTTCAATATTCATCGGACCACATACATCTGTATGTATGATTTCCAACAAATCCGTTGCTCTCTCTATAGTACCGGAGAACGGTGTTTTAGTCATCTTGCCCATGAGGCACGGTTCGCAAGTACCAAGTGATTCATAATCAAGTGGTTCCAAAAGTCCATCAGTATGGAGTTTTTTCATGCGCTTTACGCCGATATGACCTAAACGGCAGTGCCACAAATAAGTTGCACTATCATTATCAACTCTACATCTTTTGGCTTCAACATTATGAATATGTGTATCACTACTATCGAGATTCATCAAAAATAGACCACTCTTCAAGGGTACATGACCATAAAAGATATCACTCATAT
Source organism: Aegilops umbellulata (assembly GCA_032464435.1). Lineage (NCBI taxonomy): Eukaryota > Viridiplantae > Streptophyta > Magnoliopsida > Poales > Poaceae > Aegilops > Aegilops umbellulata. The sequence continues at coordinate 416,562,017 of CP136055.1, read as the reverse complement.
AAATAGAACAACCATTATTCTCTGATTTAAATGAATAACCGTTTCGCATCAAACAAGATCCAGATATAATGTTCATGCTCAACGCTGGCACCAAATAACAATTATTTAGGTCTAATACTAATCCTGAAGGTAGATGTAGAGGTAGCGTGCCGAATGCGATCACATCGACTTTGGAACCATTTCCCATGTGCATCGTCACCTCGTCCTTTGCCAGTGTTCGCTTAATTCGTAGTCCCTGTTTTGAGTTGCAAATATTAGCAACAGAACCAGTATCAAATACCCAGGTGCTAGTGCGAGCTCTAGTAAGGTACACATCAATAACATGTATATCACATATACCTTTGTTCACCTTGCCATCCTTCTTATCCGCCAAATACTTGGGGCAGTTCCGCTTCCAGTGACCAGTCTGCTTGCAATAGAAGCACTCAGTTTCAGGCTTAGGTCCAGACTTAGGTTTCTTCTCTGGAGCAGCAACTTGCTTGCTGTTCTTCTTGAAGTTCCCCTTCTTTTTCCCTTTGCCCTTTTTCTTGAAACTAGTGGTCTTGTTGACCATCAACACTTGATGCTCCTTCTTGATTTCTACCTCCGCAGCCTTTAGCATTGCGAAGAGCTCGGGAATCGTCTTATCCATTCCTTGCATATTATAGTTCATCACGAAGCCTTTGTAGCTTGGTGGAAGTGATTGGAGAATTCTATCAATGATGCAATCATCTGGAAGATTAACTCCCAGTTGAATCAAGTGATTACAATACCCAGACATTTTGAGTATATGCTCACTGACAGAACTATTCTCCTCCATCTTGCAGCTATAGAACTTATTGGAGACTTCATATCTCTCAATCCGGGCATTTTGTTGGAATATTAACTTCAACTCCTGGAACATCTCATATGCCCCATGACGTTCAAAACATCGTTGAAGTCCCGGCCGTAAAACATGGTACACTGAACTACTGAGTAGTCATCAGCTTTGCTCTGCCAGACGTTCATAACATCTGGTGTTGCTCCTGCAGCAGACCTGGCACCCAGCGGTGCTTCCAGGACGTAACTCTTCTGTGCAGCAATGAGGATAATCCTCAAGTTACTGACCCAGTCCATGTAATTGCTACCATCATATTTCAACTTTGCTTTCTCAAGGAATGCATTAAAATTCAACGGAACAACAGCACGGGCCATCTATCTACAATCAACATAAACAAGCAAGATACTATCAGGGACTAAGTTCATGATAAATTTAAGTTCAATTAATCATATTACTTAAGAACTCCCACTTAGATAGACATCCCTCTAATCTTCTAAGTGATCACGTGATCCAAATTAACTAAACCATAACCGATCATCACGTGAAATGGATTAGTCTTCAATGGTGAACATCATTATGTTGATCATATCTACTATATGATTCACGCTCGACCTTTCGGTCTCCGTGTTCCGAGGCCATATCTGCATATGCTAGGCTCATCAAGTATAACCCGAGTATTCTGCGTGTGCAAAACTGGCTTGCACCCGTTGTAGATGGACGTAGAGCTTATCACACCCGATCATCACGTGGTGTCTGGGCACGACGAACTTTGGCAACGGTGCATACTCAGGGAGAACACTTCTTGATAATTTAGTGAGAGATCATCTTATAATGCTATCGTCAATCAAAGCAAGATAAGATGCATAAAAAGATAAACATCACATGCAATCAATATAAGTGATATGATATGGCCATCATCATCTTGTGCTTGTAATCTCCATCTCCGAAGCACCGTCATGATCACCATCGTCACCGGCGCGACACCTTGATCTCCATCGTAGCATCGTTGTCGTCTCGCCAATCTTATGCTTCTACGACTATCGCTACCGCTTAGTGATAAAGTAAAGCATTACAGGGCGATTGCATTGCATACAATAAAGCGACAACCATATGGCTCCTGCCAGTTGCCGATAACTCAGTTACAAAACATGATCATCTCATACAATAAAATTTAGCATCATGCCTTGATCATATCACATCACAACATGCCCAGCAAAAACAAGTTAGACGTTCTCTACTTTGTTGTTGCAAGTTTTACGTGGCTGCTACGGGCTTAAGCAAGAACCAATCTCGCCTACGCATCAAAACCACAACGATAGTTCGTCAAGTTGATGCCGTTTTAACCTTCGCAAGGACCGGGCGTAGCCACACTCGGTTCAACTAAAGTTGGAGAAACTGACACCCGCCAGCCACCTGTGTGCAAAGCACGGCGGTAGAACCAGTCTCGCGTAAGCGTACGCGTAATGTCGGTCCGGGCCGCTTCATCCAACAATACCGTCGAACCAAAGTATGACAAGCTGGTAGGCAGTATGACTTATATCGCCCACAACTCACTTTTGTTCTACTCGTGCAAATAACATCAAACCATAATAACCTAGGCTCGGATGCCACTGTTGGGGAACGTAGTAATTTCAAAAAAAAATCCTATGCACACACAAGATCATGGTGATGCATAGCAACGAGAGGGGAGAGTGTTGTCTACGTACCCTCGTAGACCGAAGCGGAAGCTTTGACGCAACATAGAGGAAGTAGTCGTACGTCTTCCCGGTCCAGCCGATCCAAGCACCATTACTCTGGCACCTCCGAGTTCTTAGCACACATCTAGCTCGATGACGCTCCCCGGGCTCCGATCCAGCAAAGCTTCGGGGATGAGTTCCGTCAGCACGACGGCGTGATGACGATGATGATGTTCTACCGATGTAGGGCTTCGCCTAAGCACCGCAACGATATGACCGAGGTGGAATATGGTGGAGGGGGGCACCGCACACGGCTAAGGAACGACCACGAAGATCAACTTGTGTGTACTAGGGTGCCCCTTGCCCCCGTATATAAAGAAGGGAGGGGGAGGTGCGGCCGGCCCCAAGGGGTGCGCCTGGAGGAGTCCTACTCCCACCGGGAGTAGGACTCCCCCCTCTCTTGCCTTGTTGGAGAAGGAAAGGGGGAAGGAGAAGAGGAAAGGGAGGCGCCGTCCCCCCCTTCCTTGTCCTATTCGGACTAGGGGGGAGGGGGCGCGCGGCCTGCCCTGGCCGGCCCCTCTCTTCTCCCTTATGGCCCATGAAGGCCCATTAACCCCCCGGGGGGTTCCGGTAACCCCTCGGTACTCCGGTAAAATGCCGATTTCACCCGGAACGATTCCGATGTCCAAATATAGGCTTCCAATATATCGATCTTTATGTCTCGACCATTTCGAGACTCCTCGTCATGTCCGTGATCACATCCGGGACTCCGAACTACCTTCAGTACATCAAAATGTATAAACTCATAATAATTGTCATCGTAACGTTAAGCGTGCGGACCCTACGGTTCGAGAACAATGCAGACATGACCGATACACGTCTCCGGTCAATAACCAATAGCGGGATCTGGATGCCCATATTGGCTCCTACATATTCTACGAAGATCTTTATCGGTCAGACCGCATAACAACATACATTGTTCCCTTTGTCATCGGTATGTTACTTGCCCGAGATTCGATCGTCGGTATCCAATACCTAGTTCAATCTCGTTGCTGGCAAGTCTCTTTACTCGTTCTATAATACATCATCTCACAACTAACATATTAGTTGCAATGCTTGCAAGGCTTATGTGATGTGCATTACCGAGAGGGCCCAGAGATACCTCTCCGACTATCGTAGCGACAAATCCTAATCTCGAAATACGCCAACCCAACAAGTACCTTTGGAGACACCTGTAGAGCACCTTTATAATCACCCAGTTACGTTGTGATGTTTGGTAGCACACAAAGTGTTCCTCCGGTAAACGGGAGTTGCATAATCTCATAGTCATAGGAACATGTATAAGTCATGAAGAAAGCAATAGCAACATACTAAACGATCGGGTGCTAAGCTAATGGAATGGGTCATGTCAATCAGATCATTCAACTAATGATGTGACCTCGTTAATCAAATAACAACTCTTTGTTCATGGTTAGGAAACATAACCATCTTTGATTAACGAGCTAGTCAAGTAGAGGCATACTAATGACACTCTGTTTGTTTATATATTCACACATGTATTATGTTTCCGGCTAATACAATTCTAGCATGAATAATAAACATTTATCATGATATATGAGGAAATAAATAATAACTTTATTATTGCCTCTAGGGCATATTTCCTTCAGATTACTGCCTAGATTGAGGCATAACTGTGGAGCATATTGGTACTTTGTGAACATACCTAGATTGGTTTTGCGGAATCACTTGTCAAGAGGATAAGTTGATAGCAAGATTGCTCCTACAGAATTTTAATCTCCCAACATCTAGTTGGGGACATTGCAGTTTTACATACTGCATATACAAATTCGACGAACTGCATATTATATGGTCTCCCCGTTGCAGTTAGTACGTGGAAATGAGTAAGTATTTCCCATATGCGATAATTCGGTTGTGTTGGATACATACTGAGCTCACCACCGCAGCGTACATATATGGATCCTCATAGAGAAATGGGGATCTATGTGAGGTACAATTCTCCGTCGGTCGTAAAAGTACCTGAAGTCCTTAGAAGGGGACTTGTTTATGGCCCGATACACTGGTTATATTTTGATGAGGAGATTTTTCCGGCATTAGGGGGAGATAATAACCACATTAAATGCCAGGAAAATAGAATGAGATGTGAATAGACATCTAGTCCTTAGGTCCACATACGAATGAGTCTGAACTGGAGGTTTAGAAGATTATCAATTTGCAAAGTATCGCAAACAATCTGCCAGTTGCATTTACTATGTATATAGGTGTCACAAAGTAAAATGTTCCCATAGTGAATGTGTCAGAAAGAGTGGATGTGACCCATAGGTCCACTCAGCCACCGATGAGGGGGAGGAATCTGGACACAAGAGGACAAGGCTTCATGGAATCGTCCAAGGGGAATGAGGAATCCTCAAACAGTAAATGCAGGTCAACTTCATGTTGATATTCAACCAAGGGTTGAAGGACACCTGAAGGATGTTGGACACATCCAGAACCCATCACGAGTGTGCACACAATTTTTTTTGTGCTGGGACATCGGAAGACCTTGACTCAACTGTTGTGGGAAATCACAAAGAGTCAAAAGGTAATGATGAAATCTCCACTATGGATATGGATTTGGAAGAATCATATAATAAAGACTACATTATGTCGACATTTATTTATCCTCATTAATTGCAAAAGACCTTGGATTGGATCTAGAACCTAAGTCCATGCATGGCTGAGTGTCTAAAACGCTCTAGTTGATCCAAAGGAAGGCAGCAATAGAGGATGCGCTCGCTCTCAAGAAGAGGAGGTATTGACCTGATCAGTAATACCTACTCCTCTGAATTTGTTCCCTGGGGGAGCAAATGGGTTTTTGTTCGTGTGAGGAATGAAAACAATGAGGTGGTGAGACATGAAGCGAGGCTTGTAGCACAGAGGTTCACGCAGAGACCTGTCATTGTTTAAGATGACACATAATCTCCTGATATGAGTGGAATAATGTTCCGATATTTAATATCACTGGCATTGAATAATGAATTTTTATATCCAACTGATGGATGATGTGACTTCATAGTTTTGCGAGTCACTTGATTCGAATATCTATATGATAGTTCCCAAGGGAATGAAGATTTCGAATTTAATTGCAACATGTATTGCATAAAGCTTCAGAAGTCATTTTATGGCTGGAAGTAGTCGGGATGGATGTGGTATGACCGACTGAGTGAGTTCCTTTTCTAGAAGGATTACTCAAACTTTGATGATTGTTCATGTATGTTCATCAAGAAATCCAAAGAGGGATTTTGTACAATTTCTGTGTATGTTCATGATCTGAGTATCATTAGAGCTACACAAGATATACATGATACAATCATATCATCTTAAGATGGAGTGTACGATTTAAGATTTGCTTGAGACCAAATTTTGATTGAATTTGGAACTTGAGCGTATTCCTTCGGGAATATTTGTTCATCAGTCCACATTTATCCAAAAGATTGTTGAAAGTTCAACATGGATAAGTCATATCCATTAAAGAACTATGGTTTTGATATCTCTGGATTACTAGAGATAAGGACCCATTAAGGCCTAATGGCAGTGACGAAGAGATATTTGGACTTGGGTTTCCATATCGCGGTGCAATGAGAGCACAGGTGTATCTAGCAAACTGCACCAGACCTGGTATTTCATTAGCAGTAAATTTATTAGCTAGATACAATGCATCACTGATTAAAAGGCGTTGGGTTGGTGTGAAGAATATTTTTAGATATCTTCTCGACACTATAGATCTTGGTTTGTTCTATGAGAAAAAAAATCAAGATATGACCATGGTTGGATATTGTGATGCTGGGTATATATTAGATTCCCATAATCCTAGATCACAGACTGGTTTTTGTCTCCTCGAATGAAGGTGTGACCTTCTCTGGGAAGTCGAGAAGACATATTTTAGTGGCTGCATCCACTAATCATTCTGAAATCGTTGATTTGTATGAAGCATCACATGAATGTATGTGACTTCACAGAATGATGAACTTTGTTGAAAGTTCAAGAGGGGTTGGTTGGTAGGAATCACCCATCATTATCTATGAAGATAATGTTTTGTTTGTATTATGATGATGCAGACAGGTTATAAAGAGAACACTAGAATGTGTATGGCTCTAAAAGTATTTCATTCCCCGTGAGTTGAAGAAATGTGGGAGATAAATGTCTTGCAAATGAAGTCATGGGATAATTTTGGTGATTTATTCACAAAGTTTTTACCAAGTTCTCTATTTCAGAAATAAGTTAATGGAATTGGTATGAGGTGACTTTATTATTTGCAAGGTTCAGGGGGAGTGCACTCCTGAACGATAACCTGTTCGAGATCTTCGGATCTTTTGTATTGCACTCTTTTCCTTTATGAGTTTTTCCTAAATGGTTTCTCATGAAAGGTTTTTAATGAGGCAATAGTAATACAAATAGTAAGATATGTCGGTTTCTCCTTATTTTCCCACGGGGTTTTTGTAAGGAGTTTTTCATGGCATATTATGTATATCTCCTCATATTTTTTCCACGGGTTTTTTTGGAGGAGAAACTCCGCCTATGTTGTCTCAACATAGCCGGTCCCAAGCCCGGGTAAAGGAGGAGGGTTGTGATAGGCTTGGCGAGCCAACGTAAAAACTCAGCCACTCTTATGGAGATGAAACCCAAAAGATTTTCGTTGGGGCGTAACCCTCTCAGCGACGCGCCACATCGGAACCCGGGTGTGGTGAAAAATGGGCAAGGGCCGGGCCATCACCCCCCAAGTGGCGCGCCGTATCTTGATCCGGATACGGTGGCAAGTGAGCGAGGATCGGGTCGTCACATCCTTAGTGGCGCGCTACATCGGCGCCCGGGTGTAGTGGAAAATGAGCAAGGGTCTTCGCATTTGACTCGACGAGTGCGAAGGGTAAGGAAGCTAGCCGAGCCTAGGAGGATTCGCTTAGGTAGCTGGAACGTAGGGTCTCTCACATGGAAGCTTCGGGAGCTAGTTGATGCAGCGGTGAGGAGAGGTGTTGATATCCTTTGCGTCCAAGAAACCAAATGGAGAGGATAGAAGGCGAAGGAGGTGGAGGATACCGGCTTCAAGCTATGGTACACGGGGACGGCTGCAAACAAAAATGGCGTAGGCATCTTGATCAACAAGAGCCTCAAGTATGGTGTGGTAGACGTCAAGAGACGTGGGGACCGGATTATCCTGGTCAAGCTGGTAGTTGAGGACTTGGTTCTCAATGTTATCAGCGTGTATGCCCCGCAAGTAGGCCACAATGAGAACACCAAGAGGGAGTTCTGGGAAGGCCTGGAAGACATGGTTAGGAGTGTACCGATTGGTGAGAAGCTCTTCATAGGAGGAGACCTCAATGGCCACGTGGGTACATCTAACACAGGTTTTGAAGGGGCGCATGGGGGCTTTGGCTATGGCGTCAGGAATCAAGAAGGAGAAGATGTCTTAAGCTTTGCTCTAGCCTACAACACGATTGTAGCTAACACCCTCTTTAGAAAGAGAGAATCACATCTAGTGACTTTTAGTAGTGGCCAACACTCTAGCCAGATTGATTTCATCCTCTCTCGAGACGAGAAGATAGGCGTGCGTGCCTAGACTGTAAGGTGATACCTGGAGAGAGTGTTGTACCCCAGCATAAGCTGGTGGTTGCTGACTTCCACTTTCGGATTCGTGTCCAGCGGGATAAGCGTGCCAAAGTCGCTAGAACGAAGTGGTGGAAGCTCAAGGGGGAGGTAGCCTAGGTGTTCAAGGAGAGGGTCATTAAGGAGGGCCCTTGGGAGGAAGGAGGGGATGCGGACAATGTGTGGATGAAGATGGCGACTTGCATTCGTAAGGTGGCCTCGGAGTAGTTTGGAGTGTCCAGGGGAAGGAGAAGCGAAGATAAGGATACCTGGTGGTGGAATGATGACGTCCAGAAGGCGATTAAAGAGAAGAAAGATTGCTTCAGACGACTATACCTGGATAGGAGTGCAGACAACATAGAGAAGTACAAGATGGCGAAGAAGGCCGCAAAGCGAGTTGTTGGTGAAGCAAGGGGTCGGGCATATGAGGACCTCTACCAACAGTTAGGCACGAAGGAAGGTGAAAGGGACATCTATAAGATGGCCAAGATCCGAGAGAGGAAGACGAGGGACATTGGCCAAGTCAAATGCATCAAGGACGGAGCAGGACAACTCTTGGTGAAGGACGAGGAGATTAAACATAGATGGCGGGAGTACTTCGACAAGCTGTTCAATGGGGAGAATGAGAGTTCTACCATTGAACTGGACGACTCCTTTGATGAGACCAGCATGCGTTTTGTGCGGCGAATCCAAGAGTCTGAGCTGAAGGAGGCTTTAAAAAGGATGAAAGGAGGCAATGCGATGGGCCCTGATTGTATCCCCATTGAGGTGTGGAAAGGCCTCGGGGACATAGCAATAGTATGGCTAACCAAGCTTTTCAACCTCATTTTTCGGGCAAACAAGATGCCAAAAGAATGGAGACGGAGTATATTAGTACCAATCTTCAAGAACAAGGGGGATGTTCAGAGGTGTACTAATTACCATGGAATTAAGCTGATGAGCCATACAATGAAGCTATGGGAGAGAGTCATTGAGCACCGTTTAAGAAGAATGACAAGCGTGACCAAAAATCAGTTTGGTTTCATGCCTGGGAGGTCGACCATGGAAGCCATTTTCTTGGTACGACAACTTATGGAGAGATATAGGGAGCAAAAGAAGGACTTGCATATGGTGTTCATTGACTTGGAGAAGGCCTATGATAAGATACCGCGGAATGTCATGTGGTGGGCCTTGGAGAAACGCAAAGTCCCAGCAAAGTACATTACCCTCATCAAGGACATGTACGATAATGTTGTGACAAGTGTTCGAACAAGTGATGTCGACACCGATGACTTCCCGATTAAGATAGGACTGCATCAGGGGTCAGCTTTGAGCCCTTATCTTTTTGCATTGGTGATGGATGAGGTCACAAGGGATATACAAGGAGATATCCCATGGTGTATGCTCTTTGCGGATGATGTGGTGCTAGTTGACGATAGTCGGACGGGGGTAAATAGGAAGTTAGAGTTATGGAGACAAACCTTGGAATCGAAAGGGTTTAGGCTTAGTAGAACTAAAACCGAGTACATGATGTGCGGTTTCAGTACTACTAGGTGTGAGGAGGAGGAGGTTAGCCTTGATGGCCAGGTGGTACCTCGGAAGGACACCTTTCGGTATTTGGGGTCAATGTTGCAGGAGGATGGGGGTATTGATGAAGATGTGAACCATCGAATCAAAGCTGGATGGATGAAGTGGCGCCAAGCTTCTGGCATTCTCTATGACAAGAGAGTGCCACAAAAGCTAAAAGGCAAGTTCTACAGGATGGCGGTTCGACCCACAATGTTGTATGGCGCGGAGTGTTGGCCGACTAAAAGGCGACATGTTCAACAGTTAGGTGTGGCGGAGATGCGTATGTTGAGATGGATGTGTGGCCACACGAGGAAGGATCGAGTCCGGAATGATGATATACGAGATAGAGTTGGGGTAGCACCAATTGAGGAGAAGCTTGTCCAACATCGTCTGAGATGGTTTGGGCATATTCAGCGCAGGCCTCCAGAAGCTCCAGTGCATAGCGGACGGCTAAAGCGTGCGGAGAATGTCAAGAGAGGGCGGGGTAGACCGAATTTGACATGGGAGGAGTCCGTTAAGAGAGACCTGAAGGATTGGAGTATCACCAAAGAGCTAGCTATGAACAGGGGTGCGTGGAAGCTTGCTATCCATGTGCCAGAGCCATGAGTTGGTTGCGAGATCTTATGGGTTTCACTTCTAGCCTACCCCAACTTGTTTGGGACTAAAGGCTTTGTTGTTGTTGTTGTTGTTGTTGTTGTTGTTGTTGTTGTTGTTGTTGTTGTTGTTGTTGTTGTTGTTGTTGTTGTTGTTGTTGTTGTTGTTGTTGTTGTTGTTTTTTCGGAGGAGCACTTTTCAAGATGATGACTCTACATAATCAAGGCGAAGATTAGGGGGAGTGTTAAGAATTAATTAAATATAGTTTTTTTTTCGAAAAGGGGGATTACCCCAGCCTCTGCATCAAAAAGATGCATACGGCTCATATTATTAAAAATAAATCCAGTAACAAAGTCGTCATGTATCTTGGTGCGAAGAGAAAAAACAAAATGCTCTAGAGAGCTCAAACCCAAAGCCACAACCGGCTGGCAAACACAATAGGAGCACTACATGCCTATCCTATTACATGACCGCCATCCAAACCGGTTGAAAATATCCCGCGCTACCATCTCCCATCGGGTAGACGCAGTAACCAAACGCTCCCTGGCCTCCGTCGGAGTGAGTAGCGACCACATACGGATGAAGGCCGTGGCCCTGAAGATAACCTGCAAAAAGTGAATATTTGTTGATCTGTTAAAAACCAAGTCATTTCTGCAGTTCCATACTGCCCAAAGTAGAGCACAAACACCAACACGAATGTGTCTTGCAGTATCGGAATCAACCCATCAAGCCATGTTCCAAATAACATATTGATAGAGGTGGGCTGAATGATATTAAAAGCAATATTAATTGATCGCCACAGAATCTTAGCCAACGAACAATCGAGAAAGAGGTGTTTGATGTTTTCGTTATGATCGCAAAAGCTACACCTAGATGAGCCCATCCAGTTGCGTTTTGCTAGGTTATCCTTAGTCAAAATAACTTGTTTATGCACAAACCACATAAACACTTTGATACGTAAGGGAACCTTAACTCTCCAAACGTGAATCGAGGAAGGGACAACGCTAGTGTTAATGACATCCAGATACATAGACTTAACTGAGAACACAGCGTTCCTAGTAAGTTTCCAAGACAGCTGATCTGGTTGCTGGGTCAACTGCACCTGCATTAGACGTCTAACCAGATGGAGCCAGGCCTCCCAACGATTTCCAACTAGCGTTCTCCGAAAACTAATATTGAGAGGAGTGGATTGTAAAACAGTTGCAACGTAGGCTTCTCTACGTCTCACAATGTTGTACAAAGTGGGATATTGAAGTGCAAGGGGAGTCTCCCCAAGCCACGTATCCTCCCAAAACCTCGTAGTGGCACCATTCCCGATAATAAATTTTGACTTGTTGAAAAAAAATTATTTAATTCTCATCAAACTCTTCCAAAAAGGTGAGTCGGAAGGCCTCACATTTACCTGAGCCAAGGTTTTAGCATAAAGATACTTATTACGCAAAATCTGTGCCCAAGTAGCTTCCGTCTCAGATGACAGTTTAAATAGCCACTTGCTAAGTAGACATATGTTTTTGACTTCCAAATTTTCAATACCTAGACCCCCTTGGTCCTTTGGCCTACATATTATATCCCACTTAGCAAGCCTATATTTTCGTTTGAGCTCGTCATTCTGCCAAAAGAATCGAGATCGGTAGAAATCTAACCTTTTCCTGACTCCCACCGGAACCTGGAAAAAGGATAAGAGAAACATAGGCATACTAGTAAGGACCGAATTGATCAGAATCAAGCGTCCTCCGTATGACATGAGCTTCCCTTTCCAACAGCTCAGTTTCTTTTCAAAGTGATCCTCGATGCATTTACACTCCAAGTTAGTCAGCTTACGATGATGAATGGGTATACCTAAGTACGTAAACGGTAAGGAACCCAATTCACATCCGAACAATTGTTTATACGAGTCCTGGTCATCCTTTGCTCTTCCAAAGCAAAACAATTCGCTCTTGTGGAAGTTTATTTTGAGGCCAGACAATTGTTCGAATAAGCATAATAGCAGCTTCATGTTTCTTGCTTTCGCCAAGTCATGCTCCATGAAGATGATAGTATCATCAGCATACTGTAGAATGGAAATCCCTCCGTCAACTAGATGTGGGACTAGGCCACCTACCTGCCCTGCATCCTTTGCCCTGCCTATTAAGATAGTGAGCATATCAGCCACTATGTTGAACAGGATCGGTGACATCGGATCTCCTTGCCTTAGCCCCTTGTGTGTTTGGAAATAGTGACCTATGTCGTCATTCACTTTAATCCCTACACTCCCTTTTTGCGTAAAGGAATCAATCTGGTTTCTCCATGCCGGATCAAAACCTTTCATACGCAACGCTTGTTGAAGGAAAGGCCATTTTACTTTATCATATGCTTTTTCAAAATCCACTTTAAAAACTACGCCATCAAGTTTTTTTGAGTGGATTTCATGGAGCGTTTCATGCAAGACAACAACCCCTTCAAGGATGTTTCTATCAGGCATGAAAGCAGTCTGGGACGGATGAACCACAGAGTGCGCAATCTGCGTTAGTCTATTCGTCCCGACCTTGGTGAAAATTTTGAATCTCACATTAAGCAAACATATCGGTCTAAAATGCTCAATACGAACCGAGTCTGTCTTCTTAGGAAGAAGAGTTATCGTTCCAAAATTCAGCTTCAACAACTGAAGATGACCCTCAAAGAACTCCTGGAACATGGGCATCAAATCACCCTTAATAAAATGCCAGCACTTTTTGTAGAACTCCACCGGAAACCCATCCGGTCCTGGAGCCTTAGTATTCTCCATTTGTGCAATGGCCTCAAACACCTCTTTCTCAGAAAAAGGAGCAGTCAGGATCTCATTTTCGGCAGTCTCAAGTTGAGGAACATCCTCAACCCTCGACTCATCTAAGGACACAAAATTCTCTTCCAGGGGACCAAACAGCTGCTTATAATAGTTGGTAATGTAGACTTTCAGATTGTCTTGACCAACTATCGTCCCTTCGTCTTGCTCTAGCTGGAAAATTATTTTCTTACGATGCTTCCCATTAGCAACCATATGAAAGAATTGAGTATTATCCTCGCCTTGTACTATCTTGCGAACCTTAGCTCGCAACGCCCACTTCAATTCCTCCTCGCAAAGAATCTCTTTAAGTCGCATCTCCGCCTCCATCTTTGTTTCCAACTCACTGGAATCCAAGATAGAAGTTTCAGCTTTAACTTCAAGGTTTTGAATAAGAAGAAGAAGTCTCTCCTTCTCCGCCTTATAAATACCATGCGTGTGTTTAGCCCATCCACGAAGGAACCTTCGGAGATGACGAATCTTGCATTGCCATCGCTCGATAGGTGTCCTTCCTCCTGAGTCTTTAGCCCACTCCTGAGCTAGCAACTCAAGGAAACCCTCTCGTTCAAACCAGGCAAGTTCAAACGAGAATATGTTCTTGTTGCCCACAAAAGTTTGAACTCCCGAATCAACTAATAACGGTGTATGATCAGAGACACCTCTTGTCAATGCCTGCACGGTAACCAGAGGGAACTTCTATTCCCATTCGACGCTTGCTAGGACACGGTCAAGTTTCTCAAATGTTGGGACCGGTAACGAATTAGCCCAAGTGAATTTCCTACCCGAAAGCTCTATCTCTCTGAGATCCAAACTTTCGATAATAGTGTTGAACATGAACGACCATCGGCCGTCAAAATTGTCATTATTCTTCTCCTCCTTCCTACGGATAATGTTAAAATCCTCCCCCACTAAAAGGGGGAGCTGCTCATTACCACAAATGCGAACCATATCCGCCAAGAAGTCTGGCTCGAGCTCCGGTTGCGCAGCTCCATACACCGCCACCAAAGCCCAATCGAACCCATCCGCCTTAGTTCGAACTCGAAACTTGACGGCAAAATCCCCCAAAACTACACTCCGAACTTCCAATGTGTCGCACTTAACCCCAAGTAAAACCCCACCGGATCTTCCTCGAGGGGGGAGGCAGTGCCAATCAAAGTCTACCCCCCGGACAAAGTGGAAAGAAATTGTGAAGTGAAGTTGCTTCTTCCAGTCTCAGACAATGCAATAAAATCTAACTGATGTTCAATAGACGCCTCCGCTAGAAACCTCCTTTTAGCCAAGTCTCTAAGACCTCTGCTATTCCAGAAAATGCCTCTCATAGTTCATCATGGAATTTTTTTGCAGTGCAGATCCTAGCACTCCTGCGAGCTGCCGAGACGGGGTATACCTTCCGTTTCCACGTTCGCTTTGGCTTAAGGAGACCATCAGCCAGATCAGCACAGTCAATCTAAGCTTCTATCGGCTCGGGCTCATCTACATGAAGAGACACCTCAGGAATGGTGACCTCCTCCGTCTCGGGTAGTGCAGGGTCCAAATCGGCACACAAGCCGTCAAGGACCCTAACCCCAAGCGCATCTATCTCCGAATCGTTCATAGGTTTAACCGCAGCAATGTGACGGATCATTTCTACCGCCCGGTCTGCTTCTAGATCAAGAATGTCATTAACCGACCTAGAAACCTCCAAATCATTTTTACCAAGTGATACCCCTATTTGATTTGCGTTATGAATGATTTCAGCATCAATAAAATGCAAAATGGAATTCAACTTATTAACCGACATACCAGTGGAGGTCTCGATGTCGCACAACTTGGCAGCTCTCAAAGCACACCTCAGCTCCATGTCATCAACGTCCGGCCGCTCCTGCAGCCTCCCGCTGACCCGCCTCCCCTGAGAGACAGGGTCCGGGATACCACCAAAGGCGATGACCTCCTCGCGTGAAGCTCTGCTAGGGGAAAGGCCTCCTGCCCCTCCCCCAACAGCGGCGCCCCGGGCCATAGCCACCGGGGCATGAGAGAAGCGCAACGACGACTCCCGCGGCAAACGCACGGGCGACTCGCCGGCAGAGGGGTCCGGGGCGACGCGCGCACAGTGCTCAGCCCGTGAGACGGGCGCGTCCCCTGACCCACCCACCGCAATGGGGCAAGGAGAGGCGGAGGCCTCCTGCACGGCCACCCCTCCTCCCTCGCGTGGCGACGGGGGGAAGGGCGCCAAGTCCTCCAAGGGCGCCGTCGGCATCGGCCTCACAGGGGACCGGGCCTCCTGCCCATCACCTGTAGCCATGGCCGCAGTCGCGACATCATCCACTGTAGTCATCGTCGAGGTAGGAGTCGTGGGATGGGCCACCTGCCTGTCAGTATCTCCCATGTCAGGACCCGCCGACATACAAAGGGGAGCCACGGGATCCACCGGACCCGGAGAAACACCCCGAAGCCGAGGTGGTGCAGAGAACAGTCCCAAGGACCCAAGCTGCAAAGTGGATGTCGGAGCAACCCCAGAAGACGTAGCAGGAGCAATATCAGTAGACGCAGACGGACCAACCGGACCCTTGGCCCCGTCTCCATCACCTCTGGCCGAATCCTCCTGGTTCCCCGGGGCACTTCCTCCCTCAGTCGTATCCATAGGGTTATCATCCTCAAACTCATCGAACAAATTAGGATCCTCATACAAAACGTCCAGCTGATACATAACACCATCATAAGTCCAAGGCACCACATTCGGCAAGAACTCGATATTAGCCACACTAACAAGTAAACGCGCTACCCCATTGGCCCGAGTAAATGGCATATCCACCTGTTCAGTCTTGCCAATCAAAGACCCCAAACTCCACGTTACCAAGAAGCTATCCAAGGGATCAGATGGTGCCCCGGAGAAATGAACCCAAATCTGCCTCAGCGGCATGCCCTGCGGCTCCTTCTTTTTCCACTCATCAAACTGTAACACAAAACTAGTGCCTGTAACCCTGCTCATACCAAACTTGAGGATTCGCACCTGATCCTCCTTAGACGGAAAATCCACTTTGTAAGACGTATCATTAAGCTTGAGCAGCGACCACTGAAAATTACCCGGAGCGAGTTCCCGCAATTGCTGAATAATTTGCGCCTCAGTCAACGGTCCATGAACTACCTTCACCACCCATGGGAAAGAAGTCTCAACCGCTGGAGCCAAAGGTGCCACTCTGGGTGACTCGAAGAACATCAACTCCGAGCAGCAGACCCCGGAAATCTGAACCAAAGGCTTAGGCCCAAGCATAAGAGGACACTCCGCAGCGGAATGCTTAGGTTTCCGGCATAGGTCACATAACTCCGCAGTACACTCAGCCATAAAGTGCCCCGTGTCACCACAGCGAAAACACGTAAGTTTCTTCTTCTTTGCCGCCCACTTGGACAACTTGTCAGCCTCAGATTTTTCTGTACCATGGTCCGAAGCAAAATCACCGATCTGCATGGGTTCCGGCAACGTAACTTCGGCAAGAGCCTGAACCGTCTCCACTGCCACCTACGGTAGATTCGATCCACCGTCAGCCAACTCTGTCTCAACCGTATTCTTCGGATGCCTTGGCTGATAGAAACGCCTGTTCCCGCCCCGCCCTCCGCGGAAACGTCCCCGGAAAGAGCGGTTATTGGGGCCAACCGCACCCTCCACAAAGTTACCGGGCGGTCCTTGGAAACCTTAGTTGGTATTGCCGTCATCCACCCATGCATACCCACGTCCACCACGGGTAGACGAAGATCCCCGTTGCAGCCCGGATCCATAAGCGTCATATCCATCATCGCCCCACTGCCCTCGCGGAGGATTACGATCATCCCCCGCCGACGCCCCCGCCCCACGGCCGTTTGCGGCAAGGCCATTACCGCCGCGTCCACCTGCCATCTGTCTCGGCTACGGCCGTTGGGTCGGCTGCTGCTCGGCCCTTGGTGGCGGCGGTGGCGGTGCCCTAGGGTGGGGAGGCGGAGGTGGCGCGGTCTTGGCCGGCAGGACGGCCCTAGCCGCAGGCGGAGGAGGCGCTCCCCGAGGCAGCGGTGGAACGGCTCGAGTGGGAGGCGCCGACCGAGCGGAGCCCGGCACAGCCGCAGACGCAGCTGGAGGAGCGGATGCCCCCGCTGCCCCGGCCGGGTTTCTCACCCCCGGCGTAGTCCGTGGCGGCGGTGGCTTGGGCGGCATCTCCGCCGGTGGGAGCCGTCTAGCTCCGGCGCTAGCAGGGAGGCGGCGGCGCAAGGAAGCCGACGGGAACCCTACCGTCCCGCGACGGCGAACCCTAGCGGCAGCGATGAGAGGAGGTGAGACAGATCGTGCATGCAGGGGCGCTCGGTCCGATGCAATCTCATGCACCTCGCCCACGCCCGTCGCTACGCGAACCTGGCCAGCCCCCTGGGCCTCTAGCCCAGTACTAGCCAGGCCCACATCGCGAACACTCTTCGGCGGCCCACCTGAACCCAAAAGAACGTTCAAATGCTCAGATCTGGCCCCTCGAATGTCACACGCAGCGGCCACCGCCGGCGATCATTGTGAATCCATGCGACCTCCTTTCTTCTTTCTCCGAGTTACTCTCGTCCAGCACTCGGGAAGAAAAAAATCCGACAACGTGATAGCCGGCGGCCCCTCCTTCGGCAAAGGACCACTCCATGGCTTCATCTTCGACTTCTGCGAAGGAACCGGAGGGCCGAAAGAAACGGATTTCTTACTACTCACCATGGATTTAGGCACCGATGCAGATGTAGCTCCGTCAGCTGTAGTTGGTGGCCGAACCGTCATTTCCGGTGGATCATCGTCGTCACCATCTTCATCCGCAAGAATCCAGAAACGTCCTCCAACCCGCTGCATGGGCTTGGGTCCGTCGGCGTCCTCCGTAAGATCGACTACATCGAGTTGCTCATCGCAATCCATGGGCGCCTGCACACACTCAAGAACCTCGAAATTGAAAAAATCGATAATTAGACTCTTACCGATCGCAAGCTCTTCATCAACGTGGAGATGACGTCCGGCCAAAATATCTCCATCTTCGTCTTGGATCGTCACCTTGTAAACCAACAGACGGTTAGCCTTTTCTAACCGTCGTGTCTCTCCTCGCTCCCTCCCGAATGGATATGTCCATTCGTTAGTGTCCCTTCAGGGATATATAATGTACAGAAATCATCAATGAAAGTAAAAGAGATTCATTTGTCTTCTTTTTTCACATCAAGAATAAAAAGTACACGCGCAGGGATTTGAACTACAGACCTCTAGGATACATGAACGCACAAGCAAACCACTGCGTCTAGTACACACTTCTACTCCCTCTGTTCCATATTACTCGTCGCTGATTTAGTACAAAAGTTGTACTAAATCAGCGACGAGTAATATGGAACGGAGGGAATACCTTTAAAGAGATACACCTGGTTTTATATTAGACACATTTTTTTTCCTATATTCCTTTTTCCTGAGTTCGGCCAGAAAACTGGATACCGAAAAATCTTGCCCTTTTTCGCCAAAAAGTTAAATTAGAGAAACTGTGTCAAAATGTACAATGTTTAACTCATAACATACAAAACTTTGTCATGAGAGAGAATTTTTTTTATTCCTTTTTTTCCTGAGAAGGGCCGGAAAATCCGGGTTTCAACATCTTGGCAATTCCAGTTTTTTTATTGACCAAAATTTTGAATTCAAATCTTTTTAATGCCTAAGTATATTTAGTTTAGCAGTAATTTAAATAAGTGATTCCTGTTACAATGGTCAGATCGACTCCTCTCATATATTGAAGTTCGCATGTTCAATTCGTTACAGTGTGGAGACCATCTTTTAAATGAGCATGACTAAAGAAAATGTACATTTCACAATAGATGGAATAGAACCACGGACCCTGCCACTAAGTTAACTGCATCGTCTAATATTGCGCGCATACAAAAGTTATTATATTTGACATAGTTTTGGTCGTTTAAATTAAAATTTTCTGGGTGATTTTTTTCGGGACCATTGGATTTTCTAGGGACAGATCGGCTATCGAAAATTCGGTCCGAGAGAAAAAGAACCTCGAATACGAGTAGTTGTCGTGGACACTATATAAAATTTTATGTTTCTCTTTATAGACAGTGATAGGTATTTATTGTAGTGCTTAGCTGCTTTGTTCCACGCTCGTGGTTGAGAGATTGATTCCGTAGGGCCACATTTTTTCTGCAAAATTATCAATGCAAACCGGGTTAACTCCTGGTTGTGCGTCCATTTATCTGATTGACCGAGACAACAATGAGAGCAGCGCAGGATCCACCTGTCATTTGTTTGAAACCCACCCATACCATTATTTTTTTCCTTTTTATTTGAGGTGCTTCCTATGTAAAAAAATAACCTGAGGGCTTCACAATATTTTTCCAATACCCATGAACTTTTTTTTCAAAATCGTTGAACTTTCTCTAAATCCGTGATTATTTTTCAATTTTTTTTTCTAAATTGATGCAGTTTTTCCAAACCTGTGAACTCTTTATGAAAATTTATGAGTTTTTTTTAAAATCGACAAACTTTTTTAAAAAACAATGAACTGTTTTTTAAAAACAAGGAACTTATTCAAAATTCATAAAAATCGATGAACTTTTTTAAAAAAGATTGATGACATATTTCAACAAAGCTCATGGATGTTTTTCAAAAATTCGTGAATTTTCCTCAATTTTTAAAATTTTTGTATACTTTTTTTAATTTCTACCGATCTTTTTCATTTCTGTGAACTAAATAACGGTCAAATAGGTCTGTTTTCCTCATAGTCTACAACTAAGTCAAGTTGACCTGGTGGTTTATGGGTACATCCAGCAATGTAAGCGGCCGGAGTTCAAACCTTGCTACTTGAAAATTACAAAGTTGATGGTTCTTTTTTTTTGCTTCTCTCCCAGGGTTCTTTTTAGACGGGATTGCATAGTTCAAGGTTCAATCAATAGGGATTTCGACATGGGTGTTCGTTTCACCCAACCTCTACACGTTCAGGGTTTAAATTGAACTTTTTTCGTTCACGACTCCCTCGATCTGGCATATAGAGCGTGCCGACACGGCACATCCAACGATATAACACAACTGGTGAAGGAAACTCGTGTTTAAAACGATATCACATAACTGATGGACGATATCGAGTGCGTGTGAATCTCAACTTGACTCAAAAAGAGAAAGTGTGCGTGAATTCGGGACCTGCCACTTTGTTTTTCCGGAACATGGCCTCTTGTTCGATTTAAAAGATGTGCATGGATTTTTAGGTATTCAGTCTAATAACTAATAAAACATGTGTACAATGTATAGTTAGACATTTCAATTGACAATGAATTTGAATATATATTTTTTGTAATATATAACACACAGTAGTTTTTTAATTAAATTGAAGACCTAAAAACCCATGCCGAATTTATAAACTCAACCAGAGTTAGTAGCACATTGTCAGGTTCTTATCCACAACCAGAGTAATACCAATGGGCGTGCGTGAAATAATGATGAGAGCAGTGTGCACTCTATTGCATTGAAACGGGAGACGGCGAGATCAGCACCTACGTTTTGGCAAACTTCATCTCCAAAGAATTGAGCAGCTCCGATGTAGTAATAGTAGTACTAAGCTTAATATTAATCATCCTTTCAAAAAGAAAAGGCTTAATGATCACTCGGTCAGTACTAGCGTCCTAACAGGAGGTGTCAAGCATGGAAGGAAGCGTAAAGAAGCAAAGAAGAAAGTGTACGAGGCTGGCAAGTGATTCAAACCATGTAGTGGGCTAAGTGTACAATCTATGGGCCATGGGTCGGGCCCAGTGTGTAATTGAACCATGCAATATATAAGCAGCGGTCGTCTCGTGTAGCAAGTCGTCGATGAAATGAAATCAGTCTGAGCCTCTCGTTATTTTCTTATCTTCTCCTATGTGTCGCCTTGTACCTCCCAATCTCACCTCTAGATCCATCTTTCCTCTGAATAGAGAAGCTCCGGTCGCCGGCGAAACCCCGTCGTGGCTAGGACGTGACAATCTAGTATCAGAGTTTCCACTCTGCTTGCGCCCAATTTTTTTCCTGAATCATACCCGACAAATCCGAGGCGAACGATCGCGGATCACCCTAGGGTTTGATCCGCATAATTCCCAACCCGAGGTGGGTTGATTAGGGGACAATGACGACGACGGTGACATTCAAACCGAACCCGCGGACACGCTTCCTCGCAGACGAGATGGAGGCGCTCCATGAACGGATGATGTAGGAGTTGGCCGAGCTGCGCACCACACAGAGGAAGTTGGCCGTCATCGACGGCATCTGCACACAGCTGGAGGCCCTCGACACCAAGCTGTCCGAGTAGTTCGCCCGACTAGATCAGGTCAAGGTCAATCTCTCATGTGATACTCTGGGCAAGGTTCAGCAGGAGCAGGTGCATGTTGCGAATCTGGGGAAGCAGGTCGCGCACCAGGGCACTGGGGTGAGCTCGTCCCCTACATCGTCAGATGTGTTTGATGGGATACTGTGCGCCATACATGGCCTGGAGTCTTGACCACCTCTGTGCTTTCCTCAGGTACCAGTTACTCTACAGCATGTCAACCCAGTTCCTCTCAGGTCAGAAGAGCAACAAGCAAAGAGGCCATGGTTGCCTAAGATGAATTTTACATGTTTTGATGGCGGGGATGTTAGGATCTGACTTGGTAAATGTGAAGCATTTTTTCGTTTGTATCACATTCCTAACAATTTCAAAGTCACATCAGCTTCACTATATCTGTCTGACAATGCAGCACAGTGGTATGAGGCTTTTAAGCAGCAGAGTGCATTACACACTTGGGAGAAGATTTGTATGGCTATTTTGAAGGAATTTGATGTCAACATCCATCGAGAAAGGTTAAAAGAGTTGATGCTGCTCAAACAGGTGGGAACAGTGGAGGAGTACAAGCTGCAGTTTCAGCAGTTAATCTATAACATCCAGTCGTATGAACCCACCATCAGCAATACATTTCTGGTCACTAGGTTTATGATGGGCTTAAAGGAGAAGCTGAGATATGTAGTTGAGTTGCAGTTACCATCAACTGTTCAGTTAGCATCTTTGTATGCCTCGGAACAAGAAGGATTAGTACATCAGCATAAATTCTACAAGCCCACTTATCAGAAAAATATAGCTCCTAGAACTGAAAGTAGGCAGCATTTTGTTCCTGGAGAGTTATGGAAAGCAAAGCAACTGAAGGAGTGCAAACATGCCAATGGTCTCTATTATGGATGTAGTGAGAAGTATATACCTGATCATGCTTGTCAATAGCCACCAGCTCCAGCAGCCCAACTAAAAGCAATGGAAATGGTAGATCCTCATGAAATCATCTCAGATTTTGTATTAGATGCCTTGGACGATTACCAAGAAGAATGTGCTAATATTTCTGCCACAGCTCTCATTCTGGAGCTTCACATGCCAAAACAATTCAACTTAGGGCTCCTGATAGGAAATCAAGTAGTGCTGATCTTACTGGACCCTGGTAGGACACACACATTTGTGGATCAGGCACTGTTGGACAGAATTTCAGTGCCCGCGGAGAAACTGACAAACCCCATGCAAGTTAAAGTAGAAAAGGGAGGTCTAGTAGCATGTAATAAATTTGTTCCAAATTTGACCTGGTGGATTCAAGGCCACAATTTCTCTAGTGCAATGCAAGTGCTTACTTTGGGTGGTTATGACATAATTCTAGGCATGGGTTGGCTGGAAAATTGGGGTGTCATGCAGTGTCATTGGGTTGAGAAATGGATTCAATTTGAATATTAAGGCTTGACAGTCAAGTTGCAAGGAGTTCTACCTGCTAAAGCAGAACATATCAAGGAAGTTTCCATGGAACAATTGAAAAAATGGGAAAAAGGAAATGACATTTGGGCAACTGTTATGTTGCATCACATCAGAAACTTAGATCCCTGATGAGGTACAACAATTGTTGCAGACCAACAAAAAAACTTTTCTAGATCCGAAAACTTTGCCGCCACATAGAGAGTTTGATCATGAAATACATCTTGTTCCTGGTGCTGTTCCTCTCAACTGCAGACCTTATAGATATTCTCCCTTACAGAAAGATGAGATTGAAAGGCACGTAACTGAAATGCTTCAAGAAGGGTTGATTACTCCTAGCTTAAGTCCATTTGCTTCACCTGTACTGTTGGTAAAAGAAAAGGATGATACCTGGAGATTCTGCGTAGATCACAGAAGATTAAATGTTCTTACTATTAAAAACAAATTTCCACTGCCAATAATTAATGAACTCTTGGATGAGTTAGGGGTGCTAAATGGTTCTCCAAACTGGACCTTAGGTTAGGATATCACCAAATCAGGATGGTTCAGGCAGATGAGTTCAAAACAACTTTTAAAACACATAATGGTCGGTAGCAGTTCAAACTAGTACCATTTGGATTATCCACTGCTCCTGCCACCTTTCAATGCTTTATCAATTTCATATTGAAAGGTCCCAACAAAATATATTTGTTGATTTTCATGGATGACATACTGGTTTTCAGTGAAACTCTAAAAGATCATGTCATACACTTACAGTCAGTGTTAGATATACTAAAAGAACATCAGTTATTTGTGAAGGAAAGCAAGTTCTCCTTTGCCCAATAGTCCATGAAGTATCGTGGGCATATAATCTCTGACAAGGGGTGAGTGTTGATCCTGCCAAAACTATTGCAATGATAGACGGGCCTACTCCTACAAATGTCACTAAACTAAGGTTTTTTTAGGTCTCACTTTGTACAGAACTATGGGCTATTGGCCATACATCTCACATCTCTCAAGAAACAAGCCTTTTAATGGTCAGCCACAGCTGATACAACTTTTCAACTGCTCAAATAGGCCATGGCTACTACTCAGGTCCTAGCTTTGCCTGACTTTAATAAGACTTTCACTATGGAGATAGATGTTTGCAATACTGGTATTGGGGCAGTCCTGATTCAAGCAGACCATCCCATAGCTTATTACAACAAAGCTTTGGGAGTGAACAGTCAGAAGGTTTCCATCTATGACAAAGAGTTCTTGGTAATAATGATGGACATTGACAGATGGAGCTCTTATCTTTCTAGAGATCCCTTTGTGATCAAGACAAACCATCAAAGCCTTTTCCATTTGGGAGACTAGAATTCAATATCTGATCTTCAAAGGAAGGCCAGACAAAGCTGGTAGGACTGGATTTCTCTATTCGGTACAAAAGAGCGGTGGCAAACACATCAACAGATGCATTGTCTAGGGTGGCACACTTATTTTTAGTACAAGCAATGTCTACCAGTAGGTCTGTGTGGGTCCGAGAAATTCTTAAATCCTACACTGTAGATCCTATTGCTCAAGAAATGCTATAGAAATGGCACTTGATACTCAAGCTTGTCCGGTTTTCAACTTCAAGAGGGTCTCATTAAACAGGAAGACAGAGTCAGGGCGGGTGCTAATTCTGGACTGCAAACAAATTTGATTTAGGCCTTCTCGAGGGAGTCCTGGACTAAGGGGTCCTCGGATGTCCGGCATGTTTGACATGGGCCGGACTAATGGGCTGTCAAGATACAAGACCGAAGACTCTCTCCCGTGTCCGGATGAGACTCTCCTTGGCGTGGAATGCAAGCTTGGCGACCAAATATGAAGATTCCTTTCTCTGTAACCGACTTTGTACAACCCTAGTCCCTTTCGGTGTCTATATAAACCGGAGGGCTTAGTCCAGAAACAGATGTATAGTCATACAGGCTAGACTTCTAGGGATGTTTAGCTATTACGATCTCGTGGTAGATCAACTCTTGTAATACTCATATTCATCAAGATCAATCAAGCAGGAAGTAGGGTATTGCCTCCATAGAGAGGGCCCGAACCTGGGTAAACATTGTGTCCCCCGGCTCCTGTTACCATCGACCTTAGACGCACGGTTCGGGACCTCCTACCCGAGATCCACCGGTTTTGACACCGACATTGGTGCTTTCATTGAGAGTTCCACTGTGCCGTCCTCAAAAGGTTTGATGGCCCCTTCAATCATCCACAACAATGCTGTCCGAGGAGAGGTCTTCCTCCCTGGACAGATCTTCGTGTTTGGCGGCTTCGCACTGCGGGCCAACTCGCTTGGCCATCTGGAGCAGATCGATAGCTACGCCCCTGGCCGTCAGGTCAGATTCGGGAGCTTGAACTACGTCGCGGATATCCGCAGAGACTTGATCTTCGACAGATTCGAGACAACGGCGGTCGCTCCCCGTCACCACGATGAACATGATTTAAATCTGTCATCGAGCCATACCCAGGAAATTGTACCTATAACCGCTCTGGCCTTAGATCCGGAGGAGATCGCGCCATCCG
The DNA here is from genome assembly GCA_032464435.1 of Aegilops umbellulata. Taxonomy (NCBI): domain Eukaryota; kingdom Viridiplantae; phylum Streptophyta; class Magnoliopsida; order Poales; family Poaceae; genus Aegilops; species Aegilops umbellulata. The sequence continues at coordinate 416,536,703 of CP136055.1, read as the reverse complement.
AGGACGGGAAGCTCAACCCCGCCACGGAAGCCGCAGATTCCGCGGTGTTGGGGCCGCACACAGACTTAACCTCTGGTCACCAGAACCTCGGACTCGTTTCCGGCTATAAGTTCCGAACCATGTGCGTCTGCGTATGTCGAGCTGGATCGGTCATCGATCACCGAATTCAGCGCCGTGGACATCTTCCAGCAACTCATTAAAAAATATATCCTTAGTAGGGGGCTCACAGCCAAATACTATCCGGTTCGAACTAGAGGCTGACGACGGAGAATTTTGCTTCCCACCCACGCTCGATTACGGCTCCGAAGACATCGATAGTATGGACGACGATGCCGGAGAAGAGAAGGCCCAAAGCCCGTCGTTTGTCGGAGGTTGGACGACCACCTCCTCGTATGACGTATACATGGTGGACACACCTGAAGAGAACAAGGGCGACAACAAGAAGGATACAGTTGAGGATAAACCTCCTGAGATACCTCCAAAGCGCCGGCGTCAACGGCGCCACAGCAAAGATAGTAACACCGGCATAGGAGAAGATAACACTCTGGACGGTGCCGAAGATAATGAAGACCCCATTGAAGCAACTTCCGAACAAGAAGAACGGGAAGATGGGCAAGTTAGCCGTGATGAACAGGCCATAAACGAAGACTCGGAGGACAGTAATTATTTTCCGTTCTCCGAGGAGGAGGCGAGCCTCGGCAACGAGGATTTTATCATGCCGGAGGAACCTCTCGAGCAGGAGCGCCTTAAGCGCCAGCTAATAGCCACTGCAAGGAACCTGAAAAAGAAGCAGCAGCAGCTTCAAGCTAATCAAGATCTGCTAAACCGTAGATGGACTGATGTCCTGGCAGCCGAGGAATACGGCCTCAAGCGCCCAGCCAAAAGCTACTCGAAGCGTAAATTGCTACCTCAATTTGACAATGAGGCACTGGAGCCCGTACCATCATCGTGCAATGCGGTTGACCGACCACCACGCGGTCGGGATAAAGCGGCAACTCAAGCCGAACACCGGCCCGCTCCACCTCACCGTAAAGGCAGAGATAAAACAGCTCGGGGACATACCTACAACCTGCGGCAGAAGCTGGACAATAGAGCAGGACATACTAGATCGATCTACGGATCACGAGGACATGCCCCGACACGTGACGACGGCTACCTATTCGGACGTGACAAGCCTAGTCATGCCCGGGCCGAAAACCGCAGATGGACTCCGTCGAAGCTACGTCGCGATGTGGCCCGATATAGAGGCGCCGCACACCCTCTTTGCTTCACTGACGTAGTAATGGACCATGAATTCCTGGAAGGGTTTAAACCCGTAAACATCGAATCATATGATGGGACAACAGACCCCACAGTATGGATTGAGGATTTTCTTCTCCATATTCATATGGCCCGTGGTGATGATCTCCACGCCATCAAATATCTCCCACTAAACCTCAAAGGACCAGCTCGGTACTGGTTGAACAGTCTGCCCGAAACGCCATTGGCAGCTAGCAAGACTTGGAAGAAGCCTTCGTTGACAACTTCCAAGGAACATACGTCCGACCTCCGGACGCAGATGACTTAAGTCATATAGTCCAATAGCCCGGAGAGTCAGCCAGAAAATTCTGGACTAGGTTCTTAACTAAAAAGAACCAGATCGTCTACTGTCCGGATGCCGAAGCCCTAGCGGCCTTTAAACATAGCATCCGCGACGAGTGGCTTGCCCGATAATTCGGGCAGGAAAAGCTGAAGTCCATGGCAGCCCTTACGGCACTTATGACCCGCTTCTGTGCGGGCGAAGATAGTTGGCTAGCCTGGTGCAATAATAATGCAAGAGAACCTGGCACCTCTGAAGCCAAGGATAGAAACGGCAAGCCCCGATGCAACAGACATAAGCGTCGAAACAATAGCAACCATGCCGATGACACGACGGTTAACGCCGGATTCAGTGGCTCCAAGTCCGGTCAGCGGAAGAAGCCATACAATAAGCACAATCTGGGTTCATCCATCCTGGATCGCATACTTGATCGTCGGTACCAGATACATGGCACCCTAGAAAAACTAGCCAACCACACCAACAGAGATTGTTGGGTTTTCAAATAGGCCGGCAAGTTAAATGCCGAGTACAATGAGAAGGGGTCGCAAAGCGACGACAGTGACGAGGAGCTGATGTCTACTACGCAACCTTCTTCTTGTAGACGTTGTTGGGCCTCCAAGTGCAGAGGTTTGTAGGACAGTAGCAAATTTCCCTCAAGTGGATGACCTGAGGTTTATCAATCCGTGGGAGGCGTAGGATGAAGATGGTCTCTCTCAAACAACCCTGCAACCAAATAACAAAGAGTCCCTTGTGTCCCCAACACACCCAATACAATGATAAATTGTATAGGTGCACTAGTTCGGCGAAGAGATGGTGATACAAGTGCATTATGGATGATAGATATAGGTTTTTGTAATCTGGAAATATAAAAACAGCAAGGTAACTAATGATAAAAGTGAGCATAAACGGTATTGCAATGATAGGAAACAAGGCCTAGGGTTCATACTTTCACTAGTGCATGTTCTCTCAACAAATAATAACATAATTGGATCATATAACTATCCCTCAACATGCAACAAAGAGTCACTCCGAAGTCACTAATAGCGGAGAACAAACGAAGAGATTATGGTAGGGTACCAAACCACCTCAAAGTTATTCTTTCCAATCAATCCATTGGGCTATTCCTATAAGTGTCACAAACAGCCCTAGAGTTCGTACTAGAATAACACCTTAAGACACACATCAACCAAAACCCTAATGTCACCTAGATACTCCAATGTCACCTCAAGTATCTGTGGGTATGATTATACGATAAGCATCACACAATCTCAGATTCATCTATTCAATCCAACACAAAGTACTTCAAAGAGTGCCCTAAAGTTTCTACCGGAGAATCAAAACGAAAACGTGTGCCAACCCCTATGCATAGGTTCATGGGCGGAACCCGCAAGTTGATCACCAAGACATACATCAAGTGAATCACGTGATATCCCATTGTCACCACAGATACGCACGACAAGACATACATCAAGTGTTCTCAAGTCATTAAAGACTCAATCCGATAAGATTACATCAAAGGGAAAACTCAATCCATTACACGAGAGTAGAGGGGGAGAAGCAACATAAGATCCAACTATAATAGCAAAGCTCGCGATACATCAAGATCATGCCAAATCAAGAACACGAGAGAGAGAGAGATCAAACACATAGCTACTGGTACATACCCTCAGCCCCGAGGGTGAACTACTCCCTCCTCGTCATGGAGAGCGTCGGGATGATGAAGATGGCCACCGGTGAGGGTTCCCCCCTCCGGCAGGGTGCCGGAACAGGGCCCCGATTGACTTTTGGTGGCTACAGAGGCTCGCGGCGGCGGAACTCCCGATCTATTATGTTCCCCGATCATTTTAGGGTATATATGGGAGCCACGAGGGGCCCACGAGGGTGGAGGGCGCGCCCTAGGGGGTGGGCGCGCTCCCCTACCTCGTGGCTCCCTCGTTTCTTTCTTGACGTGGACTCCAATTTTCCCGGGTTGCTTTCCTTCTAAAAATAACTTCTCCAAAAGGTTTCATTCCATTTTGACTCCGTTTGATATTCCTTTTCTTCGAAACACTGAAACAAGGGAAAAAACAGGAACTGGCACTGGGCTCTGGGTCAATAGGTTAGTCCCAAAAATAATATAAAAGTGTTTAATAAAGCCCATAAACATCCAAAACAGGTAATATAATACCAACACTACTGGAAACAGGGAATTTGCCATCAGCCAGCTCTTTGCCATCTGCCAGCGGATGGCAAAGAAAATCTTTGACATCTGCTTATAGAAAACAGATGGCAAAGAACTGACAGATGGCAAAGAACATGTTTGTCATCAGCCAATTCTTTGCCATCTGTCAGTGGATGGCAAATAATCTTTGCCATCTGCCAGCAGATGGCAAAGAGGTTGGCAAATTCTGTGACCGTCCGGGGGTGTGACGGCGTACCAGCCCCACCTCTTTGCCATCTGCCAGCAGACGGCAAAGATTCTTTGCCATCTGCTAGCAGATGGCAAAGAGATGGGGTTATTTTTTTAGGTAAAGAAAATGTTCTCTCTATCCCCTCCCTCTCTCCCCTTCTCTCCCCTCCTCTCCCTCTCTCCCACGCATCTCACCCGCCGCCACCCAAGCACACCGCCGCCCCACCACCCCGCCGCCCGCGCCCGCACCACCCGCCGCCGCCCAAGCACACCGCCGCCCCACCACCCCACCACCCCGCCACCCCGCGCCCGCACCACCCGCCGCCTCACCACCCCGCCGCCGCACCCAGCACCCCGCCGCCCCACCCAGCACCCCGCCGCCCCACCACCCCACCACCCTCGCCGTTTCTCGCCGACCGGAGCCCAGCCGCCCCGCCCCTCCTTCCCGCCCTCCTGGATCCAGCCGCGCGGACGCGCTCCCGTGCGTGCGCCCCTGCTCCTGCCCTGCGCGGGCCTCGTCCGTCCCGACCCCGCCATCGCCCCAGCCAGGGCCACCTTCGCGCTTGTCCCCGCAGATGAGCGGGGCTCCCTCTTCGACTAGCGGCCAGACCCAGGCGAGGTGGATTTCGTGGGTGAGGCCCTGTTTCCTTCTTGCTCCTCTGCGTGATCTGGCCTGGCGGTACGGCATCCTCCCAGATTTGGCTTCCTTTTTGCACTCCACTATTCTCCGCATGTCGTTGTTCGTCGTTCTGTTCTGTGACCCCTGCACCGACGGGAGAGTCTGGTCTTCCCACCTATAAACGTTTTGGTTCTTCTCCATGAAGACACGGGGACGAATTGCTCACTTTTAGTTGAAATTATGTACTTTCTTCTATTACTCGACTGCTCTAGGTTTGCATTTACCATCTCCCATTGGGTCGCCGGGACCCTGTCCTTCCATTGGCTGTCTGCCTTCTTGCTTAGATCTCTTCCTACAGATGCCTAATTCTTTTTGTTTGATGTGTTAATTATGTGCAGTGTTATTGCCAGGAGTGGTCTTTTTGGTTCTGCAAGGACGATAGGTCCAAGAATTCAGGTTAAGTTCAGCTGCCCTGCAAGCAAGAGCACCATGTACCTCTACTACGAGGGCATGCCAGATTCTCCACAAGCTCAGCGGCGAGTCATACGACTTCCTCTGCACGCACTGTAACCACTTCTACTACGTACTCTGCCATAAGCTCGGCATCCCCAAGCTTCCAAGTAAGTGTAGGAGATTCAGGCTTTGTTCTTATGACTTGCCACTGGACGTACTATGGTCTTCTCCCTAAAAATTAGTCATAGACTGTATTTGTAGGCAGTGTGTGGTGGCGTTTGACACATCTTAATATCATGGTTTACTATAGAATGGCCACTAAATATGTGTAGTATTTTTTTTCAAAACCAGAATTGGTCTGACTGTAATTTTCTTGCTACTTCTCATAATTGAAGCTTGGTACCGATACTAGCTGCATACCAGTACTAGAAAAAAAATCTTATTTGGTCACCCTCCATTCAATGGCTACATACTCGAAGAAGTGGTTTTTTGGATAAATAATATTAGTGCCAGTTGTTTGGACTAGAAAGTTGTAGTATCCATTACCATTAGCAGATGGATATTAGTGCCAGTGGTTTTTTGGACTAGAAAGTGGGCTTTCATTGTTTTATATGATCTATGTAATCTTTAAAATTACAATTTAAGGTCTTGGTAATTGAGGTGAACATGGTCAAGTTCTGAGCAGTTTGGGGTCAAAGATTGAGAACTGAGATTTTATTTCACCAAAAAGAAAGCTTCGTACTAATTACTCTTTTCTGTTTTCCACTCTGATGCTTTAGATGTTTAACTAGCAGGTTCACCCGCGCATTTGCGCGGCTAGATTTATTATTGCCTCCACTATTACACACACATGCAAATTATATTTTGGTTGGTAATTAAATATGTTATCTTCTAATGAAAAATATTTAATCCAAGCAAATTCTTTATATTCCAAGGAAATTCTATTATTTATTTATAATAAATGATAAGTATGTTATGACTAATGCTTTCATATAGTTCGATCAGTTAAATGCACTTTGTTTGTGAAATACAAATTCTGCATTACTTATAGTAGAGACTGCCTTGAGATTAAATTCCCACTTGTGTATTTATTTTTAATTCTATTGTTTGATAGATTGTAGGCATTTTGCAACTGTATTATTACTTCAAAAGTTGGTTGTATAGTTGTTATTTCTTGCCAATCATCTATAGTTTGTGGAATAAAATCATGAGAATCTATATTCATCATAAAAAATCACATGTCTTTGTTTCCCTTCATTGCTTTACTCTTGGCTCCTAAGCCTTCTGACAACATCTAGAGCTTGTTTGACTAAAATAAATTTCACATGCATTTTAAGGATTTCATTGTCTTTTTTGTTCAATCATAACCTCATACAAGGAGCTCCTACATTTTAATATTCTCATTTTCTTCAAACCAAACTCCTATGGAGTGGACTTAGGTCTATATGAGTTCGGGTGGGACGTTGGTGGACTTGGCTACACTCGGTGATGGATCACAATGTTAATTTGGCCTACCTATAAATCACGTAAGTTGCATGCTACGCATTTTGCGACATCTTTTATATGTTGTGCTGTTCAGCTTGCACAATGTGTGCTTTGTTTGAATTCAAAGTGTTGGGTAATTTTGCGTTATTATTTATGAGATGCCTGCAAGTTTGCATACTACTTTGTTTTGCTTGAAAAAATGTACTGTTTCGCGACTTCCAAAAATATATTTTTGTCATGATTTTCAAATATGGGAATGTTATTGATTAATTTTCATGTGAGGTCAGCCCTGATGGTAGTTTAGTCTGCAGGCTGCTCATATCCGTGGAGAGAGCACGTAGTCTGAGGGCGAGGGGTGTTGCTCTTAGTTTGGTACATATGCTGGTCTGCAAGTGATTACATGGGATTACATGGCCAATGTTCCTTTTTTTGTTAATATGTTTCTCTCTGAGATTAAGTAACTATCTCTAACCAATTATTTCATTTTATATACGTACTATGATTGGTTAGTAGGTGACATCAGCTATGATGTCATTGCATGCATCGATTGATATTCGCATGTAGTCCTGAATTTGTTGACCATCTCGTGCAAATACGGCCATAGCACATATATGTTCTAGACGCACAGTTTTAAATTTCCTCCAATATAATTAGAACCCATCATACAAATACTGTATGTATTACTAATAGTACTGATTAACCTTCCGTTTGATTCAAACAGGATTTTTTATTAAATTTCGGATCATCACAATTTTTCCTAATAATTCACTTCCTGTACGTACGCTGCAGAGGTAACTTTCCATCCACTTAAATATCCTGGAAAGAATATTTTGTTTTGCTGTGTTGAAATCAAATAACTGCTACCAATTCAACCATGCAGAATATGAATTGATATGACACTACAATTCTAAGATTTCCTGTTTTTAGTAATCTTGGGAGTTAAAAGGACATAATTATTTGGCTGTATGTATGTGCCAAGCAGGAAAAAAAAATTACATCTATTAAACTCAGGGTGGTTGATGCCATGAAAATAGGCTTCATGCGGACATGATCCTCAGGCATGCATGCACCTATTGAAACCTGTCCGATCTGTATTAGGAGAACCATACTAAAAATAGAGTTTGGACTATGATTAGCATGTGTATATGTGGCAGAGTTAAAAAAAGAATCACGTACATATGGTTCCTAGGGTTCGGACTCCTGTGCTGCTTGCCCACAACGATTTTTTTTGCGGATGGCCCACAACAATCTTGCGTAGGAGTCCAACGTTAGTTAGCTTTGGCCAATTGATAGCGTGACTGGTTTTGTTGTTTCTTGCCTATTAGAATTCAAACGTGATGGCATTGTAAGCTTGGAAGTTTCTTCTCCTACACCTGACCGTGATGGCACTTTCCTTCATAGACCATATACGTGACAATTCATGCATATTTCCGCATCATAATAATCTTCTTCTTCTTCTAACTTTTTTCTTTCCCATTTTACAGATTTGCTTAAGATCACGGAAGCTTGGGTTGATGGAGTGCTTGTATTTAGTTTTTGTTTTGACCTTGTGAAACTTGCTACCTATGGATGAAACTGTGTAATATTGATTAAACTATGTATATGTACGGATGGAACTTGCTACTATTGGTAACATGTGTTGGATATATATATGTGTTCATGACTATTGGTAATATGTCTTGAATATGCTAAATTGGTCATATAAATATATTTGTGTTTGATTTTCTGTGAAAATGAATTGATATAAGAAAAAATTAAATTAAATGGGGCAATATAGGCACTTTGCCATCTGCTGGTAGATGGCAAAGAGGCCACGTGTCATCTACATGTAAAATTTGGGCTGGCCTATTTGGGCTCTTTGCCATCTGCCAGCGGATGGCAAAGCTCTTTGCCATCAGCTGACAGACGGCAAAGCATGCAGCCTTTGCCATCTGCTGGTAGATGGCAAAGAGCCTGCAGCCTTTGCCATCTGCTGGCTGACGGCAAAGTATGCCGTTAGCCTTCTAACGGGGCTAACCCCGTTAAGAGGCTTTGCCATCTGCCAGCTGATGGCAAAGAAGCCTTTGCCGATAGGATTTCAGACAAACTGTTTGCCATCTGCTGGCTGATGGCAAAGCCTTTGCCATCCGCCGACCATGCCTTTGCCATCTGCCATGGCAGATGGCAAAGTGCCAGATTCCAGTAGTGCAAGGAACAATCAAAAGTTATAGATACGTTGGAGACGTATCAGCATCCCCAAGCTTAATTCTTGATCGTCCTCGAGTAGGTAAATGATAAAAACAGAATTTTTGATGTGGAATGCTACCTAACATATTTATCAATGATATCTTCTTTATTATGACATGAATATTCAGATCCATAAGATTCAAGACAAAAGTTTAATATTGACATAAAAATAATAATACTTCAAGCATACTAACAAAGCAATTATGTCTTCTCAAAATAACATGCCAAAGATAGTTATCCCTACAAAATCATATAGTCTGGCTATGCTCTATATTCCCCACACAAAGTATTTAAATCATGCACAACCCCGATGACAAGCCAAGCAATTGTTTCATACTTTTGACATTCTCAAACTTTTTCAATCTTCACGCAATACATGAGCGTGGGCCATGGACATAGCACTATAGGTGGAATAGAATGGTGGTTGTGGAGAAGACAAAAAGGAGAAGATAGTCTCACATCAACTAGGCGTATCAACGGGCTATGGAGATGCCCATCAATAGATATCAATGTGAGTGAGTAGGGATTGCCATGCAATGGATGCACTAAAGCTATAAGTGTATGGAAGCTCAACAAAAGAAACTAAGTGGGTGTGCATCCAACTCGCTTGCTCACGAAGATCTAGGGCATTTTGAGGAAGCCCATCATTGGAATATACAAGTCAAGTTCTATAATGTAAAATTCCCACTAGTATATGAAGGTGACAACATAGGAGACTCTTTATCATGAAGATCATGGTGCTACTTTGAAGCACAAGTGTGGTAAAAGGATAGTAACATTGTCCCTTCTCTCTTTTTCTCTCATTTTTTTGGGCCTTCTCTTTTTTGTATGGCCTTTCTCTTTTTTTGTCCGGAATCTCATCCCGACTTGTGGGGGAATCATAGTCTCCATCATCCTTTCCTGACTTGGGACAATGCTCTAATAATGATGATCATCACACTTTTATTTACTTACAACTCAAGAATTACAACACGATACTTAGAACAAAATATGACTCTATATGAATGCCTCCGGCGGTGTACCGGGATATGAAATTACTCATGAGTGACATGTATGAAAGAATTATGAACGGTGGCTTTGCCACAAATACGATGTCAACTACATGATCATGCAAAGCAATATGACAATGATGAAGCGTGTCATAATAAATGGAATGGTGGTAAGTTGCATGGCAATATATCTCTGAATGGCAATGGAAATGCCATGATAGGTACGTATGGTGGCTGTTTTGAGGAAGGTATATGGTGGGTGTATGATACCGGCGAAAGGTGCGCGGTATTAGAGAGGCTAGCAATGGTAGAAGGATGAGAGTGCATATAATCCATGGACTCAACATTAGTCATAAAGAACTCATATACTTGTTGCAAAAATCTATTAGTTATCGAAACAAAGTACTACGCGCATGCTCCTAGGGGGATAGATTGGTAGGAAAAGACCATCGCTCGTCCCCGACCGCCACTCATAAGGAAGACAATCAATAAATAAATTATGCTCCGACTTCATCACATAATGGTTCACCATACGTGCATGCTACGGGAATCACAAACTTTAACACAAGTATCTCTCAAATTCACAACTACTCAACTAGCATGACTCTAATATTACCATCTTCATATCTCAAAACAATCATAAAGAATCAAACTTCTCATAGTATTCAATGCACTTTATATGAAAGTTTTTAATATATCCCTCTAGGATGCCCATCATATTAGGACTAATTTCATAACCAAAGCAAATTACCATGCTGTTTTAAAGACTCTTAAAATAATATAAGTGAAGCATGAGAGCAAATGACAAACTACTCCGAAAGATATAAGTGAAGATCAATGAGTAGTCAAATAATTATGCAACTATGTGAAGACTCTCTAAAATTTAAGAATTTCAGATCTTGGTAATTTATTCGAACAACAAGCAAAGCAAAATAAAATGACATGACGCTCCAAGCAAAACACATATCATGTGGTGAATAAAAATATAGCTCCAAGTAAAGTTACCGATGAACGAAGACGAAAGAGGGGATGCCCTCCGGGGCATCCCCAAGCTTAGGCTCTTGGTTATCCTTGAATATTACCTTGGGGTGCCTTGGGCATCCCCAAGCTTAGGCTCTTGCCACTCCTTATTCCATAGTCCATCGAATCTTTACCCAAAACTTGAAAACTTCACAACACAAAACTTAACAGAAAACTCGTAAGCTCCGTTCGCGAAAGAAAACAAAACACCACTTCAAGGTATTGTAATTAACTCATTCTTTATTTATATTGGTATTAAACCTACTGTATTCCAACTTCTCTATGGTTTATAAACTCTTTTACTAGCCATAGTTTTATTAAAATAAGCAAACAACACACGAAAAACAGAATCTGTCAAAAACAGAACAGTCTGTAGTAATGTAACGCCCCGAGACCGATGCTCGAGAAGACTTCCATATATTCCGGGTTTCGCCATGTGATTCTTTTGTGCTTGCTCTATTTATTTTTGCATCGCATCATGTCATCATGCCATCATCTCATAAATCTTTTGCAACTCAACTAAATAAATCGTATGGATCTTCGGTCCATTTAAATTGAGGGAATTCACATGGTGAGTTCTCTTTATAATATCTCCTCCTGATATTAGTGGAGATATTATAAAATAATCCATTCTTTGGAATCACCATAACACACTTGCAAAATCCCAATGCCTTTTATTATTTCAATTCTTGGCCTCTAACTTTGCCATATATCCTTTCGTCATTTTCCGGAGCTCCACCTAATTTCTCAACATTTTTGGAAACTCCTAGAACTTAGTCCTAGTTCAAACACATTTGAATTAAATTCAAATGAGTTTGAATTTACATCTTCCAATCTTGGCTTTTTCTATTTTCTCGGAACAAGCGTATTTTTGTGAGTTCGGGAAAATTATCCCCTTGTCCAAATTCTTTTCCTAAACCTCTCCTTCTTTTCCTCTCTTTTTTTTGGTCTTTTACTGCTAAAGTAATATGAGAGAGGGAGTGGAGAGCCCAGCAGCCTCCCTCTCCTTTGGGCCGGCCTCCTAAGGCCCATCCGCACCTATCTAACACTAGCCCACCTGGAGCTCTGCTTATCCCCTCGTCCTCTCCCTCTCGTCCTCCCACGCCGCCGCTACACACGCACGCAGAGAGGAGCGAGCGCCCCGGGCCCCGCGCCCGATCTCCTCCGCCCCACCGATGAGCCTTCGCTCCGCCCTCGCCGGAGAAGAGAACCAGTCCGGAGCCCCGTCGCCACCCGCCGCCGTCGGCGCCCACCAAGAGGGCCACCCCGCGCGCGACCCCGAGCCTCTCCAGGCGCGCGCGCGATCAGCGCTTCGCTCCCGCAGGCGCGCAGCGCCCCGTGACCCGCTGCGTTGACTGGATCGGTGCCGCTCCAGGCCGCTGCTGAACGCCCCAAGTCCCTCGACCCCACCGTCCTCGCCCGGTTCCCCGTCGCCAGACGCCAAGCTGCAGCCGCGCCACTGCATCCTCTGCTTCGCCTCTGCACCCTCTCCGGAGCGAGCTCGTCCCCGCCGCGCCAAGCCCCTCTTCATCGACCACCGTGCTGGCATCCAAGCGCGTCGCCCGTGCTCCTTCCCCGCTTTAGACGCCTCGCCGTCCGTCTTTTCGCTGGAACGCGTGCCCGAGTCCGTTCGACCCCGCCGGCCACTTCTTCCAGCCGCTGCTCGGCCATGCCCCGACGACCATCAGCTCGAGCTACCTCCACGCACCTCCTGTGACCTCCCGAGACAGGGCCTTTGCTAGTCCCTCGATGCCCCTTCAGTTCAGCAAGACCGGCAAGTTCGACTACAGCACCGAGATGTCAAGTACACGACGAAGCTCGAAGATTTTGGACGTGCCAAGTTCCCCTTCAAATATGAACGACTACATCCAATGTGGATTTCGTCAAGTACCCTGTATGCCACATTGACGCCAAGTACCCCTACGAACCGTGTACGACTACCGGCGCCGAAGTCCGCGAGTACCACTACGGTTGCGATGTACATCTACACCAAGACTGGACCGACAAGTACCGCGAGAACATTTGTACCTCTACCGTCGCCGTGGATCCGACAAGTACCCCTACAACAAGTGTACCTCTACCTCGTCTTCGGAATCGCTAAGAACGTCAAGTACCCCTTCGAGATGACGAGATCGGCAAGTTCAAATGACCCCAAGTACCTCTTCGAAACGACCGAGTACCGTTACCATCGGACGCTTGAACGACTACTTCCTCTACTTCCCATGACGACCCGTGGACAACTACTTCCACTTCGAACCCGTCTGCCTCGAAATGCACGCTTCGAAGGTATAACACCGAGACGATGACCCGTGGACGAATGTGTGTTGTCTGAGTTGAACCATATGTTTGCACCGTGCACGTTTGCTTCTTGCACGTTCCTCCTCGTTAGCCATGCCGTCGTCCCGTGGGAACCCGGTATCCGGGATCACCCCACCATCCTTGCATGACGCGCTCCCGACACGTTTTCTTTTGCACCGGTAACTCCATGAGCTACCGGAACCGATATGTTGCCGTGGCATCATTTTCGGATTCTTTGCCGTGGCACCCTTCGTTCCGCCATGGTGACAAAATGCTTCATAACATGCTCATGTCAACGTTTTCATTAAAAAGTGCTTAAACTTGCATATGTCATCCGCATCATGATAACAACAATTAAAAAAGTTTAAAATGTTGTTTGTTTAAATTTGCTTAAATGCCATGCTAAAATGATTTATTTCATAACTAAATAACCGTAGCTCCGAATTTAATAAACTTTATATGTAAATGGGGTGGAAAAATGCATAGAATAACTTGGTTCACTTTATTTTCCTGTTTAACAAAAATAAAATATGCTTTAGGTCAGAACAGTAGCAAATTCGAAATATGCATATGAGGATTTTCCGGAATTGTTGTTTGTTATTTCCGGCCTCATTTAAACTTGCCTAAATAGTTAGTTATATATGTTTCACCTCTTGCCATGTTCAACAAAATTTAATATTGTTGGGTACAAAACCAAGAGTGAACTAAATAATTAAATGTGGTGTTTAGTCAATATGCAACTCGTTGCATATTGAGCTCCACTTAATTTGTAGCGTTGTTTGTTGCACTTTGCCATGCCATGCTCATTAAACCAGACATGCATCATACTTGGTTGCGCATCATGCCATGTTTATGTGATGGTTGTTTACCAGGATGTTTGTTTCTTTCCGGGTTGCTTCTCTCGTTAGCTTCGGTTTCGTTCCGGAGTTGTGGGGATTCGTTCGACTACGTCCGTTTGTCTTCTTCATGGACTCGTTCTTCTTCCTTGCGGGATTTCAGGCAAGATGACCATACCCTCGAAATCACTTCTATCTTTGCTTGCTAGTTGCTCGCTCTTTTGCTATGCCTATGCTGCAATACCTACCACCTGCTTATCATGCCTCCCATATTGTTAAACTCAGCCTCTAACCCACCTTGTCCTAGCAAACCGTTGTTTGGCTATGTTACCGCTTTGCTCAGCCCCTCTTATAGCGTTGTTAGTTGCAGGTGAAGATGTAGTTTGTTCCTTGTTGGAACATGGAGATGTTGTTCCTTGTTGGAACATGTTTACTTGTTGGGATATCACAATATATATTATTTAATTAATGCATCTATATACTTGGTAAAGGGTGGAAGGCTCGGCCTTATGCCTGGAGTTTTGTTCCACTCTTGCCGCCCTAGTTTCCGTCATATCGGTGTTATGTTCCCGGATTTTGCGTCCCTAACGCGGTCGGGTGATTTATGGGACCCCCTTGACAGTTCGCTTTGAATAAGACTTTTCCAGCGAGGCCCAACCTTGGTTTTACCATTTGCCTCACCACCACCTACTTTTCCCTTGGGAGTAATTAACCCAAGGGTCATCTTTATTTAGGCCCCCCGGGCCAATGCTTATCTAAGTGTTGGCCCGAAACGAGTAGACTGCGGGGCCACCTTGGGGAAACTTGAGGCCTGGTTTTACTCGTAGGATGTCTCATCCGGTGTTGCCCTGAGACCGAGATATGTGCAGCTCCTATCAGGATTGTCGGCGCATCGGGCGGCTTTGCTGGACTTGTTTTATTACTGTCGAAATGTCTTGTAGCCGGGATTCCGAGACTGATCGGGTCTTCCCGGGGAGAAGGAATATCCTTCGTTGATCGCGAGAGCTTATAATGGGCTAAGTTGGGACACCCCTGCAGGGTTTGAACTTTCGAAAGCCATGCCCGCGGTTATGTGGCAGATGGGAATTTGTTAATGTCCGGTTGTAGAAAATCTGAAGTTGATCTTATTTCAAATACACCAACCGCGTGTGTAACCGTGATGGTCTCTTCTCGGCGGGGTCCGGGAAGTGAACACGGTGTTGGAGTTATGCTTGACGCAAGTAGTTTCAGGATCACTTCTTGATCATAGTTGTTCGACCGTGCTTTGCCTTCTCTTCTCGCTCTCATTTGCGTATGTTAGCCACCATATATGCTAGTCGCTTGCTGCAGCTCCACCTCATACCTTTTACCCTGCCTATAAGCTTAAATAGTCTTGATCTCGCGGGTGTGAGATTGCTGAGTCCCCGTGACTCACAGATACTTCCAAAACCAGTTTGCAGGTGCCGATGAAACCGTGCAGGTGACGCACCCGAGCTCAAGGAGGAGCTCGATGAAGATCTTGTTCATTGTGTTGTTTCGTTTCAGTTGTTCAGTAGAGGAGCCCAGTCGGGACGATCGGGGATCTGTGTAGCATTTGGGGTAGTCTTCTTTTATTTTGGTTCCGTAGTCGGACCTTGATTGTATCTGTATGATGTAATGTTTTACTCATGTATTGTGTGAAGTGGCGATTGTAAGCCAACTATGTATCTCTTTCCCTTATGTATTACATGGGTTGTGTGAAGATTACCTCACTTGCGACATTGCTTTCAATGCGGTTATGCCTCTAAGTCGTGCTTCGACACGTGGGAGCTATAGCCGCATCGAGGGCGTTACAAGTAGTCTGTTACTAACGCAAACTTCTGGAACTCCAAAAATTCTGAAATAAATTGGTAGACCTGAGGAATTTGTCTAGTAATCATATTAAAAAAGAATCACCTAAATAGCACTCTCCAGTAAAAAGTTTTAGCTAATCTCGTGAGTGCTAAAGTTTCCGTTTTTTACAGCAGGATCATAAAGACTTCACCCAAGTCTTCCCAAAGGTTCTACTTGGCACAAACACTAATTAAAACACAAAACCACATCTAAACAGAAGCTAGATGGATTATTTATTCCTAAACAGAACCAAAAAGCAAGAAACTAAAATAAAATTTGGTTGCCTCCCAACAAGCGCTATCGTTTAACGCCCCTAGCTAGGCATGATGATTTCAATGATGCTCAGATAAAAGATAAGAATTGTAACATAAAGAGAGCATCATGAAGAATATGACTAGCACATTTAAGTCTAACCCACTTCCTATGCATAGGGATTTTGTGAACAAACAATTTATGGGAACAATAATCAACTAGCATAGGAAGGCAAAACAAGCATAACTTCAAAACTTTAAGCACATAGAGAGGAAACTTGATATTATTGCAATTCCTACAAGCATACGTTCCTACCTCATAATAATTTTAAGTAGCATCATGAATGAATTCAACAATATAACCAGCACCTAAAGCATTCTTTTCATGATCTACTAGCATAGAAATTTTATTACTCTCCACATAAGCAAAATTCTTCTCATTCGGAATAGTTGGAGTAAACTCAACAAAATAACTATCATGTGAGGCATAATCCAATTGAAAATTAAAATCGTGATGACGAGTTTCATGGTTATCATTATTCTTAATAGCATACAAGTCATCACAATAATCGTCATAGATAGCAACTTTGTTCTCGTAATCAATTGAAACCTCTTCCAAAATAGTGGATTCATCACTAAATAAAGTCATGACCTCTCCAAATCCACTTTCATAATTATCATAATAAGATTCAACATCCTCCAAAATAGTGGGATCATTACTTTCTAAAGTTGACATTCTTCCAAACCCACTTTCATCAATATAATCATCATAGATAGGAGGCATGCTTTCATCATAGTAAATTTGCTCATCAAAGCTTGGAGGACAAAAAAATATCATCTTCATCAAACATAGCTTCCCCAAACTTGTGGCTTTGCATATCATTAGCATCATGGATATTCAAGGAATTCATACTAACAACATTGCAATCATGCTCATCATTCAAAGATTTAGTGCCAAACATTTTAATGCATTCTTCTTCTAACACTTTGGCACAATTTTCCTTTCCATCATACTCACGAAAGATATTAAAAAGATGAAGCGTATGAGGTAAACTCAATTCCATTTTTTGTAGTTTTCTTTTATAAACTAAAGTAGTGCTAAAACAAGAAACAAAAAGATTCGATTGCAAGATCTAAAGATATACCTTCAAGCACTAACCTCCCCGACAACGGCGCCAGAAAAGAGCTTGATGTCTACTACGCAACCTTCTTCTTGTAGACGTTGTTGGGCCTCCAAGTGCAGAGGTTTGTAGGACAGTAGCAAATTTCCCTCAAGTGGATGACCTAAGGTTTGTCAATCCGTGGGAGGAGTAGGATGAAGATGGTCTCTCTCAAACAACCCTGCAACCAAATAACAAAGAGTCTCTTGTGTCCCCAACACACCCAATACAATGGTAAATTGTATAGGTGCACTAGTTCGGCGAAGAGATGGTGATACAAGTGCAATATGGATGATAGATATAGGTTTTTGTAATCTGAAAATATAAAAACAGTGTCGCGGAATTGTCACGGCAGATGTCCTCGTGAAAGGACTTAGTCATGGAGCCATCGCAACTAGGAAGCTTGAAGGGGTTAAAGTGGGACAAAGGACACGGGAATTTTACAGTAGTTCGGCCCCTTACGATGAAGGTAAAAGCCTATGTCTAGTTGTGATGGAATTGCTGGTGTTCGATGACCAGGGAGCAAATCTTCCATGCCCGGCTCTCGATTTGGTGTTACTCACCCTAAGCCGCCGGCGGGTCGTCCCCTTATATACACGGGTTGACGCCCTGCGGCCTACAGAGTCCCGGCCGGCTCATAAACAGTGTCCGGCTCGGTTACTAGTTAATCTTGCCTTACAATACAAGTTATACCATTATGGCGGTTTACTACTATGGGCCTTACGTCGCCTGTAGGCTTCAGGCCCTTTATTAAACCGCCATCTTTGAGCTTGATATTGGGCTTCGTATGATGAATCGTTATTGCGTAACTGTAACGCCCCGGATCTGATGCGCCAGTTGTCTGCCAGCTATTCGCCTTCGTTGCCATGTCATGTGCTTGCGTGTTGCACTTTTCCATGTCATCATCTGCATGTCATATCATGTCATCATGTGCATCTCATTTTGCATACGTGTTCATCTCATGCATCCGAGCATTTTCCCCGTTGTCCGTTTTGCAATCCGGCACTCCTATGTTACCCGGCGCCCCCTTTTGCCTCTTTTCATGTGCGGGTATTAAACTTTCTCGGAATGACCCGAGGTTTGCCAAGCGGCCTTGGTACACCATCGGTAGACCGCCTGTCAAGTTTCGTGCCGTTTGGAGTCCGTTTGATACTCTAACGGTTAACCGGGTAGCCGTAAAGCTATCTTTGTGTTGCAGCCCAACACCCCTCCAAAACAGCCCATGAGCCCATCCAAACCCTCTCCATCCCCTCGGTCGTTCGATCACGATCGCGTGGCCGAAAACCGCACTCCATTTGCAGTCTCCTAACTCCCTCTACCTATAAATATGTGTCTCCCTCCGAATTTCTCGCGCAGATCAAACCCTAGCACCGCTCCCCTCGTGCCGCCGGACGTTTCTTCCTCCGCACCGGACATGTCCAGCCACCACCTCACTCCATCCAATCAGAAGCCGCCACGTCGCCCCGACGCCGCTCTTCTCCAACCCCCCCGCGCCACCTCACCCCGCCGGCCCCCTCTCTCTCCTCCGCCGCGGCCCGCGTAGCCCACGGCCAGCCCGCGCTGGGCCAGCCGCCGCCGACCGCGGCCCGCGCCTCGCCGCCGCGCGCCGCCTGCCGCCCTCGCCGCCGCGCCCCGCCGGCGGCCGCCTCCGGCGCCCTCTCGCGCGTTGCCCCGCCGCCTGGGCTGCCCGCACCGCCGCCCGGAGATCCCCAACGCCGCCCGCGCGTCCCGGGAGCGCCGCCACCTCCCGCCTCGCCGCCGCCTCTCCAGCTTGTCGGCGTGCCTCTCCGGCCCGGATCTGGTGAGATCCGGCCGAGGGTGCCCCGGATCCGTCCTTCCCCGGCCTCCTCGACCTCTGCCGTCGTTCCCATCGTCTCCGGCGACATTCCGGCGAGATCCACGCCGCCGTTGACTTTTTCTGAGAGGGTAATATTTTGCTAAGTCCCGAAGTTTTCACAATATGTTGCTCGATTCATCATCCCATAACTCTCTGTCAGCTGCTCCGTTTTGCACGTATGATAAATTGAAATGTTCATCAGGTTGAGGTCTTCATTTTGTTCCATTGTGCCATGTTCATTTGAGTTCATCTTGACGCCCTAATCATCGTTACAAGAGTGCTATATGATGTTAACTGCGGTCTGTCAACATAGCATGCTCATTTGTCATTTTTGCATCTTTTCGTGTGATTTTCTTTTGAGCATGAAGTATACATGTGTTATGAGCTACAACATGCCGTATTTGCTGTGGTGCAATCCATTCTTCATGATATGCCATGTGTTGATTGTTTGAAGCTTGCAAAGTAGCTTCCGTGATGTTGCTGATTTCACGTGGCTATTTATAGCCTAGGGAGCAGCCCGACATGATAAGACATAAATGCCCTTCAATGATATGACCGTTAGGTGGACAAGATATTTTAGGACAGCTAGCGCGTGGCACAGCAACGGTCAGAAATTTGGAGTAAAAATTCCTCAGGGCTATCATGTTCCTCACTGTGTAGGCAATTCGCACTGGCGAATTCCTAACTCCTCAGTCAGAGCAAAGTCCTCAGTGACCAGAAGAACTGCGTCTCTGTCACTGAAGAAATTGACTGAACTGTATGAGATTTCCAATGGCTTCACTTGAAGGGATTGGTAGGTGTAGGATTTGAGTTGAGCATCACATGCAAATTTTCTCCTTAGTATTTCCTCGACCCCCTTTAACAGTACGGTGTTTCCTATGACTCAAGAAAGAGAAAAATGAAACTACGAAAACACAGTCTTCACGCTTCACGTTCCTCGAACGAATACCATGTCTTCAAGGTCACACCAATTTCTTCACTTTCAAAGTCTTCAGAAAGTCTTCAGAATATCAAAGTCTTCAGTCGAAGAACTTCATTTTTAGGGGTCGACTTTTACTGTAAATATCAAACTCCTCATAGACCTATAGACCTGTGTACACTCATAAACACATCAGATGCTTAACCTATAAGTCTTCAATACACCAAAATCACTAAGGGGCACTAGATGCACTTACAATCTCCCCCTTTTTGGTGATTGATGACAACATAGGTTAAGTTTTCAACGGGGATAAATATATGAAGTGTAGAAACTGATATTGAGGAATTTGATTGCAAGATATAGAAGAACTCCCCCTGAAGTTGTGCATAGTGAGGAATTTGCTTTTCAGGCAATGCACACTTGAAGAGTTAAATCATGGAGATCTCCCCCTATATCTTGTAATTCATACACGCATTTGATATATGATTTGAAGAATTTGAAATGCATGATGAAATATGGTGCCTGATGCAATTCAGCATGCGTGCGATAACATTAATGAGGAATAAGCATGCAGAATAGCGCATCAAAAGTATCAGAGCTCAAGCATGTATCGAAGTATCAGAGCACCGAGCACCATAGGGTTTAAGATTACAACTCGATCCAATAAAAGTTTCGGAAGAACGAGAGTTGCAACTTAAAAAAATATGCCCTTATTATAGACCCGCTTGAAGACTAACTCAGATTTCTCCCCCTTTGTCATCAAATGACCAAAAGGATCGAAACTGAGGACTAACACCCCTGAAGATATTCAAGTTGATGGAGGAGCGCCAGTGTTGTTGGGGTCGGTTGTTGAAGTAGGGCCTGCTGCAGTGTCGTCCAAGTCTTCATTTTCATCAGTGTCGCGCGATGAAGAATATGAACTGGCCACCAGAGAAGGAACCTTGACCTTCTTGAATTTCTTCGGCGGAGGTGCCGACCAGGCAAATTCTTCTTTGAGGCCCATGTTCTCCAAATCTTCAGCACTATATACTTGAGACAGAACAGCCCAGGTGCGGTTGAGGGTTTCATGAAGGTAGTAATGGGTTTTCTTCACTGCATTGTGTGTGGCAGTCATGTTGTGAAGAATTGAACCAAACCGACGCTTGACCCATTTGTGATTGTGATCAACCTTTTGATGAAGACTGAGGAGTAACTCACGATCAGTCATCACCCTGGGTGCTGTGGCTTCTTGGCAGTATTAGCAGCAAAGTCATGTGTGGCAGAGTCATCATTGGTGGAATAAGAAGCAGCCTTGCGAAATTGACCATCCAATGGACGAATGCCTTCATCTATCACAGCAGTGGCCTTGCCCTTTTCATCAGCTGAGGAAAATGTCCTTTTGAGGACTTCAATAGGAGGCAAGTAGCTGCAGTGGTTGAGAGTTTCAGCCTTGTAGTTGAGTGAAGACCTTGTCCTGATGAATCTCATAATCCAAGGTGCATAAGGCTTCAGCTCAAATGGTGACATAGCAATGTTGGCCAGAGTCCTCATGAAGAAATCATGGAAGTTTATGGGAACGCCATGTATGATATTGAAAAGCATATTCTTCATGATGCCAACAATTTCTTCATCGGAAGAATCGTGTCCTTTGATGGGACATATTGTCTTCGTCAGAATGCGATAGACAGTCCTAGGCACATACGGCAATTCCTTGACGAGGAATTTGGTACGAGGTGATTTCCCTGGCTTCAGAGGCTTCATGAGCACTTGCATATAGTGGTTTGACAGTTCAGGTTCATCATACACGCAACGCGCATCTTCAGTGGGTGGACTAAGAGAAAGGCAGCGAAGCAATTCAGTTGCTGGGGCCTTGTAATGTGTATTTTTAGTCATCCAGTCCAGAACCCATGAATTGACATCTTCAGAGTTGCCAGTGATGTGCAGTGTAGCATAGAACTGAAGAATAAGTTCTTCATTCCAATCGCATATATCTGTGCAGAAGTTGAGTAGCCCAGCGTCGTGAAGAACACTGAGGACTGGCGTAAAGCACGGCATAGATTCCATATCCACGTGAGGAATATGTGCATGGTCAAAGACTTTGTCTTTGTTGTAAAGCACTGAGGAATAGAAATTTGCTTGGCTGGCAGTCCAGAAACGCCTCTTCCTTATGCGAGCAGAGTCATAAGGATTGTATTCAGTGAAGAATACGTGCTCGCCATAGAAGTCTTCAGCCTTGAATTTCTGTTTGCGTGAGAATGGATCCTTTGGCCTTGGCAGAGGAGTGTCAGTGAGTTGCATCACGACCTCAGGAATCACAAGCTCAGGTTCTTCAGGCTGAGGAATTTCAGGATTTTCCTCAGGTGCAGTCACCTTGTCTGTTTCAGCAGCAGTTTCTTCCGCACTAGTGACTGGAATTTCTTCATTCACAGAAGCAGTGGGATGAGTTGCATCAGAGCCCAATTTTACAGTTGGTGAAGGAGAGTGAGGAATTTGCTGCAGGGGAGTGAAGAGTGGGGAATTGGGATGCTGACTTTCCCAAAAGTCGTCATTCATTACTGGAGTTGTGCTTCCAATATCCACATCTTCATCATCAATTTCTTCAACACCAGCCTCTTCAGCATCAAACTGAGGCATTGGTGATGAGACTATTGGGGTTGAAGGGATTGTATCCACTTCAATTTCTTCATCAATCTGCTCTGAGGAAGCAGCAGACTGAGTTTCTTCATCTGATCCACTTGGGATCTCATAATCTTCACCAAAAGGAACAAGGTCCTTTGATGGCATGGAGGAGATAGGAACAGCATCAATTGGATTGGCAAATGAGCTGGTCATGGGCTTCATCTTCTTTGGGACTGAAGATTCTGAAGCACTTGATGCTTTCCTTTTCTTCACTGCAGCTCGCTCTGCAGCCTTGGTTTTCTTCACATCTAAAGCAGAGGGAAGAATTGGAGTTGGAGTTGGTGCAGGTGGAGCTGAGGAATCTGGTTCATTTTCTTCAGGCACAACTGATGCAGTTGCCCTGGTCTCTTCATTTTCTTCAGGCGCACCACTAGTGTATGCCCTGGCAATTTCATCAACGGTTGGAGCAGAGTCATCAGCCTTGGAACTAGCATTTACTTCAGCAGCCTAAACTTCATCAGCGGTGCTGGCATGTTCTTTAGTTTGCTGAACAGATGCTTCAGCTTGAGGAATTTGTTGCTTTGAGGCAGTACCCTTGGTGAATGTATCAGTCAGCCTCACAAATCTGACCTTGGCTCCTTGCCAATCAGCATAGTACGAGTCAAAGTTGTCGCTGAGGGCTTTGATCTCAGCCTGCATCTTGACAAGTTCCTCAGGCTTCATTTTGAGAACATTTTTCTTCAGCAGCTTCTCTTTGCGGTACTGGGATTTCTTGATCTCTCTGGCCCTATCATATTTCCACTTCTCCTCTTGGATGAAGTGAGTCAGCATGTGACTTTGGCCAGGTGTCAGCTTGAAATCAGGCATAGGAGTGTTGGGATCCTTGTGCCAGAGATCAATATAGTCTAGGATCGCCCTTGGATCCAAAAGCAGGGGCACAGGTGTGCCTTTGGCTTTAGCAGCCCTTTCTTGGCGGTCTCTGATGATTTCAGCGAGTTCTTCTTCATCAGCTTCATCATCATCAGATGGCACAGTGAAGACCACTTGCTTCTTTGGACTTGGGCGAGTGCCGCGTCCAGCGGTAGCCTTTTTCTTCAGTAACGAGGGTCCAGCTGAGGATTTTGGTGCAGCTGAGGAACTAGCTGAGACACCAGAGGCAATAGAGATGCCAGTTGTCCTTTGGCATGAGGCCAGATGCACAGGAGCTGAGGACTTTGTGGGAGCAGGAGCAGCATGAGGAATTTGCTTTGAAGATTTTGAAGATTCTGGCCGTGAGGGCGCAGCTGAGGAACTTGGCCGTGAGGGCATTGAAGGTGAAGCACTTGGCTTACGAGCAGGCTTCTTCATCATTGATTTCCTCGGCTTGGCAGAAGCCTCAGTGGCAGCAGCAGCAGCAGATTCTTCATTGAATTTCCTCACTGCTTCTTTTGCTTGCTTTTGCAGTTTACGCTGGCGCTTGGCCCATTCTTGAGGAAATTCCTCACCTCTTCTGATGCTAGAGGGATCAGCCACTTGGCCAGGTGCCAATGGAGGGCGTTGACATGGAGGGTTTACGGCGAATTTCTTCATGTACTTAGGAGTAACATATCTGTACTCCCTCCATTCTCTTGCCCATCTCCTTTCAATCTTCTGTATGCGCACCTTGCGCTGATTTCTATCTTCTTCAGGAGGTGTGCAGTACCCAACATAAATGTCCTCAGAGATTTCAAATGCAGTCATGACCTCTGGTCTATTTCCTCCTTTCTGCGGCCTTTTACCTTCAGCCATTTTCTTCAGATGAGGAATTTGAACAATGGAATTCTCTGAAGAAGTATGCAACTTTTCTTCGAGGAACGCTGCAAATGAGTTAAGTTGATGAGAACCTAAGGATTCAGCAGCGGACATGTGTACCTGTGAACAGAGTATAGTTGCGAGGAATTTGAAGAGGTCATATGCGTTCTCAGAGGGTTTTTCATAAAGAACAAGTTTTGAGGAATTTGACCAGATTCGTCTTGAGGAATTTCACTAAGCTCCATATATATCTTAGGTTCCAGAGTTGTATAGATTGAGAATCCACACAATTGAGGAATCTTGAAGAAATTTAGACTTAGGGAAATGAATCAAGAACAGAGAATAAGTGAGGTGTTTTGTGTGTGAGGATTTGAAGAAAAAAACACCTTTGAAGATTTTGTAGAAAAACTTCGAATCAAAGAGGGCAGTAAAAATAGCTTTTAATTACCCTGAATGAAGAACACGACAAACTGTGAGTTGGAACAGTGAAGTTCGTCAATGCAGATCTTCCACGCCCTAACTTGGCGGAGGAAGACGTCTACGGCGGCGGCGGAGGTGAAGATTTCCGCTGTCGGCGCGAGTACGTCGGCGATGAGGTCGAGGCAGTGAAGCTTTTCCTCACCGGCGACGATGGAGTAGCGACGGCGCTAGGGTTTGGAGAGCTCGAGCGAGGGAGTGAGATCGAGCGGGGTAAAGGAAGTGAGGATGGCAACGGAGGGGTATTTATAGCCGCAGTGAAAAACTGCTCGTCCGAAGATTTAGGACTAACATGCCCCTGGCCGTTCTCCTTCACTTGACATGTGTCACCCACGTACTGTGTAGTGGAGATCGTGTAAGATCGTGGGTGAGTAAAATAATCCATCGTGGGAAGTGGAACGGATTGCGCGGCAAAACCGAAGGTTTGGATAAGATTAGTTTTAACGTTCCGTTCGCAATTTCTTCAGCTGACAAGGACACAGTGAAGAATTTGAACGAGTTTCAAATAGAATGCACATGAAGAATTTGTGAATAGACTGGATTGAGTATAGCATAGAGGGGAAGGGTCCGATCACATTCACTTAGCAAAGAAAAAAAGTTCCAACTTGAAGAAATAGCTATAAGTGAATGCTGTAGAGGACATAAACTCATATATATATATATATATATATATATATATATATATATATATATAGAAAATGAAGAAAAACGACGGCACAAGTGAAGACTTTGTAAAGTTTGAAGAATTTGAAAAACTGAAGAATTTCAAGAGTTGAGGAAAAACTCAAATTGAAGATTTTCAACTTTTGTGGTGGCGTTACCCACCGTGTAAGAATGATGATTTCAGACACCGCGTACATTGTCGTAGGGTTCTGAGAATCAAATTCTTCATTAATTTCTTCACACTTAGAGTGTTATTCTTCATTGATTGAAGTAAAACGTTTCTTCATGTGTTGCACATCTAAGTCATCAATTATGCATAAGTGTTAGGATGAGTGCATTTTCAAAGTACACTCGAAGATTCTAAGATATTTAGCTCACACCGCAACTTGCTAAATCTCTTCTCATCCAAGGGCTTAGTGAAGATATCGGCTAGCTGTTATTCAGTCTTCACATGCTCAATAGAAATGTCGCCCTTCAACACATGATCACGAAGAAAATGATGACGAATCTGAATGTGCTTTGTCTTCGAGTGCTGAACTGGGTTGTGAGCAATCTTGATGGCACTCTCATTGTCACAGAGGAGAGGCACATTCTTCACGTTGACTCCATAGTCCTTGAGTGTTTGCTTCATCCATAGTAGTTGAGCACAGCAAGAACCAGCAGCAATGTACTCAGCTTCAGCAGTAGATAGTGATACGCAGTTCTATTTCTTCGAGGACCAACGGACCAAGGATCGTCCGAGGAAATGACAAGTACCAGATGTTGACTTGCGATCCACACGGTCACCAGCATAGTCAGAACCAGAATATCCAATGAGGTCAAAGTCTGAGCCCTTGGGGTACCATAATCCTAGTGTTGGTGTGTGAGCTAGATATCGAAGAATATGCTTCACACCCGAATGGTGTGATTCCTTCGGTGCAGCTTGAAATCGTGCACACATGCAAACACTAAGCATTATATCTGGCCTAGATGCACATAAGTACAATAAAGAGCCAATCATGGAGCGGTATACCTTATGATCGAAGTCAATACCATTTTCATCAGTGCATAGATGACCATTTGTGGGCATAGCAATTTTCATGCCTTTGCAATCTTGCATGCCGAATTTCTTCAGGACATCCTTGAGGTATTTCTCCTGAGATATGAATATGCCATTGTGTTGTTGACGAATTTGAAGACCTAAGAAGAATTTCAACTCTCCCATCATAGACATTTGATATTCTTCACTCATCATATAGGCAAATTCATCACTATAACGTTGGTCAGTACAGCCAAAGATGATATCATCAACATATATTTGGCACACAAACAGTTCACCATCATATGATTTAGTAAAAAGAGTGGGATCGAGTGAACCGGGTGTGAAGCCTTTCTTCATGAAGAATTCCTTCAATGTGTCATACCACGCCCGTGGGGCCTGCTTGAGGCCATAGAGGGCCTTGTTAAGTCTGAAGACTTTGTCAGGATGTTTTGTATCTTCAAAACCTGGTGGTTGAGCAACATATACTTCTTCCTCAATCTTACCATTGAGGAATGCACTTTTCACATCCATTTGGTATAAGATGATATCATGATGGTTAGCATAAGCAAGTAATATGCGAATAGCTTCAAGTCTAGCAACAGGTGCAAAAGTTTCATCGAAATCAATTCCTTCAACCTGTGTGTAGCCTTGAGCTACTAGTCGTGCCTTATTCCTCACCACAACACCATTTTCATCTTGCTTGTTGCGGTAGATCCACTTTGTACCAATGATGTTATGCTTGTGAGGATCGGGACGGTTGACCAGTTCCCATACGTTGTTGAGCTTGAACTGATGTAATTCTTCTTGCATGGCCGGAATCCACTCAGGCTCCAGAAATGCTTCATCTACCTTAGTGGGCTCTGTGATAGAGACAAAAGCAAAGTGCCCACAAAAGTTAGATAGATGTGAAGCTTTTGAGCGTGTGAGAGGACCTGGTGCTCTAATGTCATCGATGATCTTCTCCACTTGCACTTCTTTTGCAATGCGAGGGTGAGTTGGTTGCCGTTGAGGAATTTGATCAGCATTTTGTTCAGCATCAATTTCCTCAGCATTTTCTTTAGGTGCATCAGTTCGACGTTCTTCACGTTCTGGAACGAATTCTTCAGCAGATTCTTCAGTAGGAATGATATCTTCAGTAGCCTTATGCTTGATCGATTCCTCAGGTGCTGGTTCATCTAACACAGAAGGTAGGTGCTCTCTTTGCGAGCCATTAGTTTCATCGAACCGCACATCTACAGTTTCAACAATCTTGTGAAGAACATTGTTGAAGACTCTGTAGGTGTGCGAGTCCTTTCCGTAACCAAGCATGAAACCTTCATGTGCTTTCGGTGCAAATTTAGAGTTGTGATGAGGATCTCTAATCCAGCATTTAGCACCGAAGACTTTGAAATAACTCACATTGGGTTTCTTGTCAGTGAGGAGTTCATAGGCAGTCTTCTTGAAGAATTTGTGAAGATATACTCTGTTGATGATATGGCACACAGTATCAATTGCATCAACCCAGAAACGACGAGGGGTTTTGTACTCATCGAGCATAGTGCGAGCCATCTCAGCAAGAGTCCTGTTCTTGCGGTCCACGACGCCATTCTGTTGAGGAGTATAAGGAGCAGATAATTCATGAGTAATACCAAGTTCATCAAGATAGTCATTGAGACCCGAATTCTTGAACTCAGTGCCATTGTCACTTCTGATGTGCTTGATCTTCACACCAAAGTTAGTTGAAGCCCTTGAGGAAAATCGTTTGAAGACTTCCTGCACTTCAGTTTTGTAAGAGACAAGGTGCACCCATGTGTAACGAGAGTAATCATCAACAATAACAAAACCATATTGAGATGCTTCATAAGAGACAGAGGAATAATAGTTAGGACCGAAGAGATCCATGTGAAGCAATTCGAATGGACGAGTAGTGGTCATGATAGTCTTCACTGGATGCTTGGCCTTGGTCATCTTTCCAGCTTCACAGGCACCGCATAAGTGATCCTTCAGGAATTTGACATTCTCAATGCC
Source organism: Aegilops umbellulata (assembly GCA_032464435.1). Lineage (NCBI taxonomy): Eukaryota > Viridiplantae > Streptophyta > Magnoliopsida > Poales > Poaceae > Aegilops > Aegilops umbellulata. Next base: position 416,508,255 of record CP136055.1, on the reverse strand, counting down.
AATGACATGCTTCTTCTTCGCAAGCGTGTGCAGATTCCTCATGCCTGCATGACCAAGTCGTCGATGCCATAGCCATCCTTCTGAAGTTTTTGCAAGTAGGCACACGGCAGGTTGTGAATCTGCAGAGAAATCAACAATATACAAGTCTCCTCTCCTAAAGCCTTCGAAGACTTTGGATTTGTCAGATTCCATAATCACAACACAACGATACTTGCCGAAGACAACAATTATATCAAGATCACAAAGCATTGAGACAGACATAGGATTGTATCCTAAGGACTCAACAAGCATGACTTTGTCCATGTGTCGATCCTTTGTGATAGCAACCTTACCTAGACCCAATACCTGACTTTTGCTTTTATCAGCGAAGATGATATGCTTCATGTGTGATGCTGATAAGGGAGCATCCATCAACAGATTCTTGTCACCGGTCATGTGATTTGTACATCCACTATCAAGTACCCATTCAGTGGCTTTGGGTTGATCATCCTGCAGATGAATTAGTGCACCTTACGAACCTCATATACTTCAGTAGTGAAGAATATGATATCACAATTCATCAGATCAATTTCATCAAGCAGTAGAACCGATAAAACAGAGGGAGGACGTGTGAAATGAAAGTTCATTTCATCATGGTTAGCCTGCGTCCTTTCAGGCATTTTTGTCAGGTCCCCAGCAAATTCTTCAGACGTTACAGCACGTCTGGAGACCTGACCCTGCAGAAGATATTAGTTCTTTTTCTTCACCACCCACATCTGAAGGGGTGGCAAAGAGTTCATCACTCTGCGAGCTCCATATGAGAATGGTGGCAAAGCAGCCAAACCATTTCGTTTCACATAAGAGGGGTTAGGGTAAGCATATGAATAAGCAGAGAAATTCTTCGAGGACTTATGAACATAATAATTTGAAGAATAATGCTCATATTCATAGCCCTTGGCTCTTCCCTGCGAAACAGAGTTGTTAGCACGATGGTGTTCATATGAGGACTTTGATCCATGTGAGGAATTTGATCCTCTTGAGGAATTTGGTCTGTATGAGGACTTGGATCCATATGAAGAATTTGGTCCATATGAAGAATTAGATCTGGGGTTCCTTTTCTTCACAGGTGGTGTCATGAGGACATTCACCTGAAGACTTTCAAGGCAGCTTTTGGGAACCCAGATTTTCTTCATAGGGGAACCGTTCCTGCAGTTAGTGCCAACATATCTAGCAAATACTTCACCATTCTGATTTTTGAACAGTTTATAGTTGGAGTCAAATGACTCATCAGAAGAATGAGAAGATTTACATGTATAGCCAGATAAATCAGATGGATCAACTGGAGGTCCCTTTGCAGCAACCCATGAGGTTTTGGGGTACTGCTCAGGCTTCCAATAAGTACCATCCGCATTGAGTTTCCTCTCAAAGGAAATACCCTCTTTCCTAGGGTTCCTGTTGAGGATCTGCTTTTTAAGCACATCACAAAGAGCCTGATGCCCTTTGAGGCTTTTGTACATGCCTGTCATGTACAATTCCTTCAGCCCTGCATCATCAGTGATACTAGCAATGTCCTCAGATGAGGAATTAGTGATAGCAGAGACATGTGAAGAATTTGTAACATTTGAAGCATTTGAACATTCAGGTGAAGAATTAGCAGATTCTCGTTCAATGCATTTTAAACATGGAGGAATAAATTCTTCCTGAGCAGCGCTGATTTGTTGAGCAAGTAATGAATCGCGCTCCTTCTGAAGATCTTCATAACTCACTCTTAGCTTCTCAAGATCTTGCTTCTTTTGAAGATATTCATAAGAAAGCTTCTCATGATCTGATAAGAGAGTGTTATGATGATTTTGAAGGTTGTCAAGCTTAGTCTGAAGTCTCTGAAGATTTTCAGTCAAGGCCTTAGTGCGATCCATTTCTTCACCCAACATATCATCACTTTTGTCTAGCATGTTTTGAACCTTTTCAAAAGCCTTTTGTTGTTGCACAGCAATCTTAGCAAGTTTAGAGTAGCTAGGCTTAAGATTTTCATCAGATTCATCATCACTAGATTCAGAGGAGGCGTATTTGAGTACCTTGGCACCCTTTGCCATGAAGCAATAGGTGGAAGCGTAGTCATCACTGCCTTCGTCAGCCTTGTTGGTGAGATCACTTTCTTCAGCGTTGAAGATGGATTTGCTGGCGAATGCAGTAGCGAGGGCTAGGCTCGCCACACCAGACTCAGAGTCTTCAGATTGTTCCTCTTCCTCATTTTCTTCAGATTCAGCCTCAGATCCATTTCCTTGCCAATGAATGCCCGAGCCTTCTTGGAGCTGCTCTTCTTGTGAGACAAAGACTTCGAGGATTTTGATGATGAAGATTTTGAGGATTTCTTCTTTTTCTTCGCATCATCAGAACTGTAATCCTTGTATTTGTTCTTCTTTGATTCCTTTTCCCACTGAGGACAATCTTGAATGTAATGTCCTGGTTTCTTGCACTTGTGACAAAGCCTCTTCTTATAGTCACTGGTTGAGGAATCGTTGCTCCTTGAGGATTTTCCAAAACGACCACGTCTTGAGAACTTCTGGAATTTCTTCACAAGCAGCGCCAGATCATGACTTAGTTCTTCAGGATCACCAAGGCTGCTATTAGAGTCTTCATATTCGGACTCACATACTACCTTGGCCTTCAGTGCACGTGATCTGCCATAGCTCGAACCGTAGAGATCTCTCTTCTCAGCAAGCTGGAACTCATGAGTGTTTAGCCTCTCGAGGATATCAGCGGGGTCAAGTGACTTGTAATCAGCACGCTCTTGAATCATCAGTGCCAGAGTGTCAAATGAGGAATCAAGCGATCTTAGCAATTTCTTCACCACCTCATGGTCGGTGATGTCAGTGGCACCAAGTGCTTGAAGCTCATTTGAGATGTCAGTGAGGCGATCGAAGGTTTGTTGAACATTTTCATTGTCGAGTCTTTTGAAGCGGTTGAAGAGATTGCGAAGAACATCAACTCGAGAATCACGCTGAGTTGAAACTCCTTCATTGACTTTGGACAGCCTATCCCAGATAAGCTTAGCAGTTTCCAAAGCACTCACTCTACCATACTGTCCTTTGCTCACATGGCCACATATGATATTCTTCGCTTGGGAATCAAGTTGCTTGAATCTCTTCACATCGGTAGCGTTCAGTGAGGGTGAGACGGAGGGAACACCATTTTCCACAACATACCAGAGATCGTTATCAATTGCCTCAAGATGCATGCGCATCTTGTTCTTCCAGTAGGGGTAGTCCGTCCCATCAAAGGTAGGACACCCAGCAGAGACCTTGATCATACCTGCGGTCGACATAACTAAAACTCCAGGCGGTTAAACCAAAATCACACAGAACAAGGGAGTACCTTGCTCTGATACCAATTGAAAGTGCGTTATATCGACTAGAGGGGGGGTGAATAGGCGATTTTTATGAAATTCTTCACTGAGGAATTTGCTCATGAGGAAATTCCTTAGCGAAGAAATACTAGCAGCGGAATAAGTACTCAGAAGTAAACATAACAGATTACATGCATGGTCATCATGATGAAATGAAGACAAACACAGAGTACAGAAAGCGTAGGCACAGGATAACTCTAGATGAAGACAAACAGACTGAAGAAATTGAACTGAGGAATTTGTGAAAGTCTTCAGTCAAAGTCTTCAAACACAGATATGAACAAATAGACAACACAGTAATGAGGAAATGAAGGTGTTGAGGAAATGGAACCAGTAAGCTTGGTGAAGACAATGATTTGGTAGACCAGTTCCAACTGCTGTCTCAGTTGTACGTCTGGTTGGAGCGGCTGAGTATTTAAACTCGAGGACACACTGTCCCGTACACCCAGTCCTGAGCACGCAGCTCGGGACACCAAGTCCTCACCGTATTCTCCTTGAACTAAGGACACACAGTCCTCGTCCAATCACTCGTGGTAAGTCTTCAGGTGACTTCCAAACCTTCACAGACTTGGTCACTTGGCGATCCACAATTCCTCTTGGATGCTCTAGACCTTGACGCCTAACCGTCTGGAAGAAGCACAGTCTTCAAAGGTAACAAGCGTCGGATCCACGCAGGATCAATCTCTTCAGTGATGCTCAATCACTTTGGGTTTGTAGGTGTTTTGGGTTTGGGGTTTGGATTTTCCTCACTTGATGATTTTCGCTCAAAGTCCTCGGAGGATGGGTTGCTCTCAAATGACAAGTGTCAAGTTCACGCGGAGCAGCCAACCAGCTAGTGGTTGTAGGGGGCGGCTATTTATAGCCTAGGGAGCAGCCCGACATGATAAGACATAAATGCCCTTCAATGATATGACCGTTAGGTGGACAAGATATTTTAGGACAGCTGGCGCGTGGCACAGCAACGGTCGGAAATTTGGAGTACAAATTCCTCAGGGCTATCATGTTCCTCACTGTGTAGGCAATTCGCACTGGCGAATTCCTAACTCCTCAGTCAGAGCAAAGTCCTCAGTGAGCAGAAGAACTGCGTCTCTGTCACTGAAGGAATTGACTGAACTGTATGAGATTTCCAATGGCTTCACTCGAAGGGATTGGTAGGTGTAGGATTTGAGTTGAGCATCACATGCAAATTTTCTCCTTAGTATTTCCTCGACCCCCTTTAATAGTACGGTGTTTCCTATGACTCAAGAAAGAGAAAAATGAAACTACGAAAACACAGTCTTCACGCTTCACGTTCCTCGAACGAATACCATGTCTTCAAGGTCACACCAATTTCTTCACTTTCAAAGTCTTTAGAAAGTCTTCAGAATATCAAAGTCTTCAGTCGAAGAACTTCATTTTTAGGGGTCGACTTTTACTGTAAATATCAAACTCCTCATAGACCTATAGACCTGTGTACACTCATAAACACATCAGATGCTTAACCTATAAGTCTTCAATACACCAAAATCACTAAGGGGCACTAGATGCACTTACACCTCGCTCTTATTTGCGTAAGTTAGCCACCATACATTGCTTAGCCGCTGCTGCAACCTCACCACTTTACCCCCTCCTTACCCATTAAGCTTTGCTAGTCTTGATACCCATGGTAATGGGATTGCTGAGTCCTCGTGGCTCACAGATTACTACACCAACAGTTGTAGGTACAGATTATGCGATGATCTTGACGTGAGAGCGATGTTTATTTGTGTTGGAGCTCTTCTTCTGCTTCTTCTTCGATTGAGGGATAGGTTCCTGGTCGGCAGCCTGGGCTAGCAGGGTGGATGTCGTTTGAGTTTCTGTTTATGTTTCGTCCGTAATCGGATGTTGTTCTTGTATAAGGTGTTTTGTTGTATCCTTGCGGCATTTGTATGCCTTGTATGTATCCTCACTATTATGTAATGTTGATGTAATGATATCCACCTTGCAAAAGCGTCTTCAAGATGCGCTTCTATCCTTGGTGGGACCTTCGAGTTCCTTTAGGTTAGGGTCGCATCTTGGGTGTGACAGTAACCCGGCCCCTCCTGGGCGGTTTACACAAATAGTTATATCCCCAACATTAGGCCCCAGATTGATTTGAACCGGTTCATGTCAATCTTCAATATCTTAAGAAAAAGTCTTCTATCTTCTGTCTGTGCAAAGGTTATGACCCGCCGTGACGTCATCTTCTGAATTCACAATAACCCGTCATGACGTCATCTTCTACTAAACTCATATTTTATTCTGTCATATCTCAACGGATCCTTATCTTAATGATCATTCCAAAAATCGAGGCGTCGGAGTGGCTGGATAACCACGTCTGGCCTCCTCATTTCTCACGCCCTCTCTGTCATCCCTTCCTTATAAATAAGCATGACCCCTAGGTCTTTTTTCCATTCTCCCCCTTCTGTCGTCGTCTTCCTTTCACGACCCTGCTTCTACTCGAGCTCCGCCGCCGCCGCAGCAGCAGAGCACCTCATCTTCATCGACCTAGGCCGCTACATCAACCTGAATCAACCAGAGAACAGCGGTGATCCTCCGCAGTAGATCTACGGCGGTAAGTCTTCATCTTCCCGTGCTTCAGATCTGCATTTAGAGCTTTCGAGTACTTCCATGTTCGTCATGGTTCTTCACCGTTTATTCACGGTTCCTCCACCACAGCTTTTTCTGATCCGAAAAGAACATGTAGCTCGTGCGGTAACTTTTCCGCATCCATTTGGAATGCCAGTAGATTCCTTCTTCTAGTTCAGAGGCCTCATTAGAACTTTCAAACTCACCTGTACTAGCTTTTTAGGTCTAGAATATTTTCTTTTCTGAACGACCATTTGATCCAAAATAACAATTGCAATCTGTGAAACTTGTTTGTGTAGTACTTCAGCAAAAAATGTATCTGTTAGATCCACCTAGCCATGGCGACTCTCACCGTTGGCTTATCCATGGCGGCTTAAATAATCTGACATAATTAGCCACATGCCATTAAGCCCCTTCATAAGCCGCCATCTTGAATATGAATTGAAATATTTCCGCCGGCTTAAATTTGCACCGGAAACTTTGCTTTGTCATAGGCTTCCAACTTCATAATGCCGCCCAAGGCTCCCAAAGCACCCATTACATGCAACTGGGTTAAATCCATCGTCGCAGACAACACCTTTAAGGAGTATGTAAAGACGGGTGATCTGCCGAAGAAGGAGGTCATGTCCTATCGTGCTCCTGACCCGGCAGAGGAGAAACCTCAACCCAAGGAAGGAGAAGTTATTGTCTTTACTGATCACATGAACCGGGGCTTTTCTCCACCCGTCTCAAAGTTCTTCAAAGACGTCTTGCACTTTTTTGACCTGCGACCTCAAGACATCAGACCTAACTCCGTGTCAAATATCTGCAATTTTCAAGTATTCTGTGAGGTGTACCTTGGAGAGGAACCCAGCTTGCTGCTCTTTAGGGAGTTATTTTATTTGAACGTCAAAATGACCGCACCAATGGACCCAGCTTGGAGCTTGGTGGGATTCCAATCCAGCGACGGAGGGACTGTCTCTTCCCATATGCTGAAACGCCGAGTCATCCTAAAGATTGGAACCAGACATGGTTCTACTGTCAAGATACTTCGCCGGCTAATGAGAACCCTCTGTCCGGCTTTCGCGCCCTGCGCCTGGAGTCAACTCACCCCCTGCCAGACAAGTTGTCTCCGGCTGAACGCCTAACACTCGCCACTACTATGAGCAAGGTGAAGGCTCTTTTGGGGAACGGCCTAAACGGCATTGATCTGGTCTGAGTCTGGCTTGCCCGGCGGGTTATTCCTTTGAGCCGCCGCCCTAGCTTGATGTGCGATTACACAGGCCAGAAGATTGATCCTCTACGGCACAGTCCTAACGACTTACCTAAGGATGTTGTTGATGACATGACCAAATCTCTTCTGAATGAGAGCCTGGTAGACTGCGGGAAAGTGGGCTTAAGCCCTTTCTGCAAGACTAACCCGACTCCAGTGGTAAGCTATTAACTTGAACATTCCACCCTTGACCTTTAATAATTTCGTCCGCACTCAAAACCCTTTGTTGTAATTTACAGGCTGACGACGAATTTTGGAAGGTCAAGTATGACCATGAGGCTGCAAAGAAAGCCAAGAAGACCAAGAAAGCCGATAGGAAAGCCGCTGCCCGAAAGAAGGGGAGCAAGCCTAGCGCCTCAGATATGTTTCATTTGGAGGATACCTCCGAGTCAGAGGTAGCTCTTGACTCTTTAGGCTCCCTTTTTAACCATCTTATTGACACTGATTATCATCAGGATGTTACCGGAACGAGTCATGTAGCGACTGACGAGGTAACTATAATTTCCTCCGACTCCGAGCCTTTGCCGAGACAGAAAGTCCGAAGAGTAACCCGGAAAGTAAGATTTTCACATACTTTAGCTTACCAAGACCCTCAGTTTCTTTTGAAGCGACAGATTCACGAGAGCCAGAGGCAGACCCGGACCAACAAAGATGCGGAGCTCTCCTCCGGCTTACCTGATGTAACAAGGAAGCGCCGGACTGAGGTCATATCCGATTTACATTCTTTTATCCCTTTGGCGGGTTTCATTCGCCAACCTCTCAATTCATCTGACTCAAACTATCAGGAAACTTCACCTTCCTCTGGCGAATCCATGAAATCCAATATGCCGGCTTTCAAAACTGCTCCAGGGTAATGATAAAATGTTCATCTTATGCTTATCTTACTCATGTCTTTGTACTAACCCTTCTGATTTGTACACAGCGTGCAAGTGAAGCCCAGCAAGAGGGCAAAGAAAAATAAGCCGGCCGAAGAACCGATCGTGACTGAACCGGAGCTCGGAACAGCCGCTCCTGACACCTCCGCACATGAGCCGCCGTCTGAGCCAACCCACGACATTCCAGCGCCTGCTACTGATCTACCCACCGAGCAAACCTTTGACGGCTCTGAGAACCCGGAGATCCCTAGCCCAGCCAAGGCGGATGACCCGGATGTTGAGATCATTAAGACTAACTTTGTTGAACCAGGAAGACCCACTGTGCTGGCCAAGTGCTCTGCCAAGGAAGAACTTCTGGAACGCCGCAAAGCCAAACTGGATGTCACTGATTATACTCATCTGAGTATTGGAGAAATTGTCTCTGGTTATATAAGTCAAGTGCACAGCAGCCGTGACCTGGAGGTTGACATGGTGAAGCAGATACACCGAAAATTTGAGGTATAACTCTTGTTGCTATTCTTTATTTATCCTTACTACAACAGCCCCCAAGTCTATTGCTTATGATGAAATATGCTGTAGACTTAATATCAGCTTAATAATATTTGCCAGAAGTCCGGCTTATCTTATAACACCCAAAGGCCGGGTTAGAACAAGATGTTTGAACCGGTCCTTACCATGTTTTAGTTAAATGTATTTGAACAACAACATGCATTAGCCCCCAAGTGTCAAGTATCTTTGCTTGCAAAAGTGCTTGGGACTTAATTCCATGAACCACCACTGTAGATAGAGTTCTTCAGCATACATTAGCCCCCAAGTGCCAAGTATCTTTGCTTGCAAAGTGCTTGGAACTTAATGTTGCATTATGATGATTCTGACTGTAACCCGGCATTGATATAGGCTGCCATGAGTCAATTTGAATCGAAGATTTCTGATTTGAAGAACCACCTGGAAGCTCGGGAAACTGAAAACCAAAAGGCCAATTCCAAATTTGAGTTCAGTGTATCTGAACAGGAGAAATTGAAAAAGAGATTTGAAGCAAAGAAGAAGGCTTGGGCTGATGAAAAGGTCTCCTTGATCAACCGGGCAGAGAAAGCGGAGGCATCTCTTGCAGAAACCACTGCCGAGCTATCCGGCTTAAAACGCCATATATCTCAGATGGTCTCAACAATCTTTGGTAAGTTACTCTGTAAGTGTTAGATACTTGAAATCTATTTCAACAAGTATCTCAATTGTCACCGATTCACCGGATTTTGTTAATGCGGGCCCCAGGAGCTCCAATCTGAACCAAAGCATGGTGATAAAGCTGAAGGCGGTTTATACACTGGTGGAACAACTCTACACCGGGTCACAACGTGCTTTGGCCGTTGTGGCTTTGTCGAATGAGGTTCCTACTCTCCTGGTGGATGTACTAAGGCGGCTTGCTGTGCTTCCTCAACGGGTCCAAGAATTAAGGCGGGCGTCTGCAAGAGCCGGAGCCATAGCCGCATTAAGCCGGGCTAAGGCGTGGCTGCCAGAGCTGGACCCGGCCGATATCGCCCTTGGGTACCCAAGATTAAAGGAAGACGGCACCCCCTTTGACCAGAAGAACTTCACCGCCCGCGTGACAGAAATACGCCCTGTGGCCACTCTGATTGGTAATGATACGGACCTTACCAAGTATCAGCCAGGTTATGACAACCAGAATCAAAGAATCCCGACGCCACATTATGAAGCAGTCAGCCTGATCCCTCCAATTTGTAAGCATACCTTCGCCCCTGAAGTCGATCCGGTCGGGTTAATTGATGATGAAGCTGAATTTTAAGCTTTAAGTGGCATTGACTGGTCATCATCAACCTTCCAGGACAGGGCAACAGACGGAGGAGCGAAAAGGGATGATCCCGAAGCTTCAGGCCATTAAAACGAGTGATCCGTCGGGTGACTTATATTCATGCCTTGCTAGAAACAATGCTTCATTATCTGGACTCGGGGAGTCATGTAATAGGGTAGCAAAAACACTTAATTTTGTCATGCCATCACGCACATGTGTGGCGCTCGACACTGTTTAAGCCGCCATCTTTATATTCCTCAATTTTATGTTGATATTTTACTTTCCTTATGTGTAAAGAGCTGCTTTACTTGCCCTGCATACAGAACAAAACAAAAGTCCCTTGGCGGCTTACCGCATGGAGGGTCATATATCTTACAGATAACCCGGAGTACGAATCAAAAAATCGTAAAAATCCGGTTCTCAATTATATCTTTAAGACATAATCATGACAGCATACCTGGGATCCTTTGATTACACTGCCGGTTTATGTGACCCGGACCAATGAGGGTGAGAGCTCAATCCTGAAAAACCCGGCACATATAATGTTTGTTATGTGCTAACAACTATGTTGATCAAGGTTAAACCGGTGGATTAAAAACCACCCCATAAACACTTTCAAAAATGATCTCAAAACAGTCAAATAATTGTGATTGCAAAGTATTATGAGAAATAGATAAAATTCAAAGGCTTTTGATTCGAATACGATCAGTAAACCGTTCCAAAGGGGTTAAGCTAAGATTCAGATATGATCATATAGCCCCCAGTGGCTTTGGCATTGCCGATCAAGAGGGTATCAACAGCTATGTTCTCTTTGGTTCGAATACGACCTATGTTTGAACAGGAAGCCCCCAAGTGACCTTGAAAGTTGTTTAATGACGCTGATTCGAATACGATCCACGTCAGGCTCAAAAGGGGCTGAGCTATGATTCGGATACGATCAAGAACTCCCCTAGTGAACTTGGCAGTATGCCGATCAAGAGGGTATCGACAGCTATGTTCTCTTTGGTTCGAATACGACCTATGTTGAACAGGAAGCCCCCAAGTGATCATGGATAGATTCAGATATGATCATAAGCTGTACCAAAGGGAAAGCCGTATTCAAATATGATCTGCTCCCTGTTGGTTGTTTCAACAACATAATAAGGAAGACATATAAACTTTTGAGGATGAAAAGGACAGAGGTCCTGCTTTATTGCTTTTCATAATATAGACACCATCAAAATATGTACATCCTGAGAGCCGGTGGCTCAAGTGTAGTAAGGCCGAAGATGAGCGATATTCCATGGCCGGCGGGTCTCCTCCTCCGACTTACATGAGTCTTTGTGCTCTCGAACATCGATGAGGTAATATGACCCATTGTTTAGGTTCTTGTTGACCACAAAGGGTCCTTCCTAAGGGGGGGATAGCTTGTGCATATCGAATTGATCCTGGATGAGCCGGAGCACTAAGTCACCTTCCTGAAAGGTTCTGGATCTAACCTGGCGACTGTGGTAACGGCGCAGGTCCTGTTGGTAAATCGCCGAGCATGCTATTGCCAAATCTCGCTTCTCATCCAACAAATAAAGTGCATCCTGAAGAGCTTGTTCGTTATCAGCTTCAACGTAAGCCGCCACTCGGGGTGAGTCATGGCGGATGTCACTTGGCAGGACCGTCTCTACTCCGTAAACCATGAAGAAAGGTGTATAACTCGCAGATCTGTTAGGTGTAGTGTTGATGCTCCAAAGCACAGAGGGTAATTCCTCCACCAAACAACCCGGCGTCCGCTGTAAAGGGACCATGAGCCGGGGTTTTATACCTTTCAAGATCTCCTGATTGGCTCTTTCAGCTTGACCATTGGATTGAGGATGAGCTACCGCCGAAACATCAAGCCCGATATGTTCTCGTTGACAGAACTCTTCCATAGCACCTTTGGAGAGGTTAGTACCATTGTTAGTTATGATGTTGTGTGGAAAACAAAAACGAAAGATCACCTTTTTCATGAACTGAACCATTGTGGCTGCATCACACTTACTGACCGGCTCTGCCTCAACCCACTTTGTAAATTTATCAACTGCCACCAGGAGGTGTGTCTTTTTATCCTTGGACCTTTTGAAAGGCCCGACCATATCAAGCCCCCAGACTGCAAACGGCCAAGTAATTAGAATCATCCTCAATTCTTGAGCCGGCACATGAGCTCCTCGTGAGAATTTTTGACAACCGTCACATTTACTAACCAGATCTTCCGCATCAGCATGAGCCGTCAACCAATAAAAACCATGACGGAAAGCCTTGGCCACAAGATATTTTGAACCGACATGATGACCACAATCTCCTTCATGGATCTCACGAAGTATTTCCTGACCTTCCGTAGGTGACACACAACATTGAAACGCCCCTGTGACACTGCGATGATGTAACTCACCATGAACAATTGTCATGGATTTAGACTGCCGGATGATTTGTCTAGCCAAGGTCTCATCCTCAGGAAACTCTCCCCGGGTCATGTAAGACAAATATGGCACTGTCCAATCTAGGATGACGTGAAGAGCCGCCACCAGCTGCACTTCTGGGTCTGGAACAGCTAAGTCTTCTTCTGTGGGCAACTTGACAAAAGGGTTATGCAAAACATCCAAAAAGGTGTTAGGCGGCACTGGCTTACGCTGAGATCCCAGCTGGCTTAAAGCATCAGCCGCCTCATTCTTCCTTCGATCAATGTGCTCCACTTGATAACCCTTGAAATGCTCTGTTACAGCATCAACTTCACGGTGATAAGCCGCCATGAGGGGGTCCTTAGAGTCCCACTTGCCTGACACCTGTTGAGCCACAAGATCTGAGTCGCCCAAACACCTTACCCGGCTCAAGTTCATCTCATTGGCCATCCGAAGACCATGGAGCAAAGCCTCATACTCAGCTGCATTGTTAGTACAAGGAAACATTAGCCGGAGCACACAACAAAATTTGTCATCTCGAGGGGAAGCTAAAACGACTCCAGCCCCCGAGCCTTCCAACTACCTGGATCCATCGAAGTGAATAGTCCAATATGTGTTATCTGGCTTTTCCTCAGGTGTCTGCAGCTTTGTCCAATCGTTGATGAAGTCCACCAGTGCTTGAGATTTAATAGCAGTGTGTGGCACATACTTCAAACCATGAGGCCCAAGCTCAATGGCCCACTTGGCGACTCATCCTGTAGCCTCTCTGTTCTGGATGATGTCTCCCAAAGGAGCAGAACTTACCACAGTGATGGGGTGACCCTGAAAGTATTGCTTAAGTTTCCGGCTTGCCATGAACACCCCATAAACAAGTTTCTGCCAATGTGGATATCTCTGCTTAGACTCAATAAGCACCGCACTGATGTAATAAAGCGGCCGTTGAACCAGATGCTCCTTGCCAGCCTCCTTGCGCTCCACCACAATTGCAACACTGACAGCACATGAGTTAGCAGCCACGTATAACAACAGCGGCTCTTTATCAATGGGAGCCGCAAGGACCGGCGGCTCAGATAACTGTCTCTTTAAATCTTCAAAGGCAGCATTAGCAGCATCACTCCAGACGAAATTGTCTATTTTCTTCATCATCTGATACAGCGGTATGGCCTTCTCACCTAACCGGCTTATGAACCGGCTTAAAGCAGCGATACGACCCGCCAGTCGCTGAACGTCATTCATGCATGCCGGCTCAGCCAAAGAGGTAATTGCCTTGATCTTCTCCGGATTAGCTTCAATGCCTCTGTTAGAGACCATAAAACCCAAAAGCTTGCCTGCTGGTACACCAAAGACACATTTGGCTGGGTTAAGCATCATCTTGTAAACCCGAAGATTGTCAAAGGTTTCCTTCAGGTCATCTATCAAGGTTTCCTTCTCTCTGGATTTAACCACTATATCATCCACATAGGCGTGAACATTGCGCCCAATCTGATTGTGGAGACAGTTCTGTACACATCGTTGATAAGTCGCCTGGGCACTCTTGAGCCCAAATGGCATAGATACATAGAAGAAGGCTCCAAACGGAGTGGTGAAGGCCATCTTTTCCTGGTCCTTAACTGCCATTTTGATCTGATGATATCCAGAATAAGCGTCCAAGAAGCTCAAATGCTCACAACCCGCCGTAGCATCAATGATTTGATTAATACGGGGAAGAGCAAAAGGATCAGCCGGACAAGCATTATTTAAGTCCGTGTAATCCACACACATCCGCCAGGTGCCATTCTTTTTAAGTACAAGCACCGGGTTAGCTAACCACTCCGGGTGAAAAACTTCAACAATAAACTCGGACGCTAAGAGCGGAGCCACCTCCTCACCAATAGCTTTCCGTCTCTCTTCGTTGAACCGCCGAAGAAACTACCTGACCGACTTAAACTTTGGATCAATATTAAGAGTGTGCTCAGCGAGTTCTCTCGGTACACCCGGCATGTCAGAAGGTTTCCACGCAAAGATGTCCTGATTCTCACGGATGAACTCGATGAGCGCGCTTTCCTATTTGGGATCCAGATTGGCACTGATACTGAATTGTTTAGATGAATCGCCTGGAATAAAATCAACAAGCTTAGTTTCATCGGCCGACTTAAAATTCATCACCGGGTCATGCTCTGTGGTTGGCTTCTTCAGAGATGTCATGTCTGCCGGGTCAACGTTATCCTTATAAACCTTCAGCTCTTCTACTGCACAAACCGATTCGACATAGGCAGCATCACCCTCCTCACATTCCAGGGCTATCTTTCGACTCCCATGCACAGTAATGGTGCCCTTGTGACCCGGCATCTTGAGCTGCAAATAAACATAACAAGGTCATGCCATGAACTTGGCGTAAGCCGGCCGTCCAAACAGAGTGTAATATGGGCTTTTGATCTTGACCACCTCAAAGGTTGATTTCTCAGCCCTAGAATCATGCTCATCTCCAAAAGCTACCTCCAGCTCAATCTTACCGACTTGGTATGCCGACTTACCAGGCACCACTCCATGGAAAACAGTGTTGGACGTCTTTAAATTCCTGTCAGTCAACCCTATACGCCGGAAGGTCTCATAATAGAGGATGTTGATGCTGCTACCTCCATCCATGAGTACTTTCGTGAATTTATATCCACCAACCTGAGGTGCTACCACCAGAGCTAACTGGCCCGGATTGTCAACCCGGGGAGGGTGATCTTCCCTGCTCCACACAATAGGCTGCTCTGACCACCTTAAATAACGGGGAACAGCTAGCTCAACAGCGTTTACAACCCTTTTATGAAGCTTCTGGTTTCGTTTGCATAAGCTAGTGGTGAACACATGATACCGCCCACTGTTCAGCTGCTTTGGATTGCTCTGATAACCTGATTGTTGCTGCTGCTGACCTCCCTGCCCGGGTTGCTGATTATAACCGCCTTGATTTCCTTGAAAGCCGGAATATGAGCCGCCACCCGGGCCATGATAGCCGCTGCCACCTGAGCCGCCACTAGACCCATGATTGCTATCGAACGTGTTGGAATTTTTGAAGGCCTTGATGATTGCGCAATCCTTCCACACGTGAGTGGTCGGCCTTTCCCGAGTACCGTGCCTTGGACAGGGTTCGTTAAGAAATTGCTCAAGAGACGGACCTGACCCACCGGATCGAGGGGGCGGCCTCCCCTTGCGTCGTTGATTGTTACCCTGTGAATTGGCATTGGCCACAAACTCCGGGTTACCGTCGGCCTTACGCTTATTGCCTCCTTGATTCGCCGGGTTATGTTGTTGACCCTTTCCATTGTCGTTCTTATTTCCCTTCCCTATCTTTTCTTCATCAGACGCAGGATCCTTGGTACTATCAGAATCGGCGTACTTGACTAGAGCCGCCATCAGCTGACCCATATTGTCGTCGAATTGACACGGCAGATGTCCTAGTGTGAGGACTTAGTCGCGAGGCCAACGCATCTATGTGGTAGCTTGAGAGGGGTTGAGCAGAATCGAGAGACGCAACACAAGACAAGGATTTAGACAGCTTCGGGCCCCGGGAAATATCATCCGATAAAAACCCTACATGTTGTTTGTGGCTAGATCTCATTATGCTCATGAGAGAGTCGCCACATAAGCCGGCTCCCCCTTTGTGTCTAGCCCTAGATATCGTTTCTTGTTCCTTGTCTGTCCCTCTTGGGGAGCCCTGCCCCTCCTTATATAAGTTAGAGGGGTGGGTTACATGTGGAATCCTAGTAGGACTAGGACTAGTCTATCTTCTCTTACAAGTTGATTACAAGTCCGGGTCTTGCTCCCTCATAAAGGAAATATTCGTCATCCCTTTCCTCTTAATCCGGCCCATCATAATGTGAGCCGGCCTTCTGGGCTTTGGGCCTTGTTGTCCATCTAACCTTCCCGTCGGGTTTCTAACGAGTCGCCAAGATCAGGCAGGTTATCTGTGAATCGATAAGCTCCGGGCAGGTCACTAGTGAGTCGCCAATTCCGGCCGGGTCATACCGCGGGGTATATCCCCGACATTAGCCCCCAGTTTGATTTGGATTTATTCATGTTAAACTGATGCTGTAAAATAAACACAAGAACAAACTTGATAGGTTGTGCTCCGGGTTAAATTTTTGTAAGCCGGCATCGGATCATCTTTAAATCCTTGTCATTTCCTTCTTGATACATGCCCTTGAACTCATAGCAAATCTCCTTTAGTAGATATGTTCAAACTTTGTGAATGCAAAAAATCCAGATACTTCTTTTAAGAAATCCGGGTCAATAGGCCAGCTTCAGAGTCAATTTGCTGGCATTGGTCTCTTGTAGAGAAATATTGTAAGAAATAATCCACTTGAATCGGCTTCCAAAGCGCCGGCTTAAAACATATTGGTCTTGAAATACTCATATGACTTCCAGCCGGCTTGGAGAGGTAAAACTTGCCGGTTTATCATAACCAAAACTGCCAGCTTGTAAATATTGATAGCACCGGGTCATAACTGTTGCCGACGCCGGGTCATAATTATTGGTGACACCGGATCATGATTGTTGCAAACACCGGGTCAATCTGATCTGCTCAAAACTGAGAATTTGAAGATTTTCCCCCCTTATATGTATATCACCTGTAGCCCCCAAGTGCAGGGTTGTCATGCTTGCAGCAATCTGGGACTTGTAATTGCCTTATGCTCATAAAACATCAACTAGTGTAGCCCCCAAGGGCCGGGTCATTATGCAATAATGAGCAGGGACTTTGTAAATATGATCCATTGATAATAACATCATATGATGTAATCTCCATCATGGGGCTTGAACCCACGTCCACAAGGTTAAGAGCTTTGTACTCTACCAACTGAGTAGTGGATCTTTCAATATAATGGATTAAGCCTTGTGTACCTTGAATTTTCAACAAGAGCAATTGATAGCCCCCAAGGGTCGGCTCATTTAGAATGTGATGAGTCGGGTCTTCAATAAGGCCAATAAAAATGACTTTGCATTAGCCCCCAAGTGTCATGGTGCATGCTCGCAGCGACATGAGACTTGCATATTGGATGTAACCTCAACTTGAATAATGTAGCACTCAAGTGCCGGGTCGTAAGCCTGCAGCGACTCGGGACTATTTCCTCCATTGTAAAATAAATCATGACCATTGATAAAAATAATAGCCGTTGCACTAAAGCAACTTTGAAAACCTCAATCATAATACTGGTTATTGATAATCATAAGAGAAATCCAGCCATGTTGGCTATTAAAGATTTGAATAACCCGGTTTGAAAACCTCAATCATTCAATAACATAACAAAAATCCAGCCAAGTTTGGCTATTTAAAGATTTCAAATACCTTATCTGTTGACAGGTAAATCCGGAGTTTAAATACCCGGCGGCTCTTGGCCGATGGCGATTTAATACGCCTTCATTGTAAACCGGAATTTTTATGACCCGGCGGCTTATAGCCTTTTGAGAAGAATCCAGAACGGATAATCATTTTGAAGCATCAACTTTGGTAATGTGCTTGAACTTAATCATTTATATGTCATATTTCTGCAAATCCTGCAGAGAGTTTAAACAACATATGCCCTGGCTACTTAGCATCAAAACCAGGACGGGTCATAATATCTCACATATAACCACTGTGATATTGAATTTGTACTGCTGGCTTACATGACCTGTGCAGTAAGGGTGATAACCAAATCCTTAGAAGCCAATGCTTCCACATAGATGATGATTGTCATAAATTGGCGACTTATAATCAAAAGTCAAGCCGGGTTAAGCATAAAACACTTATATATATTTGAGATATAATCCCAAAAAGGTCTCAAGTTAAGTAATTGTGGCTGCAATAAACTTTACCAGAGACAGAATAAAACTTTTTGAGGCTTCTAATTCGGATACGGTCAGTAAACCGTTCCAAAGGGGTTAAGCTAAGATTCGAATACGATCATATAGCCCCCAGTGGCTTTGGTGATGCCGATCAAGAGGGTATCGACAGCTATGTTCTCTTTGGTTCGAATACGACCTATGTTTGAACAGGAAGCCCCCAAATGACCTTTAGAGTTGTTTAATGACGCTGATTCGAATACGATCCACGTCAGACCCAAAGGGGTTGAGCTATGATTCGGATATGATCAAGAAGCCCCCTAATGGGTTTGGCAGTATGCCAATCACAAGGGTATCGACAGCTATGTTCTCTTTGGTTCGAATACGACCTATGTTTGAACAGGAAGCCCCCAAGTGACCATAAATTTAGTATTACGCCGATCAAGAGGGTACCGACAGCTATGCACGATGAGCAGGAAGCCCCCAAGTGACCATAATAAGATAAGCTGTAAGGCAGGATACCATCATGGCAGCAAGTTCTTTTTGGCAACCTTTAATTTTCTTAGAAATCGAACTTGCGAGAGATTAATCCTTTTTGAACCAGATCTTTAAACCGGATTTGAAAGCTTCAAAAATTTGTGAGGGACAAATTTACCTTGAGCCGGATTTTGAACCGGATTTGAGAGCTTCAAATATTTGTGAGGGATAAATTTACCCTGGGTCAGCTTTTGAACCGGATTTGAGAGCTTCAGTGCTTTGTGGGAGAAAGATGTCTCTTGAACCGGATTTTAAACCAGAGTCCTTATTTTGAGCCGGAAATCTTCTGACCGCTTTTAAATTTTCATCGATTTAGCAGTAATCTCCGGGGCCCGGGTTATTTCTCCCTTCAATGACCCGGAGTTCTTGAATTCACTGAAACCGACTAATTTTGCCAAGTCATACCATTGTAGCCCCCGAGTCTCAAGACGACTCGAGGAGTTGGCTTGAGATTCTCCATATTTGACCATAGCAGAAGGTATACATCATTGGCGTTGATAGCGCGATGTGAATCCACAGAAGGTTGAGGTGACTGCGGCGGGTTATAAATGATCCCGTATGAGCCGTGTCAGCAACTCGGCCAATGGTTCCTTCCAACTGGTTGTTTGAAGTTAACCAAACTATAGTGGCGGCGACTTGTGCACCTGCCCATTGAACCATCCAGTACAGACGGCAGCTGATAATATATGATAATTTGCCTCTAATTTGTTGGAAGAAAACCGGGCTTCCCAAGTAGTGACTTGCTCATACTCAATAAACAGCTCATCCAGACAAGTGCGGCTCGGTGTGTTGATGTAGACCAGGCCGCGAGAGACGGACGGTAAAGACGACCGTAACATCAGAGGCGGCATAGACAGATGAACCAGTCGTGGCGTTCTAAGCCGGTGCGGACGGGCAAGTTGTCCTCCTTGTTGTAAGCCGGTGTGGTCGCGAGAGACGGCCACGGCGTTGTAAGCCGGTGCAGGAGTCAGTTGAGTAACGTCGACCACCTGTGCCAAAAGATGTTGGCGTGCCCCCATCTTCGCGGTATAATGTCACTTTTTGTCATAGATAATTGCCCTGCATAAACAATATTGCAGACCACGGCAAAGATAAACTTGTTCTTTGACAAAAATAACATGTGCTAACAAAACAAACTCGGATGGATATCACCTGATTTGTTTGGACAACGGATGATCCGTTTATCGCGACAGAGGTGGCTCAGGAAGACCAGCAACTCAATGTAGTTCCGGCGGCTTAGGTAGACCGGTGACTTAATATACCCCCGGCGGCTCAAAGCGGCAAGGGCGGCTCAACGCGGCTCCGGCGGGTTGATGTAGATTAAGCTGCACGGGCGGCGACTTGCGCACACCTGTTCCATCAGTAAGCGGGCGCAGACGCCGATGCGTGATGGTGCTGACGTACACTTCATAGGCACAACATGGCACCACCTTTGCTGCACATACAAATATACAGACCAAAGTAATTGTTCTTTGATGAAAACAATATATTTAATTAAATAAACTTAAACCGATATCACCTGATTTACTTGGTCGACCGATGACCCGTTCGTCGCGAGAGAAACGGCTCAGGTAAACCGGCGACTCAATATAATCCCGGCGGTTCGAGCGTCTCCGGCGGCTCAACACGGCAGAGGTGACTCAGCGCGGCGCGTCTGCGGCCGGTTTGTTGGAGTTGTGTCGAATATAGTGTACGAGGTAGGTTACAGTTGGACTTGTAGTTGTATTGTGTTTAGATAGGATATGGAGTCGTGTCCTAATAGGACTCTTGTATCCTAGGCCTCTCATATATAGCGGGGCTAGACACACGATGTAACCTATGCCAACATAATAGCACAGGCGCGCAAGGGCCGGCGGCGTGTGCCGGCGCCCGGGTGGCCGGTGTGCGGTATTGTGATGGTGTCACGGGAAGGAGCGTCCGTAGTCAGGCCCCGGGGATGTAGTCATATCGGTGAACCTCGTTAACAAATCTCGGTGTCGTGCTCGTGTGATTGCTTGATCCTCGGATGATCGACGATAGCCTCGGATTTATTCTAACAAGTGGTATTAGAGCTAGGTTATCGAGAGGTTGTCTGGATTGTTGATCTGGAGGAAGCGATCGGAGGCACGTGTGCGTGTGGCCGATCGGATCGATTGGCGTGCGGCGAAAGCATTGGTGGCAGCGAAGAGACATGCGGCGATTGCTCAGTACATCAATCGGGCGAGCGTACATAATTCCCGACGAGATCGGATCGAGCAGGCGACATGTCGAGGTATTCCCGATGGACTCGGTCTTGACGAGATCGATGTGGTGATGGAACGTGGACAAGTCAGCCCAGTCCGAGGCGCGTTCGGGTGGCAGCACGGTGGTCAGGCGCTTTGAGCAAAGGGCTTGTGCAGGCAGTGTCCCACACGCGGGCGCTTGCAGCGGCTATAGCAAAGCACGCTGACGCGTAGCGAGGCCCAGGCAATGTATATCGATCCTAAGGAAGCTATGCACTTACGAGATTTGTTTGAAGGCAAAAGGAGGACCGTGTCCTCACGTGACACATAGGCAGGCAAATCAATGGGCGAACTAGAAAATCACAAGGGGTAGTCCATTGGAAGGCAAGGACAGAAAGGCAAAGCTAGCATCTTAGGGTTGAGCCAAGGAGCAGATCACGTGAAGACCAGCTAGTTGGAATTGCTAGTAGTATGCGGAGGTTCTGTTCGTCTATTTGGGGAATCGCGTGCAAAGCTCAGATAATTTTTCACATGGTCAGCTGTACAAAGGACCATGGCGCCAACGGGTACTAGGTTTGAGGTGGAGAAGTTCAACGAAACTGAAAACCTTTGGTTATGGCAGACATGGGTGAAAGGTTGTTGGCGCGACAGGGATGCTTGAAGGCGTTGCGGGAAGTCATGTCAGCTAAGATGGAATTATCATGTGATGGATTAGAATTCGCGGAATATGATTTGGCAGCCTTGAGCGTGTCATGCAGCCGGACAAGCTCGGCTGGGTCGGACTAGACAGTCTGACGGATCGACGCAAGTCGGTTGGTACAGAAGACGGTGGTGGAATCAGCAACGACGACATAGGAGCGTGATGTTGATGGTGACCGACTTCTGGGGCGTGGAAACACGTGGCACAAGCCCGAGGCTTGTGTGGCTTCGACAAGACTATGGTGCGGGGTTGATTCAAGGTGATGTACACACGGAGCTTGAAGTTGACGGGGCGCGGGGGTGGACTGATCATCTACCATGAAGTCATGTTGAAGGTGGAGCTGGAGTCTGGAGGACTTCACTCGGTGCTGATTGAGGGGCTACGGCGTAAGAGCTTAGAGAGTCGAAGCCTATTTCAGCGGGAAAAGCGAGTGACACGCAGTTTAGACTGGAGCCCAATGGTCTGATGGAAGCGTGAAACTCGTCATCGGTCGGTGATGATCGGTGGTACTCTGCAGTGGGGGTTGAGTGGTGTGGGTTTGCGACCCTTGAGACTCGACTGGGACAGCGGAGGCTCGACGCGGTAATAGCGGCGAGGCGTGCGATATGCACGGGACATGGAGACGGGCCAGGGCTCTGGTGGTCAGACATGTGGTGAGACAACTGCGAATTTGACTCGGGATGACTAAAAGCAACGGTGAAATTCCTTCAAGTTTCAGACATGCAGTCAAGAAAGGAGCGGTGATGTTGAGTTCAGGTAACTCTTATGTGTGACACCCAATATGTGAGTTGTTCACTTTCACGCAGGTCAATGATCGATGTATGATGGCGTTGACGGATACTCTAGAAGTTGGGAGCACAAACTAGAGTAACAAAAAACTTAATTTTGCTCGAGTGTTGACTGTGATCAAGAAAAAAAGGGACTACAAGTTGCAGGTGGAGCCACATGGAATCTTTGAAGTAGCAGCGGTACTCATGGGATAAGCTCAAGTCCAATGTACACGAAAGTTTGACGCATGAACAAATCCAGGGTGGTGGAGTATATTCGCCAAGGTGGAGTTTGTTGGAGTTGTGTCGAATATAGTGTACGAGGTATGTTACAGTTGGACTTGTAGTTGTATTGTGTTTAGATAGGATATGGAGTCGTGTCCTAATAGGACACTTGTATCCTAGGCCTCTCATATATAGCGGGGCTAGACACACGATGTAACCTATGCCAACATAATAGCACAGGCGCGCAAGGGCCGGCGGCGTGTGCCGGCGCCCGGGTGGACGGTGTGCGGTATTGTGATGGTGTCACGGGAAGGAGCGCCCGTAGTCAGGCCCCGGAGATGTAGTCATATCGGTGAACCTCGTTAACAAATCTCGGTGTCGTGCTCGTGTGATTGCTTGATCCTCGGATGATCGACGATGGCCTCGGATTTATTCTAACACGGTTCTGTTGGGTGGCATAGCACAAACGAACGTCCCCTTTTCACAATTGCAGTACCACGCCCCCTTGGGCTGACGTCCTCAAACCAACACATATATGCATGCATACACTGCTCCATTACCCTCCGGCCACAATTTTTTTTTCGCCTGTGCCTCCACGCAGGGCGAACCCGGCACCCTAGAGGCCACAGGCACGATGGCTCAAGAACTCAGCACTGGACAATTTGGCGCGACGTCAGCGGCAGTACAGCGGCTCAACAGCTGCAGCGGCAGCGTGTTAAGACGGCGGCGGCTTACCCCTGCTGCAGTTGATGCGGCGCGTGGCGTGGCGTGGCGGTTTTGAAGCCTAATTGGTTTGTTACCAACATTTGGCCTTGTCAATATTTGGCAAGCCAACATTTGGCAAAATCCAAAGTTACCAATATTTGACAATCTTTTATGAGATTGGCAGCGAAAATTGACAAGCAACCAATCTCTAGCCAATATTTGGCAGTTGCCAAAATTTGGCATGCCAATTTTTGACATCAAACCAATTATGTCCTTGAGGCGGCTCGGTGTGGTAGCCGGCGATTCAGAGGCAAACAAGGGCGGCGGCTCTCAGGAGTGCACTATTGCTGCGACGGATCCTGCCGTCACTGATTCTTACTCCCGCACCATAGGTCCGCTGTGGTGGCGTGCTAGTTTGACTTTCCATTGACCAGAAAATACACTGACGCGCACATGAGCTAGAGCCAAGACAAACGTGGTATATGTGCATGAAACAAGGCACACCTTTAAGAACCCACGTGATCACCAAGTAGTACAGCTTCTGAGTTGACGCCTCGGAGCTTTAAATCAGCAAAACAGTGCACCGTAGTAGAATTTGACTGTCTCGGTGATTTGACAGCTGACCAAGACACAGCGCAGGTAATCCTGACGGTTTGATTGCATAGGAAACCGAATTGGGGCTGACCTCTGCTGCCGTGTACGAGTTGAATCAGCAGAAAAAATACTTGTCGGTCTCGATAATGTCTAACAATGCAGAAAAACAATCTTGCTTCCGATTGATGGATCACCAGGTTTACGGCAATGGTGGCTCACAGAACGCTCCAACCCTAGTTTCATTGAACGGATCCCGTATATGTCAACTCCAAAATTAGTTACAATCTCGATTCACAGAACGATGGTTGTGCCGGCTCTACCCAAGGTTGTCCGGCGGCAGGTTTTTTTCCGCGATCGTTCCGTGCCGACTCTTTTCATCAGATCAACTGCGAGCTTCTCGAACCCTAAAAAGATCCCTTCAAAATTCAACACCACCGTGCGCCAGCCTCACGGTGGGCGCCAACTGTCGTCGAATTGACACGGTAGATGTCCTAGTGTGAGGACTTAGTCGCGAGGCCAACGCATCTATGTGATAGCTTGAGAGGGGTTGAGCGGAATCGAGAGACGCAACACAAGACAAGGATTTAGACAGCTTCGGGCCCCAGGAAATATCATCCGGTAAAAACCCTACATGCTGTTTGTGGCTAGATCTCATTATGCTCATGAGAGAGTCGCCGCATAAGTCGGCTCCCCCTTTGTGTCTAGCACTAGATATCGTTTCTCGTTCCTTGTTTGTCCCTCATGGGGAGCCCTGCCCCTCCTTATATAAGTTAGAGGGGCGGGTTACATGTGGAGTCCTAGTAGGACTAGAACTAGTCTAGCTTCTCTTACAAGTTGATTACAAGTCCGGGTCTTGCTC
The DNA here is from genome assembly GCA_032464435.1 of Aegilops umbellulata. Classification (NCBI taxonomy): domain Eukaryota; kingdom Viridiplantae; phylum Streptophyta; class Magnoliopsida; order Poales; family Poaceae; genus Aegilops; species Aegilops umbellulata. The sequence continues at coordinate 416,483,567 of CP136055.1, read as the reverse complement.
CCTCATAAAGGAAATATTCGTCATCCCTTTCCTCTAATCCGGCCCATCATAACGTGAGCCGGCCTTCTGGGCTTTGGGCCTTGTTGTCCATCTAACCCGCCCGCCGGGTTTCTAATGAGTCGCCAAGATCAGGCAGGTTATCTATGAATCGCCAAGCTCCGGGCGGGTCACCAGTGAGTCGCCAATTCCGGTCGGGTCATACCGCGGGGTATATCCCCGACACATATCATTACAATCACGCTTGAGGCGCCCCAGCTTCTGTCTCAAAAGTTCAAATCGGCAGTTCTTCTCCAACATTAAGACTGCAGAGCCGGCATCCATCTTGTCGGATGAATGTATTATCTCCTTGACCCGGCGCACCCAATGAGTGGTAGACTCGCCTTCCTCTTACTTACAATTAGTCAAGTCCACAATTGACATGGACTGCTTGCAGGTATCTTTGAAGTTCTGGATGAACCAGGCTTTTTACTCTGCCCATGAGCCAATGGAATTAGGCGGCAGCCCCTTTAACCAAGTGCGGGCCGTTCCATCCAACATCATGGTGAAGTACTTAGCCATCGCCGCATCACTGACCTCCAACAACTCCATGGCCATCTCATAGCTTTCGATCCACGCCCCGGGCTGTCGGCTGTATAATTTGGCACCTTTCGAGGTCCCTTGAAGTCCTTGGGCAGACGCTCATTACGCAAAGCCGGCACCAAACAAGGAACACCGCCGGTTGTGGTGGCCACTCATGTCTCAACAGAAGTCGTCGGATAATCCGGGAAGGTTTGATGAGTAGCCTGCTGAGCCGCCAATTGAGCCGCCCGCTCATCCTCTTGCCGTATCCTGTCCTGCACCGGATTATATCCACCGGGCTGGTTACAGCACTGGGCGTTGCTTGACAAGGCCTCTGAATCCATGTGCCTACTGTAACTTGGGCTCCGGCTTGGGCGAGGAGTCGAATGAATCATGTCTCGACTATAGGAATAAGCCTCCTGCTGAGCCAGAGCCGGCTGGACAAGTTCTCTGATCCTTCGCGTCTCCACGGTTGTTGGAGAGTCGCCATCCACCGGGAGGGTTGCCAAACGTGCTGACGCTGCGATCAGGTTCTCCATGGGGTTATAGAAGTGACCCGGTGGTGTTGGTACGTAGCGGGGCGGGGCCATATTCATGTGAGGAGGTGCCATCACCCGAGGCTGAACCGGTGCCCCTGCTCCGGACGTTACGAACTGATTTGCCTCTGGTGGGTTACTGGGGCCGGCTCCGGGCGTAGAGAAGAGATTCTGAGGATCATAAACCGGAGGCAAACGGGATTGAGCCTTCTGGTGTCTCCTCCTCATCACCTCGTTAGATGCGTTCAGGCTCATCGTAAGCTGGAAAGCCTCTGACTAGAGCTGTTGGGCTCGTGCATCCAAAGCCGCCCGCTCTGCAGCCAATCTGGTGTCCTCAGCCGCTAGGGCCTCCTTGGCTCGGGCTATCTCCTCACATACCTGCGCCACCTCTGCATCGTGCTCATCTTGACCTGCCGGAATAACTGTGGCGGTTAACAGGGCCGTCAACTTGTCCATGAGATCAATCAGCACCTGAGCCGGCGGGCACACAGGGCCTCCTGCCCCGGCCACTCCTGACCCGGACAATATTGCTGCCGCAGCCGTAGAGTTTTGGCCCGGTTGAGTGCCAGCCATGAAGATCCCTACTCTGCTTGGCGGCTCAAATGGGTCCGGAATACTGCTGCCATGGGAACAGCCCCCCAGCCTGCCATCTTGCAATTGGTACAACGAATCCGTCTCACCAGTGGATGACTCACCGTCAGAATAGACGGCCGTCTCACCGCCGCCTGTGGATACTTCGGGAAGTTCTCCTCCATGGATGCAACCCACAAAGGCACGCTTCACGGTGGGCTGAGCCCGGACGGGTCTCGCACGCTGAGCCATTTCGATGATGTCGGTGCAGATGTTCGGCTTAGGGCCCGGCTCGCCAATCCGGCCGATGAAGAAGTGGATTCCGCCGAAGGGGACCCGGTACCTGTACTCAATTGAGCCGGCGTCGGGACCCCAGCCGGACTCGTCGATGTAGAGCTTGCCACGACAACTCTTGGTCATCCGGCCCACCGCGTATCCCTTGACCCCTTTGAAGTTGCCCTTCAAGAACTCAAATCCACCGTGCGCTGGCCCCATGGTGGGCGCCAACTGTCGTGGAATTGTCACGGCAGATGTCCTCGTGAAAGGACTTAGTCGTGGAGCCATCGCAACTAGGAAGCTTGAAGGTGTTAAAGTGGGACAAAGGACACGGGAATTTTATACTAGTTCGGCCCCTTACGATGAAGGTAAAAGCCTACGTCTAGTTGTGATGGAATTGCTGGGGTTCGATGACCAGGGAGCAAATCTGCTATGCCCGGCTCTCGATTTGGTGTTACTCACCCTAAGCCGCCGGCGGGTCGTCCCCTTATATACATGGGTTGACGCCCTGCGGCCTACAGAGTCCCGGCCGGCTCATAAACAGTGTCCGGCTCGGTGACTAGTTAATCTTGCCTTACAATACAAGTTATACCATTATGGCGGTTTACTACTATGGGCCTTAAGTTGCCTGTAGGCTTCAGTCCCTTTATTGAACCACCATCTTCGAGCTTGATATTGGGCTTCGTATGATGAATCGTCATTGCGTAACCCGGCCCCTCCTGGGCGGTTTACACAAATAGTTATATCCCCAACAAACAGCAAGGTAACTAATGATAAAAGTGAGCATAAACGGTATTGCAATGATAGGAAACAAGGCCTAGGGTTCATACTTTCACTAGTGCAAGTTCTCTCAACAATAATAACATAATTGGATCATATAACTATCCCTCAACATGCAACAAAGAGTCACTCTGAAGTCACTAATAGCGGAGAACAAACGAAGAGATTATGGTAGGGTACCAAACCACCTCAAAGTTATTCTTTCCAATCAATCCATTGGGCTATTCCTATAAGTGTCACAAACAGCCCTAGAGTTCGTACTAGAATAACACCTTCAGACACAAATCAACCAAAACCATAATGTCACCTAGATACTCCAATGTCACCTCAAGTATCCGTGGGTATGATTATACGATGAGCATCACACAATCTCAGATTCATCTATTCAATCCAACACAAAGTACTTCAAAGAGTGCCCTAAAGTTTCTACCGGAGAATCAAGACGAAAACGTGTACCAACCCCTATGCATAGGTTCATGGGCGGAACCCGCAGTTGATCACCAAGACATACATCAAGTGAATCACGTGATATCCCATTGTCACCACAGATACGCACGGCAAGACATACATCAAGTGTTCTCAAGTCATTAAAAACTCAATCCGATAAAATTACTTCAAAGGGAAAACTCAATCCATTACAAGAGAGTAGAGGGGGAGAAGCAACATAAGATCCAACTATAATAGCAAAGCTCGCGATACATCAAGATCGTGCCAAATCAAGAACACGAGAGAGAGAGAGAGAGATCAAACACATAGCTATTGGTGCATACCCTCAGCCCCGAGGGTGAACTACTCGCTCCTCGTCATGGAGAGCGTCGGGATGATGAAGATGGCCACCGATGAGGGTTCCCCCCTCCGGCAGGGTGCCGGAACAGGGTCCCGATTGACTTTTGGTGGCTACAGAGGCTTGCGGCGGCGGAACTCCCGATCTATTATGTTCCCTGATCGTTTTAGGGTATATGGATGTATATAGGAGGAAGAAGTACGTTAGGGGAGCCATGAGGGGCCCACGAGTGTGGAGGGCGCGTCCTAGGGGGGTGGGCGCGCCCCCTACCTCGTGGTTCCCTCGTTTCTTTCTTGACGTGGACTCCAAGTCTCCCGGGTTGCTTTCCTTCTAAAAATAACTTCTCCAGAAGGTTTCATTCCGTTTTGACTCCGTTTGATATTCCTTTTCTTCGAAACACTGAAACAAGGGAAAAAAACAGGAACTGGCACTGGGCTCTGGGTCAATAGGTTAGTCCCAAAAATAATATAAAAGTGTTTAATAAAGCCCATAAACATCCAAAACAGATAATATAATAGCATGGAACAATAAAAAATTATAGATACGTTGGAGACGTATCAAGAGCCTCGGCCACTGAACACAGGGGGACAGAAGTAGTTTTCCTCTCAAGTCAAAACGGTGAACATGGTATACGCTACTCACATCCCCAAGAGGGAACGCAAGCGCGCACTCAGGGACGTCAATGCGATGGAGCCGGTCGACCCAAAATTCAATCCATGGTCTTCCTGTCCAACCACCTTTGATCGCAGAGACCATCTGACCAGTATCCGTCATGGCGGGTCAGCCGCATTGGTCCTCGATCCAATCATTGATGGATTTCACCTAATGCGTACAACCCTAGTCCCCTCCGGTGTCTATATAAACCGGAGGGCTTAGTCCGGAAACAGATATATAGTCATACAGGCTAGACTTCTAGGGTTTTTTTATCCATTACGATCTCGTGGTAGATCAACTCTTATAATACTCATATTCATCAAGATCAATCAAGCAGGAAGTAGGGTATTACCTCCATAGAGAGGGCCCGAACCTGGGTAAACATTATGTCCCCCGCCTCCTGTTACCATCGACCTTAGACGCACAGTTCGGGACCCCCTAACCGAGATCCGCCGCTTTTGACACCGACACTTCCACTCCTCTCCCATAGGAGGACACTCTGGTATGCTTTCCACTTATCACTGAGTGAAACAGTTGTTCAGTTGGACTGCCTTAAGAAGGATGTGGAGAACTTTGTTAAGCAGCGTAGTGTGTGTCAGCAAGCAAAGCATGACCTACGCAAAGTCCCTCGCCTGTTGCAACCACTCCAATTCCTGATGGTCCATGGAAGGTTATTAGCAGGGATTTTATTGAAGGCTTATCTAAACCAAAAGGGTTTAGTGCCATTTTAGTGGTGGTAGACCATTTCAATAAAGTAAGTCACTTCTTACCTCTGAAGCACATTTTCACAGCTACCTTTGTAACAGAAGTTTTTCTCAACAATGTGGTCAGATTGCATGGCCTTCCCCTGTTCATAGTGTCTGATCATGACAAGATATTCACCAATGCTTTTTGGAAGGAGTTATTCAGAGTTTGGGGAACTGAGTTGCTGATGAGCACATCCTACCACCCCCAAATGGATGGGCAAACCGAAAGGGTCAACGAGTGTCTTGAAATGTATCTCGGATGTGTTGTTCATGACTATCCAACTAAATGGGCATCTTGGTTACCCTAGGCGGAATTCTCATATAATACCATGTTAGGGCCGAGCCACCCCAGCGACTGACAGATGGGTCCCAGGAGCTAGCCAACCACCCGGCCAAGCCAGACTCCACAAGGAGGACAAGTCAGCAGAGGAATGACGCGACGCGAACCGGCGATTGGTCCAGATCAGCCTGCGCAACGAGATGGCCTTTATATACTAGCGAGTGGCGTGTGTGGGGGGGGGTTATGAAATGTAATATGACCTGAACCGGAGCTGATCTCCTGGAATCTCCTACCTAATCGATCCCCTTCTCCCTCCCTCTACCTGCTCTCGTTCTCCTTCTTCCTTCCCCGATCCAGTCCCGTTACATCTGGTATCAGAGGTCCATCGATCCTGCGACCTGGAGACCGCCTACCCCAAGCCCCGCTACCAGACGAAGCAGGCAAGACAGGCGGCGGAGATGGAGGAGCAGATCGCCGCACTCGCAAAGGTCGTCAACGACGGGCGACTCGCCAACGAGGCAAGACTGGATGCGATCCAGACGTCCCTGGAGCTGTGGCGCCCCGCCGTCACCCACATCCAGAAGCAGGTGGACGACCTGCGCGCGCAGGTGGGGCGCATCGCTCTCCACCCCATACTGGCGACACCTCCGGATCCGATCCCGGAGGGTGACGCGGTGGTGCGACCGGCGTCGAGCCCGAACCACGACGCCCCCGAGCACCACGGGCCGAGAGGCCACGGCAAAATCGACGACACCGGAGGCCCGACATATGGAGTGGTCACCACCCATGTGCCCCCTCCGGTCAAGGGTACGTCCCTCACCGATTCCCCACCACCCATCTGGTAGTTTCTGATCCGCACACATCACACATCAATCCCCATAGTTGGTCATTACCGAAGTTGGATTTTCCGTCGTTCGACGGCGATAATCCACAGTTCTGGAAAATGCGGTGCGAAAAGTACTTTTCAGTATATGGGGTTCAGTCTGAACTGTGGGTCAGAGTTGCAACCCTGCACTTCACAGGCAATGCGGTGCGCTGGTTGCAATTGCATGAAACTCAGAGTGAATCCATGTCGTGGGAGGAGCTGTGCGCATCTCTGTGTGGGAAGTTTGGTCGGGAGCAATATCAAACTCATCTTCGTCAGTTCCGTACTCTCCGTCAGACTAGCACCGTCCATAATTACATGTTGCAATTCGAAGAGCTTATGCATCAGTTGCTCGCGCATAATCCTTCCTTTGATCCCATATTTTTCACCACACAATTCCTAGAGGGACTGCGACATGAAATTCGTGCTAGTGTTGTTCTACATCAGCCAAAAGACTTGGACTCCGCCTTTTCCCTGGCTTCTATGCAGGAGGAGCTCTTGGACGCACTACCCCGGCGAGAATACCGGCGACAGGATGCTCCGCCGCCACGAGCAGCAGCGCGGCCCCTGCTGGCGTTGGGCGGGCCACCTACTCGAGCGGCAGCACCCGGGATTCCAGCAGTAGCCGAAGACAGGCGCGGGGTCGAGACGACAAACCCACCTGACCGGGCACGAGCAGGAGACGACCGTGTCGCCGCACTCCGGAATTACAAGCGAGCGCGTGGACTCTGCTTCAAGTGCGGGGAACGCCGGGGCCAAGGCCACCAGTGTGCTGCTACAGTCCAACTCCATGTGGTCGAAGAGTTACTCGATCTTCTCCAAGCAGGCGATCAGCTTCAAGATCAACAAGCAGACGAGTCAGATGATGAGGTGCTCATGTCTATCTCGAAACTGGCGACTACAGGGCAAACCACACCTCATACAGTGCGTCTGGTTGGCAAGATTGACTCAAAGGAGGTGTTGATTCTAGTGGACTCTGGCAGTTCCCACAGTTTCATCAGTGAGACAGTCGCTATGACGATGGCAGACAAGGTTCAGAAAACTGCGAGCTCATCAGTGAAAATTGCAGATGGGGAGATCCTCAAATGTGATAGCATGATTTCCCAATGCTCATGGCAGACGCAAGAGCAAGTGTTTGCAACTGATCTTCGAATACTTCCCCTTGGCTGCTATGATATGGTAGTCGGCATGGACTGGCTTCAGAGTTGTGGACCGATGTGGGTCGACTGGGAACACAAGCGACTCCAATTCCAACACGATGGACAGTGGGTTGAGTTGGTTGGGGTTCAACCACAGTTAGCAACAGTTTCACAGATTTCAGCGATGCAGTTGCAAGAACTAGAGGACCAACATGCAGTATCACACGTGGTACTCCTCTACAGAGCTGAGGCAGAACCCAAAAGTCATGCGTCTGAGGCAGAGCACCCAGAGGTTGAGGCATTGCTAGAAGAGTTTGACATGGTGTTCGCTGAACCCACTACACTGCCAAAACACAAACCGTGGGACCATAGAACTCAGTTATTGGAGGGCACGAAGCTAGTGAATATTCGACCGTACCGCTATACACCCGAACAGAAAACAGAAATTGAGAAGCAAGTCAGAGAGATGTTGAAACAAGGTCTCATTGTACCGAGCACGAGTCCATTCTCTTCCCCAGTGTTACTTGTCAAGAAGAAGGATCAAACATGGCGCTTTTGTGTGGATTTTCGTCATCTGAACGCCATCACGATCAAGCCCAAATTTCCCTTGCCGATCATTGACGAGCTCCTGGACGAATTGGCAGGCTCCAAATGGTTCTCAAAGCTTGACTTACGCGCTGGATATCATCAAATAAGGCTGGTGGAACAAGATGAAGAAAAAACAGCCTTCACAACCCATCAGGGGCACTTCCAGTTCCGGGTGCTGCCGTATGGTGTCACTGGAGGCCCTAGCACATTCCAATCGATGGTGACGATTGTTCTGTCTCCTCTCCTTCGTCACGGAGTTCTCGTCTTCATGGACGACATACTGGTGCACTCCGCGACACTGAGGAAACACATATTGCTGCTACGTCAGGTGTTACAACTCTTGAGAGACAACGAACTAGTAGCAAAACGATCCAAATGCTCGTTCGCACAAAAGCAAAACACATACTTGGGCCATCAGATCAGCGAACAGGGCGTGGCCACCATGACAGAGCATGTTCAGACAGTGCAGGATTGGAAGCAGCCCGCAAATGTCAAAGAGCTGCGGGGGTTCTTAGGACTGTCAGGATATTACAGGAAGTTTGTCAGAAATTTTGGGTTGATCAGCCGACCGCTCACCGACCTGCTCAAAAAGAATTCAGTATTCGTGTGGACTCCAACAGCCGAGGCGTCATTTCAGGCTCTCAAAAAAGCGCTGGTCACTGCTCCTGTTCTCGCACTGCCAGACTTCTCGAAGCAATTCGTAGTGGAAACGGATGCCAGTGCAACTGGGATCGGCACAGTACTGATGCAAGCAGGGCACCCGGTAGCATACTTGAGCAAGAGCCTAGCTCCCCGAAATCTGGGACTGTCAGCATACGAGAAGGAGTGTTTGGCCCTGCTATTAGCTGTTGATAATTGGTGACCCTATTTGCAACACTCTGAGTTTATCATCAGGACGGATCAACGCAGTCTGGTCAACCTGACAGATCAACACCTCAATACACCTATTCAACAGCGTGCTTTCACCAAGTTAGTCGGGCTTCGCTTCCAGATACAGTACAAGGCGGGGGCGACGAATCGAGCGGCTGATGCCCTCTCAAGATGCACGCATACTGAGACCCATGAACTAGCAGCAGTCACTCCGGCACGACCAGCTTGGATGGACGCAATCCGATCAAGCTACCAGCAAGATGCAACAGCTCAGCAACTGATGACCAGATTGGCCTTGGACAGTAAGAGTGATCCTAGCTTTGAACTGAGTGAAGGGGTCATAAAATTTCAAGGGCGCATCTGGATTGGCAAGGACATGGAAACTCAAACGGCCCTAATATCAGCGCTTCATGATAGTGCAGCGAGAGGACACTCTGGGTTTCATGCGACGTATCATCGAGTGCGACGGCTGTTTGCATGGACAGGCCTCAAGGAGATGGTGCGTGCCTTCGTCAGAAAGTGCCAAACTTGTCAGCAAGCGAAGACAGAAAGGGTGGCTCCAGCCGGACTTTTACAACCCTTGCCAATTCCCAAACGGCCATGGGCAGTGATTTCCTTGGACTTCATTGAAGGATTGCCGTGATCAGGGGGCTATGATGTGATCCTAGTGGTCGTGGATAAATTCTCCAAGTATGGCCATTTCTTAGCCATGAAGCACCCATACACAGCCCTCTCAGTGGCCACTACCTTCATGCAAAACATCTTCAAGCTGCACGGGCTTCCAATGGCGATTATCTCTGACCGGGATCGAATATTCACAAGTGCCTTGTGGCAAGAGCTCTTCAAGCTGGCTCAAACGCAACTCCGCATGAGCTCTTCCTACCACCCGCAAACAGACGGGCAAACGGAGCGGGTCAATCAATGCTTAGAGACATATCTGCGTTGCTCGGTGCATGCCTGCCCCAGGAACTGGTTCAAGTGGTTATTCCTTGCTGAATACTGGTACAACACAACGTTTCATTCAGCCTTGGGGAGAACTCCATTTGAAGTAATCTATGGCACCATGCCCAGGGAGTTTGGAGTGAATCAAGTGGATGAGTGCACGGTTCCAGACCTGGCATCATGGCTCAAGGAAAGAGAGGTGATGTTGGAACTGCTCCAGCAACAGCTAAAACAAGCCCAGGACAGAATGAAACGACAAGCAGACAAGAAACGTACAGACCGCGAGTTTGCCGTGGGGGATGTTGTGTTCCTCAAACTGCAACCATTCATTCAGACCTCGGTAGCGCAGCGTCCATTCCAGAAGCTGGCATTCCGGTACTACGGGCCGTATAAAGTTCTGGAGCGAGTGGGAAAGGTTGCATACAAACTGCAGTTGCCGTCAGAGAGCAAGATTCACCCGGTCGTTCATGTGTCGCAGTTGAAGAAAGCAGTGGGCGACAACATTTAGGTCGAAGCTGAACTTCCACCGGCTACGGAAATCCTTCGCATGGAACAACTGCCGACAGCCATTCTGGCTGAGAAGACGATCAAGACAGCGCGGGGCGACGAAAAGCAGGTGCTGGTGCGTTGGGGTGAACTACCAAATTCCATGGCCACTTGGGAGGAAGATGCGCAGTTCGGCAAACGTTTCCCATTTACACTGGCTTGGGGACAAGCCATGTTCCAAGAGGGGGAGAATGTTAGGGCCGAGCCACCCCAGCGACTGACAGATGGGTCCCAGGAGCTAGCCAACCACCCGGCCAAGCCAGACTGCCACGAGGATGTTGGAAATATGCCCTAGAGGCAATAATAAATGGATTATTATATTTCCTTGTTCATGATAATTGCCTATTGTTCATGCTATAATTGTATTGTTCGGAAATCATAATACATGTGTGAATACATAGACCTCAATGTGTCCCTAGTAAGCCTCTAGTTGACTAGCTCGTTGATCAATAGATAGTCATGGTTTCCTGACTATGGACATGGGGATGTCATTGATAACGGGATCACATCATTAGGAGAATGATGTGATGGACAAGACCCAAACCTAAGCATAGCACAAAAAGATCGTATAGTTCGTTTGCTAGAGCTTTTCTGAATGTCAAGTATCATTCCTTAGACCATGAGATTATGCAACTCCCGGATACCGTAGGAGTGCTTTGGGTGTATCAAACGTTACAACGTAACTGGGTGACTATAAAGGTGCACTACAGGTATCTCCGAAAGTATCTGTTGGGTTGGCATGAATCGAGACTGGGATTTGTCACTCCGTGTGACGGAGAGGTATCTCTGGGCCCACTCGGTAAGACATCATCATAATGAGCTCAATGTGATCAAGGTGTTGTTCACGGGATGATGTATTACGGGAACGAGTAAAGAGACTTGCCGGTAACGAGATTGAACAAGGTATCGGTATACCGACGATCGAATCTCGGGCAAGTATCGTACCGATGGACAAAGGGAATTGAGTACGGGATTGATTAAGTCCTCGACATCGTGGTTCATCTGATGAGATCATCGAGGAGCATGTGGGAGCCAACATGGGTATCCAGATCCCGCTGTTGGTTATTGACCGGAGATCGTCTCGGTCATGTCTGCATGTCTCCCGAACCCGTAGGGTCTACACACTTAAGGTTCGGTGACGCTAGGGTTGTTAAAGATATTAGTATGCAGCAAACCAAAGGTTGTTCGGAGTCCCGGATGAGATCCCGGACGTCACGAGAGGTTCCGGAGTGGTCCGGAGGTAAAGAATTATATATAGGAAGTGTCGTTTCGGCCATCGGGAATGATCTGGGGGTCACCGGTATTGTACCGGGACCACCAGATGGGTCCCGGGGGTCCACCGGGTGGGGCCACCTATCCCGGAGGGCCCCGTGGGCTGAAGTGGGGAGGGAACCAGCCCATAGTGGGCTGGTGCGCCCCCCCATGGGCCTCCCCCTGCGCCTAGGGTTGGAAACCCTAGGGCAGGGGGCGCCCCACATGGCTTGGGGGGCAAGCCATCCCCCCTGGCCGCCGCCCCCCCCCCTGGAGATGGATCTCCAGGGCCGGCGCCCCCCCCCTAGGGGGCCTATATAAAGGGGGGAGGGAGGGCAGCCGCACCTGCAGCCTTGGCGCCTCCCTCTCCCTGTTACACCTCTCCCTCTCTCCACAAAAGCTTGGCGAAGCCCTGCTGGAACTCTGCTGCATCCACCACCACGCCGTCGTGCTGCTGGATCTTCATCAACCTCTCCTTCCCCCTTGCTGGATCAAGAAGGAGGAGACGTCGATCGTCCCGTATGTGTGTTGAACGCGGAGGTGCCGTTCTTTCGGCGCTGGTCATCGGTGATTCGGATCACGACGAGTACGACTCCATCATCCACGTTCTCCTTGAACGCTTCCGTTGCGATCTACAAGTGGTATGTAGATGCTCTCCTATCCCCTCGTTGCTAGAATACTCCATGGATAGATCTTGGTGATGCGTAGGAAAATTTTAATTTCTGCTACGATCCCTAACAGTGGCATCATGAGCTAGGTCTATGCGTAGTTTCTATGCACGAGTAGAACACAAAGTAGTTGTGGGCGTCGAATTGTCAATTCTTCTTGCCGTTACTAGTCCTATCTTGGTTCAGCGGTATTGTGGGATGAAGCGGGCCAGACCAACCTTACACGTACGCTTACGTGAGACCGGTTCCACCGACTGACATGCACTAGTTGCATAAGGTGGCTGGCGGGTGTCTGTCTCTCCCACTTTAGTTGGATCGGATTCGATGAACAGGGTCCTTATGAAGGGTAAATAGAGATTGACAATTCACGTTGTGGTTTTAACGTAGGTAAGAAACGTTCTTGCTAGCAACCTATAACAGCCACGTAAAAACTTGCAACAACAATTAGAGGACGTCTAACTTGTTTTTGCAGCAAGTGCTTTGTGATGTGATATGGCCAAAAGTTGTGATGAATCATGTGATGTATGAGATGATCTTGTTATTGTAATAGGAATCACGACTTGCATGTCGATGAGTATGACAACCGGCAGGAGCCATAGGAGTTGTCTTTATTTATTTATGACCTGCGTGTCAACTTAAATCGTCATGTAATTACTTTACTTTATTGCTAAAGCGTTAGCCATAGTAGTAGAAGTAATAGTTGACGTGACAACTTCACGAAGACACGATGATGGAGATCATGATGATGGAGATCATGGTGTCATGCCGGTGACGACGATGAACATGGCGCCCCGAAGATGGAGATCAAAGGAGCGAAATGATGTTGGCCATAACATGTCACTATTTGATTGCATGTGATGTTTATCATGTTTTACATCTTATTTGCTTAGAACGACGGTAGCATAAATAAGATGATCCCTCATTAAAATATCAAAAATGTGTTCTCCCTAACTATGCACCATTGCTAAGGTTCGTCGTTCCGAAGCACCACGTGATGATCGGGTGTGATAGGTCCTTACGTTCGCATACAACGGGTGTAAGCCGGATTTACACACGCAATACACTTAGGTTGGATTGACGAGCCTAGCATGTACAGACATGGCCTCGGAACACGGAGGACCGAAAGGTCGAACATGAGTCATATAGAAGATACGATCAACATGGAGATGTTCACCGATGATGACTAGTCCGTCTCACGTGATGATCGGACACGGCCTAGTTGACTCGGATCATGTATCACTTAGATGACTAGAGGGATGTCAAATCTGAGTGGGAGTTCATTCATTAATTTGATTAGATGAACTTAATTATCATGAACTTAGTCTAAATCTTTACAATATGTCTTGTAGATCAAATGGCCCACGCTAATGTCACCCTCAACTTCAACGCGTTCCTAGAGAAAACCAAGCTGAAAGATGACGGCAGCAACTATGCGGACTGGGTCCGGAACCTGAGGATCATCCTCATAGCTGCCAAGAAAGATTATGTCCTAGATGCACCGCTAGGTGATGCACCATTCCCAGCAAACCAGGATGTTATGAACGCCCATCAGTCTCGTGCTGATGATTACTCCCTCGTTCAGTGCGGCATGCTTTACAGCTTAGAACCGGGGCTCCAAAAGCATTTTGAGCAACACGGAGCATATGAGATGTTCGAGGAGCTGAAATTGATTTTCCAAGCTCATGCCCGGGTCGAGAGATATGATGTCTCCGACAAGTTCTTTAGCTGTAAGATGGAGGAGAATAGCTCTGTCAGTGAACACATACTCAAGATGTCTGGGTTACACCACCGCTTGACTCAGCTGGAAGTTAATCTCCCGGATGAGGCGGTCATTGACAGAATCCTTCAGTCGCTCCCACCTAGATACAAGAGCTTCGTGATGAACTACAATATGCAGGGGATGGAAAAGACCATTCCCGAGTTGTATTCAATGCTGAAATCTACAGAGGTGGAGATCAAAAAGGAACATCAAGTGTTGATGGTGAATAAAACCACTAAGTTCAAGAAAGGCAAGGGTAAGAAGAACTTCAAGAAGGACGGCAAGGAGGTTGCCGCGCCTGGTAAATCAGTTGCCAGGAAGAAGTCAAAGAATGGACCCAAACCTGAAACTGAGTGCTTTTATTGCAAGGGAACTGGTCACTGGAAGCGGAATTGCCCCAAGTACTTAGCAGATAAGAAGGCCGGCAACACTAAAGGTATATGTGATATACATGTGGTTGATGTGTACCTTACGAGTGCTCGTAGTAGCTCCTGGGTATTTGATACCGGTGTCGTTGCTCATATTTGTAACTCAAAACAGGAGCTGCGGAATAAACGGAGACTGGCGAAGGACGAGGTGACGATGCGCGTCGGGAATGGTTCCAGGGTCGATGTGATCGCCGTCGGCACGCTACCTCTACATTTACCTACGGGGTTAGTTTTAAACCTGAATAATTGTTATTTAGTGCCAAGTTTGAGCATGAACATTGTATCTGGATCTCGTTTAATACGAGATGGCTACTCATTTAAATCCGAGAATAATGGTTGTTCTATTTATATGAGTGATATGTTTTATGGTCATGCTCCGATGGTTAATGGTTTATTCTTAATGAATCTCGCACGTGATGTTACACATATTCATAGTGTGAATACCAAAAGATGTAAAGTTAGTAACGATAGTCCCACATACTTGTGGCACTGCCGCCTTGGTCACATTGGTGTCAAGCGCATGAAGAAGCTCCATGCTGATGGACTTTTAGAGTCTCTCGATTATGAATCATTTGACACGTGTGAACCATGCCTCATGGGCAAAATGACCAAGACTCCATTCTCAGGGACAATGGAGCGAGCAACCAACTTGTTGGAAATCATACATACAGATGTGTGTGGTCCAATGAGCGTTGAGGCTCGCGGAGGCTATCGTTATGTTCTCACTCTCACTGATGATTTGAGTAGATATGGGTATGTCTACTTAATGAAACACAAGTCTGAGACCTTTGAAAAGTTCAAGGAGTTTCAGAGTGAGGTTGAGAATCAACGTGACAGAAAAATAAAGTTCTTACGATCAGATCGTGGGGGAGAATATTTAAGTCACGAATTTGGCACACACTTAAGAAAATGTGGAATCGTTTCACAACTCACGCCGCCTGGAACACCTCAGCGTAATGGTGTGTCCGAACGTCGTAATCGTACTCTATTGGATATGGTGCGATCTATGATGTCTCTTACAGATCTACCGCTATCATTTTGGGGATACGCTCTAGAGACAGCCGCATTCACTTTAAATAGGGCTCCGTCAAAATCCGTTGAGACGACACCGTATGAATTATGGTTTGGGAAGAAACCTAAGCTGTCGTTTCTGAAAGTTTGGGGTTGCGATGTTTATGTCAAGAAACTTCAACCTGAAAAACTCGAACCCAAATCGGAAAAATGCGTCTTCATAGGATACCCCAAGGAAACAGTTGGGTATACCTTCTACCTCAGATCCGAAGGCAAGATCTTTGTTGCCAAAAACGGGTCCTTTCTAGAGAAAGAGTTTCTCGCGAAAGAAGTAAGTGGGAGGAAAGTAGAGCTTGATGAAGTACTACCTCTTGAAAAATAGAGTAGCGCAGCTCACCAAAATGTTCCTGTGGTGCCTGCACCGATTAGAGAGGAGGTTAATGATGATGATCAAAATACTTCTGATCAAGCTCCTACTGAACTTCGTAGGTCCACAAGGACGCGTTCCGCACCAGAGTGGTACGGGAACCCTGTCCTGGAAATCATGTTGTTGGACAACGGTGAACCTTCGAACTATGAAGAAGCGATGGCGGGCCCAGATTCCGACAAATGGCTAGAAGCCATGAAATCCGAGATAGAATCCATGTATGAAAACAAAGTATGGACTTTGAATGACTTGCCCGATGGTCGGCGAGCCATAGAAAATAAATGGATCTTCAAGAATAAGACAGACTCGGATGGTAATGTGACCATCTATAAAGCTCGACTTGTCGCTAAGGGTTATCGGCAAGTTCAAGGGGTTGACTACGATGAGACTTTCTCTCCCGTAGCAAAGCTGAAGTCTGTCGGAATCATGTTAGCAATTGCCGCATACTATGATTATGAGATATGGCAAATGGACGCCAAAACGGCATTCCTTAACGACTTCCTTAAGGAAGAATTGTATATGATGCAGCCGGAAGGTTTTGTCGATCCTAAGAATGCTAACAAAGTATGCAAGCTCCAGCGCTCCATCTATGGGCTGGTGCAAGCATCTCGGAGTTGGAACATTCGCTTTGATGAGATGATCAAAGCGTTTGGGTTTATGCAGACTTATGGAGAAGCCTGCGTTTACAAGAAAGTGAGTGGGAGCTCCGTAGCATTTCTCATATTATATGTGGATGACATACTATTGATGGGAAATGATATAGAATTCTTGGAAAGCATAAAGGCCTATTTGAACAAGTGTTTTTCAATGAAGGACCTTGGAGAAGCTGCTTATATATTAGGCATCAAGATCTATAGGGATAGATCAAGACGCCTCATCGGTCTTTCACAAAGTACGTACCTTGACAAGATTTTGAAGAAGTTCAAAATGGATCAGTCCAAGAAGGGGTTCTTGCCTGTATTGCAAGGTGTGCGATTGAGCACGGCTCAATGCCCGACCACGGCAAAAGATATAGAAGAGATGAGTGTCATCCCCTATGCCTCAGCTATAGGGTCTATTATGTATGCCATGCTGTGTACCAGACCCGATGTAAACCTTGCCGTAAGTTTGGTAGGTAGGTACCAAAGTAATCCCGGCAAGGAACACTGGACAGCGGTCAAAAATATCCTGAAGTACCTGAAAAGGACTAAGGATATGTTTCTCGTTTATGGAGGTGCCAAAGAGCTCGTCGTAAAGGGTTACGTCGACACTAGCTTCGACACAGATCTGGATGACTCCAAGTCACAAACCGGATATGTGTATATTTTGAATGGAGGGGCAGTAAGCTGGTGCAGTTGCAAGCAAAGCGTCGTGGCGGGATCTACATGTGAAGCAGAGTATATGGCAGCCTCGGAGGCAGCACAAGAAGCAGTCTGGGTGAAGGAGTTCATCACCGACCTAGGAGTCATACCCAATGCGTCGGACCCGATGACTCTCTTCTGTGACAACACTGGAGCAATTGCCCTTGCGAAGGAGCCCAGGTTTCACAGGAAGACCAGGCATATCAAGCGTCGCTTCAACTCCATTCGTGAAAGTGTTCAAAATGGAGACATAGAGATTTGTAAAGTACATACGGACCTGAATGTGGCAGATCCGTTGACTAAACCTCTCCCTAGAGCAAAACATGATCAACACCAAAATTCCATGGGTGTGCGATTCATCACAATGTAACTAGACTATTGTCTCTAGTGCAAGTGGGAGACTGTTGGAAATATGCCCTAGAGGCAATAATAAATGGATTATTATATTTCCTTGTTCATGATAATTGTCTATTGTTCATGCTATAATTGTATTGTTCGGAAATCATAATACATGTGTGAATACATAGACCTCAATGTGTCCCTAGTAAGCCTCTAGTTGACTAGCTCGTTGATCAATAGATAGTCATGGTTTCCTGACTATGGACATGGGGATGTCATTGATAACGGGATCACATCATTAGGAGAATGATGTGATGGACAAGACCCAAACCTAAGCATAGCACAAAAAGATCGTATAGTTCGTTTGCTAGAGCTTTTCTGAATGTCAAGTATCATTCCTTAGACCATGAGATTATGCAACTCCCGGATACCGTAGGAGTGCTTTGGGTGTATCAAACGTTACAACGTAACTGGGTGACTATAAAGGTGCACTACAGGTATCTCCGAAAGTATCTGTTGGGTTGGCATGAATCGAGACTGGGATTTGTCACTCCGTGTGACGGAGAGGTATCTCTGGGCCCACTCGGTAAGACATCATCATAATGAGCTCAATGTGATCAAGGTGTTGTTCACGGGATGATGTATTACGGGAACGAGTAAAGAGACTTGCCGGTAACGAGATTGAACAAGGTATCGGTATACCGACGATCGAATCTCGGGCAAGTATCGTACCGATGGACAAAGGGAATTGAGTACGGGATTGATTAAGTCCTCGACATCGTGGTTCATCCGATGAGATCATCGAGGAGCATGTGGGAGCCAACATGGGTATCCAGATCCCGCTGTTGGTTATTGACCGGAGATCATCTCGGGCATGTCTGCATGTCTCCCGAACCCGTAGGGTCTACACACTTAAGGTTCGGTGACGCTAGGGTTGTTAAAGATATTAGTATGCAGCAAACCGAAGGTTGTTCGGAGTCCCGGATGAGATCCCGGACATCACGAGAGGTTCCGGAGTGGTCCGGAGGTAAAGAATTATATATAGGAAGTGTCGTTTCGGCCATCGGGAATGATCTGGGGGTCACCGGTATTGTACCAGGACCACCAGATGGGTCCCGGGGGTCCACCGGGTGGGGCCACCTATCCCGGAGGGCCCCGTGGGCTGAAGTGGGGAGGGAACCAGCCCATAGTGGGCTGGTGCGCCCCCCATGGGCCTCCCCCTGCGCCTTGGGTTGGAAACCCTAGGGCAGGGGGCGCCCCACATGGCTTGGGGGGCAAGCCATCCCCCCTGGCCGCCGCCCCCCCTGGAGATGGATCTCCAGGGCCGGCGCCCCCCCCCCCTAGGGGGCCTATATAAAGGGGGGGAGGGAGGGCAGCCGCACCTGCAGCCTTGGCGCCTCCCTCTCCCCGTTACACCTCTCCCTCTCTCCACAAAAGCTTGGCGAAGCCCTGCTGGAACTCTGCTGCATCCACCACCACGCCGTCGTGCTACTGGATCTTCATCAACCTCTCCTTCCCCCTTGCTGGATCAAGAAGGAGGAGACGTCGATCGTCCCGTACGTGTGTTGAACGCGGAGGTGCCGTTCTTTCGGCGCTGGTCATCGGTGATTCGGATCACGGCGAGTACGACTCAATCATCCACGTTCTCCTTGAACGCTTCCGTTGCGATCTACAAGTGGTATGTAGATGCTCTCCTATCCCCTCGTTGCTAGAATACTCCATGGATAGATCTTGGTGATGCGTAGGAAAATTTTAATTTCTGCTACGATCCCCAACAGAGGAGGACAAGTCAGCAGAGGAATGACGCGACGCGAACCGGCGATTGGTCCAGATCAGCCTGCGCAACGAGATGGCCTTTATATACTAGCGAGTGGCGTGTGTGTGGGGGTTATGCAATGTAATATGACCTGAACCGGAGCTGATCTCCTGGAATCTCCTACCTAATCGATCCCCTTCTCCCTCCCTCTACCTGCTCTCGTTCTCCTTCTACCTTCCCCGATCCAGTCCCGTTACATACCACCTTTCACTTCTCTCTGGGTTGCACTTCTTAAAAAGCTCTGTATGGGCATGAGCCACATGTGGGTCAGTTATATGGTCAGTCGAATTCCCATAATCCTGATGTGCGAGGATGGCAGTGTGCACACATACATCACACTGCAGCTCTGAAAGGACAGTTGGTCCGAGCTCAAAGCAAGTACAAGTAATATTCTGATCGTAAAAGAACTGACCGATAGTTTACTTAAGGAGAAATGGTGTACCTGCGACTGCAACCCTACAACCAATCATCCGTGGTCAATCACCCTTTCCCTAAGTTGGCCATGAAATTCTTCAGGCCCTTCAAGATCATCGCCAAGGTGGGGCAAGCAGCCTATCGACTAGAGTTGCCCCAGGGAAGTTTGGTGCATCCCGTCTTCCACGTCTCTCAGTTGAAGGAGCACACTCAGAACCACTCATGTTTTCAGTATGTTGCCTGCGCTTGTGGATTTTTCTGTTCCAGGACTGAAGCCTGAAAAAATCATCGACCATCACTTGGTCAAGAATGGTAACACCGCTCACCAGCAAGTGCTTGTGAGGTGGAGTACAATTCCTGCATCAGCGACTGCGTGGGAAGACTACCAAGTTGTCATGTGTTACCCCGATGCATCAGCCTGGGGACCGACATGGTTCTCCGGGGGAGGGTACTGTCAGTACTATCGTTCTGACAGGAGTTTCAAGCAAGGAAGGAAGCGTAAAGAAGCAAAGAAGAAAGCGTACAAGGATGGCGGGTGGTTCAAACTGTGCAGTGGGCTAAATGTACAATGTGTGGGCCATGGGCCAGATCCATTGTGTAATCAAACCGTGCAATATATAAGCAACAGTCGTCTAGTTCATGTAGCAAGCAATGGATGAAATGAAATCAGTCCGAGCCTCTCGTTCTTTTCTTATCTGTGCAGTCTTCTACCTCCCAACCTCACCTCTGGATCCATCCTTCCTCCGAGTAGAGAAGCTCCGGTCGCTGACAAAACCCTGCCACGGCTAGGAAGTGACACACTCCAACATTGAAACAAAATTTCATTAGGCCGTGTTCGGTTGATAGGGTTGTGCAGCGGTTTTGGCATGGATTGAGGTGTATTTAATCCTCTGCAAGTCAAAATCACCTCCAATCCTTTTTTTTTTTGATCAACACCTCCAATCCTCTTGACAAAGGGTGCTAGCCTAGAGCTTGCTTCCTCAACTATATGGGAGGGTGGTGTCCCGGACTTTGCTTGTGGTCTGGTTACCAGCGATTTAGCTGGTTGTTTTGGCTAATGGAATAGAAGTTTTCCAATTTCAAAAAAAAAAAAGGGTGTAACCGAACAACGCCTTGCCTGTTCTAAACACAGGGGGGAACTCTCTTTTTTTGCGGGATACAGGGGGAAAACTCTAACAAGTACTACTGTACTAACATATCAACAGTGTAGTAACGTAGCTACTCTTTTTCCAAAGAACCAAAAAAAACTGCCGTAACGTAATTCGGAGGCCTCTACACGCTAATCTTGTGCTGTAAGACTATTGCTACTTAGAGAATTCAAACAGCTACCGTCGATGCAGATTTCATAGCATAGCGAGCCCATTCTCGCGCCCTTTTGTCGGTGCCTCCGGGTGGTACCGCTTCCAAGGCCTGTAGTTCTTGCTCCCAAGCATCTTCTCCACCTCCTTGAACTGCAGGCCCTTGGTCTCCGGCACGGTGAGGAACACCACGACGAGCGCCATGAACGAGACGCCGCAGAAGAGTAAGAAGGTGGCCGCCGAGCCCAGCGCCTTGGTCAGGGTCAGGAACGTCTGCGTCACGATGAGGTTGGACACCCAGTTGGCCACCGCGGCGATGCCGCCGCAGAGTCCCCTGAACCGCAGCGGGTATATCTCCGAGTTGACGATCCATGGCACCGTGCCCATGCCGGGCGAGTAGGAGACAATGTATGCGGCCAGCGCGAGCAGCGCCAGCCACCCGTACTTGTTTGGGCACCCTTCCGAGTAGAACTCGCGGTGGTCGGCACGGCACACCCCTCGCGTTTCGTTGTTCAGTGCCAGGCAAGCGCCGGGACGAAGCTGTGCATGGAAAAGATTTGCAGATCATGAGCAATTCTTACAAAAGAATTGCTCCAGTTTTACAATGATGAAACAGGAAGGGGATCGAATTTACCGCGTTTCCTTCATGAGCACAAAACCCGCACGTGGATGCGGCCCTGAGGCAGTCCATGCAGCTCCAGTGGACGTTGGGGTTGTACTCTGGGCACGTCTGATTAGCGAACGGACGCGTCTCCACATCGCTGACAGGTGGGGCATTGTGCGCGGCTCTGAGGAAAGTGCTGCCAAGCACAGCGAGCCACACGACGATGCCAACAAGACTGAGGAGCATCAGGCGCCTCCGGCCGACCCTGTCCACGAAGAACATGCTCACGATCGAGCCGACGGCATTGAGTCCTGAGGTGATGAGTGAGAGGGCCATGGCCGTGTCGTTGGACGCGAAACCCGCCAGCTGGACGATCGTCGGGCTGTAGTACATGACGGTGTTGATGCCGACAAACTGCTGGGCGACCTGCACAATGACACCGGCCATGAGGCCACGGCGGACAACCTTGCTTCCAAATGCTTTCTTCAGCTTGCCAAATACGCTCTGCTCGCCTATGGACCCCTCCAAGACCATCTCATCTTCAACTAATTTTCGCAAGGACTCAATCTCTTCTTCCACCTCATTTGCAGGGTAAATCTTCCGCAGAATGGCAGCAGTTTCCTCTTTCCTACCCTGTTAGCCAAGAGAACAAAACCTTTTAGAAATTTTAAGCACATTTCTTTTGAAAAGACATACTGCCAACATTTTAATTTCTCAGCAACAATTTTCTAAGACATTGTACTATGTACAGACACTAGGCTATGCGACAATGGTGTTTTCCAATAATCTGACAGCGCATTTGTGCAGAAATACTGACCTGCCTGTATAACCATCTTGGTGATTCTGGGAGCGTCAACATTAGTATGAACTGAAGAAGGGCAGGGAATCCTGCAATGCCAAGCATCCACCTCCAAGTTCCCGGCACCTGACGGAATTCGCAGAGATATCATTATTGCTACTATTTGGTGAAAAGATTTGATCATGTATCAAATAATGGATTTTTTTTTAAGGAACATGGCAGTAGTTCTGCCTTTTCATATTAGAAGAGGGAAAGGAACCAAGGTTCCAGGTGTTGTACAGAGTGGCCAGAGCCCACACGCACACTTAAAAGAAACAGAACTCAGGAAACCCAAAAAGGAAATAAAGACACTAAAAAGTAGCCTCCTTGAACATTGCTATTTAATCTCTAGCCATAGCAGCGAGAGTCACGGGGGAGCATCTCTTCGCTTCAAAAGTCCGCCTATTTCTCTCTTTCCAAATAATAATGGAACTTCAAAGTCAGTCATCTAGTACCTTGGTGAATGCCAGATTAATAAGGTATGCCATGAACTGCCCTCCAGTGATAAGAAGGCCATTTGTGCTCACTAGCGCCCCTCTTATTCTAGCCGGGGAGACTTCGGAGATGTACAGAGGTGCTGTCATGGAAGCCATTCCAACTCCAAGACCAACAAAGACCCTCCCAACAATGATAACAGCAGGTGACGGGGCAAAGGCCATGACAGCGGCACCTGCAAGGAACAGAACATCTGCGATGATGAGGGAAGGCCTCCTTCCAAATCTGTCATTCATCCAGCCACCAAGTCCAGCTCCAACAATAGCTCCAGCTACAACCATACTCACTATTGTTTCCTGCATTCAAATCAGTCACACCATGAGATGTTATAGCTACATGAGTAATTTACTTAAGGGCTTAAGATTGCAGAAACTGAAGTCGAACCAGATTGCAAAATCCATTAATATAACCACACGTACCCTTAGAGTAGTGTTCTTTTGTAACTCAATAAAATCATCTCGGATGAACAGAAGTGCTCCAGATATGACACCTAGCAACAAAAACTATATGTCAACAATGAGATAAATTTGCCATGAATTGCACCCCCAAAGTTTAGCTAAACATATATAGAAGAAACATAAGCATCATCATGGTACCTCAGCAAGTCAGCAGTAAAAATAGAGACCAGTGTGCCTGTATCTTGTGACGTGTAAGAACATAGTTCATACCTGTATCATATCCGAAAAGAAGACCACCGATGCCAGCAGAGAAAACAAGTCGAAGAATATAAGGCTGGCTCCAAGTCAGGCGTAAGCACTCCTTAAACTCAGCCTTTCCAGCTACACTGGCACCCCCTTCCATTGCATTCAACGGCCCTTGTGCACCTGACGTACGTTCAGAAGAGCTTGGTCACGCACTAAGAAGAAATCCCACATGTAGTAGTATATAGACAATACAGGATTGGCTAAACAAATACTACGTATATGGTTGCTAAATAAAGATAGAAGGGATTACTGAAATTTTAACAACTTGAGTAGTAAATTATTCAGTTCACAAATAATAAACACTTCCATTGGATCACAGAATCTCAACATCAGTGAACACCAACTGAGAAAGGAACCTGGACAAACATTGGGTACTAGAAACTGACATTCATGAGTGGACAGGGACAGCCTTAAACAATGCCACTTTAGGCTCGGCCAACAGAAAAAACAATGCTACTACTTGAGGAATCTAGCCATGAATCGAGGAGATGGAACCAAATCCCGATATGTCCTAGCAGATCATGATCGTACGCCGCCGTGATAAATGTACGAGAATCTGCCGAAACATTGGTATAAAAACCAAATTTATCCCCTCAAACCCCAAACCAATCCCGCACTCAAGACCCCAGGGCCAGGGGCGGATCCAGATTCTAGACTGCGTCGCGGAGGCCGGTGGGATGTAACCAATCGCCCGATTCGGAAGGGGAAAAAATCGTCGAGAAAGTTGAGAACTTTCTCAGGCTTATACCTCAGCAACCAATTTCCAGAACGGCTACGGGGCAGCGGCAGCGAGCGTCGACTCGACGGGGCGGAAACGGGAGGGACGCGCGCGCGTCAGCGGCGAAAGGGGGCTTGCCGGGGCTGCGAGGCGTCGGCGGCGGCGGCGACGGGGAAGACGAAACTAGGAGCCGGCGGCAGTCCTGGGGCGCGGTGGTGGGCGGAGAAGTGTGGGAGAGATCTTTATGGCCGCATTGGGCCCGAGTGGAGCTTGGGTGGGCCGGGAGCACGGCACAGGTCGGGCGGGGCGGACGGGGCGGCGGGGAGCGAAAGTCGGTGGCGGGGAGCGATGGATTTTTGAGGCGACGATGGACGGGAAGTTCGGGAGTCCACCACGGGTCCGACGCCACGATGGGCAAGTGGTGCGCGCTTGCGGCCGGGTCCCTTCTCTCCGGAGAGGGCGGGAGCGCCTCCATTGCTGTCTGTCATGCTGTGTGTGTGTGCGCGGTGTGCGGGGGAGAAACGGAAAGACATCCCACGGCAGCGTATTCGGTGCTCGGGATTTGGTGCGTGCGGCGTGCTTCCAAATCATACATACTAGCGTAACCAAAAATTCAGGAGAATCAATTGAGGCCTTCTTTGGTTTACACTAGGAAATGTGCCCGTGCGTTGCAACGGGAAAAACAAATCCTCATATGCGCTTAGCAACTTATTCTATTATGTTACCATTTCTCCCCCATGTCATCGTCGCCAATGATGCTTATATTGTCCATCTATTCACGGCTAACATGATCAATCTAAAGTGATGTGCTTGTGATCATACTATGGCATAACGCTAGTGCGTCGGTATAGAGTAAACACTGAACAATGGGTCCTCTTCCTCGTGCGATGGTGAAGGGTGCCACCGGGTCTAGCGTGGCCGACTTCTGCTAGGCGGCACATGCTTTGTCGAGCACCTTAAAATCGTGAGGCCCTCCTCCTTGATTTGGCGTATATGGTAAAACATGTCATTGATGCAACTGGGGCACCACCGATCCGCCGGTCACCTCGACACAGGAAACATATTGTTGACTGGAGCAAATAATAACAAGAAACATATAAATCAAAATAGCTACCTTTTTTACGCGATGAGAATTTTACTTACCTTTTTTTTGCAAAAAGAGAATTTTACTTACCTTTGCTTTTCCAGGCAGGTCTACCAATTTATGCACGGCCGTTGTACGTTTTACATGAGTCCATAGTATTGGATTGATTTTCTTTAATTTACATGCAGATGTACCAACTATGCACGGCTGTTGTGCATGTTTGACAGTCTCTAGACGCACGCAATATGGTCTCGCCCCTCTCATCAGCAGCAGCCGCCGCCGCCCATTGCCTGCCTTGCGTCGCCAGAGCTAACGGCGCCATGGCCACGGCCACGCGACTGGCCGACCTGGAACGCAGTTATGTATAGCCCACTGTCCGTTTCTCGCCTCATTGGTCCTTGAGATATTAATTTTCATGTCCTTCCTTGTGTGACACATTCTAAGATTTTTGTTTCCATGTCTCTCCCGTTGGCCCATATTATAGTTCCATATCCTTCCTTCCTTTTTCCTCATAGAAGAGAATTTATGCCCTCTTTATTCCTTTCCTTCCTGGACCATATCGAAATTGATTCCCTCTTTTATGACTTTTCCTTTCTGTCCGTTGATTCTTCAGAAGGCTAATTGACATCAAATTATAAACGTATATAAATTGTTCTGATGCATTATAAGCAAGCGAGGTGGGACTATTTAATAAGTTAACAAATAGTCTTTTTTATTAACAACAATGATGTAACTCAGATGGACTTGGGCTTTGTGTTAGTACCTCAGGTCGGGAGTTTGATCCACTCCACCACGCCAGCTCCTATTTTTTGCCTCCTCAGATCGGACGGGTCTGATGGGCCGAGGCCCAGGCGCGCGGAGGCCCAATGCAGCGACCAAGTGTAAGTTCGTAAATAGATTTTTGGACCATTAGAAATTTAGTACCACCTTGAATATGTTTTAAATTCAAACTGAAAGCGTAAAATCACGAGAAGAAGCGTATTGTGGCGGTGAACCCACGGAGTCAATCCGTGCTTTATTATTAGGGAAAGATGTACTTTGGAGGAATTCGGATGGATATGAATTTGTAAAATTCACTAGCAAAAAGGCCCGTGTGTTGCAACGGGAAAAAATCATCTGATATCTCTAGCTGGGTCAGTTGAATAAATTGTGTGTGGCCAGTTGGCAGGTTATGAGATCGAACCCTCGCATCGGTTTTTTTTTTTGCCAACCTTTCGGACCTGGGCCACAGTGCGCCGTCAGGCAGGCTTCCACTATTGGGTCAAAACAGGTGGCAATTAACGAAACAAAATAGCATACGTGAAATTAATTGAGGCAGGACCAAATGAAGTGGGACGAAACCAAGAATATCACCTCCCTTTAATAGTAGGTATAGATATAGATATAGATTTTGAGCCGTTTGGTTTGTACACATGGATTCCTATTCCTGCGTAGGGTGGGAATCAATCCTTTGCATTTCAAATGAAAGAAAACATTAGCCATCCGACAAAAAAATTGCTATTATATGATTTGAAAGACATCGTTTTCCCTATAGAAATTGAGATACATGTTATCTCATTTCCTATGATTTTTCTCTATTTCTATGATATTCTTATCCTATAAACTAAAGGAGTTGATTGCTACGAGCTACATCTGAGAAGACGCAAATACGTCGGTGGTACATCAAGTTGCCACTTTGATGCCTAAAGTCAAAAAATATGTGAAACTGATGCTCAAATTTGTCTCGTGGTGTAAATATGATGCAACTTTCGTTTGAAGCCGTCAACAATGCATGCATGGAGTGCTAGCATGGTGCTCGGCCCACTGTCAACGACCGGAAGAGAATGGACGGGACATTAACATCGTATTTTTTGAAAACACCTCCCAAACAACATGAACTAGTACCAAATCTGGTTAGAAAGCCCCAGAACACTACTATGCGTCTCTGACCGCCAAATCCCACCTGTTGGTGAATAGTACAAACAAATAATTGATACGTAAAATGGTAGCGAACCTGCAACATCGTGCTAACGCGTGCTACCCACTTCATCAGATCTCACTGATAAATAGAAAGGATAACAAGACTTAGGGGTTGTTTGGTTGGCGCCCAGACCTGCCCGACCAAATCATGGCGAGCCAAAATTGGCGCAGGAATTAGCCGCCACCAGCTCGCTAACGAATGGGCATGAAGAACCTACTTGTGACCAAAAAATTAGCAGCAGCTATAAAAAATGGCGTCAATCAAACCCCTACCAATGCTGGTAGTCATGCGATAATTGGTATTCGGTGTCCGGGCTAATGTACACTCGGTGAACAGTAAAATTAAAACAAATAAAAGATTTTTTTAATAATTTTTTAAGAATGCTAGATGCTCAAATGTGTGATGTTGGTGCAAAATTTCGGTGCGTTCAGACATTTCAGGAGCTCGTGGCAAAAAAAGACAAAATCGGATGTGAACAGTTCTGTTTTCAAAAGTTTCTCAGCCGCCTGAAATTTCTCTTTTTTGCCACGAGCTCCTTGAATGTACAAACTTCATCAAATTTGCATGGGCATCACGCACATGAGTAACTTGCATAATTTACATTTTTTGCTATTCAAAATGATTTTACTGTTCATAATAGCCACGTCCATAGTCAATGCCAATTTTTTGGCATGGTAGCTCAAGGCTGCCATCTTTTTTTTTTTGAGCAAAGCTCAAGACTGCCATCTAAACACACCCTACCATATCTTGTAACTAAACACGCTCGTGGTACTTAAATGGGCTGCAGTCAATGCGTCCTATTTTTGACATTGTAGTATTTTTATTTTTCTAGAAATTTGTAAACTATAATCACAGTAAAAATTATAATATTTGTATGTTCTAAACATATACATACAAATAAATAATTTATTTTAAAATTCAAATAAATATTTATAAATATTCACATAATTAAAATGATATTTATGAAATATAATTATTTTTTGTAGAATTCAAATAATACTCATTTGAGGACCTGTAGTCCGGGGCACACTATACTCATATTTATGTTTGCGTATATATTTTTTAATATATATGTATGTATATTGGCAAAAACACAAACTTTATTAAACACATGAATAGTTTTAACACATAAACATTCTCTTAAATATGAACACTTTTATATACTACATGGATACTTTATTAAAATTCTAAACATTTTTTAAACTGTAAGAAAATTTATTTGAATATATAAACACTTTAAAAATATATTTATATGTTTAAGAAATATGTGAACACTTTTAGAATTAAAAAATATAATTCATAAATATATATTTTTATTATACGAATAACGTTTAAAATAATATGCAAATAATTTAAAATCACATCAACATTTTTTCAAGTGAGGTATTTTATTTGTATGTATATTATTTATAACAAACAAATATTCTAACTTTATTTTTATTACTATGATTATAATTTACATATTTTTACAATCTTTTATAGAAGAACTAACATATGGAAAATGAGTCGCATTGACTACAATCCATTGAAGCCCCACGAGTGTATACGGTTATAAGACATTAAGTCTAGCTATCCTTACTAGAAATCTAATCGAATGTGATTGAGTGGAGTGGCTAGGATGGCTGGAGGGATAGCATGAGGCTATGAGTTCAAACCCTAGTGGCCATCATTTATATATTATCTTCAATCCTTTTTGCTCCGTGTATAAGATTTATGTCAAGTTAAACTTTGCAAAGTTTGACCAAATTTATATTAAAAAATATCAACATCTACAATAGTGAATACATATAATATGAAATTACATTCCATAATGAATCTGATGATATTGATTTGGTATGGTGAATGTTGATACCTTTTTCTATAAGGTTGGTCTAATTAGAGATACTTTGATTTCTGACAAAATTTATATGCAAACTAAAAAGAACAGAAGGGAGTACGTTCAATACAGTTGTCTGGTGTGAGCTAATTAAACGGGATCCTTCACATTCTAGATGAGAGGTGCTTTGCACGTTGCATAGATTGTGGGCTGGATATATAATGCAAAGAGGCTAAGAAGTTGTGGTGCTGCTTGGGAATATGGAATGGAAGGGGTACGTGATCGCATGGCATGTGTGCATCATGCATGGCATGTGTGCATCATGCAGTAGCGCAAAAGAAGCTATAAGAGTAGTCTTTTAGGTGTGAATTGACATGTGATTGAATGGTTAGGAGGATAATGGTATCTCTAACTCATCAAAATTAAGTTCTAGACTTGATATTGACGCAAGTATTTTCTGAATTTAGTTTAAGCTTTTCGATTATATTCGTTTCATGGAAGGAGACATTCTTGTCAATTATGAGACGTCTGTGTGATTCCGTCAATTTCAAGATACTATGTTGGCTTGGTCTCTCCGATGTACTCATAAAGACAAGGCGTGTGTGTGTTTATATGGTGATTGTACTCTGTTATATTGATTGTACTCTGTTCAAATTTGTATGCATGTGAGCTATTTTGATTGTACTCTGTTCAAAAAATAGTTCTTGAGGTTGAACGAGGAACGTGTACTACGTCGCATGCATGTTGTGGCGTTGGAGTCTTGGAGAGACCATAGAAACAAAATAAATTCTGGCGAGGGCCAATGAAGTTCTGCTGTTGTGTGTGTTGAGTATAAGATTATTAGAAAGTATATAGAATTTGGTCCTGCTTTGTCTTGTACTCCAAATTGATTTTTGTATTTTTATATATATGCCCACGAGGCTCAAGCAATAACAACGACTATTCCACCAAATCTCTTTCTCCCTTCTAACATGGTATTTATCGCAAGTCGATCCTAAACCCTAGCCGCCGCCGCTTCCGCACCTGCGCGCCGCCCCCGGGGCGGTCGGCCTCCATGACTGCCTCCGGGGGCCGTGCCGCACGTATCTAGGGTTCGTCTGGCGGCCGTGTTGGCCGCTGCCCTAGAAAGTCCTTTTTTTCCGATCCTTTGATCCGGGTTTTCTCTCTCTCGCCGGTCGCTTCGATCGACGTCTACCTTTTGGTTTTCCGGTCTATGTGATCCGGTTTGCGTCGCCCACCGCCGTCGTCGACCCCGTGCGCTTCTATTCCAACACCGGCGCGATCGGCCGGCTTCTTCACCGACCCGGCGGCCTCGCGCGTCGTCCGCGCGTTGGCCCACCGGTCGCCCTGACCCGGCAGCCTCGTGTCATGCGGCGGCCCTTCACCGCCGCCGTTCACGCGTCGGACCGCCCGTCAATCTACGCCGGCCGTCACCGCCCTGCTCCGACCGGGACTCCTGCATCACCCCGACCCGACGGCCTCACGCCATGATGCAGCCAATCATAGCCGCCCTGCCGCCCACCACTGCCGGCTTCATCTCGGACTCCGCCGCCATCGCGCCTCCACCGAGCGGTGTTCCCGATCTCGCGCGCGATCGGATTGATCACCCGCACGCCGTCGCGATCCACCTCATCTACGTCGTGCGACCGACCTAGCCCGTCGGTTGCGCGCGCCTCCACAGGCCCCGTGAAGACCGTCCCGAGTTCAGCGCGCCCTTCTACCGATTGAGCAACGGGCTGCTGCTGCGTCACCCCGTTGGGCCGCAGCACCGCCGCCCCGTGGTTCTTCTCCCGGCTGCACCGGCCCGCGTCACCGCTGCGTCGCCCCTTCGAGCCGTAGTACCGCGGCCCGCGGTCCACCGCCGCCCAGAGGCCGTCCGCTCCAGGTCGTCCCCATGGCTGCACCGACCCTCGCGCCGCCACTGTGTCGCCCCGTCGGGCCGTAGTGAGCGTGGCACGCGGTCCATGCCGCCGTCCGGAGGCCGTCCCCGCGGTTGCACCGACCCGCGCTCCTCCCCCGCGCCGCCCCGAGGTCTTCCCGCCGTCACCCCGACCTGCCCGCCGCCGTTGCGTCGCCCCTTCGGGTCGTAGCGCGGCGGCCCACGGTCCACTTCATCGTCCACGCGCGTTGACTTCCCGTGGTATGCGTCGTGTCGCCTCCCTTGGCACGGGAACGCCACCGTCCGTGCCGGTCTTTGTTATGTTGTTGGGTTCTTCGCCTACTTCCAGCACCGCCGCCACGCTCCTAACCTAGCCGCTGCCGTAGTCAGGCCGCCGCCGCCCGTCCACCTCCTTCGTCTTCGCCCAGCACCGGCCCGTCGCCAGCATCGCCGTCATCTACCCCGCCAACTTCGTCTACTCCGACAACTGCAGGCGACATCGGCCCCGCGCTGATTGACGCCGCAACCGTCGTCGAGTCCTTCTCTGCTGGCCTCTCTGACTCCTCCGACATGGTGTACAGCCTGTGCAGGTCCTCGTCTATGCATGCTCGGTGCTGGCAACACCGATGCGTGCTTTCGTCCACGACATGTCCCCGAGCCTGGCAAGCCTGGTGCGGCACTTCGTCAACTTCGTCTTCGTCCGTCTACGCATGCCTGGTGCTGGCAACATTGGTGTGTGCCTTCGTCTACGATGTGTCCCCGGGCTTGGCAAACCCGCCGCGACGCGTCGTCAACAACATCTTCTTCCCGGCGCACCACTACTTCGACACCAATGCGCCCATACTAACTCGGCGCCTCCTTGCGCCCGCGGCTCCACGGCAACATCCTCGACACCGGCTCCCCGACACGACATTGACCACGACATTCTTCGCACGGCTACCTCGACCATGGCTACACCACCCTCCGCTCTCGGCTTCATCGACAAACGGCACAAAGGGCTACCGCCTGCTTGAGCAACCACTCGTTGGTTTCCACTCCAGCCACGACTCCGCGATGCGTTGACCGTTACGACTGTGTGTGTGTGCGTGTGTGTGTGTGTGTGGGGGGGGGTGTCCGTCGGCTTGCCTTCGGATTCTTCTCCAGTCTCACCATCTGCGACGCTACCGTTGTGACTGCGGGGGATGCTGAGTATAAGATTATTAGGAAGTATAGGATATACTAGGATTTGGTCCTGCCTTGTCTTGTACTCCAAGTTGGTCTATATACTCGTATATATATGCCCACGAGGCTCAAGCAATAACAACGACTATTCCATCAAATCTCTTTCTCCCTTCTAACAGAGTGTAGTGCATGCTTGGAGGCTTTACGTGCTCCTTATCGGGATACGGTGAAACTGAAAATGTAAAAGGAGTCATCTACAGAGAAATCTGAATGTTTGCTCGATTTAATTTTAAAGTTGGAAAACAGTGCGCAAAGGCCTCAGGAAATTTGGAAGACAGTGTGCAAAAGCTAGTAATATAAGTAACTTTTTTTCTCAAATCAGCTTGGAGGAACTTGATACATTAAAATAAAATAAGAAGAGACTTTCTCGGTTAAGATGTAGAAAACCGGACTAAAACTGTCACAAGAACCCACAGAAGGCAACACCAGCCCATCTGGCCAGCCACACGTAGATAGATAATTTTTATCTTCTCCGTTTAGTGCTACTGGACTGTGGATAATGTGTTCTCTTTCTTCTAAAAAATGTGTGGCTGATATGTATAACTTTCTAGACTTTCTTCCCGCCGGAGGAAGGCACTGTCCGGATGCTGCACTGTTGGGCCTTCTCGTCGAACCGGCCAATCCTAGTTCATGTCAACTGATGCTAGAATTGCTATATTGTGAGATAGAGTTTTATTTTTTTTCTCTCCCGTTGCAACACAAGGGCATGTTTGCTAGTATAAATGTAAGGCCGGAATCGCCACGTTTTAATTTTCAGTAAATCCCACCAATTGAGTGGAGTTGCTACGGGCTACACCATAAATTAAGTTCAACTTCAAATTCAGTTTACACAAGAATTATTCTTTGCCATTGAACTTGTCTACCCAAATTTGATTTCTAGATTTGACACACGTGCTTGGATTTATCTAGATTTATTACAGGGGTATATCCGTGAGCCTATATATCGTTCACAAATATAGCCAAAATGACTCTCACGAGATAATTAGGCTCTATTTATTTCTCAGTGCGCAAACTGAATTTAGGGATCAAGTATTTATGTGTAGATGCGTATCATGTGCCAACTCACTCAGCTTTTCGGTGGAAGACGAACAAAAATAATAATAAAAGTTAGCTAAAAACATCAAAAGCATGTAAATGTAAGACGGGAACGCCATGTTTTAAATCTTGTCATGTCATCTCATGTCTTAAATCTTTTCCAGTCATAGAAATATGTGTACGCATGTGTATGCGAACATCTACATTTATATTGGACTTTTCTACAAAAATGTCATTTGACACGAAGAAACAAACACCGTTCACAAATATAGCCAAAATGACTTCCATGAGATAATTAGGCTATATTTGTTTCTCAAAGCACAAATTGATTTTACAGATCAAGTTTTTACATGCAGACAGTTATATTGTGTGCTAAGTCACTCGTCTTTTGGGTGGAAGACGAACAAAACAAATCGACAATCAGTAAAGAAAAAATGGTAAATATGTAAATGTAAAGACCGGAACCGCCATGTTTTAAATCCTTCCCCTGTCAACACAAGGTAACTAGATTCGACTTTATTTTCTTGATGTGCAAATTGAATTTAGATATCAAGTTTTTACGTGCACAGACATATGTTGTGCCAAGTCACTAATCTTGTGGATGATCAGCTAAAAAAATGAAATGTGTGCAAATGCCAGGTATTAAATCCTTCCTTGTTTTCCCATGCCAAGTGGATGACGGGGCAAAAAAATTGCACCAGCCGGGAATCGAACCCGGGTCTGTACCGTGGCAGGGTACTATTCTACCACTAGACCACTGGTGCTTCTTCTCTGCATTCCTACAATATGCTTATTGTACCCTTATATTCCTATTACTATCTCTTTCTTTCTTCTTTTTTTTTCCTTTTTTTTTGCGGGCTATCTAGTCAAGGGATTGCACTCGAAGTTAGCAGAGGGCTATGGCAAATTGGCAGCTGAACAACTATCGGGAAGACCAAACTCATGGTTTTCACCCAAAGAGTCCGGAAAGTACACCGAGAAGTTTTCAAAATGCATTTTTTTTTCAAAATGCATTTTTGATCGCCACTTGTCACACCAACTTTCATATAAGATCATCAGCTTTTCTGGCCAGCGAAATACAACATTATAAACTCAAAGAAAATATGATTTTTTTTAATCTTGTTAAAGAAGTACAGCAAGAATCCCTCACCAGCTTGTAGAAGACGACCGCGGGAAATACTACTAGCGGTTCAATATTTCAATTTACAACAACCTTCATGCATGCTCAACAAGTCGGAGTCTTCCCCATCCTCCTTCTACACCCTGCCCCAGGCAACGATCACCCTTCCCGTGGGTGTTGGATGCATGGGGTTGGCAATGGTAAGTCTCCTTGAGGCCTTGTTTGCTTGCTAGGGATCTAATCCACTTGTGGTTCAATGCTTTATATATAAAGCCGGGCGAAAGCCTTTTTCGGTAGTCCAGCAGTGGAATTAATCCATCTAGGGGTGTTGCCCCTCTAGACGTTAAGGTTTTTACAATCTGGTTCTTTATTATAACTAGTAAATGCGTACCTGCAATGCACATTGATATTAGGGAGAAAATTAATTACACATTGATATTAGATAGGATATGAATTCCGCGTTAATTATGTGATTACTATGGAGGTTTGTATTTGGTGTGATATTAATTGTACGCTAAACATGTTAAGTGCTCACCATTTGAGCAATATATGTCGTTGGATTGATATGGTTTGATTGATGGCCGAGATTACTTGGATCTGCCACTTTGTCTTTTTATATTAATATAATTTTTTTTCAGTATGGATCATTGGATCAATCATTTTTTGTAATGACATCATGTTCAACCCCGTTGTTGTTTCCAAAAAGAAAATCAACAACGGTCATAACTCGCAAGGACCATCCAACGGTTCCATCACATTATATTCCTGAGGTATCAACACGTGTACATCGCCGTTCTTCCTATGTCGATGAGACGATCCATATTTCAACCCAGAAACTACAACTTTTCACTTATAAATAAGTAAATAACTCAGGCTTTCAACCTCAACACTACGAACTTCCAACCCAATCAGTCTAAAAAACCGACACACACAAAGCTTTCAGCTAGTTATTTCATTCACATGCTCCACTAGTTTGAAGTTGCTGCTCTTGTGGAAGAGTTGATGCAAAAGTCACTGGGAAATAATAGTATCATGCAACTCTGCATCCAATCGAAGAGCGAAAGTGATAATATTAATTTTCATAGAGATAGGCAATGTGTTCTCCTTTGTTTTTTGAACTTCAGTGTGTTCTCGTTAATCTCGCAATGGTATTACGACATCATATCTGACAAGCATCTCATGCACTGCGGAACTACTCCCTTCGTTTCTAAATGTAAGTCTTTTTAGAGATTCCACTACAAACTACATACAGATGTATATAGACATATTTTAGAGTGTAGATTCACTCATTTTGCTCCGTATGTAGTCCATAGGTAAATCTCTAAAAAGACTTATATTTAGGAACGGGGGGAGTACATGCCAGTAGTTGAATATCAAGTAACGGATACAGAAAATGGTGAACACGGAAAATATTGATTATTAAGTATGATCCATCGGAACAAAATGCACCGAGGGCATTGGCAGAACACCCAAGGGCAACCCTCCGATACGAGATATGTACCACTACCAACAGAAAAATGCATCCAAAGATGCAGCTGAGTAAGTTGTGCTAAAAGGAAAAGCACGAAAACTAAAACTGCATTGGCTAACTAGTAATCCCACACTTGCAAACAGGGCACAGTTTCTTCCTTCTTAGCCATTCGTCGATGCACTGCAAGGTGAAAGCAATTTCACGTCAGAATTGCAAACACATTACATAACAAGGGACAAGGGTTATGGCATCTGACAGCAAGACTGCATACCTCTTTGTGGAACTTGTGAAAGCATGGCAAAGTGCGGATGGTATCTCCGAAAGATGGATTTTCAAGGCAGACTGCGCAAGGCTCTTCGGTGCTAGTTGACTGTAAAAATAAAAGGACTGGTAATCAGGATTTTTTATAGACAAGCCATGAAAACAGATACCACTTTGTAAGTTCTGACTGAATAATTTACCTGAAATACTGACTGAGGCAAGTTATTGATCTGACTTTCCGAAGCACCAGTATGCTGGTGGTTATTTTCATCTAACGCAAGTAGCGCATCATAATCATTTCTGCAACAGAAGCTCCTTTAGTAAGTGTTCGACATTTGTACAACTTATTTATTTACCATCAGCAGATTGTATCAACTTTATGTTACCCTATCCACTACATAGAGAACCCATAAGAGTAAATCAAAGATACATTCAAGTCGGAAAACAGTTTATCTTTTAGAAGACTGTAATCACATAAATATGACCCAGCTACACAATACAGTGAAGCTGCTATACCATGATGCAACGCTACATGTAAAACAATCAGCAAATAGCTAACTGAATCAAAATATGTAAGTTGTTTCAAGCTCTCAAAATACTCAGCCAACTTCACTCGAGCAGTGGAAATAGAACAGGGAGGCGCCACTTACAAATCGATATTAGGTTGAATATGCGCAGCACGATATCCGGCACGAAAAGCCCTCTGAAAAATTGACACTAGAAGCTGTTAATGATCTTCGAGAATCGATTCAGGCAATCACAAACTGTAAACTCAAGGAAGGTTTTACTTGATGCGAGAGTATACTACACATTTTAGTTTACTTTAAACAGCTGCTCAACATATATACAACCCATTGCTTACAAAAACAATTTTGTAACACAAAAAGGACACCCTCTCTGATAAGGAGAAGGAAAGTCATGTTCTGAGGTGGTTCAGTACTCCAAGGAGATGTATCTTTTAAACCTAAAAATCTTCCTTCAAAGTAGTTATATGATTTAAAGGTAGAGGAACTACAAGGGCAGGAGAGAAGCAATACCAAACCCAAAGTTACTGGAGCTGCATTCTGCATATGGGAAATTGCCGTCTCATATCTGGCCCTAATACCACGCTGAGAAGCACTTAAACGCGATGCCCGTGCAGCTCTCTAGCCAAAAAAGGATAAGAAGATAAAATATGTCAATCTCCACACATGCAAGGTATTTAGTCATAATGAATATTCACTATATATGGGAACGTCCTTCGAAGTAAACAAGGTTGTTTGACCTGTTATGAATAGCATGAATATTCACTTAAGCATAGTCAACCTAACAAATGCTTACCAGCATCGTTCTGATCTTTAGCATGAATGGTCACTTAAGCATAGCCAAACTAACAAATGCTTATCAGCATAGTTCTGATTTTAATGGACACTACCCCTATAACTTCAGTTTCGGCAATTGAGAAGCCGGGAAATTGCTGCTAGCAAAGCTAACGAAGGAACTGCTAATGTGCGAGCTAGGTTTGGAGCAACATAAAGGGAATGCATCAAAAAGAGGCATGGTGATTTTAGTTTAAATAAAAATATCAAAGATATCAACTAACTTCCAAAAAATCAACAACGAGACAGGTGTTCTTACGGTATCGTTGGGAGGCCACCTTGCAGGTGCTCTTACAGCTCGAGATGTCCGTTCTGCATCTTCTTCATGTTGAAGTGACATTGCTACGATTGCATCAATCTGCTTTATGAAAAACAATTATCTCACTGAAGAACTAGTAGAACCTCCAAGAAGTTGAGAAAAATACACACGCACAACACAAATACAAGGTGCGGAAAGAGATGATCAAGAATTACCTCTTCTCTAGGAGCAACACGAGGTGTTTCATTGTAAAGCTGCTCCTGAAGTTGCCGAGCCAACAATTCATCAGCCTCCAACTGTGCACTTACGTTAGGATCAATCGAGGTTCTATTACTGCGGCCACTCAAACTAGATCGAGCTTCAGGGGAAGATATGTCATCAATATCTATTACAGAAATATTATGACGACGAGTGGTACGATTTCTGCCAGCTGTTGCGTCTGAAGATGCAAGACATGAACTACCAAGTTCATTAACAGAACTAGAGCTTTCACCAGGATGATAGGAACTTGAGGCGTGTTTCCTCTTTCCTTTACTGATCCTTATTGTCCTATTCCTCAAACTTGCAGACCGCGCAGCGGTTGCTGCACCAAATGAGTTATTGCTGTCTTCTGCTGCGGTTTCATGACCCTGATTAGATGGTCCAGAAGATCCAGATTCCATTCCAGAAGTACTGGCCGTCTTACACAACAATGACACGGGTAACTTAATAGTATGATTATGTGTTGTTCTCCAACCTTGCTGAGAAATGCCAGTACTGTCGTTATTTACAAAAGAAGAACCTACTGGGGCCCTTGGACAAACCCTGCAACAGAGGGTGTTTAATAAGATTCTAGATATGTGACAGATGTCTAAATAGTATAAAAAATGAATTAAGCATGCTTCCATTTACTGAACAAAGTAGATTCACTTTTTTTGGCTTTACAAATTCAATTGTGTTTTAAACACTGTATTGATGTGCATGCACTAAAAACTTCATGAACTACGATTCAATTTCAACCAACACACATTAAAATCCGGGAATGACCTATTGCAATGTTCGGAGAACAAACAATTCTTCAATATGTTGTACTCGTCTAGTAAAAAAAGAGATAGGGCATACCTCATCGCATCAGCCTCTCCAGCCCGCTCAGTTCCCATAACATGATGGATGATTTCTTTGCCCTTGTTGTTTAAACCTTCAGAACAGTTACTGCTGCTTGCTTGATTTGCACCCTGTGGAATTAGAGTCCCCCCAGCTCTGGCTGTTCTGAACTTCTCGGATGCAGTTGTTTCCATATAGTTTGCAGAGGCTCCATTCTTTGTTATTATTGGTGACTTATCAGTAAGATCAATTATAGTTCCTGTATGAAAAACATCATCCTGAGGATTTCGATAATGTAATACTCCACTTGTAGAGCACATTTCCCGCTTTTCATCAGCAATTACACTTCTTTTGACTACGTTAGAGGGAGAAATACAACCATTTCGCACCAGCTTTCTCCGAACCACTTGTCTTTGAGGAACATCGCATGGTGTACTTGAGAGTCCTGCTGTACCCTGGATATTGATCGCTTCTCTTCTTTCCTCCCTGGGACCCGATGCTGAAAAAATATCAGAACCTACTACTTCCTTCAGCCCATTAGAGGTGCTAATTTTTGCTCTGTTTCGCGGGTTTCCCACCGTGGTAGTAGGAAGATCTGACCCCACACCAAGAAAGTCCACATGCCGACGGCTTGTGTCTCGATGACCAACCTGCCCTTCTCTGGTTTGGCAGCTACTGCCTACTCCATCACCCCTAGAAATCATGTGATTTGAAATGCTGCTGCCCTGATCCAAATCATGACTGTGAGCCCCATTCCCGTTCACAACAGATTTCCCAGTAGTCCTATCTAACTTTGGTGGGGACAATTTCCGAGCCAATTCAGCTTGTTTAAAAATATTGTCAGTGTCTAATGGTGCAGGCAATTCACTAACTGCATCACCTCTACTTGATTGACCTTGGGTTGAAATATTCTTGATCTTAAATTTGAGTCTCCGGGCTGGTGAAGGATTTCCAGCCATCCTTGTTACACCTCTCGTAGCAGCTGAGCTTGATACAGGGCACACTGACTGCTGCATTCGGTCAGGAGTGTCAGGAACCTCAAAAATGTGATCAGTGTTCATGTCAACCATATTATCCCGCCACTTATTTCAGTTGCAGATAAGTTTGCCCCCCTTAACTTTTACATGTAAAAACACAATCACAGAAGTTTCTCCAACGCTATCTGCAACATGCAGAGAAATATTACAAAAAGAGCATAACTACTGCATGTCCTCATTACAAGATGATCTTCAGGAAAAACAATAATTATAAGTAGCAATCGAAGGTGAGAAAGCTAGCTAAATTTTTATCTATGAAGAACAGCTGCTGTATGACAGAAAAATATTAGAAAAGGTAAACTAATTCCATGGTGATGGCAGAGAGGACACCCTGGCAATGGCTGGTGGTTTGGCAGGTGATGGTGGTTACTGGGGATAGGTTATTGAGCAGGGAGGAGAATGGTACAGAGGCATCAAGGAACAGATGATATTACTGAAGATCAGGATCTAGTTGAAGGGGACAAGGAAGGAATTAACTGAAAGTATAGGTAGACTTGGGAGTCAACAATGGTTGGATTGGATTCAACAGTCCCAACATATCACAGTGGATTTACTGGAAAAAAGACACACTGAGCTACAAAATATATTGCCAATGAAAGAACACGTAATAGAAGCAAGCAACAGATGGATACTCTATGCTAGTCATCACATAACAATAAAAGACCACCAGGTTAAATGAATTTAACGGCAATTTTCATGGACCACTGAGCATATCAACCCACATGCCATCTCCCCCCGGATTGAAGTGTTAATACTTTCTATCTGCTATCAAAGTTGCGGCTTAATTGAGACAGTTCAAAACAGTACACATGATCTTGCAGTAAATGAAAATCTAATGATTAGATGCCCTGTACTCGTAAGGAAATCGGCCCCCCATGATCCGCCAGTTCCAGGGACGGATCTAGATGGTGTGCACCGGCAGACCCCAAAAATTCTCGATGCATCAGTGGGGATTTTAACTAATTAAATAATCAAGGATGAAAGGGGGCTCATACCTGAGCAACCGAACGGCAAAAAATTGCGGACGCGATGGGTTGAACGGGAACGGCGACGCGCGTGAGAGGCGGAGGGGTTTGCGCGGGGTGGGGCGGCGCCGGTGTGACGGATTGGAAGCGGCGGACGCTGTGGGCGCGGCGGCAACTCTATGGAGTCTACAGCCGCCTCGGGTGGGATTGGGGGCGACGCGTCAGGACTCCGTTGGAGGGGGGGGAGGAATAGGACACCGGTATGCTATATGGGACGGCGGAGAGCAATCCGTGGAGATGTGGATTTTGAATCCGGATCGTGGGCGCACTTTTGATTATAGTAATATATAATAATTAATAAAATCAAACTAGAGGCGTGTTTCTTTCTTTTTTCGGCAAGGTTAATTAGATTTTTTTTCTGACTATATTTGATTTTAACTTGGGCCCGCGCTAGGCGTCAACTGAAAGCAGCCATCCACCCTTGTTTAAATGTCAGATCTAGACCGCTCGTTCGATCAACCTCATTTAAATGTCAGATCTAGACCGTTCGTTTGGTCAATGCAATGTTGGACTCTCTAACCAACATTTTTTTCCTCAAAATGAAGGCAAAAGAATTGCATCATCCATTAATTAATAAATACAAAGAGAGTTTTTTTTGAGAAAAATATAAAGAGAGTTGTCTAATGATTTGGCATGAGCGGTTAACTATCTCAAAAACAAACAACAATAAAAAGAAGATAGTAGTTCAGTTAATTAACTGAAAAAATGAGCAAAATAATCACAACCCATTGAGTGGCACACACGAGATACCCCACACACACTACAACGAAGAAAAGGTTCGCCGAGGTAGCACATATATGTCATCGTCATCGCTTCTCTTCGAGCACATGTCGTCATCACTTCTCTCCAAGCAAGGGACTCCAACTTCATCGCAGATGACCACTGACCTAGCCGACACCGTAAAGGATGTGCAAAGACACGTGAAGATCTAAGCCAATCACTCGATCACCCACAACGGGACAAACACAACTTCGAATATGACGGGGAACTAAAAATGAGACTTATGCAAGGCTAGTCACTGAAGATAGCTGAACATGCCACCTCCCACCCTGACCCTGTAGTTGCAACTCCGACTCCAAAACGACAAACAACCCAAGGCAAACCCGCAAACACGTGGTAGAACAAACAACTAGCGCAACCATTACCGCTATCCCAACTTCTCTCACCCCGTCGCCTTGTCACAGATGCCCCAACACCATCATCATTTGTTGTTGTATTTTCATGACAATACCCATTTGGGGATAGTTTCACGCCAGAGATTGAGATGGTGCACATGAGGACGATATACCTAGGTTTAGCCCCTTGGGTCGAGGTAATACCCTAATTCCTGCTTGTATATATTGATGATCTAGTCTTGCATGAGAACTAGGGTTTGTGTCTACAAGGGGTTTATCGCAGGATCGTATAGGGGTTGAAGCCTCATATGTGCACTATATAATAAGGTGTAGAGATATAAGATACTGGTGAGGAGGCCCTGCCTCCCCTTACATAGGCGGACGAGGGGTAGTGTTACAAGAGTCCTGATCAGTTTACAAGGTAGAGTCCTAATCAGTTTGCAACTAGTCTTTGGCAGAGTCCTTGTCTTGTGCCC
Source organism: Aegilops umbellulata (assembly GCA_032464435.1). Classification (NCBI taxonomy): domain Eukaryota; kingdom Viridiplantae; phylum Streptophyta; class Magnoliopsida; order Poales; family Poaceae; genus Aegilops; species Aegilops umbellulata. Next base: position 416,441,123 of record CP136055.1, on the reverse strand, counting down.
CACGGTGGCAGTGCCCCTTGTATTGCCGAAGGAGTCCGAGGAGTGGACTTCGGCCACCCCGCGGTTGTTGGGTCTCTTCTGTCCTCTGTAGTTATACTTGGGGTCAAGGGACCATCAAATGTCATCCTCCGCTAGTCGCCTCCTTGACCGTCGCGGTGACCTCCACCATCCTCACGCAACCGCTAGTCCTCCAGCTGGTCATGACTCCAAGAACGATACCTAGCGGGAGCATGACACCAGATGGTGCCATCGTCCGAGCCTGAGTAGATCTAGAGTTTCCCCTGAGTGATCTAAATAGAGAGCGGGCTCTACGTCATGACGACGTCTCAAAAAGAAAGCGATGTCTATGGGGCCACGAGACTGGCTGGACCACTGACCCCCTCGGCATCCTCTAGCGGCCAAATTTCGTGTTTTGACCCTTTTTGCAAACAAAATCGGGATCTGACCCCGGTTCGAATTTTTTTTGAGATTTGACCCTTTCACTACCGCCGTAGATCATGGCGGTAGGATTGTACAGGCTACCGCCAGGGGGAACGGAGGTAGGTTAACGGCGGCCGCCGTCAGCCCCGTTGTGTGAGGCCACGCGGCGTAACGGTCGTACCGCCACAGGACGTGGCGGTAGTCCAGCTAAGGCTACCACCAGAAGGCTCGGCGGTAGTGCCGTAGGCTGTGCTTTGGTACTGTGGCGAAGATGCCGTTTCCGCTGGCGGTAGGGTACCCCAACCTACCGCCACGTTCCTTGGTGAAAGTGCGTTATATCGACTAGAGGGGGGGTGAATAGGCGATTTTTATGAAATTCTTCACTGAGGAATTTTCTCGTGAGGAAATTCCTTAGCGAAGAACTACTAGCAGCGGAATAAGTACTCAGAGGTAAACATAGCAGAATACATGCATGGTCATCATGATGAAATGAAGACAAACACAGAGTACAGAAAGCGTAAACACAGGATAACACAAGTTGAAGACAAACAGACTGAATAAATTGAACTGAGGAAATTGAGAAAGTCTTCAGTCAAAGTCTTCAAAAACAGATATGATAAACAAACAGCACACTACTGAGGAAATGAAAGAGTTGAGGAAATGGAACCAGTAAGCTTGGTGAAGACAATGATTTGGTAGACCAGTTCCAACTGCTGTCTCAGTTGTACATCTGGTTGGAGCGGCTGAGTATTTAAACTCGAGGACACCTAGTCCTGGACACACAGTCCTCACCGTATTGTCCTTGAGCTAAGAACACACAGTCCTCGCCCAATCACTCGTGGTAAGTCTTCAGGTGACTTCCAAACCTTCACAGACTTGGTCACTTGGCGATCCACAATTCCTCTTGGATGCTCTAGACCTTGACGCCTAACCGTCTGGAAGAAGCACAGTCTTCAAAGGTAACAAGAGTCGGATCCACGCAGGATCAATCTCTTCAGTGATGCTCAATCACTTTGGGTTTGTAGGTGTTTTGGGTTTGGGGTTTGGAATTTCCTCACTTGATGATTTTCGCTCAAAGTCCTCGGAGGATGGGTTGCTCTCAAATGACAAGTGACAAGTTCTCGCGGAGCAGCCAACCAGCTAGTGGTTGTAGGGGGCAGCTATTTATAGCCTAGGGAGCAGCCCGACATGATAAGACATAAATGCCCTTCAATGATATGACCGTTAGGTGGACAAGATATTTTGGGACAGCTAGCGTGTAGCACAGCAACGGTCGGAAATTTGAGGTACAAATTCCTCAGGGCTATCATGTTCCTCACTATGTAGGCAATTCGCACTGGCGAATTCCTAACTCCTCAGTCAGAGCAAAGTCCTCAGTGACTAGAAGAACTGCGTCTCTGTCACTGAAGAAATTTTCTGAACTGTATGAGATTTCCAATGGCTTCACTCGAATGGATTGGTAGGTGTAGGATTTGAGTTGAGCATCACATGGAACTTTTCTCCTTAGTATTTCCTCGACCCTCTTTAACAGTACGGTGTTTCCTATGACTCAAGAAAGAGAAAATGAAACTACGAAAACAAAAGTCTTCACGCTTCATGTTCCTCAAATGAATACCAAGTCTTCAAGGTCACACCAATTTCTTCACTTTCAAAGTCTTCAGTATATCAAAGTCTTCAGTCGAAGAACTTCATTTTTAGGGGTCGACTTTCTCTATAAATATCAAACTCCTCATAGACTTATAGACCTGTGTACACTCATAAACGCATTAGATACTTAACCTATAAGTCTTCAACACACCAAAATCACTAAGGGGCACTAGATGCACTTACAATCTTCCCCTTTTTGGTGATTGATGACAACATAGGTTAAGTTTTCAACGGGGATAAATATATGAAGCGTAAAAACTGATATTGAGGAATTTGATTGCAAGATATAGAAGAACCCCCCCTGAAGATGTGCATAGTGAGGAATTTGCTTTTGAAGCAATGCACACTTGAAGAGTTGAATCATGGAGATCTCCCCCTATATCTTGTAATTCATACACGCATTTGATATATAATATGTAGAATTTGAAATGCATGATGAAATATGGTGCCTGATGTAATTCAGCATGCATGCAATAATATTAACGAGGAATAAGCATGCAGAATAGCGCATCAAGGTATCAAAGCATAGTGCAACAAAAGTAGCAGCGCACCATCGGACTTAAGATTACAACTCGATCCAATAAAAGTTTCGAAAGAACGAGAGTTGTAACTTAAAAAAATGAATAAGCCCTTATTATAGACCCGCTTGAAGACTAACTCAGATTTCTCCCCCTTTGTCATCAAATGACCAAAAGGATCGAAAGCTGAGGACTAATGCCCCTGAAGATTTTCAAGTTGATGGAGGAGCGCCAGCGTTGTTGGGGTCGGTCGTTGAAGTAGGGCCTGCTGCAGTGTCGTCCAAATCTTCATTTTCATCAGTTGCACGCGATGAAGAATATGAACTGGCCACCAAAGAAGGAACTGGGACCTTCTTGTATTTCTTCGGAGGAGGTGCAGACCAGGCAAATTCTTCGTTGAGACCCATTTGCTTCAAATTATTAGCACTGTACACTTGAGATAGAACAGCCCAGGTGCGGTTGAGGGTTTCATGAAGGTAGTAGTGGTTTTTCTTCACTGCATTGTGTGTGGAAGTCATGTTGTGAAGAATTGAACCAAACTGACGCTTGACTCATTTGTGATTGCGATCAACCTTTTGATGAAGACTGAGGAGTAACTCACGGTCAGTCATCACCCTGGGTGTTGTGGCTTGAGAATTTGGCTTGGCAGTGTTAGCAGCAGAGTCATGTGTGGCAGAGTCATCATTGGTGGAGTAAGATGCAGCTTTGCGAAATTGACCATCCAATGGACGAATGCCTTCATCTATCACAGCAGTGGCCTTGCCTTTTTCTTCAGCTAAGGAAAATGTCCGTTTGAGGACTTCAATGGGAGGCAAGTAGCTGCAGTGGTTGAGCGTTTCAGCTTTCTAGTTGAGTGAAGACCTTATCCTGATGAATTTCATTATCCAAGGTGCATAAGGCTTCAGCTCAAACGGTGACATAGCAATGTTGGCCAGAGTCCTCATGAAGAAATCATGGAAGTTGACGGGAACGCCATGAATGATGTTGAAAAGCAGATTCTTCATGATGCCGACGACTTCTTCATCAGACGAGTCGTGGCCTTTGATGGGACTCATTGTCTTCGTCAGAATGCGATAGACAGTCCTTGGCACATACAACAATTCCTTGACGAGGAAATTGGTTCTAGGAGCTTGCCCTGGGTTCAAAGGCTTCATCAGTACTTGCATATAATGATTTGAAAACTCAGGTTCATTGTACACACAGCGAGCATCTTCAGTGGGTGGACTCAGAGGAAGGACCCGAAGCAATTCAGATGCAGGGGCCGTATAATGGGTGTTCTCAGTCATCCAGTCCAAAACCCATGAATTGATATCTTCAGAGTTGCCGGTGATGTGCAACGTTGCATAGAATTGAAGAATAAGTTCTTCATTCCAATCGCATATATCTGTGCAGAAATTGAGCAGCCCAGCATCGTGAAGAACACTGAGCACTGGCGTGAAGCATGACAAAGACTCCATATCCACGTGAGGAATATGAGCATGGTCGAAGACTTTGTCTTTGTTGTAAAGCACTGAGGAATAGAAATTTGCTTGGTTGGCAGTCCAGAAACGCCTCTTCCTTATGCGAGCAGAGTCATATGGGTTGTATTCAGTGAAGAACACGTGCTCGCCATAGAAGTCTTCAGCCTTGAATTTCTGTTTTCGTGAGAACGGATCCTTTGGCCTTGGCAGAGGAGTGTTAGTGAGTTGCATCACTACCTCAGGAATAACGATCTCAGGTTCTTCAGGCTGAGGAATTTCAGGATTTTCCTCAGGTGCAGTCACCTTGTCCGTATCAGCAGCAGTTTCTTCAGCACTAGTGGCTGGAATTTCTTCATTCACAGATGCAGTGGGATGAGTTTCTTCAGAGCCCAATTTTACTGTTGGTGAAGGAGAGTGAGGAATTTGCTGTAGGGGAGTGAAGAGTGGGGAATTGGGATGCTGACTTTCCCAAAAGTCGTCATTCATCACTGGAGTCGTGCTTCCAATATCCACATCTTCATCAATTTCTTCAACACCAGCCTCTTTAGCATCAAACTGAGGCATTGGTGATGAGACCATTGGGGTTGAAGGGATTGCATCCGCTTCAATTTCTTCATCAATCTGCTCTGACGAAGCAGCAGATTGAGTTTCTTCATCTGATCCACTAGGGATCTCATAATCTTCACCAAAAGGAACAAGGTCCTTTGATGGCACGGAGGAAATAGGAATGGCATCAATGGGATTAGCAAACGAGCTGGTCATTGGCTTCATCTTCTTGGGAGCTGAAGATTCTGAAGCAGTTGATGCTTTCCTTTTCTTCACAGCAGCTCGCTCTGCAGCCTTGATTTTCTTCACATCTAATGCAGATGGAAGAGGAGTTGGCGTAGGCGCAGGTGGAGATGAGGAATCTGGTTGATTTTCCTCAGGCGCAACTGATGCAGTTGCCCTGGTTTCTTCAATTTCTTCAGGCGCACCACTAGTGGATGCCCTGGCAATTTCATCAGCGGCTGGAGCAGAGTCATCAGCCTTGGAACTAGCATTTTCTTCAGCAGCCTGAACTTCATCAGCGGTGCTGGCATGTTCTTCAGTTTGCTGAACAGATGCTTCAGCTTGAGGAATTTGTGGCGTTGAGGCTGCACCCTTGGTGAAGGTATCAGTCAGCCTCACAAATCTGACCTTGGCTCCTTGCCAATCAGCATAGTACGAGTCAAAGTTGTCGCTGAGGGCTTTGATCTCAGCCTGCATCTTGACAAGTTCCTCAGGCTTCATTATGAGAACATTTTTCTTCAGTAGCTTCTCTTTGCGGTACTGCGATTTCTTGATCTCTCTGGCCTTATCATATTTCCACTTCTCCTCTTGGATGAAGTGAGTCAACATGTGACTTTGACCAGGTGTCAGCTTGAAATCAGGCATAGGTGTGTGAGGATCCTTATGCCAGAGATCAATATAATCTAGGATCGCCTTTGGATCCAATAGCAGAGGCACAGGTGTGCCTTTGGCTTTAGCAGCCCGTTCTTGTCGGTCCCTGATGATTTCAGTAAGTTCTTCTTCATCAGCTTCATCATCATCAGATGGCACAGTGAAGACTACCTGCTTCTTCTGAGGACTTGTGCGAGTGCCGCGTCCAGCAATAGCCTTTTTCTTCAGCAGTGAGGGTCTTGCTGAGGAATTTGGTGCAGTTGAAGAACTAGCTGAGACACCAGAGGCAATAGAGATGCCAGTCGTCCTTTGGCATGAGGCCAGATGCACGGGTGCTGAGGACTTTGTCGGGACAGCTGAGGACTTTGGTGGAGTAGGAGCAGCATGAGGAATTTGCTTTGAAGATTTTGAAGATTCTGGTCGTGAGGGCGCAGCTGAGGAACTTGGTCGTGAGGGCATTAAAGATGAAGCACTTGGCTTGCGAGCGGGCTTCTTTAGCATCGCTCTCTTCGGCTTGACCGAGGCCTCAGTGGCAGCAGCAGCAGCAGCAGCAGAGTCTTCATTGAATTTCCTCACTGCTTCTCTGGCTTGCCTTGCCAGTTTAGCTTGGCGCTTGGCCCATTCTTTAGGAAATTCCTCACCACGCTTGATGCTGGTGGGATCAGCCAATTGGCCAGGTGCCAATGGAGGTCTTTGGCATGGAGGGTTTACTGCGAATTTCTTCATGTACTTTGGAGCAACATATATGTATTCCCTCCATTCACGTGCCCATCTCCTTTCAATCCTCTGGATTCGCACCTTGCGCTGATTTTTATCTTCTTTGCCAAACTTGGCTTCATCAGGCGTGCAGTACTCATCATAGATGTCCTCAGGTATTTCAAAAGCTGTCATAACCTCAGGCTTCTTTCCCCCTTTCTGTGGCCTTTTACCTTCAGCCATTGTCTTCAGATGAGGAATTTGAACAATTGAATTCTTTGAAGAAGTATGCAACTTTTCTTCGAGGAACGTTGCAAACGAGTTAAGTTGATGAGAACCTAAAGATTCAGCAGCGAACATGTGTACCTGTGAACAGAGTATAGTTGCGAGGAATTTGAAGAGGTCATATGCGTTCTCAGAGGGTTTTTCATAAAGAACAAGTTTGAGGAATTTGACCAGATTCGTCTTGAGGAATTTCACTAAGCGCTTTATAGCTTAGGTTCCAGAGTTGTATAGATCGAAGATCCACACAATTGAGGAATCTTTGAAGAAATTGATGCTTAGGGAAACGAATCAAGAACAGAGAACATGTGAGGTGTTTTGTGTGTGAGGATTTGAAGAATAAAAACACCCTTGAAGATTTCGTAGAGAAATTTCGAATCAAAGAGGGCAGTAAAATTAGCTTTTAATTACCCTGAACGAAGAACACGACGAACTGGGAGTTGGAACAGTGAAGTTCGTCGATGCAGATCTTCCACGCCCTAACTTGGCGGAGGAAGACGTCTACGGCGGCGGCGGAGGTGAAGAGTTCCGCGGTCGGCGCGAGTACGACGGCGACAAGGTCGAGGCAGTGAAGCTCTTCCTCACTGGCGACGATGGAGTAGCGACGGCGCTAGGGTTTGGAGAGCTCGAGCGAGGGAGTGAGATCGAGCGGGGTAAAAGAAGTGAGGATGGCAAAGGGGGTATTTATAGCTGCAGTGAAAAACTGCTCGTCCGAAGATTTAGGACGAACGTGCCCCTGGCCGTTCTCCTTCTTGCGACATGTGTCACCCACGTACTGTGTGGCGGAGATCGTGTAAGATCGTGGGTGGATAACATAATCCATCGTGGGATGCGGAACGGTTTGAGCGGCAAAACCGAAAGTTTGGATAAGATTAATTTTAATGTTCCGTTCGCAATTTCTTCAGCTGACAAGGACACAGTGAAGAATTTGAACGAGTTTCAAATAGAACGCACATGAAGAATTTGTGAATAGATTGGATTGAGTATAGCATAGAGGGGAAGGGTCCGATCACATTCACTTAGCAGAAAAGTTCCAACTTGAAGAAATAGCTATAAGTGAATGCTGTAGAGGACATAAACTCATACATATCTATATAGCCAATGAAGAAAAACGACGGCACAAGTGAAGACTTTGTAAAGTTTGGAGAATTTGGAAAACTGAAAAATTTCAAAAGTTGAGAAAAAACTCAAATTGAAGATTTTCAACTTTTGTGGTGGCGTGACCCACCGTGTAAGAATGTTGATTTCAGACACCGCGTACAATTGTCGTAGGGTTCTGAGAATCAAATTCTTCATTAATTTCTTCACACTTAGAGTGTTATTCTTCATTGATTGAAGAAAAACATTTCTTCATGTGTTGCACATCTAAGTCATCAATTTTGCATAAGTGTTAGGATGAGTGCCTTTTCAAAGTATATTCGAAGATTCTAAGATATTTAGCTCACACAGCAACTTGCAAAATCTCTTCTCATCCAAGGGCTTAGTGAAGATATCGGCTAGCTGTTCTTCAGTCTTCACATGCTCAATAGAAATGTCGCCCTTCAACACATGATCACAAAGAAAATGATAACGAATCTGAATGTGCTTTGTCTTGGAGTGCTGAACTGGGTTGTGAGCAATCTTGATGGCACTCTCATTGTCACAGAGGAGAGACACATTCTTCACGTTGATGCCATAGTCCTTGAGCGTTTGCTTCATCCATAGCAATTGAGCACAGCAAGAACCAGCACCAATGTACTCAGCTTCAGCAGTAGATAGTGATACGCAGTTCTGTTTCTTCGAGGACCAACAGACCAAGGATCGTCCGAGGAAATGACAAGTATCAGATGTTGACTTGCGGTCCACACGGTCACCAGCATAGTCAGAGTCTGAATATCCAATGAGATCAAAATCCGAGCCCTTGGGATACCATAATCCTAGTGTTGGTGTGTGAGCTAGATATCGAAGAATATGCTTCACAGCCTTATGGTGTGATTCCTTCGGTGCGGCTTGAAATCGTGCACACATGCAAACACTAAGCATTATATCTGGCCTAGATGCACATAAGTACAATAAAGAACCAATCATGGAGCGGTATACCTTATGATCGAAGTCAGTACCATTTTCATCAGTGCATAGTTGACCATTTGTGGGCATAGGAATTTTGATGCCTTTGCAATCTTGCATGCCGAATTTCTTCAGGACATCCTTGAGGTATTTCTCCTGAGATATGAATATGCCATTGCACTGTTGACGAATTTGAAGACCTAAGAAGAATTTCAACTCTCCCATCATAGACATTTGATATTCTTCTCTCATCATATAGGCAAATTAATCACTATAACGTTGGTCAGTACATCCAAAGATAATATCATCAACATATATTTGGCACACAAACAGTTCACCATCATATGATTTAGTAAAGAGAGTGGGATCGAGTGAACCGGGTGTGAAGCCTTTCTTCATGAAGAATTTCTTCAATGTATCATACCACGCCCGTGGGGCCTGCTTGAGGCCATAGAGGGCCTTGTTAAGTTTGAAGACTTTGTCAGGATGCTTTGGATCTTCAAAACCTGGTGGTTGAGCAACATATACTTCTTCCTCAAGCTTACCATTGAGGAATGCACTTTTCACATCCATTTGGTCTAAGATGATATCATGATGGTTAGCATAAGCAAGCAATATGCGAATAGCCTCAAGTCTAGCAACAGGTGCAAAAGTTTCATCGAAATCAATTCCTTCAACCTGTGTGTAGCCTTGAGCTACTAGTCGTGCCTTATTCCTCACCACAATACCATTTTCATCTTGCTTGTTGCGGTAGATCCACTTTGTGCCAATGATGTTATGCTTGCGAGGATCGGGACGATCGACTAATTCCCATACGTTGTTGAGCTTGAACTGATGTAATTCTTCTTGCATGGCCTGAATCCACTCAGGCTCCAGAAATGCTTCATCTACCTTAGTGGGCTCTGTGATAGAGACAAAAGCAAAGTGCCCACAAAAGTTAGATAGATGTGAAGCTTTTGAGCGTGTGAGAGGACCTCGTGCTCTAATGTCATCGATGATCTTCTCCACTTGCACTTCTTTTGCAACGCGAGGGTGAGATGGTTGTTGTTGAGGAATTTGATCAGCATTTTCTTCACCATCAATTTCCTCAGCATTTTCTTCAGGTGCATCAGCTCGACGTTCTTCACGTTCTGAAATGAATTCTTCAGCAGATTCTTCAGTAGGAATGACATCTTCAGTAACCTTGTGCTTGATTGAATCCTCAGGTGCAGGTTCATCTAACACAGAAGGTAGGTGCTCTCTTTGCGAGCCATTAGTTTCATCGAACCGCACATCTACAGTTTCAACAATCTTGTGAAGAACATTGTTGAAGACTCTGTAGGTGTGCGAGTCCTTTCCGTAACCAAGCATAAAACCTTCATGTGCTTTCAGTGCAAATTTAGAGTTGTGATGAGGATCTCTAATCCAGCATTTAGCACCGAAGACTTTGAAATAACTCACATTGGGTTTCTTGTCAGTGAGGAGTTCATAGGCAGTCTTCTTGAAGAATTTGTGAAGATATACTCTGTTGATGATATGGCACGCAGTATCAATTGCATCAACCCAGAAACGACGAGGGGTTTTGTACTCATCGAGCATAGTGCGAGCCATCTCAGCAAGAGTCCTGTTCTTGCGCTCCACGACGCCATTCTGTTGAGGAGTATAAGGAGCAGATAACTCATGAGTAATACCAAGTTCATCAAGATAGTCATCGAGACCCGAATTCTTGAACTCAGTGCCATTGTCACTTCTGATGTGCTTAATCTTCACACCAAAGTTGGTTGAAGCCCTCGAGGAAAATCGTTTGAAGACTTCCTGCACTTCAGTTTTGTAAGAGACAAGGTGTACCCATGTGTAACGAGAGTAATCATCAACAATAACAAAGCCATATTGAGATGCTTCATTCAAAACAGAGGAATAATGGTTAGGACCGAAAAGATCCATGTGAAGCAATTCAAATGGACGAGTAGTGGTCATGATAGTCTTCGCTGGATGCTTGGCCTTTGTCATCTTTCCAGCTTCACAGGCACCGCACAAGTGATCCTTGAGGAATTTGACATTCTCAATGCCAATGACATGCTTCTTCTTTGCAAGCGTGTTCAAATTCCTCATGCCTGCATGACCAAGTCGTCGATGCCATAGCCATCCTTCTGAAGCTTTTGCAAGTAGGCACACGGCTGGTTGTGAATCTGCAGAGAAATCAACAATATACAAGTCTCCTCTCCTAAAGCCTTCGAAGACTTTGGAATTGTCAGCTTCCATAATGACAATACAATGATACTTGCCAAAGACAACAACCATATCAAGATCACAAAGCATTGAGACATACATAAGATTATATCCTAAGGACTCAACAAGCATGACTTTATCCATGTGTCGATCCTTTGTGATAGCAACCTTACCTAGACCCAACACTTGGATTTTGCTTTTATCAGCGAAGATGATATGCTTCATGTGTGACGCTGATAAGGGAGCATCCATCAATAGATTCTTGTTACCAGTCATGTGATTTGTACATCCACTATCAAGTACCCATTCAGTGGCTTTGGGTTGATCATCCTGTAGATGAATTAGTGCAACTTACGACCTCATATACTTCAGCAGTGAAGAATATGATATCACAATTCATCAGATCAATTTCATCAAGTAGTAGACAGATAAAGCAGAGGGAGGACGTGTGAAATGAAAGTTCATTTCATCATGGTTAGCCTGCGTCCTTTCAGGCATTTTTGTCAGGTCCCCAGCAAATTCTTCAGACGTTATCGTACGTCTGGAGACCTGACCCTGCAGAAGGGATTAGTTCTTTTTCTTCACCACCCACATCTGAAGGGGTGGCAAAGAGTTCATCACTCTGCGAGCTCCATATGAGAATGGTGGCAAAGCAGCCAAACCATTTCGTTTCACACAAGAGGGGTTAGGGTAAGCATATGCATAAGCAGAGAAATTCTTCGAGGACTTATGAACATAATAATTTGAAGAATAATGCTCATATTCATAGCCCTTGGCTCTTCCCTGCGAAACAAAGTTGTTAGCACGATGATGTTCATATGAGGACTTTGATCCATGTGAGGAATTTGATCCCCTTGAGGAATTTGGTCCGTATGAGGACTTGGATCCATATGAAGAATTTGGTCCATATGAAGAATTTGATCTGGGGTTCCTTTTCTTCACAGGTGGTGTCATGAGGACATTCACCTGAAGACTTTCAAGGTGCCTTTTGGGAACCCAGATTTTCTTCACAGGGGAACCGTTCCTGCAGTTAGTGCCAACATATCTAGCAAATACTTCACCATTCTGATTTTTGAACAGTTTATAGTTGGAGTCAAAAGACTCATCAGAAGAATGAGAAGATTCACATGTATAGCCAGATAAATTAGATGGATCAACTGGAGGTCCCTTTGTAGCAACCCATGAGGTTTTGGGGTACTGCTCAGGCTTCCAATATGTACCATCAGCATTGAGTTTCCTCTCAAAGGCAATACCCTCTTTCCTAGGGTTCCTATTGAGGATCTGCTTTTTAAGCACATCACAAAGAGTCCGATGCCCTTTGAGGCTTTTGTACATGCCTGTTATGTACAATTCCTTCAGTCCTGCATCGTCAGTAATACTAGCAATGTCCTCAGATGAGGAATTAGTGATAGCAGAGGCAGGTGAAGAATTTGTAACATTTGAAGCATTTGAACATTCAGGTGAGGAATTAGCAGATTCTCGTTCAATGCATTTTAAACATGGAGGAATAAATTCTTCCTGAGCAACGCTGATTTGTTGAGCAAGTAATGAATCGCGCTCCTTCTGAAGATCTTCATAACTCTCTCTTAGCTTCTCAAGATCTTGCTTCTTTTGAAGATATTCATAAGAAAGCTTCTCATGATCAGATAAGAGAGTGTTATGATGATTTTGAAGGTTGTCAAACCTGGTCTGAAGTCTCTGAAGATTTTCAGTTAAGGCCTTAGTGCGATCCAATTCTTCACCCAACATATCATCACTTTTGTCTAGCATGTTTTGAACCTTTTCAAAAGCCTTTTGTTGTTGCACAACAATCTTAGCAAGTTTAGAGTAGCTAGGCTTAAGATTTTCATCAGATTCATCATCGCTAGATTCAGAGGAGGCGTATTTGAGTACCTTGGCACCCTTTGCCATGAAGCAATAGGTGGGAGCGTAGTCATCACTGCTTTCATCATCCTTGTTGGTGAGATCACTTTCTTCAGTGTTGAAGATGGATTTGCTGACGAATGCAGTAGCGAGGGCTAGGATTGCCACACCAGACTCAGAATCTTCAGATTGTTCCTCTTCCTCATTTTCTTCAGATTCAGCCTCAGAGTCCATTTCCTTGCCAATGAATGCCCGAGCCTTCTTGGAGCTGCTCTTCTTGTGAGACGAAGACTTTGAGGATTTTGATGATGAAGATTTGGAGGACTTCTTCTTTTTCTTCGCATCATCAGAACTGTAATCCTTGTATTTTTTCTTTGATTCCTTTTCCCACTGAGGACAATCTTGAATGTAATGTCCTGGTTTCTTGCACTTGTGACATAGCCTCTTCTTATAGTCACTGGATGAGGAATCATTGCTCCTTGAGGGTTTTCCAAAGCGACCACGTCTTGAGAACTTCTGGAATTTCTTCACAAGCAGTGCTAGATCACGACTCAGTTCTTCAGGATCACCAAGGCTGCTACCAGAGTCTTCATCTTCGGACTCAGATACTACCTTGGCCTTCAGTGCACGTGATCTGCTATAGCTTGTACCGTAGAGATCTCTCTTCTCAGCAAGCTGGAACTCATGAGTGTTTAGCCTCTCGAGGATATCAGCGGGGTCAAGTGACTTGTAGTCACCACGCTCTTGTATCATCAGTGCCAGAGTGTCAAATGAGGAATCAGGCGATCTCAGCAATTTCTTCACCACCTCATGGTCGGTGATGTCAGTGGCACCAAGTGCTTGAAGCTCATTTGAGATGTCAGTGAGGCGATCGAAGGTTTGCTGCACATTTTCATTGTCGAGTCTTTTGAAGCGGTTGAAGAGATTGCGAAGAACATCAACTCGAGAGTCACGCTGAGTTGACACTCCTTCATTGACCTTGGATAGCCTATCCCAGATAAGCTTTGCAGTTTCCAAAGCACTCACTCTACCATACTGACCCTTACTCAGATGGCCACATATGATATTCTTCGCTTGGGAATCGAGTTGCTTGAATCTCTTCACATCGGTAGCGTTCAGTGAGGGAGTAACGGAGGGAACACCATTTTCCACAACGTACCAGAGATCGTTATCAATTGCCTCAAGATGCATTCGCATCTTATTCTTCCAGTAGGGGTAGTCCGTCCCATCGAAGGTAGGACACCCAGCAGAGACCTTGATCATACCTGCGGTCGACATAACTAAAACTCCAGGCGGTTAAACCAAAATCACACAGAACAAGGGAGTACCTTGCTCTGATACCAATTGAAAGTGCGTTATATCGACTAGAGGGGGGTGCATAGGCGATTTTTATGAAATTCTTCACTGAGGAATTTGCTCATGAGGAAATTCCTTAGCGAAGAACTACTAGCAGCGGAATAAGTACTCAGAGGTAAACATAGCAGAATACATGCATGGTCATCATGATGAAATGAAGACAAACATAGAGTACAGAAAGCGTAAACACAGGATAACACAAGTTGAAGACAAACAGACTGAAGAAATTGAACTGAGGAAATTGAGAAAGTCTTCAGTCAAAGTCTTCAAAAACAGATATGATAAACAAACAACACACTACTGAGGAAATGAAAGAGTTGAGGAAATGGAACCAGTAAGCTTGGTGAAGACAATGATTTGGTAGACCAGTTCCAACTGCTGTCTCAGTTGTACATCTGGTTGGAGCGGCTGAGTATTTAAACTCGAGGACACCTAGTCCCGGACACACAGTCCTCACCGTATTCTCCTTGAGCTAAGAACACACAGTCCTCGCCCAATCACTCGTGGTAAGTCTTCAAGTGACTTCCAAACCTTCACAGACTTGGTCACTTGGCGATCCACAATTCCTCTTGGATGCTCTAGACCTTGACGCCTAACCGTCTGGAAGAAGCACAATCTTCAAAGGTAACAAGCGTCGGATCCATGCAGGATCAATCTCTTCAGTGATGCTCAATCACTTTGGGTTTGTAGGTGTTTTGGGTTTGGGGTTTGGATTTTCCTCACTTGATGATTTTCGCTCAAAGTCCTCGGAGGATGGGTTGCTCTCAAATGACAAGTGTCAAGTTCTCGCGGAGCAGCCAACCAGCTAGTGGTTGTAGGGGGCAGCTATTTATAGCCTAGGGAGCAGCCCGACATGATAAGACATAAATGCCCTTCAATGATATGACCATTAGGTGAACAAGATATTTTGGGACAGCTGGCGTGTAGCACAGCAACGGTCGGAAATTTGAGATACAAATTCCTCAGGGCTATCATGTTCCTCACTGTGTAGGCAATTCGCGCTGGCGAATTCCTAACTCCTCAGTCAGAGCAAAGTCCTCAGTGACCAGAAGAACTGCGTCTCTGTCACTGAAGAAATTTACTGAACTGTATGAGATTTCCAATGGCTTCACTCGAAGGGATTGGTAGGTGTAGGATTTGAGTTGAGCATCACATGGAAATTTTCTCCTTAGTATTTCCTCGACTCCCTTTAACAGTACGGTGTTTCCTATGACTCAAGAAAGAGAAAATGAAACTACGAAAACAAAAGTCTTCACGCTTCATGTTCCTCGAATGAATACCAAGTCTTCAAGGTCACACTAATTTCTTCACTTTCAAAGTCTTCAGTATATCAAAGTCTTCAGTCGAAGAACTTCATTTTTAGGGGTCGACTTTCTCTGTAAATATCAAACTCCTCATAGACTTATAGACATGTGTACACTCATAAACGCATTAGATACTTAACCTATAAGTCTTCAATACACCAAAATCACTAAGGGGCAGTAGATGCACTTACACTTGGTGATAGGGTCCTACACACATGCCTTCGGTACTGTGACGAAGAAACCGTGACCGCTGGCGGTAGGGTACCACATCCTACCGCCAAAGGTCCTGGCGGTAGGGTGCCTACACCTACCGCCCTCCCATTCGGCGGTAGGGTATGTGCCAGTTCACTTCTAAATTGGTCTTTGTCTTATCAATCAAAAATAAATAAACATTGTAGATAGCAGACACTGTAGATAGCAAATTAACATTTCAAATATTGTTTGTGATTCAAAATAGGATGATCGCACACATTGTAGATAGCAAATTAACATTTCAAATAGTTTGAACATAGTTTGAAAGTAGCAACTCGACATCACCAACAAATCTTGAAAGTACCAAATAGACATCACTAGCATATCATACAAGTTCTTGCTCACAACTAGTTGCACTAAACGATATCACCAACACGACCTATCACTTGCTCCTGCCCCTCTTAGCGGTAGGTCCTTGTTTCTCTTTGAGCGGGTTTCGTCCGGCTTCTTCGTGCGACGACGAGGAACCGATTTCTGAAACGGGGATGGGCTCAAAACATCCTGGTGTGGATGAGATACCCTCTTCCCCTGGCTTGGCTGCGTCGGTTGAGGCCCGTCATTGTCATCGTACTCCTCTGTGTCCTCCTCCTCCTCTTCTTCTGCGTCCTCCTCCTCCTCTTCTTCGTCGTCCTCTGTTTCTTCTTCCTCTTGTTGCTCAACAACGCGGGATGACGAGGCAACATGAGTAGAGGAAGCTCCGCCGGCGTGGCTTGATGAAGCAATGGCACGCATGGACCCTTCATGAGCAGGATCATGGACGTTGGCAGCATGAGCGCACCCAAGCATACCCACTAGCTTACGACAACGGGTCATGAACTTCTGCAATAGTGAACAACCAAAAACATAATACGGATCAACTCAAGCTTCTGCAATACTATAACATGGCTAAGGAGCTCGATGTTACCTTCATTGTATCCCTCATTTTGGTGTTGGATTCCACGGTTCCGGCTTCATACGAAAGCGCGTTCGAGCCATCGATAATGCTTCTGTTGAGCTCTGAAGCCTGCACATGTAACCAATATGTTAAAGGCTCAAAATCGCTCATGGCTCAAAACAAATGAGAACACCACTTACCACTCTGTTCATCAGGGGTGCATACTCTCTGAAATCACCTTTGAGATCTCTGAGCCGGCCACGGTAAGCTTCGTCCTTGCTGTCATCCTCCTCCAATTCGGCGATATCGTCTTCCGTCCACTGCGGCCTCAGGCGTACACAGTACTTGACACCATCGTCATACCACTTCAGGTGGCGTTCACGGTAGGTGTCCCACTAAACCACTCTCCTCTCACTGTCTTTGCGATACCTTCTCTCGTCCCACATTTGCACATACTCCTGGTGCTCGTGCCCCCAGTCTGTGATGGACTGACAATGCTTTCTACTCTTCCTGCAAGGCATAGGAAGCAACGGACGTCATGACAATGTCAAACATAAACGAAAACACATCAAGTAGAGAACAATGTCCTCACCAGTGAAGGTCGGAGCCGCCGGTGTCTGTGGGTTTACCCGGTAGGGTATGTTGCAAGATCCCAAACTGTGTGGCCACACGCTGTGGTAAGTGCCACTCGACGGCATACACACATATCAAGGGCACAATGCAC
This sequence comes from Aegilops umbellulata, assembly GCA_032464435.1. Taxonomy (NCBI): domain Eukaryota; kingdom Viridiplantae; phylum Streptophyta; class Magnoliopsida; order Poales; family Poaceae; genus Aegilops; species Aegilops umbellulata. Next base: position 416,424,054 of record CP136055.1, on the reverse strand, counting down.
CGCCAGGCAAGCCGATCCTCGTTGCACATCGAGTTGAGCTCGAACCCCCATTCTCGGTCATGGTACGGAAACCAGTTCACCTACAAAAGGATCGTTAAGTAGAATGAAAGTTGCGGAACGATTGATAAGCTACTTGGTATACCTGGAAATCTGATAGGTTGTCCAGCTCATTGCTGAAGAGCTTATACAGGATAGTGGCCTTGCCCGTGTAGACCTTCACCTTGTCCCAGGCGTAAGCGACGGTCGGGTAGCGAGCACTATCACCTTCTTCACCATAATCCGTCCATTCACGCGAGCGAACTCTCTCTGGACGGCCGACCGGTAACCGCTCCCACATCCAAATTGAAAGGGCCCAAACAAATCCACACACGCCAGAGGTCTCTTCGGTCCTCTGCGTCGCGTCATCCAGCTGCAAACATGAAGTGATCATGATCATATAGCACAACCTCAAACAGCATACGTAGATCGAAAAACGAGTATTGAGATATTTATCTTACCGAGCGGTATAGGTAAGCTAGGCCGGCGGACCCCCAGCTGTACCCCGCATCCCAGTCCTCCAGGAATCCGAGATACATCCATAGGGCGCAATCCCCTGAGTAGTCTGGAAAGACGACCTCCGTCAGAAGGTACCACAAATAGGCCCTCGCGTACTGCTCCACGGTCCGCTGATCGGCATCTTGCGGGCAAACGGACCGGTTCTCCAGGAGCCACTTGAGCCGCACACCGGATGTTCTATTCCCCTTCATGGGAGGGCAGTCGCCGATCAGGGCGATCACCCTCTCCTGCCAGTTGGCCCTCTCCACTCGCCCAGTCAGAGCATGGCCCTCGATGGGCAGGGCTGTGATCATGCCGAAGTCCTCTAGAGTCACTGTCATCTCACCACAGGTGAGATGGAAACTGTGCGTCTCGGGGCGCCATCGGTGGATCAATGCCGTAAGAGCCGAGTGCACGAGCGTCGACGACTGTCTTTTGAACTGAAGAACGAAACCCAACATCCGTGCTCTCCTGAAGTACGGAGTGTAGCGCTCGTCGTACTGCATCTGCACGGCCTTCGTGTGGCCCCTCATCCGCAATGGGGGGAGCATCTGTAAGAATGTAAACGGAATTGTTAGTAACTAATTTTGTCATAATAAACAATACATCAAATTGACGATAGACATTACCACTCCGTTCTCCATAAAACGGGCGCGGTGACCGTTGTCGAAAGCATGATCAAGCATCGTGTACTTCACGCCGATTTCTGGCGCAAGGGGTGGCCGCCTATAACAATTAAACAATAAGAAATGATGTCATTTTCAACCAACTTGTATCATTTTGAACAAACTTGAACATATCAAGTCCAAATATAAATGAATCATATTCAACCAACATTCATCATTTATCATATATTCAACCAATATAAATGATCAATGTAAATAAATTATTCACCAACATTCATCATTTATCGTATATTGAAACAATTAGAAAATTGCATATACATCATTCATCAAAATCCATCATATGACCATTTGTTCAAAAAAAATGCATATACATATTTCAATCACATGTAAGCAACTACTTACAATCCCTCCAACATCAATCACATCACCACTTGTTCAAAAATAATGTTAATCTCCTACTACCTTCGTGATGAACTAGGGTTCATATCAAAACTACACATAATCTCCACAACTAGTTATTAGAGTTTATATTCAACTATATACATCATATATAATCAACCTAAGCAATCCTAGGATAAAAACAAAGTAAAAAGATAGGTTTGTTTGCACCAAATAATGCATCAAATCGAAAGTGTTTCGAGTAGAACTAATTGGAGGGATTGAGAGAGCTTAGTTTTCCCGTTTTGGAGCCATCTCGATCTGCAAAAATGGTGCCCAAACGAAGGAGATTGGAGGGGGGGAGTGGAGGGGATGAGAGAGAGCTTAGGCTCTCTGTTCTTGCGCCGCCCCGCGGGGAAGAAGATGGGGGCGGGTTCGTGGGTGGGCCCCACGAGCCGTCCACGCGGGCTTATAAGGTTTAAGCTCCTACCGCCAGAGCCTACAGCGGTAGGATTACAGAGCCTACCGCCGTGAGCTCTGGCGGTAGGGTCGACGGCAGGAGACGGTTCCGTTTACTTGGGGCTGACGTGGATAAGTGGGCTACCGCCGATCCCTTTGGCGGTAGCATGCACAGGCCTACCGCCGTGTAGCCTGGCGGTAGGCAAAAGGGTCAGATCCCGAAAAATTTTCGAACCGGGGTCAGATCCCGATTTTGTTTGCAAAAAGGGTCAAAACACGAAATTCGGCCTCCTCTAACCACCACGGAGTGCCACCACACCACAGGTTGCTGCAACCCACACATCACTATAGATCGCCTTTGCCGCCGACCATCCAGGGGCACTGTCGACCGCAGGACGCGTCGCGAGGCTACCAAGGATCATATCCGTCGTTGCGAGGCACATCCCGCTACTTGCTCCCGCATGAGTGGTTGGGATTCCCCCAAGTGTAAGGGTGAAGTAGCCCAGCGGCAAGTATTTTCCTCGGTTAGAGAACCAAGGTTATCAATCTACTAGTAGGAGTTCTCCCAGTGAACAAAGTACACAGTACCTGCACACAAAACACATAATAAACTTGTCCCCAACACGACAAGAGGGTTTGTCAAGCCCCTTGTCCTGCTAGTCACAAGATTAAATGCAATAGATAGGGATAATTGGTAGCAAAAATAAACAGGGCAACAAAGAAAATGTTTGTTTTCCGTAAAGGAGAATAGACCCAGAGGCCATAGGTTCACTAGTGAAATCTCTCTCAAACAAGCAAGTGGTATGGTGAACAAATTACAGTTGGGCAACGATTACATTGCAATATTTATATTTATGACTATGATTATTCATGGTATAATCTTATATATAGACATTACTCTATGATAAAGAAGACCGTCGATCCAAGTGCATCTACTACTAATGCTCCACTCAAATACCATTATCCATCATGCATCCCGAACTATTAAGTTTACAAGAAACAGGGCATTACAATAAGCATAATGACATATTGTAGATAATAAAACATCAATCAATATGACGAGACACTGTCGTTTTATCCTTAATGGCAACAATACAATACGTGTCTTGACCCTTATTGTCACTGGGTTAGAGCACCGCAAGATTGAACCCACTACAAAACACCACTCCTCTGAAGAAATACCCATCGAACTTAGTCCAAGAAGATAGTTAGATCAGAGAGCATGCAAAACTATTTAATTATACATCAAGAAAACATCAAAAGATTCAACTGATTTCAATGAACAATCTGATCATAAAAGTGACAATCCATAATATCTCGACAAACACACCGCCGATTATATCAAATTTGTTGGGAAACGTAGCATGCAATTTCAAAAATTTCCTATGCTCACGCAAGATCTATCTAGGAGATGCATAGCAACGAGAGGGGGAGAGTGTGTCCACGTACCCTCATAGACCGAAAGCAGAAGCGTTTGACAACGCGGTTGATGTAGTCGAACTTCTTCTCGTTCCGACCGATCAAGCACCGAACGTACGACACCTCCGAGTTCTGCACACGTTCAGCTCGATGACGTCCCTCGAACTCTTGATCCAGCAAAGTGTCGAGGGAGATTTTTGTCTACACGATGGCGTGGTGACGGTGATGGTGAAGTGATCTGCGCAGGGCTTCGCCTAAGCACTACGACAATATGACCGGAGGCGTAAACTGTGGAGGGGGCACCGCACACGGCTAGGAATCAATGTTGTGTGTTCTAGCGGTGCCTCCCCCCTCATATATATAGGTTGGAGGGGAGGAGAGGCTGCCAAGGGGGTGCCCCAAGTACGAGGAACCCTACTTGGGCGCCTCCCAATTCGGCCTCCCCCTTCCATATTCATCCGGAGGGGAAAGGAAGGAGGAGGGAGGAGAGAAGGAAGGGGGAGGCTGAATCCCTCCCCTTCCTTTCCCTCTTCTCCTATTTTCTTCCCCCTTATTTTGGCGTACATGGGGCGCAGCAGCCCCCTAGGGGCTGGTCTGTCCCCTTCTTGGCCCATTAGGCCCATGTAGTTGCCGGGGGGATGCCCGGAACCCCTTCCGGTAACCCCGATATGTACCCACTACCCTCAGAACACTTCTGGTGTCCAAATACTATTGTCCTATATATGAATCTTTACCCCTTGACCATTTCGAGACTCCTAGTCATGTCCGTGATCTCATCTGAGACTCCGAACGACATTCGGTCACAAAATCACATAACTCATATAATACCAATGTGAATTTTTTTCATGCAAGATAGTAGATTCTTCATGAGGATTAGAATTAGCAAAAGCATCAAGGTTTCCCCCATCGTTACTACTATCTTTTTCAACAATAACCTCCCCAGTTTCAGACATTGTGGCAACTGGCAAATGAGCAAGCAAAAGAAGACGAACGGAAGAGAGGCGAATAAAAAGCGAATCTTTTCGAAAATCGTTTAGAAGTGAGGGAGAGGAAAATGAGAGGCGAATGGCAAATAAAGTAATGCGAGAGATGAGAGTTTATGATGGGTACTAGGTATGTCTTGACTTGATGTAGATCTCCCCGGCAACGGCGCCAGAAATTCTTCTTGCTACCTCTTGAGCCTGCGTTGGTTTTTCCCTTGAAGAGGAAAGGGTGATGCAGCAAAGTAGAGTAAGTATTTCCCTTAGTTTTCGAGAACCAAGGTATCAATCCAGTAGGAGACTACACTCAAGTCACCGAATACCTGCACAAACAAACACCAACCTTGCACCCAACGCGATAAGGGGTTGTCAATCCCTTCATGGTTATTTGCAACGTGAGATCCGATAGAGATTGTCGTAGAATTGTCACGACAGATGTCCTAGTGTGAGGACTTAGTCGTGAGGCCAACGCATCTATGTAGTAGCTTGAGAGGGGTTGATCGGGACGAGAGACGCGACACACAAGACAAGGATTTAGACAGCTTCGGGCCCCGGGAAACATCATCCGGTAACAACCCTACATGATGTTTGTGGCTAGGTCTCATTATGCTCATGAGGGAGTCGCCGGTAAGCCGGCTCTCCTCAAGATTGTGTCTAGCCCTAGAGATTATTGCTTCTTGCTTGTCCCTCTTGGGGAGCCATGCCCCTCCTTATATAAGTTAGAGGGGCGGGTTACATGTGGAGTCCTAGTAGGACTAGGACTAGTCTATCTTTTCTTACAAGTTGAATACAAATCCGGGTCTTGCTTCCTCGTAAAGGAAATATTCATCATCCCTTTCCTCTTAAGCCGGCCCACCATAACATGAGCCGGCCTTCTGGGCCTTGGGCCTAGTCTTCTATCTGACCCGCCGTTAGGGCCATCCGTGAGTCGCCACTCCGGCGGGTTACCAATGAAAACGTCAATCCCGGTCGGGTCATACCGCGGGGTATATCTCCGACATTAGCCCCCAGTTTAATTTGGATTTATCCATGTTAAACTGATCCTGTAAAATAAACACAAGAACAAACTTGATAGGTTGTGCTCCGGGTTAAATATTTTCCTGAACCGGCACCTGATCATCTTTAAGTCATTGTCATTTCCTCCTAGATGCATACTCAAGATCTTATAGCAAATCTCTTTTAACAGATATGTCCAAACCTTGCCAATGCAAAAAATCTAGGCACTTTTTCTAAAAAATCCGGGTCAATAAGCCAGCTTCATAACCAATTGGCTCTTGTAGAGAAATATTATAAGAAATAATCCATTTGAGTCGGCCTTCAATGCTCTGGCTTGACAAAAATATTGGTCTTGAAATATTCAACTGATATTCAGCCGGCTTAAAGTTGTAGTTCTTGCCGATTTATGATTGCCAAAATTGCCGGGTTATAAATAAATGATGTCGGGTCATGATTGTTGCAGACACCGGGTTAATCTAGTCTACTCCAAACTGAGAATTTGAAGATTTTTTCTCCCTTATATGCATATCACCTGTAGCCCCCAAGTGCCAGGTTGTCATGCTTGCAGCAACCTGGGACTTGTAATTGCCTTATGCTTATGAAAACTTCAAACAGTGTAGCCCCCAAGGGCCGGATCATTATACAATAATGAGCAGGGACTTTGTAGATATAACCATGTAAACTTGAACAGCAACGTGTAGCCCCCAAGGGTCGGCTTAGTAAGATAATACCGAGCTGGGACTTTGCATATAAATTATTGATAATAACATCATACAATATAATATTCACCATGGGGCTTGAACCCACGCCCACAAGGTTAAGAGCTTTGTACTCTACCAACTGAATAGTGGACCGTTCAATATAATGGATTAATGCTTGTGTACCTTGAATTTTTGACAGGAGCAATTGGTAGCCCCCAAGGATCGGCTCATTACAATGTGATGAGTCGGGTCTTCAATAAATTGAACAAAAAGTGACTTTACATTAGCCCCCAAGTGCCACGGTGCATGCTGGCAGTGACATGGGACTTGCATATTTGATGTAATCTCAATTTAAATAATGTAGCCCCAAAGTGCCGGGTCGTAAGCCCAGCGACTCGGGACTATTCCTTCCATTGTAGAATAAATCATATCCATTAATAAAATAATAGTCATTGCGCCAAAGCGACTTTGAATACCTCATCTGTTGATAAGTAAATCCAGAGTTTAAATACCCGGCGGCTCTTGGCGGATGGCGATTTAATATGCCTCCATTGTAAGCGAAAATTTTTATAACCCGGCGGCTTATAGCCTTTGAGAAAATCCAGCACGGATGATCATTCTGAAGCATCAATTTTAATGATGAGCTTGGACTTAAGCATTTATATAAGTCATAGTTCTGCAAATCCTGCAAAGAGTTTAAACAACATACGCCCTGGCGACTTAATGTCAAAAGCCAGGGTGAGTAACCACCCAAATATAGTCTTATCCTGTGATATTGAATTTACACTGTCGGTCTATGTGATCTGTGATACTGAATCGTACTGCCGGCTTATGATACCTGTGCAGTGAGGGCGATAACCCAATCCTTAGAAGCCAATGCTTCCACATAGATGATGATTCGCATAAGCTGGTGATTTATCATCGAAAATCAAGCCGGGTTAAATAGAAACCACTCATATACACTTTAGATATGATCAAAAAAGCTTCAAGTAAAATCCAAAATATTGTTTGCAAAAAGAGACTTCAAAATTTCTGAGGCTTCTAATTTGAATACGATCAGAAAACCATTCCAAAGGGGTTAAGCTAAGATTCGAATACGATCATATAGCCCCAGTGGCTTTGGCGTTGCCGATCAAGAGGGTGCCGACAGCTATGTTCTCTTTGGTTTGAATACGACCTATATTTGAACAGGAAGCCCCTAAATGACCTTGAGAGTTGTTTAACGACGCCGATTCAAATACGATCCACGTCGGACCCAAAGGGGTTGAGCTATGATTCGGATACGATCAAGAAGCCCCCTAGTGGGTTTGGTAGTGTGCCAATCAAAAGGGTACCGACAACTATGTTCGTTTTGGTTCGAATACGACCTATGTTTGAACAGGAAGCCCCCAAGTGACTATATAAATTTTGGCATCGCGCCGATCAAGAGGGTACCGACAGCTATGCTCGATGAGCAGGAAGCCCTCAAGTAACCATAATAAGATAAGCCGTAAGGCAGGATACCCATGTTTGAACCGCGCATCATGGAATCAAGTTCTCTTTCGCAACCTTTAATTTTTCTGAGAACTCGAATCTTGCGAGAGATTAATTCTTTTTGAACCGGAACTTTGAACCGGATTTGAGAGCTTAAAAGCTTTGTAAGAGACGAAATTACCTGGAGCCGGATGTTTGATCCGGATTTGAGAGTTTCAAAGCTTTGTAAGAGACAAATTTACCTTGAGCCGGATGTTTGAACCGGATTTGAGAGCTTCAAAGCTTTGCGGGAGATAGATGTCTCTTGAACCGGATTTTAAACCGAAATCTTTATTTTGAACCAACAATTTTTTGATGGCCTTTAAATTTTCATCAATATGGCGGTGTCCTCCGGAACTGGGTTATTATTCCATCCAATGACCCGGAGTTCCCGAGTCATGTCATTGTAGCCCCCGAGTCTTAAGACGACTCGAGGAGTTGTCTTGAGATTCTCCATATTTGACCGTGATATAAACCGGTACGAGTTATTCAACGTCTCAGTGATATAACTTGTCCTGCACTGGAGAACTTGCAAGACAGAGTAATTTCTCTTTTAAAGAAAGCAATATATAATATAAAATATATTGGATGAATTTCACCTGATGCGTCAGGTCAGTAATTATCACCGCGGAGTTAATGATCACCATGGTGAAGCTGAAATCAATCACGGCCGAGCCGGCCGCGGGAGCAGACATATGAGTCGGCCGCGGTGTTGTAAGCCGGTGTGGACGAGCAAGTTGTCATCTTTGTTGTAAGCCGGCGCGGACGCGTGAACCGGCCGCGAGAGCGGACGGGCGAGTCGTCCGCGATGTTGTAAGCCGGCGTGGTCGCGAGAGACGGCCACGATGTTGTAAGCCGGCGCGGTCGTGAGAGACGGCCACGGCGTTGTAAGCCGGTGCGGGAGTCCGTTGAGTAGCGACAATCACCTGTGCCAAAAGATATTGGCATGCCTCCATCTTCGCGGTATAATATCACTTTGTAATAAATAATTCTCCTTCATGTAAAATACAGCAGGGCAAACTAGTTTTGCTAGGATGAATTAATACGTGCTTAAAAATAAATAGGTAAATAGCACCTGATTTTTGTCGGATAAGGTGGATACTGATGCTATACTTGTAGTAGTAATTTTATATACTACTAATGCGCGAATCGGGCGGCTGATCCTTTGACCTTTGTAACCTTCGATGAGAAGAGACTGCCTTTGGTACCGCAGCTACACAGCAAGACGAGCCTGCAGGAACGCGGCGTAGCAGCAGGCAGCCGGGGGAGAGCCGGATGGCTCTGTGTACACACGCGCGCGCAGCAGAAATAGAAGGCGGGCAGCTGTGGAGGTCGGCCGTCGAGTCACTGATACGGGTCACACCATCCTCCTCCAGATCATGGTGATTTTGACTAATCCACATTCAAATCTTTCAAATCACGGTAGCTTTAACAAAACCATCTCACAGTTGCTCATGTGATGTCGTACTCAAGTAGTACTTTCCAAATCACGTACTTAGTAGTTCTTTGTTTAAATAATGGACGCGTCTAGGCAGCAAACACGTGCTCCCTGTAGTTCCCTTGCACACACCCCATTTAAGGAAGATATCATCCCCCGTCTAGAAAGAGGAACCAAAAAAGGAAAGTCCTAGCACCTGATGCCCCCGCACACCAACCAGCAAAAAGAAAAGATCTCTCGCGCATCAACTAGCACCACTCCCCTTCCCCGATCACGTGCAGAAAAAGTCCCACATGTTGTCCTTCCCACCAACCCATCACATGCCTCGTCTTCTCACTGGTCTTCTTCCTCCCAGATCTCGAACCACATGAAAGCTCATCTCGCCCCTGCCTCCTCTGATGGCCACCATGCAACAAGAACTGCATAAAAAATTAAGGAACTCACATCAATTTTGCGCTACAGGTACCCCTGCACATCCACCCCATCCATACATCCCCCCAACTCAGCAGTAAAATAGACATTAAAAATCCTAAGAAAAGATGATCTAATTGTTCAGGAAAAACAGGGATCCAACAAGAAAGAGTTGCCTACAGTAGTGAAGATTCTAGTAAAATGGTTGTGAGACACTTTGCTAGATTTGTCTGACACTCCTATGTGGCTTTTCGGTTAGACAAGTTCTGTCGTGTTGTAGGCAATTTTCATAATGCTTCCAGGAAACTTCTGTTTCTGAAAACAAAATCAACAGTAGGATAGTTTTCTTTTGGTTTGTTTACTATTTGGGCAATTTGTGCTTGCAGTGCAGGCAAATTTTATGAGTTGAAAACCAATTTATGCAGCTAGCTAATTTGTTTGTTGCCAAAAAAGTAGAAGGGGAAGTTAAAAGCAAGTCTTCCTGTAATGTAGGCAATATGTATATAAGTTTTAGGCAACTCATTTTTTTGTTGTAACAGGAAAGCTAACAGGGAGCTACTCAGGAGGCAGAAAAATACTACTCCCTCCGTTCCATAATTTAAGACATATTTTGACACTACACTAGTGTCAAAAAAGTCTTACATTATGGGACGGAGGGAGTAGTTGCAAAGCTATTAGGGTTCTATGAAGTTTACCTAGAAGTGGCTGGCAAAGCTTCTTGCTTGCAAAGATGGAAAATACTACTCCTTCCGTCCCAAAATAAGTGACTCGACTTTTGTAAAAATAAGTGACTCGACTTTTGTACTAAAGCTAGTACAAAAGTCGAGTCACTTATTTTGGGACGGAGGGAGTACTAAAAAGCAAGTACTTCTGGGATGCAGGCAAAATGCATATAAGTTTGAGGCAACTATTTTTTTGCTGAGAAATAAATTCGGTAGTTCTTTGTGGCTGTTGAAGCTTCTTGCTATGGCATGTACACAAAACCTCGAAAACGTTGCTTTGACATTGTTTTAGAATTTAGTGCTCCCCCTGCAACAAAACAAGCAGAAAAAAGGAAACACGCCTCAGGTCCTGCACAACCCGATCTCGGATCTCCTACACCCAAAGCTAGCCCTATGGTTCTTAGAGACCCCCAAAATCGATAAGTAAGGAAGAGCAAAGACTAAATGGACTCTGCATCAAACTCATTAGCTTGCTTGCCCCAAAGAAAAAAGATAAAATAAAGTGCAAGTAAGGAGCAACTACTAGTAGATACAGGCAATTGGCTACAAATTTCAGGCAAAAGAAATGTGGTCCTATATTCTGTGGAACATCAAGTTGGTGTCCCCCTGGGAAAATGCATTTGTGATTGGAAGCAAGTTGTGATATGATCTAAGCAATTTGCATAGTGTATCCAGGTAAACTCCTATTTTTTTTAAAAAAAATACAAGATTGAAAAAGGTAGCAACTCGTACTGGGTTTGTAGGCAATTTCCATAGATTCTATAGCCAACTCATTAGCTTGCTTGCTGAAGAAAAGTAAAAGTAGTAGTCAAGAGCAACTACTATTGGTTTGTAGGCAATTTGCCTACAAGTTTCAGGGGGGGGGGGAATCTGAACCTATATTGTGTTAGTTAATTGGCTGAAGAAACAACCTGCATGATTTGAGAGTTTATAGAACACCCTAACTCTAGGGGGGGTCAGTTAACTGGCTTGTAACCTAATGAGAACATATTGACAAGGGGTGGGGGCAGTGAGACAAGCGCAAACCCCATCTAAATCCAGGCAAAAAACGAAGGGGGACAGAAAAAATAAGAGGCCATGGCCCCCGGACTATGCATAGTACATTGGGGCAAAATACTGTGTGATTGTAGGCAATATAGATATTAAATCGAGGCAAAAAAAGTGTGATTGTAGGCAAACTGTGTGTTTGATTGCAGGCAAAAAATTGTGCTGCCATGTAACATAGGGGCAAAGGAAAACTATTTCCTAATGGATGATAAAATAAAGCAAATATGTATGTAGCTTATAGGCAACTGTGATGTTGGTCTTAGGCAATTTTTTTACGTACACTCATGGGACTGTGCATATTCTCTGCTGGGGGGGGGGGCATTTAGGGGGAGTTGCTTATGCCAAAACAGCCTGACTTGCATTCTGGTCTCTCATGAGAAAACGACAAACAACTCTTCTACTTGTTTGTAGGCAACTCTAATTTTGATTGCAGGCAAGTCTACAATCGAAATACTGTCGACTTGATCTATTAGTTATTTAGGATAAAAAATGTAGACTTGATCTATTCGTTATTTTGATTGTAGGCAACATAGTTAGTAGTAGTATCAATTTATAATTAATTGATCTCGCATTGACGAGTTTAATGAGTACACAACCATTAAAGCAAAAAAAACTGAACCATGTCAGCCAAATAAATAACAAAAACATTAGACACAACTTTAGGATTGTTCATTATTAGAGTTATTTTGAGGCAACTACCTACAGTGTGTTGGGCAAGTTTTGGCAAAAACTCAAGCAACCTAAGTAACAACCATTAACAAAAATCTAAACCATGTCAGGCAATTAAGTAAACAAAAAAACATCAAGCAAAAGTTTAGGATTGTTCATTATCTGAAGTATTTCACCCCAGACACAAAAAAGCTCAATCTCCGCTCAGTGTCAAAAAACAGCTACCCCCGCTCATGTGTTATCTGAGGCAACTACCTACAGAGTGTTGGGCAACTTCTGAAAAAACTAACAACCCACTAGGATTGAGTTTCATCCAATCTTGTGCTGGTATGAAAGCTTCTAGGGCACTAACTGAAAACAACTAGCAAGTCCTGGAACCATGTCATGCATCCTAAGTAACAAAAACTAAAGCCCATTTGGGCAAATTCTGAACAATATCAGGCAATTCAGTAACAACCGGCAGGCAAGTTTTGTTACTTAGGATCAAAAACTACACAAAAAAGCTCAAATTCTCAACTCGAGGATCAACAACTACGTGACATTCGGGCCGATAAAAATATTCCTATTGTAAGCAATGCATTGGTGTGTCCGAGTTTTTTTGTACTCTAAAGTAAGCAAAAGTTGAATGCGTTGACTAGTAGCAAAACTCCACAATAGAAGGATCCGATAAGAGCTCATAGCAAGACTCTGACAACTCGCTCCAGAAATCCAAGCAACTAGGGCTAACACGCCTGCAACTCCACCATGGCACCCCCTTAAAAAGCCCTACAACTTCGTCGTAAAGGGGATCTGGCAACACAATTCCAACAACTCGCGACACAAATTCAGGCAACTCGTACTCACGTCCCTGACCAAAAACCATCATGCCACCATAGTTCAGAACGATGAGCGGGGGAGATCTATCGTGAGATACTACACCGTGTGCGCCTCACCGTCGGCCACATACCCACGACCACATGCACACATGAAAACTGCCCCCACACCCCCTCGGTCCAATCCGACCTTGATTTGAGTGGAATAAAATGCATGTGTGAGGGAATCAATGACGCTTACCGGCGATTTGAGGCCCAATTCCTCGACTGCTGACAATGACTAAGGCAGGTTACCACTTCTCTCGGGCAACTAGAGGTTATCATTTAGCCACTTCATCGATATCCCCTAGACAACAAAATGGTGTGAAGTTTACCCGAAACAACTTCTTTCTTCATCCCTAGGCAACTACTGGTTGCAGTTTAGGCAGCATGCATCTTATACCAGACAAGAAAAGAAAATACTACAAAGTGTGCAGTAAGCAAACATCAACCATCTCTGTACAAAAATATGCCGGATAATCCATATGAATTTGCATATGTCGCTTATTACAAAAAAAATTAACAATGATTTTAAGTTCATATGTGGTTGGAAGCGACTAGAATTAAACATTGAATTAGCCAAGCACTAATGAATAGACAAAAAATAGGCTCTATGAGCCAACTTGCCACAGGATGAAGATATGCCGGCATTGTACTGTCTCGTACAGCCGCCTTAAACCTGTAGGCATGATTCATGCTGAAAGAAAGAACTAGGGATCATGGTGAGCAGATTTTGCGGAAAAAATTGGTAGGCTCATTCATCAATCAGATCATCATGTACAACACTCAATTCAACCCCTCACCACCTCCGTGAGTGAGCCAGACCAAACCAAACTCGCGTAAGGAAAAGTCATCGCTGAAAATACTGAATATTGCGACTAACCAACTCTTGAATCCCTAGTTTTGATTTTGAGGCACCCACAACAGTACGCCAGAATCATTGTTTTGTCTCTGGGCAATAACCAAATGTGTGATGGTGCGAGCAGCACGTATTGGGGAAAATCTTACCTCTGTTCGGTCCGTGTACGAGAACTGGAGCAGTTGCCGGCATAGCAGTTCGTCCCCAATCCCCAGTTCACCCGTCGACCGCCCTTCGTCTGTCCACCCCAAACCAAGCTCGGCGACGGACAACTTGGGACCGGAGTGAAGGGTCCCGCGGCTGCTTCCGTTGGTCAGAGCTCTTGGGATCGCATGGCGGCGTTGGCCCAGATCTGGCACCTCCCACTCCTGCACGCGAGGTGGTCGTGTTGCACGGACGCGCGGGTACCTTCTCGAGCCCTCGCTCCTGCACGAGCGCGGCGCACGGAGGAGCGACGCAAGCCAGACCCTCTCTCTCCTACCTCCGCCTGGTGGTCACCGCGCGCGGATGGCGCTCTGGCCCCTCTCTCTCCGCAGAGTGGTATTTCTCCTCCCTCTTCTCCCCACGCCTCCCAAAATCTAGTAATCTCCGGTAGCTCCGCCACGGAATCGATGAACGCGGCGGTGGATTTGGGAGAAGTAGCTGCCATGGGTCGCATTTCACACCCTTGTAGCCGCAGACGAGGTGGGTGTGCTTGGCGCAGCGCGCGGCGTCGGGAGTTGGCTGGAGGATAGAGGCGGCGGAGCGCGTAGCCGGGGGGATGAGCGCGGCTGGCGGGCACGTGGCCAGGAGGAGGAGCGGCGCGGCGGCCGCGTATGGAGGAGGCGCGGGGCTTGAGTAGAGTGGATAAGGTGCGGGAGACTTGTCGTAGGGCGTTCGTAGACGTTTCGCTTCGCAAACCGACAGTGCGGCACCTGGCGATCGGATCCTGATCCGACGGTTCGGAAGGGTGTGTGCTCCGGACGACTAAACAGCAAAGCTTTGCTTTTAAGAATTTAGGTTAAATAATACTCCAACCTGACAGATCACTTCTTTTCCTTTGGACTGTTTTGACGTGGAAGTAGCATGCAACGACGATGGTTAATCCCCTCCAAATATTGTGACAGCCAAATAGACAGCATTTCAGACTTGCACTGTCGACGCTGAACGGTATTCAAGGCAATGCTTTCAGTAGGAACAGCATCGTGCGACGCGACGCACTGCAAAGGCGGGAACAGGGCCCATTTGGAGTGAGGCTGCGATGGTGAAGTAGGCCACGCCGACAACGACGGCGGCTTGAGGCAGGGCGACCCGGGCGTAGGCGGACACGGCGCGGAGAGCCGACGACCGGCTGGAACAGCCAACCGGCGAGCACGGCTGAGTGTGGGGGCGCGCCCATGGAGGAGGCCAGCACGCAGGGGCGCGGTGACCCAGTAGGAGACAGAGTGCAGATTGCGGCGGCGGCTCAAGATCAGGCCGCGGCGGCTCAAAACCGGTGGAGCGGCCGGCGACTCACAGCTATTCCTGCAGCACACTGGCGACACGGGACAGTGGTGGCTCATAGCAACGGCGACTCGCAGCTGGAGCGAGGGACACGGCGGCGCAGAATCGGAGGCGCGCGGTGATGACTCAGATTGAAGCGGCCATCGACCCTGGCGACAGAAGCAGGTCGGGGCCGTGGCCGTGCAGAGTGAATATAAGGCGGCCCGGCCTGACCAAGATAGGGGACACCAATGGAAGCAGCGCGGGGTTGGTTTGACCCGGAGGCAGTGCGGCGAGGCGGAGCAGCCTGCTGCAGAGGCCGACCGGGCACGCTACGGTGGCAGAGGCGTCCGAGTTATGTGCGACGACTGTATACATCTCCGGGTCGTGGTGGATTTGATCAATCAATATTCAGGTCGTTTTTCTTCTGGATCGTGCTCCCTTTTTTTATCCATGTGCCTACCCGTAGGAAGTAGAACTCCGATTTGAACATGGTAGTGCTCTTTTAAATAATGCAGCTTTGATCCTTGTGCTCATCAGGCAGTAGTAGTACGATGGTTAATGGAAACGTCCTTTAGGCCCTGTTTGGTTCCAAATAAGTCACCAACTTATAAGTCGAAAAGTGTAAAAAATGACTTATTTTACCAAATGGACCCAACTTATAAGTCATAAGTTGCTCCACCCCAACTTAAAACTTATAAGTAACCCCCTTTTGCATGGGTCCCACCACCTTTACATAAAAAAAAAGGTGGAAAGATGTGCTCAGGTGACTTATAAGTCAGGTGACAACCAAACAGGCGTGACTTATAAGTCACTGGTTTTAAGTCACCTGACTTATAAGTCAGGTGATTTATTGGAACCAAACAGACCCTTAGCTTTTGGATTAGCTTCTGGACTTTATAATCTCTTTGCAGCTCTCCCCAAAATTGAGACGGATATTCTATTCAATTGTTGCCTGCTAGTCCTCAGTCAATCTCCGCATATAATGATTGTTTCTTTATCCCTTGGATCTCTGCGGCGATTCTCTCGGGACTTGAAGCTGTAAGTGGATGGGGAGACGTGGCCAAGCTTCTGGCTGGTATTGGCGTACGGCGGCTGGTTCGAATAGATGATCCAGTGGAGAAAAATATGAGGACACCTGTTGGTCTCGGTTAAAAAGGGCTGCAGCCCGGGCGATTTGTACGCGTAGGTACACCAGATCAACTCCCTCTCGGTCTTGGGTAACAACGTCGTTGATAAATCACCCGTGCGGCAGACCTCGTCTCGGACTCGGCGAAAACGCACGGACACGGCGGCGCACACAACAGCAACCCTAATATCTCGTCTTCAAATCTGTATCTGTCAGCTCCAAAGTTAACCATAATTTCAATAAATTCACCGGCTCTGCTTATGGTTGTCCGGTGGCTCATGCGATCGTTTCGTGCCGGCTCTTTTTTCTCTCGGTCAATCACGAGTATCTCGATCCCTGAGATAGATCCCTCCAAGAACTCAACACCACCGTGCGCCAGCCCCACGATGGGCGCCAACTGTCGTGGAATTGTCACGGCAGATGTTCTAGTGTGAGGACTTAGTCGTGAGGCCAACGCATCTATGTAGTAGCTTGAGAGGGGTTGATCGGGACGAGAGACGCGACACACAAGACAGGAAACATCATCCGGTAACAACCCTACATGCTGTTTGTGGCCAGGTCTCATTATACTCACGAGGGAGTCGCCGGTAAGCCGGCTCTCCTCAAGATTGTGTCTAACCCTAGAGATTATTGCTTCTTGCTTGTCCCTCTTGGGGAGTCATGCCCCTCCTTATATAAGTTAGAGGGGCGGGTTACATATGGAGTCCTAGTAGGATTAGGACTAGTCTATCTTTTCTTACAAGTTGAATACAAGTCCGGGTCTTGCTTCCTCGTAAAGGAAATATTCGTCATCCCTTTCCTCTTAAGCCGGCCCACCATAACATGAGCCGGCCTTCTGGGCCTTGGGCCTAGTCTTCTATCTGACCCGCCGTTAGGGCCATCTGTGAGTCGCCAGGCTCGTGAATCGCCACTCCGACGGGTTACCAATGGAAACGCCAATCCCGGCCGGGTCATACCGCGGGGTATATCCCCGATAGAGATGATAAACGGTAAAGTAATATTTTTGGTATTTTGAGTATATGGAACGGAAAGTAAAGATTACAAAGTAAAAAAACGACGACAAAAATTGGCAAGTGGACGGGAAACTAATATGATTTAAAATAGACCCGGGGGCATAGGTTTCACTAGAGGCTTCTCTCGAGATAGAAAATATTACAGTGGGTGATGAAATTACTGCCGAGCAATTGATAGAAAAGCGCAAAGTTAGGACGATATCTGAGGCAATGATCATGAATATAGGCATCACGTCTGTGTCAAGTAGACCGAAATGATTCTGCATCTACTACTATTACTCCACACATCAACCGCTATCCAACATGCATCTAGAGTATTAAGTTCATAAAGAACGGAGTAACGCATTAGGCAAGATGACATGACGTAGAGGAATTAACTCAAGCAAAATATGATGAAAACCCCATCTTTTTATCCTCGATGGCAATAATACAATACGTGCCTTGCTGCCCCTACTGTCACTGGGAAAGGACACCGCGAGATTGAACCTAAAGCTAAGCATTTCTCCTATTGCAAGAAAAACCAATCTAGTTGGCCAAACCAAATCGATAGTTCGAAGAGACTTGCAAAGATATCAAATCATGCATATAAGAATTCAGAGAAGATTCAAATAATATTCATAGATAAACTTGATCATAAATCCACAATTCACCGGATCTTGGCAAACACACCGCAAAAGAGTATTACATCGAATAGATCTCCAAGAACACCGAGGAGAACTTTGTATTGAGAATCAAAGAGAGAAAAGAAGCCATCTAGCTACTAGCTATGGACCCGTAGGTCTGTGGTAAACTACTCACGCTTCATCGGAGAGGCAATGGTGTTGATGTAGAAGCCCTCCATGATCGATTCCCCCTCCTGCAAGACACCGGAAAAGTCGCCAAGATGGGATCTCACGGGTACTGAAGGTTGCAGCGGTGGAAAGGGGGTTTTGTTCCTCCCCTGGATGTTTTTAGGGTATAAGAGTATATGTAGGAGGAAGATCTAGGTCAGGGGACTTTCGAGGGGCCCACAAGGTTGGGGGGCGCGCCCTCCACCCTTGTGGCCACCTCGAAGCTTCTCTGACTTGTACTCCTGATAACCCACACGTATAGGGGATCACAACAGTTTTCGAGGGTGGAGTATTCAACCCAAATTTATTTATTCGACACAAGGGGAGCCAAATAATATTCTCAAGTATTAGCAGTTGAGTTGTCAATTCAACCACACCTGGATAACCTAGTATCTGCAGCAAAGTATTTAGTAGCAAAGTAATATGATAGTAGTGGTAACGGTAACAAAAGTAACGGTAGCAAAAGTAATATTTTTGGTATTTTGTAGTGATTGTAACAGTAGCAACGGAAAACTAAATAAGCGGAGAACAATATGTGAAAAGCTCGTAGGCATTGGATCGATGATGGAGAATTATGTCGGATGCGGTTCATCATGTAACAATCATAACATAGGGTGACACAGAACTAGCTCCAATTCATCAATGTAATGTAGGCATGTATTCCGAATATAGTCATACATGCTTATGGAAAAGAACTTGCATGACATTTTTTGTCCTACCTTCCCGTGGCAGCGGGGTCCTAGCGGAAACTAAGGGATATTAAGGCCTCCTTTTAATAGAGAACCAGAACAAAGCATTAGCACATACTGAATACATGAACTCCTCAAACTATGGTCATCACCGGGAGTGGTCCCGATTATTGTCACTTCGGGGTTGCCGGATCATAACACATAGTAGGTGACTATAGACTTGCAAGATAGGATCAAGAACTCACATATATTCATGAAAACATAATAGGTTCAGATCTGAAATCATGGCACTCGGGCCCTAATGACAAGCATTAAGCATAGCAAAGTCATAGCAACATCAATCTCAAAACATAGTGGATACTAGGGATCAAACCCTAACAAAACTAACTCGATTACACGATAGATCTCATCCAACCCATCACCGTCCAGCAAGCCTACGATGGAATTACTCACGCACGGCGGTGACCATCATGAAATTGGTGATGGAGGATGGTTGATGATGACGACGGCGACGAATCCCCCTCTCCGGAGCCCCGAACGGACTCCATATCAGCCCTCCCGAGAGGTTTTAGGGCTTGGCGACGGCTCCGTATCATAAAACGCGATGAATTCTTCTCTCTAATTTTTTTCTCCCCGAAAGCAAATATATAGAGTTGGATTTGAGGTCGGAGGAGCTCCAGCGGGCCCATGAGGTTGGGGGCGCGCCCCCACCCTCATGGCTAGGGTGTGGGCCCCCTGGTCTTCATCTTTTGCAAGGGTTTTTTATTATTTCCAAATAGACGTTCCGTGGAGTTTCAGGTCATTCCGAGAACTTTTGTTTCTGCACATAAATAACACCATGGAAAGTCTGCTGAAAACAGCGTCAGTCCGGGTTAGTTCCATTCAAATCATGCAACTTAGAGTTCAAAATAAGGGCAAAATTGTTTGGGAAAGTAGAAACGACGGAGACGTATCAACTCCCCCAAGCTTAAACGTTTGCTTGTCCTCAAGCAATTCAGTTGACAAACTGAAAGTGATAAAGAAAAACTTTTACAAACTCTGTTTGCTCTTGTTGTTGTAAATTTGTAAAGCCAGCATTCAAGTTTTCAGCAAAGATTATGACTAACCACATTTGCAATAACTCTTAGGTCTCATGTTTACTCATATCAATGGCATAATCAACTAGTGAGCCATAATAATAAATCTCAGATGACAACACTTTCTCAAAACAATCATGATATGATATAACAAGATGGTATCTCGCTAGCCCTTTCTGAGACCGCAAAACATAAATGTAGAGCACCTTTAAAGATAAAGGACTGACTAGACATTGTAATTCATGGTAAAAGAGATCCAATCATAGTCATACCCAACATAAATTAATAGTAATGGATGCAAATGACAGCTGCGCTCTCCAGCTAGTGCTTTTTAATAAGAGGGTGATGACTCAACATAAAAGTAAATAGATAGGCCCTTCGCAGAGGGAAGCATGGATTTGTAGAGGTGCCAGAGCTTGGTTTTGAAATAGAGATAAATAATATTTTGAGCGGCATACTTTCATTGTCAACATAACAACCAAGAGATGGCGATATCTTCCATGCTACACACATTATAGGCGGTTCCCAAACAGAATGGTAAAGTTTATACTCCCCCTCCACCAACAAGCATCAATCCATGACTTGCTCGAAACAACGAGTGTCTCCAACTAGCAACAGTCTCCAACTAGCAATATAACAATCAACGGGCTATGGAGATGCCCATTAATAGATATCAATGTGAGTAAGTAGGGATTGCCATGCAACGGATGCACTAGAGCTATAAGTGTATGAAAGCTCAAAAAGAAAACTAAGTGGGTGTGCATTCAACTTGCTTGCTCATGAAGACCTAGGGCGTTTGAGGAAGCCCATCGTTGGAATATACAAGCCAAGTTCTATAATGAAAAATTCCCACTAATATATGAAAGTGACAACCTAAGAGACTCTCTATCATGAAGATCATGGTGCTACTTTGAAGCACAAGTGTAGCAAAAAGGATAGTCACATTATCTCTTCTCTCTTTTCTCCGAGATGCTTGCACCAGTCCATAGATGGATCGCTGGAGCTTGCACACTTTGTTAGCACCTTTAGGATTGACAAAACCTTCTGATTGCATCATATACCTCTCTTCTTTAAGAAATCCATTAAGGATTGCAGTTTTGACATCCATTTGCCAGATTTCATAAAATGCGGCAATTGCTAACATGATTCGGACAGACTTAAGCATCGCTAAGGGTGAGAAAGTCTCCTCATAGTCAACCCCTTGAACTTGTCGAAAACCTTTTGTGACGAGTCAAGCTTTATAGATAGTAACATTACTATCAGCATCAGTCTTCTTCTTGAAGATCCATTTATTCTCAATGTCTTGCTGATCATTGGGCTGATGAAAAGGCTTCACTGGTGACCCGGGCCGAGACGGCAAAGGCATCGCTCACAGAAGCAACAGCCGAGTTGTCCGGCCTAAAGCGCCAGATATCTCGATGGTCTCAGCAATCTTTGGTAAGTTACTCATACAAACTTTAAATATTTCAAACCTTCTTTCAATGATTACTTCAATTGTTACCTCCGGCTCACCTATGTTTAATGATGCAGGCCCAGGAGCACAAACCTCAAGCAGAACATGTTGATCAAACTGAAAGCGGTTTACACTCTGGTGGAGCAACTCTACACCGGTTCACAACGTGCTTTGGCCATTGTGGCTCTATCAAATGATCCTGCCCATCTCCTGCAAGATGTGCTAAAGCGGCTTATTGTGCTGCCTCAGCGGGTCCAAGAGCTTAGACGAGCATCTGCAAGAGCCGGAGCAATAGCCGCATTGATCTGGGCCAAGGCGTGGCTTCCGGAGCTAGACCCGGCTGACATTGCTCTTGGGTATCCAAGCTTGAAGGAAGATGGCACCTTGTTCAATGAGATAGATTTCACCGCCTGCGCGAAGGATATACGCCCTGTGGCCACTCTTATTGGGAACGACACTGACCTTACCAAATATCAGCCGGGTTATGACAGCGAGAATCGAAGACTCCCAACACCTCTCTATGATGAAGTCAGCCTGATCCCTCCAATCCGTAAGCATACCTTTTCCCCTGAAGTCGACCCATCCGGTTGTTGGGGAACGTTGCAGAAAATCAAAATTTTTCCTACGGTTTCACCAAGATCCATCTATGAGTTCATCTAGCAACGAGTCATGGGAGAGAGAGATTGCATCTACATACCACTTTGTAGATCGCGAGCGGAAGCGTTCAACGAACGGGGATGATGTAGTCGTACACACCGTGATCCAAATCACCGGAGATCCTAGCACCGAAAGCACGGCACCTCCGCGTTCAACACACGTACGGTCAGCGTAACGTCTCCTTCTTCTTGATCCAGCAAGGCAAAGGAGAGGTTGGGGAAGAAGACTCCAGCAGCAGCACGACGGCGTGGTGATGGTGGAGCCGCAGTACTCCGACAGGGCTTCGCCGAGCTCTTACGGAGGAGGAGGATGTGTTGGAGAGGGAGAGGGAGGCGCCAGGGCAAAGGGTGTGGCTGCCCCCCTCTCCTCCCCCTTTTATATAGGCCTCTGGGGGGGGGGGCGCCGGCCCTGGGAGATCTGATCTCCCAAGGGGGGCGGCGGCCAGGGAGGTTTCCCTCCCCCCAAGCCATCTAGGAGGTGCCTTCCACCACTAGGACTCCTCCCTTTTGGAACCCTAGGCGCATGGGCCCCTTTGGGGCTGGTTCCCCTTGGCCCATGCAGGCCAAGGCGCACCCCCTAAGGCCCATGTGGCCCACCGGGGCAGGTGGCCCCACCTGGTGGACCCCCGGGACCCCTCCGGTGGTCCCGGTACAATACCAATAACACCGAAACTTGTCCCGATGGCCGAAATAGCACTTCCTATATACAATTCTTTACCTCCGGACCATTCCGGAACTCCTCGTGACGTCCGGGATCTCATCCAGGACTACGAACAACATTCGGGTTACTGCATATACATATCTTCACAAACCTAGCGTCACCGAACCTTAAGTGTGTAGACCCTACGGGTTCGGGAGACATGCAGACATGACCGAGACGGCTCTCGGGCAATAACCAACAGCGGGATCTGGATACCCATGTTGGCTCCCACATGCTCCACGATGATCTCATCGGATGAACCACGATGTCGAGGATTCAATTAATCCCGTATACGATTCCCTTTGTCAATCGGTATTTTACTTGCCCGAGATTCGATCGTCGGTATCCCAATACCTCGTTCAATCTCGTTACCGGCAAGTCACTTTTCTCGTACCGTAATGCATGATCCCGTGATCAAACACTTTGATCACATTGAGCTCATTATGATGATGCATTACCGAGAGGGCCCGGTGATACCTCTCCGTCAAGCGGAGTGACAAATCCCAGTCTCGATCCATGTCAACCCAACAGACACTTTCAGAGATACCCGTAGTATACCTTTATAGTCACCCAGTTACGTTGTGACGTTTGGCACACCCAAAGCACTCCTACGGTATCCGGGAGTTACACGATCTCATGGTCTAAGGAAAGGATACTTGACATTGGAAAACTCTAGCAAACGAACTATGCGATCTTATGCTATGTTTAGGATCGGGTCTTGTCCATCACATCATTCTCCTAATGATGTGATCCCGTTATCGATGACATCCAATGTCCATAGTCAGGAAACCATGACTATCTGTCGATCAACGAGCTAGTCAACTAGAGGCTCACTAGGGACATATTGTTGTCTGTTATTCACACATGTATTACGATTTCCGGATAACACAATTATAGCACGAATAAAGACAATTATCATGAACAAGAAAATATAATAATAATGCTTTTATTATTGCCTCTAGGGCATATTTCCAACAGTCTCCCACTTGCACTAGAGTCAATAATCTAGTTACATTGTGATGAATCGAACACCCATAGAGTTCTGGTGCTGATCATGTTTTGCCTTAGGGAGAGGTTTAGTCAACGGATCTGCGACATTCAGATCTGTGTTCACTTTACAAATTTCTATGTCTCCATCTTGAACATTTTCACGAATGGAGTTGAAGCGACGCTTGATGTGCCTAGTCTTCTTGTGAAACCTGGGCTCCTTGGCAAGTGCAATAGCTCCAGTGTTGTCACAGAAGAGCTTGATTGGCCCCGACGCATTGGGTATGACTCCGAGGTCGGTGATGAACTCCTTCACCCAAATTGCTTCATGTGCTGCCTCCGAGGCTGCCATGTACTCCGCTTCACATGTAGATCCCGCCACGACGCTTTGCTTGCAACTGCACCAGCTTACTGCCCCACCATTCAAAATATACATGTATCCGGTTTGTGACTTAGAGTCATCCAGATCTGTGTCGAAGCTAGCGTCGACGTAACCTTTTACGACGAGCTCTTCGTCACCTCCATAAATGAGAAACATTTCCTTAGTCCTTTTCAGGTACTTCAGGATATTCTTGACCGCTGTCCAGTGTTCCTTGCCGGGATTGCTTTGGTACCTACCTACCAAACTTACGACAAGGTTTTCATCAGGTCTGGTACACAGCATGGCATACATAATAGAACCTATGGCTGAGGCATAGGGGATGACACTCATCTCTTCTATATCTTCTGCCGTGGTCGGGCATTGAGCTGAGCTCAATTTCACACCTTGTAACATAGGTAAGAACCCCTTCTTAGATTGATCCATATTGAACTTCTTCAATATCTTATCAAGGTATGTGCTTTGTGAAAGACCTATGAGGCGTCTCGATCTATCTCTATAGATCTTGATGCCTAATATATAAGCAGCTTCTCCAAGGTCCTTCATTGAAAAACTTTTATTCAAGTAGGCCTTAATGCTGTCCAAGAGTTCTATATCATTTCCCATCAAAAGTATGTCGTCTACATATAATATGAGAAATGCTACAGAGCTCCCACTCACTTTCTTGTAAACGCAGGCTTCTCCATAAGTCTGCGTAAACCCAAACGCTTTGATCATCTCATCAAAGCGAATGTTCCAACTCCGAGATGCTTGCACCAGCCCATAAATCGAGCGTTGGAGCTTGCACACCTTGTCAGCATTCTTAGGATCGACAAAACCTTCCGGCTGCATCATATACAATTCTTCCTTAAGGAAACCATTAAGGAATGCCGTTTTGACGTCCATTTGCCATATCTCATAATCATAGTATGCGGCAATTGCTAACATGATTCGGACGGACTTCAGCTTCGCTACTGGTGAGAAAGTCTCATCGTAGTCAACCCCTTGAACTTGTCGATAACCCTTAGCGACAAGCCGAGCTTTATAGATGGTCACATTACCATCCGCGTCTGTGTTCTTCTTAAAGATCCATTTATTTTCTATGGCTCGCCGTTCAACGGGAAAGTCAGTCAAAGTCCATACTTCGTTTCCATACATGGATCCTATCTCGGATTTCATGGCTTCCAGCCATTTGTCGGAATCCGGGCCCGCCATTGCTTCCTCATAGTTCGAAGGTTCACCGTTGTCTAACAACATGATTTCCAAGACAGGGTTGCCGTACCACTCTGGTGCGGAACGTGTCCTTGTGGACCTTCGAATTTCAGTAGGAGCTTGATTAGAAGTATCTTGATCATCATCATTAATTTCCTCTCTAGTCGGTGCAGGCACCTCAGAAACGTTTTCTTGAGTTTCGCTATTTTCCGGTTCAAGAGGTAACACTTCATCAAGTTCTACTTTCCTCCCACTTACTTCTTTCGAGAGAAACTCTTTCTCTAGAAAGGATCCATTCTTGGCAACAAAGATCTTGCCTTCGGATCTGAGGTAGAAGGTATACCCAACAGTTTCTTTCGGGTATCCTATGAAGACGCATTTTTCCGACTTGGGTTCGAGCTTCTCAGGTTGAAGTTTCTTGACATAAGCATCGCATCCCCAAACTTTTAGAAACGACAGCTTAGGTTTCTTCCCAAACCATAATTCATACGGTGTCGTCTCAACGGATTTCGACGGAGCCCTATTTAAAGTGAATGCGGCAGTCTCTAAAGCATAGCCCCAAAAAGATAGCGGTAAGTCGGTAAGAGACATCATAGATCGCACCATATCTAATAGAGTGCGATTACGACGTTCGGACACACCATTACGCTGAGGTGTTCCAGGCGGCGTGAGTTGTGAAGCTATTCCACATTTTCTTAAGTGTGTGCCAAATTCGTGACTCAAGTATTCTCCTCCACGATCTGATCGTAGAAACTTGATTTTTTTATCACGTTGATTTTCAACCTCACTCTGAAATTCCTTGAACTTTTCAAAGGTCTCAGATTTGTGTTTCATTAAGTAGACATACCCATATCTACTCAAGTCATCAGTGAGGGTGAGAACATAACGATAGCCACCGCGAGCCTCAACACTCATTGGACCGCACACATCGGTATGTATGATTTCCAATAAGTTGGTTGCTCGCTCCATTGTTCCTGAGAACGGAGTCTTGGTCATTTTACCCATGAGGCATGGTTCGCACGTGTCAAATGATTCATAATCAAGAGACTCTAAAAGTCCATCTGCATGGAGCTTCTTCATGCGTTTGACACCTATGTGACCAAGGCGGCAGTGCCACAAATATGTGGGACTATTGTTATCAACTTTAACTCTTTTGGTATTCACACTATGAATATGTCTATCATCACGTACGAGATTCATTAAGAATAAACCATTAACCATCGGAGCATGACCATAAAACATATCTCTCATATAAATAGAACAACCATTATTCTCAGATTTAAATGAGTAGCCATCTCGAATTAAGCGAGATCCAGACACAATGTTCATGCTCAAACTTGGCACTAAATAACAATTATTGAGGTTTAAAACTAATCCCGTAGGTAAATGTAGAGGTAGCGTGCCGACGGCGATCACATCGACCTTGGAACCATTCCCGACGCGCATCGTCACCTCGTCCTTCGCCAGTCTCCGTTTATTCCGCAGCTCCTGCTTTGAGTTACAAATGTGAGCAACTGCACCGGTATCAAATAACCAAGAGCTACTACGAGTACTGGTAAGGTACACATCAATTACATGTATATCACATATACCTTTGGTTTTGCCGGCCTTCTTGTCCGCTAAGTACTTGGGGCAGTTCCGCTTCCAGTAACCACTTCCCTTGCAATAAAAACACTCAGTCTCGGGCTTGGGTCCATTCTTTGGCTTCTTCCCGGCAACTTGCTTACCGGGCGCGGCAACTTCCTTGCCGTCCTTCTTGAAGTTCTTTTTACCCTTGCCCTTCTTGAACTTAGTGGTTTTATTCACCATCAACACTTGATGCTCCTTCTTGATTTCTACCTCTGCTGATTTCAGCATAGCATATACCTCAGGAATGGTCTTTACCATCCCCTGCATATTGTAGTTCATCACAAAGCTCTTGTAGCTAGGTGGAAGCGACTGGAGGATTCTGTCAATGACCGCTTCATCCGGGAGATTAACTTCCAGTTGAGTCAAGCGGTTGTGCAACCCAGACATTTTGACTATGTGCTCACTGACAGAGCCATTTTCCTCCATCTTACAGCTAAAGAATTTATCGGAGACTTCATATCTCTCGACCCGGGCATGAGCTTGGAAAACCATTTTCAGCTCTTCAAACATCTCATATGCTCCATGTCTCTCAAAACGCTTTTGGAGTCCCGGCTCTAAGCTGTAAAGCATGCCGCACTGAACGAGGGAGTAATCATCGCAGCGTGACTACCAAGCGTTCATAACGTCTTGTTCTGCAGGGAGAATAGGTGCGTCACCCAGCGGTGCTCGTAGGACATAATCTTTCTTGGCAGCTATGAGGATGATCCTCAGGTTCCGGACCCAGTCCGTATAGTTGCTACCATCGTCTTTCAGCTTGGTTTTCTCTAGGAACGCATTGAAGTTGAGGACTACGTTGGCCATTTGATCTACAAGACATATTGTAAATATTTAGACTAAGTTCATGATAATAAAGTTCATTTAATCAAATTATTTGATGAACTCCCACTTAGATAGACATCCCTCTTCTAGTCATCTAAGTATTACATGATCCGGGTCAACTAGGCCGTGTCCGATCATCACGTGAGACGGACTAGTCAACATCGGTGAACATCTTCATGTTGATCGTATCTTCTATACGACTCATGCTCGACCTTTCGGTCTTCTGTGTTCCGAGGCCATGTATGTACATGCTAGGCTCGTCAAGTCAACCTAAGTGTTTCACGTGTGTAAATCTGTCTTACACCCGTTGTATGTGAACGTTAGAATCTATCACACCCGATCATCACGTGGTGCTTCGAAACAACGAACTGTCGCAACTGTGCACAGTTAGGGAGAACACTTTCTTGAAATTATTATGAGGGATCATCTTATTTACTACCGTCGTTCTAAGTAAACAAGATGCAAAACATGATAAACATCACATGCAATCAAATAATAAACGTGACATGATATGGCCAATATCACATAGCTCCTTTGATCTCCATCTTGGGGCTCCATGATCATCTTGTCACCGGCTTGACACCATGATCTCCATCATCATGATCTTCATCATCGTGTCTCCATGAAGTTGCTCGCCAACTATTACTTCTACTACTATGGCTAACGCGTTTAGCAATAAAGTAAAGTAATTTACATGGCGTTTCTCAATGACACGCAGGTCATACAAAAATAAAGACAACTCCTATGGCTCCTGCCGGTTGTCATACTCATCGACATGCAAGTCGTGATTCCTATTACAATAGCATGAACATCTCATACATCACATATAGATCATTCATCATTCATCACAACTTTGGCCATACCATATCACAAAGCACTTGCTGCAAAAACAAGTTAGACGTCCTCTAATTGTTGTTGCAAGTTTTTACGTGGCTGAATTAGGGTTCTAGCAAGAACGTTTTCTTACCTACGTGAAAACCACAACGTGATTTGTCAACTTCTATTTACCCTTCATAAGGACCCTTTTCATCGAATCCGCTCCAACTAAAGTGGGAGAGACAGAAACCCGCCAGCCACCTTATGCAACTAGTGCATGTTAGTCGGTGGAACCGGTCTCACGTAAGCGTACGTGTAAGGTTGGTCCGGGCCGCTTCATCCCACAATACCGCTGAAGCAAGATAAGACTAGTAGCGGCAAGAAGAGTTGACAACATCTACGCCCACAACAAATTGTGTTCTACTCGTGCAATAGAGAACTACGCATAGACCTAGCTCATGATGCCACTGTTGGGGAACGTTGCAGAAAATCAAAATTTTTCCTACGGTTTCACCAAGATCCATCTATGAGTTCATCTAGCAACGAGTCATGGGAGAGAGAGATTGCATCTACATACCACTTTGTAGATCGCGAGCGGAAGCGTTCAACGAACGGGGATGATGTAGTCGTACACACCGTGATCCAAATCACCGGAGATCCTAGCACCGAAAGCACGGCACCTCCGCGTTCAACACACGTACGGTCAGCGTAACGTCTCCTTCTTCTTGATCCAGCAAGGCAAAGGAGAGGTTGGGGAAGAAGACTCCAGCAGCAGCACGACGGCGTGGTGATGGTGGAGCCGCAGTACTCCGACAGGGCTTCGCCGAGCTCTTACGGAGGAGGAGGATGTGTTGGAGAGGGAGAGGGAGGCGCCAGGGCAAAGGGTGTGGCTGCCCCCCTCTCCTCCCCCTTTTATACAGGCCTCTGGGGGGGGCGCCGGCCCTGGGAGATCTGATCTCCCAAGGGGGGCGGCGGCCAGGGAGGTTTCCCTCCCCCAAGCCATCTAGGAGGTGCCTTCCACCACTAGGACTCCTCCCTTTTGGAACCCTAGGCGCATGGGCCCCTTTGGGGCTGGTTCCCCTTGGCCCATGAAGGCCAAGGTGCACCCCCTAAGGCCCATGTGGCCCACCGGGGCAGGTGGCCCCACCTGGTGGACCCCCGGGACCCCTCCGGTGGTCCCGGTACAATACCAATAACACCGAAACTTGTCCCGATGGCCGAAATAGCACTTCCTATATATAATTCTTTACCTCCGGACCATTCCGGAACTCCTCGTGACGTCCGGGATCTCATCCGGGACTCCGAACAACATTCAGGTTACTGCATATACATATCTTCACAAACCTAGCGTCACCGAACCTTAAGTGTGTAGACCCTACGGGTTCGGGAGACATGCAGACATGACCGAGACGGCTCTCGGGCAATAACCAATAGCGGGATCTGGATACCCATGTTGGCTCCCACATGCTCCACGATGATCTCATCGGATGAACCACGATGTCGAGGATTCAATTAATCCCGTATACGATTCCCTTTGTCAATCGGTATTTTACTTGCCCGAGATTCGATCGTCGGTATCCCAATACCTCGTTCAATCTCGTTACCGGCAAGTCACTTTTCTCGTACCGTAATGCATGATCCCGTGATCAAACACTTTGATCACATTGAGCTCATTATGATGATGCATTACCGAGAGGGCCCGGTGATACCTCTCCGTCAAGCGGAGTGACAAATCCCAGTCTCGATCCATGTCAACCCAACAGACACTTTCAGAGATACCCGTAGTATACCTTTATAGTCACCCAATTACGTTGTGACGTTTGGCACACCCAAAGCACTCCTACGGTATCCGGGAGTTACACGATCTCATGGTCTAAGGAAAGGATACTTGACATTGGAAAACTCTAGCAAACGAACTATGCGATCTTATGCTATGTTTAGGATTGGGTCTTGTCCATCACATCATTCTCCTAATGATGTGATCCCGTTATCGATGACATCCAATGTCCATAGTCAGGAAACCATGACTATCTGTCGATCAACGAGCTAGTCAACTAGAGGCTCACTAGGGACATATTGTTGTCTGTTATTCACACATGTATTACGATTTCCGGATAACACAATTATAGCACGAATAAAGACAATTATCATGAACAAGAAAATATAATAATAATGCTTTTATTATTGCCTCTAGGGCATATTTCCAACACCGGTTTAATAGATGATGAAGCTGAGTCTGAAGCTTTGTGACTGGGCATCGTCAACCTTCCAGGATAGGGCAGCCGACGGAGGAGAGGAGAAGGATAACCCGGAATCTTCAAGCCAACCAAAGGAGTGAACCGCCAGGCGTCATATGTTCATGTCTTTGTGAAAACAATGCTTAATTATTCAGACTTGGGGAGTCTTGTAATAGGGTAGGAAAACTCTTGATTTTTGCCATGCCATCGCGCATGTTTATGGCGCTCAATACTCTCGTAAGCCACCGTCTTTATATACGTCCGGGTTAAATTGAACTCCTATTTCCCTTATGTTTAAACAGAAATATGCTTGTATTGCCCTGCATATAAAACAAACACAATTCCCTTGGCGATTTACCGCATCCAGGGTCACATAAGGTACTGATAACCTGGAGTGTAAACCACAAAATTACAGAAAGCCGGCTTACAAGGAAACCTGTTAGACATAATCATAACAGCATACCTGTGATCCTTGTGGTGATACCGTCGGTTTATGTGATCCAAACCATGAGAGTAAGTTGTAACTCCTGGCATATATGATGTTCACCAGGCATTTTAACAACCTAACATGATCAATATTAAACCGGTGGAAACAAGAGCCACCCCATAATGCTTTCAAAAGGATCTCAAGATAGTTAAACAATTATATTGACAAGTATGATGAACAAAATTCAAAGGCTTCTGATTCGAATACGATCAGTGAACTGTTCCACAGGGGTTAAGCTAAGATTCGGATACGATCATATAGCCCCCAGTGGCTTTGGCGATGCCGATCAAGTGGGTATCGGCAGCTATGTTCTCTTTGGTTCGAATACGACCTATGTTTGAACAGGAAGCCCCAAGTGACCATAAGAGTTGTTTAATGACGATGATTCGAATACGATCCACGTCAGACCAAAGGGGTTAAGCTATGATTCAAATATGATCAAGAAGCCCCCAAGTGGGTTTGGCAGTATGCCGATCAAGTGGGTATCGAATGCTATGTTCTCTTTGGTTCGAATACGACCTATGTTTGAACAGGAAGCCCCCAAGTGATCAGGGCTAGATTCAAATATGATCATGAGCCGGACCAAAGGGAAAGCCGGATTCAGATATGATCCGCTCCCTATTGGTTATTACCACCACCTGATAATGAAAACATGTAAACTTTTGAGGGTGAAAAAGATAGAGGTCCTGCTTTATTGCTTTATATAATATGTACATCGTCAAAATATATACATCTTGAGAGCCGGTGGCTCAAGTATAGTAAGGCCAAAGATGAGCGATATTCCACAGCCGGCGGGTCTCCTCCTCCGACTTACGTGAGTCTTTGTGCTCTCGAACATTGATAAGGTAGTATGACCCGTTGTTCAGATTCTTCCTGACCACAAAGGGTCCTTCCCAAGGAGGGGATAGCTTGTGCATACCAGACTGATCCTGGATGAGCCGGAGCACTAAGTCGCCTTCCTGAAAGGTTCTGCTTCTAACCCGGCGGCTGTGATAGCGGCGCAGGTCTTGCTGGTAAGTCGCCGAGCGGGCTATTGCCAAGTCTCGCTCCTCATCCAACAAGTCAAGTGCATCCTGATGAGCTTTTTTGTTATCAACCTCAACGTAAGCCGCCACGCGAGGTGAGTCATATCAGATGTCACTTGGCAGGACCGCCTCTGCTCCGTATACCATGAAGAAAGGTGTGTAACCCGTAGATCCGTTAGGCGTAGTGTTGATGCTCCAAAGCACAGAGGGTAGCTCCTCCACCCAACAACCCGGCGTCCGCTGTAAGGGGACCAAGAGCTGGGGTTTGATACCCTTCAAGATCTCCTGATTAGCTGTTTCTGCTTGACCATTGGATTGAGGTGAGCAACAGCCGAAACATCAAGCCGGATATGTTCTCGTTGACAGAATTCTTCCATGGCACCCTTGGAGAGATTAGTGCCATTATCAGTTATGATGGTGTGTGGAAAACCAAAACGAAAGATCACCTTTTTCATGAACTGAACCGCCGTGGCTGCATCACACTTACTGACCGGCTCTGCCTCAACCCACTTTGTAAACTTGTCCATTGCCACCAGGAGGTGTGTCTTTTTATCCTTAGACCTTTTGAAAGGCCCGACCATATCAAGCCCCCAGACTGCGAACGGCCAAGTAATTGGAATCATCCTCAGCTCTTGAGCCGACACATGAGCTCGTCGTGAGAATTTCTGACATCCGTCACATTTACTGACCAGATCCTCCGCATCAGCATGAGCCGTCAGCCAATAGAAGCCATGACGGAAAGCCTTGGCCACGAGAGATTTTGAACCGGCATGATGACCGCAATCCCCTTCATGGATCTCACGAAGTATCTCCTGACCCTCCGCAGGCGACACACAACATTGAAACGCCCCAGTGACGCTGCGATGATGTAACTCACCATGAACAATTGTCATAGACTTGGACCGCCGGATGATTTGTCTCGCCAAGGTCTCATCCTCAGGTAACTCTCCCTGGGTCATATAGGCCAAATATGGCACTGTCCAATCTGGGATGACGTGAAGAGCCGCTACCAGCTGTGCCTCCGAGTCTGGCACCGCTAGGTCTTCCTCTGTGGGTACTTTGATAGAAGGATTATGCAAAACATCGAGAAAGGTGTTAGGCGGCACCGGCTTACGCTGAGATCCCAGCTGGCTTAAAGCATCAACCGCCTCATTCTTTCTTTGATCAATGTGCTCCACTTGATAACCTTTGAAGTGCCCAGCCACAGTATCAACTTCACGATGGTAAGCCGCCATAAGGGGATCCTTGGAGTCCCACTTGCCTGACACCTGTTGAGCCACGAGATCTGAGTCCCCCAAGCATCTTACCCGGCTCAAATTCATCTCTTTGTCCATCCGGAGACCATGGAGTAAGGCCTCGTACTCAGCTGCATTGTTAGTACAAGGAACATAAGCCGGAGCACATAACAAAATTTGTCACCTCGAGGGGAAGTTAAAACAACTCCAGTCCCCCGAGCCTTCTAACTGCCTGGACCCATCAAAGTGAATAGTCCAATATATGTTATCTGGCTTCTCCTCGGGTGCCTGCAACTCTGTCCAATCATTGATAAATTCCACCAAGGCTTGAGACTTAATAGCAGTACGTGGCATGTACTTCAAACCATGAGGCCCAAGCTCAATGGCCCACTTGGCGACTCGTCCTGTGGCCTCCCTATTCTGGATGATGTCCCCCAAGGGGGCAGAACTTACCACAGTGATAGGATGACCTTGGAAGTACTGCTTCATCTTCCAGCTTGCCATGAACACCCTGTAAACAAGTTTCTACCAATGAATGGCTTCCACAATGAACCCAGCCGCTAAGAGTCGGGCGACCTCCTCTCCAATAGCTTTTCGTCTCTCTTCGTTGAACCGCCGAAGAAACTGCCTGACCGGCTTATACTTCGGATCAATATTGAGAGTGTGCTCAGCGAGTTCTCTCGGTACACCCGGCATGTCAGAAGGTTTCCATGCAAAGATGTCCCGGTTCTCACGGATGAACTCGATGAGCGTGCTTTCCTATTTAGGATCCAAATTGGCACTGATGCTGAACTGCTTAGACGAATCGCCTGGAGTAAAATCAATAAGCTTGGTTTCAGCAGTCGACTTAAACTTCATCGCCGGGTCATGTTCCGTGGTTGGCTTCTTGAGGGAGGTCATATCCGCCGGGTCAACGTTATCTTGATAAAACTTCAGCTCTTCTACCGCACAAACAAACTCAGCATAAGCCGCATCGCCTTCTTCACATTCCAGGGCTACCTTTCGACTCCCATGCACGGTGATGGTGCCCTTGTGACCTGGCATCTTAAGCTGCAGATAAACATAACACGGTCGTGCCATGAACTTGGCATAAGTCGGCTGCCCAAACAGAGCATGATATGGACTCTTGATTTTGACCACCTCAAACGTTAATTTCTCAGCCCTGGAATCATACTCATCTCCAAAGGCCACCTCCAATTCAATCTTACCGACAGGGTATGCCGACTTACCAGGCACCACTCCATGGAAAACAGTGTTGGATGTTTTTAAATTTTTGTCAGTCAAACCCATGCGTCAAAAGGTCTCGTAATAGAGGATGTTGATGCTACTTCCTCCGTCCATGAGTACCTTGGTGAATTTATACCCGCCGATGAGGTGCCACCACCAAGGCTAACTGACCCGGGGAGGGTGATCTTCCCTGCTCCATATAATAGGCTGCTCTAACCACCTCAGGTAACGGGGAACTGCCGTCTCAACAGAGTTTACGACCCTCTTATGAATCTTCTGGTCACGTTTGCGCAAGCTAGTAGTGAACATATGATACTGCCCACTATTCAGCTACTTCGGATGGCTTTGATAACCCGACTGCTGCTGCTGTTGTCCTCCTTGACCAGACTGCTGTTGATTATAGCCGCCTTGATTTCCCTGAAAGCCGGAACTTGAACCACCGCCCGGGCCATGAAAGCCGCCGGCACCTGAGCCGCCGCCCGACCCATGATTGCCATCAAACGTGTTGGAATTCTTGAAAGCCTTCATGATCACGCAATCTTTCCACAAGTGGGTGGCGGGTCGTTCCCGGGTGCCGTGTCTCGGGCAAGGCTCATTGAGTAGCTGCTCAAGAGATGGGCCTGACCCGCCAGATCGAGGGGGCAGTTTTCCCTTACGTCTCTGATTGTTACCCTGCGCATTGGCGTTGGCCACGAACTCCGGGTTACCCTCAGCCTTACGCTTATTGCCTCCTTGATTCATCGGGTTATGCTACTGACCCTTTCCATTGCCGTTCTTCTATCCCTTCCCTGTCTTTTCCTCATCAGACGCGGGATCCTTGGTACTATCAGAGTCGGCGTATTTGACTAAAGCTGCCATCAGCGTACCCATGTCATTGCAATCACGCTTAAGGCGCCCTAGTTTCTGTCTCAGCGGCTCAAAGCGGCAATTCTTCTCCAACAGGAGGACTACAGAGACGACATCCATCTTGTCAGACGAATGTATTATCTCCTTGACCCGGTGCACCCAATGAGTTGTGGATTCACCCTCCTCTTCCTTACAATTTGTTAAGTCCACAATTGACATAGATTGCTTGCAAGTGTCTTTGAAGTTCTGGATGAACCGGGCCTTTAGCTCTGCCCATGAACTAATGGAATTGGGTGGCAAGCCCTTTAACCAAGACTGGGCCGTTCCATCCAACATCATGGTGAAGTACTTAGCCATTGCCGCGTCGCTGACCTCCAACAGCTCCATGGCCATCTCATAACTTTCTATCCATGCTCCGGGCTGTAAGTCGACCGTGTAATTTGGCACCTTTCGAGGTCCCTTGAAGTCCTTGGGCAAACACACATTACATAGAGCCAGCACCAAACAAGGAACACCGCCGGTTCTGGTGGCCACTCCTGCCTCAAGGAGGTCGTCGGATAATCCGGAAGAGCCTCCTGAGTCGTCAGCTGAGCCGCCAGTTGAGCCACCCACTCGTCCTCCTGACGTATTCGGTCCTGCACCGGATTATAACCACCGGGCTGGTTACGGCACTGGGCGTTGCTTGACAAAGCTTCTGACTCCATGTGCCTGCTGTAACTCGGACTCCGGTTTGGACGAGCCGGGGCTAACCAAGGCGGAGGAGTTGAATGAATCCTGTCCCGGCTGTAAGAATAAGTCTCTTGCTGAGCCAAGGCTGTCTGGACGAGGTCACTGATCCTTCGGGTCTCTACTGCTGTTGGATCGTCACCGTCCACTGGGAGAGCCGCCAAACGTGCTGATGTTGCGATCAAGTTCTCCATGGGGTTGGAAAAGTGACCCAGTGGTATCGATACATAACGGGGCGGTGCCATATTCCCATGAGGAGATGCCATCACCCGAGGCTGAACTGGTCCTCCTGTTCCAGCTGTCATAAACTGATTTGTATCTGGCGGCTTACTCGGGCCGGCTCTGGGTGTAGCAAAAAGATTCCGAGGATCATAAACCAGAGGCAAACGGGATTGAGCTTTCTGATGTCTCCTCCTCATCACCTCGTTAGACGCGTTCAGGCTCATCGTAAGTTGGAAGGCCTCTGACTATAGCTGTTGCGCCCGTGCATCCAAAGCCGCCCGTTCTGTGGCTAACCTAGTGTCCTCAGTTGCCAAGGCCTCCTTGGCCCGAGCTATCTCCTCACGCACCTGTGCCACCTCCGCGTTATGCTCATCTTGATTCGCAGGGATGACTGTGGCGGTTAACAGGGCCGTCAATTTATCCATGAGATCCATCAGCACCTGAGCCGGCGGGCGCACAGGGCCTCCTGCCCCGCCTGCTCCTGACCCGAATGTTATTGCGGTCGCGGCTGTAGAGTTTTGGCCGGGTTGAGTACCAGCCATGAAGACTCCTGCCCAGCTTGGCGGCTCAGAGGGGTCCGGAATACTGCTGCCATCAGAACAGCCCCCAAGCCCGCCGTCTTGTAACGGATACAACGGATCTGTTGAACCGGCAAACGAATCACCGTTGGAGAGGACGGCCGTCTCACCACCATCTTCAGATCCTTCAGAAAGTTCCCCTCTGTGGATGCAACCCACGAAGGCACGCTTCACGACGGGTTGAGCTCGGGCGGGTCTCGCACGCTGAGCCGTCTCGACGAGGTCGGTGCTGTAGTCCGGCTCAGGGCCCGGCTCACCAATCCGGCCGATGAAGACGTGGATTCCGCCGAAGGGGACCCGGTATCCATACTCAATTGAGCCGGCGTCGGGGCCCCAGCCTTCGTCGACGATGTAGATCTTGCCGCGACGACTCTTGGTCATCCGGCCGACCGCGTATCCCTTGAGCCCTTTGAAGCTGCCCTTCAAGAACTCAAATCCACCGTGTGCTGGCCCCACGGTGGGCGCCAATTATCATGGAATTGTCACGGCAGATGTCCTCTTGCAAGGACTTAGTCGTGGAGCCATCGCAACTAGGAAGCTTAAAGGGGTTAATCGGGACAAAGGACACGAGAGAGTTATACTAGTTCGGCCCCTTACGGTGAAGGTAAGGCCTACGTCTAGTTGGGTTGGTATTGCTGAGGTTTCGATAACCAGGGAGCGAGATACGCTATGCCCGGCTCTCGATGAGTTGTTTCTTGCCCTAAGCCGCCAGCGGGTCGTCCCCTTATATACACGGGTTGACGCCCTGCGGCCTACAGAGTCCCGGCCGGCTCATAAACAGTGTCCGACTCGGTGACTAGTTAATTCTACCTTATGGTACAAGTCATGCCATCATGGCGGTTTACTACTATGGGCCTTAAGTCGCATGTGGGCCTTAGACCCTTTACTGAACCGCCATATTCGTGCTTGGTCTTGGGCTTCTTCTGATGAGTCCTTCTTTGTGTAACCCGTCCCCTTACGGGCGGCTTACGCAAATAGTTATATCCCCAACATCCACCAAAGTCCACACTTTGTTCCCATACATGGATCCTATCTCAGATTTCATGGCCTCAAGCCATCTGTCGGAATCTGGGCTCATCATAGCTTCTTGATAGTTCGTAGGTTCGCCATGGTATAATAACATGACTTCCAGGATAGGATTACCGTACCACTCTGGTGCGGAACATGCTCTGTTCGACCTACGAGGTCCAGTAGTAACTTGATCTGAAGTTTCATGATCATCATTAGCTTCCTCTCTAGTTGGTGTAGGCATCATGGGATCAGATTTCACTGATGTGCTACTTTCTAATTCGAGAGAAGGTACAATTACCTCATCAAGTTCTACTTTCCTCCCACTCACTTCTTTCGAGAGAAAACTCTTCTCTAGAAAGGATCCATTTTTTAGCAACAAAGATCTTGCCTTTCGGATTTGTGGTAGAAGGTGTACCCAATGGTTTCCTTAGGGTATCCTATGGAGATGCAC
The DNA here is from genome assembly GCA_032464435.1 of Aegilops umbellulata. Classification (NCBI taxonomy): domain Eukaryota; kingdom Viridiplantae; phylum Streptophyta; class Magnoliopsida; order Poales; family Poaceae; genus Aegilops; species Aegilops umbellulata. Next base: position 416,385,579 of record CP136055.1, on the reverse strand, counting down.
TTCTCCGCTTTGGGTTCGAGTTTATTAGACTGAAGCCTTTTGACATAAGCATCACATCCCCAAACTTTTAAGAAATGACAGCTTAGGTTTCTTGCCAAACCATTTTTCATACGGTGTCATCTCAACGGATTTAGATGGTGCCCTATTTAACGTGAATGCGGCTGTCTCTAATGCATAACCCCAAAACGATAGTGGCAAATCGGTAAGAGACATCATAGATTGCACCATATCTAATAAAGTACGGTTACGACGTTCGGACACACCATTACGTTGTGGTGTTCCAAGTGGCATGAGTTGTGAAACTATTTCACATTGCTTTATATGAAGGCCAACTCGTAAGTTAAATGTTTGCCTCCGCGATCAGATCGTAGAAACTTTATTTTCTTGTTACGATGATTCTCCACTTTACTCTAAAATTCTTTGGACTTTTCAAATGTTTCAGACGTGTGTTTCATTAAGTAGATATACCCATATCTGCTTAAATTATCTGTGAAGGTCAGAAAATAATGATACCCGCCGCGTGCTTCAATACTCATCGGACCGCATACATCAGTATGTATTATTTTCAATAAGTCATTAGCTCGCTCCATTGTTCCGGAGAATGGAGTTTTAGTCATCTTGCCCATGAGGCATGGTTCGCAAGTATCAAATGATTAATAATCAAGTGATTCCAAAAGTCCATCTGCATGGAGTTTCTTCATGCACTTTACACCAATATGCCTAAATGGCAGTACCACAAGTATGTTGCACTATCATTATCAACTTTGCATCTTTTGGCACCAATATTATGAATATGTGTATCACTTATGATCGAGATTCAATAAACCGTTTACATTGGGTGTATGACCATAGAAGGTTTTATTCATGTAAACAGAATAACAATTATTCTCTGACTTAAATGAATAACCATATTGCAATAAACATGATCCAATCATATTCATGCTCAACACAAACACCAAATAACATTTATTTAGGTTCAACACTAATCCCGAAGGTAGAGGGAGTGTGCGATGGTGATCTTATCAACCTTGGAATCACATCTAACACACATCGTCACCTCGCCGTTAACTAGTCTCTGTTCATTCTGCAACTCCTGTTTCGAGTTACTAATCTTAGCAACTGAACTAGTATCGAATACCCAGGGCTACTACGAACACTAGTAAGGTACACATCAATAATTTTTATATCAAATATACCTTTTTTCACTTTGCCATCCTTCTAATACGCCAAATGTTTGGGCCATTTCCACTTCCAGTGACCATTTCCTTTGTAGTAGAAGCACTCGGTTTCAGGCTTGGGTCCAGTTTTGGGCTTCTTCACGGGAGTGGCAACTTGCTTGCCATTCTTCTTGAAGTTCCCTTTCTTTCCCTTTGCCCTTTTTCTTGAAACTAGTGGTCTTGTTAACCATCAACACTTGATGCTATTTCTTGATTTCTACCTTCACCAATTTCATCATCGTGAAGAGCTCGGGAATCGTTGTCGTCATCCCTTGCTTGTTATAGTTCATCACGAAGTTCTAGTAGCTTGGTGATAGTGACTAGAGAACTCTGTCAATCACTATCTTATCTAGAAGATTAACTCCCACTTGATTCAAATGATTGTAGTACCCAAACATTCTGAACACATGCTCACTCATTGAGCTATTCTCCTCCATCTTGTAGGCAAATTACTTGTCAAAGGTCTCATACCTCTCGACATGGGCATGAGTCTGAAATACCAATTTCAACTCTTGGAACATCTTATATGCTCCGTGGCATTCAAAACATTTTTGAAGTCCCGGTTCTAAGCCGTAAAGCATGGCACACTAAACTATCAAGTAGTCATCATACCAAGCTTCTGCAATAGGTATGTCACCTAGCGGTGCATCAAGGACATAATTCTTCTGTGCAGAAATGAGGATAATCCTCATATCACGGACGCCGTCCGCATCATTGCTATTATCATCTTTCAACTTAGTTTTCTCTAGGAACATATCAAAAATAAAAACAGGGGAGCTATATGCGAGGTATTGATCTACAACATAGATATGCAAATACTATCAGGACTAAGTTCATGATAAATTAAGTTTAATTAATCATATTACTTAAGAACTCCCACTTAGATAGACATCCCTCGAGTCATCTAAATGATCACGTGATCCATATCAACTAAACCATGTCCGATCGTCACGTGAGATAGAGTAGTCTTCAATGGTGAACATATCTATGTTGATCATATCTACTATATGATTCACGTTCGACCTTTCGGTCTCCAATGTTCTGAGGCCATGTCTGTACATGCTAGGCTGGTCAAGTTTAACCCGAGTATTCCGCATGTGCAAAACTATCTTGCACCCGTTGTATGTGAACGTAGAGCTTATCACACACGATCATCACGTGGTGTCTCAGCACAACGAACTGTCACAACGGTGCATACCCAGGGATAACACTTATACCTTGAAATTTTAGTAAGGGATCATCTTATAGTGCTATCGCCGTACTAAGAAAAATATGAGGCATAAAAGATAAACATCACATGCAATCAAAATACATGACATGATATGGCCATCATCATCATCTTGTGCCTTTGATCTCCATATCCAAAGCACCGTCATGATCTCCATTGTCATCGGCTTGACACCTTGATCTCCATCGAAGCGTCGTAGTCGTCTCGCCAACTATTGCTTCTGCAACTATTGGTAACGCATAGTGATAAAGTAAAGAAATTACATGGCGTTTGCATTTCATACAATAAAGCGACAACCATAAGGCTCCTGCCAGTTGCCGATAAATTTTACAAAACATGATCATCTCATACAATAACGTATATCACATCATGTCTTGACCATATCGCATCACAACATGCCCTGCAAAAACAAGTTAGACGTCCCCTACTTTGTTGTTGCAAGTTTTACGTGGCTTCTACGGGCTTCTAGTAAGAACCGTTCTTACCTACGCATCAAAACCAGAACGGTGATTTATCAAGTTTGCTGTTTTAACCTTCAACAAGGACCGGCCGCAGTCAAATTCGATTCAACTGAAGTTGGAGAAACAGACACCCGCCATCCACCTTTATGCAAAACTAGTTGCATGTCCGTCGGTGGAACCGGTCTCATGAACGTGGTCATGTAAGGTTGGTTCAGGCCACTTCTGAAGGAAATATACCCTAGAGGCAATAATAAAGTTGTTATTTGTGTGGATACATAGACAAAACACAGTGTCCCTAGTAAGCCTCTACTAGACTAGCTCGTTAATCAAATATGGTTAAGTTTCCGAACAATAGACATGTGTTGTCATTTGATGAATGGGATCACATCATTAGGAGAATGATGTGATGGGCAAGACCCATCCGTTAGCTTAGCATAATGATCGTTAAGTTTTATTGCTATTGCTTTCTTCATGACTTATACATATTCCTTTTACTATGAGATTATGCAACTCCCGGGTACCGGAGGAATACCTTCTGTGCTATCAAACGTCACAACGTAACTGGGTGATTATAAAGATGCTCTACAGGTATATCCGAAGGTATTTGTTGGGTTGGCATAGATCAAGATTAGGATTTGTCATCCCGTGTATCGGAGAGGTATCTCTGGGCCCTCTCGGTAATGCACATCACTATAAGCCTTGCAAGCAATGTAACTAATGAGTTAGTTACGGGATGATGCATTACGGGATGAGTAAAGAGACTTGCTAGTAACAAGATTGAACTAGGTTTGAGGATACCGACGATTGAATCTCAGACAAGTAACGTACCGATGACAAAGGGAATGACGTATATTGTTATTGCGGTTTGATCGATAAAGATCTTCGTATAATATGTAGGAACCAATATGAGCATCCAGTTTCCGCTGTTGATTGTTGATCAGAGCTATGTCTCGGTCATGTCTACATAGTTCTCGAACCCGTAGGGTCCGCACGCTTAACGTTCGATGACGATTTGTATTATGAGTTATGTGTTTTGGTGACCGAAGATTGTTCGGAGTCCCGGATGAGATCACGGATATGACGAGGAGTCTCTAAATAGTCGATAGGTAAAGATTTATATATTGAACGATAGTATTTGGACACCAGAATGGTTTCGGGACGTTTTGGATATTTATCGGAGTACCGTGTGGTTACCGGAACCCCCCGGGGAAGTAATGGGCCAACATGGGCCATAGGGGAGAGAGAGGGGAGCCCACAAGGGATGGCGCGCGTCCCCTCATGGGCTGTCCGAATTGGACAAGGGGAAGGGGGCGCGGCCCCTGATACGTCTCCAACGTATCTATAATATTTGATTGTTCCATGGTATTATATTATCCATCTAGGATGTTTTAGATGCATTTATATGCTATTTTATATGATTTTTGGGACTAACCTATTAACCTAGAGCCCAGTGCCAGTTTCTATTTTTTTTTCTTTTTTTGAGTTTTACAGAAAAGGATTATCAAACGGAGTCCAATTGACGTGCCAATTTTTGATGATTTTTTATGGACCAAAAGAAGCCCCCGGAGTAAAAGAGTTGGGCCAGAAGAGTCCTGATACGTCTCCAACGTATCTATAATTTTTTATTGTTACATGCTATATTATATTCTGTTTTGTACATTATTGGGCTTTATTATACACTTTTATATTATTTTTGGGACTAACCTATTAACCGGAGGCCCAGCCCAGAATTGCTGTTTTTTGCCTATTTCAGAGTTTTGCAGAAAAAGAATATCAAACGGAGTCCAAACGGAATGACCTTTGGGAACGTGATTTTCGGAACGAACATGATCCAGAGGACTTGGACCCTACGTCAAGACATCAACCAGGAGGCCACGAGGTAGGGGGGCGCGCCTACCCCCCTAGGCACGCCCTCCACCCTCGTGGGCCCCCTGTTGCTCCACCGACGTACTTCTTCCTCCTATATATACCTACGTACCCCCAAACTACCAGATATGGAGCCAAAAACCTAATTCCACTGCCGCAACCTTCTGTACCCGTGAGATCCCATCTTGGGGCCTATTCCGGAGCTCCGCCGGAGGGGGCATCGATCACGGAGGGCTTCTACATCAACACCATAGCCTCTTCGATGATGTGTGAGTAGTTTACCTCAGACCTTCGGGTCCATAGTTATTAGCTAGATGGCTTCTTCTCTCTTTTTGGATCTCAATATAATGTTCCCCCCTCTCTCGTGGAGATCTATTCGATGTAATTTTCTTTTGCGGTATGTTTGTTGAGACCGATGAATTGTGGGTTTATGATCAAGTTTATCTATGAACAATATTTGAATCTTCTCTGAATTCTTTTATGTATGATTGGTTATCTTTGCAAGTCTCTTTGAATTATCAGTTTGGTTTGGCCTACTAGACTGATCTTTCTTGCGATGGGAGAAGTGCTTAGCTTTGGGTTCAATCTTGCGGTGTCCTTTCCAAGTGACAGTAGGGGCAGCAAGGTACGTATTGTATTGTTGCCATCGAGGATAACAAGATGGGGTTTATATCATATTGCATGAGTTTATCCCTCTACATCATGTCACCTTGCTTAAAGCGTTACTCTGTTCTTATGAGAACTTAATACTCTAGATGCATGTTGGATAGCGGTCAATGTGTGGAGTAATAGTAGTAGATGCAGGTAGGAGTCGGTCTACTTGTCTTGGACGTGATGCCTATATATACATGATCATACCTAGATATTTTCATAACTATGCTCAATTCTGTCAATTGCTCAACAGTAATTTGTTCACCCACCATAAATACTTATGCTCTCGAGAGAAGCCACTAGTGAAACCTATGGCCCCCGGGTCTATTTTCCATCATATTAATCTCCCGACAACAAGCTATTTCTGGCGCCGTTTTTATTTTACTTTATTTACTTTGCATCTTTATCATAAAAATACCAAAAATATTATCTTATCATATCTATCAGATCTCACTCTCGTAAGTGACCGTGTAGGGATTGACAACCCCTTATCGCGTTGGTCGCGAGGATTTATTTGTTTGTGTAGGTGCGGGGGACTTGTGTGTGGCCTCCTACTCGATTGATACCTTGGTTCTCAAAAACTGAGGGAAATACTTACGCTACGTTGCTGCATCACCCTTTCCTCTTCAAGGGAAAACCAACGCAGTGCTCCAGAGGTAGCAAGAAGGATTTCTGGCGCCGTTGCCGGGGAGTCTACGCAAAAGTCAACATACCAAGTACCCATCACAAACCCTTATCTCCCGCATTACATTATTTGCCATTTGCCTCTCATTTTCTTCTCCCCCACTTCATCCTTGCCGTTTTATTTGCCCTCTCTTTTCCGTTTGCCTCTTTTTTTCCCGTCTCTTGTTTGCTCGTGTGTTGGATTGCTTGCTTGTCACGATGGCTCAAGATAATACTAAATCGGGTGACTTCACCAATACCAACAACAATGATTTCCTTAGCACTCCGATTGCTCCTCTTACCGATACTGAATCTTGTGAAATCAATGCTGCTTTGTTGAATCTTGTCATGAAGGATCAGTTCGCCGGCCTTCCTAGTGAAGATGCCACTACCCATCTAAATAGCTTCGTTGATTTGTGTGACATGCAAAAGAAGAAAGATGTTGATAATGATATTGTCAAACTGAAGCTATTTCCTTTTTCGCTTAGAGATCGTGCTTTTATCTCTCTTAGAATATATAAAGCTCGACTCGTCACAAAAGGTTTTCGACAAGTTTAAGGGGTTGACTATGAGGAGACTTTCTCACCCTTACCGATGCTTAAGTCTGTCCGAATCATGTTAACAATTGCCGCATTTTATGAAATCTGGCAAATGGATGTCAAAACTGCAATCCTTAATGGATTTCTTAAAGAAGAGTTGTATATGATGCAATTAGAAGGTTTTGTCAATCCTAAAGGTGCTAACAAAGTGTGCAAGCTCCAGCGATCCATCTATGGACTGGTGCAAGCATCTCGGAGAAAAGAGAGAAGAGACAATGTGACTATCCTTTTTTGCTACACTTGTGCTTCAAAGTAGCACCGTGATCTTCATGATAGAGAGTCTCTTATGTTGTCACTTTCATATATTAGTGGGAATTTTTCATTATAGAACTTGGCTTGTAAATTCCAACGATGGGCTTCCTCAAACGCCCTAGGTTTTCATGAGCAAGCAAGTTGGATGCACACCCACTTAGTTTTCTTTTTGAGCTTTCATACACTTATAGCTCTAGTTCATCTATTGCATGGCAATCCCTGCTCACTCACATTGATATCTATTAATGGGCATCTCCATAGCCCGTTGATTGTTATGTTGCTAGTTGGAGACTGTTGCTAGTTGGAGACACTCGTTGTATCGAGCAAGTCATGGATTGATGCTTGTTGCTGGAGGGGGAGTATAAACTTTACCATTCTGTTTGGGAACCGCCTATAATGTGTGTAGCATGGAAGATATCGCCATCTCTTGGTTATTATGTTGACAATGAAAGTATGCCGCTCAAAATATTATTTATCTCTATTTCAAAACCAAGCTCTGGCACCTCTACAAATCCCTGCTTCCCTCTGCGAAGGGCCTATCTATTTACTTTTATGTTGAGTCATCACCCTCTTATTAAAAAGCACTAGATGGAGAGCGCAGCTGTCATTTGCATCCATTACTATTAATTTATGTTGGTATGACTATGATTGGATCTCTTTTACCATGAATTACAATGTCTAGTCAGTCCTTGATCTTTAAAGGTGCTCTACATTTATGTTTTGCGGTCTTAGAAAGGGCTAGCGAGATACCATCTTGTTATATCATAGCATGATTGTTTTGAGAAAGTGTTGTCATCCGAGATTTATTATTATGGCTCGCTAGTTGATTATGCCATTGATATGAGTAAACATGAGACCTAAGAGTTATTGCAAATGTGGTTAGTCATAATCTTTGCTGAAAACTTGAATGCTGGCTTTACAAATTTACAACAACAAGAGCAAACAGAGTTTGTAAAAGTTTTTCTTTATCACTTTCAGTTTGTCAACTGAATTGCTTGAGGACAAGCAAAGGTTTAAGCTTGGGGGAGTTGATACGTCTCCGTCGTTTCTAATTTTCCAAACACATTTGCCCTTGTTTTGGACTCTAACTTGCATGATTTGAATGGAACTAACCCGGGCTGACGCTGTTTTCAGCAGACTTTCCATGGTGTTATTTATGTGCAGAAATAAAATTTCTCAGAATGACCTAAAACTCCATGGAATGTCTATTTGGAATTAATAAAAAATCCTTGCAAAAGATGAAGACCAGGGGCCCACACCCTGTCCACGAGGGTGGGGGGCGCGCCCCTACCTTGTGGGCCCCCTGGAGCTCCTCCGACCTCAACTCCAACTCTATAATTTGCTTTCGGGGAGAAAAAACTCAGAGAGAACAATTCATCGCGTTTTACGATACGGAGCCACCGCCAAGCCCTAAAACCTCTCGGGAGGGCTGATCTGGAGTCCGTTCGGGGCTCCGGAGAGGGGGATTCGTCGTCGTCGTCATCATCAACCATCCTCCATCACCAATTTCATGATGCTCACCGCCGTGCGTGAGTAATTCCATCGTAGGCTTGCTGGACGGTGATGGGTTGGATGAGATCTATCATGTAATCGAGTTAGTTTTGTTAGGGTTTGATCCCTAGTATCCACTATGTTCTTAGATTGATTTTGCTATGACTTTGCTATGCTTAATGCTTGTCACTAGGGCCTGAGTGCCATGATTTCAGATCTGAACCTATTATGTTTTCATGAATATATGTGTGTTCTTGATCCTATCTTGTAAGTCTATAGTCACCTACTATGTGTTATGATCCGGCAACCCCGAAGTGACAATAATCGGGACCACTCCCGGTGATGACCATAGTTTGAGGAGTTCATGTATTCACTATGTGCTAATGCTTTGTTCTGGTTCGCTATTAAAAGGAGGCCTTAATATCCCTTAGTTTCCATTAGGACCCCGCTGCCACGGGAGGGTAGGACAAAAGATGTCATGCAAGTTCTTTTCCATAAGCACGTATGACTATATTCGGAATACATGCCTACATTACATTGATGAATTGGAGCTAGTTCTGTGTCACCCTATGTTATGACTGTTACATGATGGACCGCATCCGGCATAATTCTCCATCACCGATCCAATGCCTACGAGCTTTTCACATATTGTTCTTCGCTTATTTACTTTTTCGTTGCTACTGTTACAATCACTACAAAATACCAAAAATATTACTTTTGCTACCGTTACTTTTGTTACCGGTACCACTACTATCATATTACTTTGCTACTAAACACTTTGCTACAGATATTAAGTTATCCAAGTGTGGTTGAATTGACAACTCAACTGCTAATACTTGAGGATATTCTTTGGCTCCCCTTGTGTTGAATCAATAAATTTGGGTTGAATACTCTACCCTCGAAAAATCTTGCGATCCCCTATAGTTGTGGGTTATCAAGACTATTTTCTGGCGCCGTTGCCGGGGAGCATAGCTATATTCTTTGAGTCACTTGGGATTTATATCTTCTGGTCACTATGAAGAACTTGAAAGACGCTAAGACAAAAAATTATCCCTCAACTACGAGGGGAGGTAAGGAACTGCCATCTAGCTCTGCACTTGATTCACCTTCTGTTTTGAGTAAGCTTGCGATACCTAAACCTGCTTCTGCTATTCGTTCTGATGTGTCGCATGTTATTGATGATGCCACTTCTGCTATGCATGATACTTATGATGAAACTACTTCTATGCTTGATACTACTGTGCCCCTTAGTGAATTTCTTGATGAACAAATTGCTAGGGCTAGAGAGAAAGAAATTATTGAAACTGATATTATTGATGAAAGTGATGATGAAAACTTGCCTGTTATTCCTGAGGGTTATGTTTTTGATAAAGAAGCTTCTGCAGCTATTTTAGCTTGCAAAGATAGATATGAGCTTAAGAGATTATTAGCTAAATGGAATCAGCAATCTCTTATTGGTAGAATGAAACCTGACCCTGCTTTTGCTACTTCGTCTATCTGTGTTACTGATAAGGATTATGAATTCTCTGTTGATCCTGATATAATTACTTTGGTTGAATCTGATCCTTTTCATGGCTATCTGAAACTGTTGTGGAACATCTTACTAAATTAAATGATATAGCCACCCTATTCACTAATGATGAGAGATCTCGCTACTTTTATATCCTTAAAATATTTTCGTTCTCATTAAAGGGTGATGCTAAGATATGGTTTAATTCTCTTGATCCTGGTTGTGTGCGTAGTCCCCAGGATATGATTTATTACTTCTCTGCTAAATATTTCCCTGCTCATAAGAAACAAGATGCTTTAAGAGAACTATAAAACTTTGTGCAAATTGAAGAAGAGAGTCTCCCACAAGCTTGGGAGAGGCTTCTCAAGTTACTGAATGCTTTGCCTGATCATCCTCTTAATAAAAATGAAATACTTGATATCTTTTATAATGGACTAACCGATGCTTCCAGAGATTACTTGGATAGTTGTGCTGGTTCTGTTTTCAGGGAAAGAACACCGGATGAAGCTGAAATTCTATTGAATAATATGTTGACGAATGAAAATAATTGGACACTTCCTGAGCCAGCTCCAGAGCCAATTCCTGAGCCTATTCCTAAACCAACTCCGAAGAAGAGGGGTGTTCTATTTCTCAGTCCTGAAGATATGCAAGAGGCAAAGAAATCTATGAAAGAAAAAGGTATTAAAGCTGAAGATGTTAAGAATTTACCTCATATTGAAGAAATACATGGTCTTAATCTACCGCCTATTGAAGAAACATATGATCTCAATCCATTACCTATTGAAGAAACTCATGGTCTTGATAACCCGTCACAGGTAGTAAAGGTAAATTCTCTCTATATATATGATAAAGCGGAAGTCCCTCCTACTAAAATTGCTAGCCAATGCTTGGAAGAGTTTGATAATTTCATTGTCAAAAAAGAAAATTTTAATGCTTATTTTGGTAGAAAATTGAAATACAATTCCGATATGCTTAAACACTTGGGTGATTATATGGCTAATGTTAGAGGTGAACTTAAACTCGTTAGCAAACATGCTTCTATGGTTACCACTCAAGTAGAGCAAGTACTTAAAACTCAAAATGATTTGCTCAATGAAATGAATAGTAAGAAAAATGATTATGCTGTTAGAGTGGCTACTAGAACTGGTAGAATGACTCAGGAACCTTTGTATCCTGAAGGCCACCCTAAGAGAATTGAACAAGATTCTCAGAGAAATAATATTGATGCACCTAGTCCTTGTAAAATGAAGAAAAAGAAAAATGATAGGACTTTGCATGCTTCTAGTGAACCTATTGCCGAACCACCTGAGAATCCAAATGATATCTCTATTTCTGATGCTGAAACACAATCTGGTAATCAACATGAACCTAGTGAAAATGTTAATGATGATGTTCATGATGATGCTCAACCTAGTAATGAAAATGATGTGGAAATTTAACCTGCTGTTGATCTTGATAACTCACAATCAAAGAATCAACGTTATGATAAGAGAGACTTTGTTGCTAGGAAACATGGTTCTCTTTCTTTACCATGGTTCTCTTTCTTTGCCATGTTTCCTAGCAACAAAGGATGAACATGAACCTAGAAAAAGGATGATGAGGATTTTGAGCGCTTTGCTGAAATGATTAGACCTATCATTTTGCGTATGCAATTAACTGATATGCTCAAAATGAATCCTTATGCTAAGTATATGAAAGATATTGTTACTAACAAAAGAAAGATACCCGAAGCTGAGATTTCCACCATTCTTGCTAACTATACCTTTAAGGGTGGAATACCTAAGAAATTAGGAGATCCAGGAGTACCTACTATACCATGCTCCATTAAAAGAAATTATGTTAAAACTGCTTTATGTGATGTTGGAGCCGGTGTTAGTGTTATGCCTCTCTCTTTATATCGTAGAATTGATTTGAATAAGTTGACTCCTACTGAAATATCTTTGCAAATGGCTGATAAATCAACTGCTATACCTGTCGGTATTTGTGAGGATATGCCTGTTGTGGTTGCAAACGTTACTATTTTAACAGACTTTGTTATTCTTGATATTCCCGAGGACGATAGTATGTCTATTATTCTTGGAAGACCCTTTTTGAATACTGCAGGGGCTGTTATTGATTGCAACAAAGGCAATGTCACTTTTCATGTTAATGGCAATGAGCATACGGTACACTTTCCGAGAAAACAACCTCAAGTTCATATTATCAACTCTATTGGAAAAATTCCATCGATTGTTTTTGGAGGTTTTGAATTTCCTCTTCCTGCTGTCAAGAAGAAATATGATATTCTTATTATTGGGGATGTGCATATCCCCTTTGAGGTAACATAGTGTTATTGAAAATTTCTCCGGTCCCATGTTAGTCGGAATGAGTTTGTTAACAAGACCTGATCAACCTTGTTAGTGGATCCTTTTGATGAGCATGAGATGGATGAAACTAGAAGGCACAACCTTCTTTACCCTCTCTCTACTTTCTGTTATTTAGTTGAAATAAAGTAAAAACAATATTTTCTCTATCTGTTTTCTGATTTATCCGTGCAATATAAAAATACCCCAAAAATAAAGTTCTCCAAATGCCCTGAAAATGGAATATGATTTTTTTCTAGAATTTTTGAGAATATCTGGCACTGAGAACACAGCAGGAGGGGCAAGCACCTGACCACGAGGGTGGAGGGCGCGCCCTACTCCCCAGGGCGCGCCCCTGCCTCGTGGGCCTACGGTGGCCCTCCTCTACTTATTCCTGCACCCATACACTCCTTCTTCCTCCCATAAACACCAATATCCAGCTCAAGCACGAGTTCTACCTCATTTTGCTGCGATTTTTGATCTCCTTGCTCAAAGCACCTCTCACAAAACTGCTTGGGGAGATTGTTCCTTGGTATGTGAATCCTCCATTGGTCCAATTAGTTTTTTGTTCTAGTGCTTTATTCATTGCAAATTTGTGTTGCCTAGGTGACCATGTTCTTGAGCTTGCATGTCAAATTTATATGGTTCCGAGTAGTTCTAATGCATGATGTAGTCTCTAGGCACTTGTAGGAGTAGTTGCTATCAATTTTGTTGAGCTTTGTTCACTTTTGTTTGAAGTTACTAAAAATTTCAGAAATTTTTCAGAGGAAGAAATATGCTTAGGAAAATGTTCCAAGGTGGTTCTTCAAGGAAGCAAGGACCCAGGCTTGCAATGCGTGATGCTGACGAGGAGCCACCAAGAGACGCTCCAGTGCGGCCCTGTGAATGGCCTTTAGAAAATTTATGGATCGAGCGGGAATCAAGGAAGAATTTAACGCATATTTGCGTAATGCCGATCTCGTGAGCTCTGAGGCAGACAAATGCCCCCTAGTACCACTATCTCACTAGTACATTTGTGAGGAGGTTTGAATTTTCATCTTCACGTAATTCTCCAACTGTCCTGTTTGATCTTTATGAAAAATCCTATACCATGGACTTGGAGGATTTTACTTCTGCTTGCAAACTTCCACAATGGGGTAGTGTTAGTGAACCCCGTAAATCTGAATTTAGAAACTTTCTTGCTGGTATAACCGTGGGGGAATCTAGAGATATAGCACAAGCTACCATAGGGAGCATTCATTTTTCTGCTATACATTATTTTGCTCTCTTCATAGGTAGGTGCATAAATGGTAAAGATGAAGCATGTCATATGTGTGTCCCTGACCTTAGTATTCTTAGGAGTGCTGTGTTAGGAGACAAATCTTATAATTTGGGAGCCATTTTGCACGTAGGTTGCATAATAATAGATTTAATGGAGATTTCTTTGGTGGAATTTATGCAACCCGCTTAGCTGATTTTCTTGGTGTGGACATTCGTGAGGATGACATTGAGTTGCCTCCTACTTATTTAGACTATAATTCTATGGTCTATCACTAGTTTGTCGAGAGGAATGAATCACCTCTCCGATATCGCTTAATCTTTGATAGACGTCATGCTTTCGGTATTACTCTTCCTGCTCCTGCCTTCTTTGATTATCAGGCAAAAGGAAGACATTTTATTACCAGAGAGGAGGCAGATGAGTATGAGAGGAGGGCAGGAGGCAGCTCGCCGCCACGCTGCAGCTCTGGAGGCGATAGCCGCTGCATCGCAGTACGACCCCAGCTACACCTACGGGTATCCGCCAGGCCATCCGTGGCAATGAACCAACTTAGGCCAAAAGCCTAAGCTTGGGGGAGTACGTATTTATCACTGACATTACATTTATGTTTACACACACTCATTACTAGATGTCGGTGCTCATACTCTTTCACTGTAATATCCATGCTAGTTTATTTTCTTTTTCTTGCTTTCTTCCTGTGTGTTTGATAAACCTTAAAAAACCAAAAACAATTAGTAATAACTTTTAGTTAGTTTACTTTTCTTGCCGTAGTAGTAATAATTAAAAGAAAACCCAAAAATATTTCCCATTCTTCTTTTGCTTGTTGGGAGCTTTCCCGTGTAAATAGTTTTTATTTCTTTTCTTTTCCTTGGGGGTCGATAGGAGAAGACCATAATTAAATTGTTGAAGTGGCTCTTATATGCATTATTGTTGATTTAACCAAGAGCCCATATTGCCTTGTCTTCTCCTGTTTATCGAATGCTCGCAGATTCCAGCTTAGTCCAATGCACGTGCACTCTTATTATTATTCACATCGTTCGGTCGTGCAAGTGAAAGGCAATTATGACGATATATGATGGACTGACTAAGATGAGAAAAGCTGGTATGAACTCGACCTTTCTTGTTTTTGTAAATATGATTAGTTCATCGTTCCTGATTCAGCATATTATGAATAAACATGTTTGCAATGACAATTAGAGATCATAGTTGCTCGTGCCATGCTTGATTAGCTAGGAGTTATAATGGTTTACCTTGCGTGCCAACATTCTATTAAAATGGTTGTGATGTGGTATGATGGGGTGGTATCCTCCTTTGAATGACTTAAGTGACTTGACTTGGCACATGTTCACACATGTAGTTGAAACAAAATCAACATAGCCTTCACGATATTTATGTTCATGGTGGATTATATCCTACTCATGCTTGCATCCAATGTTTATTAATTTTAATGCATGTTCATGACTGTTGTCGCTCTCTAGTTGGTCGTTTCCCAATCTTTTGCTAGCCTTCACTTGTACTAAGCGGGAATACTGCTTGTGCATCCAATCCCTTAAACCCCAAAGTTATTCCATATGAGTCCACTACACCTTCCTATATGCGGAATTTACCTGCCGTTCCAAGTAAATTTGTATGTGCCAAACTCTAAACCTTCAAATAAACATTCTGTTTTGTATGCTCGAATGGCTCATGTATCAACTAGGGTTGTCCTTATCTTCCATGTTAGGCGGGTTATTCTCAAGAGGAGTGGACTCCGCTCCTCACTCACGAGAAAATGGCTGGTCACCGGGATGCCCAGTCCCATGCTTTATGCAAACTAAATCAAATAAATTGCAAACAAAACTCCCCCTGGGACTGTTGCTAGTTGGAGACACTCGTTGTTTCGAGCAAGTCATGGATTGATGCTTGTTGGTGGAGGGGGAGTATAAACTTTACCATTCTGTTTGGGAACCGCCTATAATGTGTGTAGCATGGAAGATATCGCCATATCTTGGTTGCAATGTTGATAATGAAAGTATGCCGCTCAAAATATTATTTATCTCTATTTCAAAACCGAGCTATGGCACCTCTACAAATCCCCGATTCCCTCTGCGAAGGGCCTATCTATTTACTTTTATGTTGAGTCATCACCCTCTTATTAAAAAGCACTAGCTGGAGAGCGCAGCTGTCATTTGCATCCATTACTATTAATTTATATTGGGTATGACTATTAATGGATCTCTTTTACCATGAATTACAATGTCTAGTCAGTCCTTGATCTTTAAAGGTGCTCTGCATTTACGTTTTGCGGTCTCAGAAAGGGCTAGCGAGATACCATCTTGTTATATCATATCATGATTGTTTTGAGAAAGTGTTGTCATCCGAGATTTATTATTATGACTCGCTAGTTGATTATGCTATTGATATGAGTAAACATGAGACCTAAGAGTTATTGCAAATGTGGTTAGTCATAATCTTTGCTGAAAACTTGAATGCTGGCTTTACATATTTACAACAACAAGAGCAAACAGAATTTATAATAGTTTTTATCTATCACTTTCAGTTTATCAACCGAATTGCTTGAGGACAAGCAAAGGTTTAAGCTTGGGGGAGTTGATACGTCTCCGTCGTATCTACTTTTCCAAACACTTTTGCCCTTGTTTTGGACTCTAACTTGCATGATTTGAATGGAACTAACCCGGACTGACGCTGTTTTCAGCAGACTTTCCATGGTGTTATTTATGTGCAGAAACAAAAGTTCTCGGAATGACCTAAAACTCCACGGAACGTCTATATGGAAATAATAAAAAATTCTTGCAAAATATGAAGACCAGGGGGCCCACACCCTGTCAACGAGGGTGGGGGGTGCCCCCTCCCCCCTAGGGCACGCCCCCCTACCTCGTGGGCCCCCTGGAGC
Source organism: Aegilops umbellulata (assembly GCA_032464435.1). Taxonomy (NCBI): domain Eukaryota; kingdom Viridiplantae; phylum Streptophyta; class Magnoliopsida; order Poales; family Poaceae; genus Aegilops; species Aegilops umbellulata. Next base: position 416,369,148 of record CP136055.1, on the reverse strand, counting down.
TCCTCCGACCTCAACTCCAACTCTATATATTTTCTTTCGAGGAGAAAAAAATCAGAGGGACGAATTCATCGCGTTTTATGATATGGAGCCGCCGCCAAGCCCTAAAACCTCTCGGGAGGGCTGATCAGGAGTCCGTTCGGGGTTCTAGAGAGGGGGATTCGTCGCCGTCGTCATCATCAACCATCACCCATCACCAATTTCATGATGCTCACCGTTGTGCGTGAGTAATTCCATCGTAGGCTTGCTGGACGGTGATGGGTTGGATGAGATCTATCATGTAATCGAGTTACTTTTGTTAGGGTTTGATCCCTAGTATCCACTATGTTCTGAGATTGATGTTGCTATGACTTTGCTATGCTTAATGCTTGTCACTAGGGCCCGAGTGCCATGATATCAGATCTGAACCTATTATGTTTTCATGAATATATGTGTGTTCTTGATCCTATCTTGCAAGTCTATAGTCACCTACTATGTGTTATGATCCGGCAACCCCGAAGTGACAATAATCGGGACCACTCCCGGTGATGACCATAGTTTGAGGAGTTCATGTATTCACTATGTGCTAATGCTTTGTTCTGGTTCTCTATTAAAAGGAGGCCTTAATATCCCTTAGTTTCCATTAGGACCCCGCTGCCACGGGAGGGTAGGACAAAAGATGTCATGCAAGTTCTTTTCCATAAGCACGTATGACTATATTCGGAATACATGCCTACATTACATTGATGAATTGGAGCTAGTTCTGTGTCACCCTATGTTATGACTGTTACATGATGCATCGCATCCGGCATAATTCTCCATCACCGATCCAATGCCTACGAGCTTTTCACATATCGTTCTTCGCTTATTTACTTTTCCGTTGCTGCTGTTACAATCACTACAAAATACCAAAAATGTTACTTTTGCTACCGTTATTTTTGTTACCGTTACCACTACTATCATATTACTTTGCTACTAAACACTTTGCCAGATATTAAGTTATCCAGGTGTGGCTGAATTAACAACTCAACTGCTAATACTTGAGAATATTCTTTGGCTCCCCTTGTGCCGAATCAATAAATTTGGGTTGAATACTCTACCCTCGAAAACTGTTGCGATCCCCTATACTTGTGGGTTATCATTTAGCACGTCGCCGAAGGGCGAGTGCTGAAAGATATCCGCGGAGGTAAACTCCATGATCGGTGCCCAATCGGATTCAATAGGCACGGACGCAAGCGGCTCGGAGCCCGTGGCCGGGGACGAATCCAACGGTTCGGCCACACGACTCTCGTGGGTGGATAAGTCAGTATTCGTCTCTATCGCCACTGAGAGAGCGGCCTCCGTGGTGGGGTCTATCCACCCGTCCTCAGATGGCGCAATTTGTTCCGGATCGAGGGCCGGAGTAGTTGCAGGTGCGATCTCCGGAACACTGTCCGATGGCAGAGCTAAATCGTGCTCGTCGAAACTGTGCGGCGCACCTGACATGGGCTCGAATCCGTCAAAGATCAAGTCTCCGTGGATGTCGGCAGTGTAGTTCAAGTTTCCAAACCTGACCTCATGGCCAGGGGTGTAGCTCTTGATCTGCTCCAGATGGCCAAGCGAGTTGGTCCGCAGTACGAAGCCGTCGAACACGAAGATCTGTCCGGGGAGGAAAACCTCACCCTGGATCGCATCGTTGCCGATGATCGAAGGGGCCATCAAACCTTGTTGTGACGGCACAGTGGAACTCTCAGTGAAAGCACCAATGTCGGTGTCAAAACTGGCGGATCTTGGGTAGGGGGTCCCAAACTGTGCGTCTAAGGCGGATGGTAACAGGAGGCGGGGGACACGATGTTTACCCAGGTTCAGGCCCTCTCGATGGAGGTAATACCCTACTTCCTGCTTGATTGATCTTGATGATATTGAAGGAAATATGCCCTAGAGGCAATAATAAAGTTATTATTTATTTCCTCATATATCATGATAAATGTTTATTATTCATGCTAGAATTGTATTAGCCAGAAACATAATACATGTGTGAATATATAAACAAACAGAAGTCACTAGTATGCCTCTACTTGACTAGCTCGTTAATCAAAGATGGTTATGTTTCCTAACCATGAACAAAGAGTTGTTATTTGATTAACGAGGTCACATCATTAATTGAATGATCTGATTGACATGACCCATTCCATTAGCTTAGCACCCGATCGTTTAGTATGTTGCTATTGCTTTCTTCATGACTTATACATGTTCCTATGACTATGAGACAGAGGAACACTTTGTGTGCTACCAAACGTCACAACGTAACCGGGTGATTATAAAGGTGCTCTACAGGTGTCTCCAAAGGTACTTGTTGGGTTGGCGTATTTCAAGATTAGGATTTGTCACTCCGATAGTCGGAGAGGTATCTCTGGGCCCTCTCGGTAATGCACATCACATAAGCCTTGCAAGCATTACAACTAATATGTTAGTTGTGAGATGATGTATTACAGAACGAGTAAAGAGACTTGCCGACAACGAGATTGAACTAGGTATTGGATACCGACGATCGAATCTCGGGCAAGTAACATACCGATGACAAAGGGAACAACGTATATTGTTATGCGGTCTGACCGATAAAGATCTTCGTAGAATATGTAGGAGCCAATATGGGCATCCAGGTCCCGCTTTTGGTTATTGACCGGAGACGTGTCTCGGTCATGTCTACATTGTTCTCGAACCGTAGGGTCCGCACGCTTAAAGTTACGATGACAGTTATTACGAGTTTATGCATTTTGATGTATCGAAGTTAGTTCGAAGTCCCGGATGTGATCACGGACATGACGAGGAGTCTCGAAATGGTCGAGACATAAAGATCGATATATTGGAAGCCTATATTTGGACATCGGAATGGTTCCGAGTGAAATCGGCATTTTACTGGAGTACCGGGGGTTACCGGACCCCCCCCCGGGGGTTAATGGGCCCATATGGGCCTTAAGGGAAAAGAGGAGGGGCGGCCAGGGCAGGCCGCGCGCCCCCTCCCCCCTAGTCCCAATAGGACAAGGAAGGGGGGGGGGGGCGGCGCCCCCCTTTTTCCTTTCCCCCTCTCTCCTTCCTTCTCCTACAAGGCAAGGGAGAGGAGTCCTACTCCCGGTGTGAGTAGGACTCCTCCTGGCGCACCCCTTGGGGGCCGGCCGCGCCCTCCCCTCCCCTCCTTTATATACGGGGGCAGGGGGGCACCCTAGAACACACAAGTTGATCTTCGTGATCGTTCCTTAGCCGCGTGCGGTGCCCCCCTCCACCATATTCCACCTCAGTCATATTGTTGCAGTGCTTAGGCGAAGCCCTGTGTCGGTAGAACATCATCATCGTCATCATGCCGTCGTGCTGACAGAACTCATCCCCGAAGCTTTGCTGGATCGGAGCCCGGGGAGCGTCATCGAGCTGAACGTGTGCTAAGAACTCGGAGGTGCCGAAGTAACGGTGCTTGGATCGGTCGGATTGGGAAGACGTACGACTACTTCCTCTATGTTGCGTCAACGCTTCCGCTTCGGTCTACGAGGGTACGTAGACAACACTCTCCCCTCTCGTTGCTATGCATCACCATGATCTTGCGTGTGCGTAGGAATTTTTTTGAAATTACTACGTTCCCCAACAGTGGCATCCGAGCCTAGGTTTTTATGGTTTGATGTTATATGCACGAGTAGAACACAAGTGAATTGTGGACGATATAAGTCATACTGCCTACCAGCATGTCATACTTTGGTTCGGCGGTATTGTTGGATGAAGCGGCCCGGACCGACATTACGCGTACGCTTACGCGAGACTGGTTCTACCGACGTGCTTTGCACACAGGTGGCTGGCGGGTGTCAGTTTCTCCAACTTTAGTTGAACTGAGTATGGCTACGCCCGGTCCTTGCGAAGGTTAAAACAGAGTCTATTTGACAAACTATCGTTGTGGTTTTGATGCGTAGGTGAGATTGGTTCTTGCTTAAGCCCGTAGCAGCCACGTAAAACTTGCAATAAACAAAGTAGAGGACGTCTAACTTGTTTTTGCAGGGCATGTTGTGATGTGATATGGTCAAGACATGATGCTAAATTTTATTGTATGAGATGATCATGTTTTGTAACCGAGTTATCGGCAACTGGTAGGAGCCATATGGTTGTCGCTTTATTGTATGCAATGCAATCGCCCTGTAATGCTTTACTTTATCACTAAGCGGTAGCGATAGTCGTAGAAGCATAAGATAGGCGAGACGACAATGATGCTACGATGGAGATCAAGGTGTCGCGCCGGTGACGATGGTGATCATGGCGGTGCTTCAAAGATGGAGATCACAAGCACAAGATGATGATGGCCATATCATATCACTTATATTGATTGCATGTGATGTTTATCTTTTATGCATCTTATCTTGCTTTGATTGACGGTAGCATTTTAGGATGATCTCTCACTAATTATCAAGAAGTGTTCTCCCTGAGTATGCACCGTTGCGAAAGTTCTTCGTGCTGAGACACCACGTGATGATCGGGTGTGATAGGCTCTACGTTCAAATACAACGGGTGCAAAACAGTTGCACACGCGGAATACTCAGGTTATACTTGACGAGCCAAGCATATACAGATATGGCCTCAGAACACGGAGACCGAAAGGTCGAGCGTGAATCATATAGTAGATATGATCAACATAATGATGTTCACCATTGAAACTACTCCATCTCACGTGATGATCGGACATGGTTTAGTTGATATGGATCACGTGATCACTTACAAGATTAGAGGGATGTCTATCTAAGTGGGAGTTCTTAAGTAATATGATTAATTGAACTTAAATTTATCATGAACTTAGTCCCTGATAGTATCTTGCTTGTTTATGTTGATTGTGGATAGATGGCCCGTGCTGTTGTTTCGTTGAATTTTAATGCGTTCCTTGAGAAAGCAAAGTTGAAAGATGATGGTAGCAATTACACGGACTGGGTCCGTAGCTTGAGGATTATCCTCATTGCTGCACAGAAGAGTTACGTCCTGGAAGCACCGCTGGGTGCCAGGCCTGCTGCTGATGCAACTGACGACGTTAAGAACGTCTGGCAGAGCAAAGCTGATGACTACTCGATAGTTCAATGTGCCATGCTTTACGGCTTAGAACCAGGACTTCAACGACGTTTTGAACGTCATGGGGCATATGAGATGTTCCAAGAGTTGAAGTTAATATTCCAACAGAATGCCCGGATTGAGAGATATGAAGTCTCCAATAAGTTCTATAGCTGCAAGATGGAGGAGAATAGTTCTGTTAGTGAGCATATACTCAAAATGTCTGGGTATTGTAATCACTTGATTCAACTAGGAGTTAATCTTCCGGATGATTGCGTCATTGACAGAATTCTCCAATCACTTCCACCAAGCTACAAAGGCTTCGTGATGAACTATAATATGCAAGGGATGGATAAGACGATTCCCGAGCTCTTCGCAATGCTGAAAGCTGCGGAGGTAGAAATCAAGAAGGAGCATCAAGTGTTGATGGTCAACAAGACCACTAGTTTCAAGAAAAAGGGCAAAGGGAAAAAGAAGGGGAACTTCAAGAAGAATAGCAAGCAAGTTGCTGCTCAAGAGAAGAAACCCAAGTCTGGAACTAAGCCTGAAACTGAGTGCTTCTACTGCAAGCAGACTGGTCACTGGAAGCGGAACTGCCCCAAGTATTTGGCGGATAAGAAGGATGGCAAGGTGAACAAAGGTATATGTGATATACATGTTATTGATGTGTACCTTACTAATACTCGCAGTAGTACCTGGGTATTTGATACTAGTTCGGTTGCTAATATTTGCAACTCGAAACAGGGACTACGGATTAAGCGAAGATTGGCTAAGGACGAGGTGACGATGCGCGTGGGAAATGGTTCCAAAAGTCGATGTGATCGCGGTCGGCACGCTACCTCTACATCTACCTTCGGGATTAGTTTTAGACCTAAATAATTGTTATTTGGTGCCAGCGTTGAGCATGAACATTATATCTGGATCTTGTTTAATGTGAGACGGTTATTCATTTAAATCCGAGAATAATGGTTGTTCTATTTATATGAGTAATATCTTTTATGGTCATGCACCCTTAAGGAATGGTCTATTCTTATTGAATCTCGATAGTAGTGACACACATATTCATAATATTGAAGCCAAAAGATGCAGAGTTGATAATGATAGTGCAACTTATTTGTGGCACTGCCGTTTAGGTCATATCGGTGTAAAGCGCATGAAGAAACTCCATACTGATGGACTTTTGGAACCACTTGATTATGAATCACTTGGTACTTGCGAACCGTGCCTCATGGGCAAGATGACTAAAACACTGTTCTCCGGTACTATGGAGAGAGCAACAGATTTGTTGGAAATCATACATACAGATGTATGTGGTCCGATGAATATTGAAGCTCGTGGCGGATATCATTATTTTCTCACCTTCACAGATGATTTAAGCAGATATGGGTATATATACTTAATGAAACACAAGTCTGAAACATTTGAAAAGTTCAAAGAATTTCAGAGTGAAGTGGAAAATCATCGTAGCAAGAAAATAAAGTTTCTACGATCTGATCGTGGAGGAGAATATTTGAGTTACGAGTTTGGTCTACATTTGAAACAATGCGGAATAGTTTCGCAACTCACGCCACCTGGAACACCACAACGTAATGGTGTGTCCGAACGTCGTAATCGTACTTTACTTGATATGGTGCGATCTATGATGTCTCTTACAGATTTACTGCTATCATTTTGGGGTTATGCTTTAGAGACGGCCGCATTCACGTTAAATAGAGCACCATCGAAATCCGTTGAGACGACGCCTTATGAACTATGGTTTGGCAAGAAACCAAAGTTGTCGTTTCTAAAAGTTTGGGGCTGCGACGCTTATGTCAAAAAGCTTCAACCTGATAAGCTCGAACCCAAATCGGAGAAATGTGTCTTCATAGGATATCCAAAGGAAACCATTGGATACACCTTCTATCACAAATCCAAAGGCAAGACTTTTTGTTGCTAAATTCGGAAACTTTCTAGAGAAGGAGTTTCTCTCGAAAGAAGTGAGTGGGAGGAAAGTAGAACTTGATGAGGTAACTGTACCTGCTCCCATATTGGGAAATAGCTCATCACAGGAACCGGTTTCTGCGACGTCTAAACCAATTGGTGAGGAAGTTAATGATGATGATCATGCAACTTCAGATCAAGTTACTACAGAACCTCATAGATCAACCAGAGTAAGATCCGCACCAGAGTGGTACGGCAATCCTATTCTGGAAATCATGCTACTAGATCATGGTGAACCTACAAACTATGAAGAAGCGATGATGATCCCAGATTCCACAAAACGGCTTGAAGCCATGAAATCTGAGATGGGATCCATGTATGAGAACAAAGTATGGACTTTGGTTGACTTGCCCGATGGTCGGCAAGCAATTGAGAATAAATGGATCTTCAAGAAGAAGACTGACGCTGACGGTAATGTTACTGTCTACAAAGCTCGACTTGTCGCAAAAGGTTTTCGACAAGTTCAAGGGATTGACTACGATGAGACCTTCTCACCCGTAGCGATGTTTAAGTCTGTCCGAATCATGTTAGCAATTGCCGCATTTTATGATTATGAAATTTGGCAGATGGATGTAAAAACTGCATTCCTGAATGGATTTCTGGAAGAAGAGTTGTATATGATGCAACTAGAAGGTTTTATCGATCCAAAGGGAGCTAACAAAGTGTGCAAGCTCCAGCGATCCATTTATGGACTGGTGCAAGCCTCTCGGAGTTGGAATAAACGCTTTGATAGTGTGATCAAAGCATTTGGGTTTGTACAGACTTTTGGAGAAGCCTGTATTTACAAGAAAGTGAGTGGGAGCTCTGTAGCATTTCTGATATTATATGTCGATGACATATTACTAATCGGAAATGATATAGAATTTCTAGATAGCATAAAGGGATACTTGAATAAGAATTTTTCAATGAAAGACCTCGGTGAAGCTGCTTACATATTGGGCATCAAGATCTATAGAGATAGATCAAGACGCTTAATTGGACTTTCACAAAGCACATACCTTGACAAAGTTTTGAAGAAGTTCAAAATGGATCAAGCAAAGAAAGGATTCTTGCCTGTACTACAAGGTGTGAAGTTGAGTAAGACTCAATGCCCGACCACTGCAGAAGATAGAGAGAAAATGAAAGATGTCCCTATGCTTCAGCCATAGGCTCTATGATGTATGCAATGTTGTGTACCAGACCTGATGTGTGTCTTGCCATAAGTTTAGCAGGGAGGTACCAAAGTAAACCAGGAGTGGATCACTGGACAACGGTCAAGAACATCCTGAAGTACCTGAAAAGAACTAAGGATATGTTTCTCATATATGGAGGTGACAAAGAGCTCATCGTAAACGGTTACGTTGATGCTAGCTTTGACACTGATCCGGACGATTCTAAATCGCAAACCGGATACGTGTTTACATTAAACGGTGGAGCTGTCAGTTGGTGCAGTTCTAAACAAAGCGTCGTGGCGGGATCTACATGTGAAGCGGAGTACATAGCTGCTTCGGAAGTGGCAAATGAAGGAGTCTGGATGGAGTTCATATCTGATCTAGGTGTCATACCTAGTGCATCGGGTCCAATGAAAATCTTTTGTGACAATACTGGTGCAATTGCCTTGGCAAAGGAATCCAGATTTCACAAGAGAACTAAGCACATCAAGAGATGCTTCAATTCCATCCGGGATCTAGTCCAGGTGGGAGACATAGAGACTTGCAAGATACATACGGATCTGAATGTAGCAGACCCGTTGACTAAGCCTCTTCCACGAGCAAAACATGATCAGCACCAAAACTCCATGGGTGTTAGAATCATTACTGTGTAATCTAGATTATTGACTCTAGTGCAAGTGGGAGACTGAAGGAAATATGCCCTAGAGGCAATAATAAAGTTATTATTTATTTCCTCATATATCATGATAAATGTTTATTATTCATGCTATAATTGTATTAGCCGGAAACATAATACATGTGTGAATATATAAACAAACAGAAGTCACTAGTATGCCTCTACTTGACTAGCTCGTTAATCAAAGATGGTTATGTTTCCTAACCATGAACAAAGAGTTGTTATTTGATTAACGAGGTCACATCATTAGTTGAATGATCTGATTGACATGACCCATTCCATTAGTTTAGCACCCGATCGTTTAGTATGTTGCTATTGCTTTCTTCATGACTTATACATGTTCCTATGACTATGAGATTATGCAACTCCCGTTTACCAGAGGAACACTTTGTGTGCTACCAAACGTCACAACGTAACTGGGTGATTATAAAGGTGCTCTACAGGTGTCTCCAAAGGTACTTGTTGGGTTGGCGTATTTCAAGATTAGGATTTGTCACTCCGATAGTCGGAGAGGTATCTCTGGGCCCTCTCGGTAATGCACATCACATAAGCCTTGCAAGCATTACAACTAATATGTTAGTTGTGAGATGATGTATTACAGAACGAGTAAAGAGACTTGCCGACAATGAGATTGAACTAGGTATTGGATACCGATGATCGAATCTCGGGCAAGTAACATACCGATGACAAAGGGAACAACGTATATTGTTATGCGGTCTGACCGATAAAGATCTTCGTAGAATATGTAGGAGCCAATATGGGCATCCAGGTCCCGCTATTGGTTATTGACCAGAGACGTGTCTCGGTCATGTCTACATTGTTCTCGAACCGTAGGGTCCGCACGCTTAAAGTTACGATGACAGTTATTATGAGTTTATGCATTTTGATGTATCGAAGTTAGTTCGAAGTCCCGGATGTGATCACGGACATGACGAGGAGTCTCGAAATGGTCGAGACATAAAGATCGATATATTGGAAGCCTATATTTGGACATCGGAATGGTTCCGAGTGAAATCGGCATTTTACTGGAGTACCGGGGGGTTACCGGAACCCCCCCGGGGGTTAATGGGCCCATATGGGCCTTAAAAGAAAAGAGGAGGGGCGGCCAGGGCAGGCCGCGCGCCCCCTCCCCCCCTAGTCCGAATAGGACAAGGAAGGGGGGGCGGCGCCCCCCTTTTTCCTTTCCCCCTCTCTCCTTCCCTCTCCTACAAGGCAAGGGAGAGGAGTCCTACTCCCGGTGGGAGTAGGACTCCTCCTGGCGCACCCCTTGGGCGCCGGCCGCGCCCTCCCCTCCCCTCCTTTATATACGGGGGCAGGGGGGCACCCTAGAACACACAAGTTGATCTTCGTGATCGTTCCTCAGCCGTGTGCGGTGCCCCCCTCCACCATATTCCACCTCGGTCATATCGTTGCAGTGCTTAGGCGAAGCCCTGCGTCGGTAGAACATCATCATCGTCATCACGCCGTCGTGCTGACAGAACTCATGCCCGAAGCTTTGCTGGATCGGAGCCCGGGGAGCGTCATCGAGCTGAACGTGTGCTAAGAACTCGGAGGTGCCGGAGTAACGGTGCTTGGATTGGTCGGATCGGGAAGACGTACAACTACTTCCTCTACGTTGCGTCAACGCTTCCGCTTCGGTCTATGAGGGTACGTAGACAACACTCTCCCCTCTCGTTGCTATGCATCACCATGATCTTGCGTGTGCGTAGGAATTTTTTTGAAATTACTACGTTCCCCAACAGATATGAGTATTACAAGAGTGATCTACCACGAGATCATAGAGACTAAACCCTAGAAGCTAGCCTATGGTATGATTGTTGTCCTTGTCCTACGGACCAAACCCCCCGGTTTATATAGACATCGGAGGGGGCTAGGGTTACACAGAGTCAGTTAGAAGGGAGGAAATCTACATATTCGTATTGCCAAGCTTGCCTTCCATGCCAAGGAGAGTCCCATCCGGACACGGGAGGAAGTCTTCAATCTTGTATCTTCATAGTCTAACAGTCCGGCCAAAGGATATAGTCCGGCTGTCCGACGACCCCCTAATCCAGGACTCCCTCAGTCGTGCTGACAAAACTCTCCCTCGACCCTTTGCTAGATCAAGAGTTTGAGGGACGTCATCGAGCTGAACGTGTGCTGAACTCGGAGGTGCCGTATGTTCGGTACTTTGATCGGTTGGATCGCAAAGACGTTCAACTACATCAACCGCATTAACCTAACGCTTCCGCTTTCGGTCTACGAGGGTACTTGGACACACTCTCCCCTTATCGTTGCTATGCATCTCCTAGAAAGATCATGCGTGATCGTAGGAATTTTTTTGAAATTGCATGCTATGGTCCCCTACAGCTTCATCCAACAATACCGCCGAATCAAAATAAGACATTGGTGGTAAGCAGTATGAAGATCACCGCCAACAACTCTTTGTGTTCTACTCGTGCATATCATCTACGCATAGATTTGGCTCTGATGCCACTGTTGGGAAATGTAGCATGCAATTTCAAAAATTTCCTACGCTCACGCAAGATCTATCTAAGAGATTGTAACGCCCTCGATGCGGCTATATCTCCCACGTGTCGGAGCACGACTTAGAGGCATAACCGCATTGAAAGCAATGTCACAAGTGAGGTAATCTTCACACAACCCATGTAATACATAAGGGAAAGAGATACATAGTTGGCTTACAATCGCCACTTCACACAATACATGAGTAGAGCATTACATCAAACAGATACAATCAAGGTCCGCCTATGGAACCAAAATAAAAGAAGACTACCCCAAATGCTACACAGATCCCCGATCGTCCCGACTAGGCTCCACTACTGATCAACTGAAACGAAACAACACAATGAACAGGATCTTCATCAAGCTCCTCCTTGAGCTCGGGTATGTCACCTGCACGGTTCATCGGCACCTGCAAACTGGTTTTGGAAGTATCTGTGAGTCACGGGGACGCAGCAATCTCACACCCGCGAGATCAAGACTATTTAAGCTTAAAGGTAGGATAGGGTAGTGAGGTGGAGCTGCAGCAAGCGGCTAGCATATATGGTGTCTAACATACGCAAATGAGAGCGAGAAGAGAAGGCAAAAGCATGGTCGAGCAAATATGATCAAGAAGTGATCCTGAAACTACTTACGTCAAGCATAACTCCAACACCGTGTTCACTTCCCGGACCCCGCCGAGAAGAGACCATCACGGTTACACACGCGATTGATGTATTTTAATTAAGATCAACTTCGGGTTTTCTACAACCGGACATTAACAAATTCCCATCTGCCACATAACCACGGGCACGGCTTTTGAAAGTTCAAAACCCTGCAGAGGTGTCCCAACTTAGCCCATGATAAGCTCTCGCGATCAACGAAGGATATTCCTTCTCCCCGGGAAGACCCGATCAGTCTCGGAATCCCGGCTACAAGACATTTCGACAGTAATAAAACAAGTCCAGCAAGACCGCCCGATGCGCCGACAATCCTGATAGGAGCTGCACATATCTCGGTCTCAGGGCAACACCGGATGAACACTACGTACGGCAACCGACGATACCCCAAGTTGCCCCGGGGTGGCACCGCAAGTGGCTCTGGTTTGGACCAACACTTAGACAAGCATTGGCCCGGGGGGCTAAATAAAGATGACCCTCGAGAGAGCGACTCCCAAGGGGAAAATAGGTGGTGGTGAGGCAAATGGTAAAACCAAGGTTGGGCCTCGCTGGAAAAGTCTTATTCAAAGCGAACTATCAAGGGGGTCCCATAAATCACCCAACCGCGTTAGGGACGCAAAATCCGGGAACATAATACCGATATGACGGAAACTAGGGCGGCAAGAGTGGAACAAAACACCAGGCATAAGGCCGAGCCTTCCACCCTTTACCAAGTATATAGATGCATTAATTAAATAAGATATATTGTGATATCCCAACAAGTAACCATGTTCCAACAAGGAACAACATCTCCATGTTCCAACAAGGAACAAACTTCATCTTCACCTGCAACTAACAACGCTATAAGAGGGGCTGAGCAAAGCGGTAACAAAGCCAAACAACGGTTTGCTAGGACAAGGTGGGTTAGAGGCTTGGGTTAACAATATGGGAGGCATGATAAGCAAGTGGTAGGTATCGCAGCATAGGCATAGCAAAAGAGCGAGCAATCTAGCGAGCAAAGATAGAAGTGATTTCGAGGGTATGGTCATCTTGCCTGAGATCCGGCAAGGAAGAAGAACGAGTCCATGAAGAAGACAAACGAACGTAGTCGAACGGATCCTCACAACTCCGGAACGAAACCGAAGCTAACGAGAGAAGCAACCCGGAAACAAACAAACAACATAGTAAACAACCATCACATACACATGGCATGATGCACAAACAAGTATGATGCGTGTCCGGTTTAAATAGGCATGGCATGACAAAATGCAACAAGCAACACTACAAATTAAGTGGAGCTCAATATGCAACGAATTGCATAATGACAAAACACCACATCAAATATTTAGTTCGATCTTGTTTATGTACCCAACAATATTAAATGTTGATTAACATGGCAAGGGGTGAAGCACAACAAAACTACCTATCTAGGCAATTTAAATGAGGCCGGAACAACAAACAACAAGTCCGGAAAAACCTCATGAACATATATTAGATTTGGTACTGTTCTGCCCTAAACACAATTTTAATATTGTTAAACAGCAAAATAAAGTGCATCATGTTAAACTAGGCGTTTTTCTACCCCATTTACATATATACTTTATTTAAATCCGAGCTACGGTTATTTAGGTATGAAATAAATCATTTTAGCATGGCATTTAAGCAAATTTAAACAAACAACATTTTAAACATTTTAATTTTTGTTATCATGATGCGGATGACATATGCAAGTTTTAAGCAATTTTATGAAAATGTTGACATGAGCATGTTATGAAGCATTTGTCACCGTGGTGGAAGAAAAGGGGTGCCACGGCAACGAATCCGAAAATGATGCCACGGCAACATATCGGTTCCGGTAGTTCATGGAGATACCGGTGCAAAAGGAAGCGTGTCGTGAGCGTGTCATGCAAGATGGTGGGGTGATCCCGGCAACCGGGTCCCCACGAGACGATGGCATGGCAACGAGGAGAAACATGCAAGCGACAATTTCGGACACGGTGCAAACACGGGCATCTCATACAACACATGCATTCGTTCTCGGAAGGTCGTCTCGGGGTTATACCTTCGAAGCGTGCATTTTTCGAAGCGGATCAAGTTCGTAGAGGGAAGTAGACGTTCTCGCGATGTAGTGGAAGTAGTGGTACACGTTTCGTAGATGTTTGGGGGCACGGTAGTAGTACACTTGGTCTTGTCGGATCCGCGGCGATGGTAGAGGAACAAATGTTCTCGCGGTACTTGTCGGTCCAGTCTTGGTGTAGATGTACATCGCAACCGTAGTGGTACTCGCGGACTTCTGCGCCGGTAGTCATACACGGTTCGTCGGGGTACTTGGCGTTCTCTGTCTTGCGGGTCGTGGTGCTTGGCGGGTCCGGTCTTGGCATCCCAACTAGGATCACAGATGTATTGGGTGCAAGGTATGCCAAGGTGGAATTTGGCAGCGAGCATGGAGGCTTCGGGGCTGCGTCTTGGCGATCCAACGAAGGTATGGCCTCGAGGTTGCACAGCCAAGTCGAGCAGCAGCACGACACAACATCAGGCAGAGCCATGGCAGCACGATGCATCCCAAACGGCGACCTCGGGGTGCTCGAGGCCGTGCGACAAGGCGACAAGGACGAGGCACGTCAGGGCAGCAGTGCGGAAGGTGCATAGGCGAGGATGAAGCAGATAGGTGTCCGGGGTGCCCTGGCGCAACGGAGGCGGGGCAGAGGAGGGCAGCGGCGACGCGCTTGATGGATGGAGCAGGGGCGGCGAAGTGGAGCAGAGCAGCAGCGCTCGTGCTCAGCGGCGGGGCGGCGAATTCACGATGTAGATGGAAGCAAAGGGAGACGCGAGGCAGGGGGCGCTGGTGTTGGCCTCCAGTGGCGGCGCGGGAGGCCCGGCATGGCGTCCTGGCGAGGCAACGGCGCGGAGGAGGGCCGACGAGGGGGCGCGATGGAGCTCAACGGGCGTGCTCCGGCGGAGATGCTTGAGCGGGGGCGGACGCGGAGGAGAGGAAAGAGCGGTCGTCGACCTGTTGGGCTCCGGTGGCGCGGTTCAACGAGGACGAGGTGGAGGTCGGGTGCTGGCGCGCGGAGGGAGATGGGGATCGAGCGCGAGGAGAGGGAGAGGGGGGCGGGCACTGGCGGCGCTGGAGGGAAGGAGATGGGGATCGGGAGGGGGTTCGATCGGGCTAGGGTTTAGGTTAAGTGGGGCGGCTAGGCCTTAGAGGTCGGCCCGGTAGAGAAGAAGTGGCCAGAGGCCATCTGGGCAGCTGGGCTGGGCTCTCTCTCTCTCTCACTAATTTTCTTAAAAGAAAAAGAAAGAAAGGAAAAAGAAGGTAGGGTTAGGGAAAAGAGTTTGAGCAGGAGGACAATTTTCCTGGACTCCTAAGAATAAGCATGACCACAGAAAAATAGAAGTGGCAAGATTGCAGGAATAAAATTCAAACTCATTTGAATTTAATTCAAATGGGTTTGAACTAGGACTAGATTTGGTGTAGCCAAAAATGTTGAGAATTTTGGTAGAGCTCCGGAAAAAGGATGAAAGAATAAAAGACAAGGTTAGAGGTCGAGAGTTGTGATAACAAAGGCTTTGGGATTATTTTGCAAGTGGGTTATGGTTAATTCCAAATAAATGGAATAATTTTATTATAGCTCCCTAATAATATTGAGAGGCCTTAATATGTTATAAAGAGAAATCACGAGTGAATTCCCTCGATTTAAATGGACCAAAGATCCATGCCATTTATTTAGTTGAGTTGCAAAAGATTTATGCGATGATGGCATGATGACATGATGCAATGCAAAAATGAAAGGGCAGGCACAAATGAAACACACGCGAAACCCGGAATATATGGAAGTCTTCTCGAGCATCGGTCTCGGGGCGTTACAACACTCCACCACTAAGAGAGGATCTCGTCCCGAGATCTAGGATGGCATCAGAGGGAAAAACGGAAGAGAAAGAGAAGAGGTAACACTAAGTTGCTTCTTTGACAAACGAGTGAAACCAAAGAACCTTGAGAGGTTGAGCAAAATGGAAGAAAGAATAACATGGAGATGAACGAAATGAAATACTCCGTTGGACAAGGAACAAGGAATACGGCGAGAAAGAAGAGCTTAAGTGGCAAGATAGACGTTGAAACCACTCTGGTTGAAACAAGATGTACAAGGAACGATAAAGGACAATTACAACAACACTCCGGTTGGAAATGGAAGGAATAGAATATGAACTTGGCAAATGAAAGCACTTGGATGAGACTCCGGTTAAAAGAGGAATGATAGACACAACACTCCGGTTAAATGGATAAGCAAGAAAAGAACATGATCTTCACAAAACGAGGTGATGGGTGAAAAGAGCAACATCACAATGCCTCTGAAAATAATGCCTGATAGTTGGATAGTTGGAATGAATAGAACGAAGAATGAAACCAACATCTCCTACCATAACTGAATTTGAAAGAGCATCTTTACGAAGTAGGATTGAACGGAGTTGTTTGAAAAACAACAATGGTAAGGATAAGCTTGTTGTGGGCTTATGGAAACAACTCAAGGCTTAGAGGTGAATACATGCCACTACGGAAAACAATTACTTTGATTGAGAACACCAAAGAGATGAAAAACTTCTTTCACCAAGAGGATAGGAGAAAACTTGGGTCATTGATAAGCACCACAAATAGCAACAATCCTTAGAGAAGGCTTTAGGTGAAATCTAACCCAAGATAACTCCAATGAAGTGATTGGTGGATTTAAAATATCTCATTCTTGACAACATGTGAATCATGAAACATGAATGAAACTGTCAAAATGACATAACACCACCTCAAAGGATATTGATAGAAAGAATTGCACTTCGGAATGCAAGATGAAGAATGCTTGAACTCCTCAAGACAAAACATGTATTGAGCACCATGTTTAATTTAGAGTATAGCTTGGCGGATCTTAACTCCGAGAGAAGACCTAAGGGAAATTGAAGAATGAAAGGAATCCTTGATAAACCACCATGTAGAGCCTCCATGAAGAACTCCGGTAATAAAAGGAAGATAGAAAGAAGGAGAAGTTAGAAATACAAGGTGAAGCCTTGCAATGATTAGATGGATCTCCGTGGTGATATAATTGCGAGAGCTTAGAACTCCGAGGAAGATAAGGTGAAACAATTGAAATCAAGAATTTGAAGAACCTCCGGAATAGGGAATTGAGTTAACTCGATGAAACAAGAATAAGAATTACATTATGCTTATCCTTCATCAATTTAGATTGATGACAAGCAACGGATTTGGCATACTACTTATTCTCGTAGAAAGGATCAAGATAGATATGGCGCAAATTTGGGAAAGTCTTCAACGAACCACCGGTAGGATTTAGAAAGAACGAATGAATTGATATGATAACAAAGAAAGAGAACTCTTGAACGCACCACCGTAAGAATTGAAAATGAAAGTAGTAAAGGCACAATACACCGGGAAGAATTAGAAAACGAAGGAAGATACTTGAGAGAATTTAGATAAAAATGAACGAATAGATCACGAGCTGAACAGAGAATACTTGAATGATGCACCGGTAAGATTTGGAGAACGATAGACGAAGCTGAGAATGAAAAATTCTGAGATGAAAGGCTCCGGAGAATCAAACTGAAAAGAATCCTGAAATGCTCCGGATGGGTGAAAAAAATTCTCACAATCGAAAACAATTATGAGAGGATGGCATCAAGCTAGAACCATGAGTCTTGAAGAGAATGGGGCAAGATTTAGAGAAACTCTTCTTCGGTCTTCACATGTTGAGAATGATGACGAGAAACACCACCATGAATTGTTGAGGCAAACCGGAATGAAAATTAGAAAAGGTTGAACCAACGATGAAAAGAATTTGAAAGATCTTGGAGAAAGACATTTGACTGATGAAAATTCATTCTTATGTCAAGCTTCGAAAAGAATTTGAGAATAACTTCGGGATAATTATAAGAGTCAGGTAAGATCCTGGGAAAAGATCTGTGGGTTAGGGCCCACTCAAAAGAAACACCGTTGGACGATTACTTGAAAGGGAGATTGCACCGGTTGAATTAAATGGCTAGAATGAGAAAACAACCTCGAAATAGGTTGAACTGATCTTGAAAGACAAGACGAGCCTTCTGAGATAACTTCAGCACTCCCGAACAAATGAATAGCGAGAAGTGAATTATTATGAGGTACACCGGTATGAGAAGGTATTGAAACGAGGAAAAGATGTGATCACCATCGAAATATTGCATTGAACACACCGGGGAAGATAAAAGAACAAATAATTATAAACTTGAGACTCCGTTAGCATCTTCATGAGAAACACCGGGTAAGAACATGAAGGAGAAGAATGGAGAGGCTTCACATCAATAAGATGGATACTTGATCAAGAAATTTGCGTCCTTGAAGAAATAAGGGTGGGAGGGCGGGAAAAACAAAGACAACTTGGAACGGATGAAGCAAACACCATTGAGAAGAACCGATAATTAATCTTGCGAATGTTGAAGTGATCGGATCCACTTGAAGAGGGACACACTGGTTGAATTAGAATTAACATGACAACCTCGATGATCAAGAAGGATTAGTATTCACATAGAAATATGAGAACACCGTTTAGGGAAGGTATGGATCAACACTTGACATCGAAGCAACTCGAATACCACAAATAAAACAAAACAAGGATTTGGCTTGCAGAATAAGCCGGAAACAAACATATGATAGATCCCATATCGTATCATGTGTCTGTTGGAAAGAATTCCTACGTGATACTTGAATTCCCACTTATGAACTTCCGAAACTTTCTGGTTATGCAATCTGGTGTTGGGGATGCAGGGGACACAAAATATATCACCCAAACTAACAATACCTAGATCCAGCTGTATCCGTCCTTCAACACATAACCAAGAAACCTTCGGAAATCGTCTACCTCAACCTTCGAAAAGCATCCGTTATACGAGTTATGGCAATACTCCCGCACTCGCCTCAGTACTGGGCTATCAGGGTTATCTCACCAACAACTGTACAAAAGAGATTTTCGATGTCGGCGTACTAAACTCAGGTATTCCAGAACTGCAACGATAAAATTATGACGACAACACCTCAGAGCTCAACTCCCCGGGACACCTCCACTAAACCCCTGCTGACAGGAGGCACCAAGACAATGCTGTCATCACAAAACCATCGGAACGATTCTAAGATACCCGCGTGATCCTAATTTTTTTTTTGTGAAATTTGAGAAGAGAAGAGTCAAAACTCTACGTCAGGATGCCTTACCAGAGCGATGAGGAGACTGGGAAGTAAAAAAGAATTCCTAAACTCTCCGATATATAATTCCTAAATGAATCAAAACATTTTTCTAGACATAACTCGGCCGCTAAAAACGATCAATCCGTGGGGGCTCCTAAGGTCGGGGAAGGCTCTGATACCAACTTGTAACGCCCTCGATGCGGCTATATCTCCCACGTGTCGGAGCACGACTTAGAGGCATAACCGCATTGAAAGCAATGTCGCAAGTGAGGTAATCTTCACACAACCCATGTAATACATAAGGGAAAGAGATACATAGTTGGCTTACAATCGCCACTTCACACAATACATGAGTAGAGCATTACATCAAACAGATACAATCAAGGTCCGCCTACGGAACCAAAATAAAAGAAGACTACCCCAAATGCTACACAGATCCCCGATCGTCCCGACTGGGCTCCACTACTGATCAACTGAAACGAAACAACACAATGAACAGGATCTTCATCAAGCTCCTCCTTGAGCTCGGGTACGTCACCTGCACGGTTCATCGGCACCTGCAAACTGGTTTAGGAAGTATCTGTGAGTCACGGGGACTCAGCAATCTCACACCCGCGAGATCAAGACTATTTAAGCTTAAAGGTAGGAGAGGGTAGTGAGGTGGAGCTGCAGCAAGCGACTAGCATATATGGTGTCTAACATACGCAAATGAGAGCGAGAAGAGAAGGCAAAAGCACGGTCGAGCAACTATGATCAAGAAGTGATCCCGAAACTACTTACGTCAAGCATAACTCCAACACCGTGTTCACTTCCCGGACCCCGCCGAGAAGAGACCATCACGGTTACACACGCGATTGATGTATTTTAATTAAGATCAACTTTGGGTTTTCTACAACCGGACATTAACAAATTCCCATCTGCCACATAACCGCGGGCACGGCTCTCGAAAGTTCAAAACCCTGCAGAGGTGTCCCAACTTAGCCCATGATAAGCTCTCGCGATCAACGAAGGATATTCCTTCTCCCCGGGAAGACCTGATCAGTCTCGGAATCCCGGCTACAAGACATTTCGACAGTAATAAAATAAGTCCAGCAAGACCGCCCGATGCGCCGACAATCCTGATAGGAGCTCCACATATCTCGGTCTCAGGGCAACACCGGATGAACACTACGTACGGCAACCGACGATACCCCAAGTTGCCCCGGGGTGGCACCGCAAGTGGCTCTGGTTTAGACCAACACTTAGACAAGCATTGGCCCGGGGGGCTAAATAAAGATGACCCTCGAGAGAGCGACTCCCAAGGGAAAAATAGGTGGTGGTGAGGCAAATGTTAAAACCAAGGTTGGGCCTCGCTGGAAAAGTCTTATTCAAAGCGAACTATCAAGCGGGTCCCATAAATCACCCAACCGCGTTAGGGACGCAAAATCCGGGAACATAATACCGATATGACGGAAACTAGGGCGGCAAGAGTGGAACAAAACACCAGGCATAAGGCCGAGCCTTCCACCCTTTACCAAGTATATAGATGCATTAATTAAATAAGATATATTGTGATATCCCAACAAGTAACCATGTTCCAACAAGGAACAACATCTCCATGTTCCAACAAGGAACAAACTTCATCTTCACCTGCAACTAACAATGCTATAAGAGGGGCTGAGCAAAGCGGTAACAAAGCCAAACAACGGTTTGCTAGGACAAGGTGGGTTAGAGGCTTGGGTTAACAATATGGGAGGCATGATAAGCAAGTGGTAGGTATCGCAGCATAGGCATAGCAAAAGAGCGAGCAATCTAGCGAGCAAAGATAGAAGTGATTTCGAGGGTATGGTCATCTTGCCTGAGATCCGGCAAGGAAGAAGAACGAGTCCATGAAGAAGACAAACGAACGTAGTCGAACGGATCCTCACAACTCCGGAACGAAACCGAAGCTAACGAGAGAAGCAACCGGGAAACAAACAAACAACATAGTAAACAACCATCACATACACATGGCATGATGCACAAACAAGTATGATGCGTGTCCGGTTTAAATAGGCATGGCATGACAAAATGCAACAAGCAACACTACAAATTAAGTGGAGCTCAATAGGCAACGAATTGCATAATGACAAAACACCACATCAAATATTTAGTTCGATCTTGTTTATGTACCCAACAATATTAAATGTTGATTAACATGGCAAGGGGTGAAGCACAAAAAAACTACCTATCTAGGCAATTTAAATGAGGCCGGAACAACAAACAACAAGTCCGGAAAAACCTCATGAGCATATATTAGATTTGGTACTGTTCTGCCCTAAACACAATTTTAATATTGTTAAACAGCAAAAATAAAGTGCACCATGTTAAAATAGGCGTTTTTCTACCCCATTTACATATATAATTTATTTAAATCCGAGCTACGGTTATTTAGGTATGAAATAAATCATTTTAGCATGGCATTTAAGCAAATTTAAACAAACAACATTTTAAACATTTTAATTTTTGTTATCATGATGCGGATGACATATGCAAGTTTTAAGCAATTTTATGAAAATGTTGACATGAGCATGTTATGAAGCATTTGTCACCGTGGTGGAAGAAAAGGGGTGCCACGGCAACGAATCCGAAAATGATGCCACGGCAACATATCGGTTCCGGTAGCTCATGGAGATACCGATGCAAAAGGAAGCGTGTCGTGAGCGTGTCATGCAAGATGGTGGGGTGATCCCGGCAACCGGGTCCCCACGAGACGATGGCATGGCAACGAGGAGAAACATGCAAGCGACAATTTCAGACACGGTGCAAACACAGGCATCTCATACAACACATGCATTCGTTCTCAGAAGGTCGTCTCGGGGTTATACCTTCGAAGCGTGCATTTTTCGAAGCGGATCAAGTTCGTAGAGGGAAGTAGACGTTCTCGCGATGTAGTGGAAGTAGTGGTACACGTTTCGTAGATGTTCGGGGGCACGGTAGTAGTACACTTGGTCTTGTCGGATCCACGGCGATGGTAGAGGAACAAATGTTCTCGCGGTACTTGTCGGTCCAGTCTTGGTGTAGATGTACATCGCAACCGTAGTGGTACTCGCGGACTTCTGCGCCGGTAGTCCTACACGGTTCGTAGGGGTACTTGGCGTTCTCTGTCTTGCGGGTCGTGGTGCTTGGCGGGTCCGGTCTTGGCATCCCAACTAGGATCACAGATGTATGGGGTGCAAGGTATGCCAAGGTGGAATTTGGCAGCGAGCATGGAGGCTTCGGGGCTGCGTCTTGGCGATACAACGACGGTATGGCCTCGAGGTTGCACAGCTAAGTCGAGCAGCGGCACGACACAACATCAGGCAGAGCCATGGCAGCATGGTGCATCCCAAACGGCGAGCTCGGGGTGCTCGAGGCCGTGCGACAAGGCGACAAGGACGAGGCACGTCAGGGCAGCACTGCGGAAGGTGCATAGGCGAGGATGAAGCAGATAGGTGTCCGGGGTGCCCTGGCGCAACGGAGGCGGGGCAGAGGAGGGCAGCGGCGACGCGCTTGATGGATGGAGCAGGGGCGGCGAAGTGGAGCAGAGCAGCAGCGCTCGTGCTCAGCGGCGGGGCGGCGAATTCGCGATGTAGACGGAAGCAAAGGGCGACGCGAGGCAGGGGGCGCCGGAGTTGGCCTCCAGTGGCGGCGCGGGAGGCCCGGCATGGCGTCCTGGCGAGGCAACGGCGCGGAGGAGGGCCGACGAGGGGGCGCGATGGAGCTCAATGGGCGTGCTCCGGCGGAGATGCTTGAGCGGGGGCGGACGCGGAGGAGAGGAAAGAGCGGTCGTCGACCTACTGGGCTCCGGTGGCGCGGTTCAACGAGGACGAGGTGGAGGTCGGGTGCTGGCGCGCGGAGGGAGATGGGGATCGAGCGCGAGGAGAGGGAGAGGGGGCCGGGCACTGGCGGCGCTGGAGGGAAGGAGATGGGGATCGGGAGGGGGTTCGATCGGGCTAGGGTTTAGGTTAAGTGGGGCGGCTGGGCCTTAGAGGCCGGCCCGGTAGAGAAGAAGTGGCCAGAGGCCATCTGGGCAGCTGGGCTGGGCTCTCTCTCTCTCTCTCTCACTAATTTTCTTAAAAGAAAAAGAGAGAAAGGAAAAAGAAGGGAGGGTTAGGGAAAAGAGTTTGAGCAGGAGGACAATTTTCCTGGACTCCTAAGAATAAGCATGACCACAGAAAAATAGAAGTGGCAAGATTGCAGGAATAAAATTCAAACTCATTTGAATTTAATTCAAATGGGTTTGAACTAGGACTAGGTTTGGTGTAGCCAAAAATGTTTAGAATTTTGCTAGAGCTCCGGAAAAAGGATGAAAGAATAAAAGACAAGGTTAGAGGTCGAGAGTTGTGATAACAAAGGCTTTGGGATTATTTTGCAAGTGGGTTATGGTTAATTCTAAATAAATGGAATAATTTTATTATAGCTCCCTAATAATATTGAGAGGCCTTAATATGTTATAAAGAGAAATCACGAGTGAATTCCCTCGATTTAAATGGACCAAAGATCCATGCCATTTATTTAGTTGAGTTGCAAAAGATTTATGCGATGATGGCATGATGACATGATGCAATGCAAAAATAAAAGGGCAGGCACAAATGAAACACACACGAAAACCGGAATATATGGAAGTCTTCTCGAGCATCGGTCTCGGGGCGTTACAGAGATGCATAGCAACGAGAGGGGGAGAGTGTGTCCACATACTTTAGTAGACCGAAACCGGAAGCGTTTGACAACGCGGTTGATGTAGTCGAACTTCTTCTCGTTCTGACCAATCAAGCACCGAATGTACGGCACCTCCGAGTTCTGCACACGTTCATCTCGATGACGTCCCTCAAACTCTTGATCTACCATAGTGTCGAGGGAGATTTTCTTCTACACGACGACGTGGTGACGGTGATGGTGAAGTGATCTGCGTAGGGCTTCGCCTAAGCACTACGGCAATATGACCAGAGGCGTAAACCATAGAGGGGGCGCCGCACACGGCTAGGAGTCAATGTTGTGTGTTCTAGCGGTGCCTCCCCATCATATATATATATATTGGAGGGAAGGAGAGGCTGCCAAGGGGGCGCCCCAAGTAGGAGGAATCCTACTTGGGCGCCTCCCAATTCGGCCTCCCCCCTTCCATATTCATCCGGAGGGGGAAGGAAGGAGGAGGGAGGAGAGAAGCAAGGGGGAGGCCGAATCCCTCCCCTTCCTTTCCCTCTTCTCCTCTTTCCTTCTCCCTTATTTTGGCCTACATGGGGCGCACTATCCCCTAGGGGCTGGTATGTCCCCTTCTTGGCCCATTAGGCCCATGTAATTGCCGGGGGGATGCCCGGAACCCCTTCCGGTGACCCGATATGTACCCGGTACCCCTAGAACACTTCCGGTGTCCGAATACTACCGTCCTATATATGAATCCTTACCTCTCAACCATTTCGAGACTCCTCTTCATGTCCGTGATCTCATCCGGGACTCCGAATAACATTCGGTCACCAAATCACGTAACTCATATAATACAAAATCGTCATCGAACGTTAAGCATGCGGACCCTACGGGTTCGAGAACTATGTAGACATGACCGGGGCACCTCTTCGGTCAATAACCAACATCGGAACCTGGATGCTCATATTGGTTCTTATATATTCTACGAAGATCTTTATCGGTCGTACCGCAATGACAACATACAGTATTCTCTTTGTCATCGGTATGTTACGTGCCTGAGATTCAATCGTCGGTATCTTCATACCCAGTTCAATCTCGTTACCGGCAAGTCTCTACACTCGTTCCATAATACATCATCCCGCAATTAACACATTAGTCACATTGCTTGCAAGGCTTATTATGATGTCCATTACTGAGAGGGCCCAGAGATACCTCTTCGATACTCGGAGTGACAAATCCTAATCTCGATCTATGCCAACCCAACAAACACCTTCGGAGATACCTGTAGAGCATCTTTATAATCACCCAGTTATTGATAGCACACAAGGTATTCCTCCGGTATCCGGGAGTTGCATAATCTCATAGTCAAAGGAATATGTATATGAGATGAAGAAAGCTATAGCAATAAAACTAAACGATCAATATGCTAAGCTAACAGATGGGTCATGTCCATCACATCATTCTCCTAATGATGTGATCCCGTTCATCAAATGACAACACATGTCTATGGTTAGGAAACTTAACCATCTTTGATTAACGAGCTAGTCTAGTAGAGGCTTACTAGGGACACGGTGTTTTGTCTATGTATTCACACATGTATCAAGTTTCCGGTTAATACAATTCTAGCATGAATAATAAACATTTATCATGATATAAGGAAATATAAGTAACAACTTTATTATTGCCTCTAGGGCATATTTCCTTCAGAATTCATCCCGATCATGCGAGGCGGCTCAAGGGAACATGGTATTGAAGATCGAGGGAGAGAGAGAGAGTTATCTAGCTATCACTATGGACCGTAAGGTCCTAATGAAACTTCTCACACATAGGCATGGAGGCAACAAGGTCGATGAAGAAGCCATCGACAATGGACTCCCCACTGGTAGAGCCCCAGAACAAGCCTCCAGATTGGATCTTCACGAAACATGAACTTGTGGCGGTGAAAAAATCCTTCAAAAAAATATGGCGGAGGGTTTCAGTATTTGTAGGAATTTACGGCAGTGGAATGGATGAAAGACGATGCAGGTGGTCCCCACACTGCCTGGCGGCACGCCCTAGCCCCTGGCCGCGCCAGGTGACGGTGTGGGTCCCCTGTGGCTCCTCTCGATCTCCCCTGAAGCTTCATGTGTCCTTAGTTGCCCGAAAAAATCATATTAAATTGACAAGTCATTTTGACCTCTGTAGTTATTGATTTCCTGTAAACCCCAAAACATGCACAAAAAAAGGAATTGGCACTAGACACTAAATTAATAGATTAGTCCAGAAAAATAATATAAATTGCTATAAAAAGTATATAAAAATGATAATATAATAGCATATAACAATAAAAAATATATAGATACGTTTAGGACGTATCACCCTCCCTCCTTCCGTGAAGGCCTAGAGCTGGAGAACACTAAACACCTTACCACGGTCCACCCCATGCTACCCCTCCATTGCGCTTCTCCCGAGCCCCATCCACCGCATATCCCAGCCACCTGCAACAGCTGCTGCGACCACTGCCACCAAGCGCACCAGTATTGGCTGCCGACAGGTGTCGGCACAGAGTAGGTGTGGCCTGATCTAGCTACCCGAGACCACATTGCTATGGATTTCTCGTGTTTTATAAAAGAAGAACACATGCAAAAACATTGCAACATCTCAAGCCGTTCATGTACCACGTCGCATCCGTTTTCTGTACATGGATAACATGTGAAAGGGCCACATTACTTCAAAACTCTCATGTAGCGATTTTTTCCATGTATGCGACAAATCCCATTTGTCGCCGCAATAACCCCTGAGAAGAATCATCGCAGCATTACATCATGTGAACCATCATTGCCATACGAACACAATGTTTGCGCTAGCCCTAGGTCTGAATTAGCAGCCATGAGTCGTCCCAAGAGGTTGACTAAGCAGTAGTCCCAAGTGAAATGTTTTGGGTTAGTTTGAAAAAACAATAAGTCAAGAAAAAGATATGTGGAATTTCCGACAAGAACATAATGCATTTGTATAGTGTGAGACCGAGTAGCATCTAACAAAATAAAAAAGAGAACCTCAAATGCAATTGGAAATCTTTAACTGTGGTGCAGCCAGGACTACCTTGTTTTGCCTGTGTGCTTTACTCAACTTACGGTCAAATCGAGGTTGTGCCAGCATTTCCAGCTTTTGTCTCCACATCAAATTCAGAACCCACAAGGCCCCGGTGTGATAGAAAAATGAAAGCGAGCTGGCAATTTTAAGAAACATGGGACAGGAAAAGATGAGCAACCAATAACCAATTTTTCTTACTCACAATTTGCAATGCACACAGGCAGTCATGCAAACAAGCCAATTCTGTGGCACTTCTATATCCGGCACAAGAAGCGAACACGCATCTCTCATTCAATATACATAAAATTCAAACTGGATTCGGCTCTAAATCCACAGACCTTTTTGCTACACAAAGTGGGATTCTTTATACAACTCGACACATTTTTAATAACTATTATAAAGATCTTTAGCAGCGGCGCCAGCAACTCATGCAGAAGATTTCTTCATGGCTTTATCCAGCCTGACATTAAAGGGAGTCGAGTGCCAGTTCACCCTTCTGTCCTGCAACAAAGCATTAAGGGATAAGTATAACATTCACAATTGCAAGAAATACATGATTGCATCGGCGTGTTTAGTGCACCTCTCTGTATTTGCTTGTTGAATTGGGTATTCCATTAGTTCCTGAATCAGACCTAGAAGAACAGTACTCATTACCCTGCTTTGTGCTACTCCAGTAACTTCCCACCGTACCCAAGATCGGCACCTCTTCACGGTTATGGCTTGGAGACCTTCGTGGAGATGATGTAGCTGACGATTGCTTAAGGTCATCAACAGTCAAAGCACCCAGGACAGGCCTTTCTTGTCTGCATACAGAGGAAACTGAACGGGGGGATCTACTTTGCGCCTTATCAACTGTTGAGTTGTCTGAAGAGACCAACCATGTAGAGAGGCTTGCATCCACAGAAACTTCCCCCTTGCTAGAGTTGCTAGGGCCCATCTTTGTCTGATTTGCAACCTTACAAGTAAGGGTTGCACCTACATTTGGCACCGAGTTTACATTCTCCTTGTACAACTTCTTAACTGGTCCTGCTTGTGCCTTAACTTCCTTCCACTGTTCTCGACTCTGAACTGGGTTCAAAACAGGGCGGACGTACTGGCTTCTATCACGGTGATTGTTCCCCTGGATTAGAGGGCTTTCTTCCTGTGCAGGGGTAACACTGCTCTTGGGCACAGGGCTGCTGACATCTTGGTCATCCTGCGTATAATTAGACATTGGCAGTGAGAACAGAGACTCCTGAGACTCCTCTGGGTTCTCTTCAGTTCTTACTTCCTCCTCATCCAGCAAGTCAATCTTGCAGTCCACGAAATCCTCCTCTGCATCACTATCATCACCATAGTTGTCATCCTCACCATACTCATCTCCATTGTCATCATCACTGTCTGTACAATTCCCGTACCGATGATTCTCTGAGAACAGAACAGCCTTCTGCATGTGTTCTTCCTCTTCATCCTCCATCCACTTAACAAGCTCCGAGGGTATCTCTTCTTGGTCAGGTGACGATGTATTTTCGTATGTTGTAACATTCATGTCAAAGGTCACTTTCTTCTTGCCACCACTGCGGCTATCCTCTTCACTCACCTCCCTACACATCATGAAAGACGGCATATATTAACAGGCACATAATCTGCATAATAATTCGTACAGAAAGGATGCAACATTTCATTCATCTACCTGAGTTCCATATCAGGAGTTGAAGCAACAGCTGCTGCCACAGGTGAACATTTCACTGGGGAGAGTGGTGGTGTGAGTACCTTCTCCTGCAGCAAGGAGCGTCCAGGTGATTCCTTGTGCTCAGTCAACTCCCTGCAAAGAAACGATTAAGTAAGAAACACCACAGCAAACACAAGTCACTGAAAGAATCCGTAAACATGCACAGGCAACGTAAAGGCAGGCACACACCTCAGCTCTCTTCCGGGGAGTGATGGTGTGACTACCTTCTCCAGCAGTAAAGAGCGTGCAGGCGCTTCCTTGTGCTCGCTCAACTGCCTGCCAAGAAACAGCACAGCAAACACAAGTTACTGACAGAATCTGAAAACACGCACAGACACGTGATGGCCATCCAATGAAGGTTCCACGCACCTCAGCTCTCTTCCAGGGCTCGCGGCAGTGGCCACCTCCTCCACGACATCCGCTGTCGGCGTTGGCGGTGTCACAGTTTTCTGCTCGCTCAACTCCCTGCACATAAATCAGCAGTAAGAACGGCAACTCGCATCTGTTGGGCGCAAGCGAGCAAGTTATGCCTGTATCCATCAGTAATTCTCCTATGGTGCTTCTCTGGCATTTTAGCAAACACCAGAGCTGCAATTCTCTACTAACCAGTCATGTCATTTCTGTCGCGCACACTCACACTAGTACTCCTACATAACATGAGCATCCGAGCACAGGAGCGACCGTGAGCAAACAACGACGCAATGCAGGTTATGAGCTCACCTCGGCTCCTTTCCGGGGCTCGCGGCAGCGGCCACCTCCTCCGCAACCTCCAAGGCCAGCGGCGGCCGTGGCGGAGGCGGCGCCAGAGCTCTCGCCTCTGGCATTGGCGCCGACGCCCGCTTCACCACCACATCCGCCAGCGACGACGCCTCGCCGGCCAGAGCCACCTGCGGGGCAAACCCAGAACCGATCAGGAACGAACTCGGCGCAACCAAGGTGCCCTAGCTAGCGCAGGACGGGGCAGCCCCGAAAAACCAGGGATCTCACATGGTCCGGTCGCGGGAGCCTTGCCGGCGAGCGCCTCCGCGGCTTCCGGCGCCGGCGGTCGCCGTCGCCGCCGCCGAAGCAGGCGAGGAAGCAGCCCATGGAGGCGGAGATGCGGGGGTGGGGGTGGAGGTGGGGGTGGGCTGTGGGATTCGATTTAGTAGATGGAGTTGTTAATGGAGCGTGCTTCGGTTTGAACTGTGAGCTTTTGGGGGGATTTTTGCTGGGGGGATTTTGGTTGCGTCTCCCTTTGGATTCGTGAGGAATCTGACCGTTGTTGGGGTGGAGGCCAGGCCACTAGTGGCGCGGCGCGGCGCGGTGGTGGGTGGCTGCGCTGGTGAGTGATGGCCGATCGAGGCGTTCGAAACTTCGAAATTTATCGCTCGTGGGACCTCACGTTTCGTGCCAGTATTTTATTCGGAAGTTTGAACGGGCCAATGCTCGATCTCCAGCGCTGTTTCACTGGTGATCTCAACAAAATCATGCAGATTTTTTATGAGGTAAATACACCGAGGAGTCACAGAACTTGTATGTGATAAGTAACAGCTAGTTTGATGCATAAACTTATAAAATACATGTTTCTGACCATCAAACTTGCAGAGGGGTGTAAATGCGCATATTTTACGTACCTGGACATACTTATGGTCTGCATAGCATGCCAACATGGCTAGGGCCCATCGTCAACTGATGTTAGTACAAAGTTGAGACATTTATTTTCAAAATAAAGGGTATATATATTTGCAGAAAAACCCTTAACTTTTTTTTCCGCGTATTGAGCCCCTAAAATAAAATGAAAAAGCTAGGGCGTGGGTGAGGTTTCAAACCCACGACTGGACGCTGGTAGGCTCGCGTGTACAACTACCGGGCCGGTGATGTTTCTACTTCAGAAAGCACGCCTAGTCTTTATATCTATATCTATACCTACTAATAAAACAAGGTGTGTTTCTTCAATTTTTTCGTCTGGTCAGCATCGAATTTTTTTTTAAATCAAGGTGGTACTAAATTTTTGTGCGTCCATTAGAAAAGAAAAGCAGGTATGTCCCAAATTTTGTACGTGGACCGCGCACGCTCCAGCCCAGCAAAGCAAGCCCATAGGTTTCCTGCCCATCATTTTTTACTTTTTCCAGAATTCCGTTTTTTGTTTAAATTTTTATAAAATCAGCAGAATTTCAAATTTTTGTTCTCATTTTGAAATATGTTTGAAACTTTAAAAAAATTTCTTCTCGTTCCATTTTTTAAAACTAAGAAAATTCGCATTTTTATAAAAATGTTTACGTTTTCCAAATTTGTATTTTCAAAATATATTATATTTTAGAAAATGATACAATTTCAAAAAAATATTCATGTTTATTGAATTCTTCACAAATTTAAAGTATTGTTAGTATTAAACAACTTGTTTAAAAAATTATTTTCAATGTTCAAAACATGTTTCTATTTTCACAAATTATTCACAAATTCAAAAAAAATGTTTTCTTAAAAAGAGGTTCATGTTTTCAAAAAATGTTTATGAATTTCAAAAAACCATTTCAAGTTTTGTTCGTCCTTTTCCAAATTTAATGAAATTTTCAACAAAAAAGTGCTCGTATTTTTTAGAAAAAAAATCAGTATTTCAAAAATTGTTCACATTTGAAAGAATATTCAAAATTTCATAATTATTACTTTATTTTTTGAAAAACTCAAAAAAGATCAGAAAAATTAAAAAATGTTTCGAATGTTACGCTACATTATGTTCTTATGTTTTAGCAATTTTTTAGCAAGAGCTGTTTGTTCGAATGTCTATCAGCACGTGGTCGAGATATTGAGGTCAGGAGTCTAATCCTTCAACTCAGCTGTAGTTTTGGAATTTTATTCGTGTCTTACAAACACACGTCGTTTTGGTAACTGCCAGTGGCCTAACCCAGACATGAACTGTTGTGCATCCCACATCCCATTTGACGATTAAAGAGAATATGTTGGTTGGCTATAATTAAAAAAAATTGTAGGCACATGCCAATAAAAAGAGGATATTTTGGTCTGGTTCTGATTAAAAATCTGTAGGCAAATAAGCGCTAAAATAATTACAGAGAATAAACCCTGGTAAAGCAGGGACTACCTGGTTATGCGCTGATTATGGCAATAAAATGGGTTTCAGTGAATTAGTAATTCATCTGATTACGCCATTGTAGGAGAGAGTGGTTGAAGCAACTATGCCCCGAAGGTCACCGTGCAGCCACAAAATGAGGAGGCAACCATGACCTAGACACGGAGGCAGACCCGGAGGAAAAAAGGCACAAGTTGAGTGATGGCCACCACACCGACCAACCCCACCACTATCAAGATCTCGCGGCCAAACATGACATGCGAGAACACCGCAACCCCTTGCTCTGTCGCCCCACCGCTGCGAAGACTGTTTTGATGGACACATCAATTACCATTCCTGATATTTCTCGCAAAGAAAATCTCCCGTTGCAAAGCACGGGCATATGTGCTACTATATATATAAACACGGACCAAAAATCATGGAGGCTTTCCCGTCAAGAAAATAAAAATAAACACGGACCAAAAAATTCAAATGAAAATCTAACCTGGAAAAATGGTGCCCCACCGATCGAACATGTGACCTCGTGGTCACCCTTAACTCAGCTAATCATTACGCTACATCAACATGACATGTCTAGAAGGGATAAACATTTTTCATGTTGTTATTTCTCCTTGTTATATACTAAAGTTAGTCCAAAGTCGAGTTACTTATTTTGGGATAGAAGGAGTATAAGAAAAAAACTTATATTCTGGTGTTAGCGACATTTTAAAAAAACCATACATTACAAAAAAAGATATGTGACATCTTAAAAAATGTTTAAAAACATTTGTTGCCTTTTAAAAATGTTCACACATTTAAAAAATCATGACATTTAAAAAAAATTATATAATGTACACAATGTCCATGAAGCTTAATTTTTTCATAACATCCAAAAATATGTAACACATATTTGAAAAATGATCCAAAAACTTGAATTTGGAAAAAATGTTAATCATATGTTTAAAAAATATTAAAATATTATAAATTTTATTAGATGTACACCTGAAATGGATAATGTGTATGAAAAATATACATTCAAACTTATATTTTAAAAAATGCTATCTTGGAATATTTTTCAAAGAATATTAATCATGCTAAAAATGTATCTGATGTATACAAAAATATTAATCATGTGTTTGAAAAATGTTAATCATGTAATATTACAAGCTAACTACATCTCGAGGGAACTTTCACTATCTCAAAGAAAAACCTTCAGAAAATAAATCCATAAATATTGTTTTGTGTAGACATGATGAACTGACAAGATAAAAATGTTATTTATCCTTTTATATCATCATTTGTCCTTGTTGTCAGGATGGTTAAACCACGCGCACAGGAGAGTGGCGAGGAGGTCGAACAGTGGCATGTGTTTTTTCATTCAAAATTCCACCTGTGTAAACAAGTTTGCTCCGCAGAGGCAAGGCCCCGACACAGCATCGAGCTATGCTCACAGTGCGATGCGGTGGATGCAAGAGGAAGAAGACCTCTGCAAGCCTAAGGCTTTGAGTGCAATTTTATTTTTCTGTATGAGTGCGTCTGTAAGGTCATGTGAAGCTTAATATATGGTCTTAGGCTTTTCGCATAAAATAATATAAAATAAATTGTACTAGTATGTAAGTTGTCCAATGAAAAATAAATTGATAAATTACCTTCCTCCATCTTTACACTTGTTAAGGGTTGTTGGTTCAAATACATACAACACCCCTCTCTCCTCATTTATTCTCTGCCACATCATAACACAACCCATACAAACGAATTTTACAAACGGCTTGCCATACAAGAATTGGAGATGGCCTTATTGCGACTATAGATATCCAAAGGGGCCAAATTTCATGGGCCGACGCATTAGCTTGCGTGCCCGGCATGTCACGGGCCCAACCCGGCATAGGACTAAACCTCCCGTGCCTGTCCCGCAGCGCGACGTGTGTCGTACTAGTCCGTCGAGGAGAGGCTCGCTCATAGTTGCCATGTTTCCGGTACGGTGGGAACGAGGAACGGGAATGGGGGACGAGAGTCGGAGGCTGGAAAAAATAGGGTACAACGGGGGTGTACATCTCTAGAACAATTTTTCTAAAGCGGAAACGCGATCCAATCAATTCCGGTTCGGTACCATGGAACGAGGAACGTGAATCTTTAGGGATGTGGGGAGCAACTGGCTAGGAGGGACCGAGGGAGTACTTATACAGGGAATTGGTCGGGCTGGGAGCAACTGGCTGCATCGTCAATCCATGAAGACTAAAATAAATCATATCCTTCCCAATGAAAAATTTATTAGCAGCCTTGGAGTAATTGAAGAGCAGAACGAGGAGTTATTTAGGGGAGTGGCAAAGAACGGGGCAGAGAGTAAAACGAGGAGTTCGTGATTGATATGGCTGACCTTTTGCTTACTCGATCGATTCAAGAACCAAGACTGTCGAGTCACCGAACCTGAATCGACAATCCGGCTGCGGAAACGCCGAATCCACATCGAATCTTACCGAATCGACCCACGTTCTCGAATCTGATTTTGGGTCGATGAATCCGGATCGAGGGATGGCCCACCGTTCCCCGTTTCGTAGTGGTCGGCATTCCTACGTGCTCCGACTGATCCCCACTGGAGATTATATGAGGGGTCTTGGAAACTGTCGTGACGCTTTGGTGACGAAGGTCACCGCGGCTACTATGGGCTCGCTTATCACATGGCAAGACCTATTTAATTGTTTTCCTAATTTTTACGAGACTATTGCCCCAAAAGGCCAAAAATAAGAGAGCAACTAGTTGGCGAGCGCTTCTTCGGAAGCCTCCCAACGATCACTTAGGGGTGGGCTGTGAGCGCGTCACTTGGCGCGCTTGAAGGAAATATGCCCTAGAGGCAATAATAAAGTTATTATTTATTTCCTTATTTCATGATAAATGTTTATTATTCATGCTAGAATTGTATTAACCGGAAACATAATACATGTGTGAATACATAGACAAACAGAGTGTCACTAGTATGCCTCTACTTGACTAGCTCGTTGATCAAAGATGGTTAAGTTTCCTAGCCATAGACATGAGTTGTCATTTGATTAACGGGATCACATCATTAGGAGAATGATGTGATTGACATGACCCATTCGTTAGCTTAGCACCTGATCGTTTAGTATGTTGCTATTGCTTTGTTCATGACTTATACATGTTCCTATGACTATGAGATTATGTAACTCCCATTTGCCGGAGGAACATTTTGTGTGCTACCAAACATCACAACGTAACTGGGTGATTATAAAGGAGCTCTACAGGTGTCTCCAAAGGTAGATGTTGAGTTGGCGTATTTCGAGATTAGGATTTGTCACTCCGATTATCGGAGAGGTATCTCTGGGCCCTCTCGGTAATGCACATCACATAAGCCTTGCAAGCATTGCAACTAATGAGCTAGTTGCGAAATGATGTACTACGGAACGAGTAAAGAGACTTGCCGGTAACGAGATTGAACTAGGTATTGAGATACCGACGATCGAATCTCGGGCAAGTAACATACCGATGACAAAGGGAACAACGTATGTTGTTATGCGGTCTGACCGATAAAGATCTTCGTAGAATATGTAGGAGCCAATATGGGCATCCAGGTCCCGCTATTGGTTATTGACCGGAGACGTGTCTCGGTCATGTCTACATTGTTCTCGAACCATAGGGTCCGCACGCTTAAGGTTTCGATGACAGTTATATTATGAGTTTATGAGTTTTGATGTACCGAAGGAGTTCGGAGTCCCGGATGGGATCGGGGACATGACGAGGAGTCTCGAAATGGTTGAGACGTAAAGATCAATATATTGGACGACTATATTCGGACATCGAAAAGGTTCCGAGTGATTCCGGTATTTTCGGAGGTACCGGGGAGTTACGGGAATACGAGGAAGAAGCAATGGGCCTTGATGGGCCTTAGTGGGAAGGACCAGGAGATGGCGCGCGCCCCTCCCAAGCCCAGTCCGAATTGGACAAGGGGTTTGGGGCGCGGCCCCTCTCTCCCTTCCTTCCCCTCTTCCCCTCTTTCCCCCCTTGACCTAGTTGGACTAGGAAAGGAGGAAACCTACTCCAACTAGGAGTAGGAATCCTACTCCCTGGCGCGCCCCTCCTAGGGCCGGCCTCCTCCCCCTTGCTCCTTTATATACGGGGGCAGGGGGGCACCCCATGACACACAAGTTGATCTTCGTGATCGTTCCTTAGCCGTGTGCGGTGCCCCCCTCCACGATATTACACCTCGGTCATATTGTAGTGGTGCTTAGGCGAAGCCCTGCGACGATTGAACATCAAGATCGTCACCACGCCGTCGTGCTGACGGAACTCCTCCCCGAAGCTTTGCTGGATCGGAGCCCGGGGAGCGCCATCGAGCTGAACGTGTGCCAAGAACTCGGAGGTGCCGGAGTAACGGTGCTTGGATCAGTTGGACCGGGAAGACGTACGACTACTTCCTCTACGTTGCGTCAACGCTTCCGCTTCGGTCTACGAGGGTACGTAGACAACACTCTCCCCTCTCGTTGCTATGCATCACCATGATCTTGCGTGTGCATAGGAGTTTTTTTGAAATTACTACGTTCCCCAACCGTGGTATCAGAGCCTAGGTTTTATGGTTTGATGTTATATGCACGAGTAGAACACAAGTGAGTTGTGGGCGATATAAGTCATACTACTTACTAGCATGTCATACTTTGGTTCGGCGGTATTGTTGGATGAAGCGGCCCGGACCGACATTACGCATACGCTTACGCGAGACTGGTTCTACCGCCGTGCTTTGCACACAGGTGGCTGGCGGGTGTCAGTTTCTCCAACTTTAGTTGAACCGAGTGTGGCTATGCCCGGTCCTTGCGAAGGTTAAAACAGCACCAACTTGACAAACTATCGTTGTGGTTTTGATGCGTAGGTGAGATCGGTTCTTGCTAAGCCCGTAGCAGCCACGTAAAACTTGCAACAACAAAGTAGAGGACATCTAACTTGTTTTTGCAGGGCATGTTGTGATGTGATATGGTCAAGACGTGATGAGATATAAGTTGTTGTATAATATGATCATGTTTTGTCGAGGTTATCGGCAACTGGCCGAAGCCTTATGGTTGTCTCTATTGCATAAGATGCAAGCGCCAAATAATTGCTTTACTTTATCGCTATGCGATAGCAATAGTTGCAAGAGCAATTGTTGGCGAGACGACCATGTGACGACACATTGATATAGATCAAGATGATGGAGATCATGGTGTCATGCCGGTGATGATGGAAATCATGACGATGCTTTGGAGATGGAGATCAAAGGCACAAGACGATGATGGCCATATCATGTCACATATTTTGATTGCATGTGATGTTTATCTTTTATGCATCTTATTTTGCTTAGTTCGACGGTAGCTTTATAAGATGATCTCTCACTAAATTTCAAGATAAAAGTGTTCTCCCTGAGTGTGCACCATTGCCAAAGTTCGTCGTGCCCAGACACCACGTGATGATCGGGTGTGATAAGCTCTACGTCCATCTACAACGGGTGCAAGCCAGTTTTGCACACGCAGAATACTCGGGTTAAACTTGACGAGCCTAGCATATGCAGATATGGCCTCGGAACACGGAGACCGAAAGGTCGAGCGTGAATCATATAGTAGATATGATCAACATAATGATGTTCACCATTGAAGACTAATCCATTTCACGTGATGATCGGTTATGGTTTAGTTGATTTGGATCACGTGATCACTTAGAAGATTAGAGGGATGTCTATCTAAGTGGGAGTTCTTAAGTAATATGATTAATTGAACTTTAATTTATCATGAACTTAGTCCTGGTAGTATAAGCATATCTATGTTGTAGATCAATAGCTCGCATTGTTGCTTTCATGTGTTTATTTTGATATGTTCCTAGAGAAAATTGTGTTGAAAAGATGTTAGTAGCAATGATGCGGATTGGATCCGTGATCTGAGGTTTATCCTCATTGCTGCACAGAAGAATTATGTCCTTGATGAACCGCTAGGTGACAGACCTATTGCTGGAGCAGATACAGACGTTATGAATGTTTGGCTAGCTCAATATGATGAATACTTGATAGTTTAGTGCACCATGCTTAACGGCTTAGAATCGGGACTTTAAAGACGTTTTGAACGTCATGGACCATATGAGATGTTCCAGGAGTTGAAGTTAATATTTCAAGCAAATACCCGAGTTGAGAGATATGAAGTCTCCAACAAGTTCTATAGCTAAAAGATGGAGGAGAATCGCTCAATTAGTGAGCATGTGCTCAGATTGTCTAGGTACTACAATCGCTTGAATCAAGTGGGAGTTAATCTTCCAGATAAAATAGTGATTGACAGAATTCTTTAGTCACCATCACCAAGTTAGTAGAACTTCGTGATGAACTATAATATGCAAGGGATGATGAAAGTAATTCCCAAGCTCTTCGTGATGCTGAAATCGACGAAGGTAGAAATCAAGAAAAACATCAAGTGTTGATGGTTAACAAGACCACTAGTTTCAAGAAAAGGGCAAAGGGAAGAAGGGGAACTTCAAGAAGAACGGCAAGCAAGTTGCTGCTCAAGTGAAGAAGCCCAAGTCTGGACCTAAGCCTGAGACTGAGTGCTTCTACTGCAAAGGGACTGGTCACTAGAAGCAGAACTACCCCAAGTAATTGGTGGATAAGAAAGGATGGCAAAGTAAACAAAGGTATATTTGATATACATGTTATTGATGGGTACTTTACTAGTGTTTATAGCAACCCCTCAGTATTTGGTACTAGTTCAGTTGCTAAGATTAGTAACTCGAAACGGGAGTTGCAGAATAAACAGGGACTAGTTAAGGGTGAAGTGACGATGTGTGTTGGAAGTGGTTCCAAGATTGATATGATCATCATCGCACACTCCCTATACTTTCGGGATTAGTGTTGAACCTAAATAAGTGTTATTTGGTGTTTGCATTGAGCATGAATATGATTTGATCATGTTTATTGCAATACGGTTATTCATTTAAGTAAGAGAATAAATTGTTGTTCTGTTTACATGAATAAAACCTTATATGGTTACACACCCAATGAAAATGGTTCGTTGGATCTCGATCGTAGTGATACACATGTTCATAATATTGAAACCAAAAGATGCAAAGTTAATAATGATAGTGCAACTTATTTGTGGCACTGACGTTTAGGTCATATTGGTGTAAAGCGCATGAAGAAACTCCATGTTGATGGACTTTTGGAATCACTTGATTATGAATCACTTGATGCTTGCGAACCATGCCTTATGGGCAAGATGACTAAAACACCGTTCTCCGGAACAATGAAGCAAGCAACAGATTTTTTGGAAATCATACATACTGATGTATGTGGTCCGATGAATATTAAGGCTTGCAGCAGGCGTCATTATTTTCTGACCTTCACAGATGATTTGAGCAGATATGGGTATATCTACTTGATGAAACATAAGTCTGAAACATTTGAAAAGTTCAAAGAATTTCAAAGTGAAGTGGAAAATCATCGTGACAAGAAAATAAGGTTTCCACGATCTGATCGCGGAGACGAATATTTGAGTTACGAGTTTGGTCTTCAATTAAAACAATGTGGAATAGTTTCACAAACTCATGCCACCTGGAACACCACAGCATAATGGTGCGTCCGAACGTCATAACCGTACTTTATTGGATATAGTACAATCTATGATGTCTCTTACCGATCTACCACTATCGTTTTGGGGTTATGCATTAGAGACAACTGCATTCACGTTAAATAGGGCACCATCTAAATCCGTTGAGACGACACTATATGCAATGTGGTTTAGCAAGAAACCAAAGTTGTCGTTTCTTAAAATTTGGGGTTGTGATGCTTATGTAAAAAAGTTTCATCCTGATAAGCTCAAACCCAAATCGGAGAAATGTGTCTTCATAGGATACCCAAAGGAGACAGTTGGGTGCACCTTCTATCACAAATCCGAAGGCAAGACATTCGTTGCTGAGAATGGATACTTTCTAGAGAAGGAGTTTCTCTCGAAAGAAGTGAGTGGGAGGAAAGTAGAACTTGATAAGGTAATTGTACCTTCTCCCTTATTGGAAAATAGTTCATCATAGAAATCTGTTCCTGTGACTACTACACCAATTAGTGAGGAAGCTAATGATGATGATCATGTAACTTCAGATCAAGTTACTACCGAATCTT
This sequence comes from Aegilops umbellulata, assembly GCA_032464435.1. Classification (NCBI taxonomy): domain Eukaryota; kingdom Viridiplantae; phylum Streptophyta; class Magnoliopsida; order Poales; family Poaceae; genus Aegilops; species Aegilops umbellulata. The sequence goes on along the minus strand of CP136055.1, from coordinate 416,329,359 downwards.
GTAGGTAAACCAGAGTGAGATCCGCACCAGAGTGGTACGGTAATCCTGTTATGGAAGTCATGTTACTAGACCATGACGAACTTGCGAACTATGAGGAAGCGATGATGAGCCCAGATTCCGCAAAATGGTTTGAGGCCCTGAAATCTGAGATGGGATCCATGTATGAGAACAAAGTATGGACTTTGATGGATTTGCCCGATGATCGGCAAGCCATAGAAAATAAATGGATCTTTAAGAGGAAGACAGACGCTGATAGTAGTGTTACTATCTACAAAGCTAGAATTGTCGCAAAAAGGGTTTCGACAAGTTCAAGGTGTTGACTACGATGAGAGTTTCTCACTCGTATCTATGCTTAAGTCTGTCCGAATCATGTTAGCAATTGCCGCATTTTATGAAATCCGGCAAATGGATAAACAAAACTGCATTCCTTAATGGATTTATTAAAGAAGAGTTGTATACGATGCAACTAGAAGGTTTTGTCGATCCTAAAGGTGTTAACAAAATATGCAAGCTCCAGCGATCCATCTATGGACTGGTGCAAGCATCTCGGAGTTGGAATATACGCTTTGATAAGTTTATCAAAGCATATAGTTTTATACAGACTTGCGGTGAAGCCTGTATTTACAAGAAAGTGAGTGGGAGCACTACAACATTTCTGATAAGTATATGTAAATGACATATTGTTGATCGGAAATAATGTAGAATTATTCTACGAAGCATAAAGGAGTATTTGAAAGGAGTTTTTCGAAGAAGGACCTCGGTAAAGCTGCTTACATATTAAGCATCAAGATCTATGGAGATAGATCAAGACGCTTGATAAGTTTTCAATGAGTACATACCTTGACAAGATTTTGAAGTATTTCAAAATGGAACAGTCAAAGAAAGAGTTCTTGCCTGTGTTACAAGGTGTGAAGTTGAGTAAAGACTCAAAGCCCGACCACGGCAGAAGATAGAAAGAGAATGAAAGTCATTCCCTATGCCTCAGTCATAGGTTCTATAAAGTATGTCATGCTGTGTACCAGAACTATTGTATACCCTACACTGATTTTGGCAAGGGAGAACAATAGTGATCTAGGAGTAGATCATTGGACAGCGGTCAAAATTATCCTTAGTGGAATAAGGATATGTTTCTCGATTATGGAGGTGACAAAATGTTCGTCGTAAAGGGTTACGTCGATGCAAGTTTTGACACTGATCTAGATGACTCTAAGTCTCAATCTGGATACATATTGAAAGTGGGAGCAATTGGCTAGAGTAGCTCCGTGCAGAGTATTGTTGACATAGAAATTTGCAAAATACTTACGGATCTGAATATGACAGACCAGTTGACTAAAATTATCTCACAAGCAAAACATGATCACACCTTAGTGCTCTTTGGGTGTTAATCACATAGCAATGTGAACTAGATTACTGACTCTAGTAAACCCTTTTGCTGTTGGTCACATATCGATGTGAACTATGGGTGTTAATCACATGGTGATGTGAACTATTGCTGTTAAATCACATGGCGATGTGAACTAGATTATTGACTCTAGTGCAAGTGGGAGACTGAAGGAAATATGCCCTAGAGGTAATAATAAAGTTATTATTTATTTCCTTATTTCATGATAAATGTTTATTATTCATGCTAGAATTGTATTAACCGGAAACATAATGCATGTGTGAATACATAGACAAACAGAGTGTCACTAGTATGCCTCTACTTGACTAGCTCGTTGATCAAAGATGGTTAAGTTTCCTAGCCATAGACATGAGTTGTCATTTGATTAACGGTATCACATCATTAGGAGAATGATGTGATTGACATGACCCATTCGTTAGCTTAGCACCTGATCGTTTAGTATGTTGCTATTGCTTTGTTCATGACTTATACATGTTCCTATGACTATGAGATTATGTAACTCCCATTTGCCGGAGGAACATTTTGTGTGCTACCAAACATCACAACGTAACTGGGTGATTATAAAGGAGCTCTACAGGTGTCTCCAAAGGTAGATGTTGAGTTGGCGTATTTCGAGATTAGGATTTGTCACTCCGATTGTCGGAGAGGTATCTCTGGGCCCTCTCGGTAATGCACATCACATAAGCCTTGCAAGCATTGCAACTAATGAGCTAGTTGCGAGATGATGTACTACGGAACGAGTAAAGAGACTTGCCGGTAACGAGATTGAACTAGGTATTGAGATACCGACGATCGAATCTCGGGCAAGTAACACACCGATGACAAAGGGAACAACGTATGTTGTTATGCGGTCTGACCGATAAAGATCTTCGTAGAATATGTAGGAGCCAATATGGGCATCCAGGTCCCGCTATTGGTTATTGACCGGAGACGTGTCTCGGTCATGTCTACATTGTTCTCGAACCATAGGGTCCGCACGCTTAAGGTTTCGATGACAGTTATATTATGAGTTTATGAGTTTTGATGTACCGAAGGAGTTCGGAGTCCCGGATGGGATCGGGGACATGACGAGGAGTCTCGAAATGGTTGAGACGTAAAGATCAATATATTGGACGACTATATTCGGACATCGAAAAGGTTCCGAGTGATTCCGGTATTTTTGGAGGTACCGGGGAGTTACGGGAATACGAGGAAGAAGCAATGGGCCTTGATGGGCCTTAGTGGGAAGGACCAGGAGATGGCGCGCGCCCCTCCCAAGCCCAGTCCGAATTGGACAAGGGGTTTGGGGCGCGGCCCCTCTCTCCCTTCCTTCCCCTCTTCCCCTCTTTCCCCCCTTGACCTAGTTGGACTAGGAAAGGAGGAAACCTACTCCAACTAGGAGTAGGAATCCTACTCCCTGGCGCGCCCCTCCTAGGGCCGGCCTCCTCCCCCTTGCTCCTTTATATACGGGGGCAGGGGGGCACCCCATGACACACAAGTTGATCTTTGTGATCGTTCCTTAGCCGTGTGCGATGCCCCCCTCCACGATATTACACCTCGGTCATATTGTAGCGGTGTTTAGGCGAAGCCCTGCGACGGTGGAACATCAAGATCGTCACCACGCCGTCGTGCTGACGGAACTCCTCCCCGAAGCTTTGCTGGATCGGAGCCCGGGGAGCGTCATCGAGCTGAACATGTGCCAAGAACTCGAAGGTGCCGGAGTAATGGTGCTTGGATCGGTTGGACTGGGAAGACGTACGACTACTTCCTCTACGTTGCGTCAACGCTTCCGCTTCGGTCTACGAGGGTACGTAGACAACACTCTCCCCTCTCGTTGCTATGCATCACCATGATCTTGCGTGTGCGTAGGATTTTTTTTGAAATTACTACGTTCCCCAACAGCGCTCTCAGCCGCCGCCACATGTCGCGCTCTGGGCGGTCCCTCCGAATTTTTATTTATTTTTCTGCACCTATTTTCGGCTTTTAAAACGAATTCCCCCTTTTTCCAAGCTTTTGTTTTTCCACCGATCTTTCTTAGCTTTTGGACAAAATAAAATTTAAAAAAATTGCATGAAAAAACATGTTTTTTCGCGAGAGGCACGACCATGCCTCTCGGAAACGGGGAAAAATGTGTTTTCTATTTTTTTTCCTTCCATCGTGCCTCTCGGAAACGGAAAAAAGAAAGTGTTTTCTGTTTTTTTCTTCTGCAAGAGGCACGGTTTTGCTTCCGGAAAAGGCACGGTTGTGCTTTCGCGAGAGGCACGACCATGCCTCCCGAAAACAGAAAAAAATGTGTTTCTATTTCTTTCCTTCCGTGAGAGGCACATTGTTGCTTCCGCGAGAGGTACGTCCGTGCTTCTCGGAAACAAAAAAATGCGTTTTCTATTTATTTTTCCTTTTGTGAGAGGCACGGTTTTGCTTCCGCGAGATGCATGGTTGTACTTTCGCGAGAGGCACGGCCGTGGCTCTTTCAGAAAGGAAAAAAATGTGCTCTCGGTTCAGTTTTTCCTCCATTTTTTTATAACAAAAAAGTTTAGCAAAATCTATCAATACGGGGTCTAGTTTTGAAGACCTCGACGCGAGGAATCCAATGATGAAAACGGTTCAAGATTTGTACGCACGGTTTAAGAGATAAAACATCTTGAATAAACAAATGTACGAAAAAAGTGAAAACTCACATGTTGTGATAAGTGACGCTCATGCAGTGCGTCACTTATCGCAACCTGAGGGGGTGGAAGTGATCTTTGAAAGGACTACTCCTTAATTAATGATTTCACAAAACAACCCAAAGGTCAAAAAAGCACATAGGCCAGCCTACACACATGTTGTGTCGAGCCTGCCCATTCAGTTAATGTGGCGTCCATGTCCCATCTGCCGTGTCGTACCAGGCCCATTTACGGTTGTGCTGGGCCGGGACTGCAACCACCATTGCCGCGGCCAGGCCCCAGGCCAACCAAAACCGACTGATAATCCCCCACGTCCTCGTCTCCATTCTTCTTTCTTCGTCATGCTCTGCTGTCAGTGGGTGGTACTGGCGGGGATTCGGTTGGATCATCGACGACCATCTTCGGGAGCAGGCGCGACCGGCTGCTGGTTCACCAATCCCCACTCCTCGCGCTGATATCGCCTAACTAGTCTTTCAATCGTCGCATAAGTGATAGAGACAACTCCCAATGACGAAGAAGATTCACATTTTGTGGGATAACTGGTATACAAATTCAACATTTTTGGAATGCTGGTTCAACATTTCCCAAATACTTGTTCGACACTTTTCAAATACTTGATCAACATTGTGACGCCCCCGATTCAATCGTACACTAATCATGCACGCAAATGTGTACGATCAAGATCAGGGACTCACGGGAAGATATCACAACACCACTCTACAAATAAAAAAGTCATACAAGCATCATAATACAAGCCAAGGGGCCTCGAGGGCTCGAATACAAGTGCTCGATCATAGACGAGTCAGCGGAAGCAACAATATCTGAGTACAGACATAAGTTAAACAAGGTTGCCATAAGATGGCTAGCACAAACGGGGATACAGATCGAACGAGGCGCAGGCCTCCTGCCTGGGATCCTCCTAAGCTACTCCTGGTCGTCGTCAGCGGGCTGCACGTAGTAGTAGGCACCTCCAGTGTAGTAGGAGTCGTTGTCAACGGTGGCGTCTGGATCCTGGGCTCCATCACCTGGTCGCAGCAATCGGGTAGAAGGGAAAGGGGAAAAGAGGGAGAGAAGCAACTGTGAGTACTCATCTAAAGTACTCGCAAGCAAGGAGCTATACTACATATGCATGGATATATGTGGAAAGGGCCATATCAGTGGGCTAAACTGCAGAATGCCAGAATAAGAGGGGAATAGCTAGTCTTATCGAAGACTACGCTTCTGGTCGCCTCCGTCTTGCAGCAGGTAGAAGAGAGTAGACTGAAGTCCTCCAAGTAGCATCGCATAGCATAATCCCACCTGGCAATCCCCTCCTCGATGCCCTGTTGGAGAGCAATCACCGGGTTGTATCTGGCACTTGGAAGGGTGTGTTTTATTAAGTATCCAGTTCTAGTTGTCATAAGCTCAAGGTACAACTCTGGGTCGTCCTTTTACCGAGGGACACGGCTATTCGAATAGATTAACTTCCCTGCAGGGGTGCACCACATAGCCCAACACGCTTGATCCCATTTGGCCGGACACACTTTCCTGGGTCATGCCCGGCCTCAGAAGATCAACACGTCGCAGCCCCACCTAGGCACAACAGAGAGGTCAGCATGCCAGTCTAAACCTAAGCGCGCAGGGGTCTGGGCCCATCGCCCTGAGCACACCTGCACGTTGCGTACGCGGCCGGAGAGCAGACCTAGCAACCTCCATTACAGAGGAAGTCACGTTACGCGGTCCAACCCGGCGCGCGCCGCTCAGTCCCTGACGTAACGAAGGCTTCGGCTGATACCACGACGTCGGGATACCCATAACTACTCCCGCATAGATGGTTAGTGCGTATAGACCAAATGGCCAGACTCAGATCAAATACCCAGATCTCGTTAAGCGTGTTAAGTATCCGCGAACGCCGACCAGGGCCAGGCCCACCTCTCTCCTAGGTGGTCTGAAGCTGCCCTGTCGCTCCGCCACAAAGTAACAGTCGGGGGCCGTCGGGAACCCAGGCCCACCACTACCTGGGTGGAACCACCTGCCCCTTCAGCCCCCATCTCCGAACAGTATCACAGGTAATGTAGCAGTGTAAAATATATAGTATATGCCCGCGATCACTTCCCGAAGTGATCACGGCCCAGTAGTATAGCATGGCAGACGAACAAGAGTGTAGGGCCACTGATGGAACACTAGCATCCTATACTAAGCAGTAGGATAGCAGGTAAAGGTAACAACAGTAGTAGCAAGGACAGGCTATGCAGCAGTATAGGATTAACTGAAAGCAGTAACATGCTACACTACTCTAATGCAAGCAGTATAGAGAAGAGTAGGCGATATCTGGTGATCAAGGGGGGGGGGTGGGGCTTGCCTGGTTGCTCTGGCAAGAGAGAGGGGTTGTCAACTCCGTAGTCGTACTGGGTAGCAGCGGCGTCGGTCTCGGTGTCTAGCGGAAGAAGAGGGGGGAAGAAACAATGAATACAATGCAAACATATGCATAACGATGCATGACAAGACAAGTAACGGTGCTAGGGGTGCCCTAACGCGGTATGTGGTGATACCGGTGAAGGGGGGAAACATCCGGGAAAATATCCCCGGTGTTTCGCGTTTTCGGGCAGAGGAGACGGAGGGGGAAAGTTGCGAGTTCGATATGTTAGGGGGGTGTGGCAGACGAACGGGTTGCGTATCCGGAATCGTCTCGTCGTTCTGAGCAACTTTCATGTACAAAACATTTTCATCTGAGCTACGGTTTATTTTATATGATTTTTCAAAGTTTAAATGAATTCTTAAATTTCCTGGATATAAATTAATTCGAAAATCATTTAATGTTAAATGCTAAGTGTACACAGAAATGTACATAGCAGCGTGCTTGTGAGGTTGACAATGGGACCCAGAGGTGTGCTGAGTCAGCAGTCAAAGTCAATGTTGACCAGTCAACCGATTTATTTAGATGGATTTATATATTGGTGGGGCCAGCATGTAATAGGAACAAGTTATATCAAAGGTTATTTAAGAGGGGGTCCCACATGTCATAGAGTATAACTAAATTAAACCTAAACATAAAATTAAACTAACAGTGGGGGGCCCTTGGCTTAAGTGGAGATTAGCCCCCCTCCTAATCTAAACTCGGGCTGGTCTCAGAGGCCGGGCACGCACGCGGCCTCACAGAGGAGGGCCGGCGGCCACGGCGGGAAGCTCCGGCAGTGGCGGCCGAGCAAGGAGCAGCAGCGGCCGCAGCTCAACAGCAACGAGCAGCAGGGCAGGCACGCAGCAGCACAAGCGGCGGTTGCACACACGAGGGGGGCGGCAGAGGCGGCATGGGCATGGCACGGGCGCAGCCAGGCCACGGCCAGAGGCGACGCCGGGCGCGCGGGACGCGGCCTGCAGGCTGCGGGTGAAGAAGGACGCGGCTAGGCGGAGGCAAATCCACGGCGGGCAGGGGCTCGCGGCCTGGGGCGCTGGGGAGCCCGACGGAAGTGGGGATCCGGCCATGGCGGACAGCGGCGCGCGGGGGCATCTACGGCGACGAATCAAGACGAGGGACAATGGGGAAATGGAGGGGAGCTCACAGCGGAGTTGTAGGGCAAGTCAGTGGGCTCGGGGATGCGTCGAGGACGACGAATTGATGACGAAGTTGTGCGGCGGCCGACGGGGAAGAAGATGAAGCAGGCGTCGTTGATGGGGCCTCCCGTCTTCGATCTAGCACCGTAGTCCACGTAGGGGGCACGCACTTCCTCCTGGACAGGATGGTGCAGCTGGAGGCGGCCCGGGGGGGCGCGGTGGTTGCGTTCGGTGAGCTGGGAGGAGCAGGGAGAGTGGAATAGGGCGAGGCAGATCTGGGCGAGGCGAGAGGGGGGTATCGGGCGGCTAGGGTTCCAGGGGAAGGAGAGCGGGAGCTGGGGGTTCTTATCCACTCGCCGGCGCCAGCGAGCTGGTCCGGCGGGGCTCCTCCCCTGTAGCGACGCGCCTAAGGAACAGGACGAGCGACCGGGTGTGGGGGGGGGGGGGGGTGGGTCACTGGACTGAGCTAGCTGGGCCGGTTCGGCTGGCTAGGCCCGAGGGCAGGGGTCTTCCCCCTTTTTTTGCCTTTCTCTTTTTTATAAACTTTTTTCTTTTTGTTACTAATTATGTTAGTTTTATAAATTATAAAATTAGTTCCTAAAATAGTATTACTACTTATTCTAATGCCACAATAACTTGGGCACCCAAACAAATTAGTTTAACATTTTATATATTATAAAATGAATTTAATTATTGGTTTTAGCTATTGTTTATTTACTTTAGAGCATTCAGTTATTTTATAAAATTGTGGTTTCTCCACCATAATTACCTATGCAATATTTGGTTCACTCCGAACATTTTAGTTTTAATATTTGAAAACTTTTATTGTTTGCTTGATTTTGAATTTGAATTTGAATCGGTTTCGAACTAACGTGAGATTAGCAACAGTAATTGAAGTGATGTGGCACCATTAGCAGAGAATTACTGTAGCTTAATTATCCGGGCGTCACAATTCTCCTCCACTACAAGAAATCTCGTCCCGAGATTTTAAGAGGTGGTGTAAGGGGCAAAGATCTGGTTACGAAATTCTAACGAAATTTCTCGGTCCTAGTTGCACTTCTCGAAGACGTCGATCCATTACATTGACGTCTTCATTTCTCTGCTTTAGGTCATCATGATGAAGTTGTCGTCCTTTCCTTCAGGATCTTCACCGTACTTACTAAAGGGTAAGAAGGGAAAACTCTATAAGGACGGATTCTAACAAGATCGAGCGTCAGACGGTCAATATCAGGGGAAGAAGCATAAGTATCTCACGAATCGAAACTTAAGAAGATATCGAGAGTAAAGTAAGAAGGTACCATGATGGGTTTCAAGCGGGTAGGCAATCGTTCGATGCCTGAAACAAAGTGTGAAAGGGGTTCAGAGCAACGAGAATAAGTATTGCGTCTGATACCCGAATAGATAACTTGGTAGGTGGCCCATGAGTTACATAAGAAGTCAAGCACGAGGAATAACTTTGGAAACAAGGGCGTACATGAGAGTCTGGTTTCGATCCTGTGGAACTATGGGTTATGAGCCATCCATGTGGGGTAAAAGTAGGAAGGGCGGTGATGCCTTGCACGATCATGTAGATAAGGCATGTCAGAGGGTAGCCTGCCAGTTGTGTTGGCAACAACGTCGGTACCAAGGGCGAGGGACGAAGAGAACCATTTTCCTGCTCGTTGAAACGAGGCAGACCAATAGGCAAAATTCTCATCCATCGGTGGTTACCGGAATGTCATCAACAATAGTAACACAGTCTTACTGACACAGTTGTACACCAAGGTGTTTACATAAGCAGAGAATATTACTTCTTAGATCATATAGATCACAAGGAAGGTTAAACAAATCAATGGAAGGAAAATGTGATCATCAGATCAAACAAAACAATGGAAAGGATAATGTGTTTGACACATATACCAGGGGTATACCCTTCCCAAGGACAAGCAGAGCATGATATCCATGACATGATATAATTTAGAAAACCTTTTAGGTAGGGGAGAGAAATTTCATGACATTACCCATACAACGGTGTTTGGATAATTGAGCAGGAAACATTTAGCATTTGGCTTCAAATGTTCTTGATGAAAATCAGAGTACCATATACATGCTTCGAGATAGCCTCGACATGGTCATCAGGTGAAGATCAGACCTTGGAAACACAAAGGATCCATCAAGAATAACTTGTAGAATAAGTCTTACAATTTCCTCAGGGAAGAATTGGATAACCTTGCTAAAAAGGAAACAATAACAATAGGTCCTCCGACCAGGTGTGCTAGGCACGACATCACCTTACCGGGTCATATTAAGACCAATGTTATAACTCTTGGAAATATGTTCCCACCATCATATCTGACTGAGATTCAGATCTGATTGGTGTCAGGATACCTCAGACTCAAGATGCCTGAGAAGAAAAGGTGGAAAACAAATTGACGAGATGACATTGTAAGATTCTCGGGAAATGTACTATGGAAGGAAATTTCAGAACAAGAGCTCATCATTAAACCAATGAAGTAATAAGGAGGTAGTCAATGAACTTAGTGACAATTCATCGAGAGTTCGAAAGGATGGGTTTCCACAATTATGTGAACAAGGAGATAACATTTGTCAGATCAGATGATATAATGATGTATGCTCGAGGAAAGCATACACCATTGAACATTGATTGAAAGGTGCACCCGAAAGATGGGCTTAGGTAGCATGATCAACGTTAGAAAATGTTGACGATGATCATGATCTGGGTTTACGCAGACTTATGGAGAAGCCTGCGTTTACAAGAAAGTGAGTGGGAGCTCTGTAGCATTTCTCATATTATATGTAGACGACATACTTTTGATGGGAAATGATATAGAACTCTTGGACATCATTAAGGCCTACTTGAATAAAAGTTTTTCAATGAAGGACCTTGGAGAAGCTGCTTATATATTAGGCATCAAGATCTATAGAGATAGGTCAAGACGCCTCATAGGTCTTTCACAAAGCACATACCTTGATAAGATATTGAAGAAGTTCAATATGGATCAATCTAAGAAAGGGTTCTTACCTGTGTTACAAGGTGTGAAATTGAGCTCAGCTCAATGTCCGACCACGGCAGAAGATATAGAAGAGATGAGTGTCATCCCCTATGCCTCAGCCATAGGTTCTATTATGTATGCCATGCTGTGTACCAGACCTGATGTAAACCTTGCCGTAAGTTTGGTAGGAAGGTACCAAAGTAATCCCGGCAAGGAACACTGGACAGCGGTCAAGAATATCCTGAAGTACCTGAAAAGGACTAAGGAAATGTTTCTCGTTTATGGAGGTGACGAAGAGCTCGTCGTAAAGGGTTACGTCGACGCTAGCTTCGACACAGATCTGGATGACTCCAAGTCACAAACCGGATACATGTATATTTTGAATGGTGGGGCAGTAAGCTGGTGCAGTTGCAAGCAGAGCGTCGTGGCGGGATCTACATGTGAAGCGGAGTACATGGCAGCCTCTGAGGCAGCACATGAAGCAATTTGGGTGAAGGAGTTCATCACCGACCTCGGAGTCATACCCAATGCGTCGGGGCCAATCAAACTCTTCTGTGACAACACTGGAGCTATTGCACTTGCCAAGGAGCCCAGGTTTCACAAGAAGACCAGGCACATCAAGCGTCGCTTCAACTCCATTCGTGAAAATGTTCAAGATGGAGACATAGAAATTTGTAAAGTGCACACGGATCTGAATGTCGCAGATCCGTTGACTAAACCTCTCCCTAAGGCAAAACATGATCAACACCAGAACTCTATGGGTGTTCGATTCATTACAATGTAACTAGATTATTGACTCTAGTGCAAGTGGGAGACTGTTGGAAATATGCCCTAGAGGCAATAATAAAAGCATTATCATTATATTTCCTTATTCATGATAATTGTCTTTATTCGTGCTATAATTGTGTTATCCAGAAATCGTAATACATGTGTGAATAACAGACAACAACGTGTCCCTAGTAAGCCTCTAGTTGACTAGCTCGTTGATCAATAGATAGTCATGGTTTCCTGACTATGGGCATTGGATGTCAATGATAACGAGATCACATCATTAGGAGAATGATGTGATGGACGAGACCCAATCCTAAACATAGCATAAGATCGCATAGTTCGTTTGCTAGAGTTTTCCAATGTCAAGTATCCTTTCCTTAGACCATGAGATCGTGTAACTCCCGGATACCGTAGGAGTGCTTTGGGTGTGCCAAACGTCACAACGTAACTGGGTGACTATAAAGGTATACTACGGGTATCTCTGAAAGTGTCTGTTGGGTTGACACGGATCGAGACTGGGATTTGTCACTCCGCTTGACGGAGAGGTATCATCGGGCCCTCTCGGTAATGCATCATCATAATGAGCTCAATGTGATCAAAGTGTTTGATCACGGGATCATGCATTACGGTACGAGAAAAGTGGCTTGCCGGTAACGAGATTGAACGAGGTATTGGGATACCGACGATCGAATCTCGGGCAAGTAAAATACCGATTGACAAAGGGAATCGTATACGGGATTAATTGAATCCTCGATATCGTGGTTCATCCGATGATATCATCGTGGAGCATGTGGGAGCCAACATGGGTATCCAGATCCCGCTGTTGGTTATTGCCCGAGAGCCGTCTCGGTCATGTCTGCATGTCTCCCGAACCTGTAGGGTCTACACACTTAAGGTTCGGTGACGCTAGGGTTGTGAAGATATGTATATGCAGTAACCCGAATGTTGTTCGGAGTCCCGGATGAGATCCCGGACGTCACGAGGAGTTTCGGAATGGTCCGGAGGTAAAGAATTATATATAGAAAGTGTTGTTTTGGCCATCGGGACAAGTTTCGGGGTTATCGGTATTGTACCGGGACCACCGGAGGGTCCCGGGGGGTCCACCGGGTGGGGCCACCTGCCTCGGGGGGCCACATGGGCTCTAGGGGTGTGCCTTGGCCTACATGGGCCAAGGGGAACCAGCCCCTAGAGGCCCATGCGCCTAGGGTGGGGGAAACCCTAAAGGGGGGGCGCCCCCTTGCTTGGGGGGCAAGCCCCACCCCTTGGCCGCCGCCCCCCTAGGAGATTGCATCTCCTAGGGCCGCCCCCCCCCCTAGGGGGCTATATAAAAGGGGGAGGGGAGGGGGGCAGCCGCAACCCTTTCTCCTGGCGCCTCCCTCTCCCTCTCCAACATCTCCTCCTCCTCCGTAGAGCTCGGCGAAGCCCTGCCGGAGTACTGCAGCTCCACCATCACCACGCCGTCATGCTGCTGCTGGAGCCATCTTCCCCAACCTCTCCTTTGCCTTGCTGGATCAAGAAGAAGGAGACGTTACGCTGACCGTACGTGTGTTGAACGCGGAGGTGCCGTCCTTTCGGTGCTAGGATCTCCGGTGATTTGGATCACGTCGTGTACGACTACCTCATCCCCGTTCGTTGAACGCTTCCGCTCGCGATCTACAAAGTGGTATGTAGATGCAATCTCTCTCCCATGACTCGTTGCTAGATGAACTCATAGATGGATCTTGGTGAAACCGTAGGAAAATTTTTGTTTTCTGCAACGTTCCCCAACAGTGGCATCATGAGCTAGGTCTATGCGTAGTTCTTCTTGCGCGAGTAGAACACAATTTGTTGTGGGCGTAGATTTGTCAACTTTTCTTGCCGCTACTAGTCTTATCTTGCTTCAGCGGTATTGTGGGATGAAGCGGCCCGGACCAACCTTACACGTACTCTTACGTGAGACCGGTTCCACCGACTAACATGCACTAGTTGCATAAGGTGGCTGGCGGGTGTCTGTCTCTCCCACTTTAGTTGGAGCGGATTCGATGAAAAGGGTCCTTATGAAGGGTAAATATAAGTTGACAAATCACATTGTGGCTTTCACATAGGTAAGAAAACGTTCTTGCTAGAACCCTAATTCAGCCACGTAAAACTTGCAACAACAATTAGAGGACGTCTAACTTGTTTTTGCAGCAAGTGCTTTGTGGTATGATATGGCCAAAGTTGTGATGAATGATGAATGATCTATATGTGATGTATGAGATGTTCATGCTATTGTAATAGGAATCACGACTTGCATGTCGATGAGTATGACAACCGGCAGGAGCCATAGGAGTTGTCTTTATTTTTTGTATGACCTGCGTGTCATTGAGAAACGCCATGTAAATTACTTTACTTTATTGCTAAACACGTTAGCCATATTAGTAGAAGTAATAGTTGGCGAGCAACTTCATGGAGACACGATGATGGAGATCATGATGATGGAGATCATGGTGTCAAGCCGGTGACAACATGATCATGGAGCCCCAAGATGGAGATCAAAGGAGCTATGTGATATTGGCCATATCATGTCACGTTTATTATTTGATTGCATGTGATGTTTATCATGTTTTGCATCTTGTTTACTTAGAATGACGGTAGTAAATAAGATGATCCCTCATAATAATTTCAAGAAGTGTTCCCCCTAACTGTGCACCGTTGCGACAGTTCGTTGTTTCGAAGCACCACGTGATGATCGGGTGTGATAGATTCTAACGTTCACATACAACGGGTGTAAGACAGATTTACACATGCAAACACTTAGGTTGACTTGACGAGCCTAGCATGTACAGACATGGCCTCGGAACACAGAAGACCGAAAGGTCGAGCATGAGTCGTATGAAGATATGATCAACATGTAGATGTTCACCAATGTTGACTAGTCCGTCTCACGTGATGATCGGACACGGCCTAGTTGACTTGGATCATGTAATACTTAGATGACTAGAAGAGGGATGTCTATCTAAGTGGGAGTTCATTAAATAATTTGATTAAATGAACTTTATTATCATGAACTTAGTCTAAAATATTTACAATATGTCTTGTAGATCAAATGGCCAACGTAGTCCTCAACTTCAACGCGTTCCTAGAGAAAACCAAGCTGAAAGACGATGGCAGCAACTATACGGACTGGGTCCGGAACCTGAGGATCATCCTCATAGCTGCCAAGAAAGATTATGTCCTACGAGCACCGCTGGGTGACGCACCTATTCTCCCTGCAGAACAAGACGTTATGAACGCTTGGCAGTCACGTTCCGATGATTACTCCCTCGTTCAGTGCGGCATGCTTTACAGCTTAGAGCCGGGGCTCCAAAAGCGTTTTGAGAGACATGGAGCATATGAGATGTTCGAAGAGCTGAAAATGGTTTTCCAAGCTCATGCTTGGGTCGAGAGATATGAAGTCTCCGACAAATTCTTTAGCTGTAAGATGGAGGAAAATAGTTGTGTCAGTGAACACATAGTCAAGATGTCTGGGTTGCACAACCACTTGACTCAACTGGAAGTTAATCTCCCGGATGAAGCGGTCATTGACAGAATCCTCCAGTCGCTTCCACCTAGCTACAAGAGCTTTGTGATGAACTACAATATGCAGGGGATGGTAAAGACCATTCCTGAGGTATATGCTATGCTGAAATCAGCAGAGGTAGAAATCAAGAAGGAGCATCAAGTGTTGATGGTGAATAAAACCACTAAGTTCAAGAAGGGCAAGGG
This sequence comes from Aegilops umbellulata, assembly GCA_032464435.1. Lineage (NCBI taxonomy): Eukaryota > Viridiplantae > Streptophyta > Magnoliopsida > Poales > Poaceae > Aegilops > Aegilops umbellulata. The sequence continues at coordinate 416,314,291 of CP136055.1, read as the reverse complement.
TAAAAAGAACTTCAAGAAGGACGACAAGGAAGTTGCCGCGCCCGGTAAGCAAGTTGCCGGGAAGAAGCCAAAGAATGGACCCAAGCCCGAGACTGAGTGTTTTTATTGCAAGGGAAGTGGTCACTGGAAGCGGAACTGCCCCAAATACTTAGCGGACAAGAAGGCCGGCAAAACAAAAGGTATATGTGATATACATGTAATTGATGTGTACCTTACCAGTACTCGTAGTAGCTCTTGGGTATTTGATACCGGTGCAGTTGCTCACATTTGTAACTCAAAGCAGGAGCTGCGGAATAAACGGAGACTGGCGAAGGACGAGGTGACGATGCGCGTCGGGAATGGTTCCAAGGTCGATGTGATCGCCGTCGGCACGCTACCTCTACATTTACCTACGGGATTAGTTTGTAGACCTCAATAATTTTTTTTTAGTGCCAAGTTTGAGCATGAACATTGTGTCTGGATCTCGTTTAGTTCGAGATGGCTACTCATTTAAATCTGAGAATAATGGTTGTTCTATTTATATGAGAGATATGTTTTATGGTCATGCTCCAATGGTTAATGGTTTATTCTTAATGAATCTCATACGTGATGATACACATATTCATAGTGTGAATACCAAAAGAGTTAAAGTTGATAACAATAGTCCCACATATTTGTGGCACTGCCGCCTTGGTCACATAGGTGTCAAACGCATGAAGAAGCTCCATGCATTAGAGTCTCTTGATTATGAATCATTTGACACGTGCGAACCATGCCTCATGGGTAAAATGACCAAGACTCTGTTCTCAGGAACAATGGAGTGATCAACCTACTTATTGGAAATCATACATACCGATGTGTGCGGTCCAATGAGTGTTGAGGCTCGCGGTGGCTATCGTTATGTTCTCACCCTCACTGATGACTTGAGTAGATATGGGTATATCTACTTAATGAAACACAAGTCTGAGACCTTTGAAAAGTTCAAAGAATTTTAGAGTGAGGTTGAAAATCAACGTAATAGAAAGATCAAGTTTCTACGATCAGATCCTGGAGGAGAATACTTGAGTCACGATTTTGGCACACACTTAAGAAAATGTGGAATAGTTTCACAACTCACGCCGCCTGGAACACCTCAGCGTAATGGTGTGTCCGAACGTCGTAATCGCACTCTATTAGATATGGTGCGATCTATGATGTCTCTTGCCGATTTACCGCTATCTTTTTGGGGCTATGCTTTAGAGACTGCCGCATTCACTTTAAATAGGGCTCCGTCGAAATCCCTTGAGACGACACCGTATGAATTATGGTTTGGGAACAAACCTAAGCTGTCGTTTCTAAAAGTTTGGGGATGCGATGCTTATGTCAAGAAACTTCAACCTGAAAAGCTCGAACCCAAGTCGGAAAAAATGCGTCTTCATAGGATACCCTAAAGAAACTGTTGGGTATACCTTCTACCTCAGATCCGAAGGCAAGATCTTTGTTGCCAAGAATGGATCCTTTCTAGAGAAAGAGTTTCTCTCGAAAGAAGTAAGTGGGAGGAAAGTAGAACTTGATGAAGTGTTACCTCTTGAACCGGAAAATGGCAAAACTCAAGAAAACGTTCCAGAGGTGCCTGCACCGACTAGAGAGGAAATTAATGATGATGATCAAGATACTTCTAATCAAGCTCCTACTGAAATTCGAAGGTCCACAAGGACACGTTCCGCACCAGAGTGGTACGGCAACTCTGTCTTGGAAATCATGTTGTTAGACAACGGTGAACCTTCGAACTATGAGGAAGCAATGGTGGGCCCGCATTCTGACAAATGGCTAGAAGCCATGAAATCCGAGATAGGATCCATGTATGAAAATGAAGTATGGACTTTGACTGACTTGCCAGTTGAGCGGCGAGCCATAGAAAATAAATGGATCTTTAAGAAGAAGACAGACGCGGATGGTAATGTGACCATCTATAAAGCTCGGCTTGTCGCTAAGGGTTATCGACAAGTTCAAGGAATTGACTACGATGAGACTTTATCACCGGTAGCGAAGCTGAAGTCCGTCCGAATCATGTTAGCAATTGCCGCATTCTACGATTATGAAATATGGCAAATGGACGTCAAAACGGCATTCCTTAATGGTTTCCTTAAGGAAGAATTGTATATGATGCAGCCGGAAGGTTTTGTCGATCCTAAGAATGCTGACAAGGTGTGCAAGCTCCAACGCTCGATTTATGGGCTGGTGCAAGCATCTCGGAGTTGGAACATTCGCTTTGATGAGATGATCAAAGCGTTTGGGTTTACACAGACTTATGGAGAAGCCTGCGTTTACAAGAAAGTGAGTGGGAGCTCTGTAGCATTTCTCATATTATATGTAGACGACATACTTTTGATGGGAAATGATATAGAACTCTTGGACAGCATTAAGGCCTACTTGAATAAAAGTTTTTCAATGAAGGACCTTGGAGAAGCTGCTTATATATTAGGCATCAAGATCTATAGAGATAGATCGAGACGCCTCATGGGTCTTTCACAAAGCACATACCTTGATAAGATATTGAAGAAGTTCAATATGGATCAATCTAAGAAGGGGTTCTTACCTGTGTTACAAGGTGTGAAATTGAGCTCAGCTCAATGTCCGACCACGGCAGAAGATATAGAAGAGATGAGTGTCATCCCCTATGCCTCAGCCATAGGTTCTATTATGTATGCCATGCTGTGTACCAGACCTGATGTAAACCTTGCCGTAAGTTTGGTAGGTAGGTACCAAAGTAATCCCGGCAAGGAACACTGGACAGCGGTCAAGAATATCCTGAAGTACCTGAAAAGGACTAAGGAAATGTTTCTCGTTTATGGAGGTGACGAAGAGCTCGTCGTAAAGGGTTACGTCGACGCTAGCTTCGACACAGATCTGGATGACTCCAAGTCACAAACCGGATACGTGTATATTTTGAATGGTGGGGCAGTAAGCTGGTGCAGTTGCAAGCAGAGCGTCGTGGCGGGATCTACATGTGAAGCGGAGTACATGGCAGCCTCTGAGGCAGCACATGAAGCAATTTGGGTGAAGGAGTTCATCACCGACCTCGGAGTCATACCCAATGCGTCGGGGCCAATCAAACTCTTCTGTGACAACACTGGAGCTATTGCACTTGCCAAGGAGCCCAGGTTTCACAAGAAGACCAGGCACATCAAGCGTCGCTTCAACTCCATTCGTGAAAATGTTCAAGATGGAGACATAGAAATTTGTAAAGTGCACACGGATCTGAATGTCGCAGATCCGTTGACTAAACCTCTCCCTAAGGCAAAACATGATCAGCACCAGAACTCTATGGGTGTTCGATTCATTACAATGTAACTAGATTATTGACTCTAGTGCAAGTGGGAGACTGTTGGAAATATGCCCTAGAGGCAATAATAAAAGCATTATTATTATATTTCCTTATTCATGATAATTGTCTTTATTCGTGCTATAATTGTGTTATCCGGAAATCGTAATACATGTGTGAATAACAGACAACAACGTGTCCCTAGTAAGCCTCTAGTTGACTAGCTCGTTGATCAATAGATAGTCATGGTTTCCTGACTATGGGCATTGGATGTCAATGATAACGAGATCACATCATTAGGAGAATGATGTGATGGACGAGACCCAATCCTAAACATAGCATAAGATCGCATAGTTCGTTTGCTAGAGTTTTCCAATGTCAAGTATCCTTTCCTTAGACCATGGGATCGTGTAACTCCCGGATACCGTAGGAGTGCTTTGGGTGTGCCAAACGTCACAACGTAACTGGGTGACTATAAAGGTATACTACGGGTATCTCTGAAAGTGTCCGTTGGGTTGACACGGATCGAGACTGGGATTTGTCACTCCGCTTGACGGAGAGGTATCACCGGGACCTCTCGGTAATGCATCATCATAATGAGCTCAATGTGATCAAAGTGTTTGATCACGGGGTCATGCATTACGGTACGAGAAAAGTGACTTGCCGGTAACGAGATTGAACGAGGTATTGGGATACCGACGATCGAATCTCGGGCAAGTAAAATACCGATTGACAAAGGGAATCGAATACGGGATTAATTGAATCCTCGACATCGTGGTTCATCCGATGAGATCATCGTGGAGCATGTGGGAGCCAACATGGGTATCCAGATCCTGCTGTTGGTTATTGCCTGAGAGCCGTCTCGGTCATGTCTGCATGTCTCCCGAACCCGTAGGGTCTACACACTTAAGGTTCGGTGACGCTAGGGTTGTGAAGATATGTATATGCAGTAACCCGAATGTTGTTCGGAGTCCCGGATGAGATCCCGGACGTCACGAGGAGTTTCGGAATGGTCCGGAGGTAAAGAGTTATATATAGAAAGTGCTGTTTTGGCCATCGGGACAAGTTTCGGGGTTATCGGTATTGTACCGGGACCACCGGAGGGTCCCGGGGGGTCCACCGGGTGGGGCCACCTGCCTCGGGGGGGCACATGGGCTCTAGGGGTGCGCCTTGGCCTACATGGTCCAAGGGGAACCAGCCCCTAGAGGCCCATGCGCCTAGGGTGGGGGAAACCCTAAAGGGGGGGCGCCCCCCTTGCTTGGGGGGCAAGCCCCACCCCTTGGCCGCCCCCCCCCTAGGAGATTGCATCTCCTAGGGCCGGCGCCCCCCCTAGGGGGCTATATAAAAGGGGAAGGGGAGGGGGGCAGCCGCAACCCTTGCTCCTGGCGCCTCCCTCTCCCTCTCCAACATCTCCTCCTCCTCCGTAGAGCTCGGCGAAGCCCTGCCGGAGTACTGCAGCTCCACCATCACCACGCCGTCGTGCTACTGCTGGAGCCATCTTCCCCAACCTCTCCTTTGCCTTGCTGGATCAAGAATAAGGAGACGTTACACTGACCGTACGTGTGTTGAACGCGGAGGTGCCGTCCTTTCGGGCTAGGATCTCCGGTGATTTGGATCACGTCGTGTACGACTACCTCATCCCCGTTCGTTGAACGCTTCCGCTCGCGATCTACAAAGTGGTATGTAGATGCAATCTCTCTCCCATGACTCGTTGCTAGATGAACTCATAGATGGATCTTGGTGAAACCGTAGGAAATTTTTTGTTTTCTGCAACGTTCCCCAACAGACTATTGGGGAACGTAGCAGAAATTCAAAATTTTCCTACGTGTCACCAAGATCTATCTATGGAGAGACCAGCAACGAGGGGAAGGAGAGTGCATCTACATACCCTTGTAGATCGCTAAGCGGAAGCGTTCAAGTGAACGGGGTTGATGGAGTCGTACTCGTCGTGATCCAAATCATTGATGACCAAGTGCCGAACGGACGGCACCTCCGCGTTCAACACACGTACAACCCGGTGACGTCTCCCATGCCTTGATCCAGCAAGGAGAGAGGGAGAGGTTGAGGAAGACTCCGTCCAGCAGCAGCACAACGGCGTGGTGGTGGTGGAGGAGCGTGGCAATCCTGCAGGGCTTCGCCAAGCACCGCGAGAGAGGAGAAGGACTTGGAAGAGGGGGAGGGCTGCGCCAGCACATTGGTACGGCTGCCCTCCCACCCCCTTCATATATATAGGGGCAAGGGAGAGGGGGGCCGGCCCCCTCAGATCCCATCTGAGGAGGGGGCGGCGGCCCAGGGGGGTTGCCTTGCCCCCCAAGGCAAGGGGGGCGCCCCCTTTAGGGTTCCCCCCAAACCCTAGGCGCATGGGCCCTAGGGGGGGAGGCCCATGGGGAATAACTTGTAGAATAAGTCTTACAATTTCCTCAGGGAAGAATTGGATAACCTTGCTAAAAAGGAAACAATAACAATAGGTCCTCCGACCAGGTGTGCTAGGCACGACATCACCTTACCGGGTCATATTAAGACCAATGTTATAACTCTTGGAAATATGTTCCCACCATCATATCTGACCGAGATTCAGATCTGATTGGTGTCAGGATACCTCAGACTCAAGATGCCTGAGAAGAAAAGTTGGAAAACAAATTGACGAGATGACATTGTAAGATTCTCGGGAAATGTACTATGGAAGGAAATTTCAGAACAAGATCTCATCATTAAACCAATGAAGTAATAAGGAGGTAGTCAATGAACTTAGTGACAATTCATCGAGAGTTCGAAAGGATGGGTTTCCACAATTATGTGAACAAGGAGATAACATTTGTCAGATCAGATGATATAATGATGTATGCTCGAGGAAAGCATACACCATTGAACATTGATTGAAAGGTGCACCCGAAAGATGGGCTTAGGTAGCATGATCAACGTTAGAAAATGTTGACGATGATCATGACACATTTATCGAGAGGTTTCAAGAAGATGTAATCGATCGGCGAAGACATCACATCAAGGGAATGGTGAAGTAAAAGGTTACTATAACCATAGATAAGATGCCATCTCAGAATTTGGAGTTGTCTCTCAAGACAAACAATATGATGCGGAAAGTTCGATGTAAGTTGAGCACACTGTCGGGATTGTGTCCCGGGGATGAAGGACATAGGTAGAATGGTCAAGCAGTCAGCCTGACGATGATGATGTAGTCAATCCATTGGGAATGACATGATCAAGTGCAAACTCGTAAGCAATGAAGATTACTAAAAGTTGTCGACCCGCAGTGCGGACTAGGTCCACTATTCGGTGTTCTCGGTTAACGACAACCCAGAACTCGTGGGGTGACTATGGCAGGGAAAGGTATTACTCCATTACAAATTCATAACATGTAGTGCAATGGCATGATATCCTCGAGATACCAGGTGAATAATACTCGAAGGCATATCAAATTAAAGGTTGAAGTGGGGTGTATTGATCTATAGAAGACAAGCGATTTAACTTGTCCAAGAAATGGAATCAAGGAGAAAACATGGTCGGAACTACGTTTGCAAAGGATCAATTCACAGATACCAAAGATATTATATCAAGGAAATAGTTATTATTACAAGAAGCTTCCATGATAGGATCTACATCGTGTCCATGGGCATGAACACAAAGTTCAAGGTCGACTCCCACTTCTCCAATGCATATCCTTTCATTTACTTCTCGCGTTCGATGAAATTGTAGTGTTGAAATTTTTATCTGGCAAAATACCAGAAGAGTATGACTCGTGAAAACTTTCGAGTTCACACATATTAAAGAAGGCATAGGTTCAAGCCATCGGGGCATCTTAGGAACATATACCACAAGCTTCGAGAGTAATTTTTACCAGCTCGAAGGCAGGGCATGGTTGACCAAATCAGAGAATAGGATTTACCAATGGCATTATGTATTAGGGAAAGAACTTCCAAAGTGATGGAATATGAAGGACGCTGTCGGATAGAATCCAACAAAGGATCTGGTGGTCCACCAGGATCTGATGTGAGCATCGATACTCAACCAGAAGAAGAATGCAAGGGGATTATATTAAAGAACAACTGACTAATTCTCAGCTCAAATGCAAAGGAATTATGATTTCCAAAACGAAGGATCAGAGGCAGACGCTCTGATCAAAGATGGACAGTCGAATAGACTTAGGGGCACATTCGACAACAATTTGATTGGTCGAGGACTAGCTCCTGCTCAAAATGACGTCTGAGCCGGAGGGATGATTTCTAGGACCTGATTGAGGATTGCGAGCATTCACAACATATTGAATCAATGGACTCAAAATGACAATGACAAAGGATACTATGAATATTGCTAGCCATATGGAACGCATCCATAATGCAAGCAAACAAGTATTTGCCGAGCAATAGCGGGCAGAGGATACCGGAAGATCAGATCGTATTTCAATGTATCTTGTGCATCATATGAACGACGGGGGAAGAACGGATACTCGGTAAGAGCGAGGAATTATCCGTAGGGGGTATTCATGAGGCAAGAACTGCAAGGCAGTATCTCAAAGGATTTTCAGAACAATAGAGAGAATTTTGAGGTATCTTGTAATAACAAGATTAACAGGAAATGATTGTATGAAGGACAAGTGTACGTGGTTATCCCTAGGGGGTTTATCGATGGGAGGGAATTGCAAAAGCGATGGCACAAAATCTTTAGAGAACATCGGAGAGTATCTTTGGAATCTTCCGGTGCAGCAGGCGATCATCTATGATAAGGGGCCCTCCGGGTGAAAGTGATCACGAGATCCTAATGTTAGATTTAGTAAAATCATTTAACCAGAATAGAAGAGAGCTCAGAGTCCTAGAGTATAGACGAGGAGTAAAAGATCCTAATACCACCCAAATGGCGACGTGGGCCCATGGGCCGCACAGCCATGTTAGTAAAACAGTTTTTGCAATGTCTAGACTCGACTTCGGCCAAGGAGTGTGGAAGGGGGATTCCTACAGGCAGTTGGCTCTGATACCAACTTGTGACGCCCCCGATTCAATCGTACACTAATCATGCACGCAAATGTGTACGATCAAGATCAGGGACTCACGGGAAGATATCACAACACCACTCTACAAATAAAAAAGTCATACAAGCATCATAATACAAGCCAAGGGGCCTCGAGGGCTCGAATACAAGTGCTCGATCATAGACGAGTCAGCGGAAGCAACAATATCTGAGTACAGACATAAGTTAAACAAGGTTGCCATAAGATGGCTAGCACAAACGGGGATACAGATCGAACGAGGCGCAGGCCTCCTGCCTGGGATCCTCCTAAGCTACTCCTGGTCGTCGTCAGCGGGCTGCACGTAGTAGTAGGCACCTCCAGTGTAGTAGGAGTCGTTGTCAACGGTGGCGTCTGGATCCTGGGCTCCATCACCTGGTCGCAGCAATCGGGTAGAAGGGAAAGGGGAAAAGAGGGAGAGAAGCAACCGTGAGTACTCATCCAAAGTACTCGCAAGCAAGGAGCTATACTACATATGCATGGATATATGTGGAAAGGGCCATATCAGTGGGCTAAACTGCAGAATGCCAGAATAAGAGGGGGATAGCTAGTCTTATCGAAGACTACGCTTCTGGTCGCCTCCGTCTTGCAGCAGGTAGAAGAGAGTAGACTGAAGTCCTCCAAGTAGCATCGCATAGCATAATCCTACCCGGCAATCCCCTCCTCGATGCCCTGTTGGAGAGCAATCACCGGGTTGTATCTGGCACTTGGAAGGGTGTGTTTTATTAAGTATCTGGTTCTAGTTGTCATAAGCTCAAGCTACAACTCCGGGTCGTCCTTTTACCAAGGGACACGGCTATTCGAATAGATTAACTTCCCTGCAGGGGTGCACCACATAGCCCAACACGCTTGATCTCATTTGGCCGGACACACTTTCCTGGGTCATGCCCGACCTCAGAAGATCAACACGTCGCAGCCCCACCTAGGCACAACAGAGAGGTCAGCACGCCGGTCTAAACCTAAGCGCGCAGGGGTCTGGGCCCATCGCCCTGAGCACACCTGCACGTTGCGTACGCGGCCGGAGAGCAGACCTAGCAACCTCCATTACAAAGGAAGTCACGTCACGCGGTCCAACCCGGCGCGCGCCGCTCAGTCGCTAACATCACGAAGGCTTCGGCTGATACCACGACGTCGGGATACCCATAACTACTCCCGCATAGATGGTTAGTGCGTATAGACCAAATGGCCAGACTCAGATCAAATACCCAGATCTCGTTAAGCGTGTTAAGTATCCGCGAACGCCGACCAGGGCCAGGCCCACCTCTCTCCTAGGTGGTCTGTGTAAAGCCCTCGATGCGGCTATATCTCCCACGTGTCGAAGCACGACTTAGAGGCATAACCGCATTGAAAGCAATGTCGCAAGTGAGGTAATCTTCACAACCCATGTAATACATAAGGGAAAGAGATACATAGTTGGCTTACAATCGCCACTTCACACAATACATGAGTAAAGCATTACATCATACAGATACAATCAAGGTCCGACTACGGAACCAAAATAAAAGAAGACTACCCCAAATGCTACACAGATCCCTAATCGACCCCAACTGGGCTCCACTACTGATCAGCTGAAACGAAACAACACAACGAACAAGATCTTCATCAAGCTCCTCCTTGAGCTCGGGTGCGTCACCTGCACGGTTTCATCGACACCTGCAAACTGGTTTTGGAAGTATCTGTGAGTCACGGGGACTCAGCAATCTCACACCCGCGAGATCAAGACTATTTAAGCTTAAAGGTAGGACCGGGTAGTGAGGTGGAGCTGCAGCAAGCGACTAGCATATCTAGTGGCTACCATACGCAAATGAGAGCGAGAAGAGAAGGCAAAAGCACGGTCGAACAACTATGATCAATAAGTGATCCTAGAACAACCTACGTCAAGCATAACTCCAACACCGTGTTCACTTCCCGGACTCCGCCGAGGAGAGACCATCACGGTTACACACGCGGTTGATGTATTTTAATTAAGATCAACTTCGGGTTTTCTACAACCGGACATTAACAAATTCCCATCTGCCACATAACCGCGGGCACGGCTTTCGAAAGTTCAAACCCTGCAGGGGTGTCCCAACTTAGCCCATTATAAGCTCTCGCGATCAACGAAGGATATTCCTTCTCCTGGGAAGACCCGATCAAACTCGGAATCCCGATAACAAGACATTTCGACAATGGTAAAACAAGTCCAGCAAGACCTCCCGGCGTGCCGACACCCTGATAGTAGCCGCGCGTATCTCGTCTCAGGCCACGACCGGATAAGCTAAGCGTACAGGTACCAACATAACCCAAGTTGCCAAGGGACGGTCCCGCACGGTGCTCTAGTTTGGACCAACACTTAGACAAGCATTGGCCCAGGGGGGCTAAATAAAGATGACCCTCGAGAGAGCGACTCCCAAGGGAAAAGTAGGTGGTGGTGAGGCAAATGGTAAAACCAAGGTTGGGCCTTGCTGGAAAAGCTTTATTCAAAGCGAACTGTCAAGGGGGTCCCATAAATCACCCAACCGCGTTAGGGACGCAAAATCCGGGAACATAATACCGATATGACGGAAACTAGGGCGGCAAGAGTGGAACAAAACACCAGGCATAAGGCCGAGCCTTCCACCCTTTACCAAGTATATAGATGCGTTATTAATATAAAAGGTATTGTGATATCCCAACAAGTAAACATGTTCCAACAAGGAACAACATCTCCATGTTCCAACAAGGAACAAACTTCATCTTCACCTGCAACTAACAACGCTATAAGAGGGGCTGAGCAAAGCGGTAACATAGCCAAACAACGGTTTGCTAGGAAAGGATGGGTTAGAGGCTTGGTTTGACAATATGGGAGGCATGATAAGCAAGTGGTAGGTATCGCAGCATAGGCATAGCAAAAGAGCGAGCAACTAGCAAGCAAAGATAGAAGTGATTTCGAGGGTATGGTCATCTTGCCTGAGATCCCGCAAGGAAGAAGAACGAGTCCATGAAGAAGTCAAACGGACGAAGTCGAACGAATCCTCACAACTCCGGAACGAAAACCGAAGCTAACGAGAGAAGCAACCCGGAAACAAACAAACAACATAGTAAACAACCACCACATACACATGGCATGATGCATAAACAAGTATGATGCATGTCCGATTTAATGAGGCATGTCATGGCAAAGTGCAACAAACAACACTACAAATTAAGTGGAGTTCAATATGCAACGAGTTGCATATTGACGAGACAACACATCAATTATTTAGTTCTCTCTCGGTTATGTACACATCAATATTAAATGTTGCTTAACATGGCAAGAGGTGAAACATAATAAAACTACCTATTTAGGCAATTTAAATGAGGCCGGAACAACAAACAACAACTCCGGTAAATCCCCATATGCATTTAGCAAATTAATGGAAACATCAAATATAAACATTTTAAATGTTGTTATTATGATGCGGATGACATATGCAAGTTTTAAGCAATTTTATGAAAATGTTGACATCAGCATGTTATGAAGCATTTGTCACCGTGGTGGAAGAAAGGGGTGCCACGGCAACGAATCCGAAAATGATGCCACGGCAACATATCGGTTCCGGTAGCTCATGGAGATACCGGTGCAAAAGAAAGCGTGGCATGAGCGTGTCATGCAAGATGGTGGGGTGATCCCAGCAACCGGGTTCCCACGAGTTAGTGGCAAGGAAACGAGTGACAATTCGGATACGGTGCAAACGGTGCATCTCATACAACACATGCATTCGGTCCACGGCGGTCGTCTCGGCGGTTATACCTTCGAAGCGTGCATTTTCGGAACGGATCGAGTACATAGAGGGAAGTAGTCATTCACGAACGTCGTGGGAAGTAGTCGTTCTCGCGACGGTAGTGGAAGTAGTTGTACACGGCGACGGTAGTGGTACACGTTTTCGTAGATGTCCGGGGCCACGACAAGGAACTTGACGTCCACGGGGTCTTCACGGGTCGACGTTGGTGGTACATGTTTCGTAGTCGTTCGAGTCATCGGTAGAGGAACTTGGTGGTCCTCCAACTTGGCGCATCCGAAGGATACTTGGTGAATCCCCGTAGTCGTACATGGGTCGTAGAGGAACTTGACGCATCGAAGTGTGTAGTCGTACTCGGTGTTACATGTAGTCGAGCTTGACGTATCCGAGGGCTCCGGGCATCGTGGTACTTGTCGAAATCCACATCGGATGTAGTTGTACACTTTGAAGAGGAACTTGGTGCGTCCAAATCTGCGGGCGTTGGTGGCCAACAGGACAATTCGAACCGGCTGCAACCGAAGGCAGCAGGGCTTGCGGTTGTTGTGCTCGCGGAAGAAGATGCCAGGGACACATGAGCGATGGCGATGCTGAGCAGGAACTTGGGCGAACTGCATTGGCCGAAACGGAAGGTGGAGGTCGGCTTGTAGCAGAGGAACGGCAGGAGCAGAGGAGCGCCGTGGTCATGCGAGTGACGGGGCACAACAGTGATGCGGCAAGGAGCTCCCGCTCCTGTCTATGACGGTAGAGGAGCGCCAGCGCGGGACTTGGATTCGCCAGTGGAAGAGATGAACGGCGCGGCGGAGCTCGGGGAGGCCATGGCGCTTGGAGCTCCTGTTGGTGGTGACGAAGAGAGGCGGCGGCAGAACTTGGCAGCACGGCGGCGGCTCGACGCAGGGGACTTGGCGCGGCGATGGGGATCCTGCTGGGCGCGGAGGACGACGGCTGCGGGCGCAGGTGCTTGAGGAGCTCCTCTCCTCGGGCGCTTGGGCGACGGGGATTTGGTGAGGAGGAGGCGCGGTCGCAGCCTGGTGCAGCAGAAGGAGGCGTGCGGGAGGCTGCAAGGGGGGTCGGTCTGACGAGATGATGCGGGGTGGCGGGGAGGCAGCGGCGAGGCGAGGCTCTCCTCTTTCTCTCCCTGCGAGTGGCGGCGCCAGGAGGAGGACGAAGGGAGAGAGCTGGGGATCGAGAGATGGGATCGGGCTAGGGTTAGGAGGGGATTGGTCGGGGTGGCTGGGCCTAGGTGTAGATGGGCCGGCCTGCTGGGAGGACCAAGTGGCCAGCTGGGCTCTTCTTCTCTCTCTCTCTTATTCCCTTACAGAAAAGAATAAGAGAGAAGAAAAAGAAAGAGAGGGTTAGTGAAAGTATTTGGGCACGCTGTTAATTTTCCCGGACTCACAAAAATGTGCTTGTTCCGAGAAAATAGAAATGACCATGTTTAAAAGATTTAGATTCAAACTTATTTGATTTGAATTCAAATGATTTGAATAGGAAGTGAGGGTTGGGAAGGTCCAAAAATGTTCGGATTTTTGGTGGAGCTCCGGAATATGATGAAAGAATATATGGCAAGGTTGGAGACCAAGAATTAAGATAACAAAGGCATTGGGATTATTTGCAAGTGTGTTGTGGTGATTTCCAAATTAAGAAAATATTTAATATAGCTCCCTAATATTAGGAGGATATGTTATAAAGAGAAGTCACCATGTGAATTCCCTCGATTTAAATGGATCAAAGATCCATGCCATTTATTTAGTTGAGTTGCAAAAGATTTATGAGATGATGGCATGATGACATGATGCAATGCAAAAATAAAAGAGCAAGCACAAATGAAACACACGGTGAAACCCGGAATATATGGAAGTCTTCTCGAGCATCGGTCTCGGGGCGTTACAACACTCCACCACTACGAGAGGATCTCGTCCTGAGATCTAGGATGGCACCGGAGAGAAACGGAAGAGGAAGAGAAAGGTAAAACTAAGTTGCTTCTTTGACCAACGAGTGAAACCGATGAACTTTGAGAGGTTGAAAAGTTGAAAGAAAGAACACAACAAAGTTGAACGAACTTGAAAACACTCCGTTAGATAAGAGGAACATGGGACATGGAAAACGGCGAGAAAGAAGAGTTTACGTGACAAGATAGGCATTGAAACCACTCCGGTTAAAACTAGATAGAGAAGGAACAGGAATGACATAATTTGGACATCACTCCGGTAGAAAAGAGAAGGAAAACTTGATAGATGGAAAGAACTTGAAGAGAGGACACCACATTTAGTTAGTTGGATAAGCATGAAAAGAACACGATCCTCACAATTCGAGATGATGGGTGAAGAGAGCAACATCACAATGCCTCTGAAAGAAAGAATAGAAAATAGATCATCGGAATAAGAGAACGGAGAAGGAAATGATAACTCTCACAAATAAAATTGAAAGAGAAAGCTTACGAAGAAAAGGTTGAACAGAGTTGTTGGATTATCAACAACGAAAGCTTAAACTTGATGTGGACTTATGGAAGACATCCCAAAATTATGAGGTGACAACCTGCCACTCACGGAAGAGATTGGGTTGATAAAAACAAGGAGACTAGAAACTATTTCACTGGGAGGATAAAAGAAGAACTTGGGTCATTGATAAGCACCATAATAGCCACATTCCGTAGGGAAGGCTTTAGGTGAAATATAACCAAAGATAACTCTAACAAAAAGATTGATTGGTTGAAAAGATCTCTTGAGCGAAGAGAAAATGATGGATTTAAATATGTCCCTCTTGAAAACTTGTGACTCATGAAACACGAAGGGAAACTATCAAGAATGACACAACACCACCTCAAAAGATAAGGTAGAAAGAATTGCACTTCGGAATGCAAGATGATGCATGATTGAATCCTCAAAACAAGACATGTGTTGAACACCATGTTTATTTTAGAGTGTAGCTTGGCGGATCTTCACTCCGAGAAAATCTTGAAGAACAAATGAAGAATGAAAAGAAACCTTGACGAACCACCAAGTAGAGCCTCCATGAAGAACTCTGGTAATGAAAGGGTGATAGAAAGAAAGAGAAGTCGAAAAGAACTCCGGGAGGAGCCTTGAAATGATTAGATGAAGCTTTGAGATGATATAACCGAGAAAACTTGGAACTCCGCAAAGAAAGATGAACAAATGAAATCAAGAATTTTGATGAACCTCCGGAATAAGGAATTGAATTTACTCGATGAAACAAGAATAAGAATTACATTATGCTCATCCTTAACCAATTAAATTGATGACAACCAATGGATTTGGCTACCACTTATTCTCGTAGAAAGGATTAAGATAGAATGGCGCAAACTTGGGAAGGACTTCAACGAACCACCGGTAACAACGGAAGAGAACTTGGAAAGAGCGAATGAATTGATACGATAACAATGGAAGAGAATTCTTGAATGAACCACCGTAAGAATTGATAATGAAAGTCGTAAAGGCACAAATCACCGGGAAGAATTGGAAAATGGACGAAGATACTTGAGAGGATTTAGATACAAATGAATGAATAAATCATGAGCTGATTAGAGGGTATTTGGATGATGCACCGGTAAGATTTGGAGAACAATAGCTGAAAGTTGGAATGAATAATTCTGAGATGATGGGCTCCGGAGAATCAAACTGAAAAAAACTTCTGAAATGCTCCGGATGGGTGAAAAGAATTCTCACAATCTAAAACAATTATGAGAGGATGGCATCAAGCTAGAACAATGAATCTTGAAGAGAATGGAGCAAGATTAAAGAGAAACTCTTCTTCGGTCTTCAAATGCTGAGAATGACGAGGAGAAACACCACCAAATTGTTGAGAAACTCCAGAAGGATTAAAAGAGGAAAGGTTGAGCCAAAGATGAAAAGAATTTGGAAGATCTTGGAGAAAGACAAATGACTGATGATAATTCATTCTTACGTCAAGCTTCGAAAAGAATTTGAGAATAACTTCGGGATAATTAGAAGAGTCGGGTAAGCTCCTGGGAAAAGACCTGTGGGTTAGGGCCCACTCAAAAGAACCACCGTTGAACGATTGCTTGAAAATAGAGATTGCGCCGATTCAATTAACTGGCTTGAATAAGGTAAGACCTCGAAATAGCTAGAGAGGATTAGGAATAGAAACACGAATCTTCTGAGATATCTTCAGCACTCCAGAACAATTGAATAGCGAGAAGTGGATGATTAAGAGGTGCACCGGTACGAGAAAACATTAGAAACGAGGAAATGAATATGATCAACACTGAAAGCTTGAATTGGATTCATCGGAGAAGAAAATTGGAATGAAACAATGATAAAGTTGAAGCTTCCTTATTATCTTCATGAGAATCACCAGGTAAGAACATGGAGGAAAGAATGAAGAAACTCCCATCAATAAAAAGGATACTTGATTAAGTAATCTGAGTCCTTGAAGAAAAAGGGTGAGAGGGCGGGAAAACAAAGGCAACTTGGGGACGGGTGAAACGAACACCGTTGGGAGAACTTAGAATTGATCTCGCGAATGTTGAAATGATCGTATCCACTTGAAGAGAAGCATGTCGGTTGGAAAAGAATTAACATGACAACCTCGATGATCAAGAAGGATTAGTATTCACATATCAATATGCGAACACCGTTTAGGAAAGGTATGGATTCAACATTTGACATTGAAGCAACTCGAATATCACAAAACAAAACAAAAACAAAGGATTTGGCTTGCAGAATAAGCCAGAAACAAACATATGATAGATCCCATATCGTATCATGTGTCTGTTGGAAAGATATCCTACGAGATACTTGAATTCCCACTTATGAACTCCCGAAACTTTCTGGTTATGCAATCAGGTGTTGGGGATACAGGGGACACAAAATATATCACCCAAGCTAACAATACCTAGATCCAGCTGTATCCATCCTTCAACACATAACCAAGAAACCTTCGGAAATCGTCTACCTCAACCTTCGAAAAGCATCCGTTATACGAGTTATGGCAATACTCCCGCACTCGCCTCAGTACTGGGCTATCAGGGTTATCTCACCAACAACTGTACAAAAGAGATTTTCGATGTCGGCGTACTAAACTCAGGTATTCCAGAACTGCAACGATAAAATTATGACGAAAACACCTCAGAGCTCAACTCCCCGGGACACTTCCACTAAACCCCTGCTGACAGGACGCACCAAGACAATGTTGTCATCACAAAACCATCGGAACGATTCTAAGATAGCTGCGTGATCCTAAAATTTTTTTTAGTGAAATTTGAGAAGAGAAGAGTCAAAACTCTACGTCAGGATGCCTTACCAGAGCGATGAGGAGACTGGGAAGTAAAAAGAATTCCTAAACTCTCCGATACATAATTCCTAAATGACTCAAAACATTTTTTTCTAGACACAACTCGGCCGCTAAAAACGATCAATTAGTGGGGGCTCCTAAGGTCGGGGAAGGCTCTGATTACCAACTTGTAACGCCCTCAGTGCGGCTATATCTCCCACGTGTCGAAGCACGACTTAGAGGCATAACCGCATTGAAAGCAATGTCGCAAGTGAGGTAATCTTCACAACCCATGTAATACATAAGGGAAAGAGATACATAGTTGGCTTACAATCGCCACTTCACACAATACATGAGTAAAGCATTACATCATACAGATACAATCAAGGTCCGACTACGGAACCAAAATAAAAGATGACTACCCCAAATGCTACACAGATCCCTAATCGACCCCAACTGGGCTCCACTACTGATCAGCTGAAATGAAACAACACAACGAACAAGATCTTCATCAAGCTCCTCCTTGAGCTCGAGTGCGTCACCTGCACGGTTTCATCGACACCTGCAAACTGGTTTTGGAAGTATCTGTGAGTCACGGGGACTCAGCAATCTCACACCCGCGAGATCAAGACTATTTAAGCTTAAAGGTAGGACCGGGTAGTGAGGTGGAGCTGCAGCAAGCGACTAGCATATCTAGTGGCTACCATACGCAAATGAGAGCGAGAAGAGAAGGCAAAAGCACGGTCGAACAACTATGATCAATAAGTGATCCTAGAACAACCTACGTCAAGCATAACTCCAACACCGTGTTCACTTCCCGGACTCCGCCGAGGAGAGACCATCACGGTTACACACGCGGTTGATGTATTTTAATTAAGATCAACTTCGGGTTTTCTACAACCGGACATTAACAAATTCCCATCTGCCACATAACCGCGGGCACGGCTTTCGAAAGTTCAAACCCTACAGGGGTGTCCCAACTTAGCCCATTATAAGCTCTCGCGATCAACGAAGGATATTCCTTCTCCTGGGAAGACCCGATCAAACTCGGAATCCCGATAACAAGACATTTCGACAATGGTAAAACAAGTCCAGCAAGACCTCCCGGCGTGCCGACACCCTGATAGTAGCCATGCGTATCTCGTCTCAGGCCATGACCGGATAAGCTAAGCGTACAGGTACCAACATAACCCAAGTTGCCAAGGGACGGTCCCGCACGGTGCTCTAGTTTGGACCAACACTTAGACAAGCATTGGCCCAGGGGGGCTAAATAAAGATGACCCTCGAGAGAGCGACTCCCAAGGGAAAAGTAGGTGGTGGTGAGGCAAATGGTAAAACCAAGGTTGGGCCTTGCTGGAAAAGCTTTATTCAAAGCGAACTGTCAAGGGGGTCCCATAAATCACCCAACCGCGTTAGGGACGCAAAATCCGGGAGCATAATACCGATATGACGGAAACTAGGGCGGCAAGAGTGGAACAAAACACCAGGCATAAGGCCGAGCCTTCCACCCTTTACCAAGTATATAGATGCGTTATTAATATAAAAGGTATTGTGATATCCCAACAAGTAAACATGTTCCAACAAGGAACAACATCTCCATGTTCCAACAAGGAACAAACTTCATCTTCACCTGCAACTAACAACGCTATAAGAGGGGCTGAGCAAAGCGGTAACATAGCCAAACAACGGTTTGCTAGGAAAGGATGGGTTAGAGGCTTGGTTTGACAATATGGGAGGCATGATAAGCAAGTGGTAGGTATCGCAGCATAGGCATAGCAAAAGAGCGAGCAACTAGCAAGCAAAGATAGAAGTGATTTCGAGGGTATGGTCATCTTGCCTGAGATCCCGCAAGGAAGAAGAACGAGTCCATGAAGAAGTCAAACGGACGAAGTCGAACGAATCCTCACAACTCCGGAACGAAAACCGAAGCTAACGAGAGAAGCAACCCGGAAACAAACAAACAACATAGTAAACAACCACCACATACACATGGCATGATGCATAAACAAGTATGATGCATGTCCGATTTAATGAGGCATGTCATGGCAAAGTGCAACAAACAACACTACAAATTAAGTGGAGTTCAATATGCAACGAGTTGCATATTGACGAGACAACACATCAATTATTTAGTTCTCTCTCGGTTATGTACACATCAATATTAAATGTTGCTTAACATGGCAAGAGGTGAAACATAATAAAACTACCTATTTAGGCAATTTAAATGAGGCCGAAACAACAAACAACAACTCCGGTAAATCCCCATATGCATTTAGCAAATTAATGGAAACATCAAATATAAACATTTTAAATGTTGTTATTATGATGCGGATGACATATGCAAGTTTTAAGCAATTTTATGAAAATGTTGACATCAGCATGTTATGAAGCATTTGTCACCGTGGTGGAAGAAAGGGGTGCCACGGCAACGAATCCGAAAATGATGCCACGGCAACATATCGGTTCCGGTAGCTCATGGAGATACCGGTGCAAAAGAAAGTGTGGCATGAGCGTGTCATGCAAGATGGTGGGGTGATCCCGGCAACCGGGTTCCCATGAGTTAGTGGCAAGGAAACGAGTGACAATTCGGATACGGTGCAAACGGTGCATCTCATACAACACATGCATTCGGTCCACGGCGGTCGTCTCGGCGGTTATACCTTCGAAGCGTGCATTTTCGGAACGGATCGAGTACGTAGAGGGAAGTAGTCGTTCACGAACGTCGTGGGAAGTAGTCATTCTCGCGACGGTAGTGGAAGTAGTTGTACACGGCGACGGTAGTGGTACACGTTTTCGTAGATGTTCGGGGCCACGACAAGGAACTTGACGTCCACGGGGTCTTCACGGGTCGACGTTGGTGGTACATGTTTCGTAGTCGTTCGAGTCATCGGTAGAGGAACTTGGTGGTCCTCCAAA
The DNA here is from genome assembly GCA_032464435.1 of Aegilops umbellulata. Taxonomy (NCBI): domain Eukaryota; kingdom Viridiplantae; phylum Streptophyta; class Magnoliopsida; order Poales; family Poaceae; genus Aegilops; species Aegilops umbellulata. Next base: position 416,294,085 of record CP136055.1, on the reverse strand, counting down.
TTGGCGCATCCGAAGGATACTTGGTGAATCCCCGTAGTCATACACGGGTCGTAGAGGAACTTGACGCATCAAAGTGTGTAGTCGTACTCGGTGTTACATGTAGTCGAGCTTGACGTATCCGAGGGCTCCGGGCGTCGTGGTACTTGTCGAAATCCACATCGGATGTAGTTGTACACTTTGAAGAGGAACTTGGTGCGTCCAAATCTGCGGGCATTGGTGGCCAACAGGACAATTCGAACCGGCTGCAACCGAAGGCAGCAGGGCTTGCGGTTGTTGTGCTCGCGGAAGAAGATGCCAGGGACACGTGAGCGATGACGATGCTGAGCAGGAACTTGGGCGAACTGCATTGGCCGAAACGGAAGGTGGAGGTCGGCTTGTAGCAGAGGAACGGCAGGAGCAGAGGAGCGCCGTGGTCATGCGAGTGACGGGGCACAACAGTGATGCGGCAAGGAGCTCCCGCTCTTGTCTATGACGGTAGAGGAGCGCCAGCGTGGGACTTGGATCCGCCAGTGGAAGAGATGAACGGCGCGGCGGAGCTCGGGGAGGCCATGGCGCTTGGAGCTCCTGTTGGTGGTGACGAAGAGAGGCGGCGGCAGAACTTGGCAGCACGGCGGCGGCTCGACGCAGGGGACTTGGCGCGGCAATGGGGATCCTGCTGGGCGCAGGTGCTTGAGGAGCTCCTCTCCTCGGGCGCTTGGGCGACGGGGATTTGGCGAGGAGGAGGCGCGGTCGCGGCCTGGTGCACCAGAAGGAGGCGTGCGGGAGGCTGCGAGGGGGGGTCGGTCTGACGAGATGATGCGGGGTGGCGGGGAGGCAGCGGCGAGGCGAGGCTCTCCTCTTTCTCTCCCTACGAGTGGCGGCGCCAGGAGGAGGACGAAGGGAGAGAGCTGGGGATCAAGAGATGGGATCGGGCTAGGGTTAGGAGGGGATTGGTCGGGGTGGCTGGGCCTAGGTGTAGATGGGCCGGCCTGCTGGGAGGACCAAGTGGCCAGCTGGGCTCTTCTTCTCTCTCTCTCTCTCTTATTTCCCTTACAGAAAAGAATAAGAGAGAAGAAAAAGAAAGAGAGGGTTAGTGAAAGAATTTGGGCACGCGGTTAATTTTCCCGGACTCACAAAAATGTGCTTGTTCCGAGAAAATAGAAAAGGCCATGTTTAAAAGATTTAGATTCAAACTCATTTGATTTGAATTCAAATGATTTGAATAGGAAGTGAGGGTTGGGAAGGTCCAAAAATGTTCGGATTTTTGGTGGAGCTCCGGAATATGATGAAAGAATATATGGCAAGGTTGGAGACCAAGAATTAAGATAACAAAGGCATTGGGATTATTTGCAAGTGTGTTGTGGTGATTTCCAAATTAAGAAAATATTTAATATAGCTCCCTAATATTAGGAGGATATGTTATAAAGAGAAGTCACCATGTGAATTCCCTCGATTTAAATGGATCAAAGATCCATGCCATTTATTTAGTTGAGTTGCAAAAGATTTATGAGATGATGGCATGATGACATGATGCAATGCAAAAATAAAAGAGCAAGCACAAATGAAACACACGGTGAAACCCGAAATATATGGAAGTCTTCTCGAGCATCGGTCTCGGGGCGTTACAACACTCCACCACTACGAGAGGATCTCGTCCCGAGATCTAGGATGGCACCGGAGAGAAACGAAAGAGGAAGAGAAAGGTAAAACTAAGTTGCTTCTTTGACCAACGAGTGAAACCGATGAACTTTGAGAGGTTGAAAAGTTGAAAGAAAGAACACAACGAAGTTGAACGAACTTGAAAACACTCCGTTAGATAAGAGGAACATGGGACATGGAAAACGGCGAGAAAGAAGAGTTTACGTGACAAGATAGACATTGAAACCACTCCGGTTAAAACTAGATAGAGAAGGAACAAGAATGACATAATTTGGACATCACTCCGGTAGAAAAGAGAAGGAAAACTTGATAAGATGGAAAGAAATTGAAGAGAGAACACCACATTTAGTTAATTGGATAAGCATGAAAAGAACACGATCCTCACAATTCGAGATGATGGGTGAAGAGAGCAACATCACAATGCCTCCAAAAGAAAGAATAGAAAATAGATCATCGGAATAAGAGAACGGAGAAGGAAATGATAACTCTCACAAATAAAATTGAAAGAGAAAGCTTACGAAGAAAAGGTTGAACGGAGTTGTTGGATTATCAACAACGAAAGCTTAAACTTGATGTGGACTTATGGAAGACATCCCAAAATTATGAGGTGACAACCTGCCACTCACGGAAGAGATTGGGTTGATAAAAACAAGGAGACTAGAAACTATTTCACCGGGAGGATAAAAGAAGAACTTGGGTCATTGATAAGCACCATAATAGCCACATTCCTTAGGGAAGGCTTTAGGTGAAATATAACCAAAGATAACTCTAACAAAAAGATTGATTGGTTGAAAAGATCTCTTGAGCGAAGAGAAAATTATGGATTTAAATATGTCCCTCTTGAAAACTTGTGACTCATGAAACACGAAGGGAAATTATCAAGAATGACACAACACCACCTCAAAAGATAAGGTAGAAAGAATTGCACTTCGCAATGCAAGATGATGCATGATTGAATCCTCAAAACAAGACATGTGTTGAACACCATGTTTATTTTAGAGTGTAGCTTGGCGGATCTTAACTCCGAGAAAATCTTGAAGAACAAATGAAGAATGAAAAGAAACCTTGACAAACCACAAAGTAGAGCCTCCATGAAGAACTCCGGTAATGAAAGGATGATAGAAAGAAAGAGAAGTCGAAAAGAACTCCGGGAGGAGCCTTGAATTGATTAGATGAAGCTTTGAGATGATATAACTGAGAAAACTTGGAACTCCGGAAAGAAAGATGAACAAATGAAATCAAGAATTTTGATGAACCTCCGGAATAAGGAATTGAATTTACTCGATGAAACAAGAATAAGAATTACATTATGCTCATCCTTCACCAATTAAATTGATGACAAGCAATGGATTTGGCATACCACTTATTCTCGTAGAAAGGATTAAGATAGAATGGCGCAAACTTGGGAAGGACTTCAACGAACCACCGGTAACAACGGAAGAGAACTTGGAAAGAGCGATTGAATTGATATGATAACAACGAAAGAGAATTCTTGAATGAACCACCGTAAGAATTGATAATGAAAGTCGTAAAGGCACAAATCACCGGGAAGAATTGGAAAATGGACGAAGATACTTGAGAGGATTTAGATACAAATGAATGAATAGATCATGAGCTGATTAGAGGGTATTTGGATGATGCACCGGTAAGATTTGGAGAACAATAGCTGAAAGTTGGAATGAATAATTCTGAGATGATGGGCTCCGGAGAATCAAACTGAAAAAAAACTTCTGAAATGCTCCGGATGGGTGAAAAGAATTCTCACAATCTAAAACAATTATGAGAGGATGGCATCAAGCTAGAACAATGAATCTTGAAGAGAATGGAGCAAGATTAAAGAGAAACTCTTCTTCGGTCTTCAAATGCTGAGAATGACGAGGAGAAACACCACCAAATTGTTGAGAAACTCCAGAAGGATTAAAAGAGGAAAGGTTGAGCCAAAGATGAAAAGAATTTGGAAGATCTTGGAGAAAGACAAATGACTGATGATAATTCATTCTTACGTCAAGCTTCGAAAAGAATTTGAGAATAACTTCGGGATAATTAGAAGAGTCGGGTAAGCTCCTGGGAAAAGACCTGTGGGTTAGGGCCCACTCAAAAGAACCACCGTTGAACGATTGCTTGAAAAGAGAGATTGCGCCGATTCAATTAACTGGCTTGAATAAGGTAAGACCTCGAAATAGCTAGAGAGGATTAGGAATAGAAACACGAATCTTCTGAGATATCTTCAGCACTCCAGAACAATTGAATAGCGAGAAGTGGATGATTAAGAGGTGCACCGGTACGAGAAAACATTAGAAACGAGGAAATGAATATGATCAACACTGAAAGCTTGAATTGGATTCATCGGAGAAGAAAATTGGAATGAAACAATGATAAAGTTGAAGCTTCCTTATTATCTTCATGAGAATCACCAGGTAAGAACATGGAGGAAAGAATGAAGAAACTCCCATCAATAAAAAGGATACTTGATTAAGTAATCTGAGTCCTTGAAGAAAAAGGGTGAGAGGGCGGGAAAACAAAGGCAACTTGGGGACGGGTGAAACGAACACCGTTGGGAGAACTTAGAATTGATCTCGCGAATGTTGAAATGATCGTATCCACTTGAAGAGAAGCACGTCGGTTGGAAAAGAATTAACATGACAACCTCGATGATCAAGAAGGATTAGTATTCACATATCAATATGCGAACACCGTTTAGGAAAGGTATGGATTCAACATTTGACATTGAAGCAACTCGAATATCACAAAACAAAACAAAAACAAAGGATTTGGCTTGCAGAATAAGCCAGAAACAAACATATGATAGATCCCATATCGTATCATGTGTCTGTTGGAAAGATATCCTATGAGATACTTGAATTCCCACTTATGAACTCCCGAAACTTTCTGGTTATGCAATCAGGTGTTGGGGATACAGGGGACACAAAATATATCACCCAAGCTAACAATACCTAGATCCAGTTGTATCCATCCTTCAACACATAACCAAGAAACCTTCGGAAATCGTCTACCTCAACCTTCGAAAAGCATCCGTTATACGAGTTATGGCAATACTCCCGCACTCGCCTCAGTACTGGGCTATCAGGGTTATCTCACCAACAACTGTACAAAAGAGATTTTCGATGTCGGCGTACTAAACTCAGGTATTCCAGAACTGCAACGATAAAATTATGACGAAAACACCTCAGAGCTCAACTCCCCGGGACACTTCCACTAAACCCCTGCTGACAGGACGCACCAAGACAATGTTGTCATCACAAAACCATCGGAACGATTCTAAGATATCCGCGTGATCCTAAATTTTTTTTTAGTGAAATTTGAGAAGAGAAGAGTCAAAACTCTACGTCAGGATGCCTTACCAGAGCGATGATGAGACTGGGAAGTAAAAAGAATTCCTAAACTCTCCGATACATAATTCCTAAATGACTCAAAACATTTTTTTAGACACAACTCGGCCGCTCAAAACGATCAATCAGTGGGGGCTCCTAAGGTCGGGGAAGGCTCTGATTACCAACTTGTAACGCCCTCGATGCGGCTATATCTCCCACGTGTCGAAGCACGACTTAGAGGCATAACCGCATTGAAAGCAATGTCGCAAGTGAGGTAATCTTCACAACACATGTAATACATAAGGGAAAGAGATACATAGTTGGCTTACAATCGCCACTTCACACAATACATGAGTAAAGCATTACATCATACAGATACAATCAAGGTCCGACTACGGAACCAAAATAAAAGAAGACTACCCCAAATGCTACACAGATCCCTAATCGACCCCAACTGGGCTCCACTACTGATCAGCTGAAACGAAACAACACAACGAACAAGATCTTCATCAAGCTCCTCCTTGAGCTCGGGTGCGTCACCTGCACGGTTTCATCGACACCTGCAAACTGGTTTTGGAAGTATCTGTGAGTCACGGGGACTCAGCAATCTCACACCCGCGAGATCAAGACTATTTAAGCTTAAAGGTAGGACCGGGTAGTGAGGTGGAGCTGCAGCAAGCGACTAGCATATCTAGTGGCTACCATACGCAAATGAGAGCGAGAAGAGAAGGCAAAAGCACGGTCGAACAACTATGATCAATAAGTGATCCTAGAACAACCTACGTCAAGCATAACTCCAACACCGTGTTCACTTCCCGGACTCCGCCGAGGAGAGACCATCACGGTTACACACGCGGTTGATGTATTTTAATTAAGATCAACTTCGGGTTTTCTACAACCGGACATTAACAAATTCCCATCTGCCACATAACCGCGGGCACGGCTTTCGAAAGTTCAAACCCTGCAGGGGTGTCCCAACTTAGCCCATTATAAGCTCTCGCGATCAACGAAGGATATTCCTTCTCCTGGGAAGACCCGATCAAACTCGGAATCCCGATAACAAGACATTTCGACAATGGTAAAACAAGTCCAGCAAGACCTCCCGGCGTGCCGACACCCTGATAGTAGCCGCGGGTATCTCGTCTCAGGCCACGACCGGATAAGCTAAGCGTACAGGTACCAACATAACCCAAGTTGCCAAGGGACGGTCCTGCACGGTGCTCTAGTTTGGACCAACACTTAGACAAGCATTGGCCCAGGGGGGCTAAATAAAGATGACCCTCGAGAGAGCGAATGGTAAAACCAAGGTTGGGCCTTGCTGGAAAAGCTTTATTCAAAGCGAACTGTCAAGGGGGTCCCATAAATCACCCAACCGCGTTAGGGACGCAAAATCCGGGAACATAATACCGATATGACGGAAACTAGGGCGGCAAGAGTGGAACAAAACACCAGGCATAAGGCCGAGCCTTCCACCCTTTACCAAGTATATAGATGCGTTATTAATATAAAAGGTATTGTGATATCCCAACAAGTAAACATGTTCCAACAAGGAACAACATCTCCATGTTCCAACAAGGAACAAACTTCATCTTCACCTGCAACTAACAATGCTATAAGAGGGGTTGAGCAAAGCGGTAACATAGCCAAACAACGGTTTGCTAGGAAAGGATGGGTTAGAGGCTTGGTTTGACAATATGGGAGGCATGATAAGCAAGTGGTAGGTATCGCAGCATAGGCATAGCAAAAGAGCGAGCAACTAGCAAGCAAAGATAGAAGTGATTTCGAGGGTATGGTCATCTTGCCTGAGATCCCGCAAGGAAGAAGAACGAGTCCATGAAGAAGTCAAACGGACGAAGTCGAACGAATCCTCACAACTCCGGAACGAAAACCGAAGCTAACGAGAGAAGCAACCCGGAAACAAACAAACAACATAGTAAACAACCACCACATACACATGGCATGATGCATAAACAAGTATGATGCATGTCCGATTTAATGAGGCATATCATGGCAAAGTGCAACAAACAACACTACAAATTAAGTGGAGTTCAATATGCAACGAGTTGCATATTGACGAGACAACACATCAATTATTTAGTTCTCTCTCGGTTATGTACACATCAATATTAAATGTTGCTTAACATGGCAAGAGGTGAAACATAATAAAACTACCTATTTAGGCAATTTAAATGAGGCCGGAACAACAAACAACAACTCTGGTAAATCCCCATATGCATTTAGCAAATTAATGGAAACATCAAATATAAACATTTTAAATGTTGTTATTATGATGCGGATGACATATGCAAGTTTTAAGCAATTTTATGAAAATGCTGACATCAGCATGTTATGAAGCATTTGTCACCGTGGTGGAAGAAAGGGGTGCCACGGCAAGGAATCCGAAAATGATGCCACGACAACATATCGGTTCCGGTAGCTCATGGAGATACCGGTGCAAAAGGAAGCGTGGCGTGAGCGTGTCATGCAAGATGGTGGGGTGATCCCGGCAACCGGGTTCCCACGAGTTAGTGGCAAGGAAACGAGTGACAATTCGGATACGGTGCAAACGGTGCATCTCATACAACGCATGCATTCGGTCCACGGTGGTCGTCTCGGCGGTTATACCTTCGAAGCGTGCATTTTCGGAACGGATCGAGTACGTAGAGGGAAGTAGTCGTTCACGAACGTCGTGGGAAGTAGTCGTTCTCGCGACGGTAGTGGAAGTAGTTGTACACGGCGACGGTAGTGGTACACGTTTTCGTAGATGTTCGGGGCCACGACAAGGAACTTGACGTCCACGGGGTCTTCACGGGTCGACGTTGGTGGTACATGTTTCATAGTCGTTCGAGTCATCGGTAGAGGAACTTGGTGGTCCTCCAACTTGGCGCATCCGAAGGATACTTGGTGAATCCCCGTAGTCGTACACGGGTCGTAGAGGAACTTGACGCATCGAAGTGTGTAGTTGTACTCGGTGTTACATGTAGTCGAGCTTGACGTATCCGAGGGCTCCGGGCATCGTGGTACTTGTCGAAATCCACATCGGATGTAGTTGTACACTTTGAAGAGGAACTTGGTGCGTCCAAATCTGCGGGCGTTGGTGTCCAACAGGACAATTCGAATCGGCTGCAACCGAAGGCAGCAGGGCTTGCGGTTGTTGTGCTCGCGGAAGAAGATGCCAGGGACACGTGAGCGATGACGATGCTAAGCAGGAACTTGGGCGAACTGCATTGGCCGAAACGGAAGGTGCAGGTCGACTTATAGCAGAGGAATGGCAGGAGCAGAGGAGCGCCGTGGTCATGCGAGCGACGGGGCACAACAGTGATGCGGCAAGGAGCTCCCGCTCCTGTCTATGACGGCAGAGGAGCGCCAGCGCGGGACTTGGATCCGCCAGTGGAAGAGATGAACGGCGCGGCGGAGCTCGGGGAGGCCATGGCGCTTGGAGCTCCTGTTGGTGGTGATGAAGAGAGGCGGCGGCAGAACTTGGCAGCACGGCGGCGGCTCGACGCAGGGGACTTGGCGCGGCGATGGGGATCCTGCTGGGCGCGGTGGACGACGGCTGCGGGCGCAGGTGCTTGAGGAGCTCCTCTCCACGGGCGCTTGGGCGACGGGGATTTGGCGAGGAGGAGGCGCGGTCGTGGCCTGGTGCAGCAGAAGGAGGCGCGCGGGAGGCTGCGAGGGGGGGTCGGTCTGGCGAGATGCTGTGGGGTGGCGGGGAGGCAGCGGCGAGGCGAGGCTCTCCTCTTTCTCTCCCTGCGAGTGGCGGCGCCAGGAGGAGGACGAAGGGAGAGAGCTGGGGATCGAGAGATGGGATCGGGCTAGGGTTAGGAGGGGATTGGTGGGGGTGGCTGGGCCTAGGTGTAGATGGGCCGGCCTGCTGGGAGGACCAAGTGGCCAGCTGGGCTCTTCTTCTCTCTCTCTTATTTCCCTTACAGAAAAGAATAAGAGAGAAGAAAAAGAAAGAGAGGGTTAGTGAAAGAATTTGGGCACGCGGTTAATTTTCCCGGACTCACAAAAATGTGTTTGTTCCGAGAAAATAGAAAAGACCATGATTAAAAGATTTAGATTCAAACTCATTTGATTTGAATTCAAATGATTTGAATAGGAAGTGAGGGTTGGGAAGGTCCAAAAATGTTCGGATTTTTGGTGGAGCTCCGGAATATGATGAAAGAATATATGGCAAGGTTGGAGACCAAGAATTAAGATAACAAAGGCATTGGGATTATTTGCAAGTGTGTTGTGGTGATTTCCAAATTAAGAAAATATTTAATATAGCTCCCTAATATTAGGAGGATATGTTATAAAGAGAAGTCACCATGTGAATTCCCTCGATTTAAATGGATCAAAGATCCATGCCATTTATTTAGTTGAGTTGCAAAAGATTTATGAGATGATGGCATGATGACATGATGCAATGCAAAAATAAAAGAGCAAGCACAAATGAAACACACGGTGAAACCCGGAATATATGGAAGTCTTCTCGAGCATCGGTCTCGGGGCGTTACAGTCTGAACCTGCCCTGTCGCTCCGCCACAAAGTAACAGTCGGGGGCCGTCGGGAACCCAGGCCCACCACTACCTGGGTGGAACCACCTGACCCTTCAGCCCCCATCTCCGAACAGTATCACAGGTAATGTAGGAGTGTAAAATATATAGTATATGCCCACGATCACTTCCCGAAGTGATCACGGCCCAGTAGTATAGCATGGCAGACAGACAAGAGTGTAGGGCCACTGATGGAACACTAGCATCCTATACTAAGCAGTAGGATAGCAGGTAAAGGTAACAACAGTAGTAGCAAGGACAGGCTATGCAGCAGTATAGGATTAACTGAAAGCAGCAACATGCTACACTACTCTAATGCAAGCAGTATAGAGAAGAGTAGGCGATATCTGGTGATCAAGGGGGGGCTTGCCTGGTTGCTCTGGCAAGAGAGAGGGGTCGTCAACTCCGTAGTCGTACTGGGTAGCAGCGGCGTCGGTCTCGGTGTCTAGCGGAAGAAGAGGGGGGAAGAAGCAATGAATACAATGCAAACAGATGCATAACGATGCATGACAAGACAAGTAACGGTGCTAGGGGTGCCCTAACGCGGTATGTGGTGATACCGGTGAAGGGGGGAAACATCCGGGAAAATATCCCCGGTGTTTCGCGTTTTCGGGCAGAGGAGCCGGAGGGGGAAAGTTGCGAGTTCGATATGTTAGGGGGGTGTGGCGGACGAACGGGTTGCGTATCCGGAATCGTCTCGTCGTTCTGAGCAACTTTCATGTACAAAACATTTTCATCTAAGCTACGGTTTATTTTATATGATTTTTCAAAGTTTAAATGAATTCTTAAATTTCCTGGATATAAATTAATTCGAAAATCATTTAATGTTAAATGCTAAGTGTACATAGAAATGTACACAGCAGCGTGCTTGTGAGGTTGACAATGGGACCCAGAGGTGTGCTGAGTCAGCAGTCAAAGTCAATGTTGACCAGTCAACAGATTTATTTAAATGGATTTATATATTGGTGGGGCCGGCATGTAATAGGAACAAGTTATATCAAAGGTTATTTAAGAGGGGGTCCCACATGTCATAGAGTATAACTAAATTAAACCTAAACATAAAATTAAACTAACAGTGGGAGGCCCTTGACTTAAGTGGAGATTAGCCCCCCTCCTAATCTAAACTCGGGCCGGTCTCATAGGCCGGGCACGCACGCGGCCTCACAGAGGAGGGCCGGCGGCCACGGCGGGAAGCTCCGGCAATGGCGGCCGAGCAAGGAGCAGCAGCGGCCGCAGCTCAACAGCAACGAGCAGCAGGGCAGGCACGCAGCAGCACAAGCGGCGGTTGCACGCGCGAGGGGGGGCGGCAGAGGCGGCATGGGCATGGCACGGGCGCAGCCAGGCCACGGCCAGAGGCGACGCCGGGCGCGCGGGACGCGGCTTGCAGGCTGCGGGTGAAGAAGGACGCGGCTAGGCGGAGGCAGATCCACGGCGGGCAGGGGCTCGCGGCCTGGGGCGCTGGGGAGCCCGACGGAAGTGGGGATCCGGCCATGGCGGACAGCGGCGCGCGGGGGCATCTACGGCGACGAATCAAGACGAGGGACAATGGGGAAATGGAGGGGAGCTCACAGCGGAGCTGTAGGGCAAGTCAGTGGGCTCGGGGATGCGTCGGGGACGACGAATTGATGACGAAGTTGTGCGGCGGTCGACGGGGAAGAAGATGAAGCAGGCGTCGTCGATGGGGCCTCCCGTCTTCGATCTAGCACCGTAGTCCACGTAGGGGGGGCACGCACTTCCTCCTGGACAGGACGGTGCAGCTGGAGGCGGCCCGGGGGGGCGCGGTGGTTGCGTCGGCGACCTCTAGCTTGGGCGTTCGGCGAGCTGGGAGGAGCAGGGAGAGTGGAAGAGGGCGAGGCAGATCTGGGCGAGGCGAGAGGGGGGTATTGGGCGGCTAGGGTTCCAGGGGAAGGAGAGTGGGAGCCGGGGGTTCTTATCCACTCGCCGGCGCCAGCGAGCTGGTCCGGCGGGGCTCCTCCCCTGTAGCGACGCGCCTGAGGAACAGGACGAGCGACCGGGGGTGGGGGGGTGGGTCACTGGGCTGAGCTAGCTGGGCCGGTTCGGCTGGCTAGGCCCGAGGGCAGGGGTCTTCCCCCTTTTTTTTTGCCTTTCTCTTTTTTTTTATAAACTTTTTATTATTTTCCTTTTTTTCTTTTTGTTACTAATTATGTTAGTTTTATAAATTATAAAATTAGTTCCTAAAATAGTATTACTACTTATTCTAATGCCACAATAACTTGGGCACCCAAACAAATTAATTTAACATTTTATATATTATAAATCGAATTTAATTATTGGTTTTAGCTATTGTTTATTTACTTTAGAGCATTCAGTTATTTTATAAAAGTGTGGTTTCTCCACCATAATTACCTATGCAATATTTGGTTCACTGCGAACATTTTAGTTTTAATATTTGAAAACTTTTATTGTTTGCTTGATTTTGAATTTGAATTTGAATCGGTTTCGAACTAACGTGAGATTAGCAACAGCAATTGAAGTGATGTGGCACCATTAGCAGAGAATTACTGTAGCTTAATTATCCGGGCGTCACAAACATTTTTCAAATAATTGTTCAATATTTTTCAAATGTATTTTGTAGAGTGTTTTTTGTAATATATATATATATATATATATATAATTTTAAAGTATAAAGAAAAGTACAAAAATAAAGCAAAAACTAGAAAATAAAACATTAAAAAAATAGGCCGTGGCCCTGCCGGGCTCGTGGGCCGGCCCATCTCGCTCAGCGAGTCGGAAGCTGGACACGTTGAAGGCGAGATATAGAGGGGCGCGCGTTTACGGCTGTGCTGGGCCGGGCCTGCAACCACCATCGGCGCGGCCAGGCCCAGGCCAGCCCAATCCGACCCGATAACCCCCCACTTTCTCGTCTCCAGTCTTCTTCGTCATGCTCTGGCGGCACTGGGTGGCCCTAGCTAGTCTTTGACCGTCGCATAATTGATAGAGACAACCCCCAATGCCGAACAAAGGTTCACATTTTTGTGGGATATCCGGGAGATTAGAGCTTGGGGAAGTGGGGCGATCAAGCTACTACCCAAATCTAGAAGAAATACCAAGACTGATAAGAAAACAGAGGTGTGTTGGATCTCTCTTCGACTTGCCTCATTCCATGGCCATGCACATAGTTCGAATTTCCCCCTCTGAATACTGATAATGCGGCACACACTATGAGTTCCTGTGAATTGGTAATTCGTTTATTGTGTACTCCCTCTGTAAACTGATATAAGAACTCTTAGATTACTAACAATACAAGGTACAGTACTTAACTATCGATACCGTGCTCAGGGATTTCTATCCAGACATATGCGAACCCTGCTCACTGAAGCTAGTAAGCCACTAGGCTTATCTGACACCCCATAACACTGAACCTCAAATTCGCATCATTATTTAGTAGGAGTAACATATCTTGCCAGGATTCAGAAGAATCAGACTTTATACAGAGGAGTGAATCCGTGCTTAATAGCTGCAGACCAGACCTTCTCGATGTCCATCATATCATCTCCGCACTCGTGCATGTCCCAACCTTCTAGTCCGTGTACCATTCCAGCAACGCGCCATGCGCTCATCACCCTTCTTGGAAGCCAATTCTATTCATTAAGCGAGTAGCAGCACATGTCAGTGTCAATCACATTATCTATTTCAATCTTGGATAGGAAGTTGTGTATGTCAAATGATCCTATTTCGCTTTTCTCGAAATTTACAAAATCAGGTAATGAGAACATATTGCTAGTACCTCACAGGTGTGGACGTTCTGCATTGCCTCTGGGATCTTCATTGCAGGGCTGCTCAAGTAAGAGCAATCCTTGCGTACCTTTTTAAGGGGGAACTGTGATGTGGGAATAAATGTTGCTCCTTTTGGTGCCCCCATTTGTTGCTTATCATCTATGATATCTCCTATCCAGATCTGTAGCAGTGAAGAAGTAGTCATTGAGTACATTTCTTTTCGGAGTGTTTGTTCCTATTTTGTTAGCTGCATAGGTTTACTGTGTAATTTCTTGTCATTTGCTGGCAGATGATACTACAGCATAATGTGTTCTACTGTTTCACTCAAAGAAACATTGGTGAATTAGTTTGACAACGTTTATAGAAGCACTCACAGTCCAGTCCAATATCTTGACTACTTATACCCTACTCATGATATATCCACTCTAGAAAGCGTCTTGACGATTTTCATCCCTTTTCCCGTATAATTTTACCTGTGGTGTTTCACCAATGGAGAATTTCAGATAGGCAATACTGGTCTCTGGCACTCGCAACTTGAGCATGTCATATTCCTTCTTTTGATTCATGATTACCTACACAGAATTGCATATATTTATAGTCATTCTTGTATAGAGTGAGATCAATTCATACAAAAAGTGAGCTGCTAAACAAAAATAGCAGGCTGATAGGTACCTGGACACCTCTTTCGCATAATGCTGTAGCTATTGCTTGTTCTACCTTAGAACTGCCTCCACAGAGAAAAACTCGCTTTGTATCTGAAGGAATGCTCTTGAGAACAACTGCTGTTGCTAAGCCACTTCCATCAACAAGTCGAACTCCTAATTTTGGATATTTATGTGTAAACAATTCACCACTTCCATTGAGTTGTTTTGCCTGGGACCAAGAATATGAGGGTTAATATCTTTGCGCTGGCCATTTGTGTGAAATTAGCATCCATTTGACTTTTTGCAACATGTCACTTAACATGCATCAGAAGCTAAGTGTCATGTGGAAGCAAGTATAAAGAGGGAGTTATGCAAGAAAAGTTCGGTCATCATGCCTGATTTAAGAGTCCAAGACTGAGCACTTTAACCCCTCTTCCATCCGCATCTAATATTGCCTTCTCAATTAACTTGTTGATGGATTCCCTCTCCCTAATCAGGCCATACTGCACATGGAGAAAATCCTATCAATTTGCAACTATTAAGGCATAAGATTCATACAACGCGGAAAACCAATTACTTGGAAGTTGTATCTTGGTATCAGCCATGTTTGCATCTTGAACTTCTTCAGTTTGAGACTTTCGACGACAAACGCAGAGGATCCATAAAACCATGCCAGTACCATTGACAGCCATGCCATTGGCCATATCATCCACATATACCATACAGGGTTATCTGAGGGTTTAGAGGCTATAGAGGCAATCCCAACCCTCAGATGATAAGTCGATTGCAAAGTGGTCATATGTGTCAAGTGAACAACACCTGGTGTTTCCTCTTTTCCAATCAGTGTTCTCTCATACAGCTCGTCAGTTGACTTGTCCATGGTGTTGTATATGTAGTCATAGAACGGCATAAACAATGAGTAGTTTGTACGAAACTGTGTATGATGGAGAGAATGATACCTGTGGAGGTGTGAAAAAAAATCTTTCAATAATTTGGTTTGTGGTGGTAAAATTTGATTAAGAACATAACGGACCCAAAAGTCTCATCACCTAATTGCATGTTAACATGATTGTGAGGTTGATTTAAAATTTTATACTTACGATGGAGTGTACATGAGATACTTGAGAGGAGGGAAAACTTGGAAGATCCACTTTGGCAGCAGCTCAAAATTGCAGTGCCCCATATTATTCATGAAGTCGATGTAAGCCAGGTATAAGACGATACCCAGGATAGAACCATATCCCATAAGAAGTGGTATCAGCATGGGGATCGAAAATAACAGGAAGTAAACCAACATTTCAGCAAATGGATGGATGACAGCTGCCAATCATACGGGGAAATTTCATTAGATTTAAAGAGAGTTGTGCATTAGCTTCATAAATACCGCATCAACATGCATTCTGCAAACACGAACACTAACTGTTAACATAGCAAGCATTTAGAGATTCATTAAGCAATAGAGCATGTATAGAAACCTGAATTTAAATTTTTTTTTCCGGAAGGATCAGGATGATAACACCTCATTTCCGAACAGTATTTTTAGTCTCAGAATGTCGTCCTTGAGATTTTTACTGTTTTATTTGGACATATTTATGCTTTGAATTTCTTATGCTCCTGGGATCAGAATGGATATTTCAACTCCAACCTAGTATGATACTTTGATGTATGTTAAGATGCTTTCAGATGTCATTTATACCTTGTGGTTGTTTTCATTATGTAAAAAATTCCAGTGGTTTTGGCAGTTTTTAGAACACAAGTTGGTCAAAATGATTGCTATACATAATCTAGACACCTGTGAACTTACTGCCACTAAGATAATGAAATGTTTTTTTTTTGGCATGATCCTTGTTTATGTCTAAGTTGGTGGCGTTATGCATCATTGTGTTAACCTTCTGTTCTGAATGATGTTACTTACATGTTATAGGCTCTGTGACGATGGAGGCATGGTGGTGTGAGTGGTAGCGAGAGTAGAGGAAATGGTGGTGCAGTGCCCTGTGGAACCAGTAGTAGAGAAACTCAACAGGTCCTGCGTGAAGCAACGCCATGATGATGGCCCCCTTTGTTTCCCACATTGGCATGAGTCTGACACTCGGGATGGCTGCATAGGCCAAGTAGAAATGCAGCCCAGAGAGGATGATCTGGTCATCCCTGTAGAGAATGGTAAGGATAACTTAGCATTACACACAAGATAGCATATTTTAGCATGTGATTGTGATGGACCATTGGATTTCAGGTATGTGCTAGTTAATTTGAGTGTGATAGAAGTGAATAGCATGATGTGCGTATATATGACTTACCAGGATCTCTCCCGGTCCACCTGCTCGAATTCAAGACTGCGGTCAACGATGATGTGCTTCCTGCGTGCGGTCTGGTGGCGAGACAAGCTAATCCAGATCTGATTGTGGAGCATCCTCAGAAGCAGAGCTGGCAAGATGGCGGCGTAGGCTAGGTTCATGTCCCCCCACCCCTTGGTGACCACCCTGTATGCAGTTTGCAACGCCACAGGTGCAAAGACCAGGTACTGTGTGCAGTTCATGGTTAGAATATCATGTGACATTGATGGATGGGAATTAATCAGCGGTGTATAGCAGGTGGTAATCCCATCTTTGATCGTTTGGAAGCTGTTGTCGTGGCTTCAAGTTTGCAAACGTCTTCATTTTGAAGAGAAAAGGGGGTTTATCTATGTCCGTTCAGTTGGTTATGTTGTGTGAACTATGTGAAAAGTAAAGCTATCGCCGGCGGTTCATATTAAGATCACAAGACCAAGAAACGCAAACGGTTCGAGGTTCCATGGGAATGACATGAGCTGCCAAGCAATAAATCTTTACGATCTGATTGCTTTTATCAGCGATTTTACCGGTTCATATGTTACTGTACTCAGGTCGCTATCCACCGTGCAAGAAGCATTCAAAGGAATTTTCAAAAGGTCCCTATCCTCTTATCTTGTGTTCCTTAAATTGAGACAGAGCATATAGAATGGCAATATAGTTTACTTCCATCGTTTTTCTTGAAGCAGTTTTTCTGGATCATGTGAAAACTGAAAAGTACTCGGGGAATCGGCAACATGGGACTGGAACGCTTATGCTAGGTTATACTATTTGCAATTTAAAATACAGGTAATTTTATTTAATTGATAACAGAATAATATGAGTGTTCACTGCGACATGCAACTTTTGCTGCAATTTCTGTTCTACTTGACTTCAGTACTGGGACATTATGATGCATATAAAACTTTCTTTTATTGCAAACTCTTTGAAGGGAATATATGAATATAGGAATAACCTCATTGAAGTAGTTAGTTTATTTTCTGGTCACTCAATCATACGATGTTCCTAAATTTGTGAACATGGATTTAGCTAGATAGCAATATCAAAGAAGAGATAACATACCTTGAAGCTGCCCATCCAGTTCCATGGCCATTCGGTCAAAGGGCCCGGCCGTGTTGCCATGGTAATGGATGAGCGACCACTTTTCTCTCTTCCAAGGTAAGCAGCTCCCTCAGCAAGCAAGCTCTGCTAAGAACTTCAAGCTCCGGTTGCATTTTTATATGCATTGACGGTTGTACAACATGTTCTTGCAATATGTAAATAAATCATTTTTTTCATGTGCCCATGCATGTTTCCGTTCCCATTACCAGTCTTTATTTCTTCACAGTATCTGCTTCCCCAACTGTATTTTTCTGTGGCTTGCCTTGCAAGGTACATTCTAGGCAGAAATACTCAAATCCAAGTCATGAAACATGCTTTTTTAGTGTGTCTGATCACACAAAACATGCTGTTGCTTGCTATTGGCATTTGTGTTACTTCGGCTTCTGTCTCCTATTCTGCTTATATTGCCTTCTTAGGCTTCATTTTGGAATTTGGGATGTGGAGTCCTTTGTCATTCATGCGATTCACGCTTTCTGATTATGAATTTTATCTTTCTGGTCAATTCAAGAGAGACTAAACGTAAATGATAAAAAGAAACAGAAACAGGAAATGATGTAGTCAGCTGGGAACAAAATATTAATAAATAAACATGGGCGTGTGACATGAGCTGCAATTTGTGTAAGCAAGTTAATCAAGTCAAACTGTGAATGTGCACAAACTTATTTAGTACTCCCTCCATTCCACAATATAAGGTGTATTGATTTTCGTGCAAGTCGACCATTAGAATATCGGGCTTGCTAAAACTCAGTCGACTGAAGGTTTAACCAAGTCTCAGTCGACCTTGCAACATTTTCATGATGGATCACACATGATATAAATTTTGTATTGTTGATATTAATATATTTTTCTATAGACTCAGTCAAACATGCACTCGTTTGACTTTTGGAAAAAACAAATACACCTTATACTCCCTCCGTTCCAAATTACTTGTCGCAGAAATGGATGTATCTAGAACTAAAATACATCTAGATACATCCATACCCGCGACAAGTAATTCGGAGCAGAGGGAGTATAAAGGAACTGAGGGAGTACTATACTTGATAAAATTAGGACCCTCTTAACTGGCGAACGTTCGCTGGGGAGGATGGCAATTTTATTTGTAGGGGGTGGCAATTTCTTCAGACTAGCATGTCAATTTCTTCTTAGAAAAGGCAATTTTTTCCCCAAAACTGCCATCATTTGATCTCGATCAAATGGCTGTGAGGGCGTTAGCTGGGGGTTCCTTCCCAACGAACATTCACCAGTTAGCATTACCGTAAAATTAAGGACAGACCGCCAAATCTTAAAGATCAATCACTTCTACGATAATTTACAAGTCAAAATGTTAGCCGTGTTCAATAGAATGTCCGGGGAAGCATGGGCTGCACTGAATTTCGACCGCAAATGGGTATTGGCACGTTCTTGCTTAGCATGCGAGTCTAGTAAATGATTCTCCACAGACTGTTTAGTCCTTGACATAGGAGCTGATGATATCCCGGCCACCAGCGGGCCATATGCCGCCACCTTGAGGTGCGGATCAACACCAGGAACCCCACTCCACAGACATATCCTCCATCTGTCGCCACCAGCTGGAAGAGCAAGGGCACATCAAAGGCTCAAAGCTAGTGGTGACCGAGGCGCCCAGGCCTCCGGCACGGTGCCCACCGGCACTAGCATTTGCATCACAATAGTGGGTTTGTGCACATAGAACGGATTTCTAGATAGAGGGAAGTAGAAAGAGGGTGAAAGGGAGAAGAGAGGAGAAGATACGGGGTACAAGAAAGTTGGAAGATGGTGTCCACTCGTAGCTCAGCACAATGTCCACGTAATCATGCGGTGTAGGTTCTGACGTGCCAACCTGATCCCGCCCCCGCGCGTCGCCTCTGGTGCACGGGGGAAACCCTAATCGCGCCGCCAGCCGCCCCTCCCCATGCCTCCCCTGCTTCGCCGCCGCCGGAGGGGACACCGGCGAAGCCCGTGTGGTCCTCAGGGAAGGTGGCGGCCGGGCGTCCTCGTCGTTTTGCCATTGCCTCGCGCAGATCGCGCGGCGGCTAGTGGCGCGGCGGGTTTCCGCCGGTGGCTGGCGCCTGCTGCCCGTGGGGCGGCGTCCCTCACGGTGGCGGGGCTGCCCCTGAACGGCGCTTGGTGGTGGCCACTTGACGGCGCATGGGTGGGCCAGATCTGGGCTTCGGGTCTGCGTCCCCATCGTGGCAGCGCTTGCCATTGTCCTCGGCCATGGGGCGTGGTCCCGGACAGGCCTAGCGCCGGTGTTGCTGGCCAGGACGCACGCTCGCAGCGCCCTACTTCATCTCGCGTCGTCTCGCTGGCCAGCAGTGGTGGTCATCTTCTTCGTCAGAGATGGCCGGCAAGAGGCTTGGTGATCGGATCTCGAGATCATCTAGTCTCGGCTACGAGTTGGGGAGACATGGTTGCCGATGAAAACCGAGCCGACGGCAGGCGATGGCGGCGTTCTACGCCGTTACCTTGATGGAGGCATCGTCGTGTAACTACTGTCGGCCCACTCGTGCTGCTCCGGGGAAAACCCTAGGATCTGGTGTTCCAGATCGGACGATGGCGGCACTGCGCTGTCGTTTCTTTCTTGGGAGCATCGTTTGTGGAGCAGCTCCGGAAGTCAGAGGCAGGAGGTGGAGCGGCTTTGTCTTGCACGGAGCTTCGGTGGAGATGTCAAGCCATGCTTGACCGACAGGTGCTACGCTTTGTCATGCCTGGTCGGCAAGTGCTACGCACGACAGATCTTCCAAGGACTTCAAGCTGTGTGTGGTACTTGGCAGCATGGCGCTGAGGTGTATCAGTGACGACCGCGACGTGCTCAGCTGTTTGCGTGTAGGGAGGAGGTGCCGTTGGGCGCCGTGGTGGCGTCGACGATAGCTAGACCGAGTAAGGTTGATGCATCAGTACAGTTCTGAAGATGGAGCGGTGGCAGTTGGCGGCGGTGGCCTCTGAGAGCACGCCGGACCAGTGTGTGCCCCAGACCTGACAAGTGGCTAGGTTGGGGTCTCATGTCTTGGATGTTAGGCTTGGCTGCAAGGTCTGTAGTATTAGGCCCGGACTATTAGCATCCCTTCATCAACTGGATAGGAGTAGCGACAGATGTTGCCTAGACGGTGACTTCAGACTTACTGTTGTATTTCTTTGTAAGGATTTTTGTGAATAATTAATAAAGTGGCTGCATGCATCGTCCAGATGCAGAGGCCGGGGGGTCTTCCTCCATTTCTAAAAAAAATAAAAAGGTTCTGACATGGCAGTCCAGCATGTCAGTTCCACTGTCAAAATCCTCGGTGTTATTTGTTAAGGTGTGTTCCAAACTTTTATGGAAAGTGCCTGTTTGTGACATAGGTGCCCTCAACATGATGTTTTTGTTTCTAGTTTATACCCTTTAAAAGACTCATTTCTCATCTGCTGTCGAAGAAAACTCCTTGAGGTCTCAAATAAGAAGTTTCCTTCATGCTTCGATGGGCGGAGCCTAGAGCGAGGGTGTGCATTCAAAACATGCCCTTAAGTGTTTTTTTACATGTGTGATGTTGGTATATATGGTATTCTTATGGATTGGCAGAAGACCAAGTGAGACAAGGAACCTGCATGCGTGCTATGCACTTATTTAGCACTAGTTCGTCGTTTAGATGCACGCATTTTGTATATTTTTTGGATAACTTGGCTGGTCGGTTTTACTTTTACTCGATATCACCCTGACTTGATAGGCCAAGACATGCTTTGTTTTTATGCGCTGAGGTCACTTGAGATGATTGATAATCTTCCTTATTAGTCCCAATCCTTCAAAGAATATTTTGCACCATTCAGTCTGCACATTTTCCACTGGTATCAAGTATGTTTGTCGTGTTGCAATATACTCCCTCCGTTCGGAATTACTTATCTTGAAAATGGATGTATCTAGAACTAAAATACGTCTAGATACATCCATTTCCGCGACAAGTAATTCCGAACGGAGGGAGTAGGTAGTATGACTAGCTCATTTATGTGGAGTGGATGTACAAACCAGAGGTCAATTCTTCATCGACTCGAATTTGATCTCCAGTATTGGCTGATATGTATTTTGTACTTCTTTGCAACATTGTGGAAAGTGAGTCATTTTTTTCATGTGCCGCTGCATGTTTCATTCCATTAGCAGTCTTTGTTTCTTCACTATATTTACTGCGCCAAAGGTACCTAACTGTGACTTGTCCTTCCAAGGTACAACCTGAACAGAAGTAGAACATGCTTTTAGGGTGTTTTGATCACACAAAACATGTTGTTGCTTGCTACTGACTATTCTGTTAGGTGAAGGCTTGCGTCTCCGAATTATGTCATTTGGAATTTGGCATATGGGGTCTTTTTTCTTTTCAGATTCCTGTGAAATTCAGGCGTTCCTACTGTGAATTTGCTTTATCTAGTCAATGCGAGAGAAACAGTAAATGGAATAGCCAGTGAAGAGCAGAAAAGAATATACTCCCTCCATTTTTATTACCCCGCATATTAGCTTTTTCTATAGTCAAACTTTATAAACTTTCATCAAGTTTGTAGAAAAATATATTAACATATACGTCACCAAGTCAATACCATCAGATTCATTATTGAATATATTTTCATATCTTATAGATTCGTTATTTTATATGTTCATATTGTTTTCTACAAACTTGGTCTAGCTTTATATAGTTTGACTTCAGTCAAAGCTAATATGCAGAGTAAATAAAAACAGATAGAGTACATATGCTTGTGACGCCAGCTGAGATTAGTTAGTCAAGTCAAACTGTCAAAGTACAGAAATTCATATTTCGTAATAAAAAAATAGGACAGATCGATAGACTTAGAGATCCAATCAACCATTTCTAGGAAATTGCACAAGTCAAAATGTGAACCATGTTCAGAGCTAATAGAATATCATTAACTAACCTCAGAAAGAAATGCAGGCAGCCTTACCATGCTGCCATAGTGAGAACTGATAAGTACTCCGTCCGTTCCTAAATATAAGATGTTTTAATTTTTCTTTATTTTCTCAGATTCGTATGCATCTAGGGCGTTTAGTCCATATTGCAATATTTAAAGCATCTTATAATTAGAAACGGAGGAAATATATATCTGATAAATAACAGGAAGCTGTCACCTGTATTTATTTATTTATTTGAAAGAGCTGCCACCTGTAATTGCTTATCCATTCTCTTCTTCATACATGTGCTGATGTACGCTGACAGTGATGGAGCATTAGATAGATAAAATAGGAAACAAAAGAAAATCTCCAATGCTTAAGCATGGAAAAGTAGTGGTATTACATACAGATCAGATTCTCGGACATTGTTTAATTTTACTACCGGGTTGCATAGTCGAACGCACTTCGGGAACCGGGTGAAATTCCGTTTCATTTTCGTCTGGCTAAAGTCGTTGGACCATAACTAAGGTAATTTGTGGACCGTTCCTTCTCTGCTTAGATCATCTCCAATAGGTTGTATACTAGTTTGTTGATCATGTCATCAATCAACAACTTATCATACAACTATTTTAATGGCGTGGATTTAGTTTGCCCAAGAGGAGATGAGAGAATGTATAAGGTTACTCTCATATTTCACCTTGGAGCTCGTGCAAGGGTTGTTGGTTCATCTTCATACAACTTTGCTCTCGGTCCTCATTTATTATATGACACATCATCAATCCTAGGTGGCAAGTTTTACCAACACCCATCTCACAACTATTGAAGATGCCCCTGCTCGTTTGAAACACAAAAAAACCAACTCTCTCTTTCTATGTTTCTCACCCAAAAGCATACTATATCAAATTCCTCTATCTGACTGGTAAATGGGCCCAACTCAAGCTCTATCTTGCAACGAGAAGTGGTCCCAATCCCGCCTACTCCTTCCCACCATTCTTCCCCGACCCCGTGCACACACATACTAGTGTTGATGGTTGCCACGTTAGGCTCCAACTAACCTCTCACAGTCTCACCATGAGCCCTCCCTCAGGGAGGCGCTGCTGGCTTCGCCCCCGTCCTACTCCTACTCCGACTTCGGAGGACACAATACCGTAACAACGATGGTGATGGAGAGCACCAGAGGCCAAGAAATTGTGCTTGGAAGTCTACGCCATGTTGAGGAAGATGAATTCGAGCACTGCTAAAGACATCAAGGACCCCACTGACTGGATCGACGCAATTCCCGTTGTTGGCCAGCGAGGCCTCTTCGAACAAATTTGCCATCCTCTGTTGATTCCGCGTTGATTATTTCCTCCTATGGCCTTTGGATGACCCTGCGAGCAAAGTGATGTGCTCAAATCGCAGCCACGATCACCGCCGGGGAGGTTTGCCACTCCACCACGACACTACCATCGATGTGACGCATCATTCGTGTTGTTCTCCTCGGCCCCGAGTGATGGGTTGCTGGGTCTTTTCATCCTCGTGCCTGCCGCACTAGCTGTCGCGAGGCTCGCCGCCGTTGGGCTTCAAAGAAAGATGGGTGGGCGGCATGCGAAGCATGGCCCGCACGGGGAGATGATGGCCGGTGTGTGAGGTAGAAGAGTGAAGGGAGCTAGAGGGGTGAATAGCTGTTTTAATATATCTTTACAGATTTGGCTAACTAGATATTTTTCAAGCATAAATCCTAAATATATTAGACTCAACGAAGTGGATCAACGACCTATGTTGAACAACATAAGTAATCAAAAGAAAACAAGCAAGAACGAGTTGTATCGCAAGATGTGAAATTGAAAGATCCCAAACTTAGCACACTATATTGTTAGAAGGCCCTAGAGGCAATCATAGAGATAATTATATTTCATTGTATCCATGAATTATTGAATGTTCTTTGAATAACATCATTTGTATTTATTGACAAATACATGACTTGTTGTGAAACACTATGCTTGAATGATTCGATTATTCTAAAGCAGTGCCTAGTTGGAGTCCATGTGAGAACATGTATGAATATTAGACTAGCACTGTATTGGTTCCTAACCAAGTTTCACGGGTCATAGATATGGAGATGTCAAATCAACAATGTGAATAGATGATAGGAACAAGGGGTTGGACAGACGCAACTTGAGATATAGCGGGGATCGTTTTTCTTGTCTCTTATTATGTGTATGCTATGTTCTTAGACCTGAGATTGTTGCATGTACTTGAGATGTGTAATGACTTACTTAGTGGTTGCCAAACTCTACTTCGTAACTTGGTAGTTATGATCGTCGCTTTATTTACTTGAATCATCTGATTAGTACAAGATCTGGTGTGCACGCTATTGGACACGTTCGGAGTACTCGAACGAGGATGGTTCGAACGCTCTAACCGAGCAACAGAGGCTTGCACAACATCTTCGGAGGTTCCGACGAATGGCACTTGGGCACAACGGCTATCTCTCTCGAATGGAGTCGAGGGCTCCAAGAGCATTTGAGTTGGTGGCTCCGAACAGTGTAAAATGTAAGAGTAAGTGTGGAAAGGGTTTGAGGTGTTTGAGTGGTTTTGGCGTTTGGTGTCTAAGCACTTTGAAAGAAAGTATCACCTCACAAACTTGATCACACATATGGACTCAACATGATCTTGAATCGGTAAAAGCTATAAAAAAGATGTCCTTAGCCTTGCCAACACTTGGTCTTTGAAAGAACTGTGGAGGGGGGAGGCCAACAACCATCTTTCCAACTTGCATGTTTTGAGACTTGTTCTGAAATATACTTGAACAAACATTAGTCCCTTTAATCAAGTTGTCATATATCACCAAGAATCCACTAGGGGGACAATGGATGCACTTTCACCAACTGCGAAGAGACCTGGGGTCACCGACAGCCAACTGAATCACCCTGATTATCTGATAGCAATGCAATTTTAGAGCTAACTACCAGGGTCGTGTCTATGATAGTGTGTATGGCTTCAACGGCTCCTGGCTGATCATGGTGTCATGTGGTGCACCCACCTCACTCCTATGTGATAGTGTTGATGTTATTTGTATTGTCTATGATCCATATAAGCATAAGTTGACCAAGCATATTGGCGTGGATGCATGGTTGATGTGCTCCCATTTGCCAACAGCCAACTATTTGTTTCCAATATGTCTCGCCAAAGATTCAAGCAGATTTCTTCATCAAGGCTCATACTATAGAACAACATAGACTTTGTGTTCTCAAATTCAATATTTTAGATCCATTTTGAGTTCGAAAGTGTGTTAAGAGTGTTAGTTAGGGCATCTCTAGTTGAAGCTCAAAACTTAACTCCCAAAAAATGGCTTTTCTAGGCTGCAATCTAATCGATCCCCAAAACATAACTCCCTAAAGTTTCCTTCGTTGTATCTCACTTCCTTTAGCAAACTTCGAATCCATTTCAACTAGTTTTCGACGACATATCAATTCAAACATTGATTTGACCAATGCAAACATTTCAAAATCATTTTAAACTATTGTTTTCAAGTTTTAATTCAAACACAATAAATGGTTTGAATGAAGTAACAAATGATTGTTACGAGTTAAGATTTTTTGGGGTGTTCGACTAGAGATGCTCTTAGGTGCAGTGGAAGAGACAGGCATGGAGCAACTATGGCTATAGCCCTAGGCCTAGTAACAACATCCCTTGCGATTCCGGCCGGAGGGAGGGTCGTCGATGGCGGCGACGGGGTGTGGTGGCTGCGACGGCGGGAGCGAAGGTGGAAGAAAGAGAGGCCACCAGTTTTACTCGGCCGCGGCGGGAGTGAGCATATTTAGGGAGATTGGTGGGGATTTTGGGCGGTGAAGGATAATTTTTTACTCCACTAGATCGGTTAGGGGATCGGCTAGGTGCGCCGTAAGGGAGGATATACCCCTATGAGCACCTTGAGAGACTGGGCCGGCATATCATCTTGAGATTGACGAAATCATGACAGCTAATTTTTTTTAAATAATACATTTTTTATTAATTTTCATAAATATTACACTGGGTAAAGTTTTTTCAAAAATAATACACCGTCGGCCCGCTGCAGGCCGACTGGGCCTAGTCGGCCCACAGCAGGCCGATTGGAATCCAGTCGGCCTACAGCTGGCCGACTGACCCCTGTCAGCCCACTGTGGGCTGATTGGGTCCTGTCGGCCCACTGTGGGCCGACTGGAGCTACTGGGCCGCTGTGGTCTAATTGTTTTTGCAAAAAAATAGACATAAAAAATATATGTTTAAAAAAAGTTAATCATGTAATTAAAAAATGTTAAACGTGTATAAAAAATGTTCCTGATGTATACAAATAATGTACAATATATATGCAAAAATGTTGACATAAAAAGTATGTTTTAAAAAGTGTTAATCATGTATTTAAAAATTGTTAAATGTGTGTATAAAAAATGTTCCTTATTTATACAAGAAATATAGAATGTGTATGAAAAAAAGTTGACACCAAAAAATTATGTTGGTGAGTTGGTTGCTCTTTTTGTATGGAACTGGAACATTTTTTTCAATCATATTTTTTGGTGTCAACTTTTTTTCATACACATTCTATATTTTTTTATAGATAAGGAACATTTTTTTTACACACATTTAACAATTTTTAATCATGTATTTGAAAAAATGTCAACTTTTCAAACATAATTTTTTGGTGTCAACTTTTTTTCATACACATTCTATATTTTTTGTATAAATAAGGAACATTTTTTATACACACATTTCACAATTTTTAAATACATGCTTAACACTTTTCAAAACATATTTTTTATGTCAACATTTTTGCATATATATTGTACATTTTTTTATACATTAGGAACATTTTTTATACACGTTTAACATTTTTTAATTACATGATTAATATTTTTTTAAACATATATTTTTTATGCCTATTTTTTTGCAAAAACAATTAGCCCATAGCGGGCCAATTAGTTTCAGTCGGCCCACAGTGGGCCGACAGGACGCAATCAGCCCACAGTGGGCCGACAGGGGCCAGTCGGCCAGCTGTAGGCCGACTGGAATCCAATCGGCCTGCTGTGGGCCGACTAGGCCCAGTCGGCCTGCAGCGGGCCGACGGTGTATTATTTTGAAAAAAATTTATCCAGCGTAATATTTATGAAAAATAATTAAAAATGTATTATTTAAAAAAAATAAGCATCATCACAAGCGCCTCATAGTCGACGAGAACGTCTCCTACCACTGAACGCGCATCGCCAGAAATCCAGGAATAATGCGAGCATGAGAATTTGAACCCTGGTGGATTGGGATATCACTGTCCTTCTAACCATCCAACCACAGGTTGGTTCACGATGCATACCATTTATGTGTAGAAGAAAGTATATTATGCCCATTTAGCTTTGCATACCCTCTTGTTGCGCGACAGAGAAAATTGATTTGGCCATCTCTGTTTTGTTAATGGGCACATGAAAACAGCATGAACCCCTTGAAGACATCGATCCTTGTAATTATCCAAGTGCCCATTCTCTGGTCGGTAAGTTACATGATTTATCATGTACGACGATGCTCGAAGAACCTCTAAACCCTCCTATAATACAGCTAAGAGTAAGTCATGTCTAGCTTTTAGCATGCAGTATGTACCACTGTACTTTATAATGCCAAATTGCCAGGTTGCACATGCACGAAAACAACCTGCAAAACCTCTTTGTCCTCAAGAAAGCTAGCCTGGAACTCATATTCCGAATGCCCATGCCTGAGGGCGTGTCCTGGCTCCTGACATCAGAATGGGATCCTTGTTCATGCTCCTAGTCTGAGGTAATCATGCTTCTTCGTAGCGAGCTTGGGCACGACGAAGCACCGCCTGAACCGGTCCAGCGCCTTCACTCTGATCCTCTGCCGGAGCCGCCGGAGCCCATCGATGACGGCCCTGAAACCCTTCTGCAGCTTCTTGGCCTTGCCGAGGCTGAACAGCCTTCTCTTGCTCTTCCTCCTCACTGCAAGGCAAAAGGAAAAAGGCTTGATGATCTTCTTCCTGAAACTACTCGCAGTTTAATGATTCGATGTGGTTAATTAATATCATCAGGGCACACAAATTCAGCTGCGGAACTAATCACAGCCGGCAATCTCTTTTTCATAACAGATGAGTATGAGTGAGGTTATAGTATCTACAGCTTTTCTGAATTCTGTTTGCGTAGAGAGCAGAAGTTTGCGAGTAAAATCACCTTGTAATTTCTTTTTCTCATCGCCTCCCCTTAGCCTTGCATTTTGGATTACCTGCGGCTCAATGAACAAATAACTCAGCGCAATCACCGCAAACTTGGTTTCAGCTATCCAAACATCTCGGCGAGTCCGATGAACACGTACAATTGCCTTTCAGAAAGTATAGAATAGAAGTATCTTTTTTTTTTGCGGGGTATAGAATAGAAGTATCTAAAGTTGTAGTACGTACCAAAGTTGAGACACTTATTTCAGGACGGAGCTGATACATTTTTATTTTATTGGTTTTTACATGTGCATTTTTTTTTATTGGCATGAAGATGGGGGAAGCCCGTACCTCTGCCAAGCTCTCCTGCCGCTTTCTCATCTTGCTCTGAATGTAGTTTCGGGTGCACTGCATCCACGGACACATATAACCAGCGTTAACTGGGACCCGATCGAGCCACTTCCAAAAAAAAAATGGGAGCCGATGGAGCTAACCTTGATGTGGTACTTGACGTAGGCCTGGAAGTTGAGCAGGATCCAGGCCGTTTTGGCGGCCCTCTTCCGCTTCACGTGCCGCTCGAAGATGTCTGCACGCACATGGCATCCAGCACGTCGGAAAACTCCAACTCCAGGCGACACAAGAGGGAGCGACGCAACGTACCGAAGGAGACGAAGCCGCCGTTGGTGGTGAGGTGGTGCACGGGCTCCCCGCGCAGCTCCGGCGGCGGGATGGCCGACCAGCTGCACCTGGGCGCCCTCGCGTACGAGCTCCCGGCGTCCTGCAGCTCCTGCACCCGTACGCCCAACTCAGGTCCAGATAGACAGTGTCCGGCACGGCACCCGCCTTGTACCCGTAGGTGGGTACTGAACCTACTACCGAGTGATGGTGTCGGGCGGGCACCCACCTGGAAGAAGGAGGTGGCGACGGCCAGGTCCGTGTCGTCCCGGAAACGCATGGGGAAAATGGCGCTGATCTTCCCCGGCTGCAATGGCCATGGCCAGCAACATCAGCGAACCAAACACACCGAGCTTCGTCTCCACTGAACTCCGTCGGGGACGTACGTACCGTCCTGCTGACGAAGAAGGGGTCGCGGTGGTTGTACACGAGCTTGGTGGCGCCGGAGGAGCCGAGGCTCCCCAGCAGGTGCTTCAGCTGCGACCCGAGGACGACGGACTGCAGCAGCGACACCTGCCGGACGGCCCTGGCGCGGTCCTTCGGCCGGGCCAGGCCGGAGAAGTTGAGCTTCAGCGTCAGCGCGTACCCTTCCTTTGCCGGCTCCACGATCTCCGCGAACTTGTGGTACATCTTCCTCGCCTCCTGCAGCGTGAACTCCGGCAGGCCGGTCGACGGCGACGCCTCGTGGGAGAGGGACGGCGTCGATATCGACAGGTACACGTTCTCGGGGTCCGACGCCGAGGCCTGCACATAGTTCATTCGATCAGCTGGCAGTTTCTGAGAGCACCGCTGACAACAAATATACACATGGTTTGTGAGTGACTGATTCAAGATGAGATCATGTTCACCTGTACATGGTATCGCACTGATCCGAACTCGAAGAAGGTGTGGTCCACCGGCATTGGCCTCTCGGCGCTGCAAACATCCAAGCATGAACAAAAAGACTCTGCTTCATTCGGAATGAAATACGGATTGTAAAGATGAGCTTGCACCTTTGGAACCTCGTCAGGATTTCGACGAGCGCCCGCGACCCGCCGTTGAAGAACGCCATGGTTTCACCGCCGGGGATCCACGGGCCTCGTTCCTTTATAATGGCCCTGGTGGTGATGGTAGGAAAACGAAGAGGTTCTGAAGTTGTCTTGGCATGAGGCAACACCACACCAACAATTAAAGGACGAGGGTGAGTATCTGACTGGTGAGACTGGAGAGCCTGAAGGGGACCTCTCCATGTTATTGGTGGACTGCTTCAGAAGCAACCTGGACGCCTAGTGACCTCAGCCTCCCTTCACCCTTGCTTTGTTTCCAATGCACTCCACAATCATTCCATGCTTTCTCCCATTGCTCTAGCAATGAATGATCAACTGCCTTGCCAAATTCAGGAACCCTTGAACAGCACCAAATATGCACAATGAAATTTCAACAACACCAAATATGCACAATGAAATTTCAAGCTTAAAATGTGTCCAACCGGTGGGTCTTCTAACACTTGGCTCCAATGTATGTATTTTAGAGAAAAACCTAGCCTACAAGCTTCACCTCTCAGCTTTTCCCCAGAAGAAATAATAAACTAGTTGCACCTGTCACAGTCGGTAGGTGAAACATAAGGTTTTCTTTTCTTAGGCAAGAAAAGTAAGAAAATGACAACACAAGTCACTGACTAAAAAGAGAAGATATTATTTTTCATTTGATTCAGTGATTGTGTTACAACATTTGGTACATATTCTCGGTAAAAAAAAGTGACGATTTCATCCCAATTGCTAACCTAGGTACAATGTCCAATGGGTTGAAGTGTACAGGATGCTATGCTATCCAAAACCCATGTATGAGGAACAACTCTGCAGCCAAATGTTGTTGCCAGGTCTAGAGCCTCAGCTTCCCTCTTACTGAAAACCTCATCAACAGCGTCTTCGTTACATCCTTTCGGAACTTCCTTGTTGTAAACAATCAGGGATGTGCTGGAGAGATCAGCCTTGCCCAAGATAGATCCCCTTGCCGCGGCTATCAATTCATCAAGCTCAACCTTGAATGTCAGAGGATGGCCAATGAAGTAGAAGGTCAACCCTGAAAACAGACTTGGTGCCTACAGAAAGAAAGATGTGCACTCAATAGCCTGTTCAGATTTTATTTTACATTTTGCTAATCTTCTCAACGAATTTCTATACAAACCTTTTGCATTGCTCGTAGCCTTCCTATACGGGGGCCATCAATGGCGCCATGAACATCAGAGCGAATCTCATAGGGCTCTTCTGGGACTGGTTTTTTAGCCTCCAGGCAAGCACTCAGCCCTAAATATCAGAAAAATGATGTATAAGAACTTCCTTCCAAAAAGGGTGCAACAAGGGAAACCAAAGTAAATTCAGGCACAATGTCCACACAGCAAGTAATGTTCTGCTAAGCTTAATAGCCAGGATAAATACAAAACAAAGTGACCACATGTAAGCAAACTATTGTGTCTAACATGTGCAGTGGTCAAGGAAAAGTGGGACCAATCAAGAGAACTTGGTCATCAGAGGACATGTACTTACAATTCACATTGACAACCCATTTCCCAGCAAGTATGGCCAGGAGAACCTTTCGTGTCCTACCACATGCTCCATTTTCGTTGGTATTGGCAAGCACATGAGTTACGTTTGAACTCCAGTTATTGGTTGCTGTGACGCCTGAGTGGTACTCAAACTGATCCAAGACTTCCTGTTAAGTTTCCAGGGACACCAAGACAACTTTGTTATTGGAGCAGTCGCACAAGGTAATAGTATGTGAATGGTATAATCAAACAAACAAAAATTACCTTGTCTTGATCAGAGAGGGCAGATCCACATATCACCCATTCACTTGTCGGACAAAGTGAGGTCCAAAGTTCATTCATCTCCATCGGGAATGGTGAGTTCGAATCACCAAGCACTGTTTCAGAAGATGGTCTAGCAAATTGAGGAAAGGTGAAGTCCATTAGAGACAGATGCAAATATAGCAAAATGCAGCAATAAATAACATGCGCAGAGAACGCACTGTTGCGGCTGGGCGGCCTTCTTGTTTTTTGACTTCAATCTCTCACATGGCAGCCTCTTTGATGAATGGGTAGGACACAGCATAACAAACTCTCCCTGAAGCACATCACATTCATTTGATTATAGGACTTGACAAAATGTTTGCCAGAAAAAGGAACTGCATTTTAACTTAATACAGATCAAAAAAAGGATGCAGGACTTACTTCGTCCCATCTGCAGCCTGAGACCCCACGGGCACATGGTAAATGGTAGCTCTTGCGGCAGCTCTTAAAAAGGCAGCCAAGTGCCGCACCTTTTAATCCACAAATACCACATTTCATCTTCGAAGAGCGGACTAACTCAGACTCCAACTTTTTAACCATATCACCTTCAAAGTATGCTTCAGGAGCCCTGTATTGGTATTGTAACTTAGTAATCACAACACAGATACTAGAAACAAAAGCCATAAGACAAACAAAACCACAAAAATGCAAAGTGAAATGTATGTTTTCAGTCAGAGTCTCAGAGAAGTAAGCTCTTTTGTAAATACAGAAAGATAAGCTCAAATCTTGGCATGGAACATACCATTCAGCACATTTCTCATGGACATGGAGAACATTTGATTTCCATGCTTGATCATCCTTCACTAGTGCTTCATCCAGACAATGCAACAAAGGGCCAGTGCACTGAGTTTTGAAAAGTACATTAGATTATGCAGTATACAAACAGTCAGTGGCATGGCTAGTCAAACACCAGTGGGTGAATACAGCACACAGATCAAATTTTGCCCATTGTCTGACCTCGCTGATTTCGGAGGAGTGACAAAACTCGCATTTCCATGCAGCATTCATACTTGGTTGTTCTGCATTGATGTTTGAAATCACATTAGTGTCTTCCATTTCTGGAAATTCAGAAAGGTGACTAGTTAGAAACTAAATAGTCCTTACTTTCACTCTGATCTGAGGATTTTTGCCTCTTCAGTCCTCTAGTACTGCCATCTGTTACATTTGGCCCTCTTTTCAAAGTACTCTGAGGAGGTGATCCGCTTGTTATCTGACAGAATGACCGGTTTCAGGAGTGAGATTTTTTATTATAAAGAGGACATACCAGATGCAAAGAGAGGAAAAAGCAAATTTGCTTGTAGAAACAAGTTATTACTCCGCAAAAGATAGAATATTACCAACTCTCCTTCAAGATCATTGCTGTCACATTCCAGATCCCCAGAGCCAACAGGAGTTTGAGACCCACACGGTCCTGTCTGTACAATAACCGTTGGCTCAACTGCCACATCATTAGTTCTGTTTCCTGGTGCAGGATCCATTGCTTGCACACCGTCAACATTTTCATTTGCAGGTCCAGATGCTTGGTTACATGGCAGCTTTGAAGCAACCAGGTTGTAAGAACTTGTCGTTCCTGATTCTGGAGTTCCTTGAGATGTAGCCTTTGCAACTGACCAAAAGAAGAATTTTTCAAATCAACCAACATAGTAGTATGGTCTCACAAGTAGAAGAAACCTTGTGCTTGTTATTCTGAGAGCACAAAAACAGGAATTGGTCGGCAGTGTACCATGAATGGCTGGTTGAGCCCCGAGCTGCAGAGACATGCTGCTGACCGTAGAGCTTATGCTCCTCTGAATGCTCACCAATGCCTCAATTTGAGAAGCAGGTCTTAAATCTGCAAGTGGTTTCGATATCAGGTGAGGAATTAGTGAAAACTCCGTAACCAAACGCCTCGGTTTACAACGATGTGTACCTTGAGGATGGTAGGCTAGCTTGCAAATGGCGCAGCTGTGGCCATTCATAGCCTGCGGAGTGGCACATTTGCTGAAAAAATTCAAGAAATTCGTCACAAGGCGATATGAGTGGAGAGAATGGCACATCGGTTAGGTTGCCAGAGTAGCAACCTGCAGCATGTGTGGCAACACGGCAGCATCGTAGGCGCGCTGAGCAACTTCAGGCTGCAAAAAAAGAAAAATTGAGATCGTCAGTCGTTACAAATCAAGGAGGCCAAGCTTTACCCGGGCCCAGATCTAGCAAAGTCCACTTTTTTGTATGCAAGTATTATCGGTGCTCGTGTTGTATGGGGTCCTCGCAAGAAGCAGAAGGGTGACACGTTTCTACGGGCTTATAGCTCTAGTCAAAGCATACAAAGTTGTACTCCCTCCGTCTCAAAATTCTTGTCTTAGATTCGTCTAATACGGATGTATCTAATACTAAAACGTGACATGATACATTCATATTTAGACAAGATCTAAGAAAAGAATTTTGGTACGGAGGAAGCAGCATCGATCCGCATCTAGATCCAGAGAGCAAAGACGGGGGATGGGGGAGAGGGGGAGGCGAGGTGGTGTACCAGACGGGGCAGGTGAGCTCCAGCTCCATCTTCTGCACGCTGAGCTTCAGCGGGTTGACGAACCTCCTCATGCCCTCCATCTCCGCCGCTCACGACCGCGCTCCTGGGCTAGCACTCTCCAGACGAAGAAGGGTTGTGGTGTGATGGCGCGAGGAGGCTAGCTCTGGAGGCGGTGAAATACCCGGGGCGGCTCTGGAAATGGCGGGGAGGAAGTGGCGCCAGCGGGAAGGAGGAAATGTTTCGAGGGCGCGTGGACGCGGCTCGGAATCGGGCGCCATCCGCGCGAAACTTTCGGGCAGGGCGGCGGGGGGAGCTTCTGTGGGAAAACTGGCGCGGCGACCGCAGGAGGACCTACCCACCAATCGCGGAGCGCGGCCTAGCAAAGCCCGGTCCACCTCCGGCGGCAGCTGATTTTATTTTTTTAGTCATGTACAATGGTTCTATCTTAAGAGTGTCATGTAGGATAAATGATGAAGTGGAGGAGAGAGAAGGCATGTCTTCTTTTATTTAAGAGAAGGCAAGAGATGATCTCTTAGCATAGTTTGTCTCGCCATATTTTTAGAAACAACTAATTATTAAAGATAAGGCTAAAAAATGACCCATTGTAGACATAGTTTTTTGTCATTTCTAATTTACATGCAAAACTTAAGATAAGACTACCTTATCAATCATTGTACATGCCTTGAGCACCCGACAGCAGCTGATGGAGACCTCCTATTCATTGACCTCCGCGGCGGGTAACACGCAAACGCGCACCCCCGCACGCTTTTGGGCCAGCCCATGCACGGGGCGGGCGCCCTGTTTCTTTTCTGGCTTTGTAAAACAAAGTGCTTCATTATTAAAAAATATGTCCAGGGTTTCACCAACAATCGAATTTAAAAATCTTCACCAATTTTTATGATGCTGTCAGATTTTTAAAATGTGGAAAATAATGTTATTGAATTCATAAAATGTTTCCATTTTTAAAAAATGTTCGTGAATTTAAAAAATGTTCCTGAATTTGAAAAAATGTGAATTTGAAAAAAAATTTGAATTCAGAAAATATCATCATTTTTAAAAATATGCTCATGGATTTCAAAAAAAATATGAATTAAAAAACGCTCACAATTTTGAAAAATATTCAAGATTTCAAAAAATGTTCCCAGATTTTTAAAAGAATGTGATTTGTTTTGGAAAAACATGATTTTGAAAAATATTCATGAGTTTTAGAAAAATGTTCATGGATTCCAGAAAATGTTCGCAATTTCAAAAACAAATTCGTGACTTGTAAAAATGTTATATGAATTCAAAAATATCCGCATTTCAAAAGTTATTGAGAATTCTAAAACAGTTCATGATTTGAAAAATGTTTGTGAATGTGAAAAAAAGTTCACAATTTCAAAAAAGAACATGAATTTGTAAATACATGTTCATGATTTCAAAAAAATGTTCATGGTTTCAAAAAAATCACAACTAAAATAATGTTCATGGTCATGATTTCAAAAGGCATTAGCCAATTTGAAAGATATTAACAACATGAAAAAGAACAAGAGAAATAAAAAAGGAAAAGAAACGAGAAAAGAAACATGAAATAAAAAACGATAAATACAAATAAAAAATGGTACACACTACTTGGATCGGCCCAAATTCCTGTAGCCATCACCGGCGGGTGCATGTTTGGTCGAGAACCTTCAACCTACGCGATAAATAGGAACCACCAACTGATGTGTCAACAGAGCTGGCTACCTGGGTCGCGCCAGGCATACCCGGCATGTGATGGGGGCACGTGGCTAAGTGGGTTGTGCTTGGGCCTCCACGCGAGGGCCGCGTGACGGCATCACGTGACTAGTTTTTTTTATAGCAAAAAGTAGGCCCAACTAACCAAAGATGGCATAAGAACAGCCTAGCCGGCCCGAAAAGCAAGTGGCCCGTTAGGACTAAACGTGTCGCGAGCTGGCCCGTTTAAACATGTGTCCTGCCTGGCCCTAGTGGCGAGAGTGCTGGCACGACACGACTCACTTATAAACGTGCCCACGCGGACCTTGTCATGCGTGACACATTAGCATGGGCTCGATTGTGTCATGCCAGCCCACTTGGGCATGTTGTGTGTCACTCGTGTCATGTCTTTCTCAGAAAATGTAGTGTCATGTTTTTTGTTTTAGATCTATAAAATGTCATTATTATTCGTGGAATAACTAATTTGGAATGAATTTGGTGAAAAATGAAAATGTTGGGTCTGTTCTTTTTTGTGGAAAAGGCACAATGTCAAATACATTGTATAAACAAGCCCGTACAAGAATAAGAAATTACATTCAAATCCTTGAAATAAACAACACTATTTTCCTTCTGCATCTCTTGTTGCCGTCTCTTCGCCCCCGCCTTACTGGAGCAACCTTTTTGAAACTCGGGAGGTCAACAATGTAGACCAAAAGACGTCGGCAACTGCGATATGAGCATATCACCGTCCCGGAGAAGTTGGTGCCGAGAAGGGACATAGGAAAAAATGTTACCAAAAAATAGATTATGGATGTCCTTGCATTGCACCCAATTCTTCAAGTCATACTTTAGTTCCGTACAAAGTTCTAGTATGCATGCATTTGAAACGTTTTCCTATGTTTTCTCTATATGAGGCTATTAGGGGGCGACTGCTCATCCCCTCAAACCGTCAGCTTCGTCGCGGGTTCCCCTAGACTCTATTGGCCATTGCGTGTGTGGAAGGATGAGGGGCCCTCTATTTGAGTGTTTGGGCCAGTGGCGGAGCTAGAGAGGAAGTTCATGGGGGTAAATGGTAAAACATGTGGACTTGAGGGGGCTAATTACTTCTTCGTCGCTTGTGAAGTTTGGGCGGCGACGCCATGAAGATGAGAATAATGGTTCCTCGATTTTCCCATGTAGATGTCCTTCCTCGGAGTGGATTCGACGAGTCATGGTGTCGACCGTATGGTACTTGGCCTGGCGTGATTAGCTACTGATCACGACGGTGGCATCGAGCGAAGGGCACTCGGCTTCATCGACAAACTTGTGGGGATTGCCCCCCCCCCTTCTCTGTCTAGTCGGAGTTGGGATTGTCTTTTGGCCCTTCTCATTTTTCAGCTCTCTTGGGGCGACGTTCTATCGAAATCGTTGTCGTCGGCGCCTTCTGGTCTAAATTGACAACTCATCGGATGTTGCTCCTACAAACTATTGGGTTTCAACTGAATTACTCCTCTGAGATGGAGGCCCAGAGACGGGTACGAGTTTTGGTCATGATGCGTCGCTAGTGGATGCACAAGGAAGACGATGAATTCATAGAGGACTTGACTCTAATTTCTGACTATTGTAAGGAAGATCTTGTAATGGGTGATTTTATTTAACATGTGGCCTTCAGCCTTTCTGCAAAGAAAAGATTGGTAGAAAGTTTTTTATTTCTTAGTCGTAGAGAGAACATCTCGTTTCCAACTCATCATTTTCATTCAATTTTTCTTGTTTTTCGCCAATGTGTTTCCTCTTGCCCTATTTTTCCCCAGCCATGCACACCAACTCCTTTGCTTCATAACCACATGATATATGTCCTCCCATGACCCATTGTGGTTCTCTTTGAGCTTTCCATAACCACTTCTTTGTTTTTTAAAACCCAACATCCTAGTCATGCAAAACATTATGGAGTTGTTGATCTCTCGAGTACAGACCATGGCTTCAACTTTATCTCAGCAATATCAAGCTGCTCCTTCCTAATGCTCACTTTTGCGCTTATGTTGTAGTTGGTCGATCTTTTAGGCCGTTGGTAGTAGGTTTTTGGCCTGCGTGCCTATTATTGTAAAACTATTTATGTCGGTTGATTCTCAATGGGGATGCTGCTACTTCTATTATGTTTTGATGTTTGTGTACTTTGCCTGGTGGCTTTATTTATAAAGTCATGTGTGTGCCTTTTCTCTAAAAAAATACATCCTCATGAAACCAGTAAGCTTCAAAGCAAGATGAATCTTCCTGCCTACCCCTCCCTGCATCTTGAGGAATAGTATTTAGTGTTCATGAATGATGGTAGGTGGTTGGAGTGATTAAACTCCATATTCATATTTATCTATTCATAATTGTTTGATCCAATTCTTTTGGCCTTCCTCTTCTCTAGGTGAAAACATCACCAATATAATCGACGACATATAATCCACTATCACTTAAGGTTTCACAAAAAGCCTATATATACTATTTTAATCACATCCTCCTTTTGATGGATTGTTTTCTTTAAAACCCCATAATCAGCCATGGCAAATTTTAGTGTCCATGCAAAAATGGCCTTTGTCCATTTTTAGTTTTCATGAAATTTCAATACAAAGCAATGAACTGCTATTTGTTGTCTTGTTCTTACTCTATCATGACATCAATAAAGGTTGGCCACAAAATATTGGTTGACATATCATATTTCCCTTTTCAAACAAAACAACCCTCGTTCCACCATCACCACCGATACTTCTCTGGACTATTTAACATGCCATATTCATCATTCATTACAAATTAGTTTATTGGCTTTTAGCACACTATCAAAGTATCCTGAGATTGAGATCTTTATCGTCGGAGGATAAAAAATGATCACCTCCCTTGACTTTATAGGACTAGACATAGTGTTCTCTAGGTGTACATTTTTCAGGGAGGTATTATCCAATATTAGATCTACCTCATCCCCACATTTTTACTCTCCCCGATAGTGGACATGCAAACCCCGAGTCCTTGTCATCATGATCAAGAGACACAACCACTTTTGGCAAATACATGTGTGCTTGCCAAGTCTCTTTATCGTCAAGCCTCTTTGATGTAGTTTCATTGCCTAGTCACCTTATGGATAGAAAAAGTTGGGTTGCATACAAGCCATGATTGCATCATACTACCTGGATTGTGGATCTTTTTTGTGCCTGATATATTCTTCTTGTCCTTTCACCCGCTGAAGTGAGAGGGTGACTTCTAGTTCTTACTTTCCACCCAATTAGTTGAACCATCATTTTGCTCTTATGAGTTGAAGAGAAACCTTGGAAGCACGTCAGATCCATGTCACCAATTTTCCCATGATATGTTTTTCGCCAATGAGTTCCCTCGTGCTCTAGTTTTTTTTCCTAGTTTTGTATGCTAATTCCTTGTTATCTTTATTATCATTTGGCATGAGTTCGTGCATCACCCATTGAAGTTCTCTTTGAGGTTGTCATAATAACTACATAGGATTTTATTCCAAAACCCTAACATACTAGATTTGTGCATGGGAGTAGACCTAACTTGGATAGTATTCCACCCCTCATGGTCATGCAAGGACGATTATTCGCACGCGCACCACACCACCTCATTAAATCCATCCCCACAAAACTAGCAAACTTCAAAGCGTCACAAATTGTCCAACATACCACCCATCTCAAGGAATAAGTAATATTCAATTTTCATTAACGATGATTGGTGGTCATTGTGATTAAACTCCATATGCATATCCACTCCAACTATTTTCTTGTCATTCCGCTTCTCTAAGTGAAGACGCCGCCAATATAATGAGACAATATCTGTTCCAAAATCAATCAAACTTCTGCAAAATACCTTCATACACTTTGTGACCCACCCTCATTTTCCTGGATTATTTCATCAAGGACACCATAATCCAACCAAGGAAAATAACAAAAGTCCATCCAAGTCAGTTCAGTGAGGACACATTGTATCTAACATAATTGATTGTCGCCCCAAATAAGGAGGTTGTCATGAGAACATAGCAAGGACATATCCTCGCCTTTGTTCCCTTACCCCCCCCCCCCGAAAGGTGTCAGAGGACATTGCAGATTTTTGGGACAAACATGACTTATTCTAATGCTACAAGACCACGACAGAAACTTCAAACCAGAGCATGCCATGAAAGACGAAAAGGAGCATCCTTTAATATGTGTGATTATTTAGATGCATGTTGCACCACCTCATTAAATCCATCATGACGAACTAGCAGACTTTAAGTAGCGTGAAACCTCCTGCCTATCATACCGCCCATAGGAAGACTATTTAGTGCTCATTAAGGATTTTTAGTGGTTGGACTGAGTAAACTACATATTAATATCCGCTCCACTATTTATAACCGTGTGATCCAACCGTTACCTTGTCCTTTTCCTCTTCTCTGGGTGAAAACATCACCAATATAAACCAACAACATCTAATCGCGACCACTCAAAGTTTCCTGTAAAAACTTGCATGCACTATTTAAGTCCCACCACCCTTTTCATGGAGTATTTCATTAATATCCCCATAACCAACCATGGCAAATCACAATGTCCATGCAAAAAAAATTGTTATTTGTCTTTTTTGCATGATCTCTCAAATACAAACTATTGATTTGCTAGAAAATCATGTTGTTGCTCCATTCAAACATCAATAAAAGGTTAGCTACAAATTAGAAGTTGACTTGTTGCTTCCCTTTTTTGGAAACGCCTCCCCTTGCATTAATTAATTAACTATTTTTCACAACCTTTCCTTACAGCATACACCACGCATGGCGGAAAACTATTAGAAGGACAACCATCCGATCTCCTATCAAAGCTAAATCTAGCAATCACATGAGCCACCATATTAGCTTGATGATTAATCTTCGAAAGCCTAAAGCTTAATCTTGTTGTTTCCTTTTGAATAGAAGGACCCCTAGTTTACCGTTACTTGCCAAGACTATTTAACTCCACACTCATCATCCATTGCAAAATGGTCTACCGGTTATATATTGACGTGTGTCTCCAACACCACAACCTTGGGATGGCAAAACGTCGGGACATACAGAAGTACGGAAAATCTTGAAGCTTTCCCCAGGTTGAGGTTTTCAGTGTGGACGGATCAATCATGATCACTCGCCTTTATTTTGAAGGGGGATAGACAGTGTCCTCTTAGGTACTCGTTTTCTAGAGAAGTATAATCCCTTTGCTAGATCAACCTTGCTCAGTGATATGCCTCCAATGTATCTATAATTTATGAAGTATTAATTTCATGTTTAAAATAATTTTATATGGTTTTGGTATGATTTGAATGGAACTAACCTGGACTGGCGCTATTTTCAGCAGAACTACCATGTTGTTGTTTTTGTGCAGAAAAAAAAAATTCTCAAAATGGGCTGGAAATTTATGGTGATCTTTTATGGTCCAAAAGAGACCCCCGAAGCTTCGTGGAAGAGCCAGAAGAGCCATGAGGATGCAACAAGCCTAGTAGGCGCGCCCTGGGGGACAGGGAGTGTCTGTCGAGCTTGTCGCTCCCTCGTGGGCCCCCATAATGTGAAACCAACACCAAAAATTCCTATAAATACCAAAAAAAACCTAGAAAGAAACCTAGAACTTCCACTCTGCCGCCATAAGCCTCTGTACCGAAGCGATCTCATCTGGAGGACTTCTCTAGCATCCTACCGGAGGGGCAAATCATCACTGGAGGTCATCTTCATCATCTCGTCAGTGTCCATGATGAGGAGGGGCTAATTCACCCTCGGTGTGGAGGGTATGTGATCTCTCTCTCTCTCTCTCATGTTCTTGATTTGGCACGATCTTGATGTACAGCGAGCTTTGTTAATACAGTTGGATCATATGATGTTTTTCCTTCTCTATCTTGTTGTGATGAATTGAGTTTTTACCTTTGAGGTTTCACTATTATTGGATTGAATACTTTTTTGATTTGAGGACACTTGATGTATGTCTTGCATGTGGATACCCTTGGTGACAATGGGGTGTTCTATTGATTCACTTGATATATGTTTTGGTATTCAACTTGCGGATTATCATGACATTGGGGTAATCTATGCATAGGGGTTGATGCATGTTTTCATCCTTCTTTCTCCGGTAGAAACCTTGGGGCACTCTTTGAAGATGTTTGTATTGGATTGAATATTACGAATTTGAAGTTGTTTGATGCATATCGAATAATAAACTCATGGATACTTGTGGTGACATTGGAGTATCTAGGTGACATTAGAATTTGTTGATGTGTGTCATATGGTGTTATTTTAGTACGAACTCTAGGGCTGTTTGTGACACCTATAGGGATGGCTCAATAGATTGATCGGAAAAGGTAACTTTGAGGTGGTTTCGTACCTGATACGTCTCCAACGTATCTATAATTTTTTATTGTTCCTTGCTGTTATATTATCATTCTTGGATGTTTTATAATCATGTTATAGACATTTTATATCATTTTTTGGGACTAACCTATTGACATAGTGCCAAGTGCCAGTTGCTTTTTTTTGCATGTTTTTTACATCGCAGGAAATCAATATCAAACGGAGTCCAAACACCGCGAAACTTTTGGAGATTTTTTATGGACCAGAACACCCAGGATGGGCCAGAGCAGCACCTGGGGGGTGCCCTGAGGGGGGCACAACCCACCAGGGCGCGCCTGGGGGCCCAGGCGCACCTAGGTGGGTTGTACCCACCTCCGTGGCCTCCCGCACCCCCTATTTACCCTATAAATTCCCAAATATTCCAAAAACCCTCGGGGTTAACCTAGATCAGAAGTTCCGCCACCGCAAGGCTCTGTAGCCACCGAAAACCAATCTAGACCCCGTCCCGACACCCTGCCAGAGGGGGTAATCATCTCGGTGGCCACCACGATGAGGATGGAGTAGTCCACCCTCGGGCCTGAGGGTTTGTACCAGTAGCTATGTGTTTAATCTCTCTCTCTCTCGTGTTCTTGAGATGTCACGATCTTGATGTATCGCGGGCTTTGTTAATATAGTCGGATCATATGGTGTTTTCCCCTCTCTATCTTGTTGTGATGAATTGAGTTTTTTCCTTTGAGATTTCATTATTATCGGATTGAATACTTTTATGGATTTGAGAACACTTGATATATGTCTTGCAATTGAATACTCGTGGTGACAACGGGGTATCGTATTGATTCACTTGATATATGTTTTGGCACACAACTTGCGGATTCCCGAGGTGACATTGGGGTAATCTATGCATAGGCGTTGATGCACGTTCTTGTCTTTGTTTCTCCGATAGAAATCTTGGGGCACTCTTTGAAGTTCTTTGTGTTGGATTGAATATTATGAATTTGAATTTGCTTTGGTGTTATTTTAGTACGAACTCTTGGTTAGATCGATCGGAAGAATAGCTTCGTGTTATTTTAGTACGAACTCTAGGATAGATTGATCGGAAAGAATAACTTTGAGGTGGTTTCGTACCCTACAAACAATTCCGTCTTATGTTCTCCGCTAGATAGGAACTTTAGAGTGATTCTTCGTTGCACGTTGAGGGACGGTTATATGATCCAATTATATTAGCATTGTTGAGAGATTGCACTAGCGAAAGTACGGACCCTAGGCCTCATTTTCAAGCATTGCAATACCGTTTTTGTGCCCGTTTACTATTTGCTACCTTGCTGTTTTTATTTATTCAGATTATAAAAATATATTTCTACCATCCATATTGCACTCTTATCACCATCTCTTCGCAGAACTAGTGCACCTATACAATTTGCCATTGTATTGGGTGTGTTGGGGACACAAGAGATTTCTTGTATTTGGTTGCAGGGTCGCTTGAGAGAGACCATCTTCATCCTACACCTCTCACGGATTGATAAACCTTAGGTCATCCACTTGAGGGAAAATTGCTACTGTCCTACAAAACTCTGCGCTTGGAGGCCCAACAGGTGTCTACAAGAATAAAGTTGCATAGTAGACATCAAGCTCTTTTCCGGCGCCGTTGCCAGGGAGGTGAGTGCTTGAAGGTATATCTTTAGATATTGCAATTGAATCTTTTAGTTTCTTGTTTTATCACTAGTTTGGTTTATAAAAGAAAACTACAAAAAATGGAATTGAGGTTGCATCATATTATTCATCTTTATAATGTCTTTCTTGAAAATGATGGAAATGAAAATTGTGCTCAATTGATAGAGGAAGAATTCTATAAAATGTTTGACAAAAAATATTTGAATCATGAGCATGATTGCAACTTTGTTGGTATGAACTCTTTGAATATCCATGATGCTAACAATATGCAAAGCCATAAGCATGGGGATGCTATATTTGATGAAGATGATATTTTTAGTCCCCCAAGATTTGATGCGCAAATTTTTTATAATGATTGCATGCCTCCTATTTATGATGATTATATTGATGAAAGTGGATTTTGAGAGGTCATGACTTTGTTGGGGAACGTTGCAGAAAATTAAAAAATTTCCTACGGTTTCACCAAGATCCATCTATGAGTTCATCTAACAACGAGTCATGGGAGAGAGAGATTGCATCTACATACCACTTTGTAGATCGCGAGCGGAAGCATTCAACGAACGGGGATTAAGTAGTCGTACACACCGTGATCCAAATCACCGGAGATCCTAGCACCGAAAGCACGGCACCTCCGCGTTCAACACACGTACGGTCAGCGTAACGTCTCCTTCTTCTTGATCCAGCAAGGCAAAGGAGAGGTTGGGGAAGAAGGCTCCAGCAGCAGCACGACGGCGTGGTGATGGTGGAACTACAGTACTCCGGCAGGGCTTCACCATACTCAACGGAGGAGGAGGA
Organism: Aegilops umbellulata; assembly: GCA_032464435.1. Taxonomy (NCBI): domain Eukaryota; kingdom Viridiplantae; phylum Streptophyta; class Magnoliopsida; order Poales; family Poaceae; genus Aegilops; species Aegilops umbellulata. Next base: position 416,249,258 of record CP136055.1, on the reverse strand, counting down.
GGTGTTGGGGAGGGAGAGGGAGGCGCCAGGGCAAGGGGTGCGCAGCCCTCCCCTCACCCCTCTATTTATAGGGGAAAGGGCAAGGGGGGCCGGCCCCTCTAGATGGGATCTAGAGGGGGGGCGGTGGCCTAGGGGAGGAGGCTTGCCCCCCAAGCAAGGGGGGGGGGGCCTCAGGGTTTCCCCCAACCCTAGGCGCATGGGCCCTTGGGGGGGAGGCGCACCAGCCCACTTTGGGCTGGTTCCCTTCCTCATACAGCCCATGAGGCCCTCCGGGAGAGGTGGCCCCTCCCGGTGGACCCCCAGAACCCCTTCGGTGGCCCCGGTACAATACCGATATGCCCCCGAAACTTCCCGGTGTCCGTATGATGACTTCCCATATATAAATCTTTACCTCCGGACCATTCCGAAACTCCTCGTGACGTCCGGGATCTCATCCGGGACTCCGAACAACATTTGGGTTACTGCATATACATATCTTCACAACCCTAGCGTCACCGAACCTTAAGTGTGTAGACCCTACGGGTTCGGGAGACATGCAGACATGACCGAGACGGCTCTTGGGCAATAACCAACAGCGGGATTTGGATACCCATGTTGGCTCCCACATGCTCCACGATGATCTCATCGGATGAACCACGATGTCGAGGATTCAATTAATCCCGTATACGATTCCCTTTGTCAATCGGTATTTTACTTGCCCGAGATTCGATCGTCGGTATCCCAATACCTCGTTCAATCTCATTACCGGCAAGTCACTTTTCTCGTACCGTAATGCATGATCCCGTGATCAAACACTTTGATCACATTGAGCTCATTATGATGATGCATTACCGAGAGGGCCCGGTGATACCTCTCCGTCAAGCGGAGTGACAAATCCCAGTCTCGATCCATGTCAACCCAACAGACACTTTCAGAGATACCCGTAGTATACCTTTATAGTCACCCAGTTACGTTGTGACGTTTGGTACACCCAAAGCACTCCTACGGTATCCGGGAGTTACATGATCTCATGGTCTAAGGAAAGGATACTTGACATTGGAAAACTCTAGCAAACGAACTATGCGATCTTATGCTATGTTTAGGATTGGGTCTTGTCCATCACATCATTCTCCTAATGATGTGATCTCGTTATCAATGACATCCAATGTCCATAGTCAGGAAACCATGACTATCTATCGATCAACGAGCTAGTCAACTAGAGGCTTACTAGGGACATGTTGTTGTCTGTTATTCACACATGTATTACGATTTCCGGATAACACAATTATAGCATGAATAAAGACAATTATCATGAATAAGGAAATATAATAATAATGCTTTTATTATTGCCTCTAGGGCATATTTCCAACAGTCTCCCACTTGCACTAGAGTCAATAATCTAGTTACATTGTAATGAATCGAACACCCATAGAGTTCTGGTGCTGATCATGTTTTTGCCTTAGGGAGAGGTTTAGTCAACGGATCTGCGACATTCAGATCCGTGTGCACTTTACAAATTTCTATGTCTCCATCTTGAACATTTTCACGAATGGAGTTGAAGCGACGCTTGATGTGCCTGGTCTTCTTGTGAAACCTGGGCTCCTTGGCAAGTGCAATAGCTCCAGTGTTGTCACAGAAGAGTTTGATTGGCCCCGACGCATTGGGTATGACTCCGAGGTCGGTGATGAACTCCTTCACCCAAATTGCTTCATGTGCTGCCTCCGAGGCTGCCATGTACTCCGCTTCACATGTAGATCCCGCCACGACGCTTTGCTTGCAACTGCACCAGCTTACCGCCCCACCATTCAAAATATACACGTATCCGGTTTGCGACTTAGAGTCATCTAGATCTGTGTCGAAGCTAGCGTCGACGTAACCTTTTACGACGAGCTCTTCGTCACCTCCATAAACGAGAAACATTTCCTTAGTCCTTTTCAGGTACTTCAGGATATTCTTGACTGTTGTCCAGTGTTCCTTGCCGGGATTACTTTGTTACCTTCCTACCAAACTTACGGCAAGGTTTACATCAGGTCTGGTACACAGCATGGCATACATAATAGAACCTATGGCTGAGGCATAGGGGATGACACTCATCTCTTCTATATCTTCTGCCGTGGTCGGACATTGAGCTGAGCTCAATTTCACACCTTGTAACACAGGTAAGAACCCTTTCTTAGATTGATCCATATTGAACTTCTTCAATATCTTATCAAGGTATGTGCTTTGTGAAAGACCTATGAGGCGTCTTGATCTATCTCTATAGATCTTGATGCCTAATATATAAGCAACTTCTCCAAGGTCCTTCATTGAAAAACTTTTATTCAAGTAGGCCTTAATGCTGTCCAAGAGTTCTATATCATTTCCCATCAAAAGTATGCCGTCTACATATAATATGAGAAATGCTACAGAGCTCCCACTCACTTTCTTGTAAACACAGGCTTCTCCATAAGTCTGTGTAAACCCAAACGCTTTGATCATCTCATCAAAGCGAATGTTCCAACTCCGAGATGCTTGCACCAGACCATAAATCGAGCGTTGGAGCTTGCACACCTTGTCAGCATTCTTAGGATCGACAAAACCTTCCGGCTGCATCATATACAATTCTTCCTTAAGGAAACCATTAAGGAATGCCGTTTTGACGTCCATTTGCCATATTTCATAATCATAGAATGCGGCAATTGCTAACATGATTCGGACGGACTTCAGCTTCGCTACCGGTGAGAAAGTCTCATCGTAGTCAATTCCTCGAACTTGTCGATAACCCTTAGCGACAAGCCGAGCTTTGTAGATGGTCACATTACCATCCGCGTCTGTCTTCTTCTTAAAGATCCATTTATTTTCTATCGCTCGCCGATCATCGGGCAAGTCTATCAAAGTCCATACTTTGTTTTCATACATGGATCCTATCTCGGATTTCATGGCTTCTAGCCATTTGTCGGAATCCGGGCCCGCCATTGCTTCCTCATAGTTCGAAGGTTCACCGTTGTCTAACAACATGATTTCCAAGACAGGGTTGTCGTACCACTCTGGCGCGGAACGTGTCCTTGTGGACCTTCGAATTTCAGTAGGAGCTTGATTAGAAGTATCTTGATCATCATCATTAATTTCCTCTCTAGTCGGTGCAGGCACCTCAGAAACGTTTTCCTGAGCTTCGCCATTTTCCGGTTCAAGAGGTAACACTTCATCAAGTTCTACTTTCCTCCCACTTACTTCTTTCGAGAGAAACTCTTTCTCTAGAAAGGATCCATTCTTGGCAACAAAGATCTTGCCTTCGGATCTGAGGTAGAAGGTATACCCAACAGTTTCTTTAGGGTATCCTATGAAGACGCATTTTTCCGACTTGGGTTCGAGCTTTTCAGGTTGAAGTTTCTTGACATAAGCATCGCATCCCCAAACTTTCAGAAACGACAGCTTAGGTTTCTTCCCAAACCATAATTCATACGGTGTCGTCTCAACGGATTTCGACGGAGCCCTATTTAAAGTGAATGCGGTAGTCTCTAAAGCATAGCCCCAAAAAGATAGCGGTAAGTCGGTAAGAGACATCATAGATCGCACCATATCTAATAGAGTGCGATTACGACGTTCGGACACACCATTACGCTGAGGTGTTCCAGGCGGCGTGAGTTGTGAAACTATTCCACATTTTCTTAAGTGCGTGCCAAATTCGTGACTCAAGTATTCTCCTCCACGATCTGATCGTAGAAACTTGATCTTTCTATCACGTTGATTTTCAACCTCACTCTGAAATTCCTTGAACTTTTCAAAGGTCTCAGACTTGTGTTTCATTAAGTATTCATACCCATATCTACTCAAGTCATCAGTGAGGGTGAGAACATAACGATAGCCACCGCGAGCCTCAACACTCATTGGACCACACACATCGGTATGTATGATTTCCAATAAGTTGGTTGCTCGCTCCATTGTTCCTGAGAACGGAGTCTTGGTCATTTTACCCATGAGGCATGGTTCACACGTGTCAAATGATTCATAATCAAGAGACTCTAAAAGTCCATCTGCATGGAGCTTCTTCATGCGTTTGACACCTATGTGACCAAGGCGGCAGTGCCACAAATATGTGGGACTATTGTTATCAACTTTAACTCTTTTGGTATTCACACTATGAATATGTGTATCATCACGTACGAGATTCATTAAGAATAAACCATTAACCATCGGAGCATGACCATAAAACATATCTCTCATATAAATAGAACAACCATTATTCTCGGATTTAAATGAGTAGCCATCTCGAATTAAACGAGATCCAGATACAATGTTCATGCTCAAACTTGGCACTAAATAACAATTATTGAGGTTTAAAACTAATCCCGTAGGTAAATGTAGAGGTAGCGTGCCGACGGCGATCACATCGACCTTGGAACCATTCCCGATGCGCATCGTCACCTCGTCCTTCGCCAGTCTCCGTTTATTCCGCAGCTCCTGCTTTGAGTTACAAATGTGAGCAACTGCACCGGTATCAAATACCCAAGAGCTACTACGAGTACTGGTAAGGTACACATCAATTACATGTATATCACATATACCTTTGGTTTTGCCGGCCTTCTTATCCGCTAAGTATTTGGGGCAGTTCCGCTTCCAGTGACCACTTCCCTTGCAATAAAAACACTCAGTCTCGGGCTTGGGTCCATTCTTTGGCTTCTTCCCGGCAACTTGCTTACCGGGCGCGGCAACTTCCTTGCCGTCCTTCTTGAAGTTCTTTTTACCCTTGCCCTTCTTGAACTTAGTGGTTTTATTCACCATCAACACTTGATGCTCCTTCTTGATTTCTACCTCTGCTGATTTCAGCATAGCATATACCTCAGGAATGGTCTTTACCATCCCCTGCATATTGTAGTTCATCACAAAGCTCTTGTAGCTAGGTGGAAGCGACTGGAGGATTCTGTCAATGACCGCTTCATCCGGGAGATTAACTTCCAGTTGAGTCAAGCGGTTGTGCAACCCAGACATTTTGAGTATGTGTTCACTGACAGAGCTATTTTCCTCCATCTTACAGCTAAAGAATTTGTCGGAGACTTCATATCTCTCGACCTGGGCATGAGCTTGGAAAACCATTTTCAGCTCTTCGAACATCTCATATGCTCCATGTCTCTCAAAACGCTTTTGGAGCCCCGGCTCTAAGCTGTAAAGCATGCCGCACTGAACGAGGGAGTAATCATCGCAGCGTGACTGCCAAGCGTTCATAACGTCTTGTTCTGCAGGGAGAATAGGTGCGTCACCCAGCGGTGCTCGTAGGACATAATCTTTCTTGGCAGCTATGAGGATGATCCTCAGGTTCCGGACCCAATCCGTATAGTTGCTGCCATCGTCTTTCAGCTTGGTTTTCTCTAGGAACGCGTTGAAGTTGAGGACTACGTTGACCATTTGATCTACAAGACATATTGTAAAAAATTTAGACTAAGTTCATGATAATGAAGTTCATTTAATCAAATTATTTAATGAACTCCCACTTAGATAGACATCCCTCTTCTAGTCATCTAAGTATTACATGATCCGAGTCAACTAGGCCGTGTCCGATCATCACGTGAGACGGACTAGTCAACATCGGTGAACATCTTCATGTTGATCGTATCTTGTATACGACTCATGCTCGACCTTTCGGTCTTCTGTGTTCCGAGGCCATGTCTGTACATGCTAGGCTCGTCAAGTCAACCTAAGTGTTTTGCGTGTGTAAATCTGTCTTACACCCGTTGTATGTGAACGTTAGAATTTATCACACCCGATCATCACGTGGTGCTTCGAAACAACGAACTGTCGCAACGGTGCACAGTTAGGGGGAACACTTCTTGAAATTATTATGAGGGATCATCTTATTTACTACCGTCGTTCTAAGTAAACAAGATGCAAAACATGATAAACATCACATGCAATCAAATAATAAACGTGACATGATATGGCCAATATCACATAGCTCCTTTGATCTCCATCTTGGGGCTCCATGATCATCTTGTCACCGTCTTGACACCATGATCTCCATCATCATGATCTCCATCATCGTGTCTCCATGAAGTTGCTCGCCAACTATTACTTCTACTACTATGGCTAACGCGTTTAGCAATAAAGTAAAGTAATTTACATGGCGTTTCTCAATGACACGCAGGTCATACAAAAAATAAAGACAACTCCTATGGCTCCTGCCGGTTGTCATACTCATCGACATGCAAGTCGTGATTCCTATTACAATAGCATGAACATCTCATACATAACATATAGATCATTCATCATTCATCACAACTTTGGCCATATCATATCACAAAGCACTTGCTGCAAAAACAAGTTAGACGTCCTCTAATTGTTGTTGCAAGTTTTTTACGTGGCTGAATTAGGGTTCTAGCAAGAACATTTTCTTACCTACGTGAAAACCACAACGTGATTTGTCAACTTCTATTTACCCTTCATAAGGACCCTTTTCATCGAATCCGCTCCAACTAAAGTGGGAGAGACAGACACCCGCCAGCCACCTTATGCAACTAGTGCATGTTAGTCGGTGGAACCGGTCTCACGTAAGAGTACGTGTAAGGTTGGTCCGGGCCGCTTCATCCCACAATACCGCTGAAGCAAGATAAGACTAGTAGCGGCAGGAAAGTTGACAACATCTACGCCCACAAAAAATTGTGTTCTACTCGTGCAATAGAGAACTACGCATAGACCTGGCTCATGATGCCACTGTTGGGGAACGTTGCAGAAAATTAAAATTTTTCCTACGGTTTCACCAAGATCCATCTATGAGTTCATCTAACAACGAGTCATGGGAGAGAGAGATTGCATCTACATACCACTTTGTAGATCGCGAGCGGAAGCGTTCAACGAACGGGGATGAAGTAGTCGTACACACCGTGATCCAAATCACCGGAGATCCTAGCACCGAAAGCACGGCACCTCCGCGTTCAACACACGCACGGTCAGCGTAACGTCTCCTTCTTCTTGATCCAACAAGGCAAAGGAGAGGTTGGGGAAGAAGGCTCCAGCAGCAGCACGATGGCGTGGTGATGGTGGAACTACAGTACTCCGGCAGGGCTTCGCCGTGCTCAACGGAGGAGGAGGAGGTGTTGGGGAGGGAGAGGGAGGCGTCAGGGCAAGGGGTGCGCAGCCCTCCCCTCACCCCTCTATTTATAGGGGAAAAGGGCAAGGGGGGCCGGCCCCTCTAGATGGGATCTAGAGGGGGGGCGGCGGCCTAGGGGAGGAGGCTTGCCCCCCAAGCAAGGGGGGCGCCCCCCTCAGGGTTTCCCCCAACCCTAGGCGCATGGGCCCTTGGGGGGGGGGGGAGGCGCACCAGCCCACTTTGGGCTGGTTCCCTTCCTCATACAGCCCATGAGGCCCTCCGGGAGAGGTGGCCCCTCCCGGTGGACCCCCAGAACCCCTTCGGTGGCCCCGGTACAATACCGATATGCCCCCGAAACTTCCCGGTGTCCGTATGATGACTTCCCATATATAAATCTTTACCTCCGGACCATTCCGAAACTCCTCGTGACGTCCGGGATCTCATCCGGGACTCCGAACAACATTCAGGTTACTGCATATACATATCTTCACAACCCTAGCGTCACCGAACCTTAAGTGTGTAGACCCTACGGGTTCGGGAGACATGCAGACATGACCGAGACGGCTCTCGGGCAATAACCAACAGCGGGATCTGGATACCCATGTTGGCTCCCACATGCTCCACGATGATCTCATCGGATGAACCACGATGTCGAGGATTCAATTAATCCCGTATATGATTCCCTTTGTCAATCGGTATTTTACTTGCCCGAGATTCGATCGTCGGTATCCCAATACCTCGTTCAATCTCATTACCGGCAAGTCACTTTTCTCGTACCGTAATGCATGATCCCGTGATCAAACACTTTGATCACATTGAGCTCATTATGATGATGCATTACCGAGAGGGCCCGGTGATACCTCTCCGTCAAGCGGAGTGACAAATCCCAGTCTCGATCCATGTCAACCCAACAGACACTTTCAGAGATACCCGTAGTATACCTTTATAGTCACCCAGTTACGTTGTGACGTTTGGTACACCCAAAGCACTCCTACGGTATTCGGGAGTTACACGATCTCATGGTCTAAGGAAAGGATACTTGACATTGGAAAACTCTAGCAAACGAACTATGCGATCTTATGCTATGTTTAGGATTGGGTCTTGTCCATCACATCATTCTCCTAATGATGTGATCTCGTTATCAATGACACCCAATGTCCATAGTCAGGAAACCATGACTATCTATCGATCAACGAGCTAGTCAACTAGAGGCTTACTAGGGACATGTTGTTGTCTGTTATTCACACATGTATTACGATTTCCGGATAACACAATTATAGCACGAATAAAGACAATTATCATGAATAAGGAAATTTAATAATAATGCTTTTATTATTGCCTCTAGGGCATATTTCCAACAGACTTTATTTAGTGATGAATCCACCATTTTGGATGAGGCTTCAATTGACTATGATAACAAAAGTTGCTATCTATGATGATTATGGTGATGACATGTATGCTATAAAGAGTAATGATAACCATGAAACTTGTCATCACGATTTTAATTTTCACTCTCATGATAGTTATTTTGTTGAGTTTTCTCCCACTACTATTGATGAGAAGAAATTTTCTTATGTGGAGAGTAAGAAAATTTCTATGATTGTGGATCATGAAAAGAATACTTTATGTGATGGTTATATTTTTGAATTCATTCATGATGCTACTGAAAATTATTATGAGAGAGGAACATAGGCTTGTAGGTATTGCAATAATATCAAGTTTCCTATCTATGTGTTGAAAATCTTGAAGTTTTGCTTGTTTTGCCTTCCTATGCTAGTTGATTCTTGTTCTCATAAAATGTTTGATCACAATTATGCATAGGAAGTGGGTTCGACTTAAATGTGCTTGCCATGTGATTCATGATGCTCTTGTTTTGTTTCAATTCTTATCTTTTATGCGAGCATCATTGAAATCATCATGCCTAGCTAAAAGGCATTAAAGAAAAGCGCTTGTTGGGAGACAACCCAACACTTTTACCTACTGTTTTTGTGTGTTCACATGATTAGGCTACTTTAGTAATCATGTTTAATTGCTTTCGTTTCAATAAAGTGCCAAGTAAGACCTCTGGGATGGTCTATGGTGATAGTTGATTTGATCTTGCTGAAAAACAGAAACTTTTGAGCTCAGGAAAATAATTCTCATTTTTAACAAAAGCATGATAAAATGCTGACTCTTTTTGCAGAAGATTAATAGACAATTGTCCAGGTTTTCCTATTGTTTTAGATTTTTTGGAGTAGCAGAAGTATGGTTGGAGTACAGATTACTACAGACTGTTCTGTGTTTGACAGATTCTGTTTTCAATGCATAGTTTGCTTGTTTCCTAGTTTCTATGGCTTATATTGCTCAATATAAATTGTGGAAATGATATGCTACAGTAGGAATTGTGTGGAAACTATTATGAATCTTGTCTTTGACAGTATCAAAGTGAAATGGTTTGCTCTTTATCATACTAACCTATCTCACGAAGTTTTGTTAAGTTTTGTGTGATTGAAGTTTTCAAGTTTTGGGTGAGATGTCGATATGAGGAGAATAAGGAGTGACAAGACCCTAAGCTTGGGGATGCACAAGGAACCTCAAGGTAATATTCAAGGAAGATCCAAGCAACTAAGTTTGGGGATGCCCCGGAAGGCATCCCCTCTTTTGTCTTCAACATTATTGGTAACCTCACTTGGAGCTATGTCTTCATTCGTCACATGATATGAGTTTTACTTGGAGCATCATTTTGTTTTGTTAGGATTTGCTTGCTGTTATTTAGAATAGTTTTTTGCATCTTTTATTTCAATAAAAGTGGCAATGATAGCCTTTGTCATGCTTATTTTGCAAGTATACATGTTGCTGTTTGAAAACAGAAAGTTTACCGCTATTGCAAAAATTCCCTAGAAAAGTCAGAATGTGATAAAATGTTGAAACTTTTTGCAAAATAAGCTCTAATAAATTTTCTACAATGTGGTAAATTTTCATAATCTTTGGAATCTAATAAGTATTGATACTCTTGCATTCTTTAGAGACTGTACTGTTTTGGCAGATTGCTATTATGTTTGCATTGTTTGCATATGTTTGCTTGTTTAATGATTCTATTTGAGGATAGGAGTATTAAATATGCAGAGGAATTTAGTATGCAATGTTGAATAATAATTTTAGTGATTTTCTACAGTAGAGAATAATAGGGTTTTTGCATTGGTTTATACTAACTTATCTCACGAGTTCTTGTTGAGTTTTGTGTGGATGAAGCTTTCGAGATTTAGGAAAACCGTGATATGAGAAGAATTAAGGAGACACAAAAGCTCAAGCTTGGGGATGCCCAAGGCATCCTTATTTCAAGAAGTCTCAAGCATCTAAACTTGGGGATGCCCGATAGGCATCCCACCTTTCCTCTTCAACAATTATCGGTTAGTATCGGTTGAGCCTAAGTTTTTACTTCTTCACATGAGTTGTGCTATTCTTAGAATGTCATTTTATCTTCATTTTGCTTGATGTTTTAATAAAATACTTAGATATTATTTTTTAAAATAAAATAGAGTCCTCAAATAGTTGCCAGGGAGGCTAAGTAAGCAACATTCACATCCCATCAATGATGCTCTTTTCTATGGAATTGCTCTAGTGCTTCACTTATATCTTTTTGAGCACGGTGTGCTTTAGTATTTTTGAAAAATTCTCTCTTGCTTCACTTAAATTAATTTGAGAGAAAGAAATATTATGCTCATGATCTTCACTTATATTTGTTTGAGCTTATCAAAAGCAACACATGAAAATTAGTTCCAAAGTGATAGATATCCAAGAAGGATATAATAAAAACATTCATGAAGATCATTGGACAAAATAAACTTGATTCCTTGTAATAGTTTTGAGATATGATGATGTGATATGAGAGTCATGTTGATGAGTAATTATGCTTTAGTAAGAATATTGGGGTTAAGGTTTGTGATCCCCTATGCAAGCACGAAAGTCAATAGTTATGCAATGAAATTACATCCTACTTGTGGTCATTATTCGATGTTAATTATGCTTAATGCTTGCTTACGAGATTATTCGTTTCTTGGTCGGTCGCTTCCCAATCTTTTGCTAGCCTTCATTTTGCACTAAGTATGATCACTACTTGTGCATCCAAAATCCTTTAGACCAGTTTTGCCACATGAGTCCACTATACCTGCCTATATGCGGTATTCGTTTGCCGTTCTAAGAAAATTTGTATCTGCCATCTCTAATTTTCAAAATAAATTTCTCTTTTGTGTACTCGTACCGCTCGTGAGGCGGTGAGGGGTGGCCAATATTTTCCATGCTAGATGTGTTATTCTCACGATGAGTGTTTATTCACTTGTCATTGCACGAGAGTAAGGCAAAGGTATTAGGGATGCCCAGTCCCGAAATGAAAAATGAATTTACTTTATGTTGTCAAATAATAAATTCCTTGGAAAGTGTTGGTATGGAGGGCACCTGTGGATACGGTTAGCCATGGAAAGTGAAAGTATGGTGGAAAAAGGAATAAACTTTATTTTCTGTTTGGGAACCGCCTATGATATATCTAGCATGGAACGTGTTGGGGGCTCTAAGTCGTTTTCATTGGTGGGAAAAGTATGCCCCTCAAAATTTATTTTATCTCTCAATTTTTGCTTTGAGCTCTGGCACCTCTACAAATCCCTACTTCCCTCTGCGAAGGGCCTTTCCTTTACTTTATGCAATTTTTATTTTTAATTTGAGTCTCCATCTTCTCTTATAAAGCACCAACTAGGAGGCACTATGATCGTACTTGAGCATTGGGTGTAGCTAATATGCGAGTGTGTTTCATGAATGGTTCAATGATTGAGCATGATGGGCTAGGGATAACTTATTTTAGCATTGATATTTTGAAAGACATGGTTGCTTGTTGATATGCTTGAGTATTTAAGTCTCATGTCAAAACTAGACTATTGCTTTGAACCATATAAAAGTGTTGGGGAACGCAGTATTTCAAAAAAATTCATACGATCACGCAAAATCTATCTAGGAGATGCATAGCAACGAGCGGGGAGAGTGTGTCCACGTACTCTCGTAGACTGAAAGCGAAAGCGTTTAGTAATGCGGTTGATGTAGTCGAACGTCTTCATGATCCAACCGATCCAAGTACCGAACGTATGGCACCTCCGTGTTCAGCACACGTTCAACTCGATGACGTCCCTCGAGCTCTTGGTCCAGTTGAGGACGAGGGAGAGTTCCGTCAGCATGATGGCGTGGCGACGGTGATGATGAAGTTACCGGTGCAGGGCTTCGCCTAAGTACTACGACGATATGACCGAGGTGTGTAACTGTGAAGGGGGGCACCGCACACGGCTAAGACAAATCTTCGGGTGCCTTTGGGGTACCCCCTCCCCACGTATATAAAGGAGGGAGGGAGAGAGGCCGGCCCTCCTAGGGGCGCGCCAAGTGTAGGGAGTCCTACTAGGACTCCCATGTCCTAGTAGGATTCCCTTTCCTTTTCGGAGTGGGAAAGAAGGAAAGGAGGGAGAGGGGGAAGGAAAAGGGGGGCTACGCCCCCACCCCTTATCCAATTAGGCTTAGGCAGGGGGAGGCGCGCGCCACCTTGGCCCTTCTTCCCTCTCTCCACTAAAGCCCAATAAGGCCCATTAATTTCCCCTGGCGAATTCCCGTAACTCTCCGGTACTCCGAAAAATACCCGAATCACTCGGAACCATTCCAATGTCCTAATATAGCCTTCCAATATATGAATCTTTGCCTCTCGACCATTTCGAGACTCCTCGTCATGTCTGTGATCTCATCCGGGACTCCGAAGAAACTTCGGTCATCAAATCACATAACTCATAATATAAATCGTCATCAAACGTTAAGCGTGCGGACCCTATGGGTTCGAGAACTATGTAGACATGACCGAGACACATCTCCAGTCAATAACCAATAGCGGAACCTGGATGCTCATATTGGCTCCTACATATTCTATGAAGATCTTTATCGGTCAAACCGCATAACAACATGCGTCATTCCCTTTGTCATTGGTATGTTACTTGCCCGAGATTCGATCGTCGGTATCATCATACCTAGTTCAGTATCATTACTGGCAAGTCTCTTTACTCGTTTTGTAATGCATCATCCCACAACTAACTTATTAGTCACATTGCTTGCAAGGCTTATGGTGATGTGCATTACCGAGAGGGCCCAGAGATACCTCTCCGATACACGGAGTGACAAATCCTAATCTCGATATATGCCAACTCAACAAACACCTTCGAAGACAACTGTAGAGCATCTTTATAATCACCCAGTTATGTTGTGACTTTTGATAGCACACAAAGTGTTCCTCCGGTATTCGGGAGTTGCATAATCTCATAGTCAGAGGAATATGTATAAGTCATGAAGAAAGCAATAGCAATAAACTTAACGATCATAATGCTAAGCTAACGGATGGGTCTTGTCCCGTTACAAATTACCTTATCACAAAAATATCTATTACCGATAATTTCAGTGCTTGCAGAAAATACCTTACTAAAAACCGCTTGTCATTTCCTTTTGCTCCTCGTTGGGTTCAACACTGTTACTTATCGAAAGGACTACGATAGATCCCCTATACTTGTGGGTCATCAAGACTCTTTTCTGGCGCCTTTGTGATACGTCCATTTTGTATCATGCTTTTATATCGATACTTATTGCATTATGGGTTGTTATTACGCGTTATGTCACGATACTTATGCCTATTCTCTCTTATTTTACAAGGTTTACATAAGGAGGGAGAATGCCGACAGCTGGAATTCTGGGCTGGAAAAGGAGCAAATATTAGAGACCTATTCTGCACAACTCCAAAAGTCCTGAAACTCCACGGAAGTCATTTTTTGAAATAATAAAAAATATTGAGCGGAAGAAGTTCACCAGAGGGGGACCCACCTAGCCACGAGGGTGGGGGGCGCGCCCCCTGCCTCGTGGGCCCCCCCGTTGGCTCTCCAATGGCCATCTTCTGCTATATGAGGTATTTCATCGAGGAAAAAGTCATAAGCAATCTTTCTGGACGAAACTCCGCCGCCACGAGGCGGAACCTTAGCGGAACCAATCTAGGGCTCCGGCAGAGCTGTTCTGCCGGGGACACTTCCCTCAAGGAGGGGGAAATCATCACCATCGTCATCACCAACGCTCCTCTCATCGGGAGAGGGCAATCTCCATCAACATCTTCACCGGCACCATCTCATCTCAAAACCCTAGTTCATCTCTTGTATCCAATTCTTGTCTCCAAGTCCGGGATTGGTACTAGTAGGTTGCTGGTAGTGTTGATTACTCCTTGTACTTGATGCTAGTTAGTTTATTTGGTGGAAGATCATATGTTCAGATCCTTTATGCATATTAATACCCCTCTGATTATGAACATGAATATGCTTTGTGAGTAGTTACGTTTGTTCCTGAGGACATGGGAGAAGTCTTGCTATTAGTAGTCATGTGAATTTGGTATTCGTTCGATATTTTGATGAGATGTATGTTGTCCAGCCTCTAGTGGTGTTATGTGAACGTCGACTACATAACACTTCACCATTATTTGGGCCTAGAGGAAGGCATTGGGAAGTAATAAGTAGATGATGGGTTGCTAGAGTGACAGAAGCTTAAACCCTAGTTTATGCGTTGCTTCGTAAGGGGCTGATTTGGATCCATATGTTTCATGCTATGGTTAGGTTTACCTTAATACTTTTGTTGTAGTTGCGGATGCTTGCAATAAAGGTTAATCATAAGTGGGATGCTTGTTCAAGTAAGAACAGCACCCAAGCACCGGTCCACCCACATATCAAATTATCAAAGTACCGAACGCGAATCATATGAACATGATGAAAACTAGCTTGACGATATTCCCATGTGTCCTCGGGAGCGCTTTTCCTTATATAAGAGTTTGTTCAGGCTTGTCCTTTGCTACAAAAAGGATTGGGCCACCTTGCTGCACTTTATTCACTTTTGTTACTTGTTGCTCGTTACAAATTATCCAATCACAACACTATCTGTTACCACTTATTTCAGTACTTGCAGAGAGTACCTTACTGAAAACCGCTTATCATTTCCTTCTGCTCCTCGTTGGTTCGACACTCTTACTTATCGAAAGGACTACGATAGATCCCCTATACTTGTGGGTCATCAAGACTCTTTTCTGGCGTCGTTGCCGGGGAGTGAAGCGCCTTTGGTAGGTGGAATTTGGTAAGGAAAAATTTATATAGTGTGCGGAAATTTACTGTCACTTGTTACTATGGAAAGTAATCCTCTGAGGGGCTTGTTCGGGATATCTTCACCCCTACCAGTAGAGCAAAGAATTGCTCCTCAACCTATTGAACCTACTGAAAATGAAAATGTTCCCTTTGAAGTTCCTTCGGGTATGTTACAAAAACTGCTAGACAATCCTTTTACAGGAGATGGAACAAAGCATCCTGATGAGCACCTAATATATGTGGATGAAGTTTGTGGATTATTTAAGCTTGCAGGTATACCCGATGATGTTGTTAAGAATAAGGTCTTCCCTTTATCTTTGAAGAGAGATGCATCGACATGGTATAGGCTATGTGATGATACAGGATCATGGAACTATAAACGAATGAAATTGGAATTTCATCAGAAGTATTATCCTATGCACCTTGTTCATCGTGATCGCAATTATATATATAATTTTTGGCCTCGCAAAGGAGAAAGCATCGCTCAAGCTTGGGGGAGGCTTAATCAATGTTATATTCATGCCCCAATCATGAGCTCTCAAGAGAAATAATTCTTCAAAAAATTTATGCTCGGCTTTCTCATAATAATCAATCCATGCTCGATACTTCTTATGCTAGATCTTTTATGATGAAGACTATTGAATTCGAATGGAATTTATTGGATAGAATTAAACGCAACTCTGAAGATTGGGATCTCGATGAAGGTAAGGAGTCAGGTATGACCCCTAAGTTTGATTGTGTTAAATCTTTTATGGATACCGATGTTTTCCATAAATTTAGCCCTAAATATGGACTTGACTCTGAGATAGTAGCTTCTTTCTGTGAATCTTTTGCTACTTATGTTGATCTCCCCAAGGAGAAGTGGTTTAAATATCATCCTCCCATAGAAGTAAAAGTAGCTGCACCTACTAAAGTTGAAGAAAAGACTGTCACTTATAATCATTCTATTGTTCCTACTTCTTATGTTGAGAAACCACCTTTCCCTGTTAGAATAAAGGATCATGTTAAAGCTTTAACTGTGGTTCGTAAAAGCAATATTAGAACTTATACACCTCCTGAGAAAGTTAAAGTTGAACCTAATATTGCTATTGTTAAAGATCTCTTGTCTGATAATATTGATGGGCGCGTTATTCATTTCTGCGGTGAAACCGCTAGAACTGCCAAACCTTGTGCTAAAGATAAACATAGACCTGTGGTAGGCGTGCCAGTTATTTCTGTTAAAATAGGAGATCATTGTTATCATGGCTTATGTGATATGGGTGCTAGTGCTAGTGTTATACCACATACTTTATACAAAGAAATTAAGCATGAAATTGCACCTGCTGAGTTAGAAGGAATTGATGTTACAATTAAACTTGCCAATAGAGATACTATTTCAGGAATGGGAATTGTTAGAGATGTTGAAGTCTTGTGTGGGAAAACTAAATACCCTGCTGATTTTCTTGTTCTTGGTTCCCCACAAGATAGCTTTTGTCCCATTATATTTGGTAGACCTTTCTTGAACACCGTTAATGCTAAGATAGACTGCGAAAAGAATGTTGTTACTATTGGTTTGGGTGATATGATTCATGAGTTTAATTTCTCTAAATTTAGTAGACAACACCGTGAAGAAAAAATTGCCTAGTAAGGATGAAATTATTGGTCTTGCTTCTATTGTCGTACCTCCTAGCGATCCTTTAGAACAATATTTGCTAGACCATGAAAATGATATGTTTATGAATGAAAGAAGGGAAATAGATAAAGTATTCTTTAAGTAGGAACCCATTCTGAAACACAATTTGCCTGTTGAAATCCTAGGGGATCCTCCTCCACCCAATGGTGATCCCGTGTTTGAGCTTAAACCGTTGCCTGATAATCTTAAATATGCTTATCTTGATGAAAAGAAGATATATCCTGTTATTATTAGTGCTAACCTTTCATAACAGGAAGAAGAGAGATTATTGAAAACTCTGAAGAAGCACCGAGCTGCTATTGGATATACTCTTGATGATCTTAAGGGCATTAGTCCCACTCTATGTCAACATAAAATAAATTTGGAAGAAGATGCCAAACCAGTCTGTGATCATCAACAAAGGCTTAATCCTAAGATGGAAGAAGTGCTAAGAAAAGAAATACTAAAGCTTCTAGAGGCAGGTATAATTTATCCTGTTGCTGATAGTCAGTGGGTAAGTCATGTCCATTGTGTCCCTAAGAAGGGAGGTATTACTGTTGTTCCTAATGATAAAGATGAATTGATTCCGCAAAGAATTATTACAGGTTATAGGATGGTAATTGATTTCCGTAAATTAAATAAGGCTACTAGAAAGGATCATTACCCCTTACCTTTTATCGATCAAATGCTAGAAAGATTATGCAAACATACACATTATTGCTTTCTAGATGGTTATTCTGGTTTCTCTCAAATACCCGTGTCAGCTAAAGATCAATCAAAGACCACTTTTACTTGCCCTTTTGGTACTTTTGCTTATAGACGTATGCCTTTTGGTTTATGTAATGCACCTGCTACCTTTCAAAGATGCATGATGGCTATATTCTCTGACTTTTGTGAGAAGATTTTGAGGTTTTCATGGACGACTTTTCCGTCTATGGATCTTCTTTTGATGATTGCTTGAGCAATCTTGATCGCGTTTTGCAGAGATGTGAAGAAACTAATCTTGTATTGAATTGGGAAAAGTGCCACTTTATGGTTAATGAAGGTATTGTCTTGGGGCATAAAGTTGCTGAAAGAGGTATTGAAGTTGATAAAACCAAGGTTGATGCTATTGAAAAGATGCAATGTCCCAAGGACATCAAAGGTATAAGAAGTTTCCTGGGTCATGCCGGATTTTATAGGAGGTTCATTAAGGACTTCTCAAAAATTTCTCGGCCTCTGACTAATTTATTACAAAAAGATATACCATTTGTCTTTGATGATGATTGTGTAGAAGCATTTGAAATACTTAAGAAGGCATTGATCTCAGCACCCATTGTTCAACCACCTGATTGGAATTTACCCTTTGAAATTATGTGTGATGCTAGTGATTATGTTGTAGGTGCTGTTCTAGGGCAAAGAGTTGATAAGAAATTAAATGTTATCCACTATGCTAGTAAGACTCTCGACAATGCTCAAAGAAATTATGCTACTAGTGAAAAAGAACTCTTAGCAGTTGTATTTGCTTGTGATAAGTTCAGACCTTATATTGTTGATTCTAAAGTAACTATTCACACTAATCATGCTGATTAAATACCTTATGGAGAAAAAAGATGCTAAACCTAGACTTATTAGATGGGTTCTCCTGCTACAAGAATTTGATTTGCATATTTTTAATAGAAAGGGAGTTGAGAACCCCGTCGCAGACAACTTGTCTAGGTTAGAAAATGTTCTTGATGACCCACTACCTATTGATGATAGCTTTCTTGATGAGCAATTAAATGTCATAAATACTTCTCGTAGTACTCCATGATATGCTGATTATGCTAATTACATTGTTGCTAAATTTATACCACCTAGTTTCACATACCAGCAAAAGTAAAAGTTCTTCTATGACTTGAGACATTACTTTTGGGATGATCCACATCTTTATAAAGGAGTAGATGGTGCTATTAGACATTTTGTACGTGAGCATGAACTGGAACAGATCCTACGCAAGTGTCACTCCAAAGCTTATGGAGGACACCACACGGGAGATAGAACTGCACATAAGGTATTGCAATCCGGTTTTTATTGGCCTACTCTCTTCAAGGATGCCCGTAAGTTTGTCTTGTCTTGTGATGAATGTCAAAGAATTGGTAATATTAGTAGACGTCAAGAAATGCCTATGAATTATTCGCTTGTTATTGAACCATTTGATGTTTGGGGCTTTGATTATATGGAACCTTTTCCTGCCTCTAATGGTTATACACATATTTTAGTTGTTGTTGATTACGTTACTAAGTGGGTAGAAGCTATTCCAACTAGCAGTGCTGATCATAACACTTCTATTAAAATGCTTAAAGAAGTTATTTTTCCGAGGTTTGGAGTCCCTAGATATTTAATGACTGACGATGGTTCACATTTTATACATTGTGCTTTCCGAAAATGCTAGCTAAATATGATGTTAATCATAGAATTGCATCTCCTTATCACCCACAGTCTAGTGGTCAAGTAGAATTGAGCAACAGAGAGCTCAAATTAATTTTGCAAAAGACTGTCAATAGGTCTAGAAAGAATTGGTCCAAGAAACTTGATGATGCATTATGGGCTTATAGAACTGCATATAAAAACCCTATGGGTATGTCTCCGTATAAAATGGTTTATGGAAAAGCATGTCACTTACCTCTCGAACTAGAACATAAGGCTTATTGGGCTATTAAAGAGCTCAACTATGATTTCAAACTTGCCGGTGAGAAGAGGTTATTTGATATTAGCTCACTTGATGAATGGAGAACCTAAGCTTATGAAAATGCCAAGTTGTTTAAAGAAAAGGTCAAAAGATGGCATGACAAAAGGATACAAAAGCGTGAGTTTAACATAGGTGATTATGTATTGCTATACAACTCTCGTTTAAGATTTTTTGCAGGAAAACTTCTCTCTAAATGGGAAGGCCCCTACGTTATCGAGGAGGTCTATCGTTCCGGTGCCATAAAAATCAACAACTTCAAAGGCACAAATCCGAAGGTGGTGAACGGTCAAATAATTAAACACTATATCTCAGGTAATCCTATAAATGTTGAAACCAATGTTATTGAAACCGTAACCCCGGAGGAATACATAAGGGACACTTTCCGAAACGTTTTAGACTCCGAAAAGGAATAGGTATGTGGTACGGTAAGTAAACCAACTCCAAAACAATTTTTAAGGCAATATTTCTCCATTTTGGAATATTTAGAAAAATAGAAAAATAAGTAGCAGTCCGGGAAGGACACGAGGGCCCCACGAGGGTGGAGGCTGCGCCCTACCCCCTGTGGGCGCCCCTACCTCGTGGGCACCTCGTGTGCCTTCCAGACTCCGTTTTCTTGCACGATACATATTTTGGTCGGTAAAAATTCATTATATATTCTCCTGAAGGTTTTGACTCTCGTATCACGCAATTATCCTCTGTTCTTGTTTCAAGCTGTTTTCTGTCAGAGTTGTCAAGGTCGAGCATCATGTCGTCCCCCTCCTCCAACAGTGGTGACAATGATGCTTGGCTAATGAAGATAGAGCTGAAGAGGGAAGAACCCATGGAGATCAACAAGGATGAAGGGATCAAGAAGGCCACGGAGGATCAAGCTCTGGCAGCAGAAGACATCCTTCAACTTGATCATAATCTTCTTACCCCAACTGAGATCAAAGCTTTCTAGATGATTGAGTTAGCTCGTATACAGAACAAGTATCTCACAAGTGAAAATATTTTGTTGAAGGAGCATATTGTTGCACTCAAGGGCATTATCCGCAAGCTAGAGGACCTCTTACGCTCGATGTGCGACTATCCATCATCACCTCCACCTTCTTCACCGACAGCAAAGGAGACATAATCACATGGGTATGGGCACTCCCCTTGGCAACTGCCAAGCTTGGGGGAGGTGCCCCGGTATCGTATCACCATCACACTCCTATCTTTACCGTTTTTTCTTAGTTCGATCCTATTAGTAGTATCTTGATCTAGTAGAATAAAGTTTATGGCATGATCTAGTTTTGAGTTTTGCTTTATGATCTCTCTATGTAATCGAGTATGTGAGCTATATATAATAAAGATTAGTGTTGAGTCAAGGGCTTGATTTTCTTGCTATGATCTTGAGTGAATAAAAGAAAAGAAAAAAAGAGAATAAGAATAAAAAGAAACAAAGAGTTCATATTGATCTTATTGAGAGTAATGACTTCACATAGAAAGAGTATGATGATTAGAAGTTGTTGGGAGTTGGCAGACATAGCTTTGGTCATCGTTGCAATTAATAGGAAGTAATAAGGAAAGAGAGGTTTCACATATAAATATATTATTATTGAAATATTTTATGATTGGGAGCACTCATTAAAATATGACATGCTAAAGAGTTGATGTTGGACAAGGAAGACAACATAATGGGTTATGTTTTCTTATATCTAAGATAAAGTATGTTGTCATGTATCTTCCAACATGTTGAGCTTGCCTTTCCCCCTCATGCTAGCCAAATTCTCAGCACCAAGTAGAGATACTACTTGTACTTCCAAAAACCCTTAAACCAGTTTTGCCATGAGAGTCCACCATACCTACCTATGGATTGAGTAAGATCCTTCAAGTAAGTTGTCATCGGTGCAAAGCAATAAAAATTGCTCTCTAAATATGTATGATTGATTGGTGTGGAGGAAATAAGCTTTATACGATCTTGTGATGTGGAAGAAATAAAAGCGACAGACTGCATAATAAAGTTTCATATCACAAGGGGCAATATAAAGTGACGTTCTTTCGCATTAAGATTTTGTGCATCCAACCATAAAAGCGCATGGCAACCTCTGCTTCCCTCTGCAAAGGGCCTATCTTTTATTTATTATCTTCTACCTTATGCAAGAGTCATGGTGATCTTCACCTTTCCTTTTTTCATTTTATCCTTTGGCAAGCACAGTATGTTGGAAAGATCCTGATAGATATATCTAATTGGATGTAGGGGAGCATGAATTATTATTGTTGACATTACCCTTGAGGTAAAAGGTTGGGAGGCGAAACTATAAGCCCCTATCTTTCTCTGTGTCCGATTAAAACTCCGTGACCACAAGTATCGCGTGAGTGTTAGCAATTATGAAAGACTAAATGATAGTTGAGTATGTGGACTTGCTATTAAGCTCTGACATAGAATCTTTCTGATGTTATGATAAATTGCAATTGCTTCAATGACTGAGATTATAGTTTGTTAGTTCTCAATAAAGTTTATAATTCGTACTTTGCATTGTGAATAGTTTATTACTTGAGCATAAGAAATCATATGACAATATCCATATATGTTGTTGTTATGAAAGTAATCATGATGCCTTCATGTCCGTATTTTATTTTTATCGACACCTCTACCTCTAAACATGTGGACATATTTATCGTTATCGGCTTCCGCTTGATTACAAGCGAGGTCTAAGCTTGGGGGAGTTGACACGTCCATTTTGCATCATGCTTTTATATCGATATTTATTGCATTATGGGCTGTTATTACACATTATGTCACGATACTTATGCCTATTCTCTCTTATTTTACAAGGTTTATATAAGGAGGGAGGATGCCGACAGCTGGAATTCTGGGATGAAAAAGAGAAAATATTAGAGACCTATTCTGCACAACTCCAAAAGTCCTGAAACTCCACGGAAGTCATTTTTGGAAATAATAAAAAATATTGAGAGGAAGAGTTCACCAGAGGGGGACCCACCTGGCCACGAGGGCGGGGGCGCGCCCTACCCCCATGGCGCGCCCCCTGCCTCGTGGGCCCCCCGTTGGCTCTCCGATGGCCATCTTCTGCTATATGAGGTCTTTCGTCGAGGAAAAAAAATCATAAGCAACCTTTCGGGATGAAACTCCGCCGCCACGAGGCGGAACCTTGGCGGAACCAATCTAGGGCTCCGACAGAGCTGTTCTGCCACAGACACTTCCCTCCAGGAGGGGGAAATCATCGCCATCATCATCACCAACGCTCCTCTCATCGGGAGAGGGCAATCTCCATCAACATCTTCACCAGCACCATCTCATCTCAAAACCCTAGTTCATCTCTTGTATCCAATTCTTGTCTCCAAGTCCGGGATTGGTACTAGTAGGTTGTTGGTAGTGTTGATTACTCCTTGTAGTTGATGCTAGTTGGTTTATTTGGTGGAAGATCATATGTTCAGATCCTTTATGCATATTAATACCCCTCTGATTATGAACATGAATATGCTTTGTGAGTAGTTACGTTTGTTCCTGAGGACATGGGAGAAGTCTTGCTATTAGTAGTCATGTGAATTTGGTATTCGCTCGATATTTTGATGAGATGTATGTTGTCTAGCCTCTAGTGGTGTTATGTGAACGTCGACTACATAACACTTCACCATTATTTGGGCCTATAGGAAGGCATTGGGAAGTAATAAGTAGATGATGGGTTGCTAGAGTGACAGAAGCTTAAACCCTAGTTTATGCGTTGCTTCGTAAGGGGCTGATTTGGATCCATATGTTTCATGCTATGGTTAGGTTTACCTTAATACTTTTGTTGTAGTTGTGGATGCTTGCAATAGAGGTTAATCATAAGTGGGATGCTTGTTCAAGTAAGAACAACACGCAAGCACCGGTCCACCCACATATCAAATTATCAAAGTACCGAATGCGAATCATATGAACGTGATGAAAACTAGCTTGACGATATTCCCATGTGTCCTCGGGAGCGCTTTTCCTTATATAAGAGTTTGTTCAGGCTTTTATTTTGCTACAAAAAGGATTGGGCCACCTTGATGCACTTTATTCACTTGTGTTACTTGTTGCTCGTTACAAATTATCCAATCACAAAACTATCTGTTACCACTTATTTCAGTACTTGCAGAGAATACCTTGCTGAAAACCGCTTATCATTTCCTTCTGCTCCTTGTTGGGTTCGACACTCTTACTTATCGAAAGTACTACGATAGATTCCATATACTTGTGGGTCATCACTTTGGTAAGTGGAATTTGGTAAGGAAAAGTTATATAGTGTGCTAAAATTTACTATCACTTGTTACTATGGAAACTAATCCTTTGAGGGGCTTGTTTGGGGTATCTTCACCCCGACAAGTAGAGGAAAGAGTTGCTCCTCAACCTACTGAACCTACTGAAAATATTTACTTTGAAATTCCTTCGGGTATGATATAGAAACTGCTAGCTAATCCTTTTATAGGAGATGGAACATTGCATCCCGATTTGCACCTAATCTATGTGGATGAAGTTTGTGGATTATTTAAGCTTGCAGGTATGCCCGAGGATGTTATCGAGAAGAAGGTCTTCCCTTTATCTTTGAAGGGAAAGGCATTGACATGGTTTAGGCTATGCGGTGATATTGGATCATGGAACTACAACCGATTGAAATTGGAATTTCATCAGAAGTTTTATCCTATGCATCTGGTTCATCGTGATCGTAATTATGTATATAATTTTTTGCCTCGCGAAGGAGAAAGCATCGCTCAAGCTTGGGGGAGGCTTAATTCAATGTTATATTCATGCCCCAATCATGAGCTCTCAAGAGAAATTATTATTCAAAATTTTTATGCTCGACTTTCTCTCAATAATCGCTCCATGCTCGATACTTCTTGTACTGGTTCTTTTATGATGAAGACTATTGAATTCAGATGGGATCTATTGGAAAGAATTAAATGCAACTCTAAAGATTCGAAACTCGGCGAAGGTAAGGAGTCGGGTATAACACCTAAGTTTGATTGTGTTAAATCTTTTATGGATACCAATGTTTTTCGTGAATTTAGCACTAAATATGACTTGAATATGAGATAGTAGCTTCTTTCTGTGAATCCTTTGCTACTCATGTTGATCTCCCTAAGGAGAAGTGGTTTAAATATCATCCTCCCATTAAAGTAAAAGTAGTTGAACCTATTAAAGTTGAAGAAAAGACTATCACTTATAATGTTGATCCTATTGTTCCTACCGCTTATATTGAGAAACCACCTTTCCCTGCTAGAATAAAGGATCATGCTAAAGCCTCAACTGTGGTTTGTAAGAGTAATACTAGAACACCTACACCCCCTGAGCAAATTAAAGTTGAACCTAGTATTGCTATGGTTAAAAATCTCTTGGTCGATAATATTGATGGGCATGTTATTTACTTCTGTGATGATGCTGCTAGAATTGCTAGACCCGATAAAAAAAACATAGACCTATTGTAGGCATGCCTGTTATTTATGTTAAAATAGGAGATCATTGCTATCATGGCTTGTGTGATATGGGTGCTAGTGTGAGTGCAATACCTCATCCTTTATACGAAGAAATTATGCATGATATTGCACCTGCTGAGTTAGAAGGTATTGATATTACTATTAAGCTTTCCAATAGAGATACTATCTCACCAGTTGGGATCGTTAGAGATGTTGAAGTCTTGTGTGGGAAAGTTAAATATCCTACTGATTTTCTTGTTCTTGGTTCCCCACAAGATGACTTTTGTCCCATTATATTTGGCAGACCCTTCTTGAATACTGTTAATGCTAAGATAGACTGTGAAAAAGACATTGTTACCGTTGGTTTAGGGGATATGTCTCATGATTTTAATTTTGCTAAATTTCGTAGACAACCCCATGATAAAGAATTGCCTAGTAAAGATGAAATTATTGGTCTTGCTTCTATTGCCGTGCCTCCTAATGATCCTTTAGAACAATATTTGTTAGACCATGAAAATGATATGTTTATGAATGAAAGAAGGGAAATAGATGAAGTATTCTTCAAGCAGGGACCTATTTTGAAACACAATTTGCTTGTTGAAATTTTAGGGGATCCTCCTCCTGAAGGAAATATGCCCTAGAGGCAATAATAAAGTTATTATTTATTTCCTCATATCATGATAAATGTTTATTATTCATGCTAGAATTGTATTAACCGAAAAAATAATACATGTGTGAATACATAGACAAACATAGTGTCACTAGTATGCCTCTACTTGACTAGCTTGTTAATTAAAGATGGTTATGTTTCTTAACCATAGACATGAGTTGTCATTTGATTAACGGGATCACATCATTGGGAGAATGATGTGATTGACTTGACCCATTCTGTTAGCTTAGCACTTGATCGTTTAGTATATTGCTATTGCTTTCTTCATGACTTATACATGTTCCTATGACTATGAGATTATGCAACTCCCATTTACCGGAGGAACACTTTGTGTGCTACCAAACGTCACAACATAATTGGGTGCTTATAAAGGTGCTCTACAGGTGTCTCCGAAGGTACTTGTTGAGTTGGCGTATTTCGACATTAGGATTTGTCACTCCGATTGTCACTCCGAAATGGTCGAGACATAAAGATCGATACATTGGACGACTATATTCGGACACTGGAAGTGTTTCGGGTTATTTCGAAGAAAACCGGAGTGCCGGAGGGGTTACCGGAACCCCCCGGGGAAGTATTGGGCCTTAGTGGGCCTGAGGGGAGAGAGAGGGCAGCAGGCCAGGAGGTGGCGCCCCCCTCCCATGAGGAGTCCAAATTGTACTAGGGGAGGGGGCGCGACCCCTCTTTCCCTCTCCCTCTCCCTCTCTTTCCTCCCCCTTCCCTCTTCCTAGTTGGACCAGGAAAGGGGAGTCCTGCTCCTACAAGGAGGAGGACTCCCCCCTCCCTGGCGCGCCCCAAGGGCCGGCCGGCCTCCCCCTTGCTCCTTTATATACGGGGATAGGGGGCACCTCTAGACACACAAGTTGATTTGTTTATCTCTCCCAGCCGTGTGCGGTGCCGCCCTCCACCATATTCCACCTCGGTCATATCGTAGCGGTGCTTAGGCGAAGCCCTGTGTCAGTAGCAACATCATCACCGACATCACGCCGTCATGCTGACGGAAGTCTCCCGTGAAGCTCTGCTAGATCGGAGTTCGCGGGACTTCATCGAGCTGAACGTGTGCTGAACTCGGAGGTGCCATGCGTTCGGTACTTGGATCGGTCGAATCATGAAGATGTACGACTACATCAACCGCATTGTGCTAATGCTTCCGCTTTCGGTCTACAAGGGTACGTGGACAACACTCTCCCCTCTCGTTGCTATGCATCACCATGATCTTGCGTGTGCGTAGGAAATATTTTGAAATTACTACGTTCCCCAACACCTCCACCCAAGGGTAATCCCGTGTTTGAGCTTAAACCATTACCTAATACTCTTAAATATGCTTATCTTGATGAAAAGAAGATATATCCTGTCATTATTAGTGCTAACCTTTCAGAGCAAGAAGAAGAGAAATTATTGAAAACTCTGAAGAAGCACCGTGCTGCTATTGGATATACTCTTGATGATCTTAAGGGCATTAGTCCTACTCTATTCCAGCACAAAATAAAATTGGAGAAAGACGCTAAACTGGTTGTTGATCACCAATGATGGTTAAATCCTAAGATAAAAGAAGTAGTAAGAAAAGAAATACTAAAGCTTCTGGAGGCAGGTATAATTTATCCCATTGCTGATAGTCAGTGGGTAAGTCATGTCCATTGTGTCCCTAAGAAGGGAGGTATTACTGTTGTTTCTAATGATAAAGATGAATTGATCCCACAAAGAACTGTTACAGGTTATAGAATGGTAATTTATTTCCCGCAAATTAAATAAAGCTACTAAAAAGGATCATTACTCTTTACCTTTTATTGATCAAATGCTAGAAAGATTATCCAAACATACACATTTTTGCTTTCTAGATGGCTATTCTGGTTTCTCTCAAATACCTGTGTCAAATGAGGATCAAGAAAAAACCACTTTTACTTGCCCTTTCGGTACCCTTGCTTATAGACATATGCCTTTTGGTTTGTGCAATGCACCTGCTACCTTTCAAAGATGTATGATTGCTATATTCTCTCACTTCTGTGAAAAGATTATTGAGGTTTTCATGGACGATTTCTCCGTATATGGAACTTCTTTTGATGATTGCTTAAGCAACCTTGATCGAGTTTTGCAGAGATGTGAAGAAACTAATCTTTTCTTGAATTGGGAGAAGTGCCACTTTATGGTTACTGAAGGTATTGTCTTGGGGCATAAAATTTCTGAAAGAGGTATTGAAGTTGATAAAGCTAAAGTTGATGCTATTGAAAAGATGCCATGTCCTAAGGACATTAAAGGTATAAGAAGTTTCCTTCGTCATGTCGGTTTTTATAGGAGGTTTATTAAAGACTTCTCAAAAATTTCTAGGCCTCTGACCAATCTCTTACAAAAAGATGTTCCCTTTGTCTTTGATGATGATTGTGTAGAAGCATTTGAAATACTTAAGAAAGCCTTGATTTCTGCACCTATTGTTCAGCCACCCGATTGGAATTTACCCTTTGAAATTATGTGTGATGCTAGTGATTATGCTGTAGGTGCTGTTCAAGGACAAAGAGTTGATAAGAAATAAATGTTATCCAATATACTAGTAAAACTCTAGACAATGCCCAGAGAAATTATGCTACTATTGAAAAAGAATTTTTAGCACTTGTATTTGCTTGTGATAAGTTCAGACCTTATATTGTTGATTCTAAAGTAAATGTTCACACTAATCATGCTGCTATTAAATATCTTATGGAAAAGAAAGATGCTAAACCTAGACTTATTAGATGGGTTCTCCTACTACAAGAATTTGATTTGCATATTATAGATAGAAAGGGGGCTGAGAACCCCGTTGCAGACAACTTATCTCGGTTAGATAATGTTCTTGATGACCCACTACCTATTGATGATAGCTTTCGTGATGAACAATTAGCTGTCATAAATGCTTCTCGTACTGCTCCATGGTATGCTGACTATGCCAATTACATTGTTGCTAAATTTATACCACCTAGTTTCACATACTAGCAAAAGAAAAAGTTTTTCTATGATTTAAGACATTACTTCTGGGATGACCCACACCTTTATAATGGAGTAGACGGTGTTATTAGATGTTGTGTACCTGAGCATGAACAGGAACAGATCCTACGCAAGTGTCACTCCGAGGCTTATGGAGGACACCACGCTGGAGATAGAACTGCACATAAGGCATTGCAATCCGATTTCTATTGGCCTACTCTCTTCAAAGATGCCCGTAAGTTTTACTTGTCTTGCGATGAATGCCAAAGAATTGGTAATATTAGTAGACGTCAAGAAATGCCTATGAACTATTCACTTGTTATTGAACCATTTGATGTTTGCGGCTTTGATTATATGGGACCGTTTCCTTCCTCTAATGGGTATACACATATTTTAGTTGCTGTTGATTACGTTACTAAGTGGGTAGAAGCTATTCCAACTAGTAGTGCTGATCATAACACCTCTATTAAGATGCTTAAGGAAGTTATTTTTCCGAGGTTTTGAGTCCCCAGATACTTAATGACTGATGGTGGTTCACATTTTATTCATGGTGCTTTTCGTAAAATGCTTGCTAAGTATGACGTTAATCATAGAATTGCATCTCCATACCACCCACAGTCTAGCAGTCAAGTAGAATTTAGTAATAGAGAGATTAAATTAATTTTGCAAAAGACTGTTAATAGATCTAGAAAGAATTGGTCCAAGAAACTTGATGACGCATTATGGGCCTATAGAACTACATATAAAAATCCAATGGGTATGTCTCCGTATAAAATGGTTTATGCAAAAGCATGTCTGATGTCTACTACACAACCTTCTTCTTGTAGACGTTGTTGGGCCTGCAAGTGCACAGGTTTGTAGGACAGTAGCAAATTTCCCTCGAGTGGATGACCTAAGGTTTGTCAATCCGTAGGAGGCGTGACGATAAAGATGGTCTCTCTCAAGCAACCCTGCAACCAAATAACAAAGAGTCTCTTGTGTCCCCAACACACCCAATACAATGGTAAATTGTATAGGTGCACTAGTTCGGCGAAGAGATGGTGATACAAGTGCAATATGGATAGAAGATATAGGTTTTTGTAAACTGAAAATATAAAAACAGCAAGGTAACAAGTGGTAAAAGTGAGCATAAACGATATTGCAATGATAGGAAACAAGGCCTAGGGTTCATACTTTCGCTAGTGCAAGTTCTCTCAACAATAATAACATAGATAGAACATATGACAAGCCCTCAACATGCAACAAAGAGTCACTCCAAAGCCACTAGAGTATCCGTGATACAAATTAACCAAAACCCTAATGTCACCTAGATACTCCATTGTCACCTCAAGTATGCGTGGGCATGATTATACGATATGCATCACACAATCTCAGATTTATCCAACCAACATAAAAGTACTTCAAAGAGCGCCCCAAAGTTTCTACCGGAGAATCAAGAACGTGTGCCAACCCCTATGCATAGGTTCCCAATGTCACGAAACCCGCAAGTTGATCACCAAGACATACATCAAGTGTTCTTATAAAGACCCAATCCGATAAGATTACTTCAAAAGGGGAAACTCAATTCATCACAAAGGAGTAGAGGGGGAGAAACATCATAAGATCCAACTACAATAGCGAAGCTCGGGATACATCAAGATCGTGCCATAGAGGAACACGAGAGAGAGAGAGAGAGAGAGAGAGAGAGAGAGAGATCAAACACATAGCTACTGGTACATACCCTCAGCCCCGAGGGTGAACTACACCCTCCTCGTCATGGAGAGCGTCAGGATGATGAAGATGGCCACCGGAGATGGATCCCCCCTCCGACAGGGTACCGGAAAGGGGCCCCGATTGGTTTTTGGTGGTTCTGGAGGCTTGCGGCGGCGGAACTCCCGATCTATCTTCTGTTTTGGAAGTTTTAGGGTACGACGGTATATATGGGTGAAAGGAGAACGTCGGTGGAGCTACGGGGGCCCCACGAGGCAGGGGGCGCGCCCAGGGGGAGGGCGCGCCCTCCACCCTCGTGACCGCCTCGTGGCTCTTCTGACGTGGGGTCCAAGTCCATCAGGTGGGTTTCCTTCCAAAAATAACTTCTCCAGTTGATTCCGTTCCGTTTTGACTCCGTCTGATATTCTTTTTCCTCGAAATACTGAAATAGGCATAAAACAACAAATCTGGGATGGGCCTCCGGTTAATAGGTTAGTCCCAAAAATAATATAAAAGTGGATAATAAAGCCCAATATTGCCTAAAACAGTAGATAAAGGCATGGAGCAATAAAAAATTATAGATACGTTGGAGACGTATCAAGAATCCCCAAGCTTAATTCCTACTCGTCCTCGAGTAGGTAAATGATAAAAAGAAGAATTTTTGATGCGGAGTGATACTTTGGCATAATTTCAATGTAATTCTTCTTACTTGTGATATGAATATTCAGATCCGAAAGATTTAAGACAAAAGTTCATATTGACACAAAAATGATAATATTTCAAGCATACTAATCAAACAATTATGTCATCTCAAAATAACATGGCCAAAGGAAGTTCATCCCTACAAAATCGTATAGTTAGGCTATGCTTCATTTTCGTCACACAAAGATGTTCCCAACTTCTATACCCCCGATGACAAGCCAAGCAATTGTTTCATACTTTTTGACGCGCTTCAGCTTTTTCAACCCTCACGCAATACATGAGCGCAAGCCATGGATATAGCACTATGGGTGGAATAGAATATGATGATGGGGATTGTGTGGAGGAGACAAAAAAAGGAGAAAGTCTCACATTGACGAGGCTAATCAACGGGCTATGGAGATGCCCATCAATTGATGTCATTGCGAGGAGTAGGGATTGCCATGCAACGGATGCACTAGAGCTATAAGTATATGAAAGCTCTACAAAAGAAAACTAGTGGGTGTGCATCCAACTTGCTTGCTCATGAAGACCTAGGGCATTTGAGGAAGCCCATCGTAGGAATATACAAGCCAAGTTCTATAATGAAAAATTCCCACTAGTATATGAAAGTGACAAAATGAGAGACTCTTTATCATGAAGATCTTAGTGCTACTTTGAAGCACAATATATGAGACTCACTACATGAAGAACAAGGTGCTACTTTGAAGCACAAGTGTGGTAAAAGGATAGTAGCATTGTCCCTTGTCTCTTTTTCTCTCATTTTTTGGACCCTTTTTTTGCCTTTCTCTTTTTTTTCTTCGTCCGGAGTCTCATCCCGACTTATGGGGGAATCATAGTCTTCATCATCCTTTCCTCACTTGGGACAATGCTCTAATAATGATGATCATCACACTTTTATTTTTCTTACACTCAATAATTACAACTTGAAACTTAGAACAAAATATGACTCTATATGAATGCCTCCGGCGGTGTACCGGGATGGTGCAATGAATCAAGAGTGACATGTATGAAAAATAATGCGTGGTGGCTTTGCCACAAATACGATGTCAACTACATGATCATGCAATGGCAATATGACAAAAGTAAAGTATGTCATGATAAACGGGACGGTGGAAAGTTGCATGGCAATATATCTCGGAATGGCTATGGAAATGCCATAATAGGTAGGTATGGTGTCTGTTTTGAGGAAGATATAAGGAGGTTTATGTGTGATAGAGCGTATCGTATCACGGGGTTTGGATACACCGGCGAAGTTTGCACCAACTCTCAAGGTGAGAAAGGGCAATGCACGGTACCGAAGAGGCTAGCAAATGCGGAAAGATAAAAGTGCGTATAATCCATGGACTCACACCAGTCATAAAGAACTCATATACTTATTGCAAAAGTTTATTAGCCCTCGAAGCAAAGTACTACCATGCATGCTCCTAGGGGGATAGATTGGTAGGAAAAGACCATCGCTCGTCCCCGGCCGCCACTCATAAGGATGCACAAGCCAGGTACACTTCATGTTTCAAATTTGTTACACAACTTTACCCATACGGGCATGCTACGAGACTTGCAAACTTCAACACAAGTATTTCTCAAGTTCACAATTATCAACTAGCACGACTTTGATATTATTACCTCCATATCTCAAAACAATTATCAAGCATTAAATTTATCTTAGTATTCAGTTCACTCAAACGAAAGTTTCACATATCTTGAACACTAAGTATATTAACATTAAGCAAATTACCATGCTATTAACGAATCTCAAAATAATATAAGTGAAGCATGAGAGTTCATCTATTTCTTCAAAATAAAACCACGATTGTGCTCTAAAAGATATAAGTGAAGCACTAGAGCAAATGACAAACTACTCCAACAAGATATAAGTGAAGATCAATGAGTAGCTAAATAATTATTATGCAACTATGTTAAGACTCTCTCTCATTTAAAATTTTCATATCTTGGTATTTTATTCAAACAACAAGCAAAGCTAAAGAAAATAAAATGACGCTCCAAGCAAAACACATATCATGTGGTGAATAAAAATATAGCTCCAAGTAAAGTTACCGATGAACGAAGACGAAAGAGGGGATGCCATCCGGGGCATCCCCAAGCTTAGGCTCTTGGTTGTCCTTGAATATTACCTTGGGGTGCCTTGGGCATCCCCAAGCTTAGGCTCTTGCCACTCCTTATTCCATAGTCCATCGAAGCCTTACCCAAAACTTGAAAACTTCACAACACAAAACTTAACAGAAAACTCGTGAGCTCCGTTAGCGAAAGAAAACAAAACACCACTTCAAGGTACTGTAATGAACTCACTCTTTATTTATATTGGTGTTAAACCTACTTTATTCCAACTTCTCTGTGACACCCCAAAAATTTTTGGCCTTGTTTTATTAATTAAATTTTTTGCCAGGACTTAAAACCTTTATTTTCTGAGCTCCCTTTTGATCTTTAACCTTGTCATTATGGAGTTTTCCCCTAAGTGTAAACTTTTCAAATATGTTATTGGACTTGTTTAACCTCTCTAGAAAAAACTTTACTTTTATCAGTACAACTAATTGCACAATTAATTTGCTTGATCTTCACTTTCTTGAAGATGGTTTTTTAAGGTTAAAAGGCCATATTTGAACTACAGCCATTTGATAGATTCACTTAAAATTCCCACAAGAATTTGGAGATGTCATGTGATGTTATTAAATAAATTTTATGCAAAAACATCTTTATTTCATGAAATATTTTGAGCTCTACACCCTTTTTTCTTCTCTGCTCCAGTGGGCAATTTTGCACTACAACCCATTTAAATATTTTCTTCTAGCCTCTACCAAAATTATGGGATGTTAGCAATATCATATGATTCAACTTTATGCAAAAACCCAGTGATGTTATTTGCAAATTTTGAGAGTATCAGCATCATCTTCATTCTGGACCAGACTGGTGTTTTCTACTGCAACCCTATTATTTCTTGCTCCAGTGACCTTGTGTTTTCTCATGCTCATAGTCCTCCCTACCAAACCCCTAAGTCCAGGAGCATGCACCCTTTGGGGCAATTTTGGTTCATGAAATGATGCCATTTATTTCCTGTCCAGAATTGTAGTTTTGTAAAATTTGCACTAGCAAGTTCCTCTTTTTATCCAGATGACCTCACCACCCTCTTGTACATCCAAGGAGACACTGATATGGAGTTATTGACCACTCCAAGTATTGCCTAAGTGCCCTTGGCATTGTGTCAAACACCTTGTGGGCATGATCTGTTTTGGCATGATTCTTGTCATTGCACTATGATCTTGCACCTCTGATCAAACTAGCATGTCCACTAGACTCCCTATTTCCCCTAACCTCGATCTGCTAAACCCCAACCTCACCTGTGACCTGTAGCATGCCGCGGCATTGTGTCGAACATCTCCCGTGCGTGCACTGGACGCGCCCAGAGCGCGCGTATTGCACGATGCCGCGCCCGAGCCGACACGCTGGCCCCCTGGTTTTGGCCCGCTCTGCAGCGCCACGCCACACACTCACCGCCTCACCACTACACGCCAGCCCGCCCTGGCGCCCTACAGCGCCGCCACCAGAGTCCCTTTGGCGGCACGCCACGGTCGCCCGACAGCCCCTGCTCATGTCGGCGCCGCCCGAGCCACCCCGGCTCGCCACCTGGCCCCTGGAGCAGTGCAAGCTCATCCGCAAGCGTGTCTGCTAGCCCTCGTCGCCGCCACGTCGCCCTAGCTACAGAGAGGCGGTTCGCCGGAGAGCTTATCCACGGCCGCCGCGAACCGACTCGATTGTGCTATAAGAGAGGCCCCGAGCTCAAACCCGTGGGCAGGCAGTCTCACAGCACTTCAGTCTTGCCCCTTTGGCCGTCAATCGAAGGAAGGGAGTCGTCTTCTTCCTCTCCGGCAGCTCCATCCGCCACCATTGCCCCGACCATTCCGGCGCTACCAGAGTCTCCCCCTCTCCACTCTCTCCACCAGGAACCCCCACATCCTCCCGTGAGCCCGTTCCACTACTCAATCTTGATCGAGACTCGCCGCGGGCAAGTTTCCGCTTTCTCCGACGACCGTCGTCCGCCGCGGAGCTCATCGCCGCCAGCTCCGTCCACCCCAGAGAACAAAGCAACCACCAGAGTGACTGCCTTGGTCTCGCGGATCCATCCCGACCCTCTGGAACCCGCGGGGAGCCGCCGTTCGCCGGCGACGACCACCGTTGCCCCGCCTCCGTTCGGGCATAGGAAGGGGAGGGAGGGATAGACCGGTCAAACCTGACCAGTGGGCCAGGCGGGCCCACTGTCAGTGACTCGCGAGCCGTCCGCGCTGTAATAAGTGAAAGCGCATAGTGCCCAGTACGTATCTCCTACTTAGAAAACGTATTTTCCCCAAAAACGTTTTCTTTTCTGTTTTGTTTTAAAACAGATTTTGACCACAACTTTGACTGCCTATAACTTTTTAAATATAACTCCAAATGAGTTGATTCTTTTTCCTACCTTCCTCAAATTTGATCTAGTTTATTTTAATATTTATTTGAAAATTTTCCAAAACAACTTTTTGTACTGTTTTGAAATGTGTGTTATTTCAAATATTTTTTTAATAGGATTTTGGAGAGAGGGAAGAAACTTTCAAAAGTTTTGGAGAGCACCTCACCCTTCCATAACTTAAA
This sequence comes from Aegilops umbellulata, assembly GCA_032464435.1. Classification (NCBI taxonomy): domain Eukaryota; kingdom Viridiplantae; phylum Streptophyta; class Magnoliopsida; order Poales; family Poaceae; genus Aegilops; species Aegilops umbellulata. The sequence goes on along the minus strand of CP136055.1, from coordinate 416,213,627 downwards.
GGAAAGCATCTTGAACCCTGGCATAATATTTTTGATGTGTTGGTTGACACATTTATAACACCACCTCATTTCGGTGGAATTGATATTTCATGTGACATGATCATTTGCATGGAAGCATATCAACGATTTCCTTGCTATTGGAAATGAAAATGATTGTGATGGTAATCTTCCTCATGTGCCTTGCATGCATACCGGAAAGGAATCCGGGAAAGCCTCGGCCTTGGGTAGGCGTGAGCTTGTTGCCGGTCCTCGTCGGGACGGTTATGTCCGGTATGGCATGGTAAGGTACATTGAGTGGAGATTTCTTCAATTGTATTATATTTGATATACATGTCATGCAGGAACTTATAACCTCCTGAGTCGACCGCAGATCGAGTCTTGTTCCAGTAACCCCCATACTTGCCTCGTACTACCACTCGTCCCTGCCGCAGGTAGGGTACGGTTCAGTAAGTTGTTAACCCCTTCCCAGCACACACCGTACAGAGAGGCCATGGTGGAAGATATCGGTTGTAGCCGGTAGGCATGCCACCTGGTCAGGGGGCATGGGTGTTTCCGGTTGGGACCGAGAGGGGAGGCCACCCCTTAGAGCGCGCGATATAAATTTGATCCCATGCTACGCGAGGTTGTAGCCTCCCCACTTAGAGTTTTGCTTAACAAGTGTCGTGGGTGATTCCAGACACCGATGAGTTAAGCTGGTGTGTGCAAGTTAGGCGTGTTTTCAACTAAAAGGCCATAGACGGAATTAGTCCTGATGGACTAAAGAAATCCGTTACTCGTGGATAAAGAGTACATCCTCTGCAGAGATTAAACCTATTCGAATAGCCATGTCCATGGTTAAGGACTACAGTCTGGGATGGGTCAAGCGTCGGTCTTAGTGTCGGCCTTCGGAGGTGAAATGGTTAAACCAGAACGGGAACTACTACTTGAGACTAGTGATGATTATGATTATTACTATTGTTGACTAACCCGTGATATTATTGTTATCATCGAACATCTCTGGGATGGTTCTACCTCCTGGATATTTCACTATGATTATTTTATCTTTTAAAGCCCTTTATGTGGTGTCGCTCAGACGCCCGACTGTGGCATTTATTTTAAAGCCCTTTATGTGGTGTCGCTCAGACGCCCGACTGTGGCATTTCTTTTAAAGCCCTTTATGTGGTGTCGCTCAGACGCCCGACTGTGGCATTTCTTTTAAAGCCCTTTATGTGGTGTCGCTCAGACGCCCGACTGTGGCATTTCTTTTAAAGCCCTTTATGTGGTGTCGCTCAGACGCCCGACTGTGGCATTTCTTTTAAAGCCCTTTATGTGGTGTCGCTCAGACGCCCGACTGTGGTATTTCTTTTAAAGCCCTTTATGTGGTGTCACTCAGACGCCCGACTGTGGTATTATTATTACTCTGCATTTTCCGCTCGAGGAGTATTTCAGACACTCGTTTGGTACCAGTATTTATTATTCTGCATTTTTCCGCTCGAGGAGTCATTCAGACCCTCGCTTGGCACCCAGTATTTATTACCTCTATGTGGCCATTGCATAAATTTCCGGTTGCATATGAATAACCTGTTTACATGCATCAAGATATTTATTTATGACTAACTAAGTGAGGATGAGGATATTGCAAAGCATGAGCATCAACGGTTATATTATACCTGTGTTCTTAATGTTTGCGAGTACATTCAAAGTACTCACTGGCTTGTCCCTGGCTATTGTCTTGGCCAGATTGATTGCTTGGGGAGGAGCGTTGCGACGACCGCCTCGGAATCTGAACAACGGTGATAGTAGCCTCGTGAAGATAGGAGTTAACCTGGTCAGCTGTTCCCGTGGGAAATGGAGTCCCATAGTCGTGGTGATCCACAAACCGCTTCCGCCCTCAACCACTAGAAACCATTTGTTGTACCCATAGGCCAAAATGGTCTTGTACCACATATTTTGTACCTTTGCTTGGAATTTCTGTAACAAGTTGGTGCCTCATCAGCTAACAGTAATCCTGGGGCTGATGAGCTCGACTGCCATTTTCTGGAATTTAATGTCTGGAAAACCGGTCGCGACAGACTTGGTATCAGAGCCAGGCTGACCATTGGCTAATCCTATCCTAGCCAGGTCAATAAACTTAGGCATGCCAAACCACCGAGCCATAACCAAACCCACAGCCAAGCTTCTCCTGCAAGATAGCCCCACAGTGACCCGACACCTTTTTGCAGTCGGTGCCCAACCTACCAGCCTAGCCGTCGATCACGCGCCAGTGACCGCCCCCCCCTAAATAGTCCTTTCTCGCAAGCGTGCAAAGGAAGACTCCGACCCCTTTTTTTTCTATAAAAGGGCACGCTAGTCTCAACCCAGCACATCCCGGCCGCTATCCTAAACCAAGCCACAATGCCTGGTCCTATTGTGCACCATGAGACCACAGCGACCAACCTTGGAGGTTTTGTGACCATACTCGCAAACCTCACCCGTCGTGCCTATGCATTAGAAGAACCCCCAGAATATGTTGTGTACCAAGGGCCCGTAAGCGGTGAAAGCCGTCAATTCTGGGCCATTGTACACATCTACGGTAGGGGTCTCGCACCCGAACGCCTCTACAGGTTCACCGGAAGGACAACTTCCTTTGAGCCACAAGCCATCCAACTAGCTGCTCGAGAAGCTACAGTTCATCTCCGGCACTTGTCGCCAAGAGTTGACTATCGCTCGTTCCACTACTACCCCAGGCGTGAAGGGTATGGTAGACCACCCCAAGTTGCCAACGGAGATCACGAGACAGATCCTGCATTGTTGCACCTGGTGCGCTATGTAAGTGCACTAGAAGAACTGTGCGATCAGGTCACAATTGATCTTATCGCAGCTCGTGGAGAGCTGGTTCGTCAAGCCCCGGCAAGAGAAGAGGACGAGCCCAATGCCGACAACCCAGTCGTGCTGTTTGGACAACCGATCGAGCCCCTGAGGTCTACCCCAGCCATCGGCCAAGGTGTTGCGATAACCCCAGAAGTGCTATGTCGCATTTTGGGAACACACTCCAACGGAGTTGTGGCCAGCAATCCCCGAGATGGCCACCATCGCTACCCCGAGCCTGCAGCCCCTCAACCCACTCCAGTCAATTCCGATGGCGAGACCCGTGGAGAAGCCTCGACATCCACAAGGCACGCCCGCATGGATGTAAACGAGGTAGACTAAGTAACCGAGCTGTATCGAGTTCCAGTGTACCCTCGCTTTGTAATCGTGTGGCCTTGTTTTTAAACGCTGCTTGTTGTCATGCCTCTGCTTTAATGATAACCTTGGCTAAACACCCAGTACGCAGTGTGAGATTGCTACCCCTGGCGCAGCTACCAAAAACCTTCCCGACAGCCCCCACAGTAACATGTCACCTCGGTGGAATAAGTGTATCTATGGCATTGACTTCGAATCCCGGATCAGAGCTGGAAATTTCATTACCCTTCACCACGGTAAAAATGATCCAGCTCCAGTGCTATAAAAAGGCCACCGCGTGACCTTGCCAAGCACCTCTCACCTTGTACACCGCCCTCACAACCATCTCTTGCCATGCCGAACCCCAGCATTCATCTGAGAACCCCAGATGCAACCCCGGGTAGTTTTGTCAAGATATTGTGGGATTTTACCTGCAGTACCATGGGCGCTACCCAGCCACCCCAGTACGAGCTGTTCAAATCGAGGATCACCTCTTTCACCTCGAGATACTGGGCAACAGTGCACATTCCTCCCGTAAACTCAGCCCAAGATCCAACAGAGGTCTCCTTCGTGGGGAAATCTATGCCAACCCCGCAGATGGCCGTGGAAGCTGCGGCTTGCGAAGCGCTTGCCCGCCTTCGATTCGCGGTACCCTATGCCAGCGAACGTGGGTATTATTACTTCCCGAGCCGTGCAGCGCCCGGAGGAGTAACATCGTTTCCCGGTGTGCGAATCGAAAGAGACCCCGTCCCGGCCAACCTTGTCCAGTATGTCATCGCTCAAGAGAGTTTGATCCAACGCGTGATGGGTTATCTCCAGAGCCTCGCAGACTTAAATCCTCAGATCGCCATCGGCAGATCACTGAGGCCCGACCAGGAGAGACACGTGCATCGACTAGTCAATCCGCTTTCTCCGATAGAGGAAGAATGTGTCTCAGTACCAGAAGCATTTTCTCGGGGCCCCATCCAGTTACCATTTGCATTATAGACGTCGCTGCTACGTTATTTATTGCAACCTTTATTTGCGTGTTGTAACTTGTGCGTGGAGCTTAGTGTGTGCTTTAAGTGTGTTATTTTTGTTAATTTCGATTAATATGAGTGATTCTGTTGCATTACTGTTTTCTTCCGCGAATAATCCTGGAGTGAGACATCTTTTTCTGAGTCGATACTTCGGCACTTTCTCATGACGTGGATTTCACGCAAGCCCAACGACAACAGTTGACCCACAACCGCAAACACTCGGACACACACACGTACACCGTTTACAAAACTTTGCGACAGTGTTGCAGCTGGCTAACCCCTCTCCTAACCACGGTTAGCACCTGGCATCCCACCTACTCCTCGTGATCACCACCGCCGTGGAGAGCCAACACCCGAGCAGCAGCATCACGACGGTCATCGAGGATCATCGCACACAGGAGCACGGAGAGCCCCAGCAGTGTCGCCAGCCCTCCGCATATCAAGATCGCGTACCAGTCCGGCATCGCCTCCGCCATTAGAGCCTCGCCAGAGCTTCTGTAAGCAGTAATGGAGGAGGAAGTAGGGGGAGAAGCACGGCCAGAGGTGAGGAGAAGAGAGAAACACCTCGGTCGTTTTATAGCTCGAGCTCGGTGCACGGTGGGCAAAGTCCACCAACGCCGCTCGTCGCCCGATCGCCGGTGTTCAGAGTCGAATCCGCGAGCAGTGCCGATAGCGCGCTGGCCCGCGAGGTGAGTGCACGCTGCTCCGGCAGCTAGCACGCCGCGCACTACCGCGGTACGGCCTAGATGCCCTACGCGCTAGGCGTCGCCGGTGGAGAAAGCGTGCAGGAGAGAGGAAGAAGAAGAGCGAGAGGGAGAAGAAGAGGCTGACTGTGGGCCCCGGGTCCACCTGTCGGCCAGAGAGAGCACTGTGCTCCCGGGTACGACCAGCGTATACTTAAATTTAGACTTTATTCTAAATTTATACCCAGCGTAGAATCTCACATTTTTGTCTCAGACCGTAGATTTTTCCATGCAGCACCAGTATTTCACACTGTGGTTTTCATCACTTATTGCCCTCTTACTGTAGCCACATTTTCGTTGCATGCAATTTTTCTTATACAACTTTTAACGAATCTCGAGGACGAGATTTTTCTTAAGGGGGTTAGTATTGTGACACCCCAAAAATTTTTGGCCTTGTTTTATTAATTAAATTTTTTGCCAGGACTTAAAACCTTTATTTTCTGAGCTCCCTTTTGATCTTTAACCTTGTCATTATGGAGTTTTCCCCTAAGTGTAAACTTTTCAAATATGTTATTGGACTTGTTTAACCTCTCTAGAAAAAACTTTACTTTTATCAGTACAACTAATTGCACAATTAATTTGCTTGATCTTCACTTTCTTGAAGATGGTTTTTCAAGGTTAAAAGGCCATATTTGAACTACAGCCATTTGATAGATTCACTTAAAATTCCCACAAGAATTTGGAGATGTCATGTGATGTTATTAAATAACTTTTATGCAAAAACATCTTTATTTCATGAAATATTTTGAGCTCTACACCCTTTTTTCTTCTCTGCTCCAGTGGGCAATTTTGCACTACAACCCATTTAAATATTTTCTTCTAGCCTCTACCAAAATTATGGGATGTTAGTAATATCATATGATTCAACTTTATGCAAAAACCCAGTGATGTTATTTGCAAATTTTGAGAGTATCAGCATCATCTTCATTCTGGACCAGACTGGTGTTTTCTACTGCAACCCTATTATTTCTTGCTCCAGTGACCTTGTGTTTTCTCATGCTCATAGTCCTCCCTACCAAACCCCTAAGTCCAGGAGCATGCACCCTTTGGGGCAATTTTGGTTCATGAAATGATGCCATTTATTTCCTGTCCAGAATTGTAGTTTTGTAAAATTTGCACTAGCAAGTTCCTCTTTTTATCCAGATGACCTCACCACCCTCTTGTACATCCAAGGAGACACTGATCTGGAGTTATTGACCACTCCAAGTATTGCCTAAGTGCCCTTGGCATTGTGTCAAACACCTTGTGGGCATGATCTGTTTTGGCATGATTCTTGTCATTGCACTATGATCTTGCACCTCTGATCAAACTAGCATGTCCAGTAGACTCCCTGTTTCCCCTAACCTCGATCTGCTAAACCCCAACCTCACCTGTGACCTGTAGCATGCCGCGGCATTGTGTCGAACATCTCCCGTGCGTGCACTGGACGCGCCCAGAGCGCGCGTATTGCACGATGCCGCGCCCGAGCCGACACGCTGGCCCCCTGGTTTTGGCCCGCTCTGCAGCGCCACGCCACACACTCACCGCCTCACCACTACACGCCAGCCCGCCCTGGCGCCCTACAGCGCTGCCACCAAAGTCCCTTTGGCGGCACGCCACGGTCGCCCGACAGCCCCTACTCATGTCGGCGCCGCCCGAGCCACCCCGGCTCGCCACCTGGCCCCTGGAGCAGTGCAAGCTCATCCGCAAGCGTGTCTGCTAGCCCTCGTCGCCGCCACGTCGCCCTAGCTACAGAGAGGCGGTTCGCCGGAGAGCTTATCCACGGCCGCCGCGAACCGACTCGATTGTGCTATAAGAGAGGCCCCGAGATCAAACCCGTGGGCAGGCAGTCTCACAGCACTTCACTCTTGCCCCTTTGGCCGTCAATCGAAGGAAGGGAGTCCTCTTCTTCCTCTCCGGCAGCTCCATCCGCCACCGTTGCCCCGACCATTCCGGTGCTACCAGGGTCTCCCCCTCTCCACTCTCTCCACCAGGAACCCCCACATTCTCCCGTGAGCCCGTTCCACTACTCAATCTTGATCGAGACTCGCCGCGGGCAAGTTTCCGCTTTCTCCGACGACCGCCGTCCGCCGCGGAGCTCATCGCCGCCAGCTCCGTCCACCCCAGAGAACAAAGCAACCACCGGAGTGACTGCCTTGGTCTCGCGGATCCATCCCGACCCTCTGGAACCCGCGGGGAGCCGCCGTTCGCCGGCGACGACCACCGTTGCCCCGCCTCCGTTCGGGCATAGGAAGGGGAGGGAGGGATAGACCGGTCAAACCTGACCAGTGGGCCAGGCGGGCCCACTGTCAGTGACTCACGAGCCGTCCGCGCTGTAATAAGTGAAAGCGCATAGTGCCCAGTACGTATCTCCTACTTAGAAAACGTATTTTCCCCGAAAACGTTTTCTTTTCTGTTTTGTTTTAAAACAGATTTTGACCACAACTTTGACTGCCTATAACTTTTTAAATATAACTCCAAATGAGTTGATTCTTTTTCCTACCTTCCTCAAATTTGATCTAGTTTATTTTAATATTTATTTGAAAATTTTCCAAAACAACTTTTTGTACTGTTTTGAAATGTGTGTTATTTCAAATATTTTTTTAATAGGATTTTGGAGAGAGGGAAGAAACTTTCAAAAGTTTTGGAGAGCACCTCACCCTTCCATAACTTAAAGGCAAGCATCTTGAACCCTGGCATAATATTTTTGATGTGTTGGTTGACACATTTATAACACCACCTCATTTCGGTGGAATTGATATTTCATGTGACATGATCATTTGCATGGAAGCATATCAACGATTTCCTTGCTATTGGAAATGAAAATGATTCTGATGGTAATCATCCTCATGTGCCTTGCATGCATACCGGAAAGGAATCCGGGAAAGCCTCGGCCTTGGGTAGGCGTGAGCTTGTTGCCGGTCCTCGTCGGGACGGTTATGTCCGGTATGGCATGGTAAGGTACATTGAGTGGAGATTTCTTCAATTGTATTATATTTGATATACATGTCATGCAGGAACTTATAACCTCCTGAGTCGACCGCAGATCGAGTCTTGTTCCAGTAACCCCCATACTTGCCTCGTACTACCACTCGTCCCTGCCGCAGGTAGGGTACGGTTCAGTAAGTTGTTAACCCCTTCCCAGCACACACCGTACAGAGAGGCCATGGTGGAAGATATCGGTTGTAGTCGGTAGGCATGCCACCTGGTCAGGGGGCATGGGTGTTTCCGGTTGGGACCGAGAGGGGAGGCCACCCCTTAGAGCGCGCGATATAAATTTGATCCCATGCTACGCGAGGTTGTAGCCTCCCCACTTAGAGTTTTGCTTAACAAGTGTCGTGGGTGATTCCAGACACCGATGAGTTAAGCTGGTGTGTGCAAGTTAGGCGTGTTTTCAACTAAAAGGCCATAGACGGAATTAGTCCCGATGGACTAAAGAAATCCGTTACTCGTGGATAAAGAGTACATCCTCTGCAGAGATTAAACCTATTCGAATAGCCGTGTCCATGGTTAAGGACTACAGTCTGGGATGGGTCAAGCGTCGGTCTTAGTGTCGGCCTTCGGAGGTGAAACGGTTAAACCAGAACGGGAACTACTACTTGAGACTAGTGATGATTATGATTATTACTATTGTTGACTAACCCGTGATATTATTGTTATCATCGAACATCTCTGGGATGGTTCTACCTCCGGGATATTTCACTATGATTATTTTATCTTTTAAAGCCCTTTATGTGGTGTCGCTCAGATGCCCGGCTGTGGCATTTCTTTTAAAGCCCTTTATGTGGTGTCGCTCAGACGCCCGACTGTGGCATTTCTTTTAAAGCCCTTTATGTGGTGTCGCTCAGACGCCCGACTGTGGCATTTCTTTTAAAGCCCTTTGTGTGGTGTCGCTCAGACGCCCGACTGTGGCATTTCTTTTAAAGCCCTTTCTGTGGTGTCGCTCAGACGCCCGACTGTGGCATTTCTTTTAAAGCCCTTTATGTGGTGTCGCTCAGACGCCCGACTGTGGCATTTCTTTTAAAGCCCTTTATGTGGTGTCGCTCAGACGCCCGACTGTGGCATTTCTTTTAAAGCCCTTTATGTGGTGTCGCTCAGACGCCCGACTGTGGCATTTCTTTTAAAGCCCTTTATGTGGTGTCGCTCAGACGCCCGACTGTGGCATTTCTTTTAAAGCCCTTTATGTGGTGTCGCTCAGACGCCCGACTGTGGCATTTCTTTTAAAGCCCTTTATGTGGTGTCGCTCAAACGCCCGACTGTGGTATTATTATTACTCTGCATTTTCCGCTCGAGGAGTCTTTCAGACACTCGTTTGGTACCAGTATTTATTATTCTGCATTTTTCCGCTCGAGGAGTCATTCAGACCCTCGCTTGGCACCCAGTATTTATTACCTCTATGTGGCCATTGCATAAATTTCCGGTTGCATATGAATAACTTGTTTACATGCATCAAGATATTTATTTATGACTAACTAAGTGAGGATGAGGATATTGCAAAGCATGAGCATCAACGGTTATATTATACCTGTGTTCTTAATGTTTGCGAGTACATTCAAAGTACTCACTGGCTTGTCCCTGGCTATTGTCTTGGCCAGATTGATTGCTTGGGGAGGAGCGTTGCGACGACCGCCTCGGAATCTGAACAACGGTGATAGCAGCCTCGTGAAGATAGGAGTTAACCTGGTCAGCTGTTCTCGTGGGAAATGGAGTCCCATAGTCGTGGTGATCCACAAACCGCTTCCGCCCTCAACCACTAGAAACCATTTGTTGTACCCATAGGCCAAAATGGTCTTGTACCACATATTTTGTACCTTTGCTTGGAATTTCTGTAACAAGTTGGTGCCTCATCAGCTAACAGTAATCCTGGGGCTGATGAGCTCGACGGCCATTTTCTGGAATTTAATGTCTGGAAAACCGGTCGCGACATTCTCTATGGTTTATAAACTATTTTACTAGCCATAGATTCATCAAAATACGCAAACAACACAATGAAAACAGAATCTGTCAAAAACAGAACAGTCTGTAGTAATCTGTAACTAACGCAAACTTATGGAACTCCAAAAATTCTAAAATAAATTGGTGGACCTGAGGAATTTGTCTAGTAATCATCTGCAAAAATAATCAACTAAATATCACTCTGCAGTAAAACATTCTAGCTAATCTTGTGGGCGCTAAAGTTTTTGTTTTTACAGCATGATCATAAAGACTTCACCCAAGTCTTCCCAAAGGTTCTACTTGGCACAAACACTAATTAAAACATAAAACCACATCTAAATAGAGGCTAGATGGATTATCTATTACTAAACAGAACCAAAAATAAAGAAACTAAAATAAAATTGGGTTGCCTCCCAACAAGCGCTATCGTTTAACGCCCCTAGCTAGGCATGATGATTTCAATGATGCTCACATAAAAGATAAGAATTGAAACATAAAGAGAGCATCATGAAGAATATGACTAGCACATTTAAGTCTAACCCACTTCCTATGCATAGGGAGTTTGTGAGCAAACAACTTATGGGAACAAGAATCAACTTGCATAGGAAGGTAAAACAAGCATAACTTCAAGATTTTAAGCACATAGAGAGGAAATTTGACATTATTGCTATTCCTACAAGCATATATTCCTCCCTCATAATAATTTTCAGTAGCATCATGAATTAATTCAACAATATAACCAGCACCTAAAGCATTCTTTTCATGATATACAAGCATAGAAATTTTATTACTCTCCACATAAGCAAAATTCTTCTCATTCGGAATAGTGGGAGTATCATAAGAGACTTGAATACTATAAATTGCTTCCACATTAAAAGAGTAATGTTCAGAGAAAGGATACTCATAATCATGAGAAGTTTTATAAATATAATCATCACTACTTTTTATAGCATAAGTTTTATCACAATAATCATCATAAGTAGCAACTTTGTTCTCATCATAATCACTTTGCATATCAAAACATGGAAGGCTAAAAAAATCATCATTATTAAACGTAGCATCCCCAAGCTTGGGACAAACATTAATTGCAGCAAATATATTCTCAAATATGTCATCCTCATCAAACAATGCTTCCCCAAGCTTGGGCCTTTTTGTGTCATAAGCATAATCACTCTCATCATTAATAGTATGGATAGCACCAATAGTATAGCAAAAATTATTATCATATTCTTCCAAGCAAGTGCCAAAAAGATTTTCAAGATCATAAGGAGTATCATTATCTTCCCAATCATAATCATCACAACAAGCAATAGGCATAACGAGATCATCATCAAGTGTATCATCTTCATTTTCATGGGGCATAGCAATAATAGGAGCAACTTTATTTGGGAGAGATACCTTTTTACCTCTCTTCCTTTTTATTTTCTTCTTCTTCACCACATCTTGTGTGGGTTCAATCCTCTTTTTGGAGCTCCTTATTAATGAGATTGGTTGAATAGAAGGCTCCTCCTCGTTACCTGATTCATCATAAGAAATAATAGGAGGATATTGGGAAGTCTCTTCCCTTTCGTTAGTATTCTCTTCATCCTCTATTTTTTTTCTTTTCTTTATGTAATTGGCAATATAAGGATTTTCAATGCAATTCACCGCACAATACATATAAATTTCTTCTAGATTTATATCGAGGAATTTCTTGAGGTTATATTCTGGAATATGCTTAGTTTGACATTTCAATTCTTCATAACCCAAAAGCAAACTTAGTTCATTATAATGTGCAAGGGAAATCAAGTCATCACAATTTTTGGACACGATTCGATCATGAAACAATTTGCAATTGATATTTAAATGACCATGTTCGTTACAAAGTTCACAAGTACGGCTAATATATCTTAAATTTCCAGCACTAACTTCTAGCCTTTCTTGCAACAATTTGGTTTCCAAGTACTTATGCCTCTTGCAATATCTATCTTCCCTATTTGGTGTGTCCTTGCAAACCCAATTTACTCCACAAAAATTGACATGTTTATAGGAGGCATTTTCATCATAACTAGTGCAATCATCATTAGTACCATGGATATTCAAGGATTTCATACTAACAACATTACAATCATGCTCATCATTCAAAGATTTAGTGCCAAACATTTTAATGCATTCTTCTTCTAACACTTTGGCACAATTTTCCTTTCCATCATACTCACGAAAGATATTAAAAAGGTGAAGCGTATGAGACAAACTCAATTCCATTTTTTGTAGTTTTCTTTTATAAACTAAACTAGTGCTAAAACAAGAAACAAAAAGATTTAATTGCAAGATCTAAAGATATACCTTCACTTACCTAGCCTCCCCGGCAACGGCGCCAGAAAAGAGCTTGATGTCTACTACACAACCTTCTTCTTGTAGACGTTGTTGGGCCTGCAAGTGCATAGGTTTGTAGGACAGTAGCAAATTTCCCTCAAGTGGATGACCTAAGGTTTGTCAATCCGTAGGAGGCGTGAGGATGACGATGGTCTCTCTCAAGCAACCCTGCAACCAAATAACAAAGAGTCTCTTGTGTCCCCAACACACCCAATACAATGGTAAATTGTATAGGTGCACTAGTTCGGCGAAGAGATGGTGATACAAGTGCAATATGGATAGAAGATATAGGTTTTTGTAAACTGAAAATATAAAAATAGCAAGGTAACAAGTGGTAATAGTGAGCGTAAACGGTATTGCAATGATAGGAAACAAGGCCTAGGGTTCATACTTTCGCTAGTGCAAGTTCTCTCAACAATAGTAACATAGATAGAACATATGACAAGCCCTCAACATGCAACAAAGAGTCACTCCAAAGCCACTAATAGCGGAGAACAAACGTAGAGATTATGGTCGGGTACGAAACCACCACAAAGTTATTCTTTCAAATCAATCCGTTGGGCTATTCCTATAAGTGTCACAAACAACCCTGGAGTTTTTACTAGAATAACACCTTAAGATACAAATCAACCAAAACCCTAATGTCACCTAGATACTCCATTGTCACCTCAAGTATCCGTGGGCATGATTATACGATATGCATCACACAATCTCATATTTATCCAACCAACATAAAAGTACTTCAAAGAGCGCCCCAAAGTTTCTACCGGAGAATCAAGAACGTGTGCGAACCCCTATGCATAGGTTCCCAATGTCACGAAACCGACAAGTTGATCACCAAGACATACATCAAGTGTTCTCATAAAGACTCAATCCGATAAGATTACTTCAAAAGGAGAAACTCAATTCATCACAAAGGAGTAGAGGGGGAGAAACATCATAAGATCCAACTACAATAGAAAAGCTCGGGATACATCAAGATCGTGCCATAGAGGAACACGAGAGAGAACACGAGAGAGAGAGAGAGAGATCAAACACATAGCTACTGGTACATACCCTCAGCCCCGAGGGTGAACTACTCCCTCCTCGTCATGGAGAGCGCCGGGATGATGAAGATGGCCACCGGAGATGGATCCCCCCTCCGACAGGGTACCGGAAAGGGGTCCCGATTGGTTTTTGGTGGTTCTTGAGGCTTGCGACGGCGGAACTCCCGATCTATCTTCTGTTTTGGAAGTTTTAGGGTACGACGGTATATATGGGTGAAAGGAGAACGTCGGTGGAGCTACGGGGGCCCCACGAGGCAGGGGGCGCGCCCTCTACCCTCGTGACCGCCTCGTGGATCTTCTGACGTGGGGTCCAAGTCCATCAGGTGGGTTTCCTTCCAAAAATAACTTCTCCAGTTGATTTCGTTCCGTTTTGACTCCGTCTGATATTCTTTTTCCTCGAAATACTGAAATAGGCATAAAACAGCAAATCTGGGCTGGGCCTCCGGTTAATAGGTTAGTCCCAAAAATAATATAAAAGTGGATAATAAAGCCCAATATTGCCTAAAATAGTAGATAAAGTAGCATGGAGCAATCAAAAATTATAGATACGTTGGAGACGTATCAATGTCACTTACCTCTCGAACTAGAACATAAGGCATATTGGGACATTAAAGAGCTCAATTATTATTTCAAACTTGCCAGAGAGAAGAGGCTATTTGACATTAGCTCACTTTAGTTGAATCGAGTGTGACTATGCCCGGTCCTTGTTGAAGGTTAAAACAGCACACTTGACGAAAAATCGTTGTGGTTTTGATGCGTAGGTAAGAATGTTCTTGCTCAGCCCGTAGCAGCCACGTAAAACTTGCAACAACAAAGTAGAGGACGTCTAACTTGTTTTTGCAGGGCATATTGTGATGTGATATGGTCAAGACATGATGCTATATTTTATTGTATGAGATGATCATGTTTTGTAACCGAGTTATTGGCAACTGGCAGGAGCCATATGGTTGTCGCTTTATTGTATGCAATGCAATCACCCTGTAATGCTTTACTTTATCACTAAGCGGTAGCGATAGTCGTATAAGCAATAGTTGGCGAGACGACAACGATGCTACGATGGAGATCAAGGTGTCGCGCTGGTGACGATGGTGATCATGACGGTGCTTCAGAGATGGAGATCGCAAGCACAAGATGATGATGGCCATATCATATCACTTATATTGATTGCATGTGATGTTTATCTTTAATGCATCTTATTTTTCTTAGATCGACGGTAGCATTATAAGATGATCTCTCACTAAATTTCAAGGTATAAGTGTTCTCCTTGAGTATGCACCGTTGCGAAAGTTCTTCGTGCCGAGACACCACGTGATGATCGGGTGTGCTAAGCTCTACATTCAAATACAACGGGTGTAAGACAGTTTTGCACACACGGAATACTCAGGTTAAACTTGACGAGCCTAGCATATACAGATATGGCCTCGGAACACTGAGACCGAAAGGTCGAGCGTGAATCATATACTCCCTCCGTCCGAAAAAACTTGTCATCAAAATGGACAAAGAGGGGTGTATCTAGAACTAAAATACATCTAGATACATCCCCTTTTATTCATTTCGATGACAAGTATTTCCGGACGGAGGGAGTAGAAGATATGATCAACATAGTGATGTTCACCATTGAAAACTACTCCATCTCACGTGATGATCGAACATGGTTTAGTTGATATGGATGACGTGATCACTTAGATTATTATAGGGATGTCTATCTAAGTGGGAGTTCTTTAATAATTTGATTAACTGAACTTTAATTTATCATGAACTTAGTACCTGATAGTATTTTGCATGTCTATGTTGTTGTACATAGATGGCCCGTGCTGTTGTTCCGTTGAATTTTAATGTGTTCCTTGAGAAAGCAAAGTTGAAAGATGATGGTAGCAATTACACGGACTGGGTCCGTAACTTGAGGATTATCCTCATTGCTGCACAGAAGAATTACATCCTGGAAGCACCGCTAGGCGCCAGGCCTGCTGCAGATGCAACTGACGACGTTAAGAACGTCTGGCAAAGCAAAGCTGATGACTACTCGATAGTTCAGTGTGCCATGCTTTACGGCTTAGAACCGGGACTTCATTGACGTTTTGAACGTCATGGAGCATATGAGATGTTCCAGGAGTTGAAGTTAATATTTCCAGCAAATGCCCGAATTAAGAGATATGAAGTCTCCAATAAGTTCTACAGCTGCAAGATGGAGGAGAATAGTTCTGTCAGTGAACATATACTCAAAATGTCTGGGTATAACAATCACTTGATTCAACTAGGAGTTAATCTTCCGGATGATAGTGTCATTGACAGAATTCTTCAGTCACTGCCACCAAGCTACAAGAGCTTTGTGATGAACTATAATATGCAAGGGATGGATAAGACAGTTCCTGAGCTCTTCGCAATGCTAAAGGCTGCGGAGGTAATAATCAAGAAGGAGCATCACGTGTTGATGGTCAACAAGACCACCAGTTTCAAGAAAAAAGGTAAAGGAAAGAAGAAGGGGAACTTCAAGAAGAACGACAAACAAGTTGCTGCTCAGGAGAAGAAACCCAAGTCTGGACCTAAGACTGAGACTGAGTGCTTCTACTGCAAATAGACTGGTCACTGGAAGCGGAACTGCCCCAAGTATTTGGCGGATAAGAAGGATGGCAAGGTGAACAAAGGTATATGTGATATACATGTTATTGATGTGTACCTTACTAATGCTCGCAGTAGCACCTGGGTATTTGATACTGGTTCTGCTGCTAATATTTGCAACTTGAAACAGGGACTATGGATTAAGCAAAGATTGGCTAAGGACGAGGTGACGATGCGCATGGGAAATGGTTCCAAAGTCGATGTGATCGCAATTGGCACGCTACCTCTACATCTACCTTCGGGATTATTTTTAGACCTAAATAATAATTATTTGGTGCTAGCGTTGAGCATGAACATTATATTTGGATCTTGTTTGATGCGAGACGGTTATTCATTTAAATCAGAGAGTAATGGTTGTTCTATTTATATGAGTAATATCTTTTATGGTCATGCACCCTTGAGGAGTGGTCTATTTATATTAAATCTCGATAGTAGTGATACACATATTCATAATATTGAAGCCAAAAGATGCAGAGTTGATAATGATAGTGCAACTTATTTGTGGCACTGCCGTTTATGTCATATTGGTGTAAAGCGCATGAAGAAACTCCATTCCGATGGACTTTTGGAATCACTTGATTATGAATCACTTGGTACTTGCGAACCATGCCTCATGGGCAAGATGACTAAAATGCCGTTCTCCGGAACTATGGAGCGAGCAACAGATTTGTTGAAAATCATACATACGGATGTGTGTGGTCCAATGAATGTTGAGGCTCGCGGCGGGTATCGTTATTTTCTCACCTTCACAGATGATTTAAGCAGATATGGGTATATCTACTTAATGAAACATAAGTCTGAAACATTTGAAAAGTTCAAAGAATTTCAGAGTGAAGTAGAAAATCATCGTAACAAGAAAATAAAGTTTCTACGATCTGATCGTGGAGGAGAATATTTGAGTTACGAGTTTGGTCTTCATTTGAAATAATGTGGAATAGTTTCGCAACTCACGCCACCTGGAACACCACAGCGAAATGGTGTGTCCGAACGTCGTAATCGTACTTTACTAGATATGGTGCGATCTATGATGTCTCTTACTGATTTACCGCTATCGTTTTGGGGTTATGCTTTAGAGACAGCTGCATTCACGTTAAATAGGGCACCATCTAAATCCGTTGAGACGACACCTTATGAACTATGGTTTGGCAAGAAACCAAAGTTGTTGTTTCTTAAAGTTTGGGGCTGCGATGCTTATGTGAAAAAGCTTCAACCTGATAAGCTCGAACCCAAATCGGAGAAATGTGGCTTCATAGGATACCCAAAGGATACTGTTGGGTAAACCTTCTATCACAGATCTGAAGGCAAGACTTTTGTTGCTAAATTTGGATCCTTTCTAGAGAAGGAGTTTCTCTCGAAAGAAGTGAGTGGGAGGAAAGGAGAACTTGATGAGGTAACTGTACCTGCTCCCTTATTGGAAAGTAGTTCATCACAAAAACCGGTTACTGTGACACCTACACCAATCAGTGAAGAAGCTAATGATATTGATCATGAAACTTCAGATCAAGTTACTACCAAACCTCGTAGGTCAACCAGAGTAAGATCCGCACCAGAGTGGTACGGTAATCCTGTTCTGGAGGTCATGTTACTTGACCAAGGCGAACCTACGAACTATGAAGAAGCGATGGTGAGCCTAGATTCTGCAAAATGGCTTGAAGCCATGAAATCTGAGATGGATCCATGTATGAGAACAAAGTGTGGACTTTGGTTGACTTGCCCGATGATCGACAAGCCATAGAGAATAAATGGATCTTCAAGGAGAAGACTGTCGCTGATGGTAATGTTACTGTCTACAAAGATCGACTTGTTGTAAAAGGTTTTTGACAAGTTCAAGGAGTTGACTACGATGAGACTTTCTCACCCGTAGCGATGCTTAAGTCTGTCCGAATCATGTTAGCAATTGCCGCATTTTATGATTATGAAATTTGGCAAATGGATGTCAAAACTGCATTCGTGAATGGATTTCTGGAAGAAGAGTTGTATATGATGCAACCAGAAGGTTTTGTTGATCCAAAGGGAGCTAACAAAGTGTGCAAGCTCCAGCGATCCATTTATGGACTGGTGCAAGCCTCTCGGAGTTGGAATAAATGTTTTGATAGTGTGGTCAAAGCATATGGTTTTATACATACTTTTGGAGAAGCCTGTATTTACAAGAAAGTGAGTGGGAGCTCTGTAGCATTTCTGATATTATATGTGGATGACATATTGCTGATTGGAAATGATATAGAATTTCTGGATAGCATAAAAGGATACTTGAATAAGAGTTTTTCAATGAAAGACCTCGGTGAAGCTGCTTACATATTGGGCATCAAGATCTATAGAGGTAGATTAAGACGCTTGATAGGACTTTCACAAAGCACATACCTTGACAAAGTTTTGAAGAAGTTCAAAATGGATCAAGCAAAGAAAGGGTTCTTGCCTATGTTACAAGGTGTGAAATTGAGTCAGACTCAATGCCCGACCACTGCAGAAGATAGAGAGAAAATGAAAGATGTTCCCTATGCTTCAGCCATAGGCTCTATCATGTATGCAATGCTGTGTACCAGACCTGATGTGTGTCTTGCTATTAGCCTAGCAGGGAGGTACCAAAGTAATTCAGGAGTGGATCACTGGACAGTGGTCAAGAACATCCTGAAATATCTGAAAAGGACTAAGGATATGTTTCTCATTTATGGAGGTGACAAAGAGCTCATCGTAAATGGTTTCGTTAATGCAAGCTTTGACACTGATTCGAACGATTCTAAATCACAAACTGTATACATGTTTACATTGAATGGTGGAGCTGTCAGTTGGTGCAGTTCTAAACAAAGCGTTGTGGTGGGATCTACGTGTGAAGCGGAGTACATAGCTGCTTCGGAAGCAGCAAATGAAGGAGTCTGGATGAAGGAGTTCATATCCGATCTAGGTGTCATACCTAGTGCATCGGGACCAATGGAAATGTTTTGTGACAATACTTGTGCAATTGCCTTGGCAAAGAAATCCAGATTTCACAAGAGAACCAAGCACATCAAGAGACGCTTCAATTCCATCCGGGATCAAGTCCAGGTGGGAGACATAGAGATATGCAAGATACATACGGATCTGAATGTTGCAGACCCGTTGACTAAGCCTCTTCCATGAGCAAAACATGATCAAGACCAAAACTCCATGGGTGTTAAAATCATTACTGTGTAATCTAGATTATTGACTCTAGTGAAAGTGGGAGACTGAAGGAAATATGCCCTAGAGGCAATAATAAAGTTATTATTTATTTCCTCATATCATGATAAATGTTTATTATTCATGCTAGAATTGTATTAACCAGAAACATAATACATGTGTGAATACATAGACAAACATAGTGTCACTAGTATGCCTCTACTTGACTAGCTCGTTAATTAAAGATGGTTATGTTTCCTAACCATAGACATGAGTTTTCATTTGATTAACGGGATCACATCATTAGGAGAATGATGTGATTGACTTGACCCATTCCGTTAGCTTAGCACTTGATCGTTTAGTATATTGCTATTGCTTTCTTCATGACTTATACATGTTCCTATGACTATGAGATTATGCAACTCCCGTTTACCGGAGGAACACTTTGTGTGCTACCAAACGTCACAACGTAACTGGGTGATTATAAAGGTGCTCTACAGGTGTCTCTGAAGGTACTTGTTGAGTTGGCGTATTTCGAGATTAGGATTTGTCACTCCGATTGCCGGAGAGGTATCTCTGGGCCCACTCGATAATGCACATCACTATAAGCCTTGCAAGCATTGTAACTAATGAGTTAGTTGCAGGATGATGTATTACGGAACAAGTAAAGAGACTTGCCGGTAACGAGATTGAACTAGGTATTGAGATATCGACGATCGAATCTCGAGCAAGTAACATACCAATGACAAAGGGAACAACATATGTCGTTATGCGGTTTGACCGATAAAGATCTTTGTAGAATATGTAGGAGCCAATATGAGCATCCAGGTTCCGCTATTGGTTATTGACTGGAGACATGTCTCGGTCATGTCTACATAGTTCTCGAACCCGTAGGGTCCGCACGCTTAAAGTTCGGCGACGATCGGTATTATGAGTTTTTGTGTTTTGATGTACCGAAGGTAGTTCGAAGTCCCGGATATGATCACGGACATGACGAGGAGTCTTGAAATGGTCGAGACGTAAAGATCGATATATTGGACGACTATATTCGGACACCGGAAGTGTTCCAGGTGATTTTGAAGAAAGCTGGAGTGCCCGAGGGGTTACCGGAACCCCCCGGGGAAGTATTGGGCCTTAGTGGGCCTGAGGGGAGAGAGAGGACAGCAGCCCAGGAGGTGGCGCACCCCCTCCAATGAGGAGTCCGAATTGGACTAGGGGAGGGGGGCGCGGCCCCTCTTTTCCTCTCCCTCCCCCTTGTCGGTGTCAAAACCGGCGGATCTCGGGTAGGGGGTCCCGAACTGTGCGTCTAGGCGGATGGTAACAGGAGGCAAGGGACACGATGTTTTTACCCAGGTTCGGGCCCTCTAGATGGAGGTAAAACATATCGGTAGTACAAGAGTAGATCTACCACGAGATCAAGGAGGCTAAACCCTAGAAGCTAGCCTATGGTATGATTGTTGTTCGTCCTACGGACTAAAACCCTTTGGTTTATATAGACACCGGAGAGGGCTAGGGTTAAACAGAGTCGGTTACAACGGAAGGAGATCTACATATCCGTATCACCAAGCTTGCCTTCCACGCCAAGGAAAGTCCCATCCGGACACGGGACGAAGTCTTCAATCTTGTATCTTCATAGTCCAGGAGTCCGTCCGAAGGTATAGTCCGGCTATCCGGACACCCCCTAATCCAGGACTCCCTCAGTAGCCGCCGAACCAGGCTTCAATGACGACGAGTCCGGCGCGCAAATTGTCTTCGGCATTGCAAGGTGGGTTCTCCTCCAAATTCCGTGTACCTATTGAATAATGTCCGGTTTTTTGTAAATGCAACGCTCCTTGGCTTCCACGCCCAATGATGGTCGTCTTCCACGTGTCAAACGAATATGAAAAGTTAGGGTGTTTTTACATTTACACCCCTAGCCGCGTAAATGATCCACCTATTTAAAGGGACGAGGATTTAGATCCAAACCATACCTTCTCCCCTCCGCAAGTATTCATTAGAGCGTATCCGACAGAGGTCCATTCTATCATGGCCTGCCGCCGCAGCTCCTCCTCTCGCCCTTCCAGCCCTCAGCCGGGAGATTGGGAGAGATGCTCCATCCCGCACAACAAGCTAGTGACGCTCCAGACCAAGGGATTTCTCCCCCCGGCCTATATGGTCCCGGTTCGAGCCGGACTTGCCACCTATAATGGCGGAGAGCGCCCCCAATCCCTCCCAAGGAGAGCGGGTATGCCTTGTCCCTTACTTAATAAGAGGGCTCGGATTTCCAATCCATCCGTTTCTCTAGGGGATCCTGGAGTTCTATGGCCTCCAGCTGCACAACCTCACGCCTGCCTCCATATTGCATATCACGGGCTTCGTTGCCCTTTGCGAGCTGTTTTTGGGCTGCGAGGCTCATTTCGCGCTGTGGAAAAGGCTATTCTGCCTTGTGCCCCGTTCTCAGAAGGGGTCAATATATCAAGTGGGCGGAGCCGAAGTGTGGCGCATCGTTGGGACTGGATATCTATCCAGAACCCCAAAGAAGGCGTCCGAGGACTGCCCTTCGGAATGGTTTTACATAGAGGACGTCCCGCTGCCGAATCCTGTCCGGATCGGCCTTCCTGAGTTCGACAGTGCTCCCCTAAAGAAGCGCCTAAGCTGGCGTCCACGGAGGCCTCAGAGGGAAAGTGATAAGGACGTTCTTTACTTGATGGGCCGGATAAGATTGTTAGCTCATTCCGGACTGACCATGATCGGGGTCCTGGCCATATGCATCATGCGGGGAGGTGCAGCCGCTTCAGTATAGAGGCCACCCCATGTGGGACTTCAATGGGGAGGACGACGCCACCCGCCACGGCCGTAAGGGGCCGGACTCGGCTGCCGCTCTAATAAAGATCTTGTCCGCTTTGTACAAGGGAGAAGAGGAGGAATTTCTCCGCGTCAACCCACAGGGTGGATTTTCTATGTACAATCCTCCAAGTTGGGTAAGTGGACCCTTTTATTTGCCCATCCGTTCTATATTCCCATCGTTAAATATTCAGTCTAACGACTTCAACGCAAGAACTGCGCCAGGCTGTTAAAGAAATAAACAGCCCTCCTCCACAACCCGAGGATCCGGGACGGTCCCTCGACCCGGCCTCCCAAGAGGATCCGAACTTATCTGTGGAGCTGATTGATGGGGTGTTTCATCAATTGAGTAAGGACAACGCCTTGGTGTCCATTACGGCCGATTACCCAGGGCTACTCCCAGCCTCACAGGTAACCGAGACCGAAGTCCCAGCACTTTGAAAAGGGATCCATCCTCGCGTGTTTTCGACTTCCGTATAACAACCGTGTTTTGCAGGGGAGGTCCTTGAGACGGGAGGCCGAGCCTGCAGCGACTAGCCAACGAGGGGCTGCAAGGCCCCGTGGGCTGAAAAGAAGTGCAGTTCAGACTGAGACGCCGGCGCAAAGGTATAGCGCGTCATCTTATTCCTAGGTGTTATTCCTTTAAGGCGTTTTAACGCTCGTGCTTTCTTCAGGACGAAGAGACCTCGTCAGACTATATCCGGAGAGGTTGCCAATCGCGCCTCCACCAGCCAGGCTCCAAAGCCTGGTCTGGAAGCGGAGGCGAACACGAGGCGCACACCGGACGCTCCTCTGACAGAGGATGCGGATAGGCTGTCTGCCACCAATTCTGAGGTGGAGAGTGCCATGAACCACAGGCATCGTCAGACAGTTCTTCGCGACGCTTGTTTCTCCCAAGAGGCATGGATGCCTTCAATTTGGGAGATGCGTACCTCCGTGCCGCTTGACACGTCTCCAACGTATCTATAATTTTTGATTGCTCCATGCTACTTTATCTACTGTTTTAGGCAATATTGGGCTTTATTATCCACTTTTATATTATTTTTGGGACTAACCTATTTACCAGAGGCCCAGCCCAGATTTGCTGTTTTATGCCTATTTAAGTATTTCGAGGAAAAAGAATATCAGACGGAGTCAAAACGGAACGAAATCAACTTGAGAAGTTATTTTTGGAAGGAAACCCACCTGATGGACTTGGACCCCACGTCAGGAGAGCCACGAGGCGGTCACGAGGGTGGAGGGCGCGCCCTTCCCCTGGGCGCGCCCCCCTGCCTCGTGGGCCCCCCCGTAGCTCCACCGACGTTCCCCCTTCACCCATATATACCGTCGTACCCTAAAACTTCCAGAACAAAAGATAGATCGAGAGTTCCGCCGTCGCAAGCCTCCAGAGCCACCAAAAACCAATCGGGACCCCTTTCCGGTACCCTGCCGGAGGGGGGATCCATCTCCGGTGGCCTTCTTCATCATCCCGGCGCTCTCCATGACGAGGATGGAGTAGTTCACCCTCGGGGCTGAGCGTATGTACCAGTAGCTATGTGTTTGATCTCTCTCTCTCTCTCTCACTCTCTCTCGTGTTCCTCTATGGCACGATCTTGATGTATCCCGAGCTTTGCTATTGTAGTTGGATCTTATGATGTTTCTCCCCCTCTACTCCTTTGTGATGAATTGAGTTTCCCCTTTTGAAGTAATCTTATCGGATTGAGTCTTTATGAGAACACCTGATGTATGTCTTGGTGATCAACTTGCGGGTTTCGTGACATTGGGAACCTATGCATAGGGGTTGGCACACGTTCTTGATTCTCCGGTAGAAACTTTGGGGCGCTCTTTGAAGTACTTTTATGTTGGTTGGATAAATCTGAGATTGTGTGATGCATATCGTATAATCATGCCCACGGATACTTGAGGTGACAATGGAGTATCTAGGTGACATTAGGGTTTTGGTTGATTTGTATCTTAAGGTGTTATTCTAGTAAAAACTCCAGGGTTGTTTGTGACACTTATAGGAATAGCCCAACGGATTGATTTGAAAGAATAACTTTGTGGTGGTTTCGTACCCGACCATAATCTCTACGTTTGTTCTCCGCTATTAGTGGCTTTGGAGTGACTCTTTTTTGCATGTTGAGGGCTCGTCATATGTTCTATCTATGTTATTATTGTTGAGAGAACTTGCACTAGCGAAAGTATGAACCCTAGGCCTTGTTTCCTAGCATTGCAATACCGTTTACGCTCACTTTTACCACTTGTTACCTTGTTGTTTTTATATTTTCAGATTAAAAATACTTTTATCTACCATCCATATTGCACTTGTATCACCATCTCTTCGCCGAACTAGTGCACCTATACAATTTACCATTGTATTGGGTGTGTTGGGGACACAAGAGACTTTTTGTTATTTGGTTGCAGGGTTGCTTGAGAGAGACCATCTTCATCCTATGCCTCTCGCGGATTGATAAACCTTAGGTCATCCACTTGAGGGAAATTTGCTACCGTCCTACAAACCTGTGCACTTGCAGGCCCAACAACGTCTACAAGAAGAAGGTTGTGTAGTAGACATCAAGCTCTTTTCTGGCGCCGTTGCCGGGGAGGCTAGGTAAGTGAAGGTATATCTTTAGATCTTGCAATCGAATCTTTTTGTTTCTTGTTTTAGCACTAGTTAGTTTATAAAAGAAAATTACAAAAAAATGGAATTAAGCTTGCCTCATACGCTTCATCTTTTTAATATCTTTCGTGAGTATGATGGAAAGGAAAATTGTGCCAAAGTGTTAGAAGAAGAATGCATTAAATTGTTTGGCACTAAATCTATGAATGATGAACATGATTGCAATGTTGTTAGTACGAATTCTTTGAATATCCATGATGCTAATGATGATTGCACTAGTTATGATGAAAATGTCTCCTATAAACATGTCAATTTTTGTGGAGTAGATTGGGTTTGCAAGTACACACCAAATAGGGAAGATAGATATTGCAAGAGGCATAAGTACTTAGAAACCAAATTATTGCAAGAAGAGCTAGATGAATGTGCTGAAAATTTATTATTTCTTAGCCCTACTTGTGAACTTTGCAATGAACGTGATCATTTTAGTGCCCAATGCAAATTGTTTCATGATCGTATCGTGTCCAAAAATTGTGATGACTTGATTTCCCTTGCACATCATAATGAACTTAGTTTGCTTTTGGGTTATGAAGAAATTAAACGTAGAATTAAGGATATTCCAAAATTTGCCCTTGATAAAGTTCTTCATTTTGATCTAGAGAAAATTTATATGTATTGTGCGGTGAATTGCATTGATAACCCTTATATTGCCAATTACATAAAGAAAAGAAAACAAATAGAGGATGAAGATAATACTAATGAAAGGGAAGAGACTTCCCAATATCCTCCTATTATTTCTTATGATGAATTAGGTAACGAGGAGGAGCCTTTTATTCAACCAATCTCATTAATAAGGAGCTCCAAAAAGAAGATTAAACCCACACATGATGTGAAGAAGAAGAAAAGAAAAAGGAAGAGAGGTAAAAAGGTATCTCCCCCAAATAAGGTTGCTCCTATTATTGTTGTGCCTCATGAAAATGAAGATAATACACTTGATGATGATCTTGTTATGCCTATTGCTTGTTGTGATGATTATGATTGGGAAGATAATGATACTTCTTATGATCTTGAAAATCTTTTTGGCACTTGCTTAGAAGAATATAATAATTGCTATACTATTGGTGCTATCCATGCTATTAATGATGAGAGTGATTATGCCTATGATATGAAAAGGCCCAAGCTTGGGGAAGCTATGTTTGATGAGGATGACATATTTGAGAATATATTTGCTGTAATTAATGTTTGTCCCAAGCTTGGGGATGCTATGTTTAATAATGATAATATTTTTAGCCTCTCAAGTTTTGATATGCAAAGTAGTTATGATGATAGCATGCCTTCTACCTATGATGAATATATTTATGAAAGTGGGTTTGGAAGAGTGTCAACTTTAGGAAGTAGTGATCCCACAATATTGGAGGATGTTGAATCTTATAATATTTATGAAAGTGGATTTGGAGAGGTCATGACTTTATTTAGTGATGTATCCACTATTTCGTAAGAAGTTTCAATCGATTATGATGAGAACAAAGTTGCTACTTATGATGATTATTGTGATAAAACTTATGCTATAAAAGTAATGATGATTATATTTATAAAACTTGTCATGATTATGTGTACTATTTCTCTGAACATTACTCTTTTAATGTGGAAACAATTTATTGTATTCAAGTCTCTTATGATACTCCCACTATTCCGAATGAGAAGAAAATTGCTTATGTGGAGAGTAATAAAATTTCTATGCTTGTAGATCATGAAAAGAATGCTTTAGGTGCTGGTTATATTGTTGAATTAATTCATGATGCTACTGAAAAGTATTATGAGGGAGGAATATATGCTTGTAGGAATAGCAATAATGTCAAGTTTCCTCTCTATGTGTTTAAAATCTTGAGGTTATGCTTGTTTTACCTTCCTATGCAAGTTGATTCTTGTTCCCATAAGTTGTTTGCTCACAAACTCCCTATGCATAGGAAGTGGGTTAGACTTAAATGTGCTAGTAATATTCTTCACGATGCTCTCTTTATGTTTCAGTTCTTATCTTTTATGTGAGCATCATTGAAATCATCATGCCTAGCTAGGGGCGTTAAACGATAGCGCTTGTTGGGAGGCAACCCAATTTTATTTTAGTTTCTTTATTTTTCGTTTGTTTAGGAATAGATAATCCATCTAGCCTATGTTTAGATGTGGTTTTATGTTTTAATTAGTGTTTGTGCCAAGTAGAACCTTTGGGAAGACTTGGGTGAAGTCTTTATGATCATGCTGTAAAAAACAGAAACTTTAGCGCTCACAAGATTAGCTAGAACTTTTTACTGAAGAGTGATATTTAGTTGATTCGTTTTGCAGATGATTACTAGACAAATTCCTCAGGTCCACCAATTTATTTTAGAATTTTTGGAGTTCCAGAAGTTTGCGTTAGTTAGAGATTACTACAGACTGTTCTGTTTTTGACAGATTCTGTTTTTCATGTGTTGTTTGCTTATTTTGATGAATCTATGGCAAGTAAAATAGTTTATAAACCATAGAGAAGTTGGAATAAAGTAGGTTTAACACCAATATAAATAAATAATGAGTTCATTACAGTACCTTGAAGTGGTGTTTTGTTTTCTTTCGCTAACGGAGCTCACGAGTTTTCTGTTAAGTTTTGTGTTGTGAAGTTTTCAAGTTTTGGGTAAGGCTTCGATGGACTATGGAATAAGGAGTGGCAAGAGCCTAAGCTTGGGGATGCCCAAGGAACCCCAAGGTAATATTCAAGGACAACCAAGAGCCTAAGCTTGGGGATGCCCCGGATGGCATCCCCTCTTTCGTCTTCGTTCATCGGTAACTTTACTTGGAGCTATATTTTTATTCACCACATGATATGTGTTTTGCTTGGAGCGTCATTTTATTTTCTTTAACTTTGCTTGCTGTTTGAATAAAATACCAAGATCTGAAAATTTTAAAT
The DNA here is from genome assembly GCA_032464435.1 of Aegilops umbellulata. NCBI lineage: Eukaryota > Viridiplantae > Streptophyta > Magnoliopsida > Poales > Poaceae > Aegilops > Aegilops umbellulata. The sequence continues at coordinate 416,186,259 of CP136055.1, read as the reverse complement.
GAGAGATAGTCTTCACATAGTTGCATAATAATTATTTAGCTACTCATTGATCTTCACTTATATCTTGTTGGAGTAGTTTGTCCTTTGCTCTTGTGCTTCACTTATATCTTTTAGAGCACAATGGTGGTTTTATTTTGAAGAAATAGATGAACCCTCATGCTTCACTTATATTATTTTGAGAGTCGTTAATAGCATGGTAATTTGCTTAATGTTAATATAATTAGTGTTCAAAATATGTGAAACTTTCTTTTGAGTGAATTGAATACTAAGATAAGTTTGATGCTTGATAATTGTTTTGAGATATGGAGGTGATAATATCATAGTCGTGCTAGTTGAGTAGTTGTGAATTTGAGAAATACTTGTGTTGAAGTTAGCAAGTCCCGTAGCATGCACGTATGGTTAAAATTGTGTAACAAATTTGAAGCATGAAGTGTACCTGGCTTGTGCATCCCTATGAGTGGCGCTCGGGGACGAGCGATGGTCTTTTCCTACCAATCTATCCCCCTAGGAGCATGCGCGTAGTACTTGATTTTTGATGACTTCTAAATTTTTGCAATAAGTATATGAGTTCTTTTGACTAATGTTGAGTCCATGGATTATACACACTTTTACCTTTCCGCCATTTGCTAGCCTCTTCGGTACCGTGCATTGCCCTTTCTCACATTGAGAGTTGGTGCAAACTTCGCCGGTGCATCCAAACCCCGTGATATGATACGCTCTTTCACACATAAACCTCCCTATATCTTCCTCAAAACAGCCACCATACCTACCTATCATGGCATTTCCATAGCCATTCCGAGATATACTGCCATGCAACTTCCACCATCATCAGCATCATCATGACATGCTTTACTTTTGTCATATTGCCATTGCATGATCTTGTAGTTGACATCGTATTTGTGGCAAAGCCACCATGCATTATTTTTCATACATGTCACTCTTGATTCATTGCACCATCCCGGTACACCGCCGGAGGCATTCATAATAGAGTCATATCTTGTTCTAGTATCGAGTTGTAATCATTATGTTGTAATCAATAGAAGTGTGATGATCATCATTATTAAAGCATTGCCCAATCAAAAAAAAGAGAGAAAGTCCAAGAAAAAAAAGAAAGGCCAAAAAAAAGAGAAAATAAAAAGGGCAATGCTACTATCTCTTTTTCCACACTTGTGCTTCAAAGTAGCACCTTTTTCTTCATGTAGTGAGTCTCATATATTGTGCTTCAAAGTAGCACCCTGATTTTCATATAGTGAGTCTCATAAGTTGTCTTGTTCATACTAGTGGGAATTTTTCTTTATAGAACTTGGCTTGTATATTCCAACTATGGGCTTCCTCAAAATGCCCTAGGTCTTCATGAGCAAGCAAGTTGGATGCACACCCACTAGTTTTCTTTTGTTGAGCATTCTTAGCTCTAGTGCATCCGTTGCATGGCAATCCCTACTCCCTGTATTAACATCAATTGATGGGCATCTCCATAGCTCATTGATTAGCCTCGTTGATGTGAGACTTCTCCTTTTTTTGTCTTCTCCACACAATCCCCATCATCATATTCTATACCACCCATAGTCCTATGTCCATGGCTCGCGCTCATGTATTGCGTGAAGGTTGAAAAAGTTTGAGATTATTTGAGTATGAAACAATTGCTTGGCTTGTCATCGGGGGTATAGAAGTTGGGAACATCTTTGTGTGACGAAAATGAAGCATAGCCTAACTATATGATTTTTTAGGGATGAACTTCCTTTGGCCATGTTATTTTGAGATGGCATAATTGTTTGATTAGTATGCTTGAAGTATTATTATTTTTGTGTCAATATGAAGTTTTGTCTTAAATCTTTCGGATCTGAATATTCATATCACAAGTAAGAAGAATTACATTGAAATTATGCCAAAGTATCACTCCGCATCAAAAATTATTTTTTTATCATTTACCTACTCGAGGACGAGCAGGAATTAAGCTTGGGGATGCTTGATACGTCTCCAACGTATCTATAATTTTTGATTGCTCCATGCTACTTTATCTACTATTTTAGGCAATATTGGGCTTTATTATCCACTTTTATATTATTTTTGGGACTAACCTATTAACCGGAGGCCCAGCCCAGATTTGCTGTTTTATGCCTATTTCAGTATTTCGAGGAAAAAGAATATCAGACGGAGTCAAAACGGAACGAAATCAACTGGAGAAGTTATTTTGGAAGGAAACCTACCTGATGGACTTGGACCCCGCGTAAGAAGAGACACGAGGCAGTCACGAGGGTGGAGGGCGCGCCCCCTGCCTCGTGGGGCCCCCGTAGCTCCACCGATGTTCCCCCTTCACCCATATATACCGTCGTACCCTAAAACTTCTAGAATAGAAGATAGATCGAGAGTTCCGCCGCCGCAAGTCTCCAGAGCCACCAAAAACCAATCGGGACCCCTTTCCGGTACCCTGCCGGAGGGGGGATCCATCTTCGGTGGCCTTCTTCATCATCCCTGTGCTCTCCATGACGAGGAGGGAGTAGTTCACCCTCGGGGCTGAGGGTATGTACCAGTAGCTATGTGTTTGATCTCTCTCTCTCTCTCTCTCTCTCTCTCTCTCTCTCTCTCTCTCTCTCTCTCTCGTGTTCTCTCTCGTGTTCCTCTATGGCACGATCTTGATGTATCCCGAGCTTTGCTATTGTAGTTGGATCTTATGATGTTTCTCCCCCTCTACTCCTTTGTGATGAATTGAGTTTCCCCTTTTGAAGTAATCTTATCGGATTGAGTCTTTATGAGAACACTTGATGTATGTCTTGGTGATCAACTTGCGGGTTTCGTGACATTGGGAACCTATGCATAGGGGTTGGCACACATTCTTGATTCTCCGGTAGAAACTTTGGGGCGCTCTTTGAAGTACTTTTATGTTGGTCGGATAAATCTGAGATTGTGTGATGCATATCGTATAATCATGCCCACGGATACTTGAGGTGACAATGGAGTATCTAGGTGACATTAGGGTTTTGGTTGATTTGTTTCTTAAGGTGTTATTCTAGTAAAAACTCCAGGGTTGTTTGTGACACTTATAGGAATAGCCCAACGGATTGATTTGAAAGAATAACTTGGTGGTGGTTTCGTACCCTACCATAATCTCTATGTTTGTTCTCCGCTATTAGTGGCTTTGGAGTGACTCTTTGTTGCATGTTGAGGGCTTGTCATATGTTCTATCTATGTTATTATTGTTGAGAGAACTTGCACTAGCGAAAGTATGAACCCTAGGCCTTGTTTCCTATCATTGTAATACCGTTTACGCTCACTTTTACCACTTGTTACCTTGCTGTTTTTATATTTTCAGATTACAAATACTTTTATCTACCATCCATATTGCACTTGTATCACCTTCTCTTCGCCGAACTAGTGCACCTATACAATTTACCATTGTATTGGGTGTGTTGGGGACACAAGAGACTTTTTGTTATTTGGTTGCAGGGTTGCTTGAGAGAGACCATCTTCATCCTACGCCTCTCGCAGATTGATAAACCTTAGGTCATCCACTTGAGGGAAATTTGCTACTGTCCTACAAACCTGTGCACTTGCAGGCCCAAGAACGTCTACAAGAAGAAGGTTGTGTAGTAGACATCACCGCTCAAGATGGTCTAGCCAGAGCCACAGAGCAATATGTAAAAGACATACGGGTGAGAAAATTTAATGGTTATATATATCAGTAGCCCCCGAGACTTGAAACAGTTAGAATAACTGATTTAAGGATCATTTATAATGCAGGTTCTTGCAGAAAAGAATACCCAACTGTCCCAGGAGCTAGAAGAGTGCAGAGCCCAACTTGAGGCTGCACTAGCCGCGACAGGGGAGCCCAAGGAGACCCCCTCTGGTAATATATGCTTCGAAAGATAAGTATTTTGTGAAGTGCGGTGTGGGTGCAAATCTGACAAATGAAATTGCAGATGGCGGCGGATTAAATCCGGACAAGCAACAGCTCCTACGCCAGCTAGAGGCTGGTGAGAGCATGCTGACAAAGGTGAGGCGGGAGAAGAATGATCTCCAAGATGCCAACACCAAGCTAGGCGTTGAACTGAAGGATGTTCGTGCCCAGCTGTCTGACTCCGTTAAGGAGAATCAGTGGCTTCGACGCGGCATATTTAGTAAGTACTTAAACGAACTTTGAAAAAGAGTTCGGCGAGGAAGTCGACTAACAGAGTAATGTCTGTAGGTATGCTAACAGGTCATCCTGCAGAGGAAATGCCCGGTTCTACGGGTGACCTTCTTCCCGAGCTCTCACAACTGCACGAGCGAGTTCGGCAGGTGATGCAAGGCATTGTCTAGGCCTTGTGGCCATCCGTCTCCATGCCCGAAGTCCTTGGAGAGCTTGCAGAGAAGCTGAAGGGAGCGCGGTGGCGCTTCCGATTGTGGAAGATATCGGCTTGCCATCAAGGCGCCAGGGAGGCCTGGGCCATGGTGAAGACGCGGTACACAAAGGCTGACCCGAATCACATGGCCGAGGTCGGACCTGTGGGGCCCGATGGGAAGGAGATCCCTGTGAGCTTAGTATACAGCCAAGTAGAATTAGCCGCAAAGTATTCCCAATAGGACTGTAAACTAGACAGCCTATTAGATGGTATTGAAGAGGAATACAGTCAGTCAGATTGACTATATAATTTTAAGTGACATGTGTAATGCCTTCTAGCCGGATTGTAGATCGTTTGTCATGGCTGACCTTTTCGCTTCAACCTCGGGACCTGAGGTCCGGAGTGTGTCCGAATACCCTCGCGGTTATATAAGAACCAGGGCATGCATGGAGACCAGGCGTAGGGGTCATTTATTGCTTGAACAGACAAGTGCCCAACTAGTTATGTTATATTACATGGTTAGTAAGAAACATCTTCCATGGAGAATAGTTCCGTTAGGGGTTCCTTTCCCTGGGATGCATGCCCTAAAGTGCATGTCCGGACTGCGAGAAGAGACGCATGAGAAACATCTGGGGGCGCATAAATAAGTAAGTGAAAAATCATCTTTAGTTCATTGACCAAATATTCCCTTAAGAACGCTAGCTTTCTGCTTCACCCAGTCTGAGGTACACATCTGGCTGACCCGGCAGTAACAATCGCAGAGGTGCTCCCTTTACCTCCTAGCCGAACAATCGGGAACGTAGGGGTAAGCACAGGAGCCAGGCAACCCAGCTTGGCCAAAACTTAAGTCATATCGATGCATATAATAGTGAATAAAAGGTACATGCGGAAGTGTGACACATGTGTTGGGCATGGAGCCCGTATAAATAAGCTTCTGTTTAAAGAAGCCCCCAGGTTTAATGAGCGCGGATAGCGCTATCGGCGTTCTGGGAACGGGGGTCCCCAGACTTGCCTGCCTGCGGCCTACGGCGTGGCTCAAAGGGGGCCCAGCACGGCCCATCTTCATCAACACAAACCCAAGACCCTCGCGAGGGGCCAAGCCTCGCGGGGCGGACGACACGGAGCTTCCTCAGGCGCAGCCTCGTCAGGCTGGCTCGCGAGGAGGCGGAGAGATCAAGGCGAGGTACCTCATGAGGTGCCCATGACGCAAGCCATGACAACCAAGGGCGCCAGGCGGGCGCCAGCCCGCGCAGTGTCCTCCCTTTCCTCTTTGGTGCAAAGGGAGCAAGCGCAGGCGGGAGGATCAAGCAAAGGAACCCATTTCGATGCAACGACACCAAGACCAGCACCGCGACAAGGAGGAAGTCACTGTGGAGCCCAAGCCGGCGTCATCACCAGAGCCTTTGGCAGGCGAGGACCAACTTTAGTCAGGATAAGTGTACCAGATGTTCCCCTTCAAAATGGCCAATTGTTGGCGCCCTTCCCGCTCAATATTTGGGAAGAGGCCCAGGGCCTTTGCCTATAAATAGGACTAGCCACCCCCAGGGTAGAGGCATCTAGGAAGATCTGAACATCTAGCAACCCAACAATCAGTTAGATAGGCAACAGAGAGAGAGAAGGGCGATTGAACTCCTCCTAGCAGTTCATCCCCCAGGCCAAGAACAGACCCTCGCGAGGCTGTTCTACCTTGTAGTGTTCATCATCATCAGCCCAAGAGGCAATCCACCACACCACACTGGAGTAGGGTATCACACCACATCGGTGGCCTGAACCAGTATAAACTCTGTGTCTCTTATGTTGTTCTTTTGGTAGTTTAGATCTTTGTGAGGCGGACGAGTGCGGGTAGGTAGGAAGCATAATCTCCGCGCGCACCCCAGAGTTCGAACCTTAAGGGTCTGCCGGAACCCAAAATCCGACATTTGGCGCACCAGGTAGGGGTGCGCCGGAATTCGTCTTCCACCGCCCCGTTCTTCTCCGACCATCGCGTCCATGTCCGACTCTCGTCGGGCCCGCGCCGAGCGCCGAGCCACTCTTGCTTCCCGCGTCGCCCGGACGGCCCCCGTCGGCGGGCATCCTCGCCGTTCCCCGTCGCCTGCCATCAACGCCGCCACTGGCTCAGTGGGGAACGGGCAGCAAGTGTCGTCTCGGCATCCGTCCGTGCGGCAAGACGGCCGCACCGCTACACCAACACCCACGCTCGTCGCGGCCCTCCTGGGCGGCTCGCAGGCGCCGCCTACAAGTCCCCACGTCAAGCCGTTCGTCCGCCGGGTCAGCGCCACTTCCGCGCGGCAGGGGGCTCTCCCGGACCGGGCGGCGCCCAAGGCCGGCCTGACCTTCAGCTCGGAGGACCACCCCGCCAACTCGGCCTGCTCGGGCGCGCTCCCCTTGCTGTGCACCCCCACCATCTGCCAGGTGGCCGTCACCAGAACTCTCGTCGATGGCGGTGCAGGCCTCAGCGTGCTCTTGGTCGAGGCCTTCAACCTCCTCCACATACCTCTGGAACGACTGCAACCCAGTCGTCCCTTCTCGGGCGTTGGGGGCGGATCATCCAGCTCCTTGGGACAGATCCGGCTCCCAGTAACCTTTGGCACCTACGACAACTTCCGCACGGAGATGGTTGACTTCGACATCGCCCCCATCGTCCTCCCCTACAATGCCATCCTTGGCTACCCAGCGCTGGCCCAGTTCATGGCCGCGACACACCCGGCGTACAACCTCATGAAGATGCCCGGAAGCAGCAGTGCCCTCACCGTGCACGGGGACACCGGAGACGCGCTGCGAGTGCTCAAGCTCGCCTTCAAGACGGCGGCGTCAACGCAGCCCGCCGAGTCAGAGGCCCCCGAGCCCAAGGGGGCTGCACCCGCGAAGAAGAAGCAGTTGTTCACCCAAGACAAGGCAGAAACCAAGCAGATACCCGTCGATGAGGACGGGTCCACCAGTGCCACTTTCACCATAGGCGCCAACCTCGAGCCCGAGCAGGAGGAAGCCCTGGTCAGGTTCCTGCGCGCAAACAAGAAGGTATTCGCTTGGGAGCCTGACCAGTTGGTGGGGATCCCTAGGAATGTAATCGAGCATCACCTCAACGTGTGCCCCAATGTGCGCCCCGTGAAGCAGAAGGCGAGGCGGCAGTCCACAGAGAAGCAGGCCTTCATCGTCCAAGAGACCCGCAAACTAGAAGCCGCTGGGGTCATTCGCGAGGTCCGATACCCAGATTTCTTGGCCAACCCTGTCGTTGTGCCAAAGAAGGGAGGCAAGGAGCGCATGTGTGTCGACTTCACCAACCTCAACAAGGCATGTCCGCAAGATCCATTCCCGCTCCCCCGCATCGATCAGATCGTCGATTCCACCGCGAATGCGACCTGCTATGCTTCCTGGATGCCTTCTCTGGGTATCACCAGATCAAGATGGCGGTAGAAGACGTCGAGAAGACAGCCTTCCTAACCCCGTGTGGGGTGTACTGCTACACATGCATGCCATTCGGGCTACGAAACGCAGGGGCGACCTTTCAGCGGCTGATGCACATCACCTTAGGTCGGTAGCTCGGGAAGAATGTCGAGGCTTACGTCGATGACATTGTGGTGAAGTCTCGGGAGGCCAAGACCCTGATACAAGACTTGGAGGAAACCTTCGCGAGCCTCGACGTGGCGAACCTGCGGCTCAACCCAGAGAAGTGTGTGTTCGGGGTCCCCTCAGGCAAGCTCTTGGGTTTCCTCGTGTCCCACCGAGGCATCGAGGCCAACCCGAAGAAGGTCAAGGCGGTCGAGGACATGAGCCCGCCGAAGACCCTCAGAGAAATGCAGAAGCTCACTGGATGCGTGACCGTGCTAGGGCGCTTCATCTCCAGGCTGGGGGAGCGAGCGCTGCCTTTCTTCTAGCTAATGAAGAAAAAGGGGCCTTTTGAATGGACTGAAGAGGCCGACAAGGCATTCCAAGATCTCAAGAGATACCTGACCAGCCCTCCGGTCATGGTGGCCCCGCGCCCTCAGGAGCCCCTGGTGCTCTACCTCGCCGCCACTCCTTACTCCGCCAGTGCAGCCCTAGTGGCGGTTAGGGAGGAGCGTCGAATCAAACCGGCAGCTGCAGCCCGGGACAAGGCAAAACAGGAACAAAGAAGGCCCGCAGAAACCGCCGCGGCATCCGAGGAGAATCAACCGCCGCAGAGGAGCGCACCGGAGGTGGAAGGAGCTCCGCACCCAGATGGTCAGCCTCCGGAGGCCTCATCGCCTCCGGAGGCGCAATCGCCTCCGGAGGGCACCACAAGCATTGACACACCCAGCCTTGTTGAGCACCCCGTGTACTTCATCAGCACGGTATTGCGGGACGTGAGGGAATGGTACCCCATGCCTCAGAAGCTCCTCCTCGCACTACTGGTGGCCTCACGCAAGCTACGACACTACTTTCAGGGTCACCCCATCAAGGTCGTCTCGTCATACCCCTTGGAGAGGGTGCTCAGGAGCCCTAACTCAGCCGGAAGGGTCGCTGAGTGGAACATAGAACTGCAAGCGTTCCAGCTCAAATTCAGCACGACCAGGGTCATCAAAGGAGCAGCCTTAGCGGATTTTGTGGCAGAATGGACGGAGGCACCAGGCCTCAAGGCTGACGAGGATCGGTCCCTCTCCCCGGGGAGCGAGGCACCGGAAGGCTGGGTCATGTACTTCGATGGGGCGTTCTCCAGGCATGGTGCTAGGGCTGGGGCGGTGCTTATATCGCCCACTCAGGACAAGCTCTACTACACAGTACAGCTCTGTTTCCAGCAAGGCGAAAAGGTCTCCAACAACATAGCGGAGTATGAAGGTCCAATAGCAGGCTTGAAGGCCGCAGCTGCCGTGGGGGTGAAACGCCTCACCATCAAGGGCGATTCGCAACTCCTCGTCAATTTCTCCAATAAGGTGTACGAGCCGAAGGATGAGCACATGGAGGCCTACCTTGCAGAGGTCCGCAAGATGGAGAAGCAGTTCTGGGGGCTGGAGTTGAAACATGTACCCTGTGGCACCAACCAGGAGGCCGACAACATCGCCAGACGGGCGTCCAGGCGGCTACCTCAGGAGCCTGGCGTCTTCGAGGAGCGGCTCTGCAAACCCTCAGCCCTGCCATCGTTATCAAACACGACTCAGCCTCGAGAAGAGCTCCCCCAGCCGCCTGCCTCAGGAGCCCCGGTCTGTGGCCCGGCCTCAGGGGCGTGCCTGCTCCTGACGATGGAGCCTCAGGAGGGGTGCTGGATCACGGAGCTCCGGAGTTATTTAACATAGGGGATCCTGCTGGAGAAGGAGGAGGAAGCGGAGCGTGTGGCACGGCAGGCCACGGCATACTGCATCAGGGATGGAGAGCTCTACCGAAAGCGACCAAACGACGTATCCCCGCGCTGCATCTCCAGGGAGAAAGGAAAGGAACTGCTGGAAGACATACACGACGGGGACTGTGGGCATCATTCATCACCACGGACCCTCGTCGGCAAGGCATTTCGCAGTGGGTTTTATTGGCCCACCGCACTCAATGACACCGTCGAACTAGTGAAGGCTTGTGAGGCCTGCCAGTTCCACGCCAAGCAGATCCATCAGCCGACGGGAGGCCTGCAGACTATACCCCTTTCGTGGCCATTCGCAGTCTGGGGGCTGGACATCCTGGGCCCGTTTCCTTGGGCGCCAGGGGGCTACCGCTACCTCTACGTCATCGTGGACAAGTTCACCAAGTGGGCTGAAGTAGAGGCCGTCCGCACCATCCCCGCGGGATCCGCGGTCAAGTTCATCAGGGGCATCGTGAGCCGGTTCGGGGTGCCCAACCGCATCATCACAGACAATGGTTCGCAGTTCACCAGTAACCTCTTTAAAACATACTGTGCTAACCTTGGGACGCAGATATGCTACGCTTCGGTGGCACACCCCCGAAGCAACGGCCAGGCAGAGCGAGCCAACGCAGAGGTCCTAAGGAGCCTCAAAACCAGGACGTTCAAGAAGAAGATGGAGGCCTGCGGAGGAGGTTGGCACGACGAGCTTCCGTCCGTGTTGTGGTCCATCCGCACAACCGCGACCAAGCCAACGGGAGAGACCCCGTTCTTCCTGGTCTACGGAGCCGAGGCGGTCCTCCTTCACGAGGTCAAACGTTGCTCCACGCGGGTCCTGGCGTTCGACGAGGCGCAGCAGGATGCCATGCGGGGGATGGACCCTGTGCTGGGGGAGGAATGCCGCCGGGAAGCCGCACTACGGGCGGCGAGGTACCAACAAGCGCTGCAACGATATCACTGCCGCCACATCCGCCCCAGAACTCTCGAGGTAGGAGACCTCGTGCTCAGGCTGGTCCTCTCCAGGGAGGGACTGCACAAGCTCTCTCCCATGTGGGAGGGCCCGTTCAAGGTTGTTCATGTTTCCAGGCCGGGCTCCGCGCGCTTGGAGACTCAGGAGGGGGTGCCGATCCAGAACGCGTGGAACATCCAGCACCTCCGGAGGTTCTACCCCTGAAAAGGCCCAGAGCCTGTGAAGAAGGCGAACGCCTGTGAAGACCATCCTTTTTGGAAAAGGCCCAGAGCCTGTGAAGAGGGCGAACGCCTGTGAAGACCATCCTTTTTGGAAAAGGCCTAGAGCCTGTGAAGAAGGCGAACGCCTGTGAAGTCCACCCTTTTTGGAAAAGGCCCAGAGCCTGTGAAGAAGGCGAACGCCTATGAAGACCATCCTTTTTGGAAAAGGCCCAGAGCCTGTGAAGAAGGCGAACGCCTGTGAAGATTATCGCGTTTTGGAAAAGGCCCAGAGCCTGTGAAGAAGGCGACTGCCTGTGAAGCTATCGCGTTTTGGAAAAGGCCCAGAGCCTGTGAAGAAGGCGACTGCCTGTGAAGCCATCTCGTTTTGAAAAGGCCCGAAGCCTGTGAAGAAGGCCAACGCCTGTGAAGCTCGCCGCCCGTGACACTCTCACGTAATAATGAGTGGGGCTATACACGCCCCGGAGTCTCAGGAGCGCCGGCCTCAGGACCTGGGGCTCCCTCCCACGCCCAGTGGCAGCACTTAGCTCCGCGCTGGTGAGAAGACGTCGAAGACTAGATTAGGTGCCGGACACGGCTTTTTCATTTTCTTTCCGTAGTTGGCTTGTTCATTCTCATTCGAAGTTTTATTGGAGCAATTGCCGCCTTTGACTTATGGTTCTTCGACTTTTTCACTCTCCTGCCTCGATTTCTCTTATGCAAGGCATCGCGAGGGGAAGGGGCTGCCGGGCACCCTCGCGAGTATTTCTGTCCTAGCCGTTCAAAGGTTTCGCGACCTGGGTCCATTGAAGGAGCACCCCTCCAGTCCGTGCCCCACGGGCACCGCGACGTGAGCACAGGGCCTGGGTCGGTCGCCCCCCTCACGGCTGGGGTTGGAAACTATCTACACATGGGCGCGAAGCCAGAAGGCACGATAACAAAAGCAAAGCGATAATTAACAGTGATAACCCAAACACGTCCCCACGGGGCCCCACGCTACTGTCTTTTTATGCAGGACAAAGGGAAAGAAAGAACAAATCGGGCGCAGCTCGCCTCGCACCGGCCTGCAGGGAAGACTCGAGCCGCCTCCAGGACTCAGGCAGACTCCCTCTCGCGCTTCACCGGAGCGCGACGGCGGGCAGACGCACCACCACCTCCCAGGCAGGTACGGCGGCGTGGAGGCTGACTGCGGCCACCGCTGGAAGATCCGCCGCATGAGGAAGAACCGGTGAAGCTTGGGGAGCCCTGAGCGCCGCCGACCACGCGAGCGCTGCCCTCTCCATCATCGCCGGGGCTGGTTTCCCGGCCGCGGTCGTCGTCCTCAGGGCAGCACCCTGCGCGGCGACCGTCCTCCCCAAACACCCTCACGAAGAGGGTGGCATCGCCGTCAAACTTGAAGTGCAGGGTACACCGACGGCTCAGGCCCCGCGCACGGGCAAAAGTCTGCCAACCGCGGGCCAAGGCCAGGCTCCCAGCTGCGGAGACCTCCAGTGAAGCCCATGAGGCCCGGCTGCAGCAGCCATCCGCTTGGAGCCAGAGGCCGCCCGAGGCACCGGCCGGGAGCTCACCAAGGAGAAAGCAAGGAAGATGAAGCTGGGTGCTAGTCGGCTCCGCCGACCACACGACAAACTCCAGCAACACCTCTGCCACGCGAGAACGCGGCCTAGGGGGGCGCACGACCGAGGCGTGCCCCCCGGTCGCTGCTGCCCGCCCGTCACCCAGCTGGAAATCGCCCCCCACGGCCGTGAAGGGCTGACGTTGTGGCCGCGGGATGCTTGCGAGGACGCCCCCGGCCGCGCTTGGGCGGAGGAGAGGCAGGCTCAACCTGGCGAGCCTTCCCTTTCTCCGCAGCTGAGAACCTCCTCGATGGCACCATGAGGAAGAAGGAGAAGCAAAGAGGGATGGACTGGAAGGGCGCGTGCCGTTCCGTACTTATAGCCGGCGAAGGCCAACCATCGACCTCCACGATCGCAGGTAATCATGACCAGTTTTGCATGCAGGGACTTGTCCAATCCGTGCAGATGCCGAGGCATCATGGGGAAGTGGAGACGCCCACGTCCAATCAACCGCCACGCGACGCCCAAGGCCACAGGCTATTAGGGCCCGCGACGCTTCGCCCTTGCCCTTTCGCCTCTCAGCACGGCCAAGTCCGAGCGCGCCTTGGGCCCGGGGGCTACTGTCGGCGTTCTGGGAACGGGGGTCCCCAGACTTGCCTGCCTGCGGCGTGGCTCAAAGGGGGCCCAGCACGGCCCATCTTCATCAACACAAACCCAAGACCCTCGCGAGGGGCCAAGCCTCGCGGTGCGGACGACACGGAGCTTCCTCAGGCGCAGCCTCGTCAGGCTGGCTCGCGAGGAGGCGGAGAGATCAAGGCGAGGTACCTCACGAGGTGCCCATGACGCAAGCCGTGACGACCAAGGGCGCCAGGCGAGCGCCAGCCCACGCAGTGTCCTCCCTTTCCTCTTTGGTGCAAAGGGAGCAAGCGCAGGCGGGAGGATCAAGCAAAGGCACCCATTTCGGTGCAACGAGACCAAGACCAGCTCCGCGACAAGGAGGAAGTCACTGTGGAGCCCAAGCCAGCGTCATCACCAGAGCCTTTGGCAGGCGAGGACCAACTTTAGTCAGGATAAGTGTACCAGATGTTCCCCTTCAAAATGGCCAATTGTTGGCGCCCTTCCCGCTCAATATTTGGGAAGAGACCCAGGGCCTTTGCCTATAAATAGGACTAGCCACCCCCAGGGTAGAGGCATCTAGGAAGATCTGAACATCTAGCAACCCGGCAATCAGTTAGATAGGCAGCAGAGAGAGAGAAGGTCGATTGAACTCCTCCTAGCAGTTCATCCCCCAGGCCAAGAACAAACCCTCGCGAGGCTATTCTACCTTGTAGTGTTCATCATCATCAGCCCAAGAGGCAATCCACCACACCACACTGGAGTAGGGTATTACACCACACCGGTGGCCCGAACCATTATAAACTCTGTGTCTCTTATGTTGTTCTTTTGGTAGTTTAGATCTTTGCGAGGTGGACGAGTGTGGGTAGTTAGGAAGCGTAATCTCCGCGCGCACCCCAGAGTTCGAACCTTAAGGGTCTGCCGGAACCCAAAATCCGACAAGCGCGTCACTTGGTGAGCCTTTAAAGGCTATAAGAGAAAGGGAGGGGAGAAGGAGAGAAATGTAAGACAGAAAGTGTATAAAAGATGGACAGAGGAAGGAGACGAACACAGAGTCAGGCGCTAGGCATAGAATCTTCAGAGATGGGCTGCGTTCTCGCAGGCGGTACGCTCCACCAGTCAGGACTTGGTCAATTATGAAGGGACCTTCCCACTTGGGCTTGAGTTTGTCCTTTTTCTTGTCCGGCAGGCGTAGAACTAATTCGCCAACGTTGTAATTTTTGGCCCGTACTTCTCTGCTTTGGTATCTTCGAGCCTGCTGTTGATAGAATGCGGAATGGGCTTTTGCCACGTCACGCTCCTCCTCCAATGCGTCCAAACTGTCCTGCCGATCGAGCTCAGCTTCTCTTTCTTCGTACATGCGCACTCGAGGTGAGTCATGAATTATGTCGCAGGGCAAAACTGCCTCTGCGCCGTACACCATGAAGAATGGTGTGTATCCGGTGGTGCGATTCGGCGTGATCCGCAGCCCCCAGAGTACGGAGTCGAGCTCCTCTACCCAGTGCGTATTAGATTCCTTAAGGGACCACACTAATCTGGGTTTGATGCCGCTCATGATGAGACCATTTGCACGTTCGACCTGGCCGTTAGTTTGCGGGTGATAGACGGAAGCATAATCGAGCTTGATGCCCATGTTTTTGCACCAGAGTTTTACCTCGTTGGCCGTAAAGTTCGTGCCGTTATCAGTGATGATGCTGTGAGGGACGCCGTAACAGTGTACGACACCGGATATAAAGTCTATCACCGGTCTGGATTCGGCCATCTTAATAGGCTTGGCCTCTATCCATTTGGTGAATTTATCCACCATGACCAGTAGGTATTTTTGCTTGTGGGCTCCTCCTTTAAGGGGTCCAACCATGTCAAGCCCCCAGACCGCGAAGGGCCAGGTGATGGGTATAGTTTGGAGGGCGGTGGGTGGCATATGGCTTTGGTTAGCAAAGAGCTGGCAACCAACGCATCGTTGGACTAAGTCCTGAGCATCTGCATGGGCCGTCGGCCAATAAAAACCTGTACGGAAGGCCTTGCTTACAAGAGCTCGGGCTGCAGCGTGGTGCCCGCCGAGTCCGGCATGAATTTCTGCCAGAAGATTCCGCCTTTCCTCTTCGGAGATACACCTTTGAAAGACTCCGGTGGTGCTTTTCTTATAAAGCTCTCCCTCATGGACTTTATAGGCTTTGGATCGCCGCACTATGCAGCGTGCCTCGTTTTGGTCCTCGGGAAGTTCCTGCCTGGTTAGGTAGGCTAGGAATGGTTCTGTCCACGGGGCGATGATGGCCATTATTACGTGGGCTAAAGGTGTTATGTCATTGGCAGAGCCTCCAATTATGTCAGAGTGTTCGGTGTCGGGCAGTGCGGTTGGCTCCGGGCTGTTATTGCCGGGTTCCCCTTCCCATAGTACGGATGGCTTGAACAGCCTTTCCAAGAAGATGTTGGGGGGGGGGGGACTACATCGCGTTTTGCACCGATGCGTGCCAGGACATCTGCCGCCTGATTATTTTCCCGGGCTATATGGTGAAATTCGAGCCCTTCGAACCAAGCTGACATTTTTAGGACGGCGTTGCGATAAGCTGCCATTTTTTGATCCTTGGCATCAAAGTCTCCATTTATTTGGGATATTGCGAGGTTCGAGTCCCCGCGCACCTCTAGGCGTTGAATGCCCATGGATACTGCCATCCGGAGACCGTGTAAAGGGCCTCATATTCGGCTGCATTGTTGGAGTCTGTGTACATTATCTTAAGTACGTATTGAACTATGTCTCCTGTGGGGACGTCAAAACGACGCCAGCCCCTAGACCGGCCAACATTTTGGAGCCGTCGAAGTGCATGACCCAGTTTGAATATGTGCCGTACTCTTTAGGGAGTTCGGCCTCTGTCCATTCTGCGACGAAGTCGGCCAAAACTTGCGATTTGATAGCTCGCCGTGGCTTGTAAGTTATGTCGAACGGGAGGAGCTCAATGGCCCATTTTGCAATCCGGCCCGTCGCGTCGTGGTTGTTTATAATGTCATTGAGTGGCACTTCCGAGGCTACTGTTATCGAACACTCTTGAAAGTAGTGTCGCAGCTTCCGGGATGCCATAAATACCGCGTACGCAATCTTTTGATAATGCGGGTACTGTGACTTGCACAGAGTAAGGACAATGGACACATAGTATACCGGCTTTTGAAGGGGGAATTTGTGTCCGTCCGTTTCTCGTTCGATGACGAGCACTGCGCTTACGACCTGACGGGTTGCTGCAATGTATAATAGCATTGGTTCGCCAATGTTTGGCGCGGCCAGGACTGGGTTTGTTGCCAAGATGGCTTTTATTTCGTCGAGTCCGGCCGTGGCTGCATCCGTCCACTCGAAGTGTTCGGTGCGCCGAAGGAGGCGGTAAAGGGGTAATGCCTTTTCTCCCAAGCGGGAGATAAAGCGGCTTAGAGCCACCATGCATCCGGTTAATTTTTGTATTTGTTTGAGGTCCTTTGGGATATCCAATTGTGACAGAGCTTGGATCTTGGTTGGATTTGCTTCAATTCCTCTACCGGATACAATGAAGCCCAAGAGCTTTCCGGCTGGAATGCCGAAAACGCATTTTTCCGGGTTGATCTTGATGTCGTATGTTCGAAGGTTATCGAATGTTAGCCTCAAGTCGTCTACTAGAGATTTGACATGTCTTGTTTTAACGACCACGTCATCTACATATGCCTCCACTGTTTTGCCGATCTGGTTTGCCAGACATGTCTGAATCATGCGCTGGTATGTTGCGCCGGCGTTTTTGAGCCCAAAGGGCATTGTGTTGAAGCAGAATGGGCCGTATGGGGTGATGAATGCTGTTGCGGCTTGGTCTGACTCTGCCATCTTGATTTGATGGTAGCCGGAGTGTGCGTCGAGGAAACACAATGAATCATGTCCTGCGGTAGCGTCGATAATTTGATCGATGCGGGGGAGGGTGAAGGGATCCTTTGGGCAAGCCTTGTTAAGGTCTTTAAAATCAACGCACACGCGCCATGATTTATCCTTCTTTGGTACCATCACCAGGTTTGCTAGCCAGTCCGGATGTTTTATATCTTTGATGAATCCGGCCTCCAATAGCTTGGCTAGTTCCTCTCCCATGGCCTGTCTCTTAGGTTCGGAAAAACGCCGAAGAGCCTATTTGACTGCTTGAATCCTTTTAGGATATTTAAGCTGTGTTCGGCCAGCCTGCGTGGGATTCCTGGCATGTCTGAAGGGTGCCAGACGAAAATGTCCCAGTTCTCACGTAGGAACTCTCGCAGTGCGGCATCTACATCAGGGTTTAACTGTGCCCCGATGGAAGCTGTTTTATTGGGGTCCGTTGGATGGACCTGGAATTTGACTATTTCGTCCGCTGGTTTAAAGGAGGTGGACTTGGATCTTTTTTCAAGTATCACATCATCCCTATTCACCGTGGAGCGCAACGCAGTCAGTTCCTCAGCCGCTAGGGCTTCGGATAGTGCCTCGAGGGCCAATGCGGCTGTCTTATTTTCGGCGCGGAGTGCTATGTCTGGATCACTAGCGAGAGTGATGATTCCGTTAGGCCCGGGCATCTTGAGCTTCATGTACTCGTAATGGGGTATTGCTTGGAAGATTGTAAATGCTTCCCGCCCTAGTAGAGCGTGGTATCCGCTACTGAACGGGGCCACTTGGAACGTGACCTCTTCGGATCTGTAATTATCCAGCATGCTGAACACCACATCTAGTGTGATTTTTCCTGTATAGCGCGCTTCCGGACTGGGGATTATTCCTCTAAAGGTTGTGCTGCTACGCTCAATGCAGTTCCAGTCTATTTCCATTTTTTGAAGGGTTTCCTCATAAATGAGGTTCAATCCGCTGCCGCCATCCATGAGTACCTTGGTAAGACGAAAGCCGTGCACTATTGGACTGAGGACCAATGCGGCTGGTGCTCGGGCTGTTCGGAATTTAGGTTCATCACTGGCGTTAAAGGTAATAGCCGTGTCACTCCATGGGTTTATTGTTGCTACTTGGTAGACTTCGGCAAGGCTGCGGAGTGTTCTTTTTCGCATATTATTTGATTTGAAAGTCTCAAAGACTGTTAATACCGTACTGGTGTCTCTGGGGTGGCTTTCTGTGGCTTCTGGAATTAGAAGATCCTCGCCAATTTTGGCCACCTGCCGGAGTATCCAACATGCTCTAAGGCTGTGAGTTGGTGTGGCGCCTTCTGTACTGTGAATTTTACAGGGTCCATTAAGCCATACTTCCAGTACGGTTCCGTGCCCTGTAGAGGGTTTTTGCTTTTTGGTATTGAACCCAGGTGTCTGGCGATGATGCACCCTTTTATTTCGGACTGGGTTTGTATTCAGGCCCGGATTGCCCCAAAATTTTATTTCGGTTTTCCAGGCGCTTTCCATCGCACAGTACTTTCGTACTATGGACGCCAAGTCAGCGAAGCATGTAATATCAGGATGACTTATGGCGTTGAGAATTCCCTTGTCCGTGCAATTATTGCAGAAGAATGAAATTGCGTCTTCCTCACGATAGTCCTTTATCCTGTTCATAACCAGGAGAAATCTGGCCCAGTAATGATGTACTGTTTCTTCGGGCTCTTGCCTAATTTGGGATAGATCGCTTATGTTCGGGTGGGTGGGTGAAATCAAATCCGAAACCTCACCCAATCTGAGACTCAGAGGCCAAGGAGTTTCCGAACTCGGAAGTTTGGATTCTTGGATGTTGTCCAATGAATAGCCCGTCGCCTGACTTTAAGTTCAGGTCTTGAGTGATGTCCTCCCCTCCGCGGTATCCGGCTTGGAGGGATTGGGAATCCGGACATAGCTAGTCCTTAAGATAGTTGAAGGGTCGCCGCACTGTCCCTCTACCACGGCAACGTGATGGGTGACCTGGGGAGAGTTTATCTTTCTCAGATCGGGTTTAGGCCCAATCTGGTCATAGTCTGTAGTGACTCCCAGGGCGGCGATGCGATCCAAGAGCTCATTTAAGGAAGATAGCTCCATCGGATCTAACTGCTCGGCGAGTTCCGAGTTGACGTGAAGATTGCTTTTGATGACCCGAGAGGTCATCGTCGGTGCAGCAGCCGAATAGGCGGTCATAAGAAAACCACCTAGCCGGAGCGATTGGCCGACAGCCAGAGCTCCCTTAGCAACGGCGCCGTCTTTAAAGATGGGACGAGGCATCCTTCCTGATGGCGACAGCACAGAGGAACTCTCAATGAAAGCACCAATGTCGGTGTTAAAACCGGCGGATCTCGGGTAGGGGGTCCCGAACTGTGCGTCTAGGCGGATGGTAACAGGAGACAAGGGACACGATGTTTTTACCCAGGTTCGGGCCCTCTCGATGGAGGTAAAACCCTATCCTGCTTGATTAATATTGATGATATGGTTAGTACAAGAGTAGATCTACCACGAGATCAAGGAGGCTAAACCCTAGAAGCTAGCCTATGGTATGATTGTTGTTCGTCCTACGGACTAAAACCCTTCGGTTTATATAGACACCGGAGAGGTCTAGGGTTACACAGAGTCGGTTACAACGGAAGGAGGTCTACATATCCGTATCGCCAAGCTTGCCTTCCACGCCAAGGAAAGTCCCATCCGGACACGGGACGAAGTCTTCAATCTTGTATCTTCATAGTCCAGGAGTCCGGCCGAAGGTATAGTCCGGCTATCCGGACAACCCCTAATCCAGGACTCCCTCACCCCTATCTTTCCTTCCCCTTCCCTCTTCCTAGTTGGACTAGGAAAGGGGAGTCCTACTCCTACTAGGAGGAGGACTTCGTCGGTGTCAAAACCGGCGGATCTCGGGTAGGGGGTCCCGATCTATGTGTCTAGGATCGATGGTAACAGGAGACGGGGGACATGATGTTTACCCAGGTTCAGGCCCTCTCTATGGAGGTAATACCCTACTTCCTGCTTGATTGACCTTGATGAATATGAGTATTACAAGAGTTGATCTACCACGAGATCGTAATGGCTAAACCCTAGAAGCCTGGCCTGTATGACTATGGTAATGTGTATCTATCTATCCGGACTACGCTCTCCGGTTTATATAGACACCAGAAAGATCTAGGGTTACATGGAGTCGGTTACATCAGAGGGAATCTACATAGTCATTTGCCAAGCTTGCCTTCCACGCCAAGTAGAGTCCAATCCGGACACGGGTATAGTCTTCGGTCTTCATGTCTTCATAGCCCATCAGTCCGACCCATGGATAACAGGCCGGACGCCCGAGGACCCCTTAGTCTAGGACTCCTCAGTAGCCCCCGAACCAGGCTTCAACGACGAGGTGTTCGGCGCACAGATTGTCTTCGGCGTTGCAAGGCGGGTTCTTTCTCCAAGTAATATACTCGGCCGTTGATCCAATATCGCTCCCCTCGGCTTATGTGCGCTAATAACTTCGTCTTCCACGTGTCGAGCGAATGCGGAAAGTCAGGGTATTTTGCGAATAACACCCCGTCCACGCAAGGCAGAGCACCTATTTAAAGATATTGGATCTTAGATCCAGGCGACACTACGCCGAGAAAATCCCCGGAGACTGCCAGGAGAAACCATTCCAACATGGCTAGCATTCCCAGCTCCTCCTCCCGTTCCAGCCCAAAGAGAAGCAAGTGGGAGAAGTGCTTTGTGTCTCATAGTCAACTAGCAAAGTTGCAAACGCAGGGATTTCTTCCTCCCGCGGATCTGGTCCCTATTCGAGCAGGGTTGACCTCCTTCAATGGTGTGACTTAGGTGAAGGACTTCCCCAATCCATCCGGGGGGCGAGTGTGTTTCGTCCCCTATCTGCTAAGAGGCGTCACATTTCCAGTCCATCCGTTCCTCCGAGGGCTTCTAGAATATTATGGCCTCCAGCTGCACAACTTCACTCCCGCCTCTATCCTGCATATCGCAGGTTACGTCGCTCTATGCGAGTTATTTCTGGGTGTTGAAGCCCATTTTGAACCGTGGACAAAATTGTTCTGTCTTGTCCCGCGTAACCACGAGGGTTCAATATTTTAAGTGGGCGGCGCCGAAGTGTGGCTCATCGCCGATACCGGATACCTGTCCGGCACACCAAGGAGGGCATCAAAAGAGCGGCCTTCTGATGGTTCTACATCAAGGACGTTGCACTTCCCAACCTAGTTCGAAAGGGTCTCCCTGAATTTGCAAGCGTTCCGCTAAAGAAATGCCATAGTTGGCGTCCTCGGAGCCTTGAAGAGGATGACAGTGCGGAGGTTCGTCAGCTCCTGGGCAAGATAAAGACGCTCGCCTAGTCCGGATTAACAATGGTTGAAGTAATGGCGATCTCCATAGTGCGAGGGGTTCAGCCGCTTCAATATAGAGGGCTCCCAATGTGGGACTACAACGGGGAGGACGACGCCTCCCGCTATGGTCGGAAAGGTCCGGACACCCCCGCCGCTCTAGCCAAGATACTGGCCGAGCTGTTCAAAGGGTAGGAAGAGGAATTTCTTTGCATCAATCGCAAAGATGGATTCTATGTATGATCCTCCCAGTTGGGTAAGCCCCAATCCTTCTGCTCTACTCATTTTGCTTCCCGGATTACCTTTGACAAATTTCTAATCGGCTTATGACAGCATTGGTGAAAAATCACCGAGGGGTTTTACAGCCCCGTCCCACAGCCTGAGAACCACAATCGGGAGATGGATCCTGGGTTTGAAGAAGACCCGGATATATTCGTGGTACTCACGGAAGGGGTGTTTTATCAGGCGAGCTACGATGGCACGGAAGTGGCCATTATTGCCGATTACCCTGGTCTTCTTCCTGCTTCCCACGCAAGTTATCAAGAAAAAGTCTTGCTCGAAAGAGCCTCCTCGCACCGCCTCACCCATCGCACTGCATCGTGCTCCACAGGGGAGGCGTTCGGCGCGTCACGCTACTCCGGGGGCGGCTCCAAAGAGGGCGGCTCCAGCCCCGAGCAACGCCTCTAAAAGGAAGGTCGGTGAAGACACGACCGGTCCCTCGTCAAAGAGGTAAGGATTTGAAGGTATACTTTAGTAGTCACATCCAACTGCAACTTATACGCTTGTTTGGTGCCAGGAAAAAGGTTCACCGGACTATGTCCGAGGGTCCGGCCGGCCGTACTCCCAGCGCCCAGGATTTAGACCCCGTAGGCGAGACGGGAGCTGACATGGGAACAATGCCGGACTGTCCTTTGGCGTGGGTTCGGAGAATATGTCCGTTACCAACTCGGAAGTGGAGAGCGCCATGAATCATCGGCGCTGCAAAGCTATTTGACGAGACCTTGAGTTCTCGGAAGAGGCATTCAATGCCTTTAGTTCGGCTGATGCATACATCCGAGCTGCTCGAAACGGGCTTAGTAGAGCCACAAAGCAGCATTTAATAGATGTGCGGGTAAGTTTCCTTTGTCCGAATAGGATAGCCATATGCCAGTAGCCCCCGGGACTGAAAGCAGTTGGTACAACTAATTTAAGGACCATTATATGACCATGTTCTTATAGAGAAGAACAACCTGCTAACCCAAGAGCTGGAACAATGTCGGGCGCAGCTAAATGCTATTACCACAGAACTGGAAAAGTCCAAAAAGGCGTCGCCTGGTAATATTCCTCTCCATTGAGAAAATATAATCATATGCCATTAATGCTAATAGTCCTGCCTATATCATGACATGATTGTCAGAGGAACTCAAAGAAGCGCTGGAAGTCGCGCAAGCGAATGAACAAGAAGCCAAGAGGCTACATGCTGCGGGCGAACGTGTGCTGAAGCAGGCCATTGTTGAGGAAAAACCAGCTCCAGGATTGCAAAACCCAGCTAGGCGAAGAGCTGAAGGATGTGCGGGCCCAGCTAGCCGATTTCGTGAAGGAGAACAAGAAGCTGCGGGGCGGCATATTCAGTATGTGTCCGAACTATTGTTAAAGTAGTTCGGAGATAGATGGAACTGACACAATTACGATTGCATGTATATTGACGGGCCGTCCTGAAGAGGAGGTGTCCGGATCATCGAGTGATCTACTGCAAAGGCTGTCGCAGGTGCACGAACATGCGCGGCTGGCGGTGCGGAGTGTTGCCAAGGCCCTGTGGCCATCCGCCTTCCCTCCAGTAAGTATGGAGGAGCTTGTAGAGCTGTTCAAAGGAGCGCGGCGGCGTATCTGACTATGGAAGATATCGACCTGTCGAGAGGGTGCGCGAGAGGCTTGGGCCATGGTGAAAACTCGGTATACCAAGCTTGATCCTAATCACATGGCTCGGGTTGGACCGCTAGGGTCGAATGTGGAAGAAATTCCTGTTAGTTTAGTGTATGACCAAGTAGAGGTGGCCGCCAAATATTCCCAACATGATTGTAAGTTAGACCGCCTGTTGGACGGTATAGAGAAGGAAGTGTTTGAGTCCAAGTGACTATGTACTTTCCTTACCCTATATAATTCTAGCTAAATTGTTGAGCATTTGTCATGTCAGACCTTTTCGCTTCAACCTCCAGACTCGATGGTGCAGAGTGTTTCCGAATACCCTCGCGGCCAAATAGACCGGGGTATGCTTGGAAAACTAGGCGTAGGGGTCATAGTTGCTTGAACAGACAAGTTGTATTCTGATAGTTATGTTATATTACATTGAAATAGTAAGAAACATCTTCCAGCGAGAATAGTTCCGTTAAGGGTTCCTTTCCGTGGGTGTGCATGCATTAGGATACATGTCCGAATTGTGATGTGAAGATCACAACATGTACAGCTTCTGGGGGTTCGTAATGGAGTGAGTACAGAAAACATCTTTAATTCGCCGACCGAATATTCCCTTAAGAACGCTAGCTTTCGGCTTCACCCAGTCTGAGGTACACATCCGGATGACCCGGCAGTAACAATCACAGAGGTGCTCCCTTTATGCCCTAGCCGAACTAACGGGAACGTAGGGCATAAGCACAAGAGCCAGGCAACCCAGCTTGACAAAAACTTAAGTCATATCGATGCATATAATGGCGAAGAAAAGGTACATATGAAAAAACTCATATGTGAAGAGCTTGATGCTCAGTGAATAATGAAAAGCTTCTATACAAGAAGCCCCCAGGCATAATGGGCGTACATATGTAAATATGTGTACGTCGGTAGTGTTCGGTCAAGCCGTATGAGAGCTTTAAAGCGAAAAAGGTGTAAAAGAGAGAAAAATAATGGAAACAAGGGGATAAGGAGACTAACAAAGAATTCGGCGCTAGGCATAGAACCTTCAGAGTCTAGCCGCCTTCCAGGGGTTCGGCTCTAGGCGATTGTCTGATGCGTCACGAAGACGGTACGCTCCTCCGGTAAGAACTTCGTCAATTATGAACAGACCCTCCCATTTGGGCTTGAGTTTGTCCATATTATTCTCCGGCAAGCGTAGAACGAGTTCGCCAACGTTGTAAGTCTTGGCCCATACTTCTCTGCTTTGATATCTTCGAGCCTGCTGTTGATAAAATGCTGAACGGGCTTTGGCGACGTCGCGCTCCTCCTCCAGGGCATCTAGGCTGTCCTGCTGATCCAACTCAGCCTCTTTCTCTTCGTACATACGCACTCTAGGTGAGTCATGTATAATATCGCAGGGCAATACAGCCTCTGCCCCATACACCATGAAGAAAGGTGTGTATCCGGTAGCACGGTTGGGCGTGGTCCGTAGCCACCAGAGTACAGAGTCGAGCTCCTCAACCCAGTGCTTGTCTGATTTTTTCAAAGACCGCACTAGCCTGGGTTTGATGCCGCTCATAATAAGACCATTGGCTCATTCGACTTGACCGTTTGTTTGCGGGTGGTAGACAGAGGCGTAATCGAGCTTAATGCCTAGATTAGCACACCAGGTTTTTACCTCATCGGCTGGGAAACTGGAACCGTTTTTGGTGATGATGTTGTGCGGGACACCATAACAGTGCACCACATCGGATATAAATGCAATCATCGGTCCGGACTCGGCCGTTTTAACTGGTCTAGCCTCTATCCACTTGGTGAATTTATCCACCATGACCAGCAACTATTTTTTCTTATGGCTTCCCCATTTAGGAGGTCCAACCATGTCCAATCCCCAGACCGCAAAGGGCCATGTAATGGGGATTATTCGTAGGGCGGTTGGGGGCATATGGCTTTGGTTGGCGAAGAGTTGGCATCCCATGCAGCTCTGGATGAGGTCCTGCGCGTCTGCTCGGGCCGTAGGCCAATAAAATCCGGTTCGGAAGGCCTTGCTGACAAGTGCCCTGGCTGCGGCGTGGTGCCTACCGAGACCGGCATGAATTTCTGCCAAGAGTTGCGGCCCCTCCTCCTCGGAGATACATCTTTGAAGGACTCTGGTAGTGCTTTTCTTGTAGAGCTCTCCTTCGTGAACTTTATAGGCCTTCGAACGCCGGACAATGCGGCGAGCCTCATTCTGATCTTCTGGGAGCTCCTTCCTGTTAAGGCAGGCCAAGAATGGTTCGGTCCACGGGGCAATGACTACCATAATGAGGTGGGCCGATGGTATTATTTCGGTGGCTCAGCCTCCGATGATATCGGCGTGTTCGCTATCCATGCTTGTGTTCGGAACGGGACTGTCGTTGTTGTCTCCCCCTTGCCACACCACGAATGGCTTAAGAGCCTTTCTAGGAAGATCTTAGGTGGGACGGGGTCACGCTTAGTACCGACGCGAGCAAGGACGTCTGCCGCCTGATTACTTTCATGGGCGACCTGATGAAATTCGAGCCCCTCGAACCGAGCCGACATTTTAAGACGGCGTTGCGATAAGCTGCCATCTTTGGGTATTTGGCATCGAAGTCTCCATTAATTTGGGATATTGCGAGGTTTGAGTCCTCGTGCACCTCCAGGCGGTGTATGCCCATTGATACAGCCATCCGAAGGACATGTATCAAGGCCTCGTATTCGGCTGCGTTGTTGGAGTCTGTGAATAATATTTGGAGTACGTACTGGACGATATCTCCCGTGTGGGACGTTAATACGACGCCCGCTCCTAACCCTGCCAACATTTTGGAGCCATCAAAATGCATAACCCAGTTGGAATACGCGCCATACTCTTTAGGGAGTTCGGCCTCTGTCCACTCGGCGATGAAGTTAGCCAGTACTTGGGATTTGATGGCTCGACGTGGTTTGTACGTGATGTCGAATGGAAGGAGCTCAATGGCCCATTTGTCAATCTGGCCCGTGGCATCCCAGTTGTTTATTATATCATTGAGGGGTACTTCAGAAGCCACCGTGATCGAACACTCCTGAAAGTAGTGTCGTAACTTTCGAGATGCCATGAAGACGGCATATGCTATCTTTTGATAGTGAGGGTACCGGGATTTGCATGGTGTGAGGACGGTCGATACGTAGTATACCGGCTTTTGGAGTGGAAATTTGTGTCCGCCCTGTTCTCGTTTGACGACGAGTACGACGCTCACCACCTAGTGTGTTGCTGATATATATAGGAGCATTGGTTCGCCGATGTTTGGCGCGGCCAGGATTGGGTTGCTTGCCAGAAGGGCTTTTATTTCTTCTAGTCTGGTCGTCGCCGCGTCTGTCCACTTGAAGTTATCGGAGTGTCGTAGAAGGCGATAAAGTGGCAGCGCATGTTCCCCCAACCTGGAGATAAAGTGGCTCAAAGCTGCCACGCACCCAACGAGTTTTTGGACTTGTTTAAGTTCGGCTGGCGTAGCCAATTGTGACAGAGCTCGGATTTTGGCTGGATTTGCTTCAATCCCTCTGTTGGAAACGATGAAGCCCAGCAGTTTTCCGGCGGGGACGCCGAAGACGCACTTTTCTGGGTTAAGCTTGATATCATATGTGCGGAGGTTGTCGAATGTGAGACGCAAATCATCTATTAGTGTTTCGACATGTCTGGTTTTGATGACGATGTCGTCCACGTAAGCCTCCATTGTCTTGCCGATCTGTTTCTCGAGGCATGTTTGGATCATGCGCTGATAGGTGGCGCCGGCGTTGTCGAGCCCAAAAGGCATGGTATTGAAGCAAAACGGCATGTATGGCGTAATGAATGCTGTTGCGGCTTGATCGGACGCCTTCATTTTGATTTGATGGTATCTGGATTATGCATCAAGGAAGCACGGCGAGCCGTGTCCTACAGTAGCGTCAATGATTTGATCAATGCGAGGGAGGGGGAAGGGATCCTTAGGGCAAGCCTTGTTAAGGTCTTTGAAATCGACGCACAGGCGCCAGGATTTATCCTTCTTTGGTACCATTACCAGGTTTGCCAGCCAGTCCGGATGTTTAATATCTCTAATGAATCCGGCCTCGATGAGTTTGGCCAGCTCTTCCCCCATAGCTTGTCGTTTGGGTTCAGAAAAGCGCCCCGGTGTTTGTTTGACTGGCTTGTATCCCTTCAGTATGTTGGGGTTGTGTTCGGCCAACTCGCGCAGGATTCCTGGCATATCTGAGGGGTGCCAGGCAACTATATCCCAGTTTTCACACAAGAATTTTTGTAGTGAGGCGTCGACTGTGGGGCTGAGTTGCGCTCCGATAGATGTTGTCTTCTTCGGGTTTGTTGGATGGACCTGAAATTTGACTATTTCTTCTGCTGGCTTGAAGGAAGTGGATTTAGGTCGTTTGTCTAGGATCACATCGTCCCTATCCACAGTGGAGCGTAGTGCGGTTAATTCTTCGGCTGCAAGGACCTCTGATAATGCCTCGAGGGCCAGGGATGCGGTTTTGTTCTCGGCGTGGAGTGCTATATCCGGATCGCTGACGAGGGTGATTATTCCATTAGGCCCGGGCATTTTTAGCTTCATATACCCATAATGAGGTACAACTTGAAAGCGCATGAAGGCCTCTCGCCCTAACAGGGCGTTATATCCACTGTTGAAAGGGGCCACCTGGAAAGTTATTTCTTCGGACCGATAATTCTCCGGCGTGCCGAATACCACATTAAGTGTAATTTTTCCAGCACACCGCGCTTCCCGGCTGGGAATGATACCTCGAAAGGTTGTGCTACTTTTCTCGATGCGGCTCCTGTCTATTTCCATCTTATGGAGCGTGTCCTTGTAATGAGGTTTAGTCTGCTGCCGCCATCCATGAGGACTTTTGTAAGTTGAAAACCGTCCATGATGGGACTGAGGACTAATGCGGCTGGCGCTCAGACTGTTCTGTATGTAGGTTCGTCACTGGCGTTAAAGGTTATGGCCGTGTCATTCTAGGGGTCAATTGCGGCGACCTGGCAGACTTCGGCGAGATCGCGCAGAGGAGGGAGTAGTTCACCCTCGGGGCTGAGGGTATGTACCGGTAGCTATGTGTTTGATCTCTCTCTCGCACTCTCGTGTTCTTGATTTGGCACGATCTTGATGTATCGCGAGCTTTGCTATTATAGTTGGATCTTATGATGTTTCTCCCCCTCTACTCTCTTGTAATGGATTGAGTTTTCCCTTTGAAGTTATCTTATCGGATTGAGTCTTTAAGGATTTGAGAACACTTGATGTATGTCTTGCATGTGCTTATCTGTGGTGACAATGGGATATCACGTGATACACTTGATGTATGTTTTGGTGATCAACTTGCGGGTTCCTCGTGAACTTACGCATAGGGGTTGGCACACGTTTTCGTCTTGACTCTCCGGTAGAAACTTTGGGGCACTCTTTGAAGTTCTTTGTGTTGGTTGAATAGATGAATCTGAGATTGTGTGATGCATATCGTATAATCATACCCACGGATACTTGAGGTGACATTGGAGTATCTAGGTGACATTAGGGTTTTGGTTGATTTGTGTCTTAAGGTGTTATTCTAGTACAAACTCTATGATAGATTAAACGGAAAGAATGTCTTCGTGTTATTTTACTACAGACTCTTGAATAGATCGATCAGAAAGGATAACTTTGAGGTGGTTTCGTACCCTACCATAATCTCTTCGTTTGTTCTCCACTATTAGTGACTTTGGGTGACTCTTTGTTGCATGTTGAGGGATAGTTATATGATCCAATTATGTTATATATTGTTGAGAGAACTTACACTAGTGAAAGTATGAACCCCAGGCCTTGTTTCCTAGCATTGCAATACCATTTGTGCTCACTTTTATCATTAGTTACCTTGCTGTTTTTATATTTTCAGATTACAAAAACCTATATCTACCATCCATATTACACTTGTATCACCACCTCTTCGCCGAACTAGTGCACCTATACGATTTACCATTGTATTGGGTGTGTTGGGGACACAAGAGACTCTTTGTTATTTGGTTGCGGGGTTGTTAGAGAGAGACAACCTTCAACCTACGCCTCCCACAGATTGATAAACCTTAGGTCATCCACTTGAGGGAAATTTGCTACTGTCCTACAAACCTCCGCACTTGGAGGCCCAACAACGTCTACAAGGAGAAGGTTGCGTAGTAGACATCAGGCCACCCACCATCCACGAGGGTGGGGGCGCGCCCCCTGCCTCGTGGGCCCCCTGGCAGGCCTCCGGTGCCCATCTTTTGCTATATGAAGTCTTTCGCCCTGGAAAAAAATGAGAAGGAAGCTTTCGGGACGAAGCGCCGCCGTCTCGAGGCGGAACCTGGGCAGAACCAATCTAGGGCTCCGGCGGAGCTGTTCTGTCGGGGAAACATCCCTCCAGGAGGGGGAAATCATCACCATCGATCCTCTCATTGGGAAGGGGTCAATCTCCATCAACATCTTCGCCAACACTACCTCCTCTCAAACCCTAGTTCATCGCTTGTATCCAATCTTTGCCTCAAAACCTTAGATTGGTACCTGTGGGTTGCTAGTAGTGTGGATTACTCGTTGTAGTTGATGCTAGTTGGTTTATTTGGTGGAAGATCACATGTTCAGATCCTTTATGCCTATTAATACCCCTCTGATTATGAACATGAATATGATTTGTGAGTAGTTACGTTTGTTCCTGAGGACATGGGAGAAGTCTTGCTATAAGTAGTCATGTGAATTTGGTATTCGTTCGATATTTTGATGAGATGTATGTTGTCTTTTTTCTAGTGCTGTTATGTAAACATCGACTACATGACACTTCACCATTGTTTGGTCCTAGAGGAAGGCATTGGGAAGTAATAAGTAGATGATGGGTTGCTAGAGTGACACAAGCTTAAACCCTAGTTTATGCGTTGCTTCGTAAGGGGCTGATTTGGATCCATATGTTTCATGCTATGGTTAGGTTTACCTTAATTCTTCTTTCGTAGCTGCGGATGCTTGCGAGACGGGTTAATCATAAGTGGGATGCTTTTCCAAGGAAGGGCAGTACCCAAGCACCGGTCCACCCACATATCAAATTATCAAAGTAACGAACGTGAATCATATGAGCGTGATGAAAACTAGCTTGACGATAATCCCCATGTGTCCTCGGGAGCGTTTTCCTTTATATAAGAGTTTTTCCAGGCTTGTCCTTTGCTACAAAAAGGATTGGGCCACCTTTCTGCACCTTATTTACTTTTATTACTTGTTACCCGTTACAAATTACCTTATCACAAAACTATCTGTTACCAATAATTTCAGTGCTTGCAGAGAATACCTTTCTGAAAACCGCTTTTCATTTCTTTCTGCTCCTCGTTGGGTTCAACACTCTTACTTATCAAAAGGACTACGATAGATCCCCTATACTTGTGGGTCATCAAGACTCTTTTCTGGCACCTTTGGTAAGTGGAATTTGGTAAGGAAAAAATTATATAGTGTGCTGAAATTTACTGTCACTTGTTACTATGGAAAGTAATCCTTTCAGGGGCTTGTTCGGGGTATCTTCACCCCGACCAGTAGAGCAAAGAGTTTCTTCCTTACCTACTGAACCTACTCAAAATGTTTACTTTGAAATTCCTTCGGGTATGATATAGAAACTGCTAGCTATTCCTTTTACAGGAGATGGAACATTGCATCCCGATTTGCACCTAATCTATGTGGATGAAGTTTGTGGATTATTTAAGCTTCCAAGTATGCCCGAGGATGTTATCAAGAAGAGGTCTTCCCTTTATCTTTGAAGGGAAAGACATTGACATGGTTTAGGCTATGCGATGATATTGGATCATGGAACTACAACCGATTGAAATTGGAATTTCATCAGAAGTTTTATCCTATGCATCTGGTTCATCGTGATCGTAATTATATATATAATTTTTGGCCTCGCGAAGGAGAAAGCATCGCTCAAGCTTGGGGGAGGCTTAAGTCAATGTTATATTCATTCCCCAATCATGAGCTCTAAAGAGAAATTATTATTCAAAAAAATTATGCTCGGATTTCTCTCAATAATCGCTCCATGCTCGATACTTCTTGTACTGGTCTTTTATGATGAAGTCTATTGAATTCAGATGGGATCTATTGGAAAGAATTAAACGCAACTCTAAAGATTGGGAACTCGAAGAAGGTAAGGAGTCAGGTATAACACCTAATTTTGATTGTTAAATCTTTTATGGATACCGATATTTTTCGTGAATTTAGCACTAAATATGGACTTGACTCTGAGATAGTAGCTTCTTTCTATGAATCCTTTGCTACTCATGTTGATCTCCCTAAGGAGAAGTGGTTTAAATATCATCCTCCCATTGAAGTAAAAGTAGTTGAACCTATTAAAGTTGAAGAAAATACTATCACTTATAATGTTGATCCTATTGTTCCTACCGCTTATATTGAGAAACCACCTTTCCCTGCTAGAATAAAGGATCATGCTAAAGCCTCAACTGTGGTTCGTAAGAGTAATACTAGAACACCTACACCCCCTGAGCAAATTAAAGTTGAACCTAGTATTGCTATGGTTAAAGATCTCTTGGTCGATAATATTGATAAGCATGTTATTTACTTCTGTGATGAAGCTGCTAGAATTGCTAGACCCGATACTAAAAATAAACATAGACCTATTGTAGGCATGCCTGTTATTCATGTTAAAATATGAGATCATTGCTATCATGGCTTGTGTGATATGGGTGCTAGTGTGAGTGCAATACCTCATCCTTTATACGAAGAAATTATGCATGACATTGCACCTGCTGAGTTAGAAGGTATTGATATTACTATTAAGCTTGCCAATAGAGATACTATCTCACCAGTTGGGATCGTTAGAGATGTTGAAGTCTTGTGTGGGAAAGTGAAATATCCTACTGATATTCTTGTTCTTGGTTCCCCACAAGATGAATTTTGTCCCATTATATTTGGTAGACCCTTCTTGAATACTGTTAATGCTAAGATAGACTGCGAAAAAGACATTGTTACTGTTGGTTTAGGGGATATATCTTATGATTTTAATTTTGCTAAATTTCGTAGACAACCCCATGATAAAGAATTGCCTAGTAAAGATGAAATTATTGGTCTTGCTTCTATTGCCGTGCCTCCTAATGATCCTTTAGAACAATATTTGTTAGACCATGAAAATGATATGTTTATGAATGAAAGAAGGGAAATAGATGAAGTATTCTTCAAGCAGGGACCTATTTTGAAACACAATTTGCCTGTTGAAATTTTAGGGGATCCTCCTCCTGAAGGAAATATGCCCTAGAGGCAATAATAAAGTTATTATTTATTTCCTCATATCATGATAAATGTTTATTATTCATTCTAGAATTGTATTAACCGAAAACATAATACATGTGCGAATACATAGACAAACATAGTGTCACTAGTATGCCTCTACTTGACTAGCTCGTTAATTAAAGATGGTTATGTTTCCTAACCATAGACATGAGTTGTCATTTTATTAACGGGATCACATCATTAGGAGAATGATGTGATTGACTTGACCCATTCCATTAGCTTAGCACTTGATCGTTTAGTATATTGCTATTGCTTTCTTCATGACTTATACATGTTCCTATGACTATGAGATTATGCAACTCCCGTATACCGGAGGAACACTTTGTGTGCTACCAAACGTCACAACATAACTGGGTAATTATAAAGGTTCTATACATGTGTCTCCGAAGGTACTTGTTGAGTTGGCGTATTTCGAGATTAGGATTTGTCACTCCGATTGTTGGAGAGGTATCTCTGGGCCCACTCGGTAATGCACATCACTATAAGCCTTGCAAGCATTGTAACTAATGAGTTAGTTGCAGGATGATGTATTATGGAACGAGTAAAGATACTTGCCGGTAACAGGATTGAACTAGGTATTGAGATATCGACAATCGAATCTCGGGCAAGTAACATACCGATGACAAAGGGAACAACATATGTTGTTATGCGGTTTGACCGATAAAGATCTTCGTAGATTATGTAGGAGCCAATATGAGCATCCAGGTTCCGCTATTGGTTATTGACCGGAGACGAGTCTCGGTCATGTCTACATAGTTCTCGAACCCGTAGGGTCCGCACGCTTAAAGTTCGGTGACGATCGGTATTATGAGTTTTTGTGTTTTGATGTACCAAAGGTAGTTTGGAGCCACGGATATGATCACAGACATGGCGAGGGGTCTCAAAATGGTCGAGACATAAAGATCGATATATTGGACGACTATATCCGGACACCGGAAGTGTTCCGAGTGATTTCGGAGAAAACTAGAGTGCCGGAGGGGTTACCGGAACCGGGGAAGTATTGGGCCTTAGTGGGCCTGAGGGGAGAGAGAGGGCAGCAGCCCATGAGGTGGCGCGCCCCCTCCCATGAGGAGTCCGAATTGGACTAGGGGAGAGGGGCGCGACCCCTCTTCCCCTCTCCCTCTCCCTCTCTTTCCTTCCCCCTTCCCTCTTCCTAGTTGGACTAGGAAAGGGGAGTCCTACTCCTACTAGCAGGAGGACTCCCCCCTCCTTGGCGCGCCCCAAGGGCCGGCCGGCCTCCCCCCTTGCTCCTTTATATACGGGGGCAGGGGGCACCTCTAGACACACAAGTTGATCTGTTGATCTCTCCCAGCCGTGTGCGGTGCCCCCTCCACCATATTCCACCTCGGTTATATCGTAGCGGTGCGTCGGTAGCAACATCATCACCTTCATCACGCCATCGTGCTGATGGAACTCTCCCATGAAGCTCTGCTGGATCGGAGTTCGCGGGACGTCATCGAGCTGAATGTGTGCTGAACACGGAGGTGCCGTGCGTTCGGTACTTGGATCAGTCGAATCGTGAAGGCGTACGACTACACCAACCGCGTTGTGCTAATGCTTCCGCTTTCGGTCTACGAGGGTACATGGACAACACTCTCCCCTCTCGTTGCTATGCATCACCATGATCTTGCGTGTGCGTAGGATTTTTTTGAAATTACTACGTTCCCCAACACCTCCACCCAAGGGTAATCCCGTGTTTGAGCTTAAACCATTACCTAATACTCTTAAATATGCTTATCTTGATGAAAAGAAGATATATCCTGTAATTATTAGTGCTAACCTTTCAGAGCAAGAAGAAGAGAAATTATTGAAAACTCTGAAGAAGCACCATGCTGCTATTGGATATACTCTTGATGATCTTAAGGGCATTAGTCCTACTCTATTCCAGCACAAAATAAAATTGGAGAAAGACGCTAAACCGGTTGTTGATCACCAACGATGGTTAAATCCTAAAGACGAAAGAAGTGGTGAGAAAAGAAATACTAAAGCTTCTGGAGGCAGGTATAATTTATCCCGTTGCTGATAGTCAGTGGGTAAGTCCTGTCCATTGTGTCCCTAAGAAGGGAGGTATTACTGTTGTTCCTAATGATAAAGATGAATTGATCCCACAAAGACTTGTTACAGGTTATAGAATGGTAATTGATTTCCGCAAATTAAATAAAGCTACTAAAAAGGATCATTACCCTCTACCTTTTATTGATCAAATGCTAGAAAGATTATCCAAACATACACATTTTTTCTTTCTAGATGGCTATTCTGGTTTCTCTCAAATACCTGTGTCAAAAGAGGATCAAGAAAAGATCACTTTTACTTACCCTTTCGGTACCTTTGCTTATAGACGTATGCCTTTTGGTTTATGCAATGCACCTGCTACCTTTCAAAGATGTATGACTGCTATATTCTCTAACTTCTGTGAAAAGATTGTTGAGGTTTTCATGGACAATTTCTCCGTATATGTAACTTCTTTTGATGATTGCTTAAGCAACCTTGATCGAGTTTTGCAGAGATGTGAAGAAACTAATCTTGTCTTGAATTGGGAGAAGTGCCACTTTATGGTTAATGAAGGTATTGTCTTGGGGCATAAAATTTCTGAAAGAGGAATTGAAGTTGATAAAGCTAAAGTTGATGCTATTGAAAAGATGCCGTGTCCTAAGGACATTAAAGGTATAAGAAGTTTCTTTGGTCATGCCGATTTTTGTAGGAGGTTTATTAAAGACTTCTAAAACATTTCTAGGCCTTTGACCAATCTCTTACAAAAAGATGTTCCTTTTGTCTTTGATGATGATTGTGTAGAAGCATTTGAAATACTTAAGAAAGCCTTGATTTCTACACCTATTGTTCAGCCACCTGATTGGAATTTACCCTTTGAAATTATGTGTGATGCTAGTGATTATGTTGTAGGTGCTATTCTAGGACAAAGAGTTGATAAGAAATTAAATGTTATCCAATATGCTAGTAAAACTCTAGGCCATGCCCAGAGAAATTATGCTACTACTGAAAAAGAACTTTTAGCAGTTGTATTTGCTTGTGATAAGTTCAGACCTTATATTGTTGATTCTAAAGTAACTATTCACACTGATCATGCTTCTATTAAATATCTTATGGAAAAGAAAGATGCTAAACCTAGACTTATTAGATGGGTTCTCCTACTACAAGAATTTGATTTGCATATTATAGATAGAAAGGGGGCTGAGAACCCCGTTACAGACAACTTATCTAGGTTAGAGAATGTTCTTGATGACCCACTACCTATTGATGATAGCTTTCCTGATGAACAATTAGCTGTCATAAATGCTTCTCGTACTGCTCCATGGTATGCTGACTATGCCAATTACATTGTTGCCAAATTTATACTACCTAGTTTCACATACTAGCAAAAGAAAAAGTTTTTCTATGATTTAAGACGTTACTTCTGGGATGACCCACACCTTTATAAAGGAGTAGATGGTGTTATTAGATGTTGTGTAACTAAGCATGAACAGGAACATATCCTATGCAAGTGTCACTCCGAGGCTGATGGAGGACACCACCCTGGAGATAGAATTGCACATAAGGCATTGCAATCTGGTTTTTATTGGCCTACTCTCTTCAAAGATGCCCGTGAGTTTGAATTGTCTTGCGATGAATATCAAAGAATTGGTAATATTAGTAGACGTCAAGAAATGCCCATGAACTATTCACTTGTTATTGAACCATTTGATTATATGGGACCGTTTCCTTCCTCTAATGGGTATACACATATTTTAGTTGCTGTTGATTACGTTACTAAGTGGGTAGAAGCTATTCCAACTAGTAGTGCTGATCATAACACCTCTATTAAGATGCTTAAATAAGTTATTTTTTCGAGGTTTGGAGTCCCTATATACTTAATGGCTGATGGTGGTTCACATTTTATTCATGGTGCTTTTCATAAAATGCTTGCTAAGTATGACATTAATCATAGAATTGCATCTCCATACCACCCACAGTCTAGCGGTCAAGTAGAATTGAGTAATAGAGAGATTAAATTAATTTTGCAAAAGACTGTTAATAGATCTAGAAAGAATTGGTCCAAGAAACTTGATGATGCATTATGGGCCTATAGAACTACATATAAAAATCCTATGGGTATGTCTCCGTATAAAACGGTTTATGGAAAAGCATGTCACTTACCTCTCGAACTAGAACATAAGGCATATTGGGACATTAAAGAGCTCAATTATGATTTCAAACTTGCCAGAGAGAAGAGGCTATTTGATATTATCTCACTTGATGAATGGAGAACCCAGGCCTGTGAGAATGCCAAACTGTTTAAAGAAAAAGTTAAAAGATGGTATGACAAAAGGATAAAAAAGCATGAGTTTAATGTAGGTGATTATGTTTTGCTATACAACTCTCGTTTAAGATTTTTTGCAGGAAAACTCCTCTCTAAATGGGAAGGTCCTTACGTTATCGAGGATGTCTATCATTCCGGTGCCATAAAAACAACAACTTCGAAGGCACACATCCAAAGGTGGTGAACGGTCAAAGAATCAAACATTATATCTTAGGCAATCCAATGAATGTTGAAACTAATGTTATTGAGACCTTAACCCCGAAGGAATATATAAGGGACACTTTCCAGAATGTTTCAGCCTGCGAAAAGGAATAGGTATGTGGTACGGTAAGTAAACCGACTCCAAAATAGTTCTAATAGCATTTTTTCTCCGTTTTGGAATTGGAATATTTAAGAAAATAGGAAAATAAGAAGTAGTCCAGGAAGGACACGAGGCATCCACGACGGTGGAGGGCGCGCCCCTGCCTCGTGGGCACCTCGTGTGTCCTCCGGACTCCGTTTTCTTGCACGATACTTCTTTTGGTCGGTAAACATTCATTATATAATCTCCCAAAGATTTTGACCCTCGTATCACGCAAATATCCTCTTTTTTGTTTCGAGCTATTTTTCTGACAGATCTAGATCACCATGACATCTTCAAGCGCCCCCAAGGACAAATTCTTCGAGAAGGTCATCAATCCCTACCTCACGGAGGTGCTGCAACACCCTCGAACCATTGAGATGCGTGAGGGGGTGCTGCACATCCGCGATGTTGAGGGACCAAGGAGGACCGGAAGCGTGGAGACAAGACTCGAAGCAATGGAGCAGCAAGTTTTCAAGTGCCAAGGGATGGTGGGACACAGACTCGACGCCAACCACATGATGATTGTGGAGTTCACCAACAACCACAAGCTGGATGCCAAGAACATTGGGGAGGCCATCTTCAAGCTTCACGAAAAAATCAAGCACCTCCAAGCCCAGATCTATGACCCGCAAAACCAAAATTGTGAGTATGAATATAGATTCAAGAGGATGAGTTTGGCTGCAGATTTGAGGATCCCAGAGACTCGATCATCCTTCTATGATGGTGAGCCTATGCCTTGGAAGAGGGACGACAAGCCTACATCATCAGCAACTCCATCATCACCACCTCCGAAGAAACAGACATAAACATATGGGTATGGGCACTCCCCTTGGCAACTGCCAAGCTTGGGGGAGGTGCCCCGGTATCGTATCACCATCACACTCCTATCTTTACCCTTTTGCTTAGTTCGATCCTTTTGGTTATATCTTGATCTAGTAGAATAAAGTTTTAGTATGATCTAGTTTTGAGTTTTGCTTTATTATCCTTCTATGTAATCGAGTCCTTGAGCTATATATAATAAAGATTAGTTTTGAGTCAAGGGCTTTGCTATCTTGCTATGATCTTGAGGTAATAAAAGAAATAATAAAAAAGAAATAAAGAGATCATATTGATCTTATGGAGAGTAATGACTTCACATATAAAAGAGTATGATGAATAAAAGTTGTTGAGAGTTGACAAACATAGTTTTGGTCATCATTGCAATTAATAGGAAGTAATAAAGAAAGAGAGGTTTTCACGTATAAATACAATATCTTGGACATCTTTTATGATTGTGAGCACTCATTAAAATATGACATGCTAAAAAGTTGATGTTGGACAAGGAAGACAATGTAATGGGTTATGTTTTCTTATATCCGAAATAAAGTATATTGTCATGGATCATCCAACATGTTGAGCTTGCCTTTCCCCGTCATGCTAGCCAAATTCTTTGCACCAAGTAGAGATACTACTTGTGATTCCGAATATCCTTAAACCCGGTTTTGCCGTGAGAGTCCACCATATCTACCTATGGATGGAGTAAGATCCTTCAAGTAAGTTGTCATTGTTGCATGCAATAAAAATTGCTCTTTAAATATGTATGATCTATTAGTGTGGAGAAAATAAGCTTTATACGATCTTGTGATATGGAAGCAATAAAAGCGACGGACTGCATAATAAAGGTCCCTATCACAAGTGGCAATATAAAGTGACATTCTTTCGCATTAAGATTTTGTGCATCCAACCATAAAAGCACATGACAACCTCTGCTTCCCTCTGCGAAGGGCCTATCTTTTATTTTTGTCTTATGTCTTATGCAAGAGTCGCGGTGATCTTCACCTTTCCTTTTTTACACTTTATCCTTTGGAAAGCACATTGTGTTGGAAAGATCCTGATATATATACATACATACATAAACACTATTCTGATCACGGGATCAGAATAATATTCTGATCACAACCTGACCTGCCCCACTAGTAGAACGTTGAACTTCCCTGTGAACTAGGTTGAACTTCCGCCAACATTGCCGAAATGGGGCTTGCGATATACCGTTGGAAAGCTATGGACACTAATATCATGACCCAACTTAAATTTTTGGCAAAATATAAGCGATTTAAGAGCAGTTTGGAAAACCGTTTTTTCTTCGCACAAAAAACGTGAATCGTATTTTCGATCACATTCCTAAACCGTTTATCGGAATGAGGCATATAATATGGCGTTGGAAAGCTACTGCAAAACCGCTCCATCCACATGTTGATAGTTTTCTATAATTCCCTATGATTAAAGAGTAATTTGAAAAAACGTAAAATTTCGTAAACCGAACAGCTCAGTTCGTTTTTTCGATGCCATTTCTAAACGGAATGGAGGCATATGATACGGCGTTGGAAAGCTTATGAAAATTCGCTACTTTTTCATCTTCAAAGTTTGTTTCTAATTTGGAATGGTTTAAGAGTAATTTAAAAATGGTCCAAGTCCTACCGAGTTCGTATTTTCCAGCTAATTTTTTAACCGTGCGTCCGAATGCAGTCAATGATATGGCGTTGGAAAGCTTGAACAAATGCGAAACCTTTTGGTATGTATTGTTTCTTCCAGTTCTTTACGGTTTGAAGTCAGTTTCGAAAATGGTGAAAACGTATTTTCACCGTAATTTCTACAAACTTTATCGGAATTGGACAAATAATATACCGTTGAAAAGCTACGAAAAATGCGAAACTTTTTCATGTTGATGGTTTTCTCTGATTCTTAGCCGTATTCAAGTAATTTCAAAAACGGCGGGATCATACGTTCTGCCTCTATCGCGAAACAGATTATTCGAAAATGCACCGCGTGAAGAACCTGAACTTCTCAGCATATCTACGTGAAATTCACTCTGTTTTCGACGTGCTTTATTTTGCTCGCAGATGTCCATCCACTACTTGTAGTTCTCCATCCACTCCCCGGAATTCAGCGGGTGATATACCGATGGAAAGCTGTTGTAAACACGCGCCTTTTCCGTGTTGATCATTTTTTCATACTCGCGATGGTTTTATAAGTTTTTCATCTAAAATTCATTCAGCGTAGTAGTTGAACTTCCTGCTGTTTTCATGTTGAACTTCTGTGACGTATTTTCGTTTGTAATTTCCTCATACATTCGTCAATGTCACATAAATGATATTTCTTTTGTACAAACCTCTCTCACAATAAATTTTCAACTATCTCCGACCGAGTTACACGCCTGAACTTCCCTCTGTAGGTACCCGACCTTTGGGCTATATCTCAACCGTGTCTCCCCGTGCGAATTTTTTTGGTTACTCATGTTCTATGTGATGTAAGTATAATCTACAAACAGTTTTTAGCAACTAAATGCATGTTTTAAATAGGAATCTTGCTCATTGGCGGATTTTCTCTCGGGTCGTGATGAAACATGTCTGTGTTGCAATTTTACTGCCTGAGTTGTTCGACCTGAACTTCTCCCGGTGCTAGGTGAACTTCCGCCAACATTGCCCAAATGGGCTTGCGATTTACCGTTGGAAAGCTATGGACACCAGTATCATGACCCAAGTTGAATTTTTAGCAAATTGTAAGCGGTTTAAGAGCAGTTTTGAAAACCATTTTTTCATCACACAAAAAACGTGAATTGTATTTTCAATCACATTTCTAAATCGTTTATCGGAATGAGGCAAATAATATGGCGTTAGAAAGCTGCTGTAAATCCGCTCCTTCCACATGTTGAAAGTTTTCTCTAATTCCTTATGGTTAAATAGTAATTTGGAAAATCATAAAATTTCGCAAACCAAACAGCAGAGTTCGTATTTTCGATGTCATTTCTAAACAGCTAATCCAATTGAGGCAAATGATATGGCGTGGGAAAGCTTATGAAAATGCGCTACTTTTACATATAGAAAGTTTTTTCTAATTTTAAATGGTTTAAGAGTAATTTATAAAACGGTACAAGTTCCACCGAGTTCGTATTTACGATCTAGTTTTTTAACCGTATCTCCGAATGCAGCAAATGATATGGTGTTGGAAAGCTTGAGGAAATACAATTTTTTTTTGGTATATATTGTTTCTCCCAATTCCTTACTGTTTTGAGTCAATTTTAAAAATTGCTAAAAACGTATTTTCACTGTAATTTCTACAAACTTTACCGGAATGGGGAAAATAATACACCGTTGAAAAGCTAAGGAAAATGCGAAACTTTTTCATGTTGATGGTTTTCTGTGATTCCTAGCCGTTTTCAAGTAATTTTGAAAGAGGAGAGATCATTTGTTCTGCCTTTATCGCGAAACAGATTTTTCGAAAATGCACCGCGTGAAGAACCTGAACTTCTCGGCATGTCTACTTGAACTTCACTCTGTTTTACATGTGCTTTTTTTGCCCGTAGCTCTCCAACCACTCACCGGAACACTTACCGGAATTGAGCAAGTAATATACTGGTGGAAAGCTGATGTAAACACGCAACTTTCCCGTCTTGATCGTTTTTTCATACTCGCGACGATTTTTAAAGTTTTTCATCTCAATATCATTCACTATAGTAGTCGAACTTCCTGCTGTTTTCACGTTGAACTTCTGTGACGTATTTTCCTTTGTAATTTTCTCATCCATTTTGTCAGTGTTACACAAATGATATTCTTTTTGTACAAACCTCTCTCACAATATTTTTTTTAACTTTCTCCGACCGAGGACTTGAACTTACACAAATGATATTCCTGTCGTTTTGAAGTAAATTAGAGAAATGACGAGATCATGATTTCTGCCTTCATTGCGAATGGAAACGCACTACGGGGAGTAGTTGAACTTCTCGGGCATGTCTGTTTGAACCTCACTCTGTTTTTGACGTGCTGTTTTTTGCACTGCGTGAAGTAGTTAAACTTCTGGGGCATGTGTGTTTGAACTTCACTCTGTTTCACTTTATTGTATTTTTCTTTACGAAACACACACCATGCAATACGTGAACTTCTGGATGTTATCAATTTGAACTTCTCTCTGGTTTGAGTGAATTATTTTAAAACACAACAAACAACATCTTTTTTATGTATTTTGGACATCTAAATACATGGTGAACCTCTCTCATAAGAATTTTCGAACTTTTCCTCGCCGAGCACTTGAACTTCTAGCAACCATTTCTTTCATTTATGAGTTGTTTTTAAAAGTGCAAAAAAAGGGCGTTGTGTTTTTTATTTTTTGAACAGGTAAATCCTACGTTTTAATAAAGTCTGAACTTCTCTGTTATTTCAATTTGAACTTCACCTTTTTATATTTTTTGAGTAAAGAATTGTATTCGATTTTTATACAGAAAAAATCAAACATGGAAATACAAGGTGAACCTCTCTCGCAAGAGTTTTTGAACTTCCCCGGACAGAGCACTTGAACTTATTTCAACAAACCTTTTAAGTTTTTCTTTTTCTATATTTTTATGCTCACCTGAAATGCATTCCTTGCAGTACTTGAACTTCTCGTTGTTTTCACTATGAAATTCTTTCAACAGATAACAATTTTTTGAATACATAAAAACATGTTTTAAAATGTATACATGAAAATTTTAAATCGTTCATCGAAATGTGGCACATAATATACCGATGGAAAGCTTATGAATAGCAGCAAGTTTTTCATGTAGCTAGGTGTTAAAATTTCGTTGCCGTTTGAGAGCAGTTTTTAAAATGGCAAAAATAACATTGTTTTTGCCTTTTTTAGAACATGTAAATGAACGCCGGACGTGAATTTTTAACTATGCTACGAGGAGCATGTGAACTTCATGCAACAAACCTTTTAAGCATTTAGTTTTCTATTATTATATTCTTATCCGAAACGCATTCAGTGTAGTAGTTGAACTTCCCGCTGTTTTCACCTTGAACTTCTGTCACGTATTTTTGTTCAACCTCTCTCACAAGAATTTTTGAACTTTCTCGGGTCGAGCACTTGAACTTCTAGCAACAAATTTTTTGGACTTTTCCTTTTTATTCTTTTTTTCTGATACGAAATGCACACCATGCAGTACATGAACTTCTGGCTATTATCAATTTGAATTTTCTCTATTTCGCTTTAGTAACGGAAAAAAAATCTTTGTTTTTTATAGACATCGAACCTCTCTAACTTTTTTATATGAACTTCTTTGTGTATTTTTTTGAAATGTGAAAATTGGAGTTTTTGTTAGAAACACCGAACTTCTTTGTTATTTTGAATTGAACATATTGGTTTTATTCTTTAGTAATTGAAAAAATCTGAGTTTTTAAATAAATATCAAACTGCTGTGCTTTTTCCAATTGAACTTCTTTGTTATTTCGAATTGAACTTATTGGTTTATTCTTTAGTAACCGAAAAAATTTGAGTTTTCAAATATAATATCAAACTACTCCATTTTTTTAATTTGAACTTCTTGGTTTCATTTCTTTTAGTAATGAAAAATATTCTAGGTTTCTAATAAACATTGAATCGCTCATCTATTTTAATTTTAACTTCTGTTTTTTTATTAAAAATCCATCCGAATCCATGGGAATTGTTTGAACTTTTTGTTTTGTCATTTTCTTTGAGCTCTCCATTTTATAAATTTGGAACTTTCAGAGTTAAGACGAGTCCATTTATACATGAACTTCTCGACGATATGTCCCCGACCGGCTCAAGTTTTATGAATTCTTATATATACAAACATAAAGGAAATGGAAATAGAAAAAATGTTGCGTTCTTACGGACATCACTAACACTTTTTGAGAGCACAATATTCCACTGTAATTTTTTGCAAAAAAATTCCGCAAAAAATGGCGTTTTTTCTTGTTGTCAACATCAAGTAGCATGACTTGATATTTTTTCTGATGGAATTATACTAATAGAACTGTTGCAGGTTTTCTTGTTGAACTGCTACTGAATGATGGCACAACATGATTTCTGGTGTGCTCCCATGTATGCACGCAACACACGAAGCATCAACCTTCATATACATGAACTTCTATCATTTGTATTTCTAAACCTTCTTTGCGTTCTATGTATAATGAAATTTCTAGTGTCACCACACACAGAGAGCACTGATCGAAGGTGAAATCTTCAAGAAAATACTGATTAGTGCTCTCGTCGGCAACAAAAGTCTCTATCTCTCTTCACGAAACACAAGGCTTGATACAAGGACACAAGAACAATTAACACTCCACGAGGTTGATGCGTTTTTGGAAATATAAACTTGGAAGAAAACCGACCTGTGAAACTGAAACCAGCGGGCATTTTTGTTATTTTATTTCGGTCTTCCATTGTAACACATTTTTCGCTTGTGAATTTTGCATACAAACATTTTATTTTATAAGATATTTGAACTTCAATTTTTTGTATGTATGGATTTCTGATTTATTCAGAAAATAAAGGAAACGCATACCCATAGCACAAGCACACCGAACGCACGCACACACAAACAACCATCTTGTAAAAGAAATGGGTGGGACACACTATGGGCTCATTACTAAATTGGTTCCATTTATATATCTCAAAATGAGGCTAAGTGGCGTTTTTCCTTCTCTGTTGGTATAGCAAGACTTCACACATTTAACCAAACATGCTAGTTATTAAAGAAAAATCCCATGCGTGCGTAGGGAGCAGTGTGTGCGTAGCGCTACAGGCGTGCTTGCCATGTATACGCAAACTATAAATTAAACAGCAACTACATAACATCGGTAGTTAGTCCAAAATGACCAAATAAAACATGTTAGTTCAAAACGATCACAAAAAACTGAAGAAAACTTCTG
The DNA here is from genome assembly GCA_032464435.1 of Aegilops umbellulata. NCBI lineage: Eukaryota > Viridiplantae > Streptophyta > Magnoliopsida > Poales > Poaceae > Aegilops > Aegilops umbellulata. The sequence continues at coordinate 416,141,609 of CP136055.1, read as the reverse complement.
CCATTTTCTTATATGAACTTCGACCCAAGAACACACAATAAATCTCGACCTTGCTGAAACAAACTGCTTTTAACACACAGCATAGTCAACCACATTGTCTGAAATAATCTACATTATTTACACACAACAATCTAAAGTCGTTACTAGGTTGCAAGAAAATATAATTTCAAAGAGATCCAGATAATGGCTAAACAGATGGTCGGTTTTTTGCATATGAAATACTACAACAGTCACAAACAACATATCTGCACTCTCATCGTTTCGTTGCACACCTCTGTAGTTTTTGGCTAACTAGTAGACTGCAGAAAATTTGCACAATTGACTGCATTTTCGTCCACTGTATTGGGCTACCGTGGAGAGCTTAGGCGTTGCATGGGCAGAGAGCCGGTGCTGCATCAGCGGCAGTTGTCGAGGGAGCAAACAGAGCGAGGTGGAGGGCAAACAGCGGTGACTGGAGCCAAGCCATGGTCGAAGGTCCTGGAGGCGGAGAGGTGACGCGTTGGAGTCCGTAGTCGTCAGACGGATGGTGCCGGCCGGATCCAGGTTGCGGCGGAGCGGCTGGGACGACGCCAAATCATGGCGCTGGGCAGGGCGGGGGTCTGGTTCAGGCGTGGGGGTGGCGCGGGCCGGATCTAGAGATGGATTGTGTGGAACGGCCGAGCCTAGGCGACGCGCGGGCGTGGGCGTCGCCGGCGGGTGGATCGGGGTGCGGCGGCAGCTTCGTGCGGAAGCCCGGGGCGGCGCCTGGGAAGAAGGCAGGGGAAGTGGGGGAGGTGGGGCGGGGAGGGGGAGCCGGGCGAGAGGTAGGGGCGGGGTGAGGGATGGCGCGCGGAGGTGGGGGTGCGCGGAGGCCGGCGGCGGGGAGGTCAGGGGAGTGGGCGCGAAGGCGGATTGCGGGGTTGAGACGGGGAGTGGGGAGGTTGGGGAAGAGTTGGGGCCAGGGTGGTTTTTTTTAATCGGGCATTCAGATTTCGGGAGGACCTCCGCGCCTATATACGAGCCCTGTGATCAGAATAGTTATTTTGATCCCATGATCATAATAGTGCTACTCTCTCTATATATATATCCAATTGGATGTAAGTTATCATAAACTATTATTGTTGACATTACCCATGGGGTAAAAGGTTGGGAGGCAACACTATAAGCCCCTATCTTTCTCTGTGTCCGATTAAAACTCCGTACTCATAAGTATTGCGTGAGTGTTATCAATTGTGAAAGACTAAATGATAGTTGAGTATGTGGACTTGCTGAAAAGCTCTTATATTGACTCTTTCCGATGTTATGATAAATTGTAATTGCTTCAATGACCGAGATCATATCTGTTAGTTTCCAATGAAGTTTCTGATTTATACTTGACATTGTGAATAGATTGTTACTTTAGCATAAGAAATAATATGATTATATATATATAGATGTTATTGTTATAAGAATGATCATGATGCCCTCATGTCCGTATTTTATTTTATCGACACCTCTATCTCTAAACATGTGGACATAGTTTTCGTTATCGGCTTCCGCTTGAGGACAAGCGAGGTCTAAGCTTGGTGGAGTTGATACGTCCATTTTGCATCAAGCTTTTATATCGATATGTATTGCATTATGGGTCATTATTACACATTATGTCACAATAATTATGCCTTTTCTCTCTTATTTTACAAGGTTTACATGAAGAGGGAGAATGCCGAAAGCTGGAATTCTGGGCTGGAAAAGGAGCAAATATTAGAGACCTATTCTGCACAACTCCAAAAGTCCTGAAACTCCACGGAAGTCAGTTTTGGAATATATTAAAAATATTGGGGGAAGAAAGCACCAGAGGGGGGCCACCCACCATCCATGAGGGTGGGGGGCGCGCCCTACCCCCTGGGCGCGCCCCCTGCCTCGTGGGCCCCCTGGCAGGCCTCCGGTGCCCATATTTTGCTATATGAAGTCTTTCACCCAGGAAAAAATGAAAAGGAAGCTTTCGGGATGAAGCGCCGCCATCTCGAGGCGGAACCTAGGCAGAACCAATCTAGGGCTCTGGCGGAGCTGTTCTGCCGGGGAAACATCCCTCCGGGAGGGGGAAATCATCACCATCGATCCTCTTATTGGAAGGGGGTCAATCTCCATCAACATTTTCACCAGCACCATCTCCTCTCAAACCCTAGTTCATCTCTTGTATCCAATCTTTGCCTGAAAACCTCAGATTGGTACCTGTGGGTTGCTAGTAGTGTTGATTACTCCTTGTAGTTGATGCTAGTTGGTTTATTTGATGGAAGATCATATGTTCAGATCCTTTATGCATAGAGCCTCTGATTATGAACATGAATATGATTTGTGAGTAGTTATGTTTGTTCCTGAGGTCATGGGAGAAGTCTTGCTATAAGTAGTCATGTAAATTTGGTATTCGTTCAATATTTTGATGAGATGTATGTTGTCTTTCCTCTAGTGCTGTTATGTGAACGTCGACTACATGACACTTCACCATTGTTTGGGCCTAGAGGAAGGCATTGGGAAGTAATAAGTAGATGATGGGTTGCTAGAGTGACAGAAGCTTAAACCCTAGTTTATGCGTTGCTTCGTAAGGGGATGATTTGGATCCATATGTTTCATGCTATGGTTAGGTTTACCTTAATACTTTTGTTGTAGTTGCGGATGGTTGCAATAGAGGTTAATCATAAGTGGGATGCTTGTTCAAGTAAGAACAACACCCAAGCACCGGCCACCCACATATCAAATTATCAAAGTACCTAACGCGGATCATATGAATGTGATGAAAACTAGCTTGACGATAATTCCCATGTGTCCTCGGGAGCGCTTTTCCTTATATAAGAGTTTGTCCAGGCTTGTCCTTTGCTACAAAAAGGATTGGGCCACCTTGCTGCACCTTATTTACTTTTATTACTTGTTACCCGTTACAAATTACCTTATCACAAAACTATCTGTTATCGATATTTTCAGTGCTTGCAGAGAATACCTCACTGAAAACCGCTTGTCATTTCCTTCTGCTCCTCATTGGGTTTGACACTCTTACTTATAGAAAGGACTGACAGATCCACTATACTTGTGGGTCATCACTTATCAGGCTGAAACTTTTTCACATAAGCATCGCAACCCAAACTTTAAGAAACGACATCTTAATTAGGTTTCTTGCTAAACCAAAGTTCATACGGTGTCGTCTCAACGGATTTGGACGGTGCCCTATTTAACGTGACTGCAACTGTCTCTAATGCATAACCCCAAAATGATAGTGGTAAATCGGTAAGAGACATCATAGATCGTACCATATCTAATAAAGTACGGTTACGACGTTCGGACACACCATTATGTAGTGGTGTTCCAGGTGGCGTGAGTTGTGAAACTATTCCACATTGTTTTAAATGAAGGCCAAACTCGTAACTCAAATATTCGCCTCCGTGATCAGATCGTAGAAACTTTATTTTCTTGTTACGATGATTCTCCACTTCACTCTGAAATTCTTTGAACTTTTCAAATGTTTCAGACTTGTTTTTCATCAAGTAGATATACCCATATCTGCTCCAATCATCTGTGAAGGTCAGAAAATAACGATACCCGCCGCCAGCCTCAACACTCATCGAGCCGTATACCTCGGTATGTATTATTTCCAATAAGTCAGTGGATCGCTCCATTGTTCTGGAGAACGAGTTTTAGTCATCTTGCCCATGAGGCATGGTTCACAAGTATCAAATGATTCATAATCAAGTGATTCCAAAAATCCATCTGTATGGAGTTTCTTCATGCGCTTTACACCAATATGACCTAAATGGTAGTTCCACAAACATGTTGCACTATCATTATCAACTTTGCATCTTTTGGCATCAATATTATGAATATGTGTATCACTACGATCGAGATTCAATAAACCATTTACATTGGGTGTATGACCATAGAAGGTTTTATTCATGTAAATAGAACAACAATTATTCTCTGACTTAAATGAATAACCGTATCGCAATAAACATGATCCAATCATATTCATGCTCAACGCAAACACTAAATAAAATTTATTTTGGTCCAACACTAATCTCGAAGGTAGAGGGAGTGTGCGATGGTGATCTTATCAACATTGGAATCACTCCCAACACACATCGTCACCTCGCCCTTAACTAGTCTCTGTTCATTTTGCAATTCCTGTTTTGAGTGACTAATCTTAGCAACTGAACCGGTATCAAATACCATAGGGTTACTATGAACACTAGTAAGTCCACATCAATAACATGTATATCAAATATACCTTTTTTCACTTTGCCATCCTTCTTATCCGCCAAGTATTTGGGGTAGTTCCGCTTCCAGTGACCATTCCCTTTGCAGTAGAAGCATTTAGTTTCAGGCTTAGGTCTAGCTTTGGGTTTCTTCACGGGAGTGTCAACTTGCTTGCCATTCTTTCTTGAAGTTCCCTTACTTTTCCTTTGCCCCTTTTTTTGAAACTAGTGGTCTTGTTAACCATAAACAGTTGATGTCCTTTCTTGATTTCTACCTTCGCCGATTTCAGCATCGCGAAGAGCTAGGGAATCGTTTTCGTCATCCCTTGCATATTATATAGTTCATCACGAAGTTCTTGTAGCTTGGTGATAGTGACTAGAGAACTCTGTCAATCACTATCTTATCTAGAATATTAACTCCCACTTGATTCAAGCGATTGTAGTACCCAGACATTCTGAGCACATGCTTACTGACTGAGCTATTCTCCGCCATCTTGTAGGCAAAGTACTTATCAGAGGTCTCACACCTCTCGACACGGGCATGAGTCTAAAATACCAATTTCAGCTCTTGGAACATCTCATATGCTCTGTCGCTTTCAAAACATTTTTTGAAGTCCCGGTTCTAAGCCGTAAAGCACGAGGCACTAAACTATCAAGTAGTCATCACATCGAGCTTGCAAAACGTTTATAACATTTGTATCTGCTCCTGCAATAGGTCCATCACCTAGTGGTGCATCAAGGACATAATTCTTCTATGCAGCAATGAGGATAATCCTCAGATCATGGACCTGGTGCACATCATTGCTACTATCATCTTTCAACTTATTTTTCTCTAGGAACATATCAAAAATAAACGGGGAGCTACATCGCAAGCTATTGATCTACAACATAGATATGCAAATACTATCAGGACTAAGTTCATGATAAATTAAGTTCATTTAATCATATTACTTAAAAACTCCCACTTAGATAGACATCCCTCAAGTCATGTAAATGATATGTGATCCAAATCAACTAAACCATGTACGATCATCACGTGAGATGGAGTAGTCATCAATGGTGAACATCTCTATGTTGATCATATCTACAATATGATTCATGTTCGACCTTTCGGTCTCCAGTGTTCCGAGGCCATGTCTGTACATGCTAGGCTCGTTAAGTTTAACCCAAGTATTCCGCATGTGAAAAATTGTCTTGCACCCGTTGTATGTGAACGTAGAGCCTATCACACCCGATCATCACGTGGTGTCTCAGCATGAAGAACTTTTGCAATGGTGCATACTCAGGGAGAACACTTATACCTTGAAATTTTGTTAAGGGATCATCTTATAATGCTACCGTCGTACTAAGCAAAATAAGATGCATAAAAGATAAACATCACATGCAATCAAAATATGTGACATGATATGGCCATCATCATCTTGTGCCTTTGATCTCCATCTCCAAAGCACCGTCATGATCTCCATCGTCACCGGATTGACACCTTGATCTCCATCGTAGCGTCATGGTCGTCTTGCCAACTATTCCTTCTACAACTATCGCTAACACATAGTGATAAAGTAAAGCAATTACATGGCATTTGCATTTCATACAATAAAGCGACAACCATAAGGCTCCTGCCAGTTTTTTTGACAGAAAGACTGTAAGGGAACCCCCTACAGTATAATTGGTGCAACAAACCCAAATTGCAAGTACCATGCCTTGAACCTGGGTGGGTGGGAAGGCATCAGCCCCTTCCCACCACTAGGCTATGCCTTAGTCTGCAAGGCTTCTGCCAGTTGCCGATAACTTTTACAAAACATGATCATCTCATACAATAACGTATATCACATCATGTCTTGACCATATCACATCACAACATGCCCTGCAAAAACAAGTTAGACGTCCTCTACTTTGTTGTTGCAAATTTTACGTGGCTGCTACGGGCTTCTAGCAAGGACCGTTCTTACCTACGCATCAAAACCATAACAGTGAATTATCAAGTTTGTTGTTTTAACCTTCAACAAGGACCGGCCGCAGTCAAATTCAATTCAACTAAAGTTGGAGAAACAGACACCTGCCAGCCACCCTTATGCAAAACTAGTTGCATGTCTGTCGGTGGAACCGGTCTCATGAACGTGGCCATGTAAGGTTGGTCCGGGCCGCTTCATCCAACAATACCGCCGAATCAAAATAAGACATTGGTGGTAAGCAATATGACGATCACCGCCCACAACTCATTTTGTTCTACTCGTGCATATCATCTACGCATAGACCTGGCTCGGATGCCACTGTTGGGGAACGCTATATTTCAAAAAAATTCCTACGATCACGCAAGATCTATCTAGGAGATGCATATCAACGAGCGGGGAGAGTGTGTCCACGTACCCTCGTAGACCGAAAGCGGAAGCGTTTAGTAACGCGGTTGATGTAGTCGAACGTCTTCACGATCCAACCGATCCAAGTACCGAACGTACGGCACCTCTGTGTTCAGCACACGTTCAGCTTGATGACGTCACTCGAGCTCTACTAGGGACACTCTGTTTTGTCTATGTATTCGCACATGTACTAAGTTTCTGGTTAATACAATTCTAGCATGAATAATAAACATTTATCATGATATAAGGAAATATAAATAACAACTTTATTATTGCCTCTAGGGCATATTTCCTTCAAAAAGTCCAAATGTCCATGCTATAAAGAAAAGAGTGTGAGATGACATGTTAGGCAACATTCCACATCACAAATTCTGTTTTTATCATTTACCTACTCGAGGACGAGCATGAATTAAGCTTGGGGATGCTGATATGTCTCCAACGTATCTATAATTTTTGATTGTTCCATGCTGTTATATTATCATTCTTGGATGTTTTATAACCATTTTATATCATTTTTGGGACTAACCTATTGACACAGTGCCAAGTGCCAGTTGTTGTTTTTTGCATGTTTTTTTACATCGCGGGAAATCAATATCAAACGGAGTCCAAACACCGCGAAACTTTTTGGAGATTTTTTACGGACCAAAACACCTAGGATGGGCCAGAGCAGCACCTGGGGTGCCCAGAGGGGGGCACAACCCACCAGGGCGTGTATGGGGGCCCAGGCGTGCCCAGGTGAGTTGTGCCCACCTCGGTGGCCTCCCGCATCCCCTCTTTACCTATAAATTCCCAAATATTCTGAAAACCCTCGGCGTTAACCTAGATCAGAAGTTCCGCCACTTCAAGGCTCTATATCCACCGAAAACCAATCTAGACCCCGTTCCGGCACCCTGCCAGAGGGGGGAATCATCTCTGGTGGCCATCTTCATCATCTCGGCGGCCACCATGATGAGGAGGGAGTAGTCCACCCTCGGGGCTGAGGGCTTGTACCAGTAGCTATGTGTTTAATCTCTCTCTCTCTCTCTCTCTCTCTCCCTCTCTCGTGTTCTTGAGATGTCACGATCTTGATGTATCGCGGGCTTTGTTAATATAGTCGGATCATATGGTGTTTCCCCCTCTCTATCTTGTTGTGATGAATTGAGTTTTTTCCTTTGAGATTTCGTTGTTATTGGATTGAATACTTTTATGGATTTGAGAACACTTGATATATGTCTTGCAATTGAATACTCGTGGTGACAATGGGGTATCGTATTGATTCACTTGATATATGTTTTGGCACTCAACTCGCGGATTCCCGAGGTGACATTGGGGTAATCTATGCATAGGGGTTGATGCACGTTCTTGTCTTTGTTTCTCCGGTAGAAATCTTGGGGCACTCTTTGAAGTTCTTTGTGTTGGATTGAATATTATGAATCTGAATTTGCTTTTGTGTTATTTTAGTACAAACTCTTGGTTAGATCAATCAGAAAGAATATCTTTGTGTTATTTTAGTACAAACTCTAGGATAGATTGATCGGAAAGAATAGCTTTGAGGTGGTTTTGTACCCTACAAACAATTCCGTCTTATATTCTTCGCTAGATAGGAACGTTGGAGTGATTCTTTGTTGCACGTTGAGGGACGGTTATATGATCCAATTATATTAGCATTGTTGAGAGATTGCACTAGCGAAAGTACGGACCCTAGGCCTCATTTTCAAGCATTGCAATACCGTTTTTGTGCCCATTTACTATTTGCTACCTTGCTGTTTTTATTTATTTAGATTATAAAAATATATTTCTACCATCCATATTGCTCTTTTATCACCATCTCTTCGCCGAACTAGTGCACCTATACAATTTTCCATTGTATTGGGTGTGTTGAGGACACAAGAGATTTCTTGTATTTGGTTGCAGGGTCGTTTGAAAGAGACCATCTTCATCCTACACCTCTCACGGATTGATAAACCTTAGGTCATCCACTTGAGGGAAAATTGCTACTATTCTACAAAACTCTGCGCTTGGAGGCCCAACACGTGTCTACAAGAATAAAGTTGCATATTAGACATTAGTACCCTACAACAATTTCAACTTATGTTCTCCGCTAGATAAGAACTTTGGAGTGACTCTTTGTCGCACGTTGAGGGATTGTTATATGATTCAATTATGTTAGCACTATTGAGAGATTGCACTAGTGAAAGTATGAAACCTAGGCCTTGTTTCTAAGCATTGCAATACCATTTATGCTCACTTTTATTACTTGCTACCTTGCTGTTTTTATATTTTCAGATTACAAAAACTTATATCTACTATCCATAGCACACTTGTATCACCATCTCTTCGCCGCACTAGTGCACCTATAATATTTGCCATTGTATTGGGTGTGTTGGGGACACAAGAGATTTCTTGTATTTGATTGCATGGTCGTTTGAGAGAGACTATCTTCATCGCACGCCTCCCATAGATTGATAAACCTTAGGTCATCCACTTGAGGGAAAATTGCTACTCTCCTACAAACTCTGCGCTTGGAAGCCCAACACAAGTCTACAAGAATAAGTTGTGTAGTAGACATCACTCCTCCATTTGTACTTACCCTGACCATTGACGGCTACAACACCAATCGTCACCCTCCTTATCTGGGGTGACTACCAATGATGTCAGATACAATGTGTCCTTTTTATATTCGTGCAAAGTCTCCTTATAGAGTTTTCATGTTTTTTCCTTGGTCTCCTTGTAGCTATAGGCAGGGCATGGTTGCATGGCATTGCATGTGCTCCGGATCTTATTTGTGCTGGGGATATTCTTGGTGTCCTCCTTCACTAGTGTGAGTGCAACTTGTAGTGTTGATCTCCGTGAGCTTCCATTGAGATTTGCTACTCGTGAGCTGCGTTGGGATTTTCCCCGAAGAGGAAGGTTGAAGCAATATAGTAGTGATAGGTATTTCCCCCAGCTGGGAACCAAGGTTTGTTGAACTAGAAGGAGCACAAACCAAATCCTAGTGAACAACACATGCACACGCAAAAGCAAATACTTGCACCCAACGCGGGCAAGAGGCTTGTCAATCCCCTTGAACTCATTACTTGGAAGGATCAAATCTTGTATATGTAGATAAATAAATTGCAAAACAAAATAAAAGTAAATAAATTACAGGAAGGTATTTTTGGTTTTTATAATATGATTAAAGTAGACCCGGGGGCCATAGTTTTCACTAGAGGCCTCTCGGTCGAAACAATAGCATATGGTGGGGGAAACAAATTACTATTAAGCAGTTGATAGAAAAGCGCATAGTTATGACATATTCATGGCAATGATCATGTATATAAGCATCCTGTCCGTGACAAGTAGACTAACTCCTGCCTGCATCTACTATTATTAGCCCACCAATCGACCGCTATCAGCATGCATCTATGGTATTAAGTTCATGACAAACAGAGTTACGCCTTAAGCAAGATGACGTGATGTAGATGAAGTAAACTCAAGCAATATGATTAAACCCCAACATTTTACCCTTGATAGCAACACTACAAAAAATACACATCCGTGACATTATGGCCCGAACAAAAACTTTTTCTGTCATGGTTATGACAGTTCTAACGATAATTGTGCAAAAACATGTATCATCATAGATGTGGTGGGATCCTACTTCTATGACAAAAAATCATGACAAAAAATGGGCTTTTCGTCCTTGGCCGGCTGGAGACGCACATGCATGACATTCTTTGGGCCGTCCGTGACATAAAAAATCATGGTAGAAGTGAGGACGAGGAAATTTCGGGGAGTTCCCGGTTATGGTGGGTGGTCAGGGCCGAGCGATGCAATGTGGTTCGCATGTTTCTATCTCATACGCGCGTGTGTGCGAGGCATTCGCTAACTTAACCCGAGCGAGACATTGGCTTACTGAACCTGAGCGATCACACTAGCTACGTACTGAAGTCGATCGATCCCTTCGCTGCTAACTGAACCCGAACGATTCCTTCGTTGCTAACTGAACCGGCTCCTTCGCTGCTAACTGAACCCGATCGATCGCTGCTACTACTTACTGAAGTCGATCGAACCCCCGTGCAAGATGTAGCTAGCCGATTGGGTTGGCTCTGGATGAACAGTGCCCCTTGCTGCCCTGCGCGTGATACATAGAAAGAGTCGAGACGTGGTGAGTCTAGCCGGTTGGTGGTTGTGGATGAACTATTTCCGGTGGGGGTTGGATGAACATGACCCCGCTCGTGTGTAGGTGGTTGCCGCTGGATGAACAGGGCCCTGGCCGTGTGTAGGTGGTTGCCGCTGGATGAACAGGGCCCCAAGGAAGCCGCCACAACCCCAGCCGGTTGGGGCTGGATGAATAGGACCCCGTGGAGGCTCTATGAATAGTAGCCAGTGGAGGCTAGAGGAAGTTGACGGTAGATGAACAATAGCCCGTGGAGGCTGGGGCGAGGCAGTAGATGGTGGATGAACAGTAGCCCGTGGAGTCCCGTTTTGCGGTACACCACACCCCTCCCGATGAATAGGACCCCATTTCGACCGTAGGCAGTTGGCCAGAAGTCCGTTCCTCCGTTTTGCCGTACATCGGACCCCTCCCAATGAACAAGACCCCGTTTCGACCGTAGGTAGTTGGTCAGAAGTCCGTTCCTTCGTTTTGCGATACACCACACCCCTCCTGATGAACAGGACCCCATTTCCATTGTAGGTAGTTGAACAGAAGTCCGTTTTCTCCGTTTTGTGGTACACCAGACCCCGTTTCAGCTATTCCGTCCAAGCTGGTTGGCTCCCGATGAACAGGACGTGTTCCAACCTAGTCGGTTGCCTCCCGATGAACACGATGTTGTTTCTCCGTTCTGACCCAGCCGGTTGCCTGTCGATGAACATGATGTCGTCGTTGTACACGTTCGAGACCACGCTGATACGTACGTACGTGGCCATCTTTTTTGCAGCATGGTTGTATGTATATGTACACGATTTAGACGGGACTGCCCGAACTGCTACCGCTCCTTACTCAGCCACGATCATCGTGGCAGACAGACCGATCGACCAGTATGTACGTACACATTTTTGACCAGACAGACAATGCTACGTACGCTTCGACCGGGTGGGTCCTAGATGTCAGGGAGGATAAGGACACACTTCCTTGCGTGCGAAGATATAGCTGGTGGGTCCCAACTGTCAGGGGAAGGAATCATTTTTTTCACGTAATAAGGAGGCACCTCCTTGCGTGCGAAGATGCAGCTGGTGGGTCCAGCTGTCGGGCTCACCATGTACAGTCCTCTTGCTGATGGCTGACGTTCATTGACCATGCCACGTCGAGAGCACCAACACAGTGGACTACGGCGAGGCCTGGGAAGGGAATGACCCAGAGCTGGGGTAGACTCGGTAGTGGCTGCCCACACGGAGGGGAGTACGACGGTTGACTAGTTCGGCTGCGGTGTGAGGCTACTGTCGCCAGAAAATAACAGGGGTGTGGGTGAGTAAAGGGAAGGCCTGGCCAGCGGTAGTAGGGTGGGTGGTGAGGCCTGCGCGACACATAGCCGGCCATGGGAGGCGGGAGCAGGCGGTACGGCCGGCGCTGGTTTGGGCGGCTAGAGCAAGAAGATCAGTGGTTGAAGAAGCAGCATGGTCATTGGATTAACATCCAACGGTCAACGTTGCTAGAATCATTTGTTGGCTAAGTTGAAAAATCCCTACGTACGCGTCAACTTAGTAGACCCACAAGTCAGCCACCAAATCTGGTGGGTCCGAGCTAGCAGCCGGAGGAATCATTTTTCTTGCACGTAATAAGGAGGCACTTCCTTGCGTGCGAAGATGTAGCTGGTGGATCCCAGCTATCAAGAGGAGCAATCATTTTTGTTTGCATAAGAAGGAGGCACTTGCGTGCGGCCATGGACCATATGGGTCCCTACTGTCAGCCTCTCCACTTACATCCCTCTTCTGATGGCTGTCGTTTGTTGACCATGTTGACCACGCTGCTCTTAGAGCATCAATGCGGTCGATGATGGTGATGCCCAGGAAGGGAACGACCAGGAGCCAGTGAAGCCACAATAGTGGATGCCCATGATGAGGGGAGTACGAGGGCTTACTGGTTCGGCTGCGGGGTGAGGTTGTCGTCGCCGGAAAATAATACGAGGTGCGGGCGGGTAGATGGATGATCTGGCCAGTGGTGGGAGTAGGGTGGGACGGTGAGGCCTGCGCGGCAGCACAACCATCCACGGGAGGAGGGAGCACGCAGTCCCGTTGGTGCTGGTTTGGTCGGTTGGAGCAGGAAGATCAGAGATCGAAGAAGCACAACGGCCGTTGGATGGACATCCAATAGTCATTGCTCTCGTGTGTTGACTAAGTTGACACAGCCTTGCGTACACGCCAGCCTACCTTTTTAGGAAATCATACGCGTCAACTTTGTAGGCCCACAAGTCAGCCGCAAATCTATGGAAAACAACATACAACCCATCTGCCATTATTTCTAATAATTTACAACACATTTGCTAATTCTTACAGGTTTTTTTGGCCACGTGTCGACGTATCATGGGCGTGTCCCGTCCATTCGCTGGATGACATCTTTTCCAACGCGGAGCTGACATGTGGTTCCTTTGGCGAATGAGAATTTTACATGTGGAAAATCGCCATTGTTCGTTGCTGTTAACGGGTTATCGGATCCAAAATCAGGCCTGATAGCTTAACGGCGACCTGTTACAGTGGATGCCATGTGTCGGTTACCCTTAACAAAAACACTTCCATGACGCGCCATTTATCGTCATGGAACTGGACACTTCCGTGATGATAATTTGAGTATTGTCATGGAACACTTCTACGATAGCACAGGTATGACTATCTTGATTCTGTCATAAAATCATCATGGATGTGAAGGAAATATGCCCTAGAGGCAATAATAAAGTTATTATTTGTTTCCTTATATCATGATAAAATGTTTATTATTCATGCTAGAATTGTATTAATCGGAAACATAATACATGTGTGAATACATAGACAAACAGTATGTCACTAGTATGCCTCTACTTGACTAGCTCGTTGATCAAAGATGGTTAAGTTTCCTAGCCATAGACATGGGTTGTCATTTGATTAACGGGATCACATCATTAGGAGAATGATGTGATTGACTTGACCCATTCCATTAGCTTAGCACCCGATCATTTAGTATGTTGCTATTGCTTTATTCATGACTTATACATGTTCCTATGACTATGAGATTATGCAACTCCCGTTTACCGGAGGAACACTTTGTGTGCTACCAAACGTCACAACATAACTGGGTGACTATAAAGGTGCTCTACAGGTGTCTCCGAAGGTACTTGTTGGGTTGGCGTATTTCGAGATTAGGATTTGTCACTCCGATTGTCAGAGAGGTATCTCTGGGCCCTCTCGGTAATGCACATCACTTAAGCCCTGCATGTATTGCAACTAATGAGTTAGTTGCAGAATGATGTATTACGGAACAAGTAAAAAGACTTGTCGGTAACGAGATTGAACTAGGTATTGAGATACCGACGATCGAATCTCGGGCAAGTAACATACCGATGACAAAGGGAACAACGTATGTTGTTATGCGGTCTGAGCGATAAAGATCTTCGTAGAATATGTAGGAGCCAATATGAGCATCCAGGATCCGCTATTGGTTACTGACCGGAGACGTGTCTCGGTCATGTCTACATAGTTCTCGAACCCGTAGGGTCCGTGTCAGTGTCAAAACCGGCGGATCTCGGGTAGGGGGTCCCGAACTGTGCGTCTAGGCGGATGGTAACAGGAGACAAGGGACACGAAGTTTTACCCAGGTTCAGGCCCTCTCGATTGAGGTAAAACCCTACGTCCTGCTTGATTAATATTGATGATATGGGTAGTACAAGAGTAGATCTACCACGAGATCAAGGAGGCTAAACCCTAGAAGCTAGCCTATGGTATGATTGTTGTCTGTTGGAGTTGTTGTCCTACGGACTAAAACCCTCCAGTTTATATAGACACGGATAGGGTTAGGGTTATACAAAGTCGGTTACAATGGTAGGAGATATAAATATCCGCATCGCCAAGCTTGCCTTCCACGCCAAGGAAAGTCCCATCCGGACACAGGACGAAGTCTTCAATCTTGTATCTTCATAGTCCAGGAGTCCGGCTGAAGGTATAGTCCGGCCATCCGGACACCCCCTAATCCAGGACTCCCTCGGTAGCCCCTGAACCAGGCTTCAATGACGACGAGTCCGGCGCGCAGATTGTCTTCGACATTGCAAGGCGGGTTTCCTCCTCCAAGTTCTTCATAAAAGATCGTAAACACCAAGAATAGTGTCCGGCTCTGCAAAACAAGTTTCCACATATTGCCATAGAGAGAATTAACACAAATCTAATCTGCTGATGTATTTCGTAGCATGACATCACACCGCGGCCAAGCCTTTATTCGAATCGTTTTCACTTCTCCACCTCAGCGCGTTTTGCGAGGCGGTTTCCTTGGCCCGTCTTGTCAAAGCAGAGATCGTGTCCCCTTTATTTACAGGATTCTCATCAATACAGATGTGGGTAACCCAATCGTGCCCGCTTAGCAGGTTTTTTCGATTAAAAGCGAGTCCCAAATGGTCACGGGGAGGGCTCTTGGTATTCAACCTCTTATAAACAGACCAAGGCCTTACTCCTTTTTTCCAATCTCAAACGAGTTCGCCCGTCGCCTCGAGTTCCAACACCCTAGGCCCCAGATTCCAGTCGCTTCGGACCTTCGACAATGTCCGGTTCCGACCCTCCAGGCCGGTGGATGCCCTCCTCCGTCACGGAGGAGGACGTGCTAAAGTTGAGAGAGGCTAAGTTCTTGACCGGCGAAATTTCGCATAGGTTGCCTGCTCAAGGGCAGGCGTTTCCCAGTCCCCAGCCTGGTGAGAGCATGGTGTTCATATCTCACTTCCTTCGGGGGTTAGGCTTCCCAATGGATCCCTTTGTGAGGGGGCTGTTATTCTATTATGAGCTGGAATTTCACGACTTAGCTCCGGAGTCCATCCTCCATATTTCCTCATTCATCGTCGTGTGTGAAGCGTTCCTCCGTGTTACCCCTCACTTCGGATTATGGCTCAAAACCTTTAAAGTGGAGCCGAAGATGATCGAGGGACGGCACGCAGAGTGCGGAGGTGTTTTTATAAGTAAGAATGCTGATGCTCCATGGCCCGAGGGCTCTTTTCAAGAGGAGCTCGGCTTGTGGCAACGGGAGTGGTTCTATATCACCGCTCCCAGGGGCACCAAATGGGTGGCGCCGCCTGTCTTTCGCTCGGGTCCCCCACAACAGCTAGGGTCATGGGTCAATAAAGGCCTAGATTGGGGGCCATCTCAAGACGTGCCTTTGTTGCAGGGCCGTATCAGGGATCTCTTGGAAAGAGACCTCAGCCTGGTCAAAGTGACGCAAGTCATGCTGATCCGCCGAACCCTGCCCAGCAAACGTCGCTCCCTTCGTTTGTGGGAGTTTAATCCGGAGGGACCACGAGCTCTCCAACATTTTATGGGCGCAACGCCCGTGGAGATGTATAAATTGTTCTTCAGATCACAAGCAATGTGTCCGTATTTGACCGAGGACACAGGTCTAAGCTGCAATCGCCCGGATACTCAAGTAAGTAACCTTGCGCCCGGACTCGCTATCCATATAATTGTCATAAATTCGCCCCTAAAAGAGTTGTCCTTTTTAAACAGGAGTGGATAGCGAAAGCAAAGCTGATCAGGTGTCCGGCTCCCCTTCCTGAGACCAGGCCGGATCCCATGCTAGTCAGGATGTTGAAGATTGTGCCTCTGGAGGGAAGTGAGGGAGAGGACAAGGAAACTATGGCCTCCTCAAAGGAGGCTGTTCCGAAGGGAGGAACCGACAATTCCTCTCCTAAGGGGAAGAAGAGGGCCGCCTCTGACGACCCGGAGACCATGGACTCAAAGCGGGGGGAGGGGGGAGTCCTCGTCAGAGGGTCCGATGCTGGGGGGTTCCTCGGCCGAACTATGCGCTCAAAGGGATCAGCCCTCCAGCGAGCCGTAAGTAGAGAAGATTGTATTTTTTGAGAGAAGGATCCTTGCTTTAAACCTGAGAAGATTAACCGAAATTTTACCTTGTAGTTCGGACCTTAGCCCTTCTCAGCAGAGCTCGTCTTCGGGGGATCTTCTTATGGAGATGATGGAGAGCGGAACGCCTCCCCCTGCCGTACCACCTAGCGAGGCGGGCGAACCTGAGGTGTCGTCGCGGAGGGTTTCTCCGAATCCGGCAGGGGCGGAAGGTAGCCATATGCCCCCCCAAGGTTCTCCGCGTCTGGCCTTAGATGGAGGCCATAGGACGAGTCCGGCACCATCCGGTGCACTGTCGGAGGAGCTGATGAATCTGCTGGGGCGAGCTTCTATGTCAGAGGAGCACCGTGCATTGATGGGCACGGTGATTGGAAGGATTTCGTCCGCGGAAGGCGGATTGCATGAGGCCATCAGAAGTTTGCTGACGGGTTTTGAGGTACCTTAGATAATGTACACTTTTGTCAGTTGCGCATAAATAAGATGCGCCCTGTGTAGATAGTAGCCCCTGAGACTCTGTGCGTTGTCAGAAGTGACAGCGTGCAGAGGATCGTAATCCCAGGTCTAAAACGTCGCCTTCAAATGTAGGTGGCGAGGTGTCCGGAATCGAGCCGAACTGATGTGGCCACATGCCGAGATGCCAGCCTCCTCCTTGGTTATAGAACCAGGGGATATGTATCAACAAGAGACAGTAAAAAAGGTTTACGCAGGGTCTTAATCTGAAAAGAATCCTTGGAACGGGTCCCTACTACACGTCTGCGCCTGTGTCTCCGTTGTGCCATATCCTGGACGGGCGCAACACGATGTTCATCTGTAAAAGAGAGGAGCTAAGTTGAAAAAAGGGCGTGCCGAACAAAACTTATATTAAATAAACAAAGTATAAAGTAAAGTATGTAAAACTGAGCTTTATTGTCTCTTATATGCGTGGAGCCCCTAGGGTAGGGGTATATGGCCACTAAGCCATTAGCAAAGATACTTTTATGCCGGGCTCGTCTATCCGTGTCCGTGGTCTTAATGACCTGTTCGGATGTTCTGGCTGGTGAAGCCATTGTATTGTGGGGCTGTTAAAGCAGCCGCACAATCCTCCGCTCGGGGGAGGCGCGCTCAATACTTCCCCTTTAAGGAGATGATGCCTCGTGGACCGGGCATCTTAAGCGTGAGAGATGCATAATGCGGTATTGCGTTAAAGCGGGCGAAAGCTTCGCGTCCCAGTAGTGCTTGATAGCGACTTGAGAATGGGACGATGTGGAAAGTCAGCTTTTCGCGGCGGAAGTTATCGGTAGAGCCGAATATAACTTCGAGCCGGAGAAAACCAATGCAATGGGTGTCCGAACTAGGCGTTACCCCTTGAAAGGAGGTTTTGCTGTGGCGAATTCTTGTTGGGTCTATCCCCATGTGACGGACTGTGTCCTGATATATCAGGTTTAGTCCACTGCCGCCGTCCATAAGGACATTTGAAAACTGGAGTCCGCCAATTATTGGGTCGAGTACCAAGGCAGTCCAGCCTATGTTCCTGATACTTCTAGAATAATCCAGATGATCAAAGATGATTGGTTTTGACAACCAGTGGCGGGACCCCTTTGGGATAGGCCGTGTGGCGCGTACCTTTATGGGCGCCGCACGTTTTGTTATGTGAAGTAAGTTTACTGTTTTTACTTCTTGTGGGAAATTCTTTTGTTTCCTGGTGCTCTGCTTTTGGGGTTCGTCTTCGTCCTCGCTTGGTGTGTCGAGCCCCTTGTGTTCGGCGTTGAGTTTGCCGGATTGTTTGAAAACCCAACAATCTCTGTGGGTATGGTTAGCAGGCTTTCCGGGAGTACTGTGTATTTGACATATCATGTCCAGGATTTTTTTTAGGTTGGATAAATCATCTCTGTTATCCTGGAGGGGCGGCTTTTTCTGATTCTGCCATGAGCTTTTGAATCCGGTGTTGACTGCCGTGCTCTTCGGATTGTTTTCCTTAGTCCAGCGACGATCCTTGTTGCGTCGCGGTTTTCCATTTCCATCCCTAGTTTCGGATGTACTTGGGTCGCTGGTGCTACATCTTGCCAACCAGCTGTCCTCTCCTGCGCAAAAGCGGGTCATGAGGCTTGTTAATGCGGCCATTGTTCTTGGCTTTTCTTGGCCGAGGTGTCTGGCGAGCCACTCGTCTCGGACATTGTGCTTGAAAGCTGCTAGGGCTTCAGCGTCCGGACAGTCGACTATCTGATTCTTCTTAGTAAGAAATCTATTCCAGAACTGCCGAGCTGACTCTCCGGGCTGTTGTGTGATGTGACTGAGATCGTCTGCATCCGGAGGGCGGACATA
The DNA here is from genome assembly GCA_032464435.1 of Aegilops umbellulata. Lineage (NCBI taxonomy): Eukaryota > Viridiplantae > Streptophyta > Magnoliopsida > Poales > Poaceae > Aegilops > Aegilops umbellulata. The sequence goes on along the minus strand of CP136055.1, from coordinate 416,122,768 downwards.
GGTCCCTTGAAAATTTGCTTGGAAAGCGTCCTCGAGCCCCTCCCAACTTCCAATTGTGTTTTCAGGAAGGCTTTTAAGCCAATGCCGGGCTGGTCCTTTAAGCTTGAGGGGTAAATATTTGATGGCATGGAGGTCATCTCCTCTAGCCATATGTATGTGGAGGATGTAATCCTCAATCCAGACTCCAGGGTCCGTTGTTCCATCATATGCCTCTATGTTTACGGGTTTGAATCCCGCTGGAAATTCATAATCCAGGACCTCATCGGTGAAACATAGGGGATGTGCGGCGCCCCTGTATTTGGGTGTGCCGGATTCTGATAATGGATTTATTGCATTGCTTACGAGAGCTTGCTTTCTTGACCCATAAATGGACCTGGCTGGGCCATCTTTTTGATGCGAATCCGTAAGTGGGTCGCGTGCCGGCTTAAGTGCGGCGCCGCTTGCCGCTTTATGCTGGCCATGGGGTCGTCTATCCGACCGTGTGGCTTTCTTACTTTTTGAGTGCGAGGGCTCTAAGGCCTCTTCGTCGAATTCAGGCAGTAGCTTTCGCTTTGGATAGCTTTTAGTGCGGCGGCTGTCGCCGTATTTGTCTGTGGTATTGATTACTTTACTCCATCTGATCCTGAGTGTGTCTTCCGCAGTTTTTAGCTTCCGCTTCTGCTTTTTCAGGCTCTGTGTAGTTGCAACGAGCCGCTTGTGGAGGTTCTTCTGCTCCGTGGGCTTATCCGGTGTAAGGTCGTCCGGAATGCCGTTTTCGCCGGGGATGGGTTGTTCGGTTTCTTTATCCGAGCTGCCCTGTTCGGACGGTTGCTCTAAGGCACGCTCGTCGTCTGCCGGCTCATCCTGCTCTATGGCTAGGTCTGTGTTGAGGCGGGGCTTGGAGCGGCGTTTACGCCGCCGCTTTGTTTGCTTTTCGAGAGATCGATCCCTCATTGCATCCCTGTGTTCCTCGTTGTCGCTTCCTTTAGGGGTGTCCACCATGTACACATCATGAGATGAGGTGGCTATCCAATGCTCTGAAGGCGTTGGTTCATATGCGTCTCCTGCATCGCCGTCCATGCCGTCGATGTCTTCGGAGTCGAAGTTGAGCACGTCATATAAATTACCAACGGTAGCTACCAAATGGGTGGTGGGTGGGTTTTGAATTTATTCATCGTCCGTATCCCAACCTTGCTGACCGTAATTCGGCCAGGGCTCTCCCGATAAAGAAAGAGACTTTAGTGACTTCAGGATGTCGCCGAAGGGCGAGTGCTGAAAGATGTCCGCGGCGGTCAACTCCATAATAGGCGCCCAATCGGATTCAATCGGCAGGGGCGCGGGGGGCTCGGAGTCCGGAGAGGAATCCGGCTCCTCGGGGTCACGGGCCATGCAGAGTGCAGGGCTGGTGTAAGGCTCGATCGCCTTTGAGATCGCAGCCCCTGAGGTGGCGTCCAACCGCTCATCCTTGATCGGTGCAGCAGGCTCTGAATTAAGGGTCGGAGCCGACGCGCGTGCGGCCTCCAGGACACTGTTCGGCGGCAGAGCTAGATCATGCCCATCGAGACAGTGCGGCGCGCTTGGCTGTGCCTCGAATCCGTCGAAGATCAAGTCCCCGCGGATGTCAGCCGTGTAGTTCAAACTTCCAAACCTGACCTGATAGCCAGGGGTGTAGCTTTCGATCTGCTCCAGATGGCCAAGCGAATTAGCCCGCAGTGCGAAGCCGCCGAAGACGAAGATTTGTCCGGGGAGAAAAGTCTCACCCTGGACTGCATCGTTGTTGATGATCAAAGGAGCCATCGGGCCTAAAAGTGACGACACAGAGGAACTCTCAATGATAGTACCAATGTCGGTGTCAAAACCGACGGATCTCGGGTAGGGGGTCCCGAACTGTGCGTCTAGGCAGATGGTAACAGGAGACAAGGGACACGAAGTTTTACCCAGGTTCGGGCCTTCTCAATGGAGGTAAAACCCTACGTCCTGCTTGATTAATATTGATGATATGGGTAGTACAAGAGTAGATCTACCATGAGATCAAGGAGGCTAAACCCTAGAAGCTAGCCTATGGTATGATTGTTGTCTGTTGGAGTTGTTGTCCTACGGACTAAAACCCTCCGGTTTATATAGACACCAGATAGGGTTAGGGTTACACAAAGTCGGTTACAATGGTAGGAGATCTAAATATCCGCATCGCCAAGCTTGCCTTCCACGCCAAGGAAAGTCCCATCCGGACACGGGACGAAGTCTTCAATCTTGTATCTTCATAGTCCAGGAGTCCGGCTGAAGGTATAGTCCGGCTATCCGGACACCCCGTAATCCAGGACTCCCTCAGTCCGCACGCTTAACGTTTCGATGACAGTTATATTATGAGTTTATATGTTTTGATGTATCGAAGGAGTTCGAAGTCCCAGATGAGATCGGGGACATGACGAGGAGTCTCGAAATGGTCGAGACGTAAAGATCGATATATTGGACGACTATATTCGGACATCATAAAGGTTCCGAATGATTCGGGTATTTTTGGAAGTACCGGGGAGTTACAGGAATTCTTATTGGGCCTTAATGGGCCATACGGAAAATGAGAGAAAGGCCTCAAAGGGTGGCCGCACCCCTCCCCATGGGCTGGTCCGAATTGGACTAGGGAGGGGGAGCCCCCTTCCTTCCTTCTCCTTTTCCCTTCCCTTTCCTTCCCTCCTACTCCTACTACTTGGAAGGGCTCCTAGTTCTACTAGGAAAGGGGGAATCCTACTCCCGGTGGGAGTAGGACTCCCCTAGGGCGCGCCATAGAGAGGGCCGACCCTCCCCCTCCTCCACTCCTTTATATACGGGGGCAGGGGCACCCCATAGACACAACAATTGATCATTGATCTCTTAGCCGTGTGTGGTGCCCCCGTCCACCATAATCCTGGATAATATTGTAGCGGTGCTTGGGCGAAGCCCTGCGACGATAGAACAGCAAGATCGTCACCACGCCGTCATGCTGACGAAACTCTTCCCCGACATTCTGCTGGATCGGAGTCCGGGGATCGTCATCGAGTTGAACGTGTGCTAGAACTCGGAGGTGTCGTAGTTTCGGTGCTTGATCGGTCGGGCCGTGAAGACGTAAGACTACATCAACCGCATTGTTATAATGCTTCCGCTTTCGGTCTACGAGGGTACGTGGACAACACTCTCCCCTCTCGTTGCTATGCATCACCATGATCTTGCGTGTGCGTAGGATTTTTTTTGAGATTACTACGTTCCCCAACAGTGGCATCTGAGCCTGGTTTTATGCGTTGATGTAAGATGCACGAGTAGAACACAAGTGAGTTGTGGGCGATATAAGTCATACTGCTTACCAGCATGTCATACTTTGGTTCAGTGGTATTGTTGGATGAAGCGGCCCGGACCGACATTACGCGTACGCTTACGCGAGACTGGCTCTACCGACGTGCTTTGCACACAGGTGGCTGGCGGGTGTCAGTTTCTCCAACTTTAGTTGAACCGAGTGTGGCTATGCCCGATCCTTGCGAAGGTTAAAACATCACCAACTTGACAAACTATCGTTGTGGTTTTGATGCGTAGGTAAGAACGGTTCTTGCTCGGCCCGTAGCAGCCACGTAAAACTTGCAACAACAAAGTAGAGGACGTCTAACTTGTTTTTGCAGGGCATGTGGTGATGTGATATGGTCAAGACGTGATGAGATATAAGTTGTTGTATGAGATGATCATGTTTTGTTGAAATTATCGGAAACTGGCAAAAGCCTTATGGTTGTCTCTCTATTGCATAAGATGCAAGTGCCAAATAATTGCTTTACTTTATCGCTCTGCGATAGCAATAGTTGCAAGAGCAATAGTTGGCGAGACGACCATGTGACGACACATTGATATAGATCAAGATGATGGAGATCACGGTGTCATGCTGGTCACGATAGAGATCATGACGGTACTTTGGATATGGAGATCAAAGGCGCAAGATGATCATGGCCATATCATGTCACATATTTTGATTGCATGTGATGTTTATCTTTTATACATCTTATTTTGCTTAGTTTGATGGTAGCATTATAAGATGATCTCTCACTAAATTATCTAGGTATAAGTGTTCTCCCTGAGTATGCACCGTTGCAAAAGCTCTTCGTGCTGAGACACCACGTGATGATCGAGTGTGACAGGCTCTACGTTCAAATACAACGGGTGCAAAACAGTTGCACACGTGGAATACTTAGGTTAAACTTGACGAGCCTAGCATATAACAGATATGGCCTCGGAACACTGCGACTGAAAGGTCGAGCGTGAATCATATAGTAGATATGATCAACATAGTGATGTTCACCATTGAAACTACTCCATCTCACGTGATGATCGGACATGGTTTAGTTGATATGGATCACGTGATCACTTAGAAGATTAGAGGGTTGTCTATCTAAGTGGGAGTTCCTAAGTAATATGATTAATTGAACTTTAATTTATCATGAACTTAGTCCTGGTAGTATTAGCATATCTATGTTGTAGATCAATAGCTCGCGTTGTTGCTTCCCTATGTTATATATATGTTCCTAGAGAAAACTAAGTTGAAAATGTTAGTAGCAATGATGCGGATTGGATCCGTGATCTGAGGTTTATCCTCATTGCTGCACAGAAGAATTATGTCCTTGATGCACCGCTAGGTGACAGACCTATTGCAGGAGCAGATGCAGACGTTATGAACGTTTGGCTAGCTCAATATGATGACTACTTGATAGTTAAGTGCATCATGCTTAACAGCTTAGAATCGGGACTTCAAAGACGTTTTGAACGTCATGGACCATATGAGATGTTCTAGGAGTTGAAATTAATATTTCAAGCAAATACCCGAGTTGAGAGATATGAAGTCTCCAATAAGTTCTATAGCTAAAAGATGGAGGAGAATAGCTCAAGCAGTAAGCATGTGCTCAGATTGTCTGGGTACTACAATCGCTTGAATCAAGTGGGAGTTAATCTTCTAGATAAGATAGTGATTGACAGAATTCTCTAGTCACCATCACCAAGTTAGTAGAACTTTGTGATGAACTATAATATGCAAGGGATAACGGAAACAATTCCCAAGCTCTTTGTGATGCTGAAATCGACGAAGGTAAAAATCAAGAAAAACATCAAGTGTTGATGGTTAAAAAGACCACTAGTTTCAAGAAAAGGGCAAAGGGAAGAAGGGGAACTTCAAAAAGAATGGCAAGCAAGTTGCTGCTCAAGTGAAGAAGCCCAAGTCTGGTCCTAAGCCTGAGACTAAGCGCTTCTACTGCAAAGGGACTGGTCACTGGAAGCGGAACTACCCCAAGGATTTGGCGGATAAGAAGGATGGCAAAAGTGAACAAAGGTATATTGGATATAAATGTTATTGATGTGCACTTTACTAGTGTTTATAGCAACCCCTCAGCATTTGATACTGGTTCAGTTGCTAAGAGTAGTAACTCGAAACGGGAGTTGCAGAATAAACAGAATTTAGTAAAGGGCGAGGTGACGATGTGTGTTGGAAGTAGTTCCAAGATTGATATGATCATCATCGCACACTCCCTGTACTTTCGGGATTAGTTTTGAAACTAAATAAGTGTTATTTGGTGTTTGCGTTGAGTATGAATATGATTTGATCATGTTTGTTGCAATACGGTTATTCATTTAAATTCAAGAGTAATTGTTGTTCTACTTACATGAATAAAACCTTCTATGGCCATACACCCAATAAAATGGATTGTTGGATCTCGATCGTAGTGATACAAAAATTCATAATACTGAAGCCAAAATATGCAAAGTTAATAATGATAGTGCAACTTATTTGTGGCACTGCCGTTTAGGTCATATTGGTGTAAAGCGCATGAAGAAACTCCATGCTGATGGGATTTTGAAATCACTTGATTATGAATCACTTGATGCTTGCAAACCATGCCCTATGGGCAAGATGACTAAGACTCCGTTCTCCAGAACAATGGAGAGAGCAACCGACTTATTGGAAATAATACATACTGATGTATGCGATCCGATGAGTGTTGAAGCTCGCGGCGGGTATCGTTATTTTCTGACCTTCACAGATGATTTGAGCAGATATGGGTATATCTACTTAATGAAACATAAGTCTGAAACATTTGAAAAGTTCAAAGAATTTCAGAGTGAAGTGGAAAATCATCGTGACAAGAAAATAAGGTTTCTACGATCTGATCGTGGAGACAAATATTTGAGTTACGAGTTTGGTCTTCAATTAAAACAATGTGGAATAGTTTCACAAATTCATGCCACCTGGAACACCACAGCATAATGGTGTGTCCGAACGTCATAACCGTACTTTATTGGATATAGTACAATCTATGATGTTTCTTACCGATTTACCACTATTGTTTTGGGGTCATGCATTAGAGACAACTGCATTCACGTTAAAATGGGGCACCATCTGAGTCCGTTGAGACGACACAATATCAACTGTGGTTTGGCAAGAAACCAAAGTTGTCGTTTCTTAATGTTTGGGGTTGCGATGCTTATAAGAAAAAGTTTCATCATGATAAGCTCAAACCCAAATCGGAGAAATGTGTCTTCATAGGATACCCGAAGGAGACAGTTGGGTACACCTTCTATCACAGATACGAAGGCAAGACATTCGTTGCTGAGAATGGATACTTTCTAGAGAAGGAGTTTCTCTCGAAAGAAGTGAGTGGTTGGAAAGTAGAACTTGATAAGGTAATTGTACCTTCTCCCTTATTGGAAAGTAGTTCATCACAGAAATCCGTTCCTGTGACTACTACACCAATTAGTGAGGAAGCTAATGATGATGATCATGTAACTTCAAATCAAGTTACTACCGAATCTCGTAGGTAAACCAGAGTGAGATCCACACCAGAGTGGTACGGTAATCCTGTTCTAGAAGTCATGTTACTAGACCATGACGAACTTGCAAACTATGAGGAAGCAATGATGAGCCCAGATTCCGCAAAATGGTTTGAGGCCATGAAATCTGAGATGGGATCCATGTATGAGAATAAAGTGTGGACTTTGGTTGACTTGCCCGATGAGCCATAGAAAATAAATGGATCTTCAAGAGGAAGACAGACGCTGATAGTAGTGTTACTATCTACAAAGCTAGACTTGTCGAAAAAGGTTTTTGACAAAGTTCAAGGTGTTGACTATGATGAGAGTTTCTCACTAGTATCTATGCTTAAAGTCTGTCCGAATCATGTTAGCAAATTGCCACATTTTATGAAATCTGGCAAATGGATGTAAAGACTGCATTCCTGAATGGATTTCTGGAAGAAGAGTTGTATATGATGCAACCTGAAGGTTTTATCGATCCAAAGGATGTTAACAAAATATGCAAGCTACAACGATCCATCTATGGACTGGTGCAAGCATCTCGGAGTTGGAATATACGCTTTGATAAGTTGATCAAAGCATATAGTTTTATACAGACTTGCGGTGAAACCTGTATTTACAAGAAAGTGAGTGGGAGCACTATAGCATTTCTGATAAGTATATGTGAATGACATATTGTTGATCGGAAATAATGTAGAATTATTCTGCAAAGCATAAAGGAGTGTTTGAAAGGAGTTTTTCAAAGAAAGACCTTGGTGAAGCTGCTTACATATTGAGCATCAAGATCTATAGAGATAGACCAAGACGCTTGATACGTTTTTTCAATGAGTACATACCTTGACAAGATTTTGAAGTAGTTCAAAATGGAACAGTCAAAGAAAGAGTTCTTGCCTATGTTACAAGGTGTGAAATTGAGTAAGACTCAAAACCCGACCACGGCAAAAGATAGAAAGAGAATGAAAGGCATTCCCTATGCCTTGGCCATAGGTTCTATAAAGTATGCCATGCTGTGTACCAGATCTATTGTATACCCTACACTGATTTTGGTAAGGGAGTACAATAGTGATCTAGGAGTAGATCACTGGACAGCGGTCAAAATTATCCTTAGTGGAATAAGGATATGTTTCTCGATTATGGACGTGACAAAAAAGGTTCGTCGTAAACGGTTACGTTGATGCAAATTTTGACACTGATCCAGATGACTCTAAGTCTCAATCTGGATACATATTGAAAGTGGCAGCAATTAGCTAGAGTAGCTCCGTGCAGAGCATTGTTGACATAGAAATTTGCAAAACACATACGGATCTGAATATGGCAGACCCGTTGACTAAACTTCTCTCACAGGCAAAACATGATCACACCTTAGTACTCTTCGGGTGTTAATCACATAGCGATGTGAACTAGATTATTGACTCTAGTAAACCCTTTGGGTGTTGGTCACATGACGATGTGAACTATGGGTGTTAATCACATGGTGATGTGAACTATTGGTGTTAAATCACATGGTGATCTGAACTAGATTATTGACTCTAGTGCAAGTGGGAGACTGAAGGAAATATGCCCTAGAGGCAATAATAAAGTTATTATTTGTTTCCTTATATCATGATAAATGTTTATTATTCATGCTAGAATTGTATTAACCGGAAACATAATACATGTGTGAATACATAGACAAACAGTATGTCACTAGTATACCTCTACTTGACTAGCTCGTTGATCAAAGATGGTTAAGTTTCCTAGCCATAGACATGAGTTATCATTTGATTAACGAGATCACATCATTAGAAGAATGATGTGGTTGACTTGACCCATTCCATTAGCTTAGCACCCGGTCGTTTAGTATGTCGCTATTGCTTTATTCATGACTTATACATGTTCCTATGACTACGAGATTATGCAACTCCCGTTTACCGGAGGAACACTTTGTGTGCTACCAAACGTCACAACGTAACTGGGTGATTATAAAGGTGCTCTATAGGTGTCTCCGAAGGTACTTGTTGGGTTGGCGTATTTCGAGATTAGGATTTGTCACTCCGATTGTCGGAGAGGTATCTCTAGGCCCTCTCGGTAATGCACATCACTTAAGCCTTGCAAGCATTGCAACTAATGAGTTAGTTGCAGAATGATGTATTACGGAACGAGTAAAGAGACTTGTCGGTAACGAGATTGAACTAGGTATTGAGATACCGACGATCGAATCTCGGGCAAGTAACATACCGATGACAAAGGGAACAACGTATGTTGTTATGCGGTCTGACCGATAAAGATCTTCGTAGAATATGTAGGAGCCAATATGAGCATCTAGGCTCCGCTATTGGTTATTGACCGGAGACGTGTCTTGGTCATGTCTACATAGTTCTCGAACCCGTAGGGTCCGCACGCTCAACGTTTCGATGATAGTTATATTATGAGTTTATATTTTTTGATGTACCGAAGGAGTTCGGAGTCCCGGATGAGATCGGGGACATGATGAGGAGTCTTGAAATGGTCAAGACGTAAATATCGATATATTGGACGACTATATTCGGACATCAGAAAGGTTCCAAATGATTCGGGTATTTTCGGAAGTACCGAGGAGTTACGGGAATTCGTATTGGGCCTTAATGGGCCATACAGGAAAGGAGAGAAAGGCCTCAAAGGGTGGCCGCACCCCTCCCCATGGGCTGGTCCGAATTGGACTAGGGAGGGGGGCCTTCCTTCCTTCTCCTTTTCCCTTCCCTTTCCTTACCTCCTACTCCTACTACTTCGAAGGGCTCCTAGTTCTACTAGGAAAGGGGGAATCCTACTCCCGGTGGGAGTAGGACTCCTCTAGGGCGCGCCATAGAGAGGGTCGGCCCTCCCCCTCCTCCGCTCCTTTATATACGGGGGCAGGGGGCACCCCATAGACACAACAATTGATCATTGATCTCTTAGCCGTGTGCGGTGCCCCCCTCCACCATAATCCTCGCTAATATTGTAGCGGTGCTTAGGCGAAGCCCTGCGACGATAGACCATCAAGATCGTCACCACGCCGTCGTGCTGACGAAACTCTTCCCCGACATTCTGCTGGATCGGAGTCTGGGATCGTCATCGAGCTGAACGTGTGCTAGAACTCGGAGGTGCCATAGTTTCGGTGCTTGATCGGTCGGGCCGTGAAGACGTACGACTACATCAACCGCGTTGTTATAACGCTTCCGCTTTTGGTCTATGAGGGTACATGGACAACACTCTCCCCTCTCGTTGCTATGCATCACCATGATCTTGCGTGTGCGTAGGATTTTTTTTGAAATTACTACGTTCCCCAACAGGATGTACATGCATGTGATGCGGCTCGAACTACGTCGGTATTTTCCCGAAGAGGAAGGGATGATGCAGCACAACTATGGTAGGTATTTCCCTCGGTGATGAGACCAAGGTTATCGAACCAGTAGGAGAACCACGCAACACCACGTAAGTAGCTCCTGCACACAAAGAAGAGGGGTTGTCAATTCCTCACGGGTAAAAAGATAGGTAAAATTGTTGTAGATTGGATAAACAAATCTTGCAGGAACACGAGATAAAATAAATAAATAAATAATGCAACAAGGTATTTTTGGGTTTTTGGATTAATAGATCTCAAAATAAAAGCAAATAAAAATAGATCGCGAAGGCAAATATAATAAAGAAGAGACCGGGGGGGCGTAGGTTTCACTAGTGGCTTCTCTCAAGAAAAGTAGCAACAGTGGGTAAACAAATTACTGTTGGGCAATTGATAGAACTTCAAATAATCATGACGATATCCACGCAATGATCATTATATAGGCATCACGTCCAAGATTAGTAGACCGACTCCTGCCTGTATCTACTACTATTATTCCAGACATCGCCCGCTATCCAGCATGCATCTAGAGTATTAAGTTCATGGAGAAATGGAGTAATGCAATAAGAACGATGACATGATGTAGACAAGATCTATTTATGTAGAAATATACCCCATTTTGTTATCCTTAATAGGAACGATACATGCGTGTCATTTCCCCTTCTGTCACTGGGATCAAGCACCGTAAGATCGAACCCATCACAAAGCACCTCTTCCCATTGGAAGATAAATAGATCAGGTTGGCCAAACAAAACCCAAATATCGGAGAAGAAATACAAGGCTATAAGTAATCATGCATATAAGAGATCAAAAGACTCAAATAACTTTCATGGATAAAATCATAGATCTGATCATAAAGTCAAAGTTCATAGGATCCCAACAAACACACCGCAAAAAGAGTTACATCAAATATATCTCCAAGAGACCATTGTATCGAGAATCAAGAGAGAGAGAGAGAGAAAGAGAGAGAGGAAGCCATCTAGGTACTAACTACGGACCCGAAGGTCTACAACAGACTACTCACGCATCATCGGAGAGGCACCAATGAGGATGATGCACCCCTCTGTGATGGTGTTTAGATTGGATATGGTGTTTCTGGAACTTGCGGTGGCCGGAATTGATTTCATCGACCCCCCTAGGGTTTCTGGAATATTGGGGTATTTATAGAGCAAGGAGGCGGTGCGGGAGGCCACCGAGGTGTGCACAACCTACCTGGGCGCACCTGGGGGCCCAGGCGCGCCCTGGTGGGTTGTGCCCCCCTTGGGGCAACCCCTGGGTGCTTCTCCGGCCATTGGGTGTCTTCTGGTCCATAAAAAATCCACAAAAAGTTTCGCTGCATTTGGACTCCGTTTGATATTGATTTTCTGTGATGTAAAAAACAAGCAAAAAACAACAACTGGCACTGGAAACTATGTCAATAGGCCAGTACCAAAAAATAATATAAAATGATTATAAAATGATTTTAAAACATCCAAGAATGATAATATAAAGCATGGAACAATCAAAAATTATAGATACGTTCGAGACGTATCAGCATGACACAAAACATGACCTACTATGACTGACGTGGCTTGAATCTGCGTCGGTATTTCCCCAAAGAGGAAGGGATGATGTAGCACAGCTACGATAAGTATTTCCCTCAGTTATGAAACCAAGGTTATCAATCTAGTAGGAGAACCAAGCAACACTATGTAAACGGCACCTTCACACAAAGAACAAATGCTTGCAACCCAACGCGCAAGAGGGGTTGTCAATCCCTCTATGGTAAAAAGATAGATTAAATTGCGGTAGATTGGATAAATAGACTTGCAAAAACATGAAATAAAATAAGTAAATAAAAAGTGCAGCAAGGTATTTTTGGGTTTTTGGAATAATAGATCTGAAAAGATATGATAAAAGATAGACCCGGGGGCCGTGGATTTCACTAGGGGCTTCTCTCGAGAAAATAGCATACGATGTGTAAACAAATTACTGTTGGGCAATTGATAGAAGAGCAAATAATTATGACGATATCAAAGGCAATGATCATGTATATAGGCATCACGTCCAAGATTAGTAGACTGACTGTTGCGTGCATCTACTACTATTACTCCACAGATCGATCGCTATCCAGCATGCATCTAGTGTATTAAGTTCATGGAGAAACGGAGTAATGCAATAAGAACGATGACATAATTTAGACAAGATCTATTCATGTAGGAATATACCCCATCTTTTTATCCTTAATAGCAACGATACATGCGTGCCTCGCTACCCCTTCTTTCACTGGGTGAGGACACCGCAAGATCGAACCCATCACAAAGCACCTCTTCCCATTGCAAGAAAATCGATCTAGTTGGCCTAACTAAACCAACGATTCGGAGAACAAATACGAGGCTATAACAATCATGCATATAAGAGATCAAAGAAAACTCAAATAATATTCATGGATAGATCCGATCATAAACTCGCACTTCATCGGATCCCAACAAACACACAGCAAAAAGTTATTACATCAAATAGATTTCCAAGAACATCAGGAGAATATTGTATTGAGAATCAAAAAGAGAGAAGAAGCCATCTAGCTACTGCCTACGGACCCGTAGGTCTATGGTGAACTACTCACGCATCATCGAAGGAGCACCAATGAGGATGATGAACCCCTCTGTGATCGTGTTCCCCTCTGGCAAGGTGCGGGAATAGGGCTCTAGATTGGATTTCGTGGTTCTGGAACTTGCAGCGGCTGGAATTGTGTTTTGATTGCTCCCCTAGGGTTTCTAGAATATCTGAGAATTTATAGAGCTGAGAGGCGGTGAAGAGGACCTCCATAGGCCCCACCACCCACCTGGGAACACCCAGGTGGGTGGTGGGCCCCATGGGCCTCCCCTCTGGTGCTTCCTTGGCTCCTAAGTTGTCTCCTGGTCCAAAAAAATCTCCAAAAAGTTTTGCTGCATTTGGACTCCATTCGATATGTATATTTTGCGAAGTAAAAAACAAGCAAAAAAACAACAACTGGCACTGGGCACCATGTCAATAGGTTAGTCCCAAAAAATGATATAAAGTTGTTATAAAATGAATGTAAAACATCCAAGAATGATAATATAACAACATGGAACAATAAAAAAATTTATTGATACGTTGGAGACGTATCAACATCCCCAAGCTTAATTCTTGCTCGTCCTCGAGTAGGTAATGATAAAAACAGAATTTTGATGTGGAGTGCTGCATAACATGTTCATCACATGTTCTTTTCTTTTGTAGCATGGACATTCGGACTTTTTAGATGGTTCATAGCAATAGTCTATATTTGACATGAAGACTTAAATACTCAAGCATATCAACAAGCAACCATGTCTTTCAAAATATCAACACTAAATAAAGTTATCCCTAGCCCATCATGCTCAATCATTGATCCATTCACGAAACACACTCGAATATTAGCTACATCCAATGCGCAAGTATGATCATAGTGCTCCCTAGTTGGTGCTTTATAAGAGAAGATGGAGACTCAAATAAAAATAAAAATTGCATAAAAGTAAATAGATAGGTCCTTCGCAGAGGGAAGCAGAGATTTGTAGAGGTGCCAGAGCTCAGAGGTTAAATTGAGAAATAAAATATTTTGAGAGGCATGCTTTTTCCCGTCAATGAAAACGACTGAGTAGTTCCCAATACTTTCCATGCTAGATACATCATAGGTGGTTCCCAAATATAAAATAAATTTTATTCCTTTTTCCACCATTCTTTCACAATCCATGGCTAGCCGTATCTGCGGGTGCCTTCCATACCAACATTTTCCAAGGAATTTATTATTTGACAACAAAAAGTAAATTTATTTTTCATTTCGGGACTGGGCATCCCTATTACTGCCACACTCCCATGCAATAACAAGTGAATAAACACTCATCTTGAGAATACACATCTATCATGGAAAAATATTGGCCACCCCCTGCCGCTTCATGAGCGGTACGGGCACACAAAAAGGAAATTCATTTTGAAAATTAGAGATGGCACATACAAATTTACATAGAATGGCACGGAAATACCGCATATAGGTAGGTATGGTGGACTCATATGGCATAAATGGTTTAAAGGATTTTGGATGCACACGTAGTATTCCCACTTAGTACAAGGAAAGGCTAGCAAATAGATTGAGAAGCAACCAACCAAGAAACGAAAATTCACATAAACAAGCATTGAGCATAACTAACACCGAATAATACACCACAAGTAGGATGTAATTTCATTGCATAACTATTCACTTTCGTGCTTGCATAGGGAATCACAAACCTTAACACCAATATTCTTACTAAAGCATAATTACTCACCAACATGACTAACATATTACTATCATCGTATCTCAAACCTATTACAAAGAATCAAGTTTATTTTGTCCAATGATCTTCATGAAAGTTTTTATTACATCCCTCTTGAATATCTATCACTTTGGGACTAATTTCATATATTGCAATTTCTTTTGACAAGCTCAAACAAATTTAAGTGAAGAACATGAGCATAAAAGTTTTCGTCTCTCAAAATAATATAAGTGAAGCATGAGAGAATTTCTTCAAAAAATTACTAACTCTCAAATTAATCTAAGTGAAGCGTGAGAGTATTTCTTCTAAAATGAAAGCACCACCGTGCTAAAAAAGATATAAGTGAAGCACTAGAGCAATTCCATAGCTCAAAAAATTTAAGTGAAGCACACAGAGCAATTCTAAAAAATCATAACATGATTATGGCTCTCTTAAATAGGTGTGTCCAGCAAGGATCGATGTGGAAAACTAAAAAGAAAAACAAGCAAATACTCATATAATACAAGACGCTCCGAGCAAAACTCATGATATGTGACGAATAAAAATAAAGCTCCAAGTAAAATTACCGATGCTTGTTAGAAGAAAGAGGGGATGCCCTTCTGGGGCATCCCCAAGATTAGTTGCTTGGTTCTCCTTGAATATTACCTTGGGGTGCCATGGGTATCCTCAAGCTTAGGCTCTTTTCACTCCTTATTCCTTCATCCATCGTAATCTCACCCAAAACTTGAAAACTTCAATCTCACAAAACTTAACAAAACCTTTGTGAGATCCGTTAGGGCATGTACAATGGTTGATAAGATAGTCTTATTGCCGGGGAAAATCTGGCTCCACGAGCACCTATGGGGACGGAGCCCCTTTCGGTTCGGCGGGGGGCGGAGGTCGCGCGAAGAGCAGATCGAGGCGGGGCACACGAGCGGTTTTTACCCAGCTTCGGAGCTCTCCGGAGAGATAATACTCCTACTGCTGCTTTGTGGTTTGTATTGAGTTCTTGCTCGGGAGCGCTGAGTGCTACAGTACACTCAAGCAGCTAACGAGACCGAGCGTTCTTCTGTTCGTCCTTCCCCCTCACGTTGTGCATGGGCCTCCTTTTATATGCTCAAGGGGTCTCCAACAGGTGGCAACGTGGGCAAGGGCAAAAATGGAAAGGTGCTGCGGTAGGTACAGCTACCTACACCGTGTATCATACCTAACCCTGACGGCAGGGGACAAAGGCATTAAATGCCTATCTACGTCGCCCAGACGGTGCAGAAAAGGGACCGTCCGGGGCGCCACCGCTTGCCACGATGGCGATCTTGTCAGCGCAGCATGCCACAGTGTACCCCTGGCTGCACAGCCTCCCGCCACGTACGCCAGGAAGGGTCCCAGAGCGACACGTAGGTGGGTGTGCTGGAGCGCAGGTACAGAGTGGTTGCTTGCCGTGGCAAGCGCCTTGCCACGACCGTTATCTTGTCGCGTCCGGAAGCTTGTCGCTCACCGGACCCCGCCGGGACGCGTGGCGCGTCGCGGCAAGTTTCTTGAGATGCCTTGGTTGGCCTCCCCGGCAAGCTCCTCTTGCCGGGGTCTTGTGCCTTGAGTGGCCTTCCCGGCAAGCTCCTCTTGCCGGGGACTTGTCTCCTTGGCTTAAATACTTTGTTCTTGAATGGCTCAAAAGGAACCATAGAGGGCCTTGGCGGTCACCCGGCAAGCCTTGCCGCGGGACGCTGCGACTGCCCGTGCACAAGTTCGGGATACTAGGGTACCCCTACTCTAGTACACCGACAGGAGCCCCCGGGCCTGGGCCATACACGGTGCCGAGCGCTGTTGGGCCAGGCCCAAAACAGGGAACGGGCACGCGCGGCCCGGATCATGCTGTATCTTACTCCGCACCCACCGCGCCCTCCCCGAACGGCACGCGTCGATTGCGGCGTCGTGGGAGAGATCGTGGGTGGTTCTTTCACATGAGGGGCTGTGGAATCAGCGGCATGCGAGTCCGCGTTGATTTCCCGGCCCCTAATGTGATGTATCTTGGTCGAGGGTGGAAGACGTTCGCCCGTATCCACAGCTTGACAGCGGGGCTCACCCTCCATTTTAAGCTGATGGAGGGCGGTCTCCTCTCCGTCAAGGTCTTCGGGTGCTTCGGGACTCGGGCAAGGTGCTGCGTGGAGAGCTCCTCCGATAGCGAAGACTCCTCCTCGGGCGGGAGTGACGAGGAGGACAGCGACAGCGACGATGAGGGTAGCGGGCGGCAGGATGACGGGTCCGACTAGGTGTCGGGCGCCGCTCCGTGTGGCACCGGCGACCCCATCATCCGTGTCGCCAGCTCCTCGAGCTTCTCGGGGTCGTCTCCTTGGGCGGCTGGCGTAGGGAGGCTGCGGAAGAGGAAGAGGGCAGGCGGCAAGGCCGTCAACTCGGAGTACGAGGGCACGACGCCCTCGACAGCGTGCTGACGTCCTGCCGCCTCATCTTCGAGCCCTGCCTCCGGCGCCGCCATCACCATCCAGCCTTCGGACGACCACCGAGATATTCTCTTGGTGTCTTCTGCCACCCGTAGCTCACCTAGGCGCCCCTTTTGTCCTTTTCGCCTCCTTGACCTATCTCCTGAAGAGAGAGACAAGAAAGGGATTACGGGCACCTTATCTCTTTTTAATTTGTAAGCCCTCGGGCCTTAGCTGCATTTAAAACTTGTAATCCCATCATTCATGTTTTTCATTCTCTATGAACTGTACCTGAGTGGAATGCTCTTTTAGTGAAAAGGGGATGCTTGCCGGGTCACTTGTCTTGCAGGTGGAACCCACGTCAAGGAGCAGATCCTTGATATCTTTAAGAAAGACACTTTTTTCCCGGCAGCAGGCCCTGCCGTCTTCCCACGTCGCTCGCCCTTTCTCACGCTTTCGGCGGAGGCAGGGAGCAGGTGGGTTCAGGCTCCTCATTTCGTCCCTTTACTGCCGCGACTACGACCTAACCTGGCCCCGGGAAGGAGCCCTAGGGCCTAGAGTTAAGGGAGCACGGTAGCTTTTAGGAAGAAACGAGGTTTCGCATACCTCAGTCCATAAGAGAATGCATGATAAGGGATGAAAAACTTATCTGAGATTGCAGCCCCCGGCAACTCTGGTTCGCCGTGGGCTAATCTTTGCACTTGCAGCCCCCGGCAACACTGGCTTGCCGGGGTCCAGGTGTTGGTCCGTCCTTCTTCTCCTTCTCGTCCTCAAGTGGTCCGGTCAGGATATGTGAGCCCTGCGAACCAAGGAAAACGAAAGAACGGCAAAGGAACACACACTCGACCTCTAAGTTAGGGGTTAGCTGGTGCTAAACACTGTCAACCCTAACCAAGGACGAGACTCGACTCAGCATGCATGCTATAACTTAGGGCGCCAGCGCTTCACTTATGCTCAGGGTCTGCGCCTGGCTTTGTACAAAGGATTACATGCAACAGCGGCAAGAATTGTACAAAAAGGTGGTTGCCGGACAGGGTCCGACAACCGCGCCTTACGGGTAAAACTTACGAAGATGCTCGATGTTCCAGGAGTTGCTCACCGGAATGCCATCTTCGGTCTCAAGGCGGACAACGCCAGGCCTAGTGACTCGTTTCACCCGGTAAGGGCCTTCCCACTTCGGCGTCAACTTGTTGGAATTCTTGGCGGAATGAACGCGCCGAAGAACAAGGTCGCCTTCCTCGAGACTTCTGGCGTTAACTTTGCGGCTATGGTAGCGGCGCAAAGCTTTCTGGTAGCGAGCAGCTCGCACATCAGCCTAAAGACGGTCTTCCTCAAGGAGCAGTGCGTCATCTTGTCGCAACTGCTCTTGCTCAAGCTCATCATAAGCGAGCACTCGAGGTGACCCGTATACGAGTTCCGTGGGGATAACTGCCTCTGCTCCATAGACTAGAGTGAAAGGTGTCTGGCCAGTGGCTCGATTTGGCGTCGTCCTGATCGACCAAAGAACCACCGGCAGCTCCTCGATCCAGTTTCTTCCGCACTTGTGCAGCCTGTCGAAAGTCCTGGTCTTGAGTCCACGCAGCACTTCAGCATTTGCCCTCTCCGCTTGACCGTTGCTCCTGGGGTGAGCAACAGAAGCGAAGCAGACCTTGGCGCCAAGGTCTTGGACGTACTACATGAAGGTGCGACTCGTGAATTGCGTACCGTTGTCGGTGATGATCCTGTTAGGGATCCCGAAGCGGCAAACAATCGACCTGAAGAACTTGACTGCTGACTGTGCTGTCACCTTCCTCACTGGTTCCACTTCCGGCCACTTTGTGAACTTGTCGATTATGACGTACAAGTACTCAAAGCCCCCGACTGCTCGGGGGAAGGGGCCGAGGATGTCGAGCCCCCAGACCAAAAATGGCCAGGATAAAGGGATCGTCTGGAGAGCTTGAGCTGGGTGATGTATCTGCTTGGAATGGAACTGGCACGCTTCACACTTGGTTACTTGTGCAGTTGCATCCTGGAGGGCTGTCGGCCAAAAGAAACCTTGCCGGAACGCTTTGCCGGCAAGTGCTCTGGCGCCAATGTGGTGACCACATATGCCTCCATGTATCTCTGCCAACAGCTTCTGTCCATCTTCCCGCCGAATACACTTCAATTTCACACCGTTGAGTCTTCTTCTGTATAGTGTGTTGTCGACAAACTGGTATATACTTGACTGCCGGGCTACTCTTTCCGCTTCTTCTTGCTCTTCGGGAAGTTCTCCTGTCTGAAGGAAACGGACGATCTGCTGTGCCCCTGCTGGAGCTTGCGGCTCGACAACAAGGACTAAAGGCATATCTGCTGCTGCGGGAACATCCGCTTCTACGGCGAGAACCTGCGGCTCAGCCGGAGCTTGACGTTCCCCGGCAAGCTTGCCGGAGCAAAACTTGTCGGGAGCGTCTGCTTCAACGAAACAAACCCTGGGGCTTGTCAGAGCAGACCGCTCCTCAGCACTCTTGGCGCTGATCTTGGGGACCTTCTTGGCGGCGACTTCGGGAAGCTCTGCCGGAAGATAGTCACCAAAAATCAACTTCCTGTTCTTGCTCTGTCTAGTTGATGGCGTCACGGATGGTTGAGTCAGCTTGAGCACAAAGATCCCTGGTTCCACAGGTAACTTAAGTGCTGCGCACTTTGACAGGCCGCCAGCGATGTCGTTCTGAGTTCTTGGAACATGTTCCATCTGTAGGCCGACAAAGTGCTCTTCTAGCTTCCTCACTTCATCAACGTAAGCTTCAATCAACGGACTCTGATAATTCTTGTTCACTTGGCGGACGACAAGCTGCGAGTCACCCCTGACAATGAGTTGCTTGATCCCAAGGTCTGCCGCGATCCTAAGACCGGCAAGCAATCCTTCATACTCTGCAGTATTGTTTGTCGCTTGCTCCTTGGGAAAGTGCATCTGGACTACGTACTTGAGGTGCTCTCCGGTGGGTGCGACAAGCAGCACGCCAGCATCGGCGCCTTGCAGCGAGAAAGCACCATCAAAGTACATCAGCCACTCTTTGCTTGCTTCCTTGACGGGGATGCTCGTCTCTGGAATTTCTTCATCTGGTGTTGGCGTCCACTCTGCTATGAATTATGCCAATGCTCTGCTCTGGATAGTTGAAGTGCTCTCAAACTTGAGGCCAAAGCTTGACAGTTCCAGTGCCCACTCAACAATCCTGCCTGTTGCTTCTGGATTCTGCAGTATCCTCTTCAGCGGAAAGCGAGTGACAACTGTGATCTCATGTGCTTGGAAGTAATGGCGCAGCTTTCTCGAGGCCATGAGAAGGCCGAAAAGCAATTTCTGCACACCAGAGTACCTTGACCTAGCCCCTGCAGAAGGGAACTGACAAAGTAAACTGGGCGCTGCACCATTTTCTTCTGCATCTCCTCAGGCGCTTGCGCAGATCCATCTTTGCCAGGACCAGAGCTTGTCGGGGAAGCCCCCTGCTTATCGCCTCCCTCTTCGCTACTAACACAGCACTAACCACTTGATTGGTTGCCGCCAGATACAGCAGCAACTTCTCTTGTGGCTTAGGTGTGACAAGTATTGGAGTGGAGGACAGGTATCTCTTCAAGTCCTGCAGCGCAGCCTCCGCTTCTGGAGTCCATTTCATTGGACCTGCCTTTTTCAAAATTTTGAAAAACGGCAGGGCGCGCTCAGCAGACTTGGAGATAAACCTGCTGAGAGCCGCCACGCAGCCGCAAGTTTCCGCACATCCTTGACGCGCTTCGGTGCTTCGATCTGCTCAATGGCCTTGATCTTGTCGGGATTGGCTTCAATTCCTCTCTGAGACACGAAGAACCCGAGAAGCTTGCCGGAAGGTACTCCAAACACGCACTTCTCGGGGTTGAGCTTGAGGCTGATCTTGCGCAGATTTGCAAAAGTCTCTTCTAAATCTTGGATCAGAGTTGCTTTGTCCCTGCTCTTGATCACTATATCATCCATGTAGGCTTCCACATTTCTGTGTATTTGTGGCTCAAAAGCAGTGTGGACTACCCTTGCAAATGTTGAACCAGCATTCTTCAAACCGAAAGGCATCCGTACGAAATAGTACGTGCCACATGGAGTGATGAACGTGGTTTTCTCCTCATCCTCTTCTGCCATGAAGATTTGATGATATCCTGAGTATGCCTCAAGAAATGAAAGCAAGTCACATCCGGCCGTGGAGTCAACAATCTGGTCAATGCGCGGCAAGGGAAATTGGTCTTTGGGACAAGCTTTATTGACATCGGTGAAGTCGATACAAAGCCTCCATTTCCCGTTTGCCTTGCGCACGACTACAGGATTGGCCAACCACGTGGGATGGAGCACTCCTCTAACGAGGCCTGCTGCTTCCAACTTCTTGATCTCTTCTGCGTTGAACTCTTGGCGCTCCACTGCTTGCTTCCTGACTTTCTGCTTGACGGGCCGCGCATGAGGATAGACGGCAAGGTGGTGCTCAATTACTTTCCTGGGAACACCGGGGATGTCAGACGGTTGCCATGCAAACACATCGACATTCGCCTGCAGGAAAGCAACGAGCGCGCTTTCCTATTTAGGGTCGAGAGTGGCACTGATGGTGAAGGTACCACCAGTGCCGTCCTCCTTGGCGGACACCTTCTTGGTCGCTAGCGGAGCTGCCATCGTCTTCTTACACTTGCCGGTGGAGCTCGATGGTGTGTCCTCAATGGTAGCGCAGCACTCCGAAGAGGTGCGCTTGCCAGAGTGGGCATCAGAGCTCTTGCCGGACTTGGTCTTCTTCTTCCCCCCGGGAGCTTCAGCGGCAAGTGTCTCGTGATCCGTTGCGGCTGCTGCTTCCCGGTAGATCTTGTCAGCACAGATAAGAGCATCTTTCTTGTCGCCAGGGACAATGATGACACTTATCAGGCCTGGCATCTTCAGCATGTTGTATGCATAGTGAGAGGCTGCCATGAACTTGGCGAGCGCTGGACGGCCGAGAATTCCATTGTAAGGCAATGGAAAGTCGGCAACGTCAAAAGTGATCCTCTCAGTCCTGAAGTTCAGCTGTCAGGGACCTGGAGTTTCCGGAGCACAGCGTAGGAGATCAGGTTCAAGCCGGCCCCGCCGTCAACTAGCATCTTAGTGACCTTGAGGTTGCGGATAGTTGGTGAGACCAACATCGGCAAACACCCGACAGCGGTTGTGCGGTCAGGGTGGTCCTCAATATCAAAGACGATAGGCGTGCTGGACCATTTCAGAAGCTTGCGTGATTCAACGGGTGGTTCTGCTGCATTGACTTCTCGCACCCACTGCTTGAGCTGGCGGTGTGAAGTATGCAGAGAAGCACCGCCGTCAATGCACAAGACCTCTGTGGCTTTCTGGAACTCCTGCTCGCTGGTCTCGGCATCATCCATGTCTTCGTCGTCGTCGTCATCTTCATCCTTGTCGCGGTCGCGGGAAGGTCTGTCGCCTTGCCGCTGCTTGGCGTTGCCGCGGCGTCCTCCCCGGCCGGTGCGCTTCATACCAGATCCTCCAGCACCTCCTTGGGCTTTCTCCTTGTCGCGTCGCTCGTACTCGGCCTTTTGCAGCTCGACGAGCTGCTCGACCTTCTTGCAGCTCTGGAGGTCATGGCCCTTGGTGCGGTGGATCTTGCAGTACTGCTTGTTGGTGCCGTCCTGCTTGTCGGCGGCCGCCACAGCCTGGCAGTTGGCGCATGCGACAACCTCCTTGCTGGGGCTACCAGTCTTGGCTGCCTTGGCGCCACCTTCGTTGCCGGACTGCTCAACAACTAGCACATCTTTGCCTTTCCTCTTCCTGTTGTTCCGCCGCCGGTTTTTGTTTGCCGGGGCAGCATCATCGCTGTCAGATCCTCCTGTTCCTGTATTCTCTCCGGGGAGTTTCCTCCCTTCCTCAACACGTGCACATCTGTCGGCCAGGGCGTACAGCTCACTGACGTCTCTGATCTTGCACATCGCCATCTCCTCCCGCATCCTGCGGTTACGCACGTTCTGGTGGAACGCACTGATGACCGCGGCAGGGTGGACGTCTGGGATGTTGCGTTGCACTTGGCTGAATCTCTGGATGTACTTGCGCAGGGGCTCTCCTTCCTTCTGGGCAAGCAGATGAAGATCACTCTCCTGGCCAGGAGGTTTGTGGCCGTCTGTAAAGGCGCCGACAAACTGATGGCATAGGTCTGCCCAGGAAGATATGGAGTTTTCCGGCAAGTGCATGAGCCAGGACCTGACGTTGGGCTTGAGCACCAGCTGGAAGTAGTTGGCAAGGATCTTGTCATCACGCCCCCCAGCAGCTTGCACCGCAATGGTGTAGATGCTGAGGAACTCCGACGGATGCAACTTGCCGTCGTACTTCTTGGGTACGTCGGGCTTGAAATTCTTCGTGCTGGGCCACTGGACTTGCCGCAGCTCACGGGTGAACGCAGGGCAACCTACCGCGTACGGCAGGTCGCCTGGTTCCCCTGGCGCATGCATGTCGACAGTGGGCCCAGCGCGCTTGTCTGACTGACGCCGCGCTTCTCTTCGGCGCTCGATGCGAGTACGAGCGTCTTCTTGCTGTCGTTCGTGAAGAACTTGGCGCTGATCGCGGCGAGCTCGCGGATCTGATGAAGCAGTGGAGTCGCTGTCGTGGCGGACCCGGCGAGTCGGCGATCTTGGCCTTCGGGGCGGAGAGTGCACAGTGGTTGCACCCCCACCGGTTTTGTCGCCATCGGCCCGCACCTGGCTTGCTTGCCGCGGCTGCGATGTGGTCGCTTGCCGTGGAGTGTCGCCGTTGGCGAAGCCGATGAGACTCTGAATGGTGGCCCTCCAGTCGTCGATCTTGTCTGGCGTTGGAGGGAAGTCTAGGAGCAGTTGAGCTCGCGCCAAAGCTTCTGCTGGAGTGGCGGGTAGCGGTGGCGAACGGTGCGAGGAGCGGGATATGCTCACACTTCTAACTGCGTTAGAAGGAGCAATATCCCGTCCAGGCGACCGTGCCTCGCTCGCGCCAGCACGTTGGCGCGCATGCTGGCCTGGAACATCCCGAGATCCGCCAGCTCGATCTGGGTCCAGCGAGCGTATGGTACCGTGAGTACCACGACGCTGCCGGTCCTGCGCCTCCTGAGATGGGCGCGGTGCGTCTACGGACGCTCAGTCGTCGTGGGAGCCGGCTATGCCGCCGACGGGCAGCGCCGTCTTGTCCTTGGACTTGGTGACACCATGGGCTCCCTCGTCGACGCCCGTTCTTCCGCCGGCGTCTTCCCCACCAGCCGATTGCTCCGGCGGCGGTGGATTCGACGCGGACGAAGCAGCCGCCTCCGAAGCCTTCTTCTTCGGCGGCATGTCGATGAAGTCGATGAAGATATGGCTCGTGTGAACGCCGGATCAGGTTCACATGACCTCGACGCCCCCTACCTGGCGCGCCAAAGATGCCGGGGAAAATCTGGCTCCACGAGCACCTATGGGGACGGAGCCCCTTTTGGTTCGGCGGGGGGCGGAGGTCGCACGAAGAGCAGATCGAGGCGGGGCACACGAGCGGTTTTTACCCAGCTTCAGAGCTCTCCGGAGAGATAATACTCCTACTGCTGCTTTGTGGTTTGTATTGAGTTCTTGCTCGGGAGCGCTGAGTGCTACAGTACACTCAAGCAGCTAACGAGACCGAGCGTTCTTCTGTTCGTCCTCCCCCCTCACGTTGTGCATGGGCCTCCTTTTATATGCTCAAGGGGTCTCCAACAGGTGGCAACGTGGGCAAGGGCAAAAATGGAAAGGTGCTGCGGTAGGTACAGCTACCTACACAGTGTATCATACCTAACCCTGACGGCAGGGGACAAAGGCATTAAATGCCTATCTACCTCGCCCAGACGGTGCAGAAAAGGGACCGTTCGGGGCGCCACCGCTCGCCACGATGGTGATCTTGTCAGCGCCGCATGCCACAGTGTACACCTGGCTGCACAGCCTCCCGCCACGTACGCCAGGAAGGGTCCCAGAGCGACACGTAGGTGGGTGTGCTGGAGCGCAGGTACAGAGTGGTTGCTTGCCGCGGCCGTTGTCTTGTCGCGTCCGGAAGCTTGTCGCTCACCGGACCCCGCCGGGACGCGTGGCGCGTCGTGGCAAGTTTCTTGAGATGCCTTGGTTGGCCTCCCCGGCAAGCTCCTCTTGCCGGGGTCTTGTGCCTTGAGTGGCCTTCCCGGCAAGCTCCTCTTGCTGGGGACTTGTCTCCTTGGCTTAAATACTTTGTTCTTGAATGGCTCAAAAGGAACCATAGAGGGCCTTGGCGGTCGCCCGACAAGCCTTGCCGCGGGACGCTGCGACTGCCCGTGCACAAGTTCGGGATACTAGGGTACCCCTACTCTAGTACACCGACACTTATCTTAAGTCTTGCATGTAATTTAGAGATGACAAAAAAGTATGTCTACAATGGATTATATCTTAGCCTTATCTTCAATAACTATCCATTCCTTAAAATATGGTGAGACAAATTATGCTAAGAGATCATCTCTTGTCTTCTCTTAAATAAGAGAAGACAAGCCTTTTCTTATAAGTTCTCTCTCCTCCACCTCATCATTTATCCTACGTGGCACTCCTAAGATAGCACCATTGTACATGCCCTTAGTATAATAAAGCAAACCACCACTTCAAGTATTGTTGCAAACCCATTCATATTTTATAATTGCATTATACCTACTGTATTCTAACTTTACCATGGCTTATACCCCCCGATACAATCCATAGCTTCATCAAAATAAGCACACAATCCAACGGAAATAGAATATGTCAAAAACAGAACTGTCTGTACTAATCTGGAATTTAACCATACTTCTGTAACTCCAAAAATTCTGAAGAATTAGGAAAACATAGGCAATTTGTATATCAATCTTGTGTAAAAAATTCAGAATTGTAGAGCACATCAATTCTGCTACTGGACGTAAAAGTTTCTGTTTTTCAACAGGATCAAAGCAACTACCACCCAACATGATCCTAAAGGCTTTACTTGGCACAAACACTAATTAAAACATAAAAATCACAATCATAATAGTAGCATAATTGTGCGA
Organism: Aegilops umbellulata; assembly: GCA_032464435.1. NCBI lineage: Eukaryota > Viridiplantae > Streptophyta > Magnoliopsida > Poales > Poaceae > Aegilops > Aegilops umbellulata. The sequence continues at coordinate 416,096,937 of CP136055.1, read as the reverse complement.
ACACTCAAGAACAAAAATAAAAAGGCAAAAATAAATTGTATTCATTGGGTTGCCTCCCAACAAGCGCTATCGTTTTACGCCCTTAGCTGGGCATAATGCATACATTCAAGTATTGTCATCTTTGGTTTTTGATCCATAGGTTGCTCTCATGATTGATTTATATGGTGGCTTAATTCTTGTCCTAGGGAAGTGTTCCATACCTTTTCTTAGTGGAAATTGAAATTTAATATTCCCTTCTTTCGTATCAATACGACACCTATAGTTCGTAAAAACGGTCTACCAAGTATGATGGGACAAAACGGATTACAATCAATATAAAAACAATAAAATCTATGGGGACATAATTCCTATTTGCAAGAATAAGAACATCATTAATTTTCCCAAAGGCTTTTTAATAGTAGAATCCGACAAGTGCAAATTAAGAGAACATTCTTCAATATTGGTAAGACCAAGCACATCACATAGAGATTTTAGAATTGTGGAAACACTAGCACCCAAATCACATAAAGCAAAACACTCATAATTTTTAATCTTGAATTTAATGGTAGGTTCTCATTCATCATATAATTTTCTAGGAATTCAAATCTCTAATCCAAACTTTTCTTCTAAAGCTTTCATCATCGCTTCTACAATATGTTTAGTAAAAGCTTTATTTTGTTCACAAGCATTGGGTGAATTTATCATGGATTGCAACAATGAAATACATTCAATCAAAGAGCAACTATCATAATTAAAATCTTTGTAATCCAAAAGAGTGGGCACATCACTAGTTAAAGTTTTGACCTCTCCAAACCCACTTTTATCAAAAATTTCAACAAGATTTTCACCCTCCGAATTATGAGGATTACCTCTAGCTAAAGTTGGCTCTTCTTCAGTCCTCTTTTCATCAAGTTTAATATTACTAAACAAGGAATCAATAGAAGAAACACCAATCATTTTAATATCTTTATCATTGTTATCTTCTAGAGAAATTGGCTTAACCACCATCTGATTTACTAGTGTAGCTTGTGCATCGGATATTTTACCTACTAAATTTTCAGTACGAGCATACTTGGATTGGATATTGGAAACTTCTCTACTAACATGATCAATTTGTTTTGTTATAGCATCTAGCACAACAGAGTGTTCCTTAAGCTGTTCGGTAAAAAAACTTATTATGCTCAAATTGTGTAGTCATATATTCCTTAGTACTTTTCCCAATCTCAAGCAAAACATTGGGGTAAGGAACATCATAATACCTTCTTTGAGACATCATGACTACGCAAACAAGATTGCAAGCAAACAAGAGATCTGACGAGAAAAGGCGAACAAAAAAGAAGGCAAATTTTTGTGAAGTGGGGGAGATGAAATGAGGGGGAAATGGAAAATAATGTAAATTGCAAGGAGATGAGATTTGTGATTAGGAACCTGATAGATGTTGATGATGTCTCCCCGGCAACGGCACCAGAAATCCTTTTGTCGTGGCTTGAATATGCGTCGGTATTTCCCCAAAGAGGAAGGGATGATGCAACATAGCTACAGTAAGTATTTCCCTTAGTTATGAAATCAAGGTTATCAATCCAGTAGGAGAACCAAGCAACACTATGTAAACGGCACCTGCACATAGAGAACAAATACTTGCAACCCAACGCGCAAGAGGGTTGCCAATCCCTCTAGGGTAAAAAGATAGATAAAATTGTGGTAGATTTGATAAATAGATCTTGAAAAGACACGAAATAAAATAAGTAAAGAAAAAGTGCAGCAATGTATTTTTGGGTTTTTGGAATAATAGATCTGAAAAATATATGATAAAAGATAGACCCAGGGGCCATAGATTTCACTAGTGGCTTCTCAAGAAAATAGCATACAGTGGGTAAACAAATTACTATTGGGCAATTGATAGAAGAGAAAATAATTATCACGATATCCAAGGCAATGATCATGTAGATAGGCATCATGTCCAAGATTTTTAGACCGACTCTTTCTTGCATCTACTACTATATTACTCCACACATCGACCGCTATCCAGCATGCATCTAGTGTATTAAGTTCATGGAGAAACAGAGTAATCCAATAAGAACGATGACATGATGTAGACAAGATCTATTCATGTAGGAATAGACCCCATATTTTTATCCTTAATATCAATGATACATGTGTGCCTTGCTACCCCTACTGTCACTGGGTGAGGACACCGCAAGATCGAACCCATCACAAAGCACCTCTTCCCATTGCAAGAAAAATTGATCTAGTTGGCCTAACTAAACCAAAGATTCGGAGAACAAATACGAGGCTATAACAATCATGCGTATAGGAGATCAAAGAAAACTCAAATGATATTCACGAATAGATCTGATCATAAACTCGCACTTCGTCGGATCCCAACAAATACACCGCAAAAAGTCATTACATCAAATAGATCTCCAAGAACATCGAGGATAACATTGTATTGAGAATCAAAAAGAGAGAAGAAGCCATCTAGCTACTGCCTACGGACCCGTAGATCTATGGTGAACTACTCACACATCATTGCAGGAGCACCAATGAGGATGATGAACCCCTCTGTGTTCGTGTTCCCCTCCGGCAAGGTGCCGGAACAGGGCTCTAGATTGGATCTCGTGGTTCTGGAACTTGCGGCGGCTGGAATTGTGTTTCGATCGCTCCCCTAGGGTTTCTGGAATATCTAAGAATTTATAGAGCTGAGAGGCGGTGGAGAGGACCTCCATGGGCCCCACCACCCATCAGGGCGCGCCTAGGTGGGTGGTGGGCCCCATGGGCCTCCCTCTTGGTGCTTCCTTGACTCCCAAGTTGTCTTCTAGTCCAAAAAATCTCCAAAAAGTTTCGCTGCGTTTGGACTCCATTTGTATGGATATTCTACGAAGTAAAAAATAAGCAAAAAAACAACAACTAGCACTGGCCACTATGTGAATAGGTTAGTCCCAAAAAATGATACAAGTTGTTATAAAATGAATGTAAAACATCCAATAATGATAATATAACAGCATGGAACAATATAAAATTATAGATATGTTGGAGACATATTAGTGACAAACACGTATCATCACAAAAGTGTTTCTTCATAGTGCAACAATACAATACGTGCCTCGCTACCCCTTCTGTCACTGGGTGAGGACACCGCAATATTAAACCCATTACAAAGCACCTCTCCCACTAAAGTTAAATCAATCTAGTTGGCCAAACCAAACGGATAGATCGAAGAGAAATACAAAGCTATAACAATCATGCATAATAAAGTTCAAAAAAGACTTAGTTACTTTCTATGAATAATTTGATCATAAACCCACAATTCATCGGATCCTAACAAACACACGGAAAAAGAAGATTACATCAGATAGAACTCCAAGAAGATCGAGGAGAACATTGTATTGAAGATCAAAGAGAGAAGAAGCCATCTAGCTACTAGCTATGGACCCATAGGTATGTGGTAAACTACTCACGCATCATCAGAAGGCAGCAATGATAATGTAGAAGCCCTCCATGATTGATTCGCCCTCTGGCAGATTACCAGAAAAGGCCTCTAGATGGGATCGCGGAAGAATAGAAGCTCACGACGGTGGAAAAAGTGTTTCCGGTGGCTCTCTGTTAGTTTGGGAATATTTGTGAATTTATAGAGGTGGAATTAGGCCAAACGGAGCTGCATAGGGCCCACGAGCTCAGGTGGCGCGCCCTATGAGCTCGTGCCTCTCCCATAGGTCTTTTGGCCTACTCCTAAACCTTCTAGGGTTCCTTTTGGTTCAAAAAATCACCATAAAGTTTCAACGTGTTTGGACTTTGTTTGGTACAGATTTTATGAAAAGCCAAAAACAAGTAAAAACATGAACTGGCACTGGGCATTGGGTTAATAGGTTATTCCCATAAAAATGATATAAAATAGCATTTAAGGCATCCAAGATTGATAGTATAATAGCATGAAATAATCAAAAGTTATAGATACGTTGAAGACGTATCAATATTCACTTCAACCTCCATACAAGGAGGTGTCTTTGCAGTTTCTGAACTACACGGTCACACATTTGTCTGTTGAATTGGTGGTTGTCATATGTGAATCTTTTCATCTTCGGCACTAGTGACTGTCTTCACACAAGCTCGATAACCAGCCAAGTGGAGGCAATATTTCTTGGTTGCACTTGCTCATGAACAACAATGATGACAGATGCATATGGTTACTAGGCAAATCTTTCGACGTGTGTGCACTAATGTGGCAGGTAGAGATCACAAATGTCTATCCAAGTTAGTTCAGTGAGGACACATTGTATCTGACATAATTGGTTGTCGCCCCAAATAAGGAGGTTGTCACACCAACATAGCAAGGACATATCCTCGCCTTTGCTTTACCCCCACCCCCAAAGGTGTGAGAGGACGTTGCAGATTTTTGGGACAAACACGATTTCTTCTAACGCTACAAGGCCACAGAAGAAACTTGAAACCAGAGCATGACATGAAAGATGAAATGGAGCATCCTTTAATATGTGTGATTATTCAAATGCATGTTACACAACCTCATTAAATTCGTCCTGGCGGAACTAGTAAACTTTGAAGTGGCGTGAATCTTCCCGCCTACCATCCCGCTCCTAGGAAGATTAATTAGTGCTTGTTAATGATTTTTAGTGGTTGGACTGATTAAACCACTACATATTAATATCTGCTCCATTATTTATAACTGTGTGATCCGACCGTTATCTTGTCCTTCCTCTTTTCTGGGTGAAAACATCACCAATATAAGTCAACAACATCTACCCGTGACCACTCAAAGTTTGATGTAAACACTTGCATGTACTATTTGAGTCCCACCACTCTTCTCATGGATTATTTTATTAATATCCCCGTAACCATCCATGGAAAATCACAATGTCCATGGTAAAATAATTTGTTATTTATCTTTTTTCCATGAACTCTCAAATACAAACTAATGATTTGCTAGAAACATCATGTTATTGTTCCATTTAAACATCAATAAAAAGGTTGGCTACAAATTAGAAGTCGACTTGTTGCTTCCCTTTTTTAAACACCTCCACTTGTATTAATTAATTAACTTACGCCACGCAGGTGGGAAACTATTAAAAAGACAACCATCTGATCTACTATCAAAGCTAAATTTAGCAATCTTGTGAGCCACCGTATTAGTTTGACACTTAATCTTCCAAAGCTTAAAGCTTAATCTTGTTGCTTCCCCTTTTAAAAAGAAGGACTCCTCGTTTACCATTACTTGCCTAGACTGTTTAAATCCACACTCATCATCTGTCGCAAAACGGTCTACCGGTTATATATTGAGGTGTGTCTCCAACAAGACCATGACCTTGGGATGGAAAAACGTAGGGGCATACAAAATTACAGAAAATGTTGAAGCATTCCAGGTTGAGGTTTTCAATGTGGGCGGATCAATCAGGATCACCGCCTTTATTGCACGGGCTAGACATAGTGTCCTTTTAGGTATTCATTTTCTAGAGAAGTGTAATCCTATGCTAGATCAACCTTGCTCCTCCATTTGTAGTTACCCCGACCATTGACGGCTACAACACCAATCATCACCCTCCTTATCTGGGGCGACAACCAATTATGTCAGATACAATTTGTCCTTTCTATGTTCGTGCAAAGTCTCCTTATATTCGGGAGTTTTCATGTTTTTTTCTTGGTCTCCTTGTAGCTATAAGAAGGGCATGGTTACATCACATTGCATGAGCTCCAGATCTTATTTGTGCTGGGGATATTCTTGGTGTCCTCCTTCTCTAGTGTGAGTGCAACTTGTTGTGTTGATCTCCATGAGTTTCCATTGAGATTCACTTCAACCTCCATACAAGGAAGTGTCTTTGAGGTTTCTGGACTACGTGGTCACACATCTATCCGTTGAATTGGTTGTTGTCACATGTGAATCTTATTCATGGTCAGTGTTGGTGTCTTCCTTCACACAAGCTCGATAACCAGCCAAGTGGAGGCAATTTGCCTTGGTTGCACTTGCTCATCATCAACAACAATGACAGATGTATGTGGTTAGTAGGCAAATCTCTCGACGTGTGTGCACTAACATGGCAGGTAGAGGACGCATGTCTAGACTTGGTTTAGGTGTGTGGCGTGTGTCCTCGGGAACATGTTATGTACTTTTCTTTTTATTTGGCTCCATTCTTTTTGAGGATTTGTACGACATTTGTGGGGCCGTTGGCTCCATTTTGAAGTAATATATACGACAAGGGCTATCACAAAAATATATGACAAGAGTTTCTTAGAAAGAACCTGGCTTGTGCCAACCGACACATGTGAGATGCTAGTAACGTCGCGTCTTCTGGAAACAAAATCATTCAATGTCACACGCCTTCCGACCCCGTAGGATACGCGCTAAGCCAGGCTTGGGGCCCCAACTCAGGTTCGTATATACACAATTTCTCAAAGAAAAAGACGAAAGAAATCAGCCCAACAACGACAATAGAAGGCTAGTAACCGGTTTACGACATCTACGCAGCGAGCCAAGCGAGTCAGCCACACCTTCTCCTAGTCGCCCCCCTCTTTTCACCTTCCACCTCCTCGAGTCCTTCTTCGTCTCTTTCCTTTAACTCAATCAATAGATGATGGATGTCGATGCTCTTTCCTCCTTCCTCTTCCTCAATTAACGAAGGAGGAGATCATGATTTGCCGATTCCAAACAAATTTCTCCTCGACTTTCAATGATAGGTAAAATCTTGTTTCTATAATCCCTAGGTATATCTACGTTTCTTCGTTCAGTTTGATTCCATAGTCTTCTCGTAACCCTATTCTCCATAAACTTGGAGAGATGGGATGTCTAGGCGTCCAAGGGCAAGGGCAAAGTCATCTAGCGGCAGGGTGGTCCAAGGGCAAAGTCATCAAGGGGATCACACACCTAACTCAACCCTCCAGGTTTTTCTGTTTCAATTTCATGCCATATCTCGTGTGTTGTTTGTGTACTAAGATTCCATCTAGAAAAGTAGTTTAATTTTTTTGAATGATTGATTTGAAGATTGCTTAAGGCCGTGTCGCGCAGTACAAAAGTAGTTTAAGCCGAAAACAAGTTTTCAATGAATGGGTGCGATTCTTGATATATCATATTGGCATGTAACACATTATAGCATATATATTACTATTATAGGTCTATTTTTCTAGTGAGGTAGGCCTCGTTTTAAAGTTTGGCACGTGTCCCTAATTTTGTTGGCCCGGCCCTGCGCTAAGCCCTGCAAGTCACCCTTACTGAGCTCAGTGGGTGGCAGAGTGGTCATCATATGTGACAAAGGCAATGAATTGTATTTTGGTACATGTGGATCATGCCATTTTATTTTGCATCTATCTTATTCAGATCTTGTCTTTCTATTCCCCATACAAGGGTGCACACCCCATGGGTACATCGAATGTATATGTTTGTTAAGATACGTTGCCTAGGGAAGTAGAGTTCGGGACAAATTTGATTTCTCTCCTGGCTACGTCGCTCCTCCTAAGGAAAGGCAGCTAGAGTTTCTGCCTCCCGTCGGCGGCACCGCCGATCTGCCACGTCTCATGTGGCCTTATGATCATGGGGTGCGCGGTGGATCCTGGTTCTTGACGGCGGGAGGGTTCTGTTTTTAGGTGTGTCTTCAAGTTTTGTTAGGGTTTGTGTTCTGCTCAAAAAGATGAGACGACAGTGGCTCCCAAAAGATGGAATAGGGTTCTCCCCGCCTAGCCCTCATCCTGGTGGTGCATATATCATCATCGGTGCGCATGTGGAGATGTGTCTCTGGCGAATCTCGCAGGATTCAGCCAGTGGTTGTCTTTGGTGGATCTGCTCGGATCCAGTCTTTGTTTGTCTTTGTTCTTGTGTCTTCGAGTTGGATCCTTCCAATCTAAGCTTTTCTTCATTGACGACGGTTGTTGTTCTGGTGCGTTGGTCTTATGGGGCCTTAGCACGACGACCTATCGACTGTCTACTACAACAAGTTGTGCCCGGCTCCGGCAAGGGAGGGGAGATGACGGCGGCGCGCCTTCGGCTCACTTCAGTGCTTGCGGTCGTCGCTAGGTGATCTACGAATTTGGATATAATTTTTATTATTTCTGGTGTTCGATGTGCTACCATAATTGACAATGAATAGATCGAAAATTTTCCCAAAAAAAGTACTCCCTCCGTCCGTAAATACTTGTCATCAAAATGAATAAAAGGGGATGTATCTAGATGTATTTTAGTTCTAGATACATCCCTTTTTGTCAATTTTGATGACAAGTATTTTCGGACGGAGGGAGTAGAGTTGGAGTAGAGTTCAGGACGCACAGTAGAGTTGACGCATGAGTACACCCTTTCCTTCCTCTTCTCCAATGAAGTGCTTTGTCAAGAACCAAACTCTCCCAGTACAATGTTAGGACATGAAAAGTTGTCCATTGAATTGTTGATAAAACCCGCACGTAGTTATTCAAGGATACACAAAAGGCTCACAAATCATTTCGAGAAGGGGGAAAACCAAACAAGAGTTCATTGACGCATGTTTTATGAGGATGGCGTTTTGTTGTTGGGAGCATATGCTCCTGGTGATAAACAGTAGAATAAAAAAAAGAAAATTCGCACAAATAATGCACAAGTTTTCTAGGTTTATGCAAAAAATACACGACGATATGACATCATAGGAGTTCGGACAAAGAAAACAAACAAAAACAGAGTTCTGAGAACTTTAATTTGGAGCACTGATTTTGGTTTCTTTGTCCCGAGCTCCTCCTATGTCACATTGCCATGAAACTTTGCACGCCCACAGAAAACTTGTTCATCTTTGTTGTATAATTGTTTCAGATCTTCGTTGCATTTTATTTGAATTTACTGTTCATCCATGAGTAGACGTGCTCATGTCCAGCTATGGATTTTCACATGTTTTATAACTTCTTATAGGCAGGGAAGAAGAGAGAAGGCAGTATGCTCTTTTCTCTTTGTGCCACAATACAACTAATCTGCGTAGTATTACCTTTTCGGGCGCAGATGGTACAGAGCAGCCCGCTGTCTTCAATGACTCGAATCATCGCTCTGTCTGCTACCAGTAGTAGCTAACTCTGGCCGAGGCGGACAACCAACCAAGCAAGAATTTAATTCAGAGAAGCGCCTACGAGCTGTAATTTCGGTTCAAGGCAACCTGACTTCATCCTACTTGATGAGAATATGTCAATACTGGTCGACGCCAGTAACAGAAAGCCATCAAGGGCATCAAGACCATTCCCGGAAATTGCCCGTAGTTTGTTTTTATTGGAATTTCGGAGGTCTGGACGCTGGATCCGGAAGTCTTTCCTTGCAGCTTGCACTAGCCCGAGGCAGGGATCCGAAGTAGAGAGTTCCGGTTAGCAGCCTCCCTGGAACGAAGGGGATTTAACAAATCGACAAGCTTTCGGCGGTGCACCCTCTGAAGGCCGATTTTGGTATTTCGACCATTTTTGCAAAAGTTTAGCAAGATCTAACTCATGTTTGAATTTTTTTCGACCTATGGCCATTTTTCTACCACCAGGATCGATGACGGTAGGGTATAATATCCTACCGCTAGGCCCTTGGCAATAGGGGTGCATGCCTTATTGCAAATAATTTCTAAGTATCAGATACAGTGCGTGTACTCATCTGCCGCCGAGCACTTCAACGATAGGAGTACACAGGCTACCGCCAGCCTGTTTGAAGGTAGGGCAGCTCTGCGCTGAAGTGGATAAGTTGCCTACCACCCGGGGTCTTGGCGGTAGACTGGTATACCTTACTGTTATCGACCTTGACGGTAGAAAAATGGTTAGATTCAAAAAAAATAAACCTGTGTCAGATCTCTCTAAACTTTCACAAAAAAGTTATATCTCGCTAAACTTTCACAAAAAAGTTAGAACATCAAATTTGGCCCCTAGCAAGTCTACGTCACGAGAGGCGACCCTGCTTCTATCTCAGCCACGCTCCGTACCCAGTCGAGGTGACCGACCAGGGACCCTCTGTCGTGCAACACAAATGTGGATAGACGATTCCACAAGCAACGGCCACGGACTAGCACGATCACATTCGCATCGCCCTCCCTCCCACCATTGACCAGCACCGATACGGTGGACGATGGATGGAAAGCAGGATCGACCAAATCAGCAGCGATCCCCGTGTATTTAAATGCAAATCAAGACAGGTCGTAACGGACCAGGTAGGCGCGCAAGAGCCAAAATACCTTTCATCGATCAGTGGAAACAACAAGGACCAACTCATCAAAGCTTCCCTACAAAAAACTAATCAAAGCTTTCGTCTGGAAACACGACGGGTCCAGACCAGACCAGACCAAACCACCTTCGTCCCTTGATCCATTAAACAAAATCTACTCCTAAATGCCTTCAAAATCACAAGGATACATGCATCGTCTCATGTAAAGGTCACAACCAAAGCCTCTCTGTATAATCAATCGGCACCACGTTCTATACTACTGTATACTACTACTACCACGAAACATAGACAGATGAGATGACATATCTACCACGCGCCCGGTTCTTTGATCCTTAACCTGGCACGCGGCGGGCGCCCGCTTGCCTGTATTTATTACGGAGCAGAGGAGCTCCGGACCGGGGCGCTCACCCAAACCAAACCAAACCAAACGAAACCGAATGCGCACCATGCCCACCCAGACACGGAGACGGAAATAAAAACGGGGACCAACTACCGAGCCATCTCAACCAGCGCACGCCATGCTCGTTGCGTCGCCATACATGGCAACATTTCCGTTGCCATCGAGTCGAGCGCGGCGCAGACACAAGAAGAAGAAGCGAACACGCATGAATGATACGGTAGAGGAAATTAAAGACCAGCAGTGCCAATGCGTCGAACGGATAGCGCTAAGTACAACAGCAACAGCAACAAGTTTTCTCGCTAGATCTAAGAAAGAAGACAAGGGGAGGGGATGGGAGAGGCGAGGCGAACGACGAAACCGCTTTGTCTTGATGTGCTGCTGCCCTTCCTCCTCCTCCTGGTGGTGGTGGTTCTTCTGGGCGCCGATGGGGCCGGCGGCGTCACTCCTTTATCTGGAGCCAGCGGCCGAGCTGCGTGGGGTTGACGACGCCGGGGATGTGGGCCCCGTTCGTCATGAGCAGCCAGGACAGCTCCGCGTACCTCCTCTTCGGCTCGGGCTCGGGCCGCGGGGAGGCGGCCGCGGCAGCGGGTTGGTGGTGATGGCTCGGCTCGATCCGGCGGCCCAGGAGCGTGCCGTGGGTCAGGAACTCGTGGGCCAGGTTCCCGGCTAGCAGCTTGTTGTTGTTGCCGGCCCGAGCCGGCTTGGACAGCTCGGCTTTAGTCGCAGCGGCAGGCGCTGGGGCCGGGGCCGGGGCGGGGCCCAGCTGCTGCAGCTCCCGCTCCTTGCGCTTGCCCAGTGCGATACGCGCCGCTTCCAGCTTCTCGCTCAGCGACATATCGACGGCTGGGACCTCGCCACGTCAGCAGCACCAGCCGAGGGGAGCCGTCGATGGAGAGGAAAGCGGTTTCTGATGATGGGATATGTATGTATATGTGGAGGAGGCAAAGAAAAGAAAGAAATAAAACAATTGGGAGGAGGAAAAAAATCTCCAGGAGATTGATGGCCGTGGGGCCCACCAAGGGCAGGATGGTAACTTCGCAGGGCAGAGGCCGAACGAGAGGAGGGGAGGGAACAACGGGCCGGGACGAGAGAAAAAGATCGGAGGAGAGAGGGGGAGGCCACTGGAGGGATGGAGAGGCGAGAGAAAATTCTGGCTTATAAGAGACGGGGGGGCGTCAGGAGGGAGGTTGCCTCCTATTTATACTGGAGCGCGCCAGAGAGGGCCCCCGGGCCTCGGAGGGAATTACGCCCGTGCCACCGCGCTCTCGCGCAGAGGGACCGCAGCCGAGGGGCGTGCTCGTGGTTGTGGGGAGACGGGAAGGGCAGATGGGTAATTGCGTGCGGTGGTGGGATGTGTGTTTGCGCAGTCGTGTGGCGAGGGGGAGGGGGTGGATGGGGAATTCCAGGGAGCGTGTCCGGGCAAAGGATTTTGCAGCTGGGTCCAATCGTAGGTCCACCCGCCAGTGGCAGCTTCGCGCGAGTTTTGGGGTGTACGTTTTTTAGTCTCTCTGGCGCCTGGTGTTTGGGCCCGGATAGGCATATAATCAATGACCTCCTAATTGTAGAAAAACTAAATAAAAATCAAGACACCCCTATGTTGCTTCCATTTTCCTTTGCTGATAAATCTACAAACTTATTTTTGTTTCTCAGGTATCCGTTGTGTCCTCACATGATGTATAGTCTCTCCGGATGGGAATATAAGTATGTCACAGGAACTTAGATCGTCAGTTTAACTAGTGAATTATATATAACATGCCACAAGTATATTTTATATGACAAATAACACATTTTTTGCTAGTCAACTCGAAGACCTAAAACCCGTGCTTGACTTATATTCCCGCCAGGAGGGAGTACATTACTTTCTCCGATGAAACAACAAGATATCTCATATGTCAGCTAATACTAGCTGATAAATACTCCCTCCGTTCCAAAATAGATGACTCAACTTTGTACTAACAATAGAACAAAGTTGGGTCATTTATTTTGGAACAGAGGGAGTAATTAGCAACTATACTTACACGACAAGCAATCCTCTACAACACGATTTTGTTCAAGAAAAATACAACAGGCATACAACACTAGAACTGAGTAATAAACAAGCGTCTGTTTTTATTTTTGGGCAGGTTACTCAATTCCCCCCTCCCACGCACAGAGCCCCAAGGTGACGAGGGCTCATCACGAAGAAATTGGAGCCGGCGATAATGTGGCTAGCCATGTCATCATAGATAGAGGCGAGACGGAGGCTTCATTAGTTCGGATTTGAGATGGTGGCCAGTGTGAAGGCTGGTGATGTTTACAGGGAAAGCTTGAGGCGACAGCTACATGGTAGACATGATATATAGGGTAAGATAGGGTGGCGTGTCCGTGACAAGGGCACGGGTGGCGGTGGCAGACGATTCGACATGCGCCAGCGGTGAGGACAGACAGTTCGGCAAACACTGATGAGCGTTACAGGATGCGATGACTGCTGAAGGAGGAAGAAAACGTGTGGCCGATTAAATGAAAATCGTATAATAGAGAGCAAAGTGACTGAAGTCAAGAAAAATCCAGCCACATGTGTAATAATAGGTCCCATATACATACAAGTGTCGACGTCTTTTAGTTTTTAAGACGGGCACACAAAACTACCACGCACCTAACCCGTGTTATATGTAAATCATGGAGGGCAAACTCAAACGGGTGGAAATGAACAATATCAATCCGAACACCGCGAAGACATATTTTGGGCTGGTTTAGCCTTAAACATCCAGATAACTGTTAAGTGGAGAGTAAATCCATCTCAGATACACTGTCGACTAAATCAAGCTCAAATACTTTAATGGCTGATTTTTTCCATAAGGAAAGAGTAAAAGCGATGTTATTATTCAAGTCCATTCACCACCTTTAGCGTGGCCTATCCAGTCACCACCTAAAGCTAACTCGTGGTGGGCTAAGCCCACTGTTTTTGCCTTCCTCTTCGCCCTCGTTCCCTCGACCTCTCCACCGTCATCCGCATAATCATTGCCCCCGCTACCCCACGGTCAGCGTCACACACATGCCACTCTGCCTTGCCCAGGATGCCACCTCCATCAGCCTACTCTGCGCAGTCATCTCTCTAGCACCCCCTTCTTCGGCATCGCCTAACCCCCTTTCCCAGCTAGACAACTCGTCAGCAAATGGCTTCCCTTGGCAACGTGTGGCCATCCATGTCATCTTCGTTTTCAGCTCATTCTCGCCTCACCTTCAATGGCCACATTGTCTTGGTCTCTAGCTCTTCTTGTCTCAACTCCACCAACAACACGATGACGTGGCTAAAGTACCATCTCTGGCTCTGGTTCGATCAATCTCCTTCGTTTCTAACTATGGTGGACCGAGACCAATGACGCTCAGGGCAAAACTAATTTGATCGTTATGACTTACTAGAGCGTCTTGGGCAGGAAAGGCGCATTGATTCTGGACTACAAAGGGACCTACGAGGCCCAACTTGACTTGGCCCAATCATAAATCATGTCTAAGTTTGCTCATGATATTACTATTTTTGAGTATGGCTCATGAATTTTGTGCGAACATAGATCTTTGCACAATGATGCATAGCCGGATATCTCTATCTCTACTACTTAAAAAGAATGTAAGGTTTCATGTTTCACTTTTCTTTCCACTACCTCTTCGTCCAACCTTTCCCGTATGAAAATCAATCACCTTAATTTACTTACCTTCTGAACCAGTTCCACTTTAATCTCCTTATCGAAATTCTCATCCAAATATATAAGGTAAATCACGGGCATGATTTGATAAACATTTATGTACACAATCACACTGATATGGGCAGGTAAATCAGAAGCTAACGTACTACAATATTTATATCCAACACACGAGCATTGTCCTATACCAGCTAAGAAAGAGGAACAATTGTTACAACTTGCCTTTTTTTACTTTTAAAACTAATTCATATGGTAGTTTTTTAAGACAATTCATATGGTAGTTAAAAAGGCAAGTTATACCAATTATGAGATTCTTTGAGAGCTCATGCTTTTCTCTAAGTGTAAAAATATAATGTCGAATGTAAACTACATTAGCAAAGATCACATTTTTAAAGACTCTTGTCCTAAAAATCTATTTCATGCTACACGGTAATTTTCATTTTATGCATTACTACACCATGTATGCTTTCAAACGATTGTTTTGAGACTAGTACCAAAAGATGCTTCCGCCCCACCTTTTATATAAAGCCACTAAGCCAAATTGATAGAGGGTGATGAGGAGATTCTCGTTTTGACACTAGTTGCTATTTAGAACTTGACATATGATGGAAATCCAATTCGGCTCATGGGAGTATATGCTCATGTGCATCCAAATTGTTTTTTTTTTTGCAAATGTAAAAAAGAAGATGTGTTCATTTTCACACCCAAATGCTACATGTAAATTTTTAGGGGAAAGTGTAAGAGCATCTACAACCGGAATTGCCTAATCCGGGTCCCTGTACGTCCGCGGACAGTGATCGACGGGCCTCAAATATTGCCATTTGTAACCATAATCCCTATTTTCAAAACACCAAACACACGCAAAACACATGTCCGGATTGAAGACATGTGTTTAGGCGGATCTCGGGTAGGGGGTCCCGAACTGTGCGTCTAGGCGGATGGTAACAGGAGACAAGGGACACGATGTTTTTACCCAGGTTCGGGCCCTCTAGATGGAGGTAAAACCCTACTCCTGCTTGATTAATATTGATGATATGGGTAGTACAAGAGTTGATCTACCACGAGATCAGAGAGGCTAAACCCTAGAAGCTAGCCTATGGTATGATTGTTGTTGTTGTACGGACTAAACCCTCTGGTTTATATAGACACCGGAGGGGGCTAGGGTTACACAGAGTCGGTTACAAGGAAGGAGATCAACATATCCGTATTGCCAAGCTTGCCTTCCACGCCAAGGAGAGTCCCATCCGGACACGAGGCGAAGTCTTCAATCTTGTATCTTCATAGTCCAACAGTCCGGCCAAAGGTTATAATCCGCACCTGATGGCCAGGGGCGTAACTTTCAATCTGCTCCAGATGGCCAAGCGAATTGGCCCGCAGTGCAAAGCCGCCGAACACAAAAATCTGTTCGGGGAGAAAAGTCTCACCCTGGACTGCATCGCTAACGATGATCGAAGGAGCCATCGAGCCTAATGATGACGGCACAGAGGAACTCTCAATGAAAGCACCAATGTCGGTGTCAAAACCGGCGGATCACGGGTAGGGGGTCCCGAACTGTGCGTCTAGGTGGATGGTAACAGGAGACAAGGGATACGATGTTTTTACCCAGGTTCGGGCCCTCTCGATGGAGGTAAAACCCTACTCCTTCTTGATTAATATTGATGATATGGGCAATACAAGAGTTGATCTACCACGAGATCAGAGAGGCTAAACCCTAGAAGCTAGCCTATGGTATGATTGTTGTTGTTGTACGGACTAAACCCTCTGGTTTATATAGACACCGGAGGGGGCTAGGGTTACACAGAGTCGGTTACAAGGAAGGAGATCAACATATCCGTATTGCCAAGCTTGCCTTCCACACCAAGGAGAGTCCCATCCGGACACGAGGCGAAGTCTTCAATCTTGTATCTTCATAGTCCAACAGTCCGGCCAAAGGTTATAATCCGCACCTGATGGCCAGGGGCGTAACTTTCAATCTGCTCCAGATGGCCAAGCGAATTGGCCCGCAGTGCAAAGCCGCCGAACACAAAAATCTGTTCGGGGAGAAAAGTCTCACCCTGGACTGCATCGCTAACGATGATCGAAGGAGCCATCGAGCCTAATGATGACGACACAGAGGAACTCTCAATGAAAGCACCAATGTCGGTGTCAAAACCGGCGGATCACGGGTAGGGGGTCCCAAACTGTGCGTCTAGGTGGATGGTAACAGGAGACAAGGGATACGATGTTTTTACCCAGGTTCGGGCCCTCTCGATGGAGGTAAAACCCTACTCCTTCTTGATTAATATTGATGATATGGGCAATACAAGAGTTGATCTACCACGAGATCAGAGAGGCTAAACCCTAGAAGCTAGCCTATGGTATGATTGTTGTTGTTGTACGGACTAAACCCTCCGGTTTATATAGACACCGGAGGGGGCTAGGGTTACACAGAGTCGGTTACAAGGAAGGAGATCTACATATCCATATTGCCAAGCTTGCCTTCCACGCCAAGGAGAGTCCCATCCGGACACGGGACGAAGTCTTCAATCTTGTATCTTCATAGTCCAACAGTCCGGCCAAAGGTTATAATCCGTCTATCCGGATACCCCCTAATCCAGGACTCCCTCAGTAGCCCCTGAACCAGGCTTCAATGACGATGAGTCCGGCGCGCAGATCGTCTTCGGCATTGCAAGGCGGGTTCCTCCTCCGAATACTTCATAGAAGATTTTGAACACGAGGATCGTGTCCGACTCTGCAAAACAAGTTCCACATACCACCGTAGAGAGAATAATATTTTCACAAATTTAATCTGCTGACGTATTCCGTAGCATGACATCACACCACAGCCAAGCCTTTTTTGAATATTTTTTCACAGTCCACCTCAGCGCGTTTCGCGAGGCGGTTTCCTTGGCACGTCTTGTCGAGGCAGAGATCGTGTCCCCTTATCACGGGATTCTCATCAATACGGACGTGGGTAACCCAACCGCGCCATTGATTACGGCGCTTGGGGGATAAGCGAGTTTTACCAGGCTGGTGGGGGCGCATAGTTTTATCCGCCCATATAAAGGGATAAGGACTCACCTTTTTTTACCCACGCCTTCTTCCTCCTTGCTCATCCGTTCTCGCGCACTCGAGCTCCAGCCCCAAGTCCACATTCTCATCCTCAACCTTCCTCTAACCATGTCCGGAGCGGGAGGCAAGTGGATGGTCTCCTCCATCACGGAGGGAGACGTCAAAAAGCTGAGGGGGGTCGGATACCTGTCCAAGGATATTGCACACCGGCTCCCGGACGCGGGGCAGATCATACCCACCCCATGGCCCCATGAGAGGGTTGTATTCCTTAAACATTTCCTCCGCGGACTGGGATTTCCCCTTCACCCATTCGTCCGCGGGCTCATGTTCTATTACGGCCTGGATTTTCATGATCTGGCCCCGAACTTCATCCTCAATATCTCGGCGTTTATCATCGTGTGTGAGGCTTTCCTCCGCATCAAGCCCCACTTTGGTTTATGGCTGAAGACCTTCAATGTCAAACCGAAGGTAGTGAGCGGCCAGCAGGCGGAGTGCGGAGGCGCCATGGTGGGAAAGATGCCCAACGTCACATGGCTTGAGGGCTCCTATGTGGAGACCATAAAAGAGTGGCAATCGGGGTGGTTCTACATCACCGAGCCGCGCGACACCAAATGGGCGGCAGCCCCCAAATTCTGATCCGGAATCCCCACGCGGCTCACCTCCTAGAAAGAGAAGGGCCTGCCCTGGGGTAATCCGGTAGAGCTGGCCGGACTCCAGACCTGCATCCAAAATATGATAAACAGGAAGCTCAAGCTTGTCAACATAGTCCAGGTCATGCTCATCCGCCGGATCCTCCCGTTTCAACAACGGGCGTTCAGTTTGTGGGAGTTCGACCCGGCCCAGCACCAGACTTTGAGCGAACTCTTTGACACGACGCAGAAGGACGTCTGGAGGGTGCTGTTCAAGAGTGCCGAGGTCTGCCCACCCCTCACCGAGGATCACGGACTCAGCGCGCAGCGCCAAGCCGGCGCGGTAAGCTCTTTTATTAGTTACAGGGTATTTATTTTCCCCAGTATAACTATATGCGGGATCTAAGCTCCCATACCTTTGACAGGAATGGCTGGAAACGGCCGAACAGATTGACTGTCCGGCTCCTCTGCCCGAAGGCCCAGCAGACGCTCGCCTAGCGGAGCTGCTGGTTCCGGCACCTTACGTGGTGCCGGAGAAGAAGGCCAACAAGAAGGCCATGGGAACCCGAAAGATTTCCCGGCGCCCGGTGGTGTCAGACCCATCGTCCGATGACTCCGAGGCACACTCCTCCCCCGAAGATGAGGAGGAGGAAAAGGAAGCTTCTCCCCCTCCAGCTGGGGAAGGAAAGAAAAGGAAGGCCGCCCCAACCAGGGAGGCCGGAGGGTCCAAGAAGGGAAGGACTCTCCTTCCGGACCATTCTACCACCGCCGCCGACAGCGAAGACGAGTGGACACCCAGGGCCAAGCCCCGGGCAAAGTCGCAAGTGTTCGGATGCCAGAGTAACTCATAGCATTCCTTTATTGCACAGCTTCTCCTAACGCCGAATATAATTGTGCAGTCCGCCCCGAGCCCGCGTCGACATATCGTCGAGCGGTTCATTGGATTCATCGGATGTGAATAGCTTGTCACTTCCGACCGCCTCTTCTCCTCGCCCTAAGGACAACGTCGAGCTATTGTCTCAAGGGGTTCCAAACCAGGGGGAGGTAGTCCTGGGGGCGCCTCAAGGCGACCTCCCAGACTCCAGGCGCAAAGGGAGCAAGGCTCCCAAGGGCTCCAAGTCTGGCCCTGGGCCGAATACCGCACCGGAACCTCCAGTGGTTCCGAACTCCGGCAGGCGCCCCCCCCCACTAAGAGGAGCAAGCCTACCGCGCCAGTGATCTCCGTCCAACCAGAGGCACCGAATAATTTGCTGGAGGTGCTAAACGGCGCCTCCATCGATGAGGAGCACCGCACTATTATGAGTGCGGTGATCCAGAAGGTTCAGTCCGCCAAGAGCGGACTGATTGAAGCCTGTGCCAGCCTTCTAACAGGCTTTGAGGTATGTGTTTAAAATATATGAAAATATTACCGCATAGACAGTAGCCCCTGATGCTCTGTTCGGTGTTCACGAGGAAAAGCCGAATAGAGGATCGAAGAATATCCGCAGGAGTCTAGCATAAGTATGTCGATATGCGTATGCAGGCTTCGCTGCTGACCTCTGCCGCACTGACTGCGGAGGTCGATGCGCTGAAGCAGAACCACGAGCGGTCCGAGAAAGAGCTCGGCCTTGCGAAGAAGCGGCTCGAGGAGAACGAAGGTAAGTAATACCTTGTGTACGGATATAAAAAAGATGCAGTTGCAGAAATGACAGGATCATTGTGGCTATAGCAGGGGCCACGACCGAGGTGGCGACCCTGAAGCAAGCGTTGTCTGAGGCCGAAAACAAAGCGGCCATGGAGCACACCGAGCTGGGGAAACAGGAGGCGCGGGTGGTGGAGGTGCAGCAAGAGCTCCAGGCTCTCGTGAAAAAACATGAGAGTTTGGAGCTTGACTCGAAGACGCGAGAGTCCGAGCTTGCCTCGGCCCTCGAGAGCGCCAAGCATGCCAAGGCCGAAGCCCAAAAGGCCCTCCAGGAAATTGAGGCGATAAAGAAGATAGCGGCTGGTAAGGCATTCATTATGCAAAGCAAGCACGTAAAAGTGAATTACTTGTTACTTACCCGAGTCCGGAGCTCTCCAGGAGCATTCGCAGTTTTGACCCGCAGTGTGTCAGATGCCGCAAAGCACTACCGAGCCGAGGAGGGGAGCTCGACGAAGAAGGTGTTCTGGTCTCAGTATACTAAGGCCGAACATCCGGTGCCCCTAAGCGACCAGCTGAAGCAGTTGGTCGAGCTCCATAAGGCGACCGAACAGGCCATGAAGGGTCTGATAGTCCGGCTGTGGCCTGGAGAGGCCATGCCAGGGAGCTACTTCGGGCTGGTGAAGCGGCTTGCGGATGCCTGTCCTTGGCTTGAGGTCATCAAGCGCTCCGTCTGCATCGAGGGTGCCCGCAGGGCGCTTGCCCGTGTTAAAGTACACTGGGGCAAGATGGACGCTGAGAAGCTGGTGAAGGATGGGCCACCGCAGGGCAAGGAGCATCGCCGCCCTAAAATGTACTATGAGGGCGTCCTGAAGGGTGCCCGCCTTGTGGCGGGTGAATGTTCCAAAGATGTAATTTTTGAGTGAACTCGCATTTGTGATCCTGTACGCTAAAAACTTGTTCATATGCGCTATGCAACGCTTGTTTGAATTTAAAATATTACCTTCTGTGCGGCCGTTTATTAAATCTGAGAGATGGTGAGTCGTCGGCTTCTGCCCCCAAGCCACGAGTGTTGGGGTGTTCGGGATAAACATGAGCACTCCTTTTCCCATTCTTGGGTCCTTCGAGGGAGGTCCTCAGCACAACGAACAAGGCAATCGGACTATAATGCTTTATCGCTCTCACTTAGCCAGAGAATTCTATAATTTTAAATTTTGGCGAAGCCCCTAGTATTCGGAAGACCGAGTTTGGGGCGCTATCCACGCCTAAGCCGGACAAAGCCGACTCCTCGCCCTAAGCGGCATAAGTCTTTAGGGACTCGAAACCTCTCAAACAGCGACCAACTCTCGCCTTATCATGACAGCCAGTTTTAGCTTTCTCTACTGAGGTGCTTAGCCCAGCTGAACCGTGGCACAATCGCAGTAGTTCTCCCAGTGCTACCTTAGCCGATATAGCGGAACATAAGGTACCAAATCATGGGAGCCGGGCAAACCCAACTATTGACCCAAGACATGATTCGGAGCCGATGCATATAATGCTATAAGTTCGGGGTGCCGCACTTGTGAAAGTGTTCGGACTTCTCACGCCATGTTATGGGGTACTTGAGCCCCTGGCGTATTGGCTGTACCAAAGTGTACGGGTGCAAAATGTCATTAATGAACATATATACATAAATAGAGAATGCAATAATAGACTGAAGCTATGCATTTTTTATTCGAAAATTTGCATTAAAGCAGAAAATGGGACTATTTGACATGTCTCCTTCAAGGATAAACTGCGGAATGGTATTTAAAGCAGGTATTTTGCTCGTTATAGAGACCACCTGGGAGTTCCATGATGCGACGTAGCTTTCGGCCTCCCTGGTCCTTGCATCGTGTGTTCGGCAATTATACTGCCGGACAGGGCTTCCAGAGAGTAAAGTCCTGAAAGAGAGAAAAAATAACAAAGTAGGGAGCCCCTAGTGTGGTTGAACTGCGTTTCGAGGCGTGCCTTAGTCGTGCCCCTCCCCCTGTGCCCATGGTATTTTTATTGCGTAATTGTGTACGCGTGGCACGTATTTCGCCGTTTGGATGGGGCTGGGGTAGGGGACGCATTGCTATGCGAGCTCGGAACATGCCAGGAGGTCTTGTTGCAGATTACTCCGGGCGCGCTTGAAGGCGTTCGGGCGTGTGGCCGCCGGACTGGAGAATTGCCTTGAGAGGCTGCTTTGTACTTCAGCTGCGAGGGCCACAGTGTGCTCCTCCGTTCGGAGAGAGCGCTCTGTGTTTCCATTAACTGTGATGACCCCCCGAGGTCCTGGTATCTTGAGCTTGATATATGCATAGTGCGGCACCGCATTGAATTTTGCAAATGCGGTTCGTCCGAGCAGTGCATGATAGCCACTGCGGAACGGGACTATATCGAAGATTAACTCCTCGCTTCAGAAATTATCCAGGGATCCGAAGACCACTCCCAGTGTGACTGAGCCTGTGCAATGGGTCTCTACACCTGGTATGACGCCTTTGAAGGTCGTTTTTGTGGGTTTAATCCTTGAGGGATCTATACCCATTTTTTGCACTGTGTCCTGGTAAAGCAGGTTCAGGCTGCTGCCGCCGTCCATAAGGACTCGAGTGAGGTGAAATCCATCAATGGTTGGGTCGAGGACCAATGCGGCGAATCCGCCGTGGCAGATACTAGTGGGATGGTCCCTGCGATCGAAAGTGATCGGGCAGGAGGACCATGGGTTGAACTTTGGGGCGACCGGCTCCAACGCGTATACGTCCCTTAACGCACGCTTCCGCTCCCTCTTGGGGATGTGGGTTGCGTATATCATGTTCACCGTCTGCACTTGTGGGGGAAACCCCTTCTGTCCTCCGGTGTTCGGCGGTCGGGGCTCCTCCTCCTCGTAGCTATGTAGCCCCTTGTCTTTGTTTTCGGCATTTAACTTGCCGGCCTGCTTGAACACCCAACAATCCCTGTTGGTGTGGTTGGCTGGCTTGTCGGGGGTGCCATGTATCTGACACGAGCGATTGAGTATACGGTCCAAATTGGACGGGCCCGGAGTACTTCGTTTGAATGGCTTTTTCCGCTGACCGGGCCTGGAGCCTCTGAATCCGGCATTGCCTGCCGTATCCTCTGTATTGCTGCTGTTGATGCGAGAAAGCCACTCGTCACGGATGTTATGCTTGAAAGCTGCTAGGGCCTCAGCATCCGGACAATCGATGATTTGATTTTTCTTGGTCAGGAACCATGTCCAGAATTGCCTGGCCGATTCTTCTGGCTGTTGAATTATGTGGTTCAAGTCATCGGCATCTGGTGGTCGCACATAAGTGCCCTGGAAGTTGTCGAGGAATGCGGCTTCCAGATCTTCCCAACAACCAATGGATTCTGCTGGCAAGCTGTTGAGCCAATGCCGAGCTGGTCCTTTAAGTTTGAGTGGGAGGTACTTGATGGCGTGTAAATCGTCACCACGGGCCATGTGGATATGCAGGAGATAGTCCTCAATCCATACCACATGATCTGTTGTACCATCGTATGATTCAATATTTATGGGTTTAAAACCTTCTGGGATTTGATGATCCATTACTTTGTCTATGAAGCATAGGGGGTGTGTGGCGCCTCTGTACTGGGCTATATCACGACGCAGCTCGAATGAGTCTTGTCTGCTGTGTTCGGCCCGACCGGGTTTACTTTTACTGTATCCGGCGTCACGGTTATCGTCTCGTGTTGTGGGGCGCCCTCGCGATCCGTAGATCGATCTTGCTTGCTTTGCTTTGTCCTCCAATATGTCTCGCAGGTCCAGCGCATTGCCCCGTGCCTTGGTGTTTTTTGAGTGACGCCGGGGTGCGGCTTGAGCTGTGGGCCGAGAAGCCTCTCTATCGCGGCCACGAGGTGGCTGATCAGCCGCGTCATACGCTGGAGATGTAGGTTTTAATGCTTCCTCCTCTAATCGGGGTAGCAACCTGCACTTTGGGTAGCTCTTGGAGGGGTGTTCGAGTTCATATTCCTCGGCCGCAAGGACTTCAGTCCATCTGTCAGCTAGCAGATCTTGATCACCTCTAAGCTGTTGCTGCTTTTTCTTAAGGCTATTCACCGTGGCCATAAGCCAGTGCTTGAAGCGCTCTTGCTCGACGGGATCCTCAGGCACGACAAATTCATCGTCATCGTCGAGGCTTGCCTCGTCTTCGGAGGGAGGCATGTAATTATCATCCTCTACCTCTCTATCTGCCACTCTCTCAAGAGGGCTGGCTTCTCCATTCTCCCGCGCTGAATCCTGCTGGAGGGTATTGTCTTCGGCACTGTCCGGAGTGTTATTATCTCCTGTGTCGGTATCATCGTTTTTGCTTTGGCGGGACTTAGAGTGGCGCCGCGGACGCCGACGCTTGGGCTTCTTGGAGGGGTCATCCCCCGTTGTCCCATCGCCATTGCCTTCTTTGGGTGTATCCACCATATATATATATATATATATATATATATATATATATATATATATATATATATATATATATATATATATATATATCATATGATGAGGTGGCTGTCCAGGGCCCTGTGGGTGGTGGTTCCTGTTCATCTCCTGCATCGTCGTCCATACCGTCGATGTCTTCGGAGTCAAAGTCGAGCATGTCGGTCAAATCATCGACAGTGGCTACGAAGTGGGTGGTGGGTGGGCGTCGAATTTCTTCGTCGTCCGCATCCCAATCCTGTCGGTCATAGTCCGGCCAGGACTCTCCTTACAAGGAGAGAGCCCTTAGTGAGTTCAGTATGTCGCCGAAGGGAGAGTGCTGGAAGATATCCGCGACGGTGAACTCCATGATCGGCGCCCAATCGGATTCAATTGGTAGGGTCACGGGTGGCTCGGAGTCCAAAGGAGAATCCGGCAATTTGGAGTCACGGGCCTCGCGAAGGGTAAGGCTAGTATTCAGCTCGATCGCCGTTGAGGCTGCGGCCTCCCTGGCGGGGTCTAACCGCCCGTCCACGAATGGCACAATTGGCTCCGAATCGAAGGTCGGAGCGGTTGTAGGTGCGATCTCCTGAACATTGTCTGGCGACAGAGTTAAATCATGCCCATCGTGATAGTGGGGCGCACTTGGTAAGTGCTCGAATCCGGTGAAGATCAAGTCTCCGCGGATGTCGGCCGTGTAGTTTAAGCTTCCAAACCTGACCTGATGGCCAGGGGCGTAACTTTCAATCTGCTCCAGATGGCCAAGCGAATTGGCCCGCAGTGCAAAGCCGCCGAATACAAAAATCTGTCCGGGGAGAAAAGTCTCACCCTGGACTGCGTCACTAACGATGATCGAAGGAGCCATCGAGCCTAATGATGACGACACAGAGGAACTCTCAATGAAATCACCAATGTCGGTGTCAAAAACCGGCGAATCTCGGGTAGGGGGTCCCGAACTGTGCGTCTAGGTGGATGGTAACAGGAGACAAGGGACACGATGTTTTTACCCAGGTTGGGGCCCTCTCGATGGAGGTAAAATCCTACTCCTGCTTGATTAATATTGATGATATGGGTAGTACAAGAGTTGATCTACCACGAGATCAGAGAGGCTAAACCCTAGAAGCTAGCCTATGGTATGATTGTTGTTGTTGTACGGACTAAACCCTCCGGTTTATATAGACACCAGAGGGGGCTAGGGTTACACAGAGTCGGTTACAAGGAAGGAGATCTACATATCCGTATTGCCAAGCTTGCCTTCCACGCCAAGGAGAGTCCCATCCGGACACGGGACGAAGTCTTCAATCTTGTATCTTCATAGTCCAACAGTCCGGCCAAAGGTTATAATCCGGCTATCCGGATACCCCCTAATCTAGGACTCCCTCAACATGCACGTCGATCATCTTGGTCAAAGATAGTTCAATGCACACAAATACAATTTGTTTGTACGTAAGAATTCATAATCCAAACATAGTTCAAACATAAATATTGTTCATAGTGCATAATCGATAAATTAGAAGCAAAGTTTACTGATTTATAGTGTGGACCCACATATGCTCCACAAGATCATTCAGAAGTTTCATATGCACCTATTGATCTTGCACTTGTGGATGCATCTCCAGAAAGTTGGCAATGTTCTCCGCCTCTTGTTCCGGGATGTGGACATGAGTTCCGGGCTTCTCAAATTCATCTGAGAGCGTTGCCCCTTCACCATCATCCTCAACAATCATGTTCTGCAAGACTACACAACATGCCATGAGCTGTCAAAGTGTCTCTACTTTCCACATCATCGCAAATCCACAAACAATGCCCCAACGAGCTTGGAGCACTCCAAATGACCTCTCCACATCCTTTCTAGTTGCCTCTTGCATTATTGCAAAGCGGCTTTGTTTGTTGCCTTGGGATTAGACATGGTCTTCACAAATCGCCCACTGAGGATAGGTACCATTAGCAAGGTAGTACCACATGGTGTTGTTGTGTCCGTTGACGGTGTCGTTGGAAGTTGGAGCTTCCCCACCACACAGTCTCTTGACACAAAGGAGATCATTGGAGCACATTGATGTCATTGCACGAACCTAGCATGCCAAAGAAAGCATGCCAAATCCACAAGTCCTTCGATGCCACTTCTTCAAGAATGATGGTGACTTCTTTGACATGACATTGGTATTGCCCACGCAAACCTTTTGGGAAGTTCTTCCATTGCCAGTGCATGCAATCAACTAAACCTAACATACCTAGGAACCCTCTTGATGCTCCAATTGCAAACAATTTTTCTGTGTCCTCCACAGTTGGCTCTCTCAGGTACTCTAGTTCAAACACCTTCGCCATAGTCCGTGCAAATTGCACCGGTCTGTAGGACCAGGCTCTCTCCCATCCCGATTTTAGTATCAATTACATCTGCGGCCTTCCCACAAGCAAGCATCGTGAAGCAGGCGTGGATTTCTGCAGAGGAGAGGAAGAAATTTGTCTGCAACAACCCTTCCTCAGCTTGAAGTTGGCATCAACTTTCACTACTGGGAAAGGGCTTATAGGTGAGCACCAACGAGTGGCGGGCGTGGGGGGGGGGGCACCCGCCACTTCTAGTTAGCAAAAGTAATCGTGGCTGGTGCTAGAACACGACCGCTAGAGGTACTAGGCTAGCAGTGGCGGGTGCCTGCTACTTCTTGAGCTTGCGTTGGTTTTTCCCTTGAAGAGGAAAGGGTGATGCAGCAAAGTAGAGATAGGTATTTCCCTCAGTTAAGAACCAAGGTATCAATTCCAGTAGGAGATACACGCAAGTCTCCAATCCATGCACCTGCACAAACATCAAACACTTGCACCCAACGCGATAAAGGGGTTGTCAATCCCTTCACGGTCACTTGCAAAGGTGAGATCTGATAGAGATAGATATAAAAGCTTACTAAAACGTAAAACAAAGTAAAAGTAGATAAATTGCAGCAAGGTATTTTGGGGTTTTTTGGTTTATAGATCTGAAAATATATGATGGAAAATAGATCCGGGGGACCATAGGTTTCACTAGAGGCTTCTCTCTTCAAGGAAAATAATACGGTGGGTGAACAAATTACTGTCGAGCAATTGATAGAAAAGCGCAAAGTTATGACGATATCCAAGGCAATGATTATGCATATAGGCATCACGTCCGTGTCAAGTAGACCGACTCCTGCTTGCATCTACTACTATTACTCCACACATCGACCGCTATCCAGCATGCATCTATAGTATTAAGTTCATAAGAACGGAGTAACGCCTTAAGTAAGATGACATGATGTAGAGGGATAAACTCAAGCAATATGGTGAAAACCCCATCTTTTTACCCTTGATGGCAACAATACAAATACGTGCCTCGCTACCCCTACTTTGTCACTAGGTGAGGACATCACAAGATTGAACCCAAAACTAAGCACCTCTCCCATTGCAAGAAAAAACAATCTAGTTGGCCAAACCAAACCGATATAGTTCGAAGAGAAATACGAAGATATCAAATCATGCATATAAGAATTCAGATAAGATTCAAATAATATTCATAGATAAACTGGTCATAAATCCACAATTCATCCGATCTCGACAAACACACCGCAAAACAAGATTACATCGGATAGATCTCCGAGAACATCGAGGAGAACATGGTATTGAGGATCAAAGAGAGAGAAGAAGCCATCTAGCTACTAGCTATGGACCCGTAGGTCTTTGGTAAACTACTCACGCTTCATCGATAGGGCAATAGAGTTGATGTAGATGCCCTCCGTGATCGAATCCCCCTCCGGCATGATGCCGGAAAAGGCCCCAAGATAGGATCTCGCGGTAGCAGAGGCTTGCGGCGGCAGAAAAGTATTTTGGTGGACACTTCTGTTGGTTTGGGAATATTTCTAAATTTATAGGCCAAAGATTAGGGTTGGAGGACTCCCGTGGGGCCCACAAGCCAGGGGCGCCCCCCTTGGGCGCGCCCTGAGGGCGTGTGGAGCCCTGGGGACTCTTCTGACTTCCTCTCCAAGTACTATGTGTGTCTTCTGGTCCAAGAAAAATCATCATAACGTTTTATTCCGTTTGGACTCCGTTTGATATTCCTTTTCTGTAAAACTGAAAAACAAGGAAAAAACAGAAACTGGCACTGGGCTCTAGGTTAATAAGTTAGTCCCAAAAATAATATAAAATAGCATAGTAATGCATATAAAACATCCAAAATAGATCATATAATAGCATGGAACAATAAAAAATTATAGATACATTGGAGACGTATCAAGCATCCCCAATCTTAATTCCTACTCGTCCTCGAGTAGGTAAATGATAAAAACAGATTTTTTGATATGGAATGCTACCTAACATATTATCCATGTAATTTTATTTATTGTGACATGAATATTCGGATCCATAAGATTCAAAACAAAAGTTTAATATTGACATAACAACAATAATACTTCAAGCATACTAATAAAGTAATCATGTTTTCGCAAAATCACATGGCCAAAGAAAGTTATCCCTACAAAATCATATAGTCTGGCTATGCTCCATCTTCATCACACAAAGTATTTTATCATGCACAACCCCGATGACAAGCCAAGAAATTGTTTCATACTTTGGATGTTCTCAAACTTTTTCAACTTTCACGCAATACATGGGCGTGAGCCATGGATATAACACTATAGGTGGAATAGAATATGGTGGTTGTGGAGAAGACAAAAAGAAGGAGATAGTCTCACATCAACTAGGCGTATTAATGGGCTATGGAGATGACCATCAATAGATATCAATGTGAGTGAGTAGGGATTACCATGCAACGGATGCACTAGAGCTATAAGTGTATGAAAGCTCAAAAAGAAACTAAGTGGGTGTGCATCCAACTCGCTTGCCCATGAAGACCTAGGGCAATTTGAGGAAGCCCATCATCGGAATATACAAGCCAAGTTATAAATGAAAAATTCCCACTAGTATATGAAAGTGACAACATAGGAGACTCTCTATCATGAAGATCATGGTGCTAGCTACTTTGAAGCACAAGTGTGGAAAAAGGATAGTAACATTGTCCCTTCTCTCTTTTCTCTCTTTTTTGGTGGGCTTCTTTGGCCTCTTTTATTTTTTGTGGGCTTCTCTGGCCTATTTTATTTTTTTATAAAGTCTGGAGACTCATCCCAACTTGTGAGGGAACCATAGCTTCCATCATTATTTCCTCACATGGGACAACACTCTAATAATGAAGATCATCACACTTTTGTTTACTTACAACTCAAGAATTACAACTCGATACTAGAACAAAATATGACTCTATATCAATGCCTCCGGTGGTGTACCAGGATGTGCAATGATATAGCATAGCAATGACATAAAAAATGGACAAGCCATGAAAATATCATGCTAGCTATCTTACAATGATGCAAAGCAATATGACAATGATGGAGCGTGTCATAATAAAACGGAACGGTGGAAGTTGCATGGCAATATATCTCGGAATGGATATGGAAATGCCATAATAGGTAGGTATGGTGGCTGTTTTGAGGAAGGTATATGGTGGGTTTAATGCACCGGCGAAAGTTGCGTGATACTAGAGAGGTTAGCAATGGTGGAAGGGTGAGAGTGCGTATAATCCATGGACTCAACATTAGTCATAAAGAACTCACATACTTATTGCAAGAATCTATTAGCCATCGAAGCAAAATACTACATGCATGCTCCTAGGGGATAGATTGGTAGGAAAATACCATCACTCGTCCTCGACCACCACTCATAAGGAAGACAATCAAGAAATAAATCATGCTCCGACTTCATCACATAACGGTTCAACGTACGTGCATGCTACGGGAATCACAAACTTTAACACAAGTATTTCTACCAATCCACAATTACTCACTAGCATGACTCTAATACACCATCTTTATATCTCAAAACAATCACAAGGAATCAAACTTCACATAGTATTCAACGCTCTTTATATGAAAGTTTTTATTATATCCCTCTTGGATGCCCATCATATTAGGACTAAATTCATAACCCAAGCAAATTACCATGTTGTTTAGAGACTCTAAAAATAATATAAGTGAAGAATGAGAGTTCAACAATTTCTATAAAATAAAGCCACCACCGTGCTCTAAAAAGTATAAGTGAAGCACTAGAGCAATTGCCTAGCTCAAAAAATATAAGTGATCCACATAGAGTATTCTAATAAATTTGCGATTCATGCGTGACTCTCTCAAAAAGGTATGTACAGCAAGGATGATTGTGACAAACTAAGAAGCAAAGACTCATATCATACAAGACACTCCAAGCAAATAACATATCATGTGGTGAATAAAAATATAGCCTCAAGTAAATTTACCGATGGATTGAAGACGAAAGAGGGGATGCCATCCGGGGCATACCCAAGCTTAGATGCTTGGTTGTCCTTGAATATTACCTTGGGGTGCCTTGGGCATCTCAAGCTTAGGCTCTTGCCACTCCTTATTTTGTTATCCATCAAATCTTTCCCAAAACTTGAAAACTTCACAACACAAAACCCAACAGGAAAACTCATGAGATCAGTTAATATAAGAAAATAAATCACCACTTTTTGGTACTGTTGTGAACTCATTCTCTATTTATATTGGTGTAATATATACTACATCCCAACTTCTTCATGGTTCATACCCCCGATACTACCCATAGATTCATCAAAATAAGCAAACAATACATAGAAAACAAAATCTATCAAAAAACAGAACAATCTGTAGTAATATGTAAACTTCGTATACTTATGTAACTCCAAAAATTCTGAAAAATTAGGGAAATAGAGGCAATTTGTATATAAATCTTGTGTGTAAAAATCAGGATTTTATCACGCTTCTGTGATTTTTTTAATTCTGGCAATGAGCGCAAAAGTTTCTGTTTTTTCATCAAGATCAAATCAACTATCACCATAAGCCATTCCAAAGGTCTTACTTGGCCCAAACACTAATTAAAACACCGAAACAGAATTACTACAGAGGTAATAATGTTTATTTATTGCAAAACAGAACCAAAAACCAAAAAGTAAAAAGTAAAATTGGGCTGCCTGCCAACAAGCGCTATTTTTAGCGCCCCTAGCTAGACATAAAACATAGATCTAGGTATTGTCATCTTTCGTATGCAATCCATAAGTAGCCCTCATAATAGATTCATATGGCAACTTAACTTTCTCTCTTGTAAAGTGTTCCATGCCCTTCCTTAACGGGAATTGAAATATAATGTTTCCTTCTTTCATATCAATAATTGCATCAATCGTTCTAAGGAACGGTCTACCAAGAATAATAGGACATGTAGGATTGCAATCTATATCAACCACAATGAAATCTACGGGCACATAATTCCTATTTGCAACAATAATAACATCATTAATTATTCCCATAGGTTACTTAATAGTGGAATCCGCAAGATGCAAATTCAAAGAACAATCATCAAATTCGTGAAAACCTAGCACATCACATAAAGTTTTTGGTATCATGGAAACGCTAGCACCCAAATCACACAAAGCATGGCACTCATAATCTTTAATTTTAATCTTAATAGTAGGTTCCCACTCATTATAAAGCTTTCTAGGGATATAAACTTCAAACTCAAGTTTTTCTTCAAAAGATTTCATCACAGCATCAACGATATGTTTAGTAAAAGCTTTATTTTGATTATAAGCATGAGGAGAATTCAGCATGGATTGTAACAAGGAACTAAAGTCTATCAAAGAACGATTATCATAATTAAAATCCTTGAAATCCAAAAGAGCGTGTTCATCGCTACTTAAAGTTTTGACCTCTCCAATCCCACTTTTATCAATTTTTGCATCAAGATCTATAAACTCCGAATCATTGGGACGCCTTATAGCTAAAGTTGACTCATCTCCAGTACCATC
Source organism: Aegilops umbellulata (assembly GCA_032464435.1). Lineage (NCBI taxonomy): Eukaryota > Viridiplantae > Streptophyta > Magnoliopsida > Poales > Poaceae > Aegilops > Aegilops umbellulata. The sequence continues at coordinate 416,065,170 of CP136055.1, read as the reverse complement.
TTTATCAATATTTATATTATAAAACAAATATTTAATAGGAGTCACACCAATCACTTTAAGATCTTCATCATTGTTGTCGCAAAAACTAGAAGAACACGCTTTTACAAACCAATCTCACTTAGCACGCGTCCTAGCGGTTCTTTCTTTACACTCATCAATAGAAATTTTAATAGCTTTCAGAGATTCATTAATATGATGCTTGGGTGGCATAGATCTAATTTTCAAAGAATCAATCTCAAGAGAAATTCTATCAACGTTCCTAGCCAAATCTTCAATCTTGAGCAATTTTTCTTCAACCATAGCATTAAAAACTTTTTGTGATCTAATAAATTCTTTAATATTGTTCTCAAGATCAGAGGGAATCTTATTATAATTTCCATAAGAATTGTTGTAGGAATTACCATAATTATTAGAGGAATTACTAGGAAACGGCCTAAGGTTGAAATTACCTCTATATGCATTATTACCAAAATTGTTCCTACCAACAAAATTCACATCCATACATTCATTATTATTCTCAATCAAAGTAGACAAATGCATATCATTAGGATCAATAGGATCACTCTTATTAGCAAACAATTTCATAAGTTCATCCATCGTTCTACTCAAAACATTAATTTCTTCAATCACATGCACTTCTTTTACTAGTAGAGGATCTTCCAGTATGCCATTGAGGGTAATTAGCCATGACATTATCTAGGAGTTTAGTAGCTTATCCTAATATGTTTTCCATAAAAGTACCTCCCACGGCCAAATCTAAAAGATTTCTAGATGCAAAATTCAATTCGGCATAATTTTTTTGTATGATCATCCATAAACATAAACCATGAGTAGGGCAATTTCTTATCATCAATTTCATCCTCTCCCAAGGTTGTGCAACATGTTCGTGATCAAGTTGCTTAAAATTCATAATATCGTTCCTAAGGGAGATGATCTTAGCGGGAGGAAAATACTTGGAAATAAAAGCATCTTTACACTTATTCCACGAATCAATAATATTTTTAGGCAAAGATGAAAACCAAGTTTTAGCGCGATCTCGTAGTGAGAACGGAAATAGCTTCAATTTAACAATATCATTATCCACATATTTCTTCTTTTGAATATCACACAACTCAACAAAAGTATTTAGATGGGATGCGACATCTTCACTAGGAAGGTCGGAAAACTTTACATAACAAGATTCAGCAAAGAGGCATTAATTTCATAAGATTCCGCACTAGTGGCGGGAGCAATCGGAGTACTAACAAAATCATTATTATTAGTATTGGAAAAATCACTGAACTTGGTATTTTCTTGAGACACCGTGACAAAGCAAGCAATCTAGCACACGAGCAAATGAAAGGCAAACGAAAAGACGAACGGAAGAAGGGCGGATAAAAAGGCAAATCTTTTTGTGTTTTCTGAAATTGTTTTAGAAGTGGGGGAGAGGGAAATGAGAGGGAAATGGAAATAATGTAATGCAAGAGATGAGAGTTTATGATGGGTACTTGGTTGGATTGTTGTAGATCTCCGCGGCAACGACGCCAGAAATTCTTCATGCTACTTCTTGAGTTTGCGTTGGTTTTTTCCTTGAAGAGGTAAGGGTGATGCAGCAAAGTAGAGATAAGTATTTCCCTCAGTTAAGAACCAAGGTATCAAATCTAGTAGGAGATACGCGCAAGTCTCCAATCTATGCACCCGCACAAACAATCAAACACTTGCACCCAACGCGATAAAGGGGTTGTCAATCCCTTCACGGTCACTTGCAAAGGTGAGATCTGATAGAGATAGATATAAAAGCTTACTAAAACGTCAAACAAAATAAAAGTAGATAAATTGCAGCAAGGTATTTTTGGGTTTTTTGGTTTATAGATCTGAAAATATATGATGGAAAATAGACCCGGGGCCATAAGTATCACTAGAGGCTTCTCTCTTAAAGGAAAATAATACGGTGGGTGAACAAATTACTATCAAGCAATTGATAGAAAAGTGCAGAGTTATGACGATATCCAAGGCAATGATTATGCATATAGGCATCACATCCGTGTCAAGTAGACCGACTCCTGCCTGCATCTACTACTATTACTCCACACACCGACCGCTATCCAGCATGCATCTATAGTATTAAGTTCATAAGAACGGAGTAATGCCTTAAGGAAGATGACATGATGCAGAGGGATAAACTCAAGCAATATGATGAAACCCCCATCTTTTTACCCTTTGATGGCAACAATACAAATACGTGCCTCGCTACCCGTACTTTGTCACTGGGTGAGGACACCGCAAGATGGAACCCAAAACTAACCACCTCTCCCATTGCAAGAAAAACCAATCTAGTTACCAAACCAAACCGATAGTTCGAAGAGAAATACAAAGATATCATATCATGCATGTAAGAATTCAGAGAAGATTCAAATAATATTCATAGATGAACTAATCATAAATCCACAATTCATCGGATCTTGACAAACACACAGCAAAAAAAGATTACATCGGATAGATCTCCAAGAACATCGAGGATAACATGGTATTGAGGATCAAAGAGAGAGAAGAAGTCATCTAGCTACTAGCTATGGACCCGTATGTCTGTGGTGAACTACTCACGCTTCATCGAGAGGGCAATAGAGTTGATGTAGATGCCCTCCGTGATTGAATCCCCCTCCGGCAAGATGCCGGAAAGGCCCCAAGATGGAATCTCATGGAAAGAGAGGCTTGCGGCGGGGGAAAAGTATTTTGGTGGACGCTTCTGTTGGTTTGGGAATATTTCTGAATTTATAGGCCAAAGATTAGGGTTGGAGGACTCCCGTGGGGCCCACAAGCCAGGGGCGCCCCCCCTAGGGCGCGCTCTGAGGGCTTGTGGAGCCCTCGGGACTCTTCTGACTTCCTCTCTAAGTCCTACGTGTGTCTTTTGGTCGAAGAAAAATCATCATAAAGTTTTATTCCGTTTGGACTCCATTTGATATTCCTTTTCTGTAAAACTCAAAAACAAGGGAAAACAGAAACTGCCACTGGGCTCTAGGTTAATAAATTAGTCCCAAAAATAATATAAAATAGCATAATAATGCATGTAAAACATCCAAAACAGATAATATAATAGCATGGATCAATAAAAAATTATAGATACGTTGGAGACGTATCAATGCCGCGCATGACCCGCCACAAACAAGTGACGCCGAGGGTGGACACGTGATGAATGCGATCAGTGGCGGTTGTGTAGAGTTGTTCGCCACTGCTCTGCAAGGCCCCAGTGGCGAGTGTATAGTTTAGTGGCTGCAACCTTTAGCAAAAAAATATTTATGCACATTTTACCTGTGGCGGGCAGCTGCCAGCAACCCCCACAGCTATGTTAGATGTGGGGTAGGCCCATATCAAATCGGCGGTGCCGCCCGGATACGTCTCCAACGTACCTATAATTCTTTTATTGTTCCATGCTATTTTGTTATCCATCTTAGATGTTCTATATGCATTAATATGTTATTTTATATCATTTTATGGACTGACCTATTAACCTAGTGCCCAGTGTCAGTTGCTGTTTTTCCTTGTTTTTGTGTTTTATAGAAAATCAATACCAAACGAAGGGAACGAAATTTTTTGAGGATTTTTCTTGGACCCGAAGACAACCACGAAGCTTCGGGAGGAGGCCAGAGGGGCCACGAGAGAGCCACAAGCTCACAGGGCGCACCCCAGGGGGGGCGCCCCCAGGCTTGTGGGCCCCTCAGAACTCCCCTAACCCTAATTACAGCTCCATAAATACCCAAATATTCCCTATACACCAGGGGCACACCAAAGTTACTTTTCCGCCGCCGCAAGCTTCTGTTCTCGTGAGATCCCATCTTGGGGCCTTTTCCGGCACTCTGTCAGAGGAGGATTTGATCATGGAGGGCCTCTACACCACCTTGATGCCCTTCCGATGATGTGTGAGTAGTTTACCATAGACCTACGGGTCCATAGCTAGTAGCTAGATGGCTTCTTCTCTCTCTTTGATCTTCAATACAATGTTCTCCTTGATGTTCTTGGCGATCTATTCGATGTAATCTTTTTTTTGCGGCGTGTTTGTTGAGATCCGATGAATTGTAGATTTATGATCAGATTATCTATGAATATTATTTGTTCTCTGGACTCTTTTATGCATGATTAAGATAGCTTTGTATTTCTGTCGTATCTATTGATTTAGTTTGGCCAACTAGATTGATCTTTCTTGCAATGTGAGAAGTGCTTTGTCATGGGTTCAATATTGCGGTGTCCTCACCAAGTGACAGTAGGGGTAGCGAGGCATGTAGTTGTATTGTTGCCATTAAGGATAAAAATATGGTTTTTTTACCATATTGTTTGGATCTATCCCTCTACATCATGTCATCTTGCTTAAGGCGTTACTCGTTCTTGTTAATTTAATACACTAGATGCATGCTGGATAGCGGTCGATGTGTGGAGTAATAGTAGTAGATGCAGGCAGGAGTCGGTCAACTTGTCACGGACGTGATTCCTATATTCATGATCACTGCCTTGGATATCGTCATAACTATGTATTTTTCTATCAGTTGCTCAACAGTAATTTGTTTACCCATTGTATGTTTCTTTCAAGGGAGAAGCCTCCAGTGAAACCTATGGCCCCCGGATCTATTTTTATCACATTATTTTCAGATCTATAAAACCAAAAACCCAAAAATACCTTGCTGCAATTTACTTATCTTTACTTTATTTTATCTTTTACTTATCTTTTATACCTATCTCTATTAGATCTCACTCTTGCTAGTGACCATGAAGGGATTGACAACCCCTTTACGCATTGTGTGCAAATGTTTGTTAGTTTGTGCAGGTGCATCTATTGGAGACTTGTGTGTTCCTCCTGCTGGATTGATACGTTGGCTCTTAACTATGGGAAATACTTATCTCTACTTTGCTGCATCACCCTTTCCTCTTCAAGGAAAAAATCAACACAAGCTCAAGAAGTAGCAGGAAGAATTTCTGGCACCGTTGCCGGGGAGGTTCTACATCAAGCCTACCAAGTGCCTATCATAAAATCTCATCTCTTGCACTTACATTATTTGCCATTTGCCTCTCATTTTCCTCTCCCGCACTTCTAAAATGTTTTCAAAAAACACAAACATATTTGCCTTTTTATTTGCCTTCTTTTCATTCATCTTTTCGTTTGCTTGTGTGCTAGATTGCTTATTTTGCTATCATTGCTAGTCCTTCTATTGCAATTGGTACCCTGGAAAGTGAGGTTCTTAATTTTAAACAAAGGGGGATAAAATTTAAAAGATGCTTGGTATAGAATTTGCGATGCTCAGAATAGATCTACCCGTAAGCAATCCACTACAGTACTTCTTCGAAATTTTTATGTGGGTATTACTACTTGGTATAGATATGTGCTAGACACCATTACTAGGGGTAATTTCTTGGGAAGTCACCCTATGGATGTTTTTAATGCTATGGGAAATTTGGTAGAATCACCACCAATCATGACTAATGAAACAACTTTGATGTAGGGTAGAACCCTAGATGCCCAATCTTTCACGAATGGAGCGGATCTTGCGAAGAACACAAAGAACACGAGGGGAAAACATGAGAGCAAACACTCGAACCAACGAAACTAGGTCCTCGAAACACAAAGAGATACACGATCCACGATCAACAAAGGACGATACAAGTAGCAAGTTCTTCTCCGTGAGGAGGTCTTGAGGGGTCTTCTCGTGAGGGGTTTTGAATCCACTTGGGGGATCTTCTCTGTAGAGGTTGTGGACTCCGATGAAGAAGGGATCAAGTGGGGAGCAAAGCTCTATCTCAAATGAGCTACTACTTTGCTAACCCTAAAACATAGGTAGAAGAAGAGTATTTATAGTCTAGGGGGCGAAAGCGTACATGGGCCTCACCCGAGTCACTGCACACAGGTAGGGCCGGAAGTTTCGGGCGCCGGAGGTTCCGAGCCAAGGTTCGGGGAGGGTCCGACCTAACCAGAGAGTTGGCACGGTGGGAGCTGGGCTGGCGTCCAGGGGCCAAAAGGTCCGGGTGGGACGGAGGTTCCGGGGGCTGGAAGGTCCGGGCCAGGTTACAGGCTGGTTCCGGGCTAACCATAGAGTTGGCACGCCCGGGCTCGTCTGGGTCGTCGGAGGCCGGAAGTTCCGGGGTGGCCGGAGGTTCCGGGCTCTGGCCAGAAGTTCTGGGCTGAACAGAGAGTTGACGCTTGTTCCTTCTTCCTTAGCTCTCGACTCCATAGCTTGTGTGTTGTACCTGATTACACATAGTGTTTCTGACTTAGGCAGCAGCTATGTCTCACTCGAATGTAAGGGAAGCTTAAGTAGGAGAGAAGTCACCCCGGATAGAATAGCACGTGCTCGAGCTGTTGTCATGGGTTCACTTGGTGCTTGGGTAGTTGGGGTAGTATCCATGGGGATGACCGTGGGATGCTCCGCATCATGTCCCCCCCCCCCCTTGGGAAAGATCCAACCTTGAATCGAAATCCTCATCACCATGGTAGGAAGAGAGATCTTTGACATTGAAGATATAGCTCACGGATTACTTGTTGCGTGGTAAGTCGATCTTGTACGCGTTGTTGTTGTAGCGCTCGAGCACCTTGAAGGGTCCATCGGCTTGAGGTAGAAGCTTGGACTTGCATTTGTTCGGGAAGCGGTCCTTGCGAAGTTGTAGCGAAACAAGATCTCCAATGTTGAATATCATTGGTTGCTTTATGAAGTTGACCTTGGTCGCGAGGCGTTGTACTTGGCGCTCGATGGTGTGCCTTGTATCTTCATGCATCTTCTTGAGGTAGCTTGCTCGTGCGCTTGAGTCCATATTGACTCGCTCTTGTAGTGGTAGTGGTAAAATGTCCAATGGGGACAATGGGTTGAAGTCGTAGACGAGCTCAAAGGGGGACTTGCCGGTAGTAGAGTGTCTTGCATGATTGTAGGCGTACTCGGCGATGGGTAGGCACTCTTCCCACTCCTTGATGTTCTTCTTGATCAACACACGTAGGAGGGTAGATAGCATCCAGTTCGTGACCTCCGTTTGGCCGTCGGTTTGAGGATGGTATGACAAAGAGAACAAAAGCTTGATTCCAAGCTTGGCGCATAAGGTCTTCGAAAAGTAGCTTAGAAACTTGACGTCACGGTCTGAGACAATCGTCTTTGGCACTCCATGTAGGCGCAAGATTTCCCTACAAAAAAGATTTGCAACATGTGAATCATCGTCTATCTTGTTGCATGGGATGAAATGAGCCATCGAGAATCGGTCCACGACAACAAACACATAATCTTTCCTGTTTCTAGTTCTAGGTAAACCAAGCACAAAGTCCATATTAATATCTTCCCATTGGTGATACGAAATTGGAAGTGGCATATAGAGACCATGGGATTGAGCTTTAGACTTAGCTTTGCGACATGTAGAGCATCGGTTGGTGTAGCGTGAGATGTCGCGGAACATCTTGGGCCAAAAGTAGTTCTTTGAGAGCATGGCGAATTGATACGTCTCCAATGTATCTATAAATTTTTATTGTTCCATGCTATTATATTATCTGTTTTGGATGTTTTATATGCATTAATATGCTATTTTATATGATTTTTGGGACTAACCTATTAACCTAGAGCCCATTGCCAGTTTCTATTTTTTCCTTGTTTTAGAGTTCTGCACAAAAGGAATACCGAACGGAGTCCAAACGGAATAAAAATTTCGCGATGACTTTTCTTGGACTAGAAGACACCCAGGAGACTTGGACTGCAAGTCAGAGGAGCCTCAAGGCGGCCACAAGGGTGGAGGGTGCGCCCAGGGGTGGGGCGTTCCCCCCGACCTTGTGGGCCCCCACGTAGGTATCCTAACCTAGTTCTTCCTCCTATATTACTCTTATACCCTAAAACATCAAGGGGAGCCACGAAACCACTTTTCCATTGCCGCAACCTTCTGTACCCGTGAGATCCCATCTTGGGGCCTTTTCCGGCATCCTGCCGGAGGGGGATTCGATCACAGAGGGCTTCTACATCAACACCATTGCCTCTCCGATGAAGCGTGAGTAGTTTACTTCAGACCTACGGGTCCATAGCTAGTAGCTAGATGGCTTCTTCTCTCTCTTTGATTCTCAATACAAAGTTCTGCTAGATGTTCTTGGAGATCTATTCGATGTAATAATCTTTTGCGGTGTGTTTGCCGAGATCCAATGAATTGTGGATTTATGATCAGCTTGTCTATGCATATTATTTGAATCTCCTCTAAATTATTATATGCATGATTTGATATCTTTGCAAGTCTCTTCGAACTATCGATTTGGTTTGGCCAACTAGATTGGTTTTTCTTGCAATGGGAGAAATGCTTAGCTTTGGGTTCAATCTTGCGGTGTCCTTTCCCACTGACAGCAGGGGCAGCAAGGCACGTATTGTATTTTTTCCATCGAGGATAAAAAGATGGGGTTTTCATCATATTCTTGAGTTAATCCCGCTACATCATGTCATCTTGCTTAATGTGTTACTCTGTTCTTATGAACTTAATACTCTAGATGCAGGCAGGAGTTGGTCGATGTATGGAGTAATAGTAGTAGATGCAGAATCGTTTCGGTCTACTTGACACGGACGTGATGCCTATATTCATGATCATTGCCTTAGATATCATCATAACTTTGCGCTTTTCTATCAATTGCTCGACAGTAATTTGTTCACCCATCGTAATAAATTATATCTTGAGAGAAGCCCCTAGTGAAACCTATGGCCCCCGGGTCTCTTTTCCATCATATAAGTTTTCGATCTACAATTCTAGTTTCCTATTTACTTTTCTTTTGCAATCTTTACTTTCCATTCCCTAAACCGAAAATACCAAAAATATTACTTTACCGTTTATCCATCTCTATCAGATCTCAATTTGCGAATAACCGTGAAGGGATTGACAACCCCTTTGTCGCATTGGTTGCAAGTTGGTGTTTGTTTGTGCAGGTATTCGGTGGCTTGTTGTGTAGTCTCCTACTAGATTGATACCTTGGTTCTCAAAACTGAGGGAAATATTTATGCTCCTTTGCTGCATCACCCTTTCCTCTTCAAGGGAAAAACCAACACAAGCTCAAGAGGTAGCACGAATGTCTTGTCACATCCGAAGTGTCCCATAAGTCCTCCTCCATGAGATTCTTGCAAAGTAACAAACGAAGAGAAGACTCGGGATACATAGTTTATTAGCTCTCATAAGATAATCATCTTTGATGTAATAACGTTCCCAAGATGTATGCGTCAAACATTTTGCATAAGGAATAGCAAAAGTGGGATCATGTGCATACAAGTCTTTTATGTTCTCAAAGCCTATGACATTAAATCCAAGTTGGGTAACAAGCATGCATCTACGGGAAAGAGCATCTGTCGGATTCACGGGTTCCGGTAGACCCTTAAGGTTCGAACTCTGGGGTGCGCGCGGAGATCGTGCCCACTACCTCTCCGTCTCGCAAGGATCTAAACTACTGCAAGAACAACACAAGAGACACAGGGTTTATACTGGTTCGGGCCACCATTGTGGTGTAATACCCTACTCCAGTGTGGTGTGGTGGATTGCCTCTTGGGCTGGCGATGATGAACAATACAGGGAAGAATGACCTCACGAGGGTCTGTTCTTGGCTAGGGGATGAACTGCTAGGGGGAGTTCGATCGCCCTTCTCTCTCTCTACTTGCTTCTACTGATTCCTTGGTACTCGATGAGGTCGGATTCTTGATCATTCCCCTCTAGATGCCTCTACCCTAGGGGTGGCTGGCCCTATTTATAGGCAAAGGCCCTGGGCCTCTTCCCAAATATTGAGCGGGAAGGGCGCCAACAATTGGCCAGTTTGAAGGGGAACATCTGGTACACTTATCCTGACTAAAGTTGGTCTTCGCCTGCCAAAGGCCCTGTGGTGACGCCGTCCTGGGCTCCATGGTGACCTCCTTCCCACCGTTGGACTGGTCTTGGTCTCGTTGCACCAAAATGGGTGCCTTTGCTTGATCCTCTCGCCTGCGCTTGCCCCCTTTGCACCAAAGAGGAAAGGGAAACGCTGCGCGGGCTGGTGCCCGCCTGGCACCCTTGGTCGTCATGGCTTGCGTCATGGGCACCTCATGAGGTACCCCACCTTGATCTCTCCGCCTCCTCGCGAGCCAGCCTAAGGAGGCCGTGCTTGAGGAAGCGCCGTGTCGTCCGCCTCGCGAGGCTTGGCCCCTCGCGAGGGTCTTAAGCCTTGTGCTGATGCAGATGGGCTACGGTGGGCCCCCATTTGAGCCACGCCGCAGGCCGCAGGCAGGCAAGTCTGGGGACCCCCGTTCCCAGAACGCCGATAGTAGCCCCCGGGCCCAAGGCGCGCACGGACTTGGCCGTGCCGAGAGGCGAAAGGGCAAGGGCGAAGCGCCGCGGGCCCTAACAGCCTGCGGCCTTGGGCGCCGCGTGGCGGTTGATTAGACGTGGGCGTCTCTGCTTCCCCACGACGCCTCGAAGATCGCGCGGATTGGACAAGTCCCTGCATGCAAATCGTGTCATGATTACCTGTGATCGTGGAGGCCGACGGTTGGCCTCCACCGGCTATAAGTGCGGCACCGCGCGTGCCCTTCCGGTCCATCTCCCCTTGCTTTCTCCTTCGCCTTGATTCTTGCTCCGTCTTGGTGTGATGGCTCCGATTCGCCGGCTCTCTGCAGCGGAGAAGGGAAAGGCTCCTCAAGAGGTACCTGACCCGCTCCCGCCAAAGAAACGGCCTGCCCTGCGCGGCCGAGATGAGGAGAATCGCCTGGTCGTGCTGAGGCCTTGGTACGAGCGGCCTCCGCCGGGATTCCCGCTTCCCTTGTATGCCCACGCCGAGGGCTCTGGAAGAGGAGATGCCGATCTCCTCGGCCAGCGTCGTCGCCGGCGCCGGAGGGTCATGAAGGTGTTGGTCGTTCCTCCTAGAGTTCACGCCGAGGGCTCCTCCCGCGAGCTCGTGCTCCACGCCGCCATGCCTCCGCGGACTTGGATTCGCTTTCCTTCCTTCTTCGCCTCCGTCTTCCAGCAGGGGAGACTCCTGGAACTGTGGCTGCAGCACGCTGACTGCAGCACTCCTGCGACCGGGGCAGAGGTTGCGATCACTGCCCCGGGCGAGGTCTTCATGACTCGCGGTTGGGGCGAAATCGCTCGGTGCTGCAGAACGAAGGGCGCCCTCACGATCCACCTGGAGTACGACGGCGCTTTGGTGATGTTCTTCAAGGTCTTCGACGCGAACGGTCGCCGGCTGGAGTGCTGCCCCAGAGGAGGCGGCCAGGACCTTGCCATGGCGACGGCTGGGCCTGCCAACCGCCCCCTGGACAGCTCCACAAGCGACGGGAGCGCCGGAGGATCCAACGATCCCAATGAGGTCTTCGCGACGCCGGAGACGAGCGACGACAGCTACGAGCCCGCGAGCCAATGCCGTTCCCGGAGCAGGGCAGGCTCGCTTGGTCGCCGCCGATCTTGATCTGGATGGGGTTGGCGCCGGTGCTTGACGGCCCGCTGTTGATGATGGCATCTTTTGCGAAGGCGCGTGTAGTTAGCACCTTTTAGGATCTGTTCCCTGCGAGGAATCACATTGTGCCCCATAGGGGCTTGTAAGGCGGCTGTGATCCTTGTTGTTAATATGTAACCCTTGCTATGGACTTGTGCGAATCGCAAATTCCTTCATAGTTTGGTTCTCCCTTTCGCACCTCGCGAGGGCTTTGTGCTCTGCGTCAACAGGTCCCAGTCCCAAGGCGGCGTCAGCCATCGCTGGTATGCCAGGTCGCGATGCCGTGGTCAAGGCCAGGAGGTGAGCGACCCGGGGTCCGGTAAGAGCCCCTGAGTCGCGATGCTCAGGAGGTCCTCTTTGGCGCCCAAGCAGCCGTCGCTTGGTGAGAAAGAGAAGCAACGTCGCTAGTACGGAGTCGCTTTAGGTGCGAGGGTAGTGCCACGGTAGCCAACGCTTTGGATGGTGACTTATCTTGAGAATCGGAGATTGCCCCCAGCGCGCCGTCGGGTCCGGAGGGTAATTTGAAAGGAGATGCTTGACGAGGTCCTCGCGTGCCCCTTCTCCCTCGCCTCTGCTCCCCTTTCTGCTCTACGTCCTAGGGTCCCGGCCCTCGAGCTTGTCTCAGCCGTCGCTGGTATGCCAGGTCGCGATGCCGAGGACAAGGCCAGAGGGTGAGGGCTGGAGAGCCAGTAAGAGCCCTGAGTCGCGATGCTCAGGCACCCCCCCTTTAATGTGCAAGAGGTTTGCACGGGCGAGGGTGAAGGGAGCACCGTGAGGACCTTGGCTAGCACAACTTCCTCTAAGGATCCTGCAGATTCATCACAGAAAGGAGACGGGGCTGCCATAGCAGCGATTAGTTGACTGTTAGTCGCTCAGGGGCTCGCTGGTTGGAGCGGGCGAGGTGTGTCTGGGCACCCATGAGCCAGCGCGGGACTCACGAGGCCCTACCTCTAGGCGGGTTGCGCTTGGCGCTGGGCTGTATCTTGAGATGCGTTCCTGCAAAATCTGGTTAGATGTCGGCACTCTACGTCCTCGGGTCCCGGCCCTCGAGCTTGTCTCAGCCGTCGCTGGTATGCCAGGTCGCGATGCCGTGGACAAGGCCAGAGGGTGAGGGCTGGAGAGCCAGTAAGAGCCCTGAGTCGCGATGCTCAGGCACCCCCCCTTTAACGTGCAGGTGGTCGACATGAAGAAGAAGAGGTGCCGCGGACGACATCGAGTAATCAAGCATGATGCATAATTGGAAATAAACGCGGAAAGGATACATGCCGCTGGGCCTAGCCCGAGTGGCCTGGGGATGATGCAGCCCGAGGGGCGCCCCCAGCAAAGCAAGCTAGCAACTGAAAAGATAAAAAGGGATACATGCCACAGGGACGGACCCATGCGGCCTGGGAATGACGCAACCCTGGGAGGGCGCTCCCAGCTAGGAATGAAACTTGAAAGATGTCACCTGAAGATGTCGTCAGGGCGGTGGCGTTGGTGCAGCAGACTCGGTGGGGTGCGGAAGCCGATCCTCACGAGCCCCCAGGCCCAGGGGCCTCGGGAGGCTCCGGGGGCACTGGTGGCTCCTCGTGAGCAGCCTCCGTCTCCGCCAGGGCTGCGGAACACCTGTCTTCTTGCGCCTCCAAGATGCTCCTCATGATGCGCTGGTATGCCGCAGCCACGCTCGGCAGGCCATAAGGCATGCGAACATAGCTGTGGGGTGGTCCTTCGCAGCGCCCCACTTGTGAGGGCCAGATGCGTTCCGCCGTGGCGATCTGATTGAGCCCTGGTACGTCGACGCAGACGCGCAGCCCACCATCCTCGCCTGGATGGGGAGCCACAGCCGGTGGGCGACGACAACCTCTCATGATCCCTGACTCCTGTAGTTCTTGAATGGCTTTGCTAACAAACTCCTGCTGGTCTGACCTTCCTTCCCTGGCTTCCTTTCTAGGGAAGCATGCCTCGAAGCACGCCTCCATATGGTGCCCCAGCGCCTCCCTCGTGACCCTAGCGAGGTCGGTGGCCCTCCAGGTGAGAGCCCCCGAGCCCTGCCTGAGGAGGGCGCCGGGCGCGCTTTCCTATGCGATTGAAGGAGGGTCCCCCTGGGCAAACGCGGGCCTTGAAGGGCCTGCCTCCTGAGGGGCTCAGCCTGATGTCGTCTTCTTCTTCTTGGGGGTGGTCTCAGGAAGCCTCCTGCTCCCGCGGTCTGGGTCTTCTAGTGACGCGGCCTGAAAGGCTCGCTCCAGGGCACACACTGCATCGTTCTCCTGACATGGCACCGTGATGACGCCGCCGCTTCCTGGCATCTTGAGGACGTTGTAGCCGTGGTGAGTCACGGACATGAACTTGGCCAGCGCTGGGTACCCGAGGATGGCGTTGTACGGCAGGCGGATGTGGGCGACGTCAAAGTCGATGAGCTCGGTGCGGTAGTTGTCGTATGTGCCGAAGGCGACTGGGAGGCGGACCTGCCCGATCGGGACCGTGGAACCGCCGGTGACTCCGAAGAAGGGCTTGGTTGGCTGAAGCTGGTCATAGGGCACTTGGAGGCTGTTGAATGTTTCCACGGACAAGACATTGAGCCCTGCCCCTCCGTCGATGAGGGTCTTGGTGACCAGAACGTTGCTGATGACTGGGGAACAAAGCATTGGGACGACTCCGGCTATGGCCGCGCACTTGAGTTGGTCTGCTGAGCTGAACGTGATGGTGCAGGCCGACCACCTGAGGGGACGCGTTGCTTCGAGCTTTGGGAGAACTGCATTCACTTCGCGAGCAAACTGCTTGAAGATACGTTGAGAGGCTGGGGCTTGAGCTCCGCCCAAGATGCAGGCGATGGCGCGAGGCTCCTGGAAGCCTCCAGCCCCCTCGTCTTGGTGGCGGTCTTCATTCCTTCTTGGCTGAGGCGGCAACGGCGGCAGGCCTGGGTTGCCATAAGGGCGATCCTCACGAGGCTGGTCCCTCCAGTTCCCCTCGCGAGGCGGGTCGCGCCAGCGGTCCTCGCGAGGTTGGTCATGCCCGCCTGGACGTGGGCCATGATCTTCCCAGCGTCCCGGGTTCCTTCCTCCTCCTCGGCCGTAGCCCCGGTCAGCTCGGTCAGGGCGTCGGCCGACTCTTCCTTCTTGCACGACGCGAAGTTCTTGACATTCATTGGTGTTGTGGGTGTGGAGGTCATGGTACACGCAGTACCGGCTGCCCCTGGAGGATTCAGGCTGATCCTTGCCCCTCTTGGTGTCCGGCTCTGCCGCGAGCACGGCAGCCCCCTTGCGCTTCACGTCCTTGGCCTTGGGCTTCTTCTCTTCTCGGTCTGCGGCAGGCAGCTCGAGGAGGGAGAGGCGTCCCTCCTCAGCTCTGGCGCACTTGGTCGCCAGGTTGAACAGCTCCAGGGAGGTGCAGAGGTCTTCATGCATCGCCAACTCCTCCTTCATCTTGACGTCGCGCACGCCGTCGGAGAAGGCCGAAATGATGGCTTCTTCAGACACCCTGGGGATCTTGAGGCGCGCACTGTTGAAGCGCTGCATGTACTTTTGCAGGGTCTCCCCAGGTTGCTGCTTGATGCGGCGCATGTCGCTCACGGCGGGAGGCCGGTCGTGGGTACCTTGCAAGTTGGCGATGAAGCGAGTACGCATCTGGTCCCAGGAGGAGATCGTGCCTGGGGCCAGGTTCAGGAGCCAAGTGCGAGCACCTTCCTTCAGCGCCATGGGGAACCAGTTCGCCATGACCTTTTCGTCCCCGCTGGCAGCTTCGATTCCCAGCTCGTAGAGCTGGAGGAACTCCGTGGGATCAGTTGTGCCGTCGTAGCGAGGAGGCAGGTCCGGCTTGAACTTGCCGGGCCACGCGACGCTACGCAGCTCGGGGGTGTAGGCGCGGCAGCCAGCGGTGACCGCGGGAGGTTTTGGTTGAGGGAGAGCTTGGCCTTGTGGGTCCCCTTGCGCTGCAGCTGGGAGCAGCGCGGGGTCTTGACGTGCCGGAGCTGGAGCTGGGTCTCCGCGAGCCGGGGCTAGGAGCGCCCGGGCGGCCTCTTGCGGTCGCGGGACTTCTTGGCAGCTCCGTTCCTGCTGGGCCGGTGCATGACGGAGCGGGTTCCGCCCAGGAGCTGCGCGCCTTGGGGCCATGGCATCTTCTTGGAAAGGAGGCGGCTGGAATGCCCCTGGGGCCTCATTGCCCATGCAGGGCGGAGTGCGGTGCAGCGGTGCGGAGGGCGCGGGAGAACCCCCTGCGGCGCGGACGAGCTCGGCGACGCGGTCGAGCCACTCCTCGTAGACGTCGTCGACGGGGCGGTAGCACAGGAGCTCGTTCGCCGCGATGAGCGCAGCCCGAGCCTCCAAAGACGCGCGAAGCGCGTGCGATGAAGAACCGGCCGGGGTGAGCGACGGAGTGGCGGTGCGGCCATCCCGCCGCACGGACGGGTGCTGAGAGGATGCTTGCTGCTCGTTTCCCGCCGGGACGGTGGCGGCGTTGACGGCGGGCGACGGGGAACGACGAGGACGCCCATCGACGGGGGCCGTCTGGACGGCGCGGGAAGCGATGGCGGCCCGGCGCTCGGCGCGGGCCCGACGAGCGTCAGACATGGATGCGACGGTCGGAGGAGAGCGGAGCGGTGGAAGACTGATTCCGGCGCAACCCTACCTGGCGCGCCAAATGTTGGATTCTGGGGTTCCGGCAGACCCTTAAGGTTCGAACTTTGGGGTGCGCGCGGAGATCGTGCCCACTACCTCTCCGTCTCGCAAGGATCTAAACTACTGCAAGAACAACACAAGAGACACAGGGTTTATACTGGTTTGGGCCACCATTGTGGTGTAATACCCTACTCCAGTGTGGTGTGGTGGATTGCCTCTTGGGCTGGCGATGATGAACAATACAGGGAAGAACGACCTCGCGAGGGTCTGTTCTTGGCTAGGGGATGAACTGCTAGGGGGAGTTCGATCACCCTTCTCTCTCTCTCTCTCTACTTGCTTCTACTAATTCCTTGGTACTCGATGAGGTCGGATTCTTGATCATTCCCCTCTAGATGCCTCTACCCTAGGGGTGGCTGGCCCTATTTATAGGCAAAGGCCCTGGGCCTCTTCCCAAATATTGAGCGGGAAGGGCGCCAACAATTGGCCAGTTTGAAGGGGAACATCTGGTACACTTATCCTGACTAAAGTTGGTCTTCGCCTGCCAAAGGCCCTGTGGTGACGCCGTCTTGGGCTCCATGGTGACCTCCTTCCCACCGTTGGACTGGTCTTGGTCTCGTTGCACCAAAATGGGTGCCTTTGCTTGATCCTCTCGCCTACGCTTGCCCCCTTTGCACCAAAGAGGAAAGGGAAACGCTGCGCGGGCTGGCGCCCGCCTAGCACCCTTGGTCGTCATGGCTTGCGTCATGGGCACCTCGTGAGGTACCCCACCTTGATCTCTCCGCCTCCTCGCGAGCCAGCCTAAGGAGGCCGTGCTTGAGGAAGTGCCGTGTCATCCGCCTCGCGAGGCTTGGCCCCTCGCGAGGGTCTTGAGCCTTGTGCTGATGCAGATGGGCTACGATGGGCCCCCATTTGAGCCACGCCGCAGGCAGGCAAGTCTGGGGACCCCCGTTCCCAGAACGCCGACAGCATCCGCCACAATGTTTTCCTTACCTTTGATGTACTTGATTACATAAGGAAATGGCTCAATGAATTCACTCCACTTAGCATGACACTTGTTCAATTTAGTTTGACCCTTAAGATACTTAAGTGTTTCATGATCGGTGTGGAGGATGAAGTCATGAGGGCGGAGATAATGCTCCCAAACATGCAAGACTCTCACTAAAGCATATAACTCTTTGTCATAGATGGGGTAGTTAAGTTGCGCTTCGGAAAGTTTTTCACTAAAGTAAGCTATGGGGCGCTTCTCTTGCATTAACACACCTCCTATGCCATAACCTCTAGCATCGCAATGTATCTCAAATGGTTTATCAAAGTTGGGTAATGCAAGGAAAGGGGCATGTGTAAGCAAATTCTTAAGCTCATTGAATGCGGTATCTTAGGATGGTCCCCAAACAAATGGTGCAGTCTTCTTACTCAAGGCATGTAAAGGTAAAGCAATGGTGCTAAAATCCTTCACAAATCTACGATAGAAACCGGATAAACCAAG
Organism: Aegilops umbellulata; assembly: GCA_032464435.1. Classification (NCBI taxonomy): domain Eukaryota; kingdom Viridiplantae; phylum Streptophyta; class Magnoliopsida; order Poales; family Poaceae; genus Aegilops; species Aegilops umbellulata. Next base: position 416,047,679 of record CP136055.1, on the reverse strand, counting down.
AAAACTACGCACTTGTTGCAAGTTGGTTGGTTGATGCCATGTTTTAATAGCATTGATCTTAGATTCATCTACATGAACACCCTTACAAGACACAACGAAACCCAAGAAAACGAGCTTATCAACACCAAAAAGGCATTTATCTATATTAGCATAAAGGCGCTATTTTCCAAGGGTTTGTAAAACGGTTCTAAGATGGGTGACATGATCTTTGAGGGATTTGCTAAAAACAAGAATATCGTCAAAATAGACCACAACAAATACGCCAATGTAGGGGCTAAGAACAAAATGATTGACTTGCATGAAAGTACCGGGTGCTTCGGATAAACCCATCGGCATAACAAGACATTCATATAAGCCAAATTGGTCTTAATGTGGTTTTCCATCCATCACCTTCTTGGATGCGTATTTGATAGTAGCCACTTTTAAGGTCGATCTTAGAGAAAATTGTGGCTCCGCTAAGCTCATCTAGCATGTCGTCTAATCATGGAATGGGGTAGCGATATATAATGGTGATAGCATTGATAGGACGACAATCGGAACACATGCGATATGTACCATCTTTCTTGGGAACAAGGATTACCTGGACGACACATGGGCTCAAGCTTTCTCGTACATGGCCGTTGTCAATGAGTAGTTGTACTTGCCGTTGTAGCTCATTGGTTTCGTCGAGGTTGATGCGGTAGGGAGCCTTGTTAGGAAGAGGTGCTCCGGGTAGGTCGATGTGGTGTTCGATGCCTCATAGTGGAGGTAGTCCCAGTGGTAGCTCATCGGGGAATACATCTTGGAATTCCTGCAATAGAGAAGATAATACTAGAGGTAGATTGTGAGAGGTGTTAGTTTTAGGTACCTCATCCTTGCACAATAGGACATAGTGCATAACACTTGATGGGTTCTCACACACTTCTCTCATCTCACTTTTGGTAGCGAATAGCACTAGGTTTTTCTTGTCGCTCATCATGGAGGCACACATTTTGGGCTTGTGGCTCTCACTCCCTTTGGGGTGGCTCACTCTCTCACTATTCTCTCCACAATGGTTGGTAGCTTGCTTGTCGGTGATCACTTGGCTTGGAGACACATGTCGTAGCACGTACTCCTTTTCCTTCATCTTGAAGCTATAGTGATTGGTTCGTCCATTGTGGATGACGCCTCGTTCAAATTGCCATGGTCATCCAAGAAGTAGGTGGCAAACAAACATCGGAATGATATCACATTCCAAAGTGTCTTTGTATGCTCCTATCTTGAAGGAAACTTGCACCATATGTTCCACTTGAATAGTGTCAGAGTCGCTAAGCCATTGGACCTTGTAGGGGTGGGGATGCTTCATCTTGACCAACTGGAGCTTGGAGCATAGTTCTTCACTAGTCAAGTTGTGGCAACTCCCTCCATCGATGATGACCTTCACGGACCTTCCATTGATGCCCTCCTTTGTGTGGAAGATATGACATCTTTGGTCTTCTCTTGTTGATGTTGAAGTGTCAAGACCTTGGAGAAACGAGAGCGGGGCTCGAATCTTCATCACAAAAGACTTGATCATCTTCATCCTCATTCGCGCACCGGTGCATGGCCACTTGCTCAAGGGCTTCCATCTCCTCTTCACTCATGGAGTCATATGTTCCGTCATCGTTGAGGGTCATGGTGCGCTTGTTGGTACACTCAAAGGACTTGTGGCCTCGGTCACCGCATGTGAATCATTTGATGGAACTTGTCTTGATGCTTTCATCCAGTGGAGTTGTAGATGATGAAGCACTTGGCTTGAAGTTGCTTGTAGTAGGAGGACAACTTGAGGTTGTCGAATTTTTTATAACTTGACTTGTCGTCATTGCTTGGAGAAGGTTTGGTTGAGGTAGAAGTTGTTGTAGTCGTTGAAGCTTGATTGTATGAGCCATATGTCTTGAAAGAGTACTTGGCATATTTGAAGTCATCTTGCACTCGTCGCTCCACCTTGGTGGCTTGGTGCACTAGCTCGATGAGGTTTGAGTATAGTTGGAAGTCGGTGATCTTCTTGATAGGATGATTGAGTACATTCATGAAACGTGCCATAGTTTGCTCATCATCTTCCGTGACATTAGCTCGTATCATGGCAATCTCCATTTCCTTGTAGTACTCTTCAACGGTCTTTGTTCCTTGCTTGAGAAGTTGTAACTTTTTGAAGAGGTCGCGGTTGTAGTAGGTTGGCACGAAGTGTACTCTCATGACATCCTTCATTTGCGCCCAAGTTGTGATGGGTGGTTCACCTCTTGCCTCACGACGCTCAATGACTTGCTCCCACCAAATTAGGACATAGTCTTGGAACTCAAGGGATGCCATGGTGATCTTCTTCTCTTCCTCATAGTTTTGCAAACAAAAGATCTTGTCAACCTTCAATGCCAATGAAAATTACTCTTCAAGATCATTGCTTCCGGTGAACTTGGGCATGGTGAACTTGAGCTTGCCATAGCATTGCTCTTCATTATGTTTGGGGTCGAGGGTGATGACGTCCTTGACGAGGAGGATTGTTACCCTCAAGTTGATCTTGGCATGGAGGAGTCCCATTGTCTTGTTGCTCTTGATGAACTTGTGGTTCTTGTCTAGCTTGTGGAACTTGTTGGTTCAATCGTGCTTGATAGTTCCTCTCTTGAACTTCTTCGCGAAGTGCTTCTTCTTGCTCACGCGTATGTTGGTTGCGTGCGGCGACGACATGACTTGAGTCTCGGAGGGCACGTTGCGCCTCAAGTGCTTGAGCTTCATGCCGTTGTTGTTGTTGACGGAGAGCTTCAGCGTCTTGCTCTTCTTGGTGTTGGCGTGCCCGCTCTTCCTCTTGTTGGCGTAGGCGTTGCCATTCTTGTGCTGGCACAAAGGTAGCTTGGTTTTGGCGATGTCGATGTTCTTGCGCTAGAAGTTGCTCTTGAGGATCGGTGCCGTGAAGATGATTGCGGTTTGCGTGACGGTCTTGGCGCGTGGCTCATCAAAGAATGTTCGATGACGGAGTAGTTGAGCCAGAGATGGTGTCATCGGAGTGTCGACTTGAGCGGATCCGTCTTGAATATGACGAAGTGGTAGAAGAGCGGTTGACCAACAAGGCACGAATATCGTCCATTCTTGCATTGTTCTCTTGTTTTTGTTTGTCGAGCTTGTTGTCTAAGTAGTCTCTTGTATGTTGCTCGGAATGTCGCAAGTTGGTGGCGAGATTGTCGATGCGGTCGCTCAATGCTTTTTGTTCTTGATGCAATGATCTTTGTGCACCAAAGAGGTGGTTCTTGGTGACGTAGGTGTTCGGGTCCTCATCTTGCTTGATGAAGAGTGGGTTGGTGAAAGTAGTTGGCCTATCCGTCATTCCAAGTAAATGTGTGAGTGGGAGAAAGGAATAACAATACCAAATGTACTTTGACCGATGTTGAGAATGGATCAAAGATCACTCAATGATGTAACAAGGAAATAGCACAATTGGTACCGTATGTCGTCGATTTCTCACACCTACACAAATAAAGCCTTTGGTTTAGCTCGGTTAGGATGGTGGCATAAAATTTATGCAATTGTTAGTGAGACTCAATAATGTTGGAAAAGTTTCACCAATTCTCAAATGCAACAAGTAGACCAATAGCAATATATGGTACATGGAAACACCCACACGAATATATAGATGGGGTTGTGCAACCAAGGAATGAGCCAAAATGTGGAATCCACGAAAATGCTATTGTTGCACAACGCTAGAGAGATGCTAGCTCGATTGCACAATAGGCGGATACGAGACTTGTGCACAACCTACTAAGCAAAATGCAATGACTTTTATCCCAAGTAAGCTATATGTATGGTGTTCCAATGATATGATCCAAGATGATCGAGTATGTGAATCTTAATGTAGTATGATGCTATGGTTCTTGCTTAAAAGCTCTTTTCTTATCTTTTCCTTTTGCTTAAAAGCTTGTTTGGCTCTTTCTCTTTTGAGCTCTTTGTCATGCAAAATTTGATGAACCAAGATAGCAATTGTGTATATGCTATGACAACCTTGTGACACAAGAGATGATACCAAGAAATGGACACCAATATGATGATATATGCGATGATCACTAATGTGCACAAGTAACATTGCCGCCAATACTCAAAGGCTAGTCTCAATGGATAAGTGACGCAAAAGGAATGCTATGGGGTTATAAATGCAATGGCAAGGAGTAAGTAAAGATGTCGTCGAAGTTACCGTCCTTGCTTACAGTTGATAGTGTGAAAGGTGATGTGATCGTTGTCGATGTTGTAGTGCACGGTCTTCGATATGTTGGCAAAGACAACGCTGTACCGTAGTCGGAGTTGGTGAGGTAGCGGAAGCAGTCGAGGATGCGCAAACTTCCTGTCTAGGCTTGATGTTCCGAGGAAGATGGAAGGTCCGGTGGCTGGAAGTTCCGGGGAGGCCGAAAGGTCCGGTGGCCGAAAGGTCCGGGAGGGGCCGGAACTTCCGGGGGTCGCGATTCTGCCAAGAACAGGAACTTGGGGATCGTGGATTTGGCGGAAAAACTTTGGGGAAAACCCAAACTAGAGGGAAATTTTTTTTGGGTGGATGGAGGGTGGGAAAGCTAGATCTACGTGCCACACGCGAAATCCAACAAAACTTCATCAAACCAACAAATCGCAAAAATTTTGGGAGGGCTATTTTAGTGGGGATTTCCAAAATTGGGACAAAAGAGGGGAAAATTAGGCTAGAAAACAAAAGGAGAGACTCCAAAATCGTGATCAACGTGGCTCATGATACCAAGATGATGTAGAGTAGAACCCTAGATGCCCGATCTTTCACGACTAGAGCGGATTTCACGAAGAACACGAGAGGAAACACTCAAACCAACGAGATTCGATTACACATGTGCTAGATCCTCGAAACACAAAGAGATACACGATCCACGATCAACAAAGGACGATACAAGTAGCAAGTTCTTCTCCATGAGGAGGTCTTGAGGGGTGTTGAATCCATCTTGGGGATCTTCTCCATAGAGGTCATGGACTCCGATGGAGAAGGGATCAAGTGGAGAGCAAAATCTCTATCTCAAATGAGATACTACTTTGCTAACACTAAAAAGTAGGTAGAAGAAGAGTATTTATAGTCTATGGGGTGAAAGGGTAAATGGGCCTCGGCCCGAGTCACTGCGCGCAGGCTGGGCCTGAAGTTCCGAGCACTGGAGGTTCCGGGCCATGGTCTAGGGAGGGTCCGGCCTAACTAGAGAGTTGGCACGGTGGGAGCTGGGCTGGCGTCTGGGGGCTGGAAGGTCCGGGCGGGATGGAGGTTCGGGGGCCGGAAGGTCTGGGCCAGGTTTCGGGCTGGTTCCGAGCTAACTAGAGAGTTGGCACGCCCAGGCTCGTCTGGGTCGTCGGAGGCCGGAAATTCCAGGGTGGTCGGAGGTTCCGGGGGCTAGAGGTTCCGTGCTCTGGCCGGAAGTTCCGAGCTGAACAGAGAGTTGACGTTTGTTTCTTCTTCCTCAGCTCTCGGCTCTATGGCTTGTGCATTGTACCTGATTACACATAGTGTTTCTGACTTAGGCAGCAACCATGTCTCACTCGAAGGTAAGGGAAGCTCAAGTATGAGAGATGTCACCTCGGATTGAATAGCGCGTGGTCGAGCTCTTGTCATGGGTCCACTTGGTGCTTGGGTAGTTGGGGTAGTATCCATGGGGATGACCGTGGGATGCTCCGCATCAAGCTTTGACTTTGGAACATGTGAAGCAAAGGCTTGATGTCATTGAGAATAAGATTTCTACCATAGAGCATATTGAAAAATTGGATAAAAATATTGATAACCATATTACTCAAATTGGATGAAAGGTAGGAATCATGTAAAAAACCTAAAAGAGAAAGAACCCATAATTGGTGAGAGGGTAGAACAAGGTTCTGCTAGAATTGATAAGTTAGAGGATCTTATTACCAATCTGGGTTCCGCCTTGGCCGCGGTCAAAACTACTCCAAATTTCCTCCTAATAAAACTACTAAGTTTATTTATGTTCCTAAAAATAAGGGCAGATCATCTAGTAAAGGAAACGAAGATCTTAAACGAATTTATTGATTTCCTACCTAGGAGTGTGATCATAAAAAAACCTAATGGAATCCCTAGGAAGGATGGATGTGCAATTGAATAATTGCATACCAAAGATGACAATACCTAGATCTATGCAATATGCCTAGCTAGGGGCGTTAAACAATAGCGCTTGTTGGGAGGCAACCCAATTTTATTTTGTGTTTTTTTTGTTTTTGCTTCTGTTCTTGAATAAATATGCAATATTACTTCTGCAATAATTGTGTCTTAGTGTTTTAATTAGTGTTTGTGCCAAGTAAGACCTTTGGGATGATTTGGGTAATAGTTGGTTTGATTTTGCTAAAAAATAGGAACTTTTGTGCCCAGTAACAGAATTGATCTGATATGATGGAACGTGATAAATTATTCAATTTTCTTACTCAAGATTGATATACAAATTGCCTACGTTTTCCTAATTTTTCAGATTTTTTGGAGTTATAGAAGTTTGGCTAAGGTCCAGATTAGTACAGACTGTTCTGTTTTTGATAGATTCTCTTTTCATCGTGTTGTTAGCTTATTTTGATGAATCTATGGGTAGTATCGGGGGGTATGAACCATGGAGAAGTTATAATATAGTAGATACAACACAAATATAAAATTGGAATGATTTTACAACAGTACCTAAAAGTGGTTATTTGCTTTGTTTCACTAATGGATCTCACGAGTTTTCTGTTGAGTTTTGTGTTGTGAAGTTTTCAAGTTTTGAGTAAAATTTTGATGGACTACAGAATAAGGAGTGGCAAGAACCTAAGCTTGGGGATGCCCAAGGCACCCCAAGGAAATATTCAAGGAAAACCAAGCATCTAAGCTTGGGGATCCCCCGGATGGCATCCTGATGCGGAGCATCCCAAGGTCATCCCCAGGGACCTACCATCGTCTCACCAAGTGCCAAGAGGACCGATGACAAGAGCATGAGCTAGAGCTCTCGAGACCGATGTGACATCTCTCCTTAGTGATATTACATATGACCCACTCGAGACATGGCTACTACCTAAGTCCGGAATGTTATGCATGATCAGGTATCAAGAGGAACCTCTCGGAGATGTACATGAAGACGGATAAGTCCCCAAGTTCATGGATGAAGAGGACCAATGGAAGGAACCGAATAAGTTGTCAGGACCCGGACATCCGGGCCCAAGACCCAGACATCCGGCCCCTGGAACATCAGTCGACACAGCCCAACAACCAAAGCTAAAGGGCCCGGTAATTCGGCCCAGGCCCCAGACATCCGGCCCGACGCATGCCCTGGACATCTCCCAAGCCGGAAATCCGGCCGTCTACACAGAATGCAACCTGAGCCAGGCCGGACATTCGGCCCCCACAGCCCAGACATCCGGCACCCCTCGAAGGCCCAGACATCTAGCCCGACGCCCGGACATCCGGCCCCCTTGTCTGCGCACAGTAAAGGGCCGAAGCTCATGTACCCCTTCGCCCCCCTAGACCATATATACTCCTGCTCCCCCACCATTTTAGGTTTAGCATTGGTTTAGCTCATTTTAGAGATAGAGATTTGCTCATCCACCTGATACATACTCCATTGGAGACCGAAGCCTCCTAGGAGAAGATCCCCCAAGTGGATTCAAGATCCCGTCAAGGGAAGATCCCCCCGTGGATTCAAGCCCCCATCTCCTCACGGATTAGGAAGAACTATCGACCGTTTGTATCATCCCTTGTTGTGTTTGGATCGTGTGTCTCATTGTGTACTCGGATCTAGCACATGTGTAATCGAATCTCGTTGATTTGAGTGTGTTCCTCTCGTTTCCCTTGTGTTTTCACCTTGTGTGCTCTTCGTGTTCTTCAAGGGATTCGCTCCAATCATGAACGATCGGCCTCTAGGGTTCCACCCTACATCATATTGGTATCATGAGCCAAGGTTGATCACGATTTTGGAGTCTCTCCCTTTGTTTTGTAGCCTAATTTTGTTGTGTTTTGTCCCAATTTTGGAAATCCCTACAAAAATAGCCTCCCAATTTTTTTGTGATTTGTTGGTGTGGTGATGTTTTGTTGAATTTGATCCATGGATTTGATGTGTTGCAGGTAGATCTAGCTTCTCCTAACCTTTTCCCCAATTCCCTCCACGAAATTCCTCGAATTTTGCCCCGAAAATTTTCTTTCCCACGAGATCCACTGAGTTCATCATGGATTTGGAGCCCCAGACATCTAGCCCGTGGCGCCCGGACATCCGGCCTGCAAGCCCGGACATCCAACCTCCCGCAGCATCACCTCATCCACTACTCATCCTTTTGCCTAAATTTTGCCAATTTTGACCGGGTTTCCACCAATACTTCCACATACCACCACCGCTTTCCGCAACCACCATCGCTTACGCGCTACCACCTCCGACAATTTTGACACATTTTGTTCTTTGAGAATTTGAGTTGCAGTTTCTGTTTCCTAACGTGTTTCAGCTACTTAGGGACGGTTCGCCAATGACATCACCGCCGCTCATATTCGCCATGGACTCGTCATCAACAACAACCACTTCACCATTTTGACACCTTCAACTGTAAGCAAGGGCGGTAACTTCGGCTAGACTCTTGGACATTCTCCCTTGCCATAGTTTTGTTAACCCCTGGCCTACCTTTTGTGTCACTTGCCTATCGAGCCTGGCCATTGAGCATTTTCCATGGATTCCACATTTTGATCTCGTTCCTTGGTTGCACGACCCCATTTATCTATCTCTGTGTGTGTGTTTCCGTGTACCATTATTTGCTATTGGTCTACTTGTTGCATTTGCAACTTTGCGAATCTTTTTCAACATTATTTGAATCTCGCTAATAATCACATAAGATTTTGTGCCACCATCCTAACCAAGCTACTCCAAAAGCCTTGCTTGTGTAGGTGTGAGAATTGACAAGATCCGGTATGAATTGTGCTATTTCCTTGTTACATTAATCGAGTGATCATCGATCCATTCTCAACATCGGATAAGGTACATTTGGTATAGTTTTTTCCTTTCTTCCACTCACACATTTTCTTGACGTGATGGCTAGGTCAACTACTTCTACCAACACACTCTTCATCGAGCAAGATGAGGACCCGAACATCCACGTCACCAAGAACCACCTTTTCGGCGCGCAAAGAGCTTTGCATAGAGAATGAAGCATTGAGCGACCGCATCAACCTAATTGCTACTGACTTGCGACAATACGAGCAGCGTACAAGAGACTACGTCGTCAACAAGCTTTCCGCACAAAAACAGGAGAATGATGCAAGGATGGAAGAGATTCGTGCCTTGTTGGTCAACCATTCTTCTACATCTTCATCCTATTCAAGACGGAGATACTCAAGTCAACATTCTTCACAATCTTCTTCAGATGCAAGTCCCCCTAAGGCTCGTTCGCATCATCGCCAAGACCATGAATATCATCAAGCTCCATGAAACCCATTCCATGGAAATGGTTTACAAGCCTGCTTCCATGAACGTGAATGACTACGTCGACAAGCTAATGATCCTCCGGTCCAATAGCAAGCTCCAATACGCCAAGATCAACAAGAACAACAAGATGGCGACGCCCTTCAACAAGAGCAACACCGTCATGAGGAACAAGCACGTGAAGCCCAACGTGCTCTATGTGAATCAACTAAAGCCGTCAATGAGCGCAACCGCCAAGTACGTCTACAAAAGAAGCCCTCCACCGAGAGCGACAAGAAGAAGCCGCACGCCTTGAGGAGTGCCAAGAAATTAGGAACCGTGCAAGAATCCATGTCCTCCTCATTAAGCTAATAATGAAGATCACGAGGAGCAAGCGGCTCAAGATCCTCCACCACGGCAAGAGCGTCATCAAAATCACAATCGATCCGCACGCATTGAAGAGCAACGCTACAGCAAGATCAAGTTCAACATGCCTAAGTTTTTCAGCGGCACCGACCCCAAAGACTACCTCTCATGGGCATTGAAAGTTGTCAAGATCTTTCGCTTGCACAACTCTGAAGAAGAAAAGAATATCACAATGGCATCTCTTGAGTTCCAAGACTATGTCCTCGTATGGTGGGAGTAAGTCATTGAGCGGCGTGAAGCAAGAGGTGACCCACCCATCACAACATGGAATCAAATGAAGGATGTCATGCAAGCGCCCTAGGGCTTGTGGGCCCCCCGGAGCTCCTCTAACCCTAATTCTTGGCCTATAAATTGACAAATATTCCCAAACAACCAGAAACGTCCACCAAAATACTTTTCCACCGCCGTAACCTTCTGTACCCATGAGATCCCATCTTGGGGCCTTTTCCAGCATCCTTCCGGAGGGGGATTCGATCACGGAGGGCTTCTACATCAACTCTATTACCCTTTTGATGAAGCGTGAGTAGTTTACCATAGACCTATGGGCCATAGCTAGTAGCTAGATGGCTTCTTCTCTCTCTTTGATCTTCAATGCAATGTTCTCCTCGATGTTCTTAGAGATCTATGCGATGTAATATTCCTTTGAGGTGTGTTTGTCGAGATTCGATGAAGTGTGGATTTATGATTAGTTTATCTATGAATATTATTTGAGTCTTCTCTGAATTCTTATATGCATGATTTGATATCTTTGTATTTCTCTTCGAATTATCGGTTTGGTTTGGCCAGCTAGATTGGTTCTTCTTGCAATGGGAAATGTGCTTAGTTTTGGGTTCAATCTTGTGGTGTCCTCACCTAGTGACATAGTAGGGGTAGCGAGGCACGTAATGTATTGTTGCCATCAAGGGTAAAAAGAATGGGTTTTCATCATATTTCTTGAGTTTATCCCTCTACATCATGTCATCTTACTTAAGGCGTTACTCCATTCTTATGAACTTAATACTCTAGATGCATGCTGGATAGCGGTCGATGTGTGGAGTAGTAGTAGTAGATGCAGGCAGGAGTCGGTCTACTTGAGACGGACGTGATGCCTATATTCATAATCATTGCCTTGGATATCATCATAACTTTGCCCTTTTCTATCAATTGCTCGATAGTAATTTGTTCACCCACCGTATGTTTTCTTTCAAGAGAGAAGCCTCTAGTGAAACCTATGCCCCCTGGTCTATTTTCCATCATATATTTTCAGGTCTATAAACCAAAAAACACAAAAATACCTTGATGCAATTTATTTGTTTTTACTTTGTTTTACGTTTTAGTAATCTTTTATATCTATCTCTATTAGATCTCGTCCTTGCAAGTGACCGTGAAAGGATTGACAACCCCTTTATCGCGTTGGGTGCAAGTGTTTGATTGTTTGTGCAGGTGCAAAGATTGGAGACTTGCGTGTACCTCCTACTGGATTTATGCCTTGGTTATCAAACTGAGGGAAAAACTTATCTCTACTTTGCTGCATCACACTTTCCTCTTCAAGGGAAAAACCAAAGCAAGCTCAAGAAGTAGCAGGAGCCGCCACGGGCGTTGCGGCAGACTTGAGGGGCGGCCACACCCTCTCTACGGCGGTGGCAGCTCCGGCTCCTCCCGTGGTGCCTTCCCATTTTCGGTAGCGAAAAACCTTCTCATTGGCGCCATGGTCGCTAGGCAAAGGCTTGGGGTGGAGAAGCGAGAAGACGAAGATCGGTCGGAGGCTCCACTCCCTTCGGAATCTTATAGGCGATCAGAGAAGGCCAACTGGCGTCCCTTCACATTCGGAGCAATGATGGCCTCGTAGCATGCACGACCAGGCTTTTTGTTAGCCTGGGCAGTTGCCGAGGCGACATGGGGAAGTGGAGGCGTCTGCGTCCCGTCACGCGCCACGCGTCAAACCTGGCCCGCAGGCGGTGAGGGCCCATGTCGTTTCACCCTCCATTTGCCTTGAAGCCAGGCCGAGCGCGCCGTGGGCCCGGGAGCTACTATCGACGTTCTGGGACTGGGGGTACCCAGACCCGTCTGCCTACAGCCCAACGCGTGGCCCCATCAACGGCCCTGTACAGCCCAACTCCAAGGACGCACGAGCAAGACCCTCGCGAGGGCCCCCACCTTGCCTAGCACGACATCAAGGCCTCCCGAGGAGCGGATATCTCTAGGCAGGCGCCCCACCTCACAAGGCGCGCGGTGACATGAGCCATGACGACCAAGGCCAGGACATCGCTAGCGGGCGTAGGAGAGGACAGTTTCCTCTTTGGTGCTAAGGAGGCAAGGACGTACGCGGGTTCCCAAGGAATCCCCCAAAGGTTTCCATTCTAGTACAACAAGACCAAGACCGCTGGCTCGACAGGATGGAGGTCATCATCGAGCCCACCACTGCACGACCAGAAGCTTTGCAGACGAAGACCACCTTTAGTCAGAATAGGGTGTACTCCCGTCCCCTTTAAAATTGGTCGATGTGGAATCCCCTCCTGCCTAAGCTATGAGGGAAGAGGACCAAGGCCACTAGAAATATAGGCTAGTCTCCACCGTAGAGAAAGAGAACCCTTGGGCCATTGAGCTCTCTCGAGGCAGCTCACACTTGTACTAGTTCATACTGATCCTCCTCACGAGGCAATCCACCACAAAGTAGGAGTAGGGTTTTATACCACAAGGTGGCCCGAACCTGGGTAAACCACCGTGTCCACCTCTTCTTCCCACTCGCTCGAACCCGACGAGGCCAAGCCATGGGGCAGTGAGCTGAGAGTTGCGGCTTGGCTAGATCCTTTGCACACGCCCCAGAGTTCAAACCTTGTTTGGGTCCGCGAAGCCCCGATCTCGACAGGTGTATTGTGACCACTTGAGGGGCCGCGCGGCTTTGATCCTTGGGAGGGCCGCATTCACCTCACGAGAGAATTGCTTGAACACGCAGTTTGAGGCGAGTGCCTAGGCATCGCCAAGGATACACGCAATCGTGTGAGGCTCCTGATGGTTGACATTGTTCCTCCTCGGTGGTGGTAGCAGCAAAGGGAGGCCGGCATTTCCCCGAGGATGGGCCTCATGAGGCTGATCGCGCAAAGGGCCGTCGTGAGGTGGATCATGCCAGCCACCCTTGTGAGGCTGGTCGCACCAGCCCTGACGAGGGTTGCGGTTGTCCCAGCGGCCTCCGCTGTCAGATTCAGAGTCCCTCAGACCCTTGAGAGGTTCGAACTCTGGGGTGCGAGCGAAGAACTCGTCCTCCCTAGTCTGCCTACTCGCTAATCTCACTGCCTAGCTCGATGAACTGGATGTAGAAGGGACATAGCAGTTTATCCTGGTTTGGGCCATCTTGCGGTGTAATACCCTACTCCAGCTTTGTGGTGGATTGCCTCGAGGGGCTGAGGATGAACTAGTACAATGGTAGAACAGCCTCAGGAGGTGAGGTATTCTTGTGCTCGATGAGCTGGTGGGTGTGAGGATGATTTGAATGATCCCTCCCCCTCTATGGTGGTGGCTAAGTCCTATTTATAGTGGCCTTGGTCCTCTTCCCAAATTAAGGCGGGAAGGGATCCCACAATGGCCAAATCTGAAGGGGGTGGCTAGTACATGCTATCCTGGCAAAAGCAGTCTTCGCCTGCGAAAAGCTTCTGGTTGTGACGCCACGGTGGGCTCGGCGATGACCTCCGTCTTGCCATCCTGGCGGTCTTGGTCTTGTTGCACCGAAATGGAACCTTTGGATGATTCCTTGGGACCCCATGCCCGCGCTTGCCTCCTTAGCGCAAAAGAGGAAACTGGTACACTGCGCCCACTGGCGCCCGCCTGGCCTCGATTGTCATGGCTCACATCATCTGAACCTCGCGAGGTGAGCCTTGCATAGAAATCTCCGCTCCTCGGGAGCCAGCCTGAGGAGGCCGTCCCTCGAGGAGGTCTTGGTGTCGTCCATCTTGCGAGGCTTGGCCCCTCGCGAGGGTCTTGGGTTGTTGATCCTGAAGTTGGGCCGTACCAGGCCACCAATGGAGCCACGTCATGGGCCGCAAGCAGATAAGTCTGGGCACCCCCGGTCCCAGGACGCCGACAGTAGTCCCCGGGCCCAAGGCGCGCTCGAACTTGGTTTCCAGGCAAAGCCAAGGGGCAAGTGTGGAGCGCCGTGGGCCCTAACCGCCTACAGTCTCGGTTGTCACGTGGCGATTGATGGGACATACGCATCTCTGCTTCCCCATGCTGCCTCGGCAACCGCTCCTGGCTGACAAAAAGGCTGGTGCCCGTTGTGGGGCCTTCATTGCCGTTCCTTCGTCTTACTCCAGATACCCTTCTCCTTCTGCCTAGAAAAACTCTAGATCCGCTGAATCTCTTCCCCAAGCCCGCGACCGATGGCCATTGTAGGATCGGAAGTATGTCTAGAGGGGGGGGGGGTGATTAGACTACTTGACCAAATAAAAACTTAGCCTTTTCCCAATTTTAGTTCTCGGCAGATTTTAGCTACTTTAGGACAAGTCAAGAAATCATCACACAATTCAAGCAAGCATGCAAAGAGTATATAGGTAGCGGAAAGTAAAGCATGCAACTTGCAAGAATGTAAAGGGAAGGGTTTGGAGAATTCAAACGCTATTGGAGACACGGATGTTTTTCCCGTGGTTCGGATAGGTGGTGCTATCGACTTCAACCCACGAAGGGTAACGGTTGCGCGAGTCCACGGAGGGCTCCACCCACGAAGGGTCCACAAAGAAGCAACCTTGTCTATCCCACCATGGCCATCGCCCACGAAGTACTTGCCTCACTAGCGGTAGATCTTCACGAAGTAGGCGATCTCCTTGCCCTTACAAACTCCTTGGTTCAACTCCACAATCTTGTCGGAGGCTCCCAAGTGACACCTAGCCAATCTAGGAGACACCACTCTCCAAGAAGTAACAAATGGTGTGTTGATGATGAACTCCTTGCTCTTGTGCTTCAAATGATAGTCTCCCCAACACTCAACTCTCTCTCACAGAATTTGGATTTGGTGGAAAGAAGATTTGAGTGGAAAGCAACTTGGGAAAGGCTAGAGATCAAGATTCATATGGTAGGAATGGAATATCTTGATCTCAACACATGAGTAGGTGGTTCTCTCTCAGAACATATGAGTTGGAAGTGTAGTTGTGTTCTGATGGCTCTCTCCATGAGTGAAGAGGAGGTGGAGGGGTATATATAGCCTCCACACAAAATCCAACCGTTACACACAATTTACCAATCTTGGTGGGACCGAATCAACAAACTCGGTCGGACCGAAATAGTAAACCTAGTGACCGTTAGAGATTTTTGGTGGGACTGACATGCAACTCGGTAGGACCGATATGGTTAGGGTTAGGGCATAACGTAATCTCGGTGAGACCGATTACACAAACTCGGTGAGACCGATTTGGTAATTAGCTAACCAGAGAGTTGGTCAGGTAAACTCGGTGGGACCGATTTGCTCTTTCGGTGAGACCGAAGTGTTACAAAAGGGAAACAGAGAGTTTACATTGCAATCTCGGTGGGACCGATCCACTCTTTCGGTGAGACCGAAAAGTTACGAAAAGGAAACAGAGAGATTGCAATCCCACCTCGGTGAGACAGAGATCCCTATCGGTAGAACCGATTTGCTAGGGTTTGGCAGTGGCTTATAACATGTGAAACTCGGTGGCGCTAGGGTAGGTCCGAGTTTGGCTTTGGGTTTAGGTCAAGAGTGTATATGAGAAAGTAGCTGAGGATTTTGGAGCATATCATTAAGCACATGAAGCAAAAGGCTCATTAAGCAACACCTCATCCCTCCTTGATAGTATTGGATTTTCCTGTGGACTCAATGTGATCTTGGATCACTAAAATGTAAATGAAGAGTCTTGAGCTTTTGACCTTGAGCCAATCCTTTGTCCTTAGCATTTTGAGGGTTCCACTTTCACCATCCAAGCCATGCCAATCATTGAGCTTTCCTGAAATAATTGTCTTGGAATAGCATTAGCTCAATGAGCTATATGTTGTTATGAATTACCAAAACCACCTAGGGATAGTTGCACTTTCAATCTCCCCCTTTTTGGTAATTGATGACAACATATAGATCAAAGCTTTGACAAATGATAATATGAATGAATTATATCATCGCTTTGAGAAGTATGTGATAAGTAAGAGCTCCCCCTAAATTTGTGCATATTTTAAAATTTGCTTTGGACTGCAAATGCACAAAGAGTTAGAATAATGGGTTACTCTTCCATGTCAGATACATCTTGGTGGAGCGCTCAAAATGATAAGAATGAAATACATGCACTCATCACCAAGAAAAGTGAATGATCACATAAGATAGATAGGATATATCAAGCATGCATAAGTGTAGTTTATGATCAAACACATGATCATCAATGTCTCACAAGCATATCAAAGTATCTCGACCAAAAGCAAACAATGTTTGAAAAACCACCAAATAAAGCAAGAGAGAATAAAAGCAACACTCTCTCTCGAAGCCTATGATCTATACAGTTTTCTCCCCCTTTGGCAACAAGTTACCAAAAAGTTCCTAGAAAATGCATAGTGCTAGATCGACACTCATGCTTGATCTTCTGGTGGTGGTGGAGTCTGGATCACTCCAAGGACGAAGGCTTCTGTAGACGTGGTTGGAGCTGGAGCTGAAGTAGATGCTGGAGCTGGTTGGGCTGGTGCTGTGGCTGGAGCTGAGGTGGTGGCTCTTGTGCCAGGAACTGGCACTGCAGACGACCTCTGGGCTCGTGGCACTCTGGCAAATGCATCAGTGGTAGTCTTCCCTTTCCTCTCCTGCATGTCATCTTGAAGTTGCTCCACTACAGACTGAATCTCTGTCACTTTGACATCCAAGTCATAGAACTTTTGTTCTACGATCCTCTCTAAGCTCTCCTGATTCTGAGTGAGGGTGGCCAGTCCTTTCTCTATCCTCAGGGTGGATGCAATCAAGTAACAGAGCTGCTCTTGCTTGGTTTTCAAGAAATATTCAGATGCCTCCTCTTGAGTTGGCATCTTTGCAGCTTTCTCCTTCCGTGCCTTCTCCTTCTGTGCTTGTGCATGGGCTGAAGATGGTTCATCCTTGTTCATCACAACTTGATTGTCCTCAAAGTCTAGATGAATAGGCAAATGTTCCTTGTCCAAGAGGTATATGCATGTGCCCATCTTGGAGTTGATCAGCTCCTGGATCTGAGGGCCATATCCACAGCTCCTCTTCTGGTCTGCTGCAGTCCTCTTGATTATTTCTACCATGAGGCTCATGACTTTCAATTTTTGTGGCACATCAAAGATATGAAGCAAGTTGATTGCATGGCCTCTGATCATCTTGTGATCACCTGACTTGGGCAGCAGAGTGTGCCTTAGAATCCAATTGATGGTTGGCAACCCTGACAGAAGATAATGTACTGATCCAAACTTGAAAGTGTCAAGTGCTTTGTTTGGGATCTCTTTGTACATATTGGACATAGAGTTGTGGTCCATCTTCTTCTTGGCATATATGTCTAAGTCATCCTCATGCTCCTCTGGGGCATTGATCAATTTTGCCCATTCAGCAATTGTTGATTGATACCTTGTTCCTTCTGACATCCATACAATCCTTCCATCTGGATAGAAGTGTGATGTGGAGTAGAACTGCATGATCAGCTCTTCATTCCACTTTGTGAGCTTCTGCCCAACAAAGTCCGCTACTCCACATGCCTTGAAGCTGTCTTGCACTCCAGGATAGTGCTCTTCATTGTCCTTGATGTATTCCCAGTCAACCCATCTCATATCACACACAATGGGCTTCTTATCCAACAAGACTGTCTCATAGAAGTCCTGTTGTTCCTTAGTGTGGAACCTGTAGTCAACAACAGTTCTCCTTCCGGTAGCATAAGGATCTTCTGCTCTCCACTTTCTCAGCCCTGAGTCTCTTCTGATCTTCATATCCTCAGCCACAGGATGAGCATCATTGTGGTCTGGGATCTTGGGCTTCAACTTTCTGAGTACTTGTCCTTCTTCCTCTTCTGAAGTGTCAGGCACTGGGGCCTTGTTCTTCTCAGCAGCTGGGATGCTCCTTGTATTCCTCTTTGGAGCTGTCTTGGCCTTTGATGCAGCCTTGGGTGCTTCCTTGGGCTTGGATGCAGTAGCCCCTGATTTGATTGCATCACCCATCAGCTTAGGCATCTTAGGTGCTGGTGCAGCAACCTCTTCTTCTTCATCATCAGAAGAATCTTTCCTCATAGAAGGCTTGCCAACAACTCTGGCAGTGGTAGTTCTGGCTCTCTTATTCTTCTTGTCCTGGCCAACTTCTTCTTCTTTAGATTCCATGGTGAACTTTATGGTTTCTTCAGGAACAACCTTCCTAGGCTTGGAGGTAGGAACTCTCCTATCAGGTGCCTTTTTATGCAATCCTGGCTTGATGGCTGCAGCTGAGCCATACTCCTTCTTAAGCACAACTCTCTTGGAAGTGGCTTCCTCTTCTGCCATATAGTCCTCATCCTCTGATTCTGAGGTTCTTTTCTTCCTTTGTCTGGTGGCAGCTTTTGGCAAATTACTGGGAGTGCTCCTGCTGCCTTCATCTGAAGAACTGGAGGGAGTAGTGCCCTCACTCATGTGCACTGGCTGTTCTGACATGTTCTGGCTATCAGTCTGGTCTGACATGATGAACAAGCTGACTGCTGACCCTGTGAACAGTTTATAGATGAGGTAGAGTGGATGAGCATCACAAAATGCAGAGATTTTTGCAAAAGAATGATTCAAAGTCTTAGTTTTAGTTTCCAACAGAAATCATTCCGGATCTACCAATTTTTAAACTCGGTGATACCGAAGCAGTTTTGGAACCTAAACTAGTGAACTCGGTCAGACCGAGTCACAGTTCGGTGACACCGAGACTGCTAGGGTTTCACAAAGTTCCAAAATCGGTCACACCTATTAGCAATTCTCGGTCAGACCGAGTCTTACTTGTGCAATGGCATGAGCCAAATCGGTGGGACCGAGTTTTTCGACTCGGTGGGTCCGAGATAGTTTCGGCGGAAACCTAACCCTAAGAATTTCGAATCAAACCTTCTCTACGACCGCATTGATTGGATAGGAGTGTTTCAAACGTGGCTAGAATCAATATGATCACAATGTGCTAGGAATCAGATTGGGGAATAGCACAAAGATCGAGTCCATACCCTAGTTCGGCGGAGACTCGCTACGGCGGCAACAGCGGGGTTGAATTCCGTTGACGGCGATGGAGACCGGTGACTGGAGGCGGCTGGCGGCGAGGAGACGATCCGGAGACCACATTGGCAGAGCAAGCTATCGCGCGGGCGAAGGGGTTCAGAGAAATTTCCAAATTTTTGCCCGAGTCTATATATAGCCCGACCCTGTCGGTGTGACCGAGTGGAACAACTCGGTGGCACCGAGACGCAAAACTGTATACAGTTATTGCAACTCGGTGTGACCGAATGGTTCAAATCGGTTGCACCGAGATCGAAAATTTAGATAAACTTAGTGATGTCGGTAGAACCGAAAGTGGGGTATCGGTCAGACCGAGAATCACAAAGAGGTTTTGGAAGTTTAAGTCTATGACGAATCAGGGACTCCGAGTGCTCCTCACACAGAGTGGTTCGAATCTGACTTGATCAATTTTGTGATGTAGCATGAATAGAGTTTGAGACGAGAAAAGCATAGATAGCTAGAGGAGGTTCTTAGGCATTCTTGTCCATCCACTTGGCAAAAGAAAAATAAATCCAAACAATCAGAACAACAAGTGGATGTCCTCGAATGAGTAAAATACGCAACTAACATGCTCACACAATAAAATGGCAATTTAAATATGTGACAAAGCAAGCACAACCAATTCTAGCATCTATCAAGCAATTGGCAATGACTAGGTCATCTATATATGAGTATATTGACTTAGGAGTCAAATGAGAACACTTGATCATAGGTCATACTCATCGTTTAAGCTCAAGTGGGGTTACCACTTTTACATAAAGCATTGTTGTGTTCACATCATTAGAGTTGCTTTAGCTCAAGTCTTAGAGTAAAGCTCCCCCTAGATGTGATATCCCCCCTAAGAGGGATGAACTAACCTTGGGTTTTGTCGATGATGACTGCATGTAGATGTTGAAGATGTGGATGCTCAATGTTGATGTAGATCACTTGGAGCTATCCTTTTGAGTGGATTGCAATTTCAATACCTACATGGGCTAGTCCCACGAGGATATCCATAGACATAGAGTGATGCACACACAAGATGATGTCCATGAAAACTTTTAGGTTACCTTGTCCCTTGACTTACCAACAAGAGGGTTTGTGACTCCTTGAACTAGCGCAAGATGTGGAAGTTGATAGCACTTGTTCTTGCCAAAATGATAAGAGTGAAGTATGTTGGCGGAGTCACCCTCAAGAACTCTCTAGTTCTTCTTCTTTTGGATCCACACCATCTTGATGGGAATCCTTGGAGTTGTAGTCGTACTTGATGAAGTGGAACTTGAAGTAGTCTTGGGAATCCACTTGACAAGGTCTAAGGAGCTTCTTCAAATGCATCAATTTCCTCTTGAAGCTTGTCCTTGCCTTTTTGCTTGTAGTCTTGTGGTGGAAGATCATCTTAAGCTTGTGTCCCCTTGAAAGAAGTAGGATCATACTTCTCTTGTTGAGGAACAAACTTTGTCTTGGGGTATTGATCTTATTCCGACTCAACTCCATTGGCATTGAACTTTCGTTCAAAACCAACACCTTGATTCTTCCGGTGCCTTCCTTGCTTGCGTACAATTTCCTCGAATTGCTTACTCCCGGCAAGGCTTTTGTACACTCCTTTCTCTATGATTCCCTTCAATAAGCTATTTTCTTGCTCAAGTGTAACTTGGCTAAGAGAATCATTAGTGGAATCAAGAGAACTACTAGAAGCAACAATATTGGATTTAACATGATCATTGTTACTACTAGAGGAAGAATCTTTCTTGCTCTTGTTACTAGATTTGACTTGAGGCATGTAAGTGGATAAGAGTAAACGCTTGGCAATGTAAGAAGAACTTTTCTTGTGGAGATCATCATTGATTTCCTTTAAAAACTCATGCTCTTGCTCAAGATTGAGCTTTTCAAAGCGTAACTTCTCATGAGCTCTTAAAAGTTCTCGATGATCTTTGAAGATAGTTTCATGAGCTAACTTAAGAGTGTTTAGTTCTTTAGTTAGAGCCTCAATTTCTCCTTATCATTGTCATTCGTTTTATCTTGATTAGCATGATTAATTGACGTTTCATCATAGTATTCATCACTAGAGTTGTCAACAAGTAAATCTTCATCACCTAACAAGTAATCTTCATCACTATTAAGATCAACATACTCGGGGTGTGTTACCTTAGGACCTTTGGCCATGAAGCATCTTCCAATCCCTTCATTTGGTGAGTCAAATATGTTGTAGGAGTTGGTTGACACAAGTGCTAGACCGGCAACATCTTCATCTTGAATATATTCGGAGTCGGAGTGATAACTTCTCTCGGAGTGGTTGTCGGAGTCGGAGCCGGATACCCATTCACCAACATGAGCTTGATGTCTTTGTTTTGTATAGCTCCTTGATGATTTTTCCTTTCTTTCTGAATCCTTGCTTCTCCGTGAGTGTCTTCGTTCATAACGATCATCTCTACTCCTTCTCTCTCTTGGTGGTGATTCTTCTCTTTTGCTTCTTCTTTTTGGAGAATCTTCTCTTATTTTGTAGGGAGCCGTACACTCATTGGAATAGTGTCCGGGTCTTCCACAATTGTAGCAGTTTCGCTCTCGACTAGAAGATCTTTTGTCATTGTAGGACCTTGACTTGGAGCTTCTATATTTGCTTCTACTTTTGTTGAACTTGTTGAAGTTCTTCACCATTAAGCTCAATTCTTCATTGAAGTTTTGTTTCTCACTTGATGATGTGGGGGCTTCACATGAGGCTTTGTAGGCACCACTTGATTTGTTGTGAAGTTCCTCTTTATCCTTGAGTGACATCTCATGAGCAACAATTCTTCCAATGACCTCCGTTGGCTTGAGATCTTTGTAATTAGGCATCATTTGGATCAATGTGCACACGGTATCATATTTTCCATCCAAGGCTCTTAGGATCTTCTTGATGATGAATCTATCGGTCATCTCTTCACTCCCTAAGCCGGCAATCTCGTTTGTGTGAGAGCAAGCCTAGAGTACATTTCAGCGACGCCTTCACCATCCTTCATTTTGAACTTGTCAAGTTGACTTTGAAGCACATCCAATTTGGATTCCTTGACGGAGTCGGTACCTTCGTGCATATCAATCAAAGTATCCCAAATTTCCTTTGCATTCTCAAGACGACTGATTTTGTTGAATTCTTCAGGGCACAATCCGTTGAAGAGAATCTCACAAGCTTGAGCGTTGTATTGCAGCATCTTCAACTCATCCGCGGTAGCTTCACGGTTTGGTTCTTTCCCATCGAAGAAGTCACCTTGCAAGCCAACACACACAATAGCCCAAATGGCGGGGTTATGTCCGAGAATATGCATTTTCATTTTATGCTTCCAACTAGCAAAATTAGTGCCATCAAAGTAAGGACCTCTACGGTGATAATTTCCCTCACTAGACGCCATACTCTCCTAGGTTGTGAAACCAAGGCTATGACCACCAAAAGCTATGGAAATCAAAGCAAATGGAGACCAAGGCACTGATACCACTTGTAGGATTGGAAGTATGTCTAGAGGGGGGTGATTAGACTACTTGACCAAATATAAACTTAACCTTTTCCCAATTTTAGTTCTTGGCAGATTTTAGCTACTTTAGGACAAGTCAAGCAATCATCACACAATTCAAGCAAGCATGCAAAGAGTATATAGGCAGCGGAAAGTAAAGCATGCAACTTGCAAGAATGTAAAGGGAAGGGTTTGGAGAATTCAAACGCTATTGGAGACACGGATGTTTTTCCCGTGGTTCGGATAGGTGGTGCTATCCTACATCCACGTTGATGGAGACTTCAACCCACGAAGGGTAACGGTTGCGCGAGTCCACGGAGGGCTCCACCCACGAAGGGTCCACGAAGAAGCAACCTTGTCTATCCCACCATGGTCATCGCCCACGAAGTACTTGCCTCACTAGCGGTAGATCTTCACGAAGTAGGCGATCTCCTTGCCCTTACAAACTCCTTGGTTCAACTCCACAATCTTGTCGGAGGCTCCCAAGTGACACCTAGCCAATCTAGGAGACACCACTCTCCAAGAAGTAACAAATGGTGTGTTGATGATGAACTCCTTGCTCTTGTGCTTCAAATGATAGTCTCCCCAACACTCAACTCTCTCTCACAGGATTTGGATTTGGTGGAAAGAAGATTTGAGTGGAAAGCAACTTGGGAAAGGCTAGAGATCAAGATTCATATGGTAGGAATGGAATATCTTGATCTCAACACATGAGTAGGTGGTTCTCTCTCAGAACATATAAGTTGGAAGTGTAGTTGTGTTCTGATGGCTCTCTCCACGAGTGAAGAGGAGGTGGAGGGGTATATATAGCCTCCACACAAAATCCAACCGTTACACACAATTTACCAATCTCGGTGGGACCGAATCAACAAACTCGGTCGGACCGAAATAGTAAACCTAGTGACCGTTAGAGATTTTCGGTGGGACTGACATGCAACTCGGTAGGACCGATATGGTTAGGGTTAGGGCATAACGTAATCTCGGTGAGACCGATTACACAAACTCGGTGAGACCGATTTGGTAATTAGCTAACCAGAGAGTTGGTCAGGTAAACTCGGTGGGACCGATTTGCTCTTTCGGTGAGACCGAAATGTTACAAAAGGGAAACAGAGAGTTTAAATTGCAATCTCGGTGGGACCGATCCGCTCTTTCGGTGAGACCGAAAAGTTACGAAAAGGAAACAGAGAGATTGCAATCCCATCTCGGTGAGACCGAGATCCCTATCGGTAGAACCGATTTGCTAGGGTTTGGCAATGGCTTATGACATGTGAAACTCGGTGGCGCCGGATAGAAAGAATCGGTAGGTCCGAGTTTGGCTTTGGGTTTAGGTCAAGAGTGGATATGAGAAAGTAGCTGAAGATTTTGGAGCATATCATTAAGCACATGAAGCAAAAGGCTCATTAAGCAACACCTCATCCCTCCTTGATAGTATTGGCTTTTCCTATGGACTTAATGTGATCTTGGATCACTAAAATGTAAATGAAGAGTCTTGAGCTTTTGAGCTTGAGCCAATCCTTTGTCCTTAGCATTTTGAGGGTTCCACTTTCACCATCCATGCCATGCCAATCATTGAGCTTTCCTGAAATAATTGTCTTGGAATAGCATTAGCTCAATGAGCTATATGTTGTTATGAATTACCAAAACCACCTAGGGATAGTTGCACTTTCAGCCACCGACAAGGCGAAGTCCTCGGCCGCGGCCGCGTGCTCACCCTCCTGGTTCGAGCCTGCCCTGAGCGCATCCACCATCGCCGAGGAGAAGCACCTCGTCGCCGCGCTCCAGCTGATGGTAGGCAGCAGCAATGAGGGGGGATATACGGTGCTCCGGTCCGGCTCCGCCAAGCCGGAAGCCTTGGGCGGCACCTTCTATCCCTTCTTCCTTCACAACGTCTTCGCGGGGCTGGTTCCCCCTTTCTCCAGCTTCTTCTACGCCATCCTTCTCCGCTATAATCTCCACGCCATCCATCTTCATCCCAACTCCATCCTCCTCCTATCAATCTTCACCTTTTACTGCGAGGCGTTCGTGGGGGTGATGCCCTCCATGGCACTGCTCCGCCACTTCTTCTGTCTTCTGTTAGAGTTGTGTCGAATATTGTGTACAAGGTAGGTTACAGTTGGACTATGAGTTGTATTGTGTTTACATAGGATGTGGAGTCGTGTCCTAGTAGGACACTTGTATCCTAGGCCTCTCTTATATAGCGGGGGTAGACACACGATGTAACCTATGCCAGCATAATAGCACAGGCGCGCAAGGGGGAGCCGGCGACGTGTGCCGGCGCCCGGGTGGCCAGTGTGCGGTATTGTGATGGTGTCACGGGGAGGAGCGCCCGTAGTCATGCCCCGGGGATGTAGCCATATCGGTGAACCTCGTTAACAAATCTCGGTGCCATACTCGTGTGATTGCTTGGTCCTTGGATGATCAACGGTATGCCTCGGATTTATTCTAACAAGTGGTATCATGAGCTAGGTTGTTCGGAGGCTGTGGATTGTTGATCTAGAGGAAACGAAGTCGAAAGATGACAATTGTGGAGTTGAAACCGATCGGGCAGATCGGAACGGTGGCAACGAATCTATTCGAAATCGGCGTAATAGCAATCGGAGCAGCAGGCAAGCACGATTCTCGGCGGGACGTGTAGCAGGCAAGTTTGTGACAGGATCGGATTGATCGGATCGATCCGCGCGTGTGTGGCAAGCGTGCGTGGAGGCAGCAATCGCTCGGTGGTGGCGGCCTAAGCGCAGCAGCGCACGGACAGGTCTAGGCCCTGGTGGGGTTGAGCCAAGGCCCATATGAGGGCGCACGCAGGACGGCTGCAAGGCCCATGGTGCGCTGCCGACAGAAGAGCAGGGAAGGGCTAGGCAACATGCACCATTGCTGGTTCGCTGGAGATTGACGTGTGTGAGCTGCGTACAAGCGAGATTTGTTTGTGAAAAAACGGCACAAGGACAGAGTCTGGTCGTGACTAGTTTGCTATCAAGAAAGAAAGGAAAAGACCCAGAAGCTACGTATGTGTGGTGAATTAAGAGTTTGATCTCTTATGGACTGTTCACACGAGAAGGCTATGGGGGAGTTTGCTTTGGTTTTCTTTGTCGGTACACGTTAGTGTATGGATGGCGGAGGTCACGGTGACGGCTTGAGTCCAGAGCGTGTTGTTGCAGTCGGAGAAGTTCGGCTGGGTCGGACTAAATATTCTGACGGATCGATGCAAGTCAGTTGTTACAGAAGACGGTGTGGGATCGGCAACATATGAGCGTGATGCTGATGGTGACCGACTTCTGGGCGTGGAAACACGTTGTGCACATGCCCGAGGCTTGTGCGGCTTCGACAAGACTATGGCGCGAGGTTGATTCAAGGTGGTGTATACACGGAGCTTGAAGTTGATGGGGCGCGTGGGTGGACTGATCATCTACCGTGGAGTCGTGTTGAAGGTGGAGTTGGAGTCTGGAAGACTTCACTCGGTGCTGATTGAGGGGCTACGGTGAAAGGATCCAGAGAATCGAAGCCTATTCAGCGAGGAAAAGCGAGGGACACGTAGTTCGGACTGGAGCCCAGTGGTCTGATGGAAGCGTGAAACTCGTCATCGGTCGGTGATGATCGGTGGTACTCTGCAGTGGGGGTTGAGTGGTGTGGGTTTGCGACCCTTGAGACTCGACCAGGACAGCGGAGGCTCGACGCGGTAATAGCGGCGAGGCGTGCGGTACGCATGGTGCATGGAGACCGACCAGGGCTCTGGTGGTCATATATGTGGTGAGACAACTGCGAATTTGACTCAGGATGACAACAAGCAACGGTGAAATTCCTTCAAGTTTCAGACATGCGGTCAAGAAAGGAGCGGTGAAGTTGAGTTCAGGTAACTCTTATGTGTGTCACCCAATATGTGAGTTGTTCATTTTCACGCAGGTCAGTGATCAGTGTGTGATGGTATTGAACGGAGCTCTGGAAGTTGGGAGCATACACTAGAGTAAAGAGGGACTTAATTTTGCTCGAGTGTTGACTCTGGTCAGGAAAAGAAGGGACTACAAGTTGCAGGTGGAGTCACATGGAGTCTTTAGAGTAGCAGCGGTACTCATGGGATAAGCTCAAGTCCAATGTACATGGAAGTTTGACGCATTGACGAATTCAAGGTGATGGAGAATATTCGCCAAGGTGGAGTTTGTTAGAGGTATGTCGAATATTGTGTACAAGGTAGGTTACAGTTGGACTATGAGTTGTATTGTGTTTACATAGGATGTGGAGTCGTGTCCTAGTAGGACACTTGTATCCTAGGCCTCTCTTATATAGCGGGGGTAGACACACGATGTAACCTATGCCAGCATAATAGCACAGGCGCGCAAGGGGGAGCCGGCGACGTGTGCCGGCGCCCGGGTGGCCGGTGTGCGGTATTGTGACGGTGGCCAGTGTTCGTGATGCGCCAACTTCATCGCGGCCAACGACAGCAATGTGATTTCGAGGGCCGGGAAGAAGGTGGATGACTTCCGGAACAAGTGGATCTTCATTGACGCCAAGCGCTCCTAGCCCCGGCTGGAGCTGCCGACCGGGCTGCCGACTCCCCACGAAGGATGGTCTCACGAGAAGCTCACCGATCCCCATGCGGAGCTGTTGATGGAGAAGATGGTGGCCGAACTTAAGCCGAACGATCCGAGGGCGGGGAAGCTGACGGGCGCCATGATCCTCAAGGAGTTCTTGACGCAGCGCCTAGCTCCACTCCAGGCGCACTCGCTCCCCCTGTGGAGGCTCAGGGGTGCGGAAGCCGACCTCCGGCTGCGCCTGGACAACTTGTCTAATGAGGAGATGAACAAGGTCGTGCGCCTCCTTCTCAGGAAGGACTATGGTTTCCCCCCGGACACCCATCTTCCGTTGTACCGCCGCCCCGACTGGGAGAAGATTGCCAATGCCATGCCCATCTTCGACGAGGGCGGGCTCGTGCCTCTGGCGCCTTCTCGGCCCCCGGGCTCCCGGATGACGGTGTCCTCCGGCGAGTCCGACGAGGAGGAGAAGGCAGGCTCGAAGGCAACTTGGGAAGGTGTAGGGGAGACCTCTCCCCCGCACCAGTCCGATCTTCTCTGCGTCCTTCCTGACGACGATGCCAGCAAGCACCCGGTCAGGGAGTAACCGCGCTCCGCTGGGGTCACCACGAGCTCCAAGGGCATGTTGGGGAACGTAGCAGAATTTTAAAATTTTCCTACGTGTCACCAAGATCAATCTATGGAGTCTTATAGCAACGAGAGGGAGAGCAGTGCATCTACATACCCTTGTAGATCGCGAGCGGAAGCGTTCAAGAGAACGGGGTTGATGGAGTCATACTCGTCGTGATCCAAATCACCGATGATCCTAGCGCCGAACGGACGGCACCTCCGCGTTCAACACACGTACGGAGCGAGGACGTCTCCCGCGCCTTGATCCAGCAAGGAGGGGGGGGGGGAGGTTGAGGAAGAAAGCTCCAACAGCAGCACGACAGCGTGGTGGTGGTGGAGCAGCAGTACTCCGGCAGGGCTTCGCCAAGCTCTTAACGGAGGAGGAGAGGTGTTGGGGAGGGGAGGGGATGCGCCTTGGGATGGGTCTGGCTCCCATGTGCCTCCCCACTATATATAGGGGTGGAGGGAGCTGCTTTCTTGCCCTCCAAGTCCATTGGGGCGTTGGCAAAGGTGGGGGAAAGAAATCCCATCATTTCCTTTCCCCACTGATTGTTATCCCCCCTTTTAAGGGATCTTGATCTTATCCCTTTGGGATATGATCTTATTCCTTCTAAGGGGAAATCTTGGTGCGCCTTGACCAGGGGTGTGGGGCCTTGCCCCCACTACCCACGTTCATGTGGGTCCCCACATGCAGGTGGGCCCCACTACGGAACCTTCTAGAATCTTCCCGGTACAATACCGAAAAATCCCGAACATTTTTCGGTGGCCAAAATAGGACTTCCCATATATAAATCTTTACCTCCGAACCATTTCAGAACTCCTCGTGACGTCTGGGATCTCATTCGGGACTCCGAACAACATTCGGTAATCACATACAAGTCTTCCTAATAACTCTAGCGTCATCGAACCTTAAGTGTGTAGACCCTACGGGTTCGGGAAACATGCAGACATGACCGAGACAACTCTCTGGCCAATAACCAACAGCGGGATCTGGATACCCATGTTGGCTCCCACATGTTCCACGATGATCTCATCGGATGAACCACGATGTCGAGGATTCAAGCAATCCCGTATACAGTTCCCTTTGTCAATCGGTACGTTACTTGCCCGAGATTCGATCGTCGGTGTCCCAATACCTCGTTCAATCTCGTTACCGGCAAGTCACTTTACTCGTACCATAATGCATGATCCCGTGATCAATCACTTGGTCACATTGAGCTCATTATGATGATGCATTACCGAGTGGGCCCAGAGATACCTCTCCGTCATACGGAGTGACAAATCCCAGTCTCGATTCGTGCCAACCCAACAGACACTTTCGGAGATACCCATAGTGCACCTTTATAGCCACCCAGTTATGTTGTGACGTTTAGCACACCCAAAGCACTCCTACGGTATCCGGGAGTTGCACAATCTCATGGTCTAAGGAAATGATACTTGACATTAGAAAAGCTCTAGCAGACGAACTACACGATCTTGTGCTATGCTTAGGATTGGGTCTTGTCCATCACATCATTCTCCTAATGATGTGATCCCGTTATCAATGACATCCCCATGTCCATAGTTAGGAAACCATGACTAGGGACATGTTGTGGTCTATGTATTCACACATGTATTACGGTTTCCAGTCAATACAATTATAGCATGAACAATAGACGATTATCATGAACAAGGAAATACAATAATAACCATTTTATTATTGCCTCTAGGGCATATTTCCAACAGTCTCCCACTTGCACTAGAGTCAATAATCTAGTTCGCATCACTATGTGATTGTAATGAATTCAACACCCATGGGGTTTGATCATATCTCGCTTGTGAGAGAGGTTATTAGTCAATGGGTCTGAATCTTTCAGATTCGTGTGTGCTTTACAAATCTCTATGTCATCTCTTAGATGCAGCTACCACGCTCTATTTGGAGCTATTCCAAATAACTGTTCTACTATACGAATCCAGTTTACTACTCAGAATAAACTTGATTAGTGTCAAAGTTTGCATCGGCGTAACCCTTTACGACGAACTCTTTTACCACCTCCATAATCGAGAAAATTCCTCAGTCCACTAGTTACCAAGGATAACTTTGACCGCTGTCATGTGATCCATTCCTGGATCACTCTTGTACCCCTTGACTGACTCATGGCAAGGCACACTTCAGGTGCAGTACACAGCATAGCATACTATAGAGCCTACGTCTAAAGCATAGGGGAGGACCTTCGTCCTTTCTCTCTCTTCTACCGTGGTCAGGTCTTGAGTCTTACTCAATACTCACACCTTGTAACACAGCCAAGAACTCCTTCTTTGCTGATCTATTTTGAACTCCTTCAAAATCTTGTCACGGTATGTATTCATTTGAAAGTACTATTAAGCTTTTTTTGATCTATCCTTATAGATCTTGATGCTCAATGTTCAAGTAGCTTAATCCAGGTTCTCCATTGAAAAACACTTTCCAAATAACCCTGCATGCTTTCCAGAAATTCTACATCATTTCTGATCAACAATATGTCAACAACATATACTCATCAGAAATTCTATAGTGCTCCCACTCACTTCTTTGGAAATACAAGTTTCTCATAAACTTTGTATAAACTCAAAATCTTTGATCATCTCATCAAAGCGTACATTCCAATTCCGAGATGCTTACTCCAGTCCTTAGAAGGATTGCTGGAGCTTTGCATACTTGTTTGCATCTTTCAGGATTGACAAAAACTTTCTGGTTGTATCACATACAACCTTTCCTCAAGAAAATCGTCGAGGAAACAATGTTTTGACATCCTATCTGCAAGATTTCATAAATAATGCAGTAACTGCTAATATAATTCCAATAGACTCTTAGCATCGCTACGAGTGATAAAGTCCCATCATAGTCAACTCCTTGAACTTGTCGGGAAACATCTTAACGACAAGTCGAGCTTTCTTAATGGTGACACTTACCATCATTGTCCGTCTTCCTTTTAAAATCCATCTGCACCCAACAGCCTTACGACCATCAAGTAGTTCTTTCAAAGTCTATACTTTGTTTTATACATGGATCCTCTCTCGGATTTTATGGCCTCGAGCCATTCATCGGAATCCGGGCCCACCATCGCTTCTCCACAGCTCGTAGGTTCATTGTTGTCTAGCAACATGACTTCCAAGACAGGATTACGTACCACTCTGAAGTAGTACACATCCTTGTCGACCTATGAGGTTTGGTAGTGACTTGATCCAAAGTTTCATGATCACTATCTTAAGCTTCCACTTCAGTTGGTGTAGGTGCCACAGGAACAACTTCCTGTGCCCTGCTACACACTAGTTGAAGTGACGGTTCAATAACCTCATCAAGTCTCCACCATCCTCCCACTCAATTCTTTCGAGAGAAAATTTTCCTCGAGAGAGGACCCGTTTCTAGAAACAATCACTTTTGCTTCCGGATCTGAGATAGGAGGTATACCCAACTATTTTTTAGGTATTCTATGAAGATGCACTCATCCGCTTTGGGTTCGAGCTTATCAGCCTGAAACCTTTTCACATAAGCCTCGTAGCCCCAAACTTTTAAGAAATGACAACTTAGGTTTCTCTAAACCATAGTTCATGCGGTGTCATCTCAACGGAATTACGTGGTGCCCTATTTAAAGTGAATGCGGTTGTCTCTAATGCCTAACCCATAAACGATAGTGGTAATTCGATAAGAGGCATCATGGTATGCGCCACATCCAATAGGGTGCAGCTATGATGTTCGAACACACCATCACACTATGGTGTTCCAGGCGGTATTAGTCGTGAAACAATTTCCACAATGTCTTAATTGTGTGCCAAACTCGTAACTCAGATATTCATCTCTATGATCATATCATAGATATTTTATCCTCTTGTCACGACGATCTTCAACTTCACTCTGAAATTACTTGAACCTTTCAATAATTCAGACTTGTGTTTCAGCAAGTAAATATACTTAGCATCTACTCAAATCATCTGCGAAGTAAGTACATAACGATATCCACTGCGTGCCTCAGCACTCATTGGACTACACACATCAAAATGTATTACTTCCAACAAGTTGCTTTCTTGTTCCATCTCACTGAAAATGAGGCCTTTCAATCATCTTGCCCATGTGGTACGATTTGCATGTCTCAAGTGATTCAAAATCAAGTAAGTCCAAACGATCCATCTGTATGGAGTTTCTTCATGCATATCTACCAATAGACATGGTTCGCATGTCTCAATCTTTTCAAAAACGAGTGAGTCCAAAGATCCATCAACATGGAGCTTCTTCATGCGTTTTATACCAACATTGTCGGAGTAATGGGCCACGGGTAGGCTAACCCGAAGCCCAGAATCTTTCAAGACATCAGGGCAGGCTACGCTCCTCAGGAACCCCAGGACGGAGAGCCGCCTCTGGGAGTCGGCAGCGGCGCTGCCGACTACCCACTCACGGCCAAGTCCCAGGGACGACTTCAGATGAGCCGACTCCTAACT
Source organism: Aegilops umbellulata (assembly GCA_032464435.1). Classification (NCBI taxonomy): domain Eukaryota; kingdom Viridiplantae; phylum Streptophyta; class Magnoliopsida; order Poales; family Poaceae; genus Aegilops; species Aegilops umbellulata. The sequence goes on along the minus strand of CP136055.1, from coordinate 416,015,654 downwards.
GGCGGCTTCCAGAGAAGCCGGCTATGGGAGTCGGCCCGCGACTCCAACCACCCTCTGCCTTCGTAAGAAGGGACGGGACGGGGAATGGCCGTCGTACGGCCCGCATCCACCCCGATTACCAAGGGCGGGCATGGCCACAGTATGCCGTACCAACAGAGATCTCCGTCCGGCGCGGCACTGTTGCCATGCCAGCCCTGATATCAGCCCTAGTGGGTGGAACCCTGTGCCCACGTCGGCCTGCCTGCACGACCCAAAGACGGCAGGCCCCGCCGGTCAGCGGGGTCATAGGAGACGGCGAGAGCGCCACAAGACGGATCCAGTGGGAGTCGACCTCCATGAGTCGGCCGACCCCTCCCACGGGCACCGCACGCCATTAACCAGACAAGACGGGGAGTGGCTATAGTGATCGCCCGTCAGGCGGCGCCACTGTTGCCATGACCCCATGACCAAGCCAACGTCATTAGAAGCATGGATACAGTAATCCATAGCCAGCAAGACCCGCCCGCGGTGGACAAGGCCTGACGGCTCCGTACCGGGCCAGTCGGCGGGGCCCACCAGCCGGCAGGCCCCAGTAGTCGGCGGAGAAGACGGCGGCCTAAGAGACAGACGGCTGGGACCCGCACCCAACCGGATTACCATTGTACCCCCGGGGGGTGGGCCTATATAAACCCCCCGGGGCACCCATGCAAAGGGTTCGAGTCTATTAGCACTAGACCAGAGAATATAGGAAGGAGAGAGCTAGCCTTGGCTTCTCCTACCTCCAGGAAACAGCTCAAGGAGCAACCTTGTACACACTTTGCCTTAGTGATCATGCGGAGACCCCGCAGAGCAGTAGTAGGGGTGTTATCTCCTCGGAGAGCCCCGAAGCTGGGTAAGATTCGCCGGCGTGCATGCCTATGCCTCATCCCGCTTCCAGGCACCGGCGATGTTCTACTCGCCCCCATCATGATAAGCCATCCCTTGGCATATGTCGCACCCAACCCCCGACATTTGGCGCCCACCGTGGGGCGAGGTGCACCGTCGTCCGGAGACCTGCTCTGGACGGGAACCCTTTTCTTCCCTGGCGAGCGCAGCCAGCCCGGCACGCCAGATGGAGTTTGCGCCAACCCGCTGCACGGCGCTGAGATCGCCTATGCGGCCAGCTGCCTCGCCGAACTTGTCGGCGAGGTTCGCCTCTCCGACGAGCCTGCATCCGACGCAGGCACTGGAGGCCCCGAGAGCCTTCTCGCGAGTCTCCATGATGAACTCCACGTCGCCGGCGAGCCTGCCGTGGACCTGGAGTCCGTAGGCTCCACCGACCCGATGTTGGTTGATTCTGACACGACGTCGCTCGATGCATTCCCCACCAACGTGGTGGTCTACGACGAGCCGCTCCCTCACGCGGAGAGCAGCAGAAGCACCATCACATAAGTGCTCGTCATCGGCCATGGCGAGCACTCCGACGGCGGAGCTCATGACCCACTCGACGCAGCACTGCAAGACCTGGCTGCGCCCATTCTAGAAGACGCCGACGCCGAGACGTTGGAGGCACGCCGCCTCTAGCTCGTCGAAGGCGCGAAGAAGCTGGCTAGCATGAGGTGCTTGTCAGAGGCCTACCAGCGAGAGATGGATCGTGCTGTGGGCGGCTCGCCGGCCCCAACGGGGCCAAGCCGCCTAGGCGCGGTCCGGCAGCACGGCGTGGACATCGCCAACCTGTTCGGGGCCAATCGCCCCGTGTACACCACGCCTGCGGAGAACATCCGAGCCACCCAGGCGGCGGCAGACGAGCTGGACAACTTCGAGGGTGAAGAGCGTCGCCTGATGACGGAGCGAGTACAACGACTCCTCGACGCGGCTGCCGCGCAGAACGAAGCCGGCTGCCGCACAGAGGCGCCGCAATGGCAAAACGACGACCCGCCTCCCTGCCGAGATCAAGGCGCGACGTCTCGGATGCCGACTGGCGCAGTCCGCGGAAGAAAGGACAAGGATCCGGCTGTCAGCCACAGCCGGACTAGAATCACCATTGAGCGCGACCAAGACGGCCGCCCGAGAGCGGTGGAACGACGGGACGACTGTCCTCCTCCTCCTCCTCGCAAGGAAAGGCGAGTCTCCCCGCCGCATGTTGACCATCCAACTCTCGGAAACCGCCTTGTCCGCCGAGAGGGAGTCGGAGAAAATGATGCCCGCCACCGGATCGAACGACTCCACCGGTCCCTGGCGCTAGAAGAAGAAGACGAGTTGGGTCCGTCGTGTTTCGGTCCCCGCATTCGAGACAAACCCTTTCCCAGAGGGTTCACTCTCCCCAGAGATACGCCCAAGTACACCGGCTCTGTGAAGCCGGAGGACTGGCTGGTTGACTACTCCATAGCCGTCAGCATAGCAAACGGCAATAAGCGAGTTGCCGTGAAGTACGTTCCACTCATGCTCCAGGGCACGGCCCAGACATGGTTGAACAGCATGAAGCCCCGCAGCATCAACAGCTGGGTCGACTTCACCGACGCCTTCATCCGCAGCTTCACAAACACATACAAGCGACCTCCCAAGCCACGCCATCTTTCCTTGTGCGTGCAAGGCCCCAACGAGTCGACTCACGACTACCTCACGCGCTGGGCCGAGCTTCGGACTCCTGCGAGGGCGTGCACGAGGTGCAGGCTATCGAGTACTTCACCGCCGGGTGCAGAGAAGGCACCCTCCTCAAGCACAAGCTCCTCTACGACGAGCTAGAAACCCTCGACGAGCTACTGATCATAGCAGACAAGTATGCCACAACCGACTCCTGCATGAAGGCGGAGATTCAAGTTAGTGCGACTGGCAAAGTGGCCCCTCAGGCTCCCAGAACTCCGGCTGGGGACGCCAGTCGGCGACAACAGCAGAACGACCACAAGCGCAAGACCCCACAGCCGGCTTCCAGAAGTCGGCAGGTTGCAACAATCGAAGACCAGCAGCCAGAGGGGCAGCCTCCGCCCAAGCGACAGAAAGGCGGCAAGTCCAACTGGTTGCCGGCCTTCTCTTACGAGAAGACTCTAGATGGTCCTTGCAAGTTCCACAGCGGCGCGAAGCCATCAAACCACACCACCCGGAAGTGCCACTGGCTCACTAGGATCGCCAAGGGAGACGGCCTCCTGCCTCCCCCGCCTGCTGGGCAGCCGCCTCCACCTCCACCCCAGCAGCCGGCTGTCAGGCCAGTCGGCGCAGTACAAGACGAGTACCCAGAAGAGCATGGAGCCTACGTGGTGTTCACCAGTGTGGCTGACGATCGACGCAGCAAGCGGCTGCAGCAGCAAGAGGTGAATGCAGTGGCATCAGATACTCCAGAGTTCATGCATTGGTCTGAGAAGCCTATCAGTTGGAGCAGAGCTGATCACCCAGAGGTGATGCCGAATCCGGGCTCCTACGCCCTGGTCTTGGATGCCACCTTTACCACAGATAGGCGGGCCGCTCGCTTCTCGCGAGTGCTGATAGACGGAGGCAGCAACATCAATATCCTGTACAAGAACACCATGGAGAAGTTAGGAATCAAACAAAGACAGCTTCAGAATAGCCGGACTGTGTTCCACGGCATTGTACCCGGCCTTTCCTGCTCACCAATCGGCAAGATTCTGATAGATGTCCTCTTTGGAGACAAGGATCATTTCCGTCGAGAGTCAGTCTGGTTTGAAGTGGTGGACCTTGAGAGCCCGTACCATGCGTGTTGGGGAACGTAGTAATTTCAAAAAAATTCCTACGCACACGCAAGATCATGGTGATGCATAGCAACGAGAGGGGAGAGTGTTGTCTACGTACCCTCGTAGACCGAAGCGGAAGCGTTGACACAACGTAGAGGAAGTAGTCGTACGTTCTCCTCGCGATCCAACCGATCACAGCACCGTTACTCCGGCACCTCCGAGTTCTTGGCACACGTTCAGCTCGATGACGATCCCCGGGCTCCGATCCAGCAAAGCGTCGGGGAAGAGTTCCGTCAGCACGACGGCGTGGTGACGATCTTGATGTATTACCGGCGCAGGGCTTCGCCTAAGCACTGCAACGATATGACCGAGGTGGAATTTGGTGGAAGGGGGCACCGCACACGGCTAAGGAAAGATCTCAATGATCAATTGTGTGTCTCTGGGGTGCCCCCTGCCCCTGTATATAAAGGAGCCAAGGGGGAGGGGCTGGCCGGCCAAGCCTGGCGCGCCAGGAGAGTCCTACTCCCTCTGGGAGTAGGATCCCCCCCCCCAATCCTAGTTGGACTAGGATTCTCCAAGGGGGAGAGAGAGAGAGAGGGGGCGCCGACCTCTCCTAGTCCTAATAGGACTAGGGGAAGGGGGGAGGCGCGCAGCCCATGAGGGCAGCCCTCTCACCTCTCCTCAAAGGCCCATGTTGGCCCATTATGCCCCCGGGGGGTTCCGGTAACCCTTCTGGTATTCCGGTAAAATCCTGATTTCACCTGGAATGCATCCGATGTCCAAACATAGGCTTCCAATATATCATTCTTTACGTCTCGACCATTTCGAGACTCCTCGTAATGTCCGTGATCATATCCGGGACTCCGAACTCCTTCGGTACATCAAAATGCATAAACTCATAATAACTGTCATCGTAACGTTAAGCGTGCGGACCCTACGGTTCGAGAACAATGTAGACATGACCGAGACACGTCTCCGGTCAATAACCAATAGCGGGACCTGGATGCCCATATTGGCTCCTACATATTCTACGAAGATCTTTATCGGTCAGACCGCATAACAACATACGTTGTTCCCTTTGTCATCGGTATGTTACTTGCCCAAGATTCGATCGTCGGTATCCAATACCTAGTTCAATCTCGTTACTGGCAAGTTTCTTTACTCGTTCCATAATACATCATCTCGCAACTAACTCATTAGTTGCAATGCTTGCAAGGCTTGAGTGATGTGCATTACCGAGAGGGCCCAGAGATACCTCTCCGACGATCGGAGTGACAAATCCTAATCTCGAAATACGCCAACCCAACATCTACCTTTGGAGACACCTGTAGTACTCCTTTATAATCACCCAGTTACGTTGTGACGTTTGGTAGTACCCAAAGTGTTCCTCTGGCAAACGGGAGTTGCATAATCTCATAGTCATAGGAACATGTATAAGTCATGGATAAAAGCAATAGCAACATACTAAACGATCGGGTGCTAAGCTAATGGAATGGGTCATGTCAATCAGATCATTCAACTAATGATGTGACCTCGTTAATCAAATAACAACTCTTTGTTCATGGTTAGGAAACATAACCATCTTTGATTAACGAGCTAGTCAGGTAGAGGCATACTAGTGACACTCTGTTTGTCTATGTATCCACACATGTATTATGTTTCCAGTTAATACAATTCTAGCATGAATAATAAACATTTATCATGACATGTAAGGAAATAAATAATAACTTTATTATTGCCTCTAGGGCATATTTCCTTCAATGCGTTGCTTGGCCGACCTGCCTTGGCCAAGTTCATGGCGGTCCCCCACTACGCCTACCTCAAGATGAAGATGCCGAGTTCCAAGGGGATTCTGACCATAGCCGGTGACTACAGAAAGTCGTCCGCTTGTGCGTCTGAGAGGAGTCAGCTAGCCGAGTCCCTGGTAATTGCAGCTGAGAAGCGGCTTCTTGATCGGGTTGTGGCGATGGTCGGCAAGCAGCCAGAGATGTCACCCAACCCCAAGGAGTCGGAAGCTGAGGGCTCGTTCAAGCTGGCCAAAGAGACAAAGAAGATACCCTTGGACCCGGAGCACCCAGAGAGGTACGCTGTCATAGGTGCAAACCTTGACAGCAAATAGGAAGGCGTGCTCGTCGATTTCCTCCGTGAGAATCGGGACATCTTTGCATGGTGCCCCAAAGACATGCCAGGTGTACCGACGGAATTCTCCGAACACAAGTTACATGTCCGATCTGATGTGAAGCCCGTCAGGCAGCCCTTGCGCTGCCTGTCAGAAGAAAAAAAGAAGAGTTGTTGGAGAAGAGATAGCCCGACTCCTTGCAGCCGGCTTCATTATGGAAGTGCTCTTCCCAGAATGGCTAGCCAACCCGGTCCTGGTACTGAAGAAGAACAAGCAGTGGCAAATGTGCATTGACTACACCAACCTCAACAAAGCTTGCCCCAAGGACCCATTTGCTCTGCCGAGAATTGATCAGATGATAGACTCCACAGCCGGATGCGAGTTGTCGAGCTTCTTAGATGCATATTCAGGATATCACCATATCAAGATGAACCCGACAGACAGACTGAAGACCGCCTTCATCACGCCGTTTGGAGCCTTTTGCTACCTGACCATGATGTTCGGCTTGAGGAATGCCGGCGCCACCTTTCAGCGTTGCATGCAGAAGTGCCTCCTCAAGCAACTCAGCAGAAACGCCCATGTCTACATGGATGATGTGGTGGTGAAGACGGAAAAGCGCGGAATACTGCTGGAAGACCGCAAGGAGACCTTTGAGAACCTGCGCCGGTTCCAGATCAAGCTCAACCCTGAGAAGTGCGTCTTCGGAGTACCAGCCGGCCAACTCCTTGGCTTCCTGGTCTCCGAACGCGGCATAGAGTGCAACCCTGTGAAGATCAAAGCCATCGAGAGGATGGAGGTACCCAGCCGACTGTTGGATGTGCAAAAGTTCACTGGCTGCTTGGCGTCCATCAGCCGATTCATCAGTCGGCTGGGCGAGAAAGCTTTCCCCTTGTACCAGCTCATGAAGAAGACCACTTTTTTCGAGTGGAACCACAAGGCGGACGAAGCCTTTCTCTAGTTGAAGAAGATGTTGGCTACTCCCCCTGTACTGGCGACTCCGACTCCTAAAGAGCCCATGCTCCTGTACATTGCCGCCACCAGCTGGTTAGTCAGCATAGTCATCGTAGTTGAACGCAAGGAGGAAGGCAAGGCACTACCTGTCCAGAGACCGGTATATTACCTAAGCGAAGTGCTGTCGACCTCTAAGCAGAACTACCCCCACTACCAGAAGATGTGCTACGGCGTGCTCTTTGCCGCCAAGAAGCTGAAGCCTTACTTTCAAGAGCATCCAATCACTGTGGTTTGCACAGCCCCACTAGCCGAGATCATCAGAAGCCGAGATGCTTCTGGCCGAGTGGCCAAATGGGCCATAGAGCTGGCCCCCTACACCATCTACTATCAGCCCCGCACTGCCATCAAGTCGCAAGCACTGGCCGACTTCCTCGTCGACTGGGCCGAGACCCAGTACCTGCCACCAGCGCCCGACTCCACCCATTGGCGGATGCATTTTGATGGCTCCAAGATGCGCACCGGCCTAGGAGCCGGCGTTGTCCTCAGTTCTCCTAAAGGCGACAAGCTCAAGTACGCACTGCAGATCCATTTCGCCGCCTCCAACAACGTCGCCGAATACGAGGCGCTCATTCACGGTCTCCGGCTTGCCAAGGAACTTGGCATCCGCCGGATCCTGTGCTATGGCGACTCCGACTTGGTGGTCCAGCAGTCATCTGGCGACTGGGACGCCAAGGATGCAAACATGGCAAGGTACCGCTTCCTCGTGCAGCAACTCAGTGGATATTTTGAGGGATGCGAGTTCCTTCACGTGCCAAGAAATGACAACGACGAAGCAGATACCCTGGCACGAATCGGCTCCACCCGCCAAGCAATACCATCCGGTGTCGCCCTTCAGCGCCTCCTCAAGCCGTCTGTTAAGCCTTCACCGGAGTCAGACTCCATCTTTGTGCCGGCTCCCCCCGAAGAAGTCGGATCTGACTCAAGAGCCCCAGCAGACGGCACAAGAACTCTTGCAGATGGCTCCAAGAACGCCGCAGTCGAAGCCGGCCCGAGGACTTCAGAACCCGGTCAGGGGACTGCGGCGACCAGACCGAAGACTCCAGAGCTCGGCCCGAGGACTTCATCAATCCAGCAAGCGGCCGCGGACTCCAGCCCGCCGCCTCCCAGCCCAGTCGCCCTCGTCCAAGTCGCAGTTCTGGCAGTCGAAGAAATAGCAGCACCCTCATGGGCACAGCCCATCCTCAAGTTCCTAGTGAGCAAAGAGCTGCCGACCGATGAAATCTTGGCTCGACAAGTACAACGCCGAACGGCAGCCTACACCATAATCAACAGAGAGCTGGTCAGGCGTAGCGTCACTGGTGTCTACCAGCGTTGCGTCGAGCCAGAGCAAGGCCAAGCAATTCTCAAAGACATCCATCAAGGCGAGTGCGGCCATCATGCGGCCTCAAGAGCACTCGTCGCCAAAGCCTTTCGACACGGTTTATTTTGGCCGACTGCCCTAGAAGAGGCCAAGGAATTGGTCCAAAAATGCAAGGGGTGCCAGAAGTTCCGCTCCAAGCCGCATCAGCCGGCTTCCGCACTCAAGACTATCCCCATCGCCTGGCCCTTTGCAGTTTGGGGCCTGGACATGGTGGGACCATTCAAGACGGCACGAGGCGGCTTAACTCACTTACTTGTCGCGGTAGACAAGTTCACCAAGTGGATAGAGGCAAAGCCCATCAAGAAGTTGAATGGCCCGACTGCCGTGACTTTCATCTCCGACATCACGATTCGATACGGCATACCACATAGCATCATCACCGACAACGGCATGAATTTTGCCAAAGGCGCCTTGGCCCGTTTCTGTGCGACACAGGGCATCCGACTGGACTTAGCGTCTGTTGCCCATCCGCAGTCAAACGGCCAGGTGGAGCGGGCAAACGGCCTCATCCTGTCTGGCATCAAGCCTTGACTGGTCGAACCACTAGAGCGTTCGGCCGGCTGTTGGCTTGACGAGTTGCCAGCCGTCCTCTGGAGTCTGCGCACAACTCCAAACAAGTCGACCGGCTTCATGGCCTTCTTCCTTATCTATGGTGCTGAAGCCGTCATCCCAATGGACATAGAGTTCGACTCCCCGTGAGTCACCATGTACACCAAGGAGGAAGCAGAAAAATCACATCAAGACGGCGTCGATCTGCTAGAAGAGGGACGGCTGTTGGCACTCAGCCGGTCCAGCATCTACCAGCAGAGCCTGCGCCGATACTACAACAGGAAGGTCAGGCCGAGATCTTTCCAAGAGGGCGACATTGTGCTCCGACTGATACAGCGGACAGCCGGCCAGCACAAGTTGTCGGCGCCTTGGGAAGTCCCCTTCATCATCAGCAAAGTACTGGGCAATGACTCCTACTATCTGATCGACGCTCAGAAGCCCCGAGCACGCAAGAGGGACGACTCCGGCAAAGAGACGGAACGACCATGGAATGCAAATCTTCTCCGAAGATTTTATAGTTGATGCAGTATGTACCACTTTACCCTTTGTATTAAAGTACCAAGACTTCGGGCCCCCCGAGACGAGCTAGGGGACTGCCCTTTTTGTTATCTGTATGATAAGAATTATGCCTTCGAGTATGCCACTCTTTTTTATGCCGCTTGGCACCGGGACCGACTAGTCGGCCCGGGGACTCACCGTCTTGCGCTATGAAATGCTTCCTGCAGTCGGACAAGTAGTGTGTGGTGCCTAAGCCGTCTCCTGTCAGAAGCCGCAGCTCGCAGAGTGACTGTCTGGCGGGCTGGAGCAAGGAAGAATGGGCGCCCACATGAAAAATGGCTAAGGACTCAAAGCATAAACATAGCTTAAGCCGGCTTTCCAGCCGCTCTTCGCAAAGCCGACTCCTGAGTAGTCGGCTCGCCGCCTTCTATTCAACTTGCTAAGAAACTCTAGAACGGCCAAGTACTTGCCTTCCCAAAGTAGCCAAGCACTTCATCCAGCGGCAGTCCGCAGAGCGGCTGTCCGACTGGCAAAGACGGCAACTAAGGGAAGGCGGCAAAGGAAAAAAGCCAAGAGAGCAATGAGCAAGAAATGATAGAACTCGGATAAATATTTACATAACATAGGCCCTTGGCCGAATCTTCGAACAGAAGTTCAAAATACACCCCACGGGTGGAATTGTGCGAATTAACAAGTTCTTTAAAGACTACTAAAACAGATAAAATAAAGACAAGGCAGCAACCTAGGAAGCAGCAGACGGGTTCGGAGGCTCAGAGGAGATGGTGGTGTCAGACGTTGGGGTGGCCGGCTGAGCAGTCTCGGCTTGATCACCTCCAGCGGCAGCCGGCTCGGTTGGGCGCGGCTCGTTGCTGGAGGCGCGGTCGAGCTGAGGCTGGCCGTCCGCTCCGCCTCCTGGCGCCTCCCTCTCGCCTCCGTCTTCCGCCTCGCCTTCCTCCTCGACGCTAGAGCCGATCACCTCCGCTGAGTCCTCGTCGTAGTCCCGGTTCATCCCAAACCACTCCGGCGGTGCCTCCTCGCCGTATTCAGCCCGCTCAGGAATGAAGACACTGGTATTGGCATACTCGGCGATCGCCGCGGCGCGCTTGACGAGGGCGTATTCCACGGCTCCCAGCTCCGGCTGGGCCTCTGCCCGGAGCGTGGCCAGCCGGTCCAGGTCCAGCCCCGGATACCACGCCTTGACGAATTTCAAGGCCTGGCACGCTCCAGCCTGGGCCGAGGAGCCCTTCCAAGCTTCAAGACGGCCAGCTGCGACCTCCAGCCAGTCGGCAGTCCGACTAGGAGTGCGCAGAACCGGCATGTCTGGCCACAAGGCAGCAATCGCCTGGGCGCCGACACGTTGAAGCTGGCGCAGCATCCGATGGGCCGGCCGCAGACGAGCCTCGATGCTCAGAAGCTGCTCATCAAGGGTTTTGGGGGGCATTGGCGGCAATCTCCTCACCATTTGCCCTCCGCGCCTCGCGATCAGCCTCGATGGCTTGAGTGGCAGCTTGCGTGTGGCCAGGGAAGAAGTCTGCCAAGACGAAAAAGAAGCTCACCGTCGACGATATCCTCAATCTCATGGAAGCCAGAGGTCAGCATTGCCTCCTTGTCGGTCCAGGAGGAGCGCTCGCTCTCGAACTCGGCCAGGAGTGCAGTCTCTTTCTTCTCCGCCTCCTCCTGCGCCTTCTTAAGCAGATCCCTCTGCTCCGCCAACTGCGTAGCCAGCAGGTCACGCTCTGCGACGAGCTTGCCGCACTCCTCCCCCTTGGCACGCAAGGCGGTGTTGGATTTGCCCAGCTGCTGCTGAATAACGGCGTTGGCCTCTGAAGAAAAAAGAAGAAGAAGGCGCTAAGTCGTCAACAAAGAAGGTCGCCAGGAAGATCCGGCCCGACTGCTCAGTAGTCGGCCCTAATCTCGGGGACTACACCCCGCGGGTGCGCCAGCACGCCCCCGCGAAGAAGAAGGAGGACTCACTCCGGCTCTCCGACAAGTCGGCAGTCCGCTTGCCCAGCTCCTCAACATTGCGGTTGAAGGCAGTGACCCGGAGGTTGTGATAATCCTGTGATAAGTATTTCAAACAAAAGTAAGTACTTAGAACTCGCCAATAGAGTTCCGAGCCGCCTGCTCAGTAGCCGGCCCGGAACTCGGGGACTACACGCAGTGGGTGCGCTGGCGCGCCCCCACAGAGAAGAACAAGAAAAACAAAGCCAGAAGAAAACATACCCGGACGGCTGCTCGCGACGCCAGATGCGCCTTGGTGCAGTTCTGGATGGCGTCACCCTCAGCTCGCAGCTTCGCCTGGACGTCCAGAAGCGCCTGGTTCAGCGGGCCTGTGCCGCCTCCTTGCTTCCACCCAACGGGCGCGGCGCTCGTCGCCTCGACATCTGGAATGGCCGAGCTGGCGGCGCCGGTCTCCAAGGGGCGTGGCACTGAAATTGCCTTCTCAAGGCGGCGGCGCGTTGGCGAGGCGACTTGAAGGAGCAGCTTCGCCACGGCCTCGTCTTTAGTCGGCGGCACCGGCGGGTCCACCGGCTGTTCGCCTCGCACGCTCCCAAACGGCGGCGGAGGCGGCGGCGGCGGCGCGGATGTGTCCGACATGGAGGCCTCGCCGCCTTCCCTAACCATGATGGGGTTCCCACCGGCGGCTTCCCCAGTCTGCTCCGCGAATTCCGGAGGTGGCCGCGCTGAGTTCAGCGGGATGACGAACAACGCCGACTAGCGGCGCGCGGCTTCCTCAGCCTGCCGCTTTGCCGCAACGGCGGCTTCGGCATTGTCCAGCTTCTTCTGGGCGGAGGCGGCCGCCTTCTCGGCCTCCGCCTTCTCCCGGCGGGCGGCTTCCTCCTCGTCGCTCTTCTCCTGCGCGTTCCGCTCCGTCGCCTCCCGGAGGTCGGCGGCGGGGTCGATCCGCCGAGTGGTGGCGTATGTCTCTGCCAACCCCATGATGGAGGCGGCGGTAACCCTCTCAAGGGTGAGGGGAGCTCTGGAACAGGGAAAGAATGTAAAAAATTTGGACAAAATCCACCAGGAGAAAATAAGATAAAGGATGGAAACACTTATGCAGAGACCAGTGGCGGCTTCTTCACTTCCTTGCGGAAGCGGTTGGCCTTTGCGACCGCCTCTTCCCGCTTGGTCGCGGCGGCCGCCCCCTTGAACTTCTTCTCCTGGCCGCCCAGAGAACTCGGCCCGGCCCGGCGCTTCCTCGCGCCGCCTAGACCACCCAAGGCGGCGGACGAACTCGCGTCGTGGTGGCCGGCCTTTGGTTGGTGGCGCGGGGCGACTTCCCCCTCAAAGTCGTCATCAGGCCAGTCGGCAAAGGTGGCCGAGGGCCTGAAGTCGCCTCCTCCTCCTCCGCCTCCTCCTCCTTCGGCGTCGGCCTCCATCGCCGCCGCCCCCAAGTCGTGGTCGTCGACGTCGCTCTCCGCTCGGTCGGGGACAAACTGGCGGGCCGGCCCCATGGTGCCGACTGAGGGCTGGATGAGATGGTTCTGATTCAAGGACTAAAAAAGATTAGAAGTCGGATTCGGCTGAAGAGGGAAAGCAGAATAAGAAGAGAAACGACTTACAACAGGCGGAGGGTTGGCGCGCGAGTACGGCTCCATGCCGAACTGCCAATCCTTCGAGAGACCGCAGTTCGCGATGTAATTCACCGTGTCCGCCACCTCCGCGTGGGACATGTCCTTGGAGCACATCCGAATTGGGTCCCATTGGCCACTCATCTGACATATCATATGAGGCCGGCCTTGGAGTGGGAGGACTCGACGCGCCACGAAGGCGGCCAGCAAGTCGGCCCCAGTCAGACCCTCCGACTGCGTCAGCAGTCGGATTCGCGCGACGGCGACGCCGGCAGGAGTCAGCGTCTTGGCCCGGTGGGACTAGCTGGGGAGCCTTCCAGCCGGCGCACCAGCTTTGTAAGGCGGCAGGTTGACCCAGTCGCCTTCCGGAGCGACGTTCTTCACGTAAAAATAAGATCGCTGCCACATCTTTACCGATTTGATCAGCGAGATGGTGGGAAACGGGTTGTTGGCCACCGACCTCCGCATCGCGATGAAGGCACTGCACTGGGCTGGCACGCCGGCGACGTGCGTGCCGAGCTTGGACTTGAAGAACTCCCCCCACAGCTCGATGGTGGGGAGAACGCCGAGGAAGCCTTCACACAAGGTGGCGAAGGCAGCCAGCAGCACCACCGTGTTTGGTGTGAGGTGGTGCAGCTGGAGCTCATGGAACTCCAAGAAGTAGCGGAAGAAACCGCTCGCCGGCAGCCCTAGGCCGCGAATGAGGTGTGAGCGGAATATGACCCGCTCGCCCTCCTCCGGCGCCGGCGATACCTCCCTCGCCAGCGCGGCACGGGCCCGCACTAGGTCCTTGCCGGGGAGGCGACGCGTCTTGCGGAGGAACTCAATGTGGTCGTCATCAACCTCGGAGCCGTCCCACACGCCGGAGCGCACAGCGGCGGGCGCGGCGGCAGAAGAAGAGCTCATCGCTGCGGGCGTGATGAGGTTCGGCGCGGCGGCGGCGAAGGAAAGAAGAAGCAAGAGGAAGCAGAGGGGAGTAGGGGAGAATGAGCGCGCGTGCTTCACCGCCCCGCTCCTTCCGCCTACTTATAGGCTCGTAGGCTGAGAAGCCGATGGGGCGTTGTGGGATTAACTGTGCCCAGGACCCCACGACCCCCACGATTTACCACACGAAGTTATTGCGCGCAGTTACTGCGCAAGAATCCCAACCATCCACACGGCCGCAACAGATCCGTTCGAGGGCCGAGGCACGGTAGTGGCGGGCCCCACCTGCGGGCCTGTCCCATCGCGCGCGTGGGCGGGCAGACTGGCCGGGCCACGTGGCGCCACACAGCGGGTTCGCAACGGGCGGCAACCTGGAAGCTTATCAGGCACACCGCCTGGATCCTGCTACGACTTTCAAACTCTTTAAGAGACGAAACGGCCTCCAGTGAGTCCGGCTCCTGATAGTCAGCTTGGGGGAGACGGCCCGAGCAAGTTCGCCTCCCGATAGTCGGCTTGATGGAAGACGGCGGGCGAAGCCCAGATCCAACCACCGGAAGGAAGAAACTGTTGAGGCTCCTCGACATGTCTCCCTTGGCGCCTCACCAGCTTCGGGGACTACTGTCGGAGTAATGGGCCACGGGTAGGCTAACCCGAAGCCCGGAACCTTTCAAGACATCGGGGCAGGCTACGCCCCTCAGGCACCCCAGGACGGAGAGCCGCCTCTGGGAGTCGGCAGCGGCGCTGCCGACTACCCACTCACGGCCAAGTCCTAGGGACAACTTCAGATGAGCCAACTCCTAACTGGCGGCTTCCAGAGAAGCCGGCTATGGGAGTCGGCCCGCGACTCCAACCACCCTCTGCCTTCGTAAGAAGGGACGGGACGGGGAATGGCCGTCGTACGGCCCGCATCCACCCCGATTACCAAGGGCAGGCATGGCCACAGTACGCCGTACCAACGGAGATCTCCGTCCGACGCGGCACTATTGCCATGCCAGCCCTGACATCAGCCCCAGTGGGCGGAACCCTGTGCCCACGTCGGCCTGCGTGCACGACCCAAAGACGGCAGGCCCCACCGGTCAGCGGGGGCACAGAAGTGTCACATCCCTAGCTTTTGGCATTGCATTAGGGTAACCTCATGTGTGCATCATGTTTAAACTTTGAAAGAAACTTGAAATGGGGATTGCCTAAACCCTAGCATTAAAGGAACTCACTAGGTTCAACCAAAATATTTCCAGTAAATCCAAATGGCTTCCAAAAATGTTCATCATTTATGGAAAATGCTGTAAACAGTAACCAGAGGTGATGCACATTTTCCCATGACTATTTGGGCTCTGAGTTAAATCATACTCTATTTGCATTTGGGCATTTAAATGCTATAAAATAATTTAAATGCTCAAATAATCATAAACTAAAATGTTTACTGTTGGATATATTCTAAACAGTAGCCATGATTAGTTTCATGAATTCTGGTAATGCCCTGGCATTTTTAATAAAGCCCAACAGTTGCAGAAAATTAGAAAACAGAAACAATAAAGAGTGAGAGAGGACTTACCTGGCGCTCAACTGGAAGCCCAGCTGGCCCAGCCCCAGCTGGTGGCCCAGCCCACTGGCCTGAGCGGTCGTCCTCTACCTCTGCCATTAGGCAGAGGAGGGAGGACAGCGCACGCGCGCGCCGTGGCGACACGCCACCTCCCTGCCTGTCTGCGTCTCTCGCCACCGCGACGCCTGAACCGCCTCCCCTCGACCCCCTCGCTCCTCTCCCTCACTCGCCGCTCTCTCCCCCTACCTCTGGCTCTCTCCCTCTCGCGCCCGAGCGCGCTCATCGCCGCCGCTCGCTGCTGCCACGGCCACCGGCCACCGCACGCCTCACCGATGCGCCTAGGAGCTCCGCCTCGCCGTCCTCTTCCTCATCGCCGAGCCACGAGACGTCGGGTGCCCTGCTTCACCGCCATCGTTGCCGTCTTCAACCTCGGGACCGCCGGCCATCTCCATCAAATTCGCGAGCTTCAGCCCGTCCCCGGCCTCGCCGACGCCTCTGCTGGAATCGCCGTGAGCCCCTGCCTCTTTCCCCTCTCTCCCCGTGCTCTCCCGTGCCTTCTAGACACCGTGGCCATCGGAGCCGATTGCTCCTCGCCGCCGGCCATGTCGCCACCGCGGCTACGACCGTGCAAGCACGCGTCTGAGCTCACCACTGAACTGACCGCACTTCCCTGAGCATATCGCACACACCCATCCATCTCCCCGTGCTCTATAGCCCGTCTTGCTCAACACCCGAACTCCGGCCGCCGCATTCGTGCTCGCCGCCGTCGACACAGACCACCCCAGCTCCTCCCACTTGGCCTAGCAGATGCGCGCGAGCCCCAGCTACGCGTAGGACCAAACCGCGGTCGATTTGGTCGACCGTGGGCAAATTCCGAGCCGCGCCACCGTCTCGGGCCTCGCCGGCGTTGAGTCGCCGGTGGGGTTGACCCCGCTGACCCTGTTTGACCACGGGGAGGCCTAGTTTGACCCCTGAGTCAATGACAGGTGGGGCCCAGCCGGCTAACTAATCTAGGATTAGTACTAATTATAATTAGTTAAAACTAATGACTCTGACACGCGGGTCCCACGTGTCTGGTTTGACCCTGGTCAATCCTGTTGACCTGCTGACGTCACTGTTGACCCTGCTGACGCAATAACTCATATTCTGGATTTATTCTTATTCAGGAAATTCCAGAAAATCCTATAAACTTCTAAAAATCATAGGAAATAATCTATAGCTCAGAATGAAATAATTTATATATGAAAAATTATCAGAAAAATTCAAGGAATCCATCTGTACCATTTTCATGCATGTTTAAACAATGTTTGTCCTCTGTTTTGGACAAAACACATAAAGGGCATTTAAATAATCATATATGGAGTTGGAATTTGAATCATGTATTCAAACCAACTTCATTTAAATCATACCTAGATGCATTAGCTCAAATCACAGCATATTGCCAAGTCATGATCATGCATCATATTGTTGCATTGCACTGATGTGTCCATCTCTATGTTGCCGGTACTTGTCCCCTCTCGATAGACGTGATACCGACGATGAGTTCGATGACACCGATGAAGAACTATATTATCTTCAGAAGTGCCAGGCAAGCAAAAACCCCTTGTTCATTCCGATACAATCCCACTCTCTCGCTCCTGCTCTCTTTTACTGCATTAGGACAACAACGAATCATCTGTTACTTGCTGCGGTAGCTGAACCCCTTATCCTCTGCATGACCTGTCATTGCCACAGTAAATAGATGAAACCCACTAGCATGAGTAGGAGTTGTTTGAGCCCTGTTGTGCCTACTCATTCATGCTTGTTGTCATGCCTGCTACTGCTTAGAGTTGAGCCGGGTCTGATTCATCGGGAATGAATTGGAATGTGGTGAACATGTCCTACTGTTGAGAGCTAAGTGTGTGAACACGATTTGGTAAAGGTAGCGGTGAGAGGCCATGTAGGAGTACATGGTGGGTTGTCTCATTGCAGCCGTCCTCAGGAACTGAGTTCTGTGTTTGTGATCCATGAACAGTTACTACCACACATTGGGTTCCGGTAACTCGACCCCTCTCGGCTTATTAACCAACTCGATCTCTGTCCAGGAGTTGCAACTAGTTTCTGGTGTTTGTAGGTAGTGTTAGTAGTCTACCAAGTGGCACCCGGTACAGGTGGGCTTGGGACAGACTAGGCACCGTGGCCGGGTAGACCAAGCGCCGCCCGTTTGGTGGGCTTGGAACCCTGTACACATCGTTTGGGGCCGTGAGCGACACCCCGGCCGGATCTCCTTGCGGATGGAACTCGAATAGGCGATAAACCTGGACTAGAGACTTGCGTGGTTAGTCAGGTCGTGGCCGACTCCCTCGCCCGGCTTCCGCTTGAAGGTTGCCGAGGTACATGACGTGTACAGGGCGATAAGTGGCGAGAGCATGTGTGAAGAAGTACACCCCTGCAGGGTTATCATTATCTATTCGAATAGCCGGATTCCTCGGATATGGAAACTTGGACCCCTTGCATAGTTCATAGACAAGTGAAAGTGGATACTCTAAAATGCGCAAGATAAGCGTGAGTGCTATGGATGGCGTCCCCGTAGGGAGACGGGAGCGGATCCATAGTGGTGTATTGATATGGTGAATATGTGGACTCGTGTGCGCCACCTCAAAAGAGTTACTTGCAATCGTAGTTCAGGATAGCCACCGAGTCAAAGCTGGCTTGCTGCAGTTAAACTCCACTACCCCCTTTGTTGATACCGATGCATATGTAGTTAGTTCTGATGTAAGTCTTGCTGAGTACGTTTGTACTCACGTTTGCCTATTTTATGTTTTGCAGAGAGACTTCAGTCTCGCTAGTAGTTCCGCGTGGACTTCGACGTTTAGCTTGTTACCTCAGCTACGATCTTGTGCCTCGGCAGGATCTGGTAGATAGTCAGGCTTCTCAGCCTTTTTCAATTGTAGATGTCTGTACTCAGACATGTTAAGCTTCCGTATGTGTTTGACTTGTGTGCTCTGAATGTTGGGTCATGAGACCCATGTTTGTAATATCTCGCTCCTCGGAGCCTAATGAATAAATACTTTGAGTCGTAGAGTCTTGTTGTGATGCCATGTTGTATTTACACATATCGAGCATATTGTGTGTATGATTGAAATGCTTGGTATGTGTGGGATCCGACTATCTAGTTGTTTATCCTTGGCAGCCTATCATATGGGGAAATGTAGTCTAGTGCTTCTGAGCGATAGTAGTCCGCTACAGCCCGGTTCACCGGAGTCCTGCTAGCCCAGCACTACTGCTCAGGGCACTTGACTGGCCGGCATGTGTTTCACTTCGTTCCTGTGTCTGTCCCTTCGGGGAAATGTCACGCGGTGACATCCGGAGTCCTGCCTAGCCTGCTACAGCCCGGGTTACCGGAGTCCTGTTAGCCCAGTGCTACAGCCCGGATTCACACGCTGATGACCGACATGCTCGATGTGATTCATGTATGCCTGTCCTCATGGGTTAGCGCCGCTTTGGGTTCACGACTAGCCATGTCGGCCCGGGTTCTCTGTCATATGGATGCTAGCGACACTATCATATACGTGAGCCAAAAGGCGCAAACGGTCCCGGGCCAGGTAAGGTGGCACCCGTGGGAACACCGTGCGTGAGGCCACAAAGTGATATGATGTGTTACATGCTGGATCGGTGTGACTTAGGATCGGGGTCCTGACAGCGTTGGTGTCAGAGCCTGACTGCCTGTAGGATTACCAAGCCAAACTGGTCGAAGTTGAGTCTAGAAATGCTTTAGTTATATAAGGGAATTGATTGTGGAAGGGAACGTAAGGCTCTTTTTACTCCTTATACCTCATGGCCTTCTGATCTGAGTCATCCTCTTCTCTTCTACGGGGATTAAGAACTAGGCCTTCTCATCTATCTTCCAGGATGACGTGTTACTAAACTGTAGTTGCCTATGATTGTTGAGTTCAAACCTCAGTTCAGTTTCTACTACTTCCATATGTTGATAACTGGCCTCAGAACTTTGATATGATGTTGTTGAGTGTCTATGCAAACTGTTGCGAATGTCTCAAATCTTTTTCTGAGCATTTACAGCCGTTATGCTGCCCGAGTCATCCCAGGTTTCTAACTAGTCTGATGCATTTGCAAATCCTTTCCTTCCATTCCCGATGTCCTTTTGGTCAGAATAAGCACACTAATCGGTGAGTTGAGGTATTTTATTACCTCAACATATATGTTGGAGCTATTATTATGACCCTAGGTGTCTTAGGGGTTCAGCTAGTAATCTAGCAATGCTATGTGTTTCCGGTGTGATGATTCTGGCCACCATTCTCGAAAGCATCCCGTGATGCCGTTTAGTAGTAGGTATTCTACTCCTGGGTTTTCAAACCCGAGATTCATCCTACTTACTTCATGTTGATAGTTGTTGCTAGTTCCTTTTGGACATTAGTAACCTTTGCGATAGTCATCGAGGTCCGTGGTATATCATTCTTCCAAATACCATGAACTGCTTATGGCAGAAGTTCTGTTGAACCAAAAGATCACAACCAGAGTACTCTTGAGGAGTTCTCCATCCATAATTGTGAATCTGCCCGTCCTACCTCTCCGCATGGATTATCCAGAAGAAATCCGTTGAACTCGTTTGACATACTAATCCGTGCATCCACAACTCAGAAGATCATATGTTCCTTGAGTTGTCCCTCCTTAGTCGTTTTCTGACCTTCGTCTATCAATTGATAGTCAAGAGCATGCGTGCATTCGTTCATCGATGCCTATTATTCTTGTGGCCCGTCAAGTCGTTCTATTCCGGAATGACTAGGAGAAACAAACTCCAGTACCTCATCCATATCTAGGATTGGGTCAAAGCAGATGTATTCCGCAGGTCAAAATGCCAATCCAGCTTTTGCTCTGTTCTACCCTGGAGTGTTACCATCCCTATGTCAAGAATGTCATGAGAATTGCACCACCTCTTATGAATTGTTGATTTAGTGATACTCTCACCATCGTCATTCATTCCTCGGCCCTCGTGTTGTTGTAACCGGAATGACGACAAGTGAATTATGATGTGTGAAATCAATACTCCGAGCAACTCCTTGCTTGGCAGTAAATGGACAATATTCTCATTCTTAGCGTGTTGGTTATTAAATCATCACCCTAAGATTGATCGTGCTACCTAGTCCTTATTTCTAGTGCACTCTTCGATCAATGAGTTAGGATTATTCAATCCCTTGCTTATTTGATCATATCGTCTTGCTCTGAAAGGCAAGATTGTTCTCGAGCTTAGAAACATATCGGTGGTTCGTGATTTTCCGAAGATCTTCTCGGAAGTATTACCTGGTTGTCACCTGACCGCTATGTTGAGTTCGTGATCAGTTGGTTTTCCTGTAAACCACCCCTTCTCCAAGAATCCGTATTGGATATCCCTGAGCTGGTTGGTTAAGCTAAACAACAACTTGGAGAGTTGGAAGATAAAAGCTTGTCCGACTTAGTTCATGTTAAGGAATATCCTTTTTGTGTGTGTGTGTTGAAGAAAGATTATATCTTCATCGATTGGTCCTTGTGATCAGTTGTTGGATCTATTGACTTGTCAAAACTTTGACTTGAGTATGGGCTATCGTCAAGTCAATTCAGAACCAACGATGTTCGTAATGTTGTCTTACCCGTGGTTGATCCCTCGAGCATACACCATTATATCTTTTGGTCTGACCAATGCTGTTGCCGTGTTCACGTGATGGTGGAAGTCCAGTGTTATGGAAATTCCGATGAGTTGCTATTGAGCCCATCAACAGCATTTTGTCACCCCCCCCCATGATTCATGTTGAACATCAACCTAGTGTTGGAAACTTTGTAAGCAATGCCTTCGTGTTCCGTTCATGAAGCATATGTTGGATGAAAGAAGTGACTTCCTCGAATTCATGTGCATTTGGTGTAAGTTGCCGCCATGAATTTGAGAAAGGTTTGTTTTGTTTCCTGGAATCATCCCAAATCAGTCATGCATACGTGCAAAGTATTCTGTGGATTGAAGACTTGCAACCTTCATTCTATATTATCCCTAGCACACCAAGCCACTGATTGATTGGCTCAAGGAGAAGGAGTCCCTTCATAAGAGCTAATCCAGACTTATGAAAAGACTTCGATATCCTCGATGATGGTTCCCAACCAGAACTCGGTAGTGTTTTATTATAAGACTACCATGTGGTCATGCTTGTCTAAGATAGTGTGTTCACAGGTTTGTAGCAGAACCAGCTCATGTTTGGAGCTTGCTATCGTAGTTCATTTCCTGAGAATCTCGCAACGTCATCTCGTCGGTTTGTGTTGCAAATTTCCTTTTCCGGACATGCTGTCTGAAATATCCTGTTACCAACCAGGTCTGAATCTCAGGCAGATGTGATGGTTGGAACTTTTCCAAGATCTATTACGTAGGTCCCGACAAGGTTGATGTCTGGCCGACACACCTAGCCGGAAGAGCTATCATGGTAGTATCTTGATTGAACTAGTTGACCATCTCCTCCATGAGGATCTCGTGCGACTTATTTTAGAAGTTGTTCCTTAGGGATCCTTGTGCTATTAATATTCCTCGATTATGCTATAACCATTCCAACAATGGAATTGCTCTCGACTGTTGAGTTATCTCCCAGTTACCAGAATCATTCCCAGCATTTGCATTTTGTTCCCAGCTTGCACCTCAATAGTTGTTGTCCAGGATCATATTCAAGAGTGGACTTGTCATGGTCCCATCCATTTCCGATGATAAGCAAAATCATCCATTGCGTTGTCTTCAACAAGGTAGTCCACCTCATCCATTCGAACTCCGCCAAACTATCGATTGTTGTGGGTCGCCTTAGGCTGGTATAAAGAGTTTCAATGATCTATGGATCAAAAGTAATTCTTTTTGCCACTTAAGGGAACAGCCCAATGAGTCACCTTTCCAAGGTGCCCCGTTACGGGATCACAACAACTTTTTTTTTCCTCGCCACCTTGACACCATCCACCATCTTTCTAAGTGTGGGATTGTTGCCCACCAAATCAAATCCTGTCGTTTGTCCTTCCATCCCTCTCGATGTGTTTTGTGTCTCAACTCGAGATGTGTCGACATCCCATTCCGCGAGTTATCTTGTATAGCTCGCTCTTCGAGAAGATCAATCCTAGTAGAGTTTCTTTCCGTCGTCATCGCGTGGATGAAGATCTCGAAAGCAAAGACGTCAAGATCAATATGATGCAATGAAGCTACTTCTTCGAGAAGGGCAGTGGGATCATGAAGATCAAGTTAGCTTGTGCCCCCTCTGACTTCTTACCTCACGACTTGAATCTCGGGACGAGATTCTTGTTTAGTGGGGGTGAGTTGTCACATCCCTAGCTTTTGGCATTGCATTAGGGTAACCTCATGTGTGCATCATGTTTAAACTTTGAAAGAAACTTGAAATGGGGATTGCCTAAACCCTAGCATTAAAGGAACTCACTAGGTTCAACCAAAATATTTCCAGTAAATCCAAATGGCTTCCAAAAATGTTCATCATTTATGGAAAATGCTGTAAACAGTAACCAGAGGTGATGCACATTTTCCCATGACTATTTGGGCTCTGAGTTAAATCATACTCTATTTGCATTTGGGCATTTAAATGCTATAAAATAATTTAAATGCTCAAATAATCATAAACTAAAATGTTTACTGTTGGATATATTCTAAACAGTAGCCATGATTAGTTTCATGAATTCTGGTAATGCCCTGGCATTTTTAATAAAGCCCAACAGTTGCAGAAAATTAGAAAACAGAAACAATAAAGAGTGAGAGAGGACTTACCTGGCGCTCAACTGGAAGCCCACCTGGCCCAGCCCCAGCTGGTGGCCCAGCCCACTGGCCTGAGCGGTCGTCCTCTACCTCTGCCAGTAGGCAGAGGA
The DNA here is from genome assembly GCA_032464435.1 of Aegilops umbellulata. NCBI lineage: Eukaryota > Viridiplantae > Streptophyta > Magnoliopsida > Poales > Poaceae > Aegilops > Aegilops umbellulata. The sequence goes on along the minus strand of CP136055.1, from coordinate 415,992,574 downwards.
GGGAGGACAGCGCACGCGCGCGCCGTGGCGACACGCCACCTCACTGCCTGTCTGCGTCTCTCGCCACCGCGACGCCTGAACCGCCTCCCCTCGACCCCCTCGCTCCTCTCCCTCACTCGCCGCTCTCTCCCCCTACCTCTGGCTCTCTCCCTCTCGCGCCCGAGCGCGCTCATCGCCGCCGCTCGCTGCTGCCACGGCCACCGGCCACCGCACGCCTCACCGATGCGCCTAGGAGCTCCGCCTCGCCGTCCTCTTCCTCATCGCCGAGCCACGAGACGTCGGGTGCCCTGCTTCACCGCCATCGTTGCCGTCTTCAACCTCGGGACCGCCGGCCATCTCCATCAAATTCGCGAGCTTCAGCCCGTCCCCGGCCTCGCCGACGCCTCTGCTGGAATCGCCGTGAGCCCCTGCCTCTTTCCCCTCTCTCCCCGTGCTCTCCCGTGCCTTCTAGACACCGTGGCCATCGGAGCCGATTGCTCCTCGCCGCCGGCCATGTCGCCACCGCGGCTACGACCGTGCAAGCACGCGTCTGAGCTCACCACTGAACTGACCGCACTTCCCTGAGCATATCGCACACACCCATCCATCTCCCCGTGCTCTATAGCCCGTCTTGCTCAACACCCGAACTCCGGCCGCCGCATTCGTGCTCGCCGCCGTCGACACAGACCACCCCAGCTCCTCCCACTTGGCCTAGCAGATGCGCGCGAGCCCCAGCTACGCGTAGGACCAAACCGCGGTCGATTTGGTCGACCGTGGGCAAATTCCGAGCCGCGCCACCGTCTCGGGCCTCGCCGGCGTTGAGTCGCCGGTGGGGTTGACCCCGCTGACCCTGTTTGACCACGGGGAGGCCTAGTTTGACCCCTGAGTCAATGACAGGTGGGGCCCAGCCGGCTAACTAATCTAGGATTAGTACTAATTATAATTAGTTAAAACTAATGACTCTGACACGCGGGTCCCACGTGTCTGGTTTGACCCTGGTCAATCCTGTTGACCTGCTGACGTCACTGTTGACCCTGCTGACGCAATAACTCATATTCTGGATTTATTCTTATTCAGGAAATTCCAGAAAATCCTATAAACTTCTAAAAATCATAGGAAATAATCTATAGCTCAGAATGAAATAATTTATATATGAAAAATTATCAGAAAAATTCAAGGAATCCATCTGTACCATTTTCATGCATGTTTAAACAATGTTTGTCCTCTGTTTTGGACAAAACACATAAAGGGCATTTAAATAATCATATATGGAGTTGGAATTTGAATCATGTATTCAAACCAACTTCATTTAAATCATAGCTAGATGCATTAGCTCAAATCACAGCATATTGCCAAGTCATGATCATGCATCATATTGTTGCATTGCACTGATGTGTCCATCTCTATGTTGCCGGTACTTGTCCCCTCTCAATAGACGTGATACCGACGATGAGTTCGATGACACCGATGAAGAACTATATTATCTTCAGAAGTGCCAGGCAAGCAAAACCCCCTTGTTCATTCCGATACAATCCCACTCTCTCGCTCCTGCTCTCTTTTACTGCATTAGGACAACAACGAATCATCTGTTACTTGCTGCGGTAGCTGAACCCCTTATCCTCTGCATGACCTGTCATTGCCACAGTAAATAGATGAAACCCACTAGCATGAGTAGGAGTTGTTTGAGCCCTGTTGTGCCTACTCATTCATGCTTGTTGTCATGCCTGCTACTGCTTAGAGTTGAGTCGGGTCTGATTCATCGGGAATGAATTGGAATGTGGTGAACATGTCCTACTGTTGAGAGCTAAGTGTGTGAACACGATTTGGTAAAGGTAGCGGTGAGAGGCCATGTAGGAGTACATGGTGGGTTGTCTCATTGCAGCCGTCCTCAGGAACTGAGTTCTGTGTTTGTGATCCATGAACAGTTACTACCACACATTGGGTTCCGGTAACTCGACCCCTCTCGGCTTATTAACCAACTCGATCTCTGTCCAGGAGTTGCAACTAGTTTCTGGTGTTTGTAGGTAGTGTTAGTAGTCTACCAAGTGGCACCCGGTACAGGTGGGCTTGGGACAGACTAGGCACCGTGGCCGGGTAGACCAAGCGCCGCCCGTTTGGTGGGCTTGGAACCCTGTACACATCGTTTGGGGCCGTGAGCGACACCCCGGCCGGATCTCCTTGCGGATGGAACTCGAATAGGCGATAAACCTGGACTAGAGACTTGCGTGGTTAGTCAGGTCGTGGCCGACTCCCTCGCCCGGCTTCCGCTTGAAGGTTGCCGAGGTACATGACGTGTACAGGGCGATAAGTGGCGAGAGCATGTGTGAAGAAGTACACCCCTGCAGGGTTATCATTATCTATTCGAATAGCCGGATTCCTCGGATATGGAAACTTGGACCCCTTGCATAGTTCATAGACAAGTGAAAGTGGATACTCTAAAATGCGCAAGATAAGCGTGAGTGCTATGGATGGCGTCCCCGTAGGGAGACGGGAGCGGATCCATAGTGGTGTATTGATATGGTGAATATGTGGACTCGTGTGCGCCACCTCAAAAGAGTTACTTGCAATCGTAGTTCAGGATAGCCACCGAGTCAAAGCTGGCTTGCTGCAGTTAAACTCCACTACCCCCTTTGTTGATACCGATGCATATGTAGTTAGTTCTGATGTAAGTCTTGCTGAGTACGTTTGTACTCACGTTTGCCTATTTTATGTTTTGCAGAGAGACTTCAGTCTCGCTAGTAGTTCCGCGTGGACTTCGACGTTTAGCTTGTTACCTCAGCTACGATCTTGTGCCTCGGCAGGATCTGGTAGATAGTCAGGCTTCTCAGCCTTTTTCAATTGTAGATGTCTGTACTCAGACATGTTAAGCTTCTGTATGTGTTTGACTTGTGTGCTCTGAATGTTGGGTCATGAGACCCATGTTTGTAATATCTCGCTCCTCGGAGCCTAATGAATAAATACTTTGAGTCGTAGAGTCTTGTTGTGATGCCATGTTGTATTTACACATATCGAGCATATTGTGTGTATGATTGAAATGCTTGGTATGTGTGGGATCCGACTATCTAGTTGTTTATCCTTGGCAGCCTATCATATGGGGAAATGTAGTCTAGTGCTTCTGAGCGATAGTAGTCCGCTACAGCCCGGTTCACCGGAGTCCTGCTAGCCCAGCACTACTGCTCAGGGCACTTGACTGGCCGGCATGTGTTTCACTTCGTTCCTGTGTCTGTCCCTTCGGGGAAATGTCACGCGGTGACATCCGGAGTCCTGCCTAGCCTGCTACAGCCCGGGTTACCGGAGTCCTGTTAGCCCAGTGCTACAGCCCGGATTCACACGCTGATGACCGACATGCTCGATGTGATTCATGTATGCCTGTCCTCATGGGTTAGCGCCGCTTTGGGTTCACGACTAGCCATGTCGGCCCGGGTTCTCTGTCATATGGATGCTAGCGACACTATCATATACGTGAGCCAAAAGGCGCAAACGGTCCCGGGCCAGGTAAGGTGGCACCCGTGGGAACACCGTGCGTGAGGCCACAAAGTGATATGATGTGTTACATGCTGGATCGGTGTGACTTAGGATCGGGGTCCTGACAAGAAGACGGCGAGAGCACCACAAGACGGATCCAGTGGGAGTCGGCCTCCAAGAGTCGGCCGACCCCTCCCACGGGCCCCGCACGCCATTAACCAGACAAGACGGGGAGTGGCTACAGTGATCGCCCGTCAGGCGGCGGCACTGTTGCCATGACCCCATGACTAAGCCAGTGTCATTAGAAGCATGGATACAGTAATCCGCAGTCGGCAAGACCCGCCAGCGGCGGACAAGGCCTGATGGCTCCGTACCGGGCCGGTCGGCGGGGCCCACCAGCCGGCGGGCCCCAGTAGTCGGCAGAGAAGACGGCGGCCTGAGAGACAGACGGCTGGGACCCACGCCCAGCCGGATTACCATTGTACCCCCGGGGGTTGGGCCTATATAAACCCCCCGGGGCACCCATGCAAAGGGTTCGATTCTATTAGCACTAGACCAGAGAATATAGGAAGGAGAGAGCTAGCCTTGCCTTCTCCTACCTCCAAGAAACAGCTCAAGGAGCAACCTTGTACACACTTTGCCATAGTGATCAGGCGAAGACCCCGCAGAGCAGCAGTAGGGGTGTTATCTCCTCGGAGAGTCCCGAAGCTGGGTAAGATTCACCGGCGTGCATGCCTACGCCTCATCCCGCTTCCAGGCACTGGCGATGTTCTACTCGCCCCCACCATGATAAGCCATCCCTTGGCATATGTCGCACCCAACCCTCGACAAACATGACTCAAATGGCAGTGTCACAAGTATGTGGTACTATCATTACTATCTTATATCTTTTGGCATGAACATGTGTATCACTACGATCGAGATTCAATGAACCATTCATTTTAGGTGCAATACCATTGATGGTATTATTCAAATAAACAGAGTAACCATTATTCTCCTTAAATGAATAACCGTATTGCGATAAACATAATCCAATCATGTCTATGCAAACACCAAATAACAATTATTTAGGTTTAACACCAATAACGATGGTAGAGGGAGCATGCGATGCTTGATCACATCAACCTTGGAAACACTTCCAACACATATCGTCATCTCACCTTCAGCTAGTCTCCGTTTATTCTGTAGCCTTTTATTTCGAGTTACTAACACTTAGCAACTGAACCGATATTTTAATACCCTGGTGCTACTAGGAGAACTAGTAAAGTACACATTGTAATGTATATCCAATATACTTCTGTCGACCTTGCCAGCCTTCTCATCTACCGAGTATCTAGGGTATTTCTGATTCAGTGACCGTTTGCCTCATTATAGAAGCACTTAGTCTCGGGTTTGGGTTCAACCTTGGGTTTCTTCACTAGAGCAGCAACTGATTTGCTGTTTCATGAAGTATCCCTTCTTTCCCTTGCCCTTCTTGAAACTAGTGGTTTAACCATCAATAATTGATGCTCCTCCTTGATTTCTACTTTCGCGGTGTCAAACATCATGAGTTGCTCAAGGATCATCATGTCTATCCTTGATATGTTATAGTTCATCACAAAGCTCCAATAGCTTGGTGGCAGTGACTATGGAGAGCCATCACTATCTCATCTGGAAGATTAACTCCCACTTGATTCAAGCGATTGTAGTACTTAGACAATCTGAGCACATGCTCAACGATTGAGCTTTTCTCCCTTAGTTTGCAGGCTTAAGAAACTTGTCAGAGATCTCATACCTCTTGACGGTGGCACTAGTCTGAAATTCCAATTTCAGTCTTTGGAACATCTCATATGTTCTGCGACATTTCAAAAAACGTCTTTTGGTGCCACAATTCTAAACCGTTAGTATTACGCACTGAACTATCATGTAGTCATCAAAACGTGTATGTCAGATGTTTCCCAACATCTATAGATGACGCTCGGGGTTCAACACACTGAGCGGTGCATTAAGGACATAGCCCTTCTGTGCAGCAATGAGGACAATCCCCAGTTCACGGACCCAGTCCGCATAATTGCTACTGTCAACTCTCAACTAAATTTTCTCTAGGAACATATCTAAAACAGTAGAACCAAAGCGTGAGCTACGACATAATTTGCAAAGACCTTTTGTCTATGTTCATGATAATTAAGTTCATCTAATCAAATTATTCAATGAACTTCCACTTAGATAGACATCCCTCTAGTCATCTAAGTGATACATGATCCGAGTCAACTAGGCCGTGTTCGATCATCACGTGAGACGGACTAGTCATCATCGGTCAACATCTTCATGTTGATCGTATCCACTATACGACTCATGTTCGACCTTTCGGTCTTCCGTGTTCGGAGTCCATGTCTATACATGCTAGGCTCGTCAAGTCAACCTAAGTGTTTTGCATGTGTAAATCTGGCTTACACCCGTTGTATGCGAACGTTAGAATCTATCACACCCGATCATCACGTGGTGCTTCGAAACAATGAACCTTCGCAACGGTGCACAGTTAGGTGGAGCACTTTCTTGAAATTTTAGCGAGGGATCATCTTATTTATGATACCGTCGTTCTAAGCAAATAAGATGTAAACATGACAAACATCACATGAAAAACATAAAGTGACATGATATGGCCAATATCATCTTGCGCCTTTTGATCTCCATCTTCGAGGCGCGGCATGATCACCTTCGTCACCGGCATGACACCATGATCTCCATCATCGTGTCTTCATGAAGTTGTCTCGCCAACTATTACTTCTACTACTATGGCTAACGGTTAGCAATAAAGTAAAGTAAGTACATGGCATTTTTCTTTGACACGCAGGTCATACAATAAATTAAGACAACTCCTATGGCTCCTGCCGGTTGTCATACTCATCGACATGCAAGTCGTGATTCCTATTACAAGAACATGATCAATCTCATACATCACATATATCATTCATCACATCCTTTTGGCCATATCACATCACACGGCATGTGCTGCAAGAACAAGTTAGACGTCCTCTAGTTGTTGTTGCAAGTTTTTACGTGGATGCTATAGGTTTCTAGAAAGAACGTTTCTTACCTACGTCAAAACCACAACGTGATATGCCAATTTCTATTTACCCTTCATAAGGTCCCTTTTCATCGAATCCGGTCCGACTAAAGTGGGAGAGACAGACACCCGCTAGCCACCTTATGCAACTAGTGCATGTCAGTAGGTGGAACCTGTCTCACGTAAGCGTACGTGTAAGGTCGGTCCGGGCCACTTCATCCCACGATGCCGCCGAAACAAGATAAGACTAGTAACGGCAAGTAAATTGACAAAATTGACGCTCACAACAACTTGTGTTCTACTCGTGCATAGAATCTACGCATAGACCTAGCTCACGATGCCACTGTTGGGGAACGTAGCAGAATTTTAAAATTTTCGTATGTGTCATCAAGATCAATCTATGGAGTCTTCTAGCAATGAGAGGGAGAGGAGTGCATCTACATACCCTTGTAGATCGCGAGCGCAAGTGTTCAAGAGAATGGGGTTGATGGAGTCATACTCGTCGTGATCCAAATCACCAATGATCCTAGCGTCGAACGGACGGCACCTCTGCGTTCACCACACGTACGGAGCGAGGACGTCTCCCGCTCCTTGATCCAGCAAGTAGGGGGAGAGGTTGAGGAAGAAAGGTCCAACAGCAGCACGACGACGCGGTGGTGGTGGAGCAGCAGTACTCTGGCAGGGCTTCGCCAAGCTCTTAACGGAGGAGGAGAGGTGTTGGGGAGGGGATGGGCTGCGCCTTGGGATGGGTCCGGCTCCCATGTGCCTCCCCACTATATATAGGGGGAGGGGGCTGGTTTCTTGCCCTCCAAGTCCATTGGGGCGATGGCAAAGGTGGGGGAAAGAAATCCCATCATTTCCTTTCCCCACCGATTGTTATCCCCCCTTTTTAGGGATCTTGATCTTATCCCTTTGGGATATGATCTTATTCCTTCTAAGGGGGAATCTTGGTGCGCCCTGACCAGGGGTGTGGGGCCTTGCCCCCACTACCCACGTTCATGTGGGTCCCTGTTGGGGAACGTAGTAATTTCAAAATTTTCCTACGCACATGCAAGATCATGGTGATGCATAGCAACGAGAGGGGAGAGTGTTGTCTACGTACCCTCGTAGACCGAAGCGGAAGCGTTGACACAACGTAGAGGAAGTAGTCATACGTTCTCCTCGCGATCCAACCGATCACAGCACCGTTACTCCGGCACCTCCGAGTTCTTGGCACACGTTCAGCTCGATGACGATCCCCGGGCTCTGATCCAGCAAAGCGTCGGGGAAGAGTTCCGTCAGCACGACGGCGTGGTGACGATCTTGATGTGTTACCGGCGCAGGGCTTCGCCTAAGCACTGCAACGATATGACCGAGGTGGAATTTGGTGGAAGGGGGCACCGCACACGGCTAAGGAAAGATCTCAATGATCAATTGTGTGTCTATGGGGTGCCCCCTGCCCCCGTATATAAAGGAGCAAGGGAGGGGGTGGCCGGCCTAGTGTTTGGCGCGCCAGGGTGTGGAGTCCTACTAGGTCTCCAAGTCCTAGTAGGAGTCCACCAAGAGGGGAGGAAGGGAGAAGGAATAGGAGGAGAAGGAAAGGTGGCCGGCCCCCTTTTCCCTAGTCCAATTCGGACTAGAGGAGAGGGGGGGCACAGCAGCCTTTTTCCTCTTCCCACTAAAGCCCATCAAGGCCCATTACTTCTCCCGTAATCCCGTAACTCCCCGATACTCCCGAAAATACCCGGATCACTCAGAACCTTTCCGATGTCCGAATATAGTCGTCCAATATATCGATCTTTACGTCTCGACCATTTCGAGACTCCTCGTCATGTACCCGATCTCATCCGGGACTCCGAACTCCTTCGGTACATCAAAACTCATAAACTCATAATATAACTGTCATCGAAACCTTAAGCGTGCGGACCCTACGGTTCGAGAACAATGTAGACATGACCGAGATACGTCTCCGGTCAATAACCAATAGCGGGACCTGGATGCCCATATTGGCTCCTACATATTCTGCGAAGATCTTTATCGGTCAGACCGCATAACAACATACGTTGTTCCCTTTGTCATCGGTATGTTACTTGCCCGAGATTCGATCGTCGGTATCCAATACCTAGTTCAATCTCGTTACCGGCAAGTCTCTTTACTCGTTCCGTAATACATCATCTCGCAACTAACTCATTGGTTGCAATGCTTGCAAGGCTTATGTGATGTGCATTACCGAGAAGGCCCTGAGATACCTCTCCGACATTCGGAGTGACAAATCCTAATCTCGAAATACGCCAACCCAACAAATACTTTCGGAGACACCTGTAGAGCACCTTTATAATCACTCAGTTACGTTGTGACGTTTGGTAGCACACAAAGTGTTCCTACGATAAACGGGAGTTGCATAATCTCATAGTTAAAGGAACATGTATAAGTCATGGATAAAAGCAATAGCAACATACTAAACGATCGGGTGCTATGCTAATGGAATGGGTCATGTCAATCAGATCATTCAACTAATGATGTGATCTCGTTAATCAAATAACAACTCTTTGTTCATGGTTAGGAAACATAACCATCTTTGATTAATGAGCTAGTCAAGTAGAGGCATACTAGTGACACTCTGTTTGCCTATGTATTCACACATGTATTATGTTTCCTGTTAATACAATTCTAGCATGAATAATAAACATTTATCATGAATTAAGGAAATAAATAATAACTTTATTATTGCCTCTAGGGCATATTTCCTTCAGTCTCCCACTTGCACTAGAGTCAATAATCTAGTTCACATCGCCATGTAATTTACCAGCAATAGTTCACATCACCATGTGATTAACACCCATAGTTCACATCGATATGTGACCAACACCCAAAGGGTTTACTAGAGTCAGTAATCTAGTTCACATCGCTATGTGATTAACACCCAAAGAGTACTAAGGTGTGATCATGTTTTGCTTGTGAGATAATTTTAGTCAACGGGTCTGTCAGATTCAGATCCGTTATGTATTTTGCAATTTTCTATGTCTACAATGCTCTGCACGGAGCTACTTTAGCTAATTGCTCCCACTTTCAATATGTATCTAGATTGAGACTTAGAGTCATCTAGATTAGTGTCAAAACTTGCATCGATGTAACCTTTTACGTCGAACCTTTTTGTCACATCCATAATCGAGAAACATATCCTTATTTTACTAAGGATAATTTTTGACCGATGTCCAGTGATCTACTTCCTAGATCACTATTCTACTCCCTTGCTTAACACAGTGTAGGGTATACAATAGATCTGGTACATAGCATGGCATACTTTATAGAATCTATGGCTGAGGCATAGGAAATGACTTTCATTCTCTTTCTATCATCTGCCGTGGTCGGGTCTTTGAGTCTTACTCAATTTCACACCTTGTAATACAGGCAAGAACTCTTTCTTTGACTGTTCCATTTTGAACTACTTCAAAAAAAAATTCAAGGTATGTACTTATTGAAAAACTTATCAAGCGTATTGATCTATCTCTGTAGATCTTGATGCTCAATATGTAAGCAGCTTCACCGAGGTCCTTCTTCGAAAAACTCCTTTCAAATACTCCTTTATGCTTTACAGAATAATTCTACATTATTTCCGATCAATAATATGTCATTTACATATACTTATCAGAAATGCTGTAGTGCTCCCACTCACTTTCTTGTAAATACAGGCTTCACCGCAAGTCTGTATAAAACTATATGCTTTGATCAACTCATCAAAGCGTATATTCCAACTCCGAGATGCTTGCACCAGTCCATAGATGGATCGCTGGAGCTTGCATATTTTGTTAACACCTTTAGGATTGACAAAACCTTCTGGTTGCATCATATACAATTCTTCTTTAAGAAATCCATTAAGGATTGTAGTTTTGTTATCCATTTGCCAGATTTCAGAAAATGCAGCAATTGCTAACATGATTCGGACAGACTTAAGCATAGATACGAGTGAGAAACTCTCATCATAGTCAACGCCTTGAACTTGTCGAAAACCTTTTGCGACAATTCTAGCTTTGTAGATAGTAACCCTACTATCAGCGTCCGTCTTCCTCTTGAAGATCCATTTATTCTTAATTGCTTGCCGAACATCGAGCAAGTCAATCAAAGTCCAAACTTTGTTCTCATACATGGATCATATCTCAGATTTCATGGCCTCAAACCATTTCGCGGAATTTGGGCTCATCATCGCTTCCTCATAGTTCGCAAGTTCGTCATGGTCTAGTAACATGACTTCCAGAACAGGATTACCGTACCACTCTGGTGCGGATCTCACTCTAGTTTACTTACGAGATTCGGTAGTAACTTGATCTTGAAGTTACATGATCATCATCATTAGCTTCCTCACTAATTGGTGTAGTAGTCACAAGAACAGATTTTTGTGATCAACTACTTTCCAATAAGGGAGAAGGTACAATTACCTTATCAAGTTTTGTACTTTCCTCCCACTCACTTCTTTCGAGAGAAACTCCTTCTCTGGAAAGGATCCATTCTCAGCAACGAATATCTTGCCTTCGGATCTGTGATAGAAGGTGTACCCAACTGTCTTCTTTGGGTATCCTATGAAGACATATTTTTCCGATTTGGGTTTGAGCTTATCAGGATGAAACTTTTTCATGTAAGTATCACAACCCCAAACTTTAAGACACGACAACTTTGGTTTCTTGCCAAACCACAGTTCAGATTGTGTCGTCTCAACGGACTTTAGATGGTGCCCCTTTTAACGTGAATGCAGCTGTCTCTAATGCATGATCCCAAAACGATATTGGTAAATCGGTAAGAAACATCATAGATTGTACTATATCCAATAAAGTACGGTTATGACGTTCGGACACACCATTATGCTGTGGTGTTCCAGGTGGCATGAATTTGTGAAACTATTCCACATTGTTTTAGTTGAAGGCCAAAACTCGTAACTCAAATATTTTACCTCTGCGATCATATCGTAGAAACTTTTTATTTTCTTGTTACGATGATTATCAACTTCACTCTGAAATTCTTTGAACTTTTCAAACGTTTCAGACTTATGTTTCATTAAGTCGATATACCCATATCTGCTTAAATCATCTGTGAAGGTTAGAAAATAATGATACTTGCCGCAAGCCTTAATATTCATTGGTCCACATACATCAGTATGTATGATTTCCAACAAATCTGTTGCTTGCTTCATTGTTCCGGAGAACGGCGTTTTAGTCATCTTGCCCAAGAGGCATGGTTCGCAAGGATCAAGTGATTCATAATCAAGTGATTCTAAAATCCCATCAACATGGAGTTTCTTCTTGCGCTTTACACCAATATGACTTAAACGGCAGTGCCACAGATAAGTTGCACTATCATTATTAACTTTGCATCTTTTTGGCTTCAATATTATGAATATGTGTATCACTACGATCGAGATCCAACAAACCATTTTGTTGGTGTGTATGACCATAGAAGGTTTTATTCATGTAAACAGAACAACAATTTATTCTCTTACTTAAATGAATAACCGTATTGCAATAAACATGATCAAATCATATTCATGCTCAACACCAAATAACAATTATTTAGGTTCCACACTAATCCCGAAAGTATAGGGAGTGTACGATGATGATCATATCAATCTTGGAACCACTTCCAACACACATCGTCACTTCACCCTCAACTAGTCTCTGTTTATTCTGCAAATCCCGTTTTGAGTTACTAATCTTAGCAACTGAACTAGTATCAAATACTGAGGGGTTGCTATAAACACTAGTAAAGTCCACATCAATAACATGTATAAAATATACTTATGTTCACTTTGCCATCCTTCTTATCCGCCAATCACTTGGGGTAATTCCGCTTCCAGTGACCAGTCCCTTTGCAGTAGAAGCACTTAGTCTCAGGCTTAGGACCAGACTTGGGCTTTTTCACTTGAGCAGCAACTTGCTTGCCGTTCTTCTTGAAGTTCCCTTCTATCCCTTTGCCCTTTTCTTGAAACTAGTGGTCTTGTTAACCATCAACACTTGATGTTTTTCTTGATTTCTACCTTCGTCGATTTCAGCATCACGAAGAGCTTGGGAATTACTTTCGTCATCCCTTGCATATTATAGTTCATCACAAAGTTCTACTAACTTGGTGATGGTGACTAGAGAATTCTGTCAATCACTATTTTATCTGGAAGATTAACTCCCACTTGATTCAAGCGATTGTAGTACTCAGACTATCTGAGCACATGCTCACTAGTTGAGCGATTCTCCTCCATCTTTTAGCTATAGAACTTGTTGGAGACTTCATATCTCTCAACTCGGGTATTTGCTTGAAATATTAACTTCAACTCCTGGAACATCTCGTATGGTCCATGACGTTCAAAACGTCTTTGAAGTCCCGATTCTAAGCCGTTAAGCATGGTGCACTAAACTATTAAGTAGTCATCATGTTGAGCTTAGCAAAACGTTCATAACGTCTGCATCTGCTCCTGCAAAAGGTCTGTCACCTAGCGGTGCATCAAGGACATAATTCTTCTGTGCAGCAATGAGGATAAACCTCAGATTACGGATCCAATCCGCATCATTGCTACTAACATTTTTCAACACAATTTTCTCTAGGAACATATCAAAATAAACACAGGGAAGCAACAATGCGAGCTGTTGATCTACAACATAGATATGCTAATACTACCAGGACTAAGTTCATGATAAATTAAAGTTCAATTAATCATATTACTTAAGAACTCCCACTTAGATAGACATCCCTCTAATCCTCTAAGTGATCACGTGATCCAAATCAACTAAACCATGTCCGATCATCACGTGAGATGGAGTAGTTTCAATGGTGAACATCACTATGTTGATCATATCTACTATATGATTCACGCTCGACCTTTCGGTCTCTGTGTTCCGAGGCCATATCTGTTATATGCTAGGCTCGTCAAGTTAAACCTGAGTATTCCGCGTGTGCAACTGTTTTGCACCCGTTGTATTTGAACGTAGAACCTATCACACCCGATCATCACGTGGTGTCTCAGCACGAAGAACTTTCGCAATGGTGCATACTCAGGGAGAACACTTCTTTGATAATTAGTGAGAGATCATCTTATAATGCTACCGTGAATCAAAGCAAGATAAGATGCATAAAAGATAAACATCACATGCAATCAATATAAGTGATATGATATGGCCATCATCATCTCGTGCTTGTGATCTCCATCTTCGAAGCACCGTCATGATCACCACCGTAACCGGCGCGACACCTTGATCTCCATCGTAGCATCGTTGTCGTCTCGCCAATCTTATGCTTCCACGACTATCACTACCGCTTAGTAATAAAGTAAAGCATTACATCGCGATTGCATTGCATACAATAAAGCGACAACCATATGGCTCCTGCCAGTTGCCGATAACTCGGTTACAAAACATGATCATCTCATACAATAAAATTTAGCATCATGTCTTGACCATATCACATCACAACATGCCCTGCAAAAACAAGTTAGACGTCCTCTACTTTGTTGTTGCAAGTTTTACGTGGCTGCTACGGGCTTAAGCAAGAACTCATCTTACCTACGCATCAAAACCACAACGATAGTTTGTCAAATAGACTCCATTTTAACCTTCTCAAGGACCGGGCGTAGCCACACTCGGTTCAACTAAAGTTGGAGAGACAGTCTTCCGCAAGCCATCTATGTGCAAAGCATGTCGAGGGAACCGGTCTCGCGTAAGAGTACGCGTAAGGTTGGTCCGGATCGTCTCGTCCAACAATACCGCTGAACCACAGTATGACATGCTGGTAGGCAGTATGACTTGTATCGTCCACAACTTACTTGTGTTCTACTCGTGCAAATAACATCAAACCATAAAAACCTAGGCTCGGATGCCACTGTTGGGGAACGTAGTAATTTCAAAATTTTCCTACGCACACGCAAGATCATGGTGATGCATAGCAACGAGAGGGGAGAGTGTTGTCTACGTACCCTCGTAGACCGAAGCGGAAGCGTTGACACAACGTAGAGAAAGTAGTCGTACGTTCTCCTCGCGATCCAACCGATCACAGCACCGTTACTCCGGCACCTCCGAGTTCTTGGCACACGTTCAGCTCGATGACGATCCCCGGGCTCCGATCCAGCAAAGCGTCGGGGAAGAGTTCCGTCAGCACGACGGCGTGGTGACGATCTTGATGTGTTACCGGCGCAGGGCTTCGCCTAAGCACTGCAACGATATGACCGAGATGGAATTTGGTGGAAGGGGGCACCGCACACGGCTAAGGAAAGATCTCAATGATCAATTGTGTGTCTATGGGGTGCCCCCTGCCCCCGTATATAAAGGAGCAAGGGAGGGGGTGGCCGGCCTAGTGTTTGGCGCGCCAGGGTGTGGAGTCCTACTAGGTCTCCAAGTCCTAGTAGGAGTCCACCAAGAGGGGAGGAAGGGAGAAGGAATAGGAGGAGAAGGAAAGGTGGCCGGCCCCCTTTTCCCTAGTCCAATTCGGACTAGAGGAGAGGGGGGGCGCAGCAGCCTTTTTCCTCTTCCCACTAAAGCCCATCAAGGCCCATTACTTCTCCCGTAATCCCGTAACTCCCCGATACTCCCGAAAATACCCGGATCACTCAGAACCTTTCCGATGTCCGAATATAGTCGTCCAATATATCGATCTTTACGTCTCGACCATTTCGAGACTCCTCGTCATGTCCCCGATCTCATCCGGGACTCCGAACTCCTTCGGTACATCAAAACTCATAAACTCATAATATAACTGTCATCGAAACCTTAAGCGTGCGGACCCTACGGTTCGAGAACAATGTAGACATGACCGAGATACGTCTCCGGTCAATAACCAATAGCGGGACCTGGATGCCCATATTGGCTCCTACATATTCTGCGAAGATCTTTATCGGTCAGACCGCATAACAACATACGTTGTTCCCTTTGTCATCGGTATGTTACTTGCCCGAGATTCGATCGTCGGTATCCAATACCTAGTTCAATCTCGTTACCGGCAAGTCTCTTTACTCGTTCCGTAATACATCATCTCGCAACTAACTCATTGGTTGCAATGCTTGCAAGGCTTATGTGATGTGCATTACCGAGAAGGCCCTGAGATACCTCTCCGACATTCGGAGTGACAAATCCTAATCTCGAAATACGCCAACCCAACAAATACTTTCGGAGACACCTGTAGAGCACCTTTATAATCACTCAGTTACGTTGTGACGTTTGGTAGCACACAAAGTGTTCCTACGATAAACGGGAGTTGCATAATCTCATAGTTAAAGGAACATGTATAAGTCATGGATAAAAGCAATAGCAACATACTAAACGATCGGGTGCTATGCTAATGGAATGGGTCATGTCAATCAGATCATTCAACTAATGATGTGATCTCGTTAATCAAATAACAACTCTTTGTTCATGGTTAGGAAACATAACCATCTTTGATTAATGAGCTAGTCAAGTAGAGGCATACTAGTGACACTCTGTTTGCCTATGTATTCACACATGTATTATGTTTCCTGTTAATACAATTCTAGCATGAATAATAAACATTTATCATGAATTAAGGAAATAAATAATAACTTTATTATTGCCTCTAGGGCATATTTCCTTCAGTCCCCACATGCAGGTGGGCCCCACTACAGAACCTTCTAGAATCTTCCCGATACAATACCGAAAAATCCCGAACATTTTCCGGTGGCCAAAATAGGACTTCCCATATATAAATCTTTACCTCCGGACCATTTCGGAACTCCTCGTGACATCTGGGATCTCATCCAGGACTCCGAACAACATTCGGTAATCACATACAAGTCTTCCTAATAACCCTAGCGTCATCGAACCTTAAGTGTGTAGACCCTACGGGTTCGGGAAACATGCAGACATGACCGAGACAACTCTCCGGCCAATAACCAACAGGGGGATCTGGATACCCATGTTGGCTCCCACATGTTCCACGATGATCTCATCGGATGAACCACGATGTCGAGGATTCAAGCAATCCCGTATACAATTCCCTTTGTCAATCGGTACGTTACTTGCCCGAGATTCGATCGTCGGTATCCCAATACCTCGTTCAATCTCGTTACCGGCAAGTCACTTTACTCGTACCGTAATGCATGATCCTGTGATCAACCACTTGGTCACATTGAGCTCATTATGATGATGCATTATCGAGTGGGCCCAAAGATCCTCTCCGTCATACGGAGTGACAAATCCCAGTCTCGATTCGTGCCAACCCAACAGACACTTTCGGAGATACCCGTAGTGCACCTTTATAGCCACCCAGTTACGTTGTGACGTTTGGCACACCCAAAGCACTCCTACAGTATCAGGGAGTTGCACAATCTCATGGTCTAAGAAAATGATACTTGACATTAGAAAAGCTCTAGCCGACGAACTACACGATCTTGTCTATGCTTAGGATTGGGTCTTGTCCATCACATCATTCTCCTAATGATGTGATCCTATTATCAATGACATCCAATGTCCATGGTTAGGAAACCATAACCATCTATTGATCAACGAGCTAGTCAACTAGAGGCTGACTAGGGACATGTTTTGGTCTATGTATTCACACATGTATTACGGTTTCCAGTCAATACAATTATAGCATGAACAATAGACGATTATCATGAACAAGGAAATACAATAATAACAATTTTATTATTGCCTCTAGGGCATATTTCCAATAGGGCACCCCTTCAAAGAAGCTGAAGCTAGGGGTCCCGAAGAAGGGCAGGTTGGCGCTGATCCCCCGAGGCGGTGCCCCTACCTCGTCGCCAGCCGCCACCTTTGCAAAGCCGGTCATGCGTCCGTCTGCCCCTGAGGGCACGATGGCTCCCATGCCCATGCAGCCCGCGGGCCTCGCGCTCCTGAAGAGGACGAGGGATTATGTCGCCACAGACCAGCAAGCGCACTGTCTTCTGGGTTTCTTGATCTTGTCGTAGTGTCCTGACATTTGTTTCCTCTGTGTCCAGGCCAACACTGGTGGCAAAGAAGAAGAAGGAGGGGGCTGGAGCCACCGAGGACAAGCAGCCTACCGCGGCCGCCCCCCCCCCCCCCCGACGCAAAAGGATGGGGCTCGCCCGTGTGCTCCCGTAGCTGGGTCGTCCTCGCAAGGCTTGGAGGCCCATCCTCGGGAGGAGGTGATCTCTGCGGCTAGGCCTACTCCAGAGGCGCCCGCCCTTAGCTCCCCTACTGAGGTTCCGAAGGCCTTGGAGCCCCCGACCCTTCTGCTGCTACTACTTCACCAATCCTGGCACTGGCGTCGTTTCCTCCCTTGTCCATTACGCCGCCGAACCGTGACTCTTCTGCCGCACCTAGTGCTCTGGAGGAGGCTCTTTCCGCACTGAACCAGCTTCGTGATGACCTTCAAGGCGTCGACCGGCGCCTGGCATCGGGGCGCCTGGAGCTGATCTCTGGATGGCTCCGAGCCGACGCATCCATCAGGGCGGCATGGCGCCAGGCCGTGGCAGCCTCAGAGGAGGGCGAACAGGCTGCCGGCCTGGCCGCGGCCACCTGCGACGTGGCAGCGAAGGATGCCGAGGCTGCCGAGGAGCGCTGCCGAGCGGCGGAGGTCAAGATGAAGACCCTCCGTGACAGGCAGGCCGTCGAGGCTCGTCAGCACGAGGTGCGGGAGGAGGAGCTGAAGGCCCGGGAAGGTGCAGTCGCTGACCGTGACACCGAGCTGGAGCAAGTGGCAGAGAAGCAGGCGCAGAGCGCGGCCGCCTGGAGAAGTTGAAGGCGGAGGTGGAAGCAGAGAAGGCCCGTTTGGAGGCCAAGGCAAAAGTTCTTGCCGAGGGGCGTGCCGCCTTCGACTCCCTTGAGCAGAGGTCCCGCAAGGTGCTGCGGGATCTCTATGGGAGGGGGTTGAAGGAGCGGTTGGTGACTGCGGAGGAAGGCCCCGCTGAGCTTCTTCCCCAGCTTGTCACGACGTTCGAGGGCGTTGTCGTTGGAGTCGGCCCCATGGTGGAAGGAGAAGCCCGCGCGCTCTCCACCTCAGTTGTGACGCGCGTCTTCAGCCACCTCCATTTTCACAACCCCAGCTTCGACTTTGGTGCCTTGCTCGAGCTTGTGGGCCCGGAGCGTTGCACCGCCGCTGCCGAAGCCGTGAAGGAATAGGTGGAGGCCCTGCTACGGAAGTTCCTCACCGTCAACCCCGCGACCACGACTGATGGCGCCGCCGACCCCACGGCCACGGCTGACGGCACGGGCGACGGTGACATTGTCAACGATGGGGCACCCCTTGCGGGCGATAGCAGGACCCAAGGCTGAAGAAGGAGCTCGATGGTGGCGCTCCCCTCTGTTTTATCTCCTACAACATGCATCGTGCCTTGTGGAGGCATAAAAACTTATATGCTTTGCACATTTAAGAGATAGTATGTTTTGTAATAATTTGCTAGGATTTTGCGATTTCCTTCCCATTTGGTTTAATGTTCTACATTGGCAGGGCCCGGCCCCGCGCATAGCTCAGCCACCGTTGGGTCATCCGGATCACCAGGACGAGACCAAGGGGTGAGGGGCTACGTGACCAGTTAGGCTCCTGAGTCACGGTGCTCAGGATTCCCCCTTGACGCACAAATAGCCCTCGTGAAGGAGATGCGAGAGTAGGCCTTAGCATTCTGCGTTGGCAAGGCCCGGCCCGTGCATACCTCAGCTGCTGTTGGGTCATCCGGATCACCAGGACGAGACCAAGGGGTGAAGGGATACGTGACCAGTTAGGCTCCTGAGTCGTGATGCTCAGGAGTCCCCCTTGACGTGCGAACAGACCTCCATACCTTCCCTCGCCGAGGTCCCGCTCGGGAGGGGCGCGCGAAGACCAGGTTCGAGGGACCTCGCAGGGTGGCGTACGCCAGGCATGACCTGAGCATAGCCCCCATGCCAAGCCCCTCGCGCAACTCTCCCGAAGGGAAAGCGTTGTCGTGAGGCTGAACATCGAGCCTGGCAGCTCCCCGAGGTTGGTGCGGCCATGGGGCCTCCCTCGGTTGTTTATCACCAGCGCGGAGCATGGCGCTTCCGCACTTGCACGGGCATAGCCGCTCCTCGACCATGTCGACTGCCAACGCAGAGCATGGTGCTTCCACTGGTGCGTGGGTGGTGGCTCCCTCTGAGTGGAGCCCCCAGGGCGTGTACAACTCCGCCCTGACATGTGGCTTGCAAGTTAGGGGTAGAGGAGGTGTATCTGGGTAATCGTGAGCCAGTGCGGGACTCACGAGGCCCTACCTCAAGGCGGGTTGCACCTGAATTTGATTTGGAACACTTGTGACGATCCTGCGAGATGGTTAGGCGACCTGCACCGAATGAATCTCCTGAGGTTATCACATGAGAAGGCCAAAAACCAACGACCCCAGGAGGTGATGTGAACGGGGCTGCCCGTCAGACAGAGTCAGTCGTTGCGTTTGTCGATGCTGCAGGGACGGACCCGAGCACAGACCTCGTGCCCAGTCTTCTCATGCGAAAGTCCTGAAGGAAAACAACCGGCACGCGGCTCCCATGGTGACGAAGCACCATGTCACGCGTCCTAGCTCATCCGCCCGCGATTAGCTCATGCGAGAACAAACCACCAAGGGCCATGGGAGGTGACGTGCACGGGAGCTGGCCCGTGAGCCAGAGCTCAACCTCTTGGGTTTAGCAACGCTGCAGGGACGGACCCGAGCACAGACGCCGTGCCAGTCCTTAATCATGAGGCGGTCGTGGGTGGGTTTCCAAGGGCGTACGACGTTCATGGCAACGAAGTACCAGACAGGCAGATGATGATCATAAAGCGACTGATGGAAAGAGTAACACTAGTTCTGATAGATGCAAATGATACATGCCACAGGGACGGCCCCACGTGGCCTAGGGATGATGCCTCCCGAGGCGCGCCCCCAACTGAATAAACCGGAAAATGTCACCTTGCACCGTTGCTGAGGAGATGTTGGAGTAGCTGAAGACGCGTGCTGAAGGAGTCGCTCCTCACGAGCGACCACGGCCTTGCGCCTCAAGAGGTTCCGGAGGCCCGGCAGGCTCGTGAAGGACCGTTGCCATCTCCATCAGGATCGCCTGGTGCCTGGCCTCCTGAGCCGCCAGGACGCTCCGCATGTGGTGCTGGAAGGTAACAACCGTGTTCGGCAGGCAAAAGGCATGCGAACGTAGCTGTGAGGGGGGCCCTCGCACTGACCAACGCGCGATGGCCAGAAGCGCTCCTGAGATGCGGCCCTATTGAGCCCAGGGATGTTGACGCAGGCGCGTAGCTCGCTGTCCTCGCCAGAACAAGGAGCCGCACCAGGTGGTGCACGGCGACCGCCGCGCATGGCTCTCACCTCTTGAAGCTCCTTGGTTGCCTTGGTGATGAACTCCTGAGCACCTGGCACCCCATGGCTAGTGCCCTCCTAGCGGAAGCGCGCGCTGAAGCACGCCTCCACGTGGTGCCCGAGCGCCTCCCTCGTGATGTTGGCTAGGTCAAAGGCTCTCCAGAGGAGAGCCCCAGAGCCCAGCCTTAGAGGGGCACCGGGCGCGCCTTCCTATGCATGAGAGGGAGGCGCCCTGTCCGTGGGCGCAAGTCCTCAGGTGGTGCAACTAGAGACGCCGTTCTCCTGAGGCCCTTGGTGGAGCAGCTGCTTCTTCTTCTTGGGGACACCCTCAGGAGGGTAGATGGTGCCTTTGTCGTCGGGGTTCTCAACTGCCGCAACCTGGTAGGCGCGCTCGAGAGAGCACATTGCGTCCTTCTCCTCGCAGGCGATCATGATGATGTCACGGTTCCCTGGCATCTTGAGGACATTGTAACCATGACGAGTCACTGCCATGAACTTGGCCAGGGCTGGATACCCAAGGATGGCGTTGTACGGAAGGTGGATGTGGGCGATGTCGAAGTCGATGAACTCAGTGCGGTAGTTGTCATGCTTGCCAAAGGTGACAGGGAGGCGGATCTGCCCTATCGGGGTGGTGGAGCCGTCGGTTACTCCTAAGAAAGGCTTGGTGGGCCGCAGCTGATCATAGGGCACTTGGAGGCGGTCGAGCGTCTTGATGGAAAGAACATTTAGTCCCGCACCGCCATCGATGAGATTCTTGGTGACGAGGACGTTGCTGATGATGGGCGAGCAGAGCATCGGGAGTGCACCAGCAGTTGCTGCGCACTTGAGCTGGTCGGTCGAGCTGAAGTTGATGGTGCACTTGGACCACCTGAGCAGTCGCGTGGCCTCGAGCCTGGGAAGGGTTGCATTCACTTCGCGGGCAAACTGCTTGAAGATGCGATGAGAGGCTGGGGCCTGAGCACCGCCTAGGATGCAGGCGATGGCGCGAGGCTCTTGGAAGCCCCCAGCCCCCTCGTCCTGGTGGTGGTCGTCGTTCCTTCTTAGTGGTGGTGGCAATGGAGGGAGGCCGGCTTTGCCCTGAGGATGATCCTCACGAGGCTGATTTCTCCAGGCACCCTCACGAGGCTGATCTCTCCAGGCACCCTCACGAGGCTGATCACGCCACTCCTGGCGGGGGCCGTGGTCGTCCCAACGTCCTCCTCCTCGGCCTCCTCCGCGGCCGTAGCTTCGGTCGCTGTGCTCGAGGCGACGATCGACGCGCCCGTCGTGGATGGCCCTGAGCTCCTGACAGTCATTGGTGTTCTGGCTGTGCACGTTGTGGAAGACGCAGAACGGGCGGCTGCCCTTGGATGACTCTGGGTGGTCGCAGTCGCGCTTCATCTCTGACTCATCCGCAAGCACGGCCGGCCCCTTGTGCTTCACATCCTTAGCTTTGGCCTTCTTGTCTTCTGGGTCTGTCCCTGGGAGCTCCAGGAGGGAGAGGCAACCCTCCTCAGCTCTCGCGCACCTGGTTGCCATGTTGAACATCCCCAGAGCCGTGCACAGGTCCTCGTGTATGGCGAGCTCTTCCTTCATCTTGACGTCATGGACGCCATCAGAAAACGCTGAGATGATGGCCTCATCCGAAACCTTGGGGATCTTGAGGCGAACACTGTTGAAGTGCTGGATGTACTTCTGCAGGGTCTCCCCTGGCTGCTTCTTGATGCGCCACAGGTCACGCGCAGCCGGCGGGCGGTCGCGAGTGCCCTGGAAGTTGGCAACGAAATGCTCGCGCATCTCACCCTAGGAGGAGATCGATCCTGCAGGCAGGTTCAGGAGCCATGAGCATGCGCCATCCTTGAGGGCCATGGGAAATCAGTTCGCCATGACCTTCTCCTCGTTGTTGGCCGCCTCGATGCTCAGCTTGTAGAGCTCCAGGAACTCAGCAAGGTCAGGGGTGTCGTCGTAGCGTGGAGGAAGGTCAGGCTTGAACTTCCACAGCCAGACGATGCTGCGAAGCTCCGGAGTGAAGGCACGTCAGCAAACGGTAGTCATGGGAGCCCATCGTGGAGGTGGAGCCTGATCTTGGTGCTCACGCGCCACCACCACAGGCGGCGCGCGGTCTTGACGTGGTGGTGCTGGGAGTGCAAGAGCATCTTCTTGCGGCCGCTGGACCTCCTGGCAGCTTTCTTCTTCATGCGCGGGCGCCCTGCGGCGGCGGGTCACGCCATGGGGCCGCACGCCTTGGCCCAAGGGCGACGTCTTGACGGGGAGGTGGAGGAGGTGCTCCATGGGCTACGTCGCCTGCAGCAGGCAGCGGGCGAGGCAGCGAGAGAGATGGTGCAGGAGAGCCCCCAGCGGTGCTGACTAGCTCGGCGATGCGGTCCAGCCAGTCTTCGTAGAAGTCGTCGACGGGGCGATAGCACAGGAGCTCGCGCGCCATGAGTAGCGCAGCCTGTGTGTCCGCTGGCGCGTGACGAGCATGAGATGACGAAACAGCCGGAGTCAGCGACGGCGTGGCCGTGCGTCCATCACGCTGCACGAAGGGGTGCAGCGATGAAGCTTGCTGCTCGTGCCGGACCGAGCTGGTGGCGGCGTTGGCGGCAGGCGATGGAGAACAACGGGAAGGCCCGCTGGCAAGCGCCGTCTGGGTGACGCAAGCGGTGAGGGCGGCCCGACGCTCGGCACAGGCTCGACGGGTGTCAGCCATGGAAGCGGTGGAGCGGTGGCGGATCGACCGACGGAAGAGAGGCTCCGACACACCCCTACCCGGCGCTTAAAATGTCGGATTCAGGGTTCCGCAGACCCTTGAGAGGTTCGAACTCTGGGGTGCATGCGAAGAACTCGTCCTCCCGAGTCTTCCTACTCGCTAATCTCACTGCCTAGCTCGATGAACTGGATGTAGAAGGGACACAGCAGTTTATCCTGGTTCGGGCCACCTTGCGGTGTAAAACCCTACTCCAGCTTTGTGGTGGATTGCCTCGAGGGGCTGAGGATGAACTAGTACAATGGTAGAACAGCCTCAGGAGGTGAGGTGTTCTTGTGCTCGATGAGCTGGTGGCTGTGAGGATGATTTGAATGATCCCCCCTCTATGGTGGTGGCTAAGTCCTATTTATAGCGGCCTTGGTCCTCTTCCCAAATGTAAGGCGGGAAGGGATCCCACAACGGCCAAATTTTAAGGGTGTCGGCGTTCTGGGAACGGGGGTCCCCAGACTTGCCTGCCTGCGGCCCACGGCGTGGCTCAAAGGGGGCCCAGCACGGCCCATCTTCATCAACACAAACCCAAGACCCTCGCGAGGGGCCAAGCCCCGCGGGGCGGACGACACGGAGCTTCCCCAGGCGCGGCCTCATCAGGTTGGCTCACGAGGAGGCGGAAAGATCAAGGCGGGATACCTCATGAGGTGCCCATGACGCAAGCCATGACGACCAAAGGCGCCAGGCGGGCGCCAGCCTGCGCAGTGTCCTCCCTTTCCTCTTTGGTGCAAAGGGAGCAAGCGCAGGCGGGAGGATCAAGCAAAGGCACCCATTTCGGTGCAACGAGACCAAGACCAGCTCCGCGACAAGGAGGAAGTCACCGTGGAGCCCAAGCCAGCATCATCACCAGAGCCTTTGGCAGGCGAGGACCAAGTTTAGTCAGGATAACTGTACCAGATGTTCCCCTTCAAAATGGCCAACTATTGGCGCCCTTCCCGCTCAATATTTGGGAAGAGGCCCAGGGCCTTTGCCTATAAATAGGACTAGCCACCCCCAAGGTAGAGGCAATTGGATCGGAGATAAAGAGAGAGAAGGGTGATTGAACTCCTACTAGCAGTTCATCCCCCAGGCCAAGAACAGACCCTCGCGAGGCTGTTCTGCCTTGTAGTGTTCATCATCACCAGCCCAAGAGGCAATCCACCACACCACACTGGGGTAGGGTATTACACCGCATCGGTGGCCCGAACCAGTATAAACTTTGTGTCTCTTGTGTTGTTCTTTTGGTAGTTTAGATCTTTGCAAGGCTGACGAGTACGAGTAGGTAGGAAGCGTAATCTCCGCGCGCACCCCAGAGTTCGAACCTTAAGGGTCTGCCGGAACCCAAAATCCGACAAAGGGGGCGGCTAGTACATGCTATCCTGGCAAAAGCAGTCTTCGCCTACGAAAAGCTTCTGGTCGTGACGCCGCGGTGGGCTCGGCGACGACCTCCCTCCTGGCGGTCTTGGTCTTGTTGCACCGAAATGGAAACCTTTGGCTGATTCCTCGGGACCCGTGCCTCCGCTTGCCTCCTTAGCGCAAAAGAGAAAACTGGTACACTGCGCCCGCTGGCGCCCGCCTGGCCTCGATCGTCATGGCTCACGTCATCTGTACCTCACGAGTGAGCCTTTGTCGGCGTTCTGGGAACGGGGGTCCCCAGACTTGCCTGCATGCGGCCTGCGGCGTGGCTTAAAGGGGCCCAGCACGGCCCATCTTCATCAACACAAGAGTCAAGACCCTCGCGAGGGGCCAAGCCTCGCGGGGCGGACGACACGGAGCTTCCTCAGGCGCGGCCTCGTCAGGCTGGCTCACGAGGAGGCGGAGAGATCAAGGCGGGGTACCTCACGAGGTGCCCATGATGCAAGCCATGACGACAAAGGGTGCCAGGCGGGCGCCAGCCCGCGCAGTGTCTCCCTTTCCTCTTTGGTGCAAAGGGGGCAAGCGCAGGCGAGAGGATCAAGCAAAGGCATCCATTTCGGTGCAACGAGACCAAGACCAGTCCAACGGTGGGAAGGAGGTCATCATGGAGCCCAGAACGGCATCACCACAGAGCCTTTGGCAGGCGAGGACCAACTTTAGTCAGGATAAGTGTACCAGATGTTCCCCTTCAAAATGGCCTATTGTTGGCGCCCTTCCCGCTCAATATTTGGGAAGAGGCCCAGGGCCTTTGCCTATAAATAGGACTAGCTACCCCCAGGGCAAGGGGGGAGATGATTGGGGAGAGATCATCAGATCATCAGGCGGCAGAGAGAGAGAGAGAGAGAGAGAGAAGGGCGGCTGAACTCCTTCTAGTAGTTCATCGTCCTTGCTAAGAGCAGACCCTCGCGAGGCTGTTCTTCCTTGTATTGTTCATCTCCATCAGCCCAAGAGGCAATCCACCCACCACAAACTAGAGTAGGGTATTACACCACAACGGTGGCCCGAACTAGTATAAACCTCGTGTCTCTTGTGCTGTTCTTTCAGTAGTTTAGATCTTTGCGAGACGGAGAGGTAGAGGGCGAAGTCTCCGCGCGCACCCTAGAGTTCGAACCTCAAGGGTCTGCCGGAACCCAAAATCCGACATTTGGCGCGCCAGGTAGGGGTGCGCCGGAATTTGTCTTCCACCGCTCCGCTCTCCTCCGACCGTCGTGCCCATGTCCGACGCACGTCGGGCCCGCGCCGAGCGCCGGGCCACCATCGCTTCCCGTGTCGCCCAGATGGCTCCGGTCAGCAGGCGTCCTCGTCGTTCCCCGTCGCCCGCCATCAACGCCGCCACCGGCCCGGCGGGGAACGAGCGGCAAGCATCGTCTCAGCACCCGTCCGTGCGGCAGGACAGCCGCACCGCCACTCCATCGCTCACACCAGCTGGTTCTTCGTCCCGCGCGTTCCGCGCACCCTTGGAGGCTCGAGCTGTGCTACCGTCCCGTCGACAACGTCTACGAAGAGTGGCTTGACCATGTCGCCGAGCTCGTCCGCGCCGCAGGGGGCTCTCCCGTGCCGTCCATTCCGATGCGTCGCACCCTGCCCCGCGCGGGCAATGAAGCTCCGGGGGCGTACCAGCCGCCTCCTCTTCAAGAAGACGCGATGGCTCCAAGGCGCGCGGCCCCTTGCCGGAACCCGTTCCGTCAGGCGCCAGCGCAGCAAGAGCGGAGCTGCCAAGAAGTCCCTCGTCCGCAAGAAGCTGCCCGGGCGCTCCCTGCTTCGGCACGTCGCGACCCTGCTCCCGCTCCCGCGCATCAAGACCCCGCGCTGCTCCCGGCTGCAGTGCATGGGGACCCGCAAGACCAAGCTCTCCCTCGACCAAAGCCTCCCGTGGCCACCGCAGGCTGCCGTGCCTACACCACCGAGCTGCGTAGCGTCGCGTGGCCCGGCAAGTTCAAGCCAGACCTGCCTCCTCGCTACGACGGCACGACCGACCCTTCAGAGTTCCTCCAGCTCTATGAGCTGGGCATCGAAGCTGCCAGCGGGGATGAAAAGGTCATGGCGAACTGGTTCCCCATGGCGCTCAAGGAAGGAGCTCGCACTTGGCTCGTAAATCTGGCTCCAGGAACAATCTCTTCTTGGGACCAGATGCGCACCGGCTTCATCGCCAACTTCCAAGGTACTCGCGATCGGCCGCCGGCCGTGAGCGACATGCGCCGCATCAAGCAACAACCCGGAGAGACCCTGCAAAAGTACATCCAGCGCTTCAATAGTGCGCGCCTCAAGATCCCCAAGGTGTCCGAGGAGGCCATCATCTCGGCCTTCTCCGATGGTGTGCGCGACGTCAAGATGAAGGAGGAGCTGGCGATGCATGAAGACCTGTGCACCTCCCTGGAGCTGTTCAACTTGACGACCAAGTGCGCCAGGGCAGAGGAAGGACGTCTCTCCCTCCTCGAGCTGCCTGCCACGGACCCAAAAGAGAAGAAGCCCAAGGCCAAGGACATGAAGCGCAAGGGGGCTGCCGTGCTCGCGGCAGAACCGGACACCAAGCGGGGCAAGGATCTGCCTAAATCCTCCAGGGGCAGCCGGTACTGTGTGTACCACGACCTCCACACCCACAACACCAACGAATGCTAGGAACTCCGCGCCGTGCGAGAAGGAAGGATCGGCCGTCGCCCTGACCATGTTGACCGGGGCTACGGCCGAGGAGGAGGAAGAAACACAGGACGCTAGGAAGACCGCGGCTCACGCCAAGGGTGGAGTGATCAACCTCGCGAGGACCGCTGGCGGGACCTGCCTCGCGAGGGGGACTGGCGGGATCAGCCTCGTGAGGATCGCCCACAAGGCAACGCAGGCCTCCCTCCACTGCCGCCTCAGCCAAGGAGGAACGAGGACCGCCATCAAGACGAGGGGGCTGGGGGCTTCCAGGAGCCACGCGCGATCGCCTGCATCCTGGGCGGAGCTCAAGCCCCAGCCTCCCAACGCATCTTCAAGCAGTTTGCCCGCGAAGTGAATGCAGTCCTCCCCAAGCTCGAAGCAACACACCCTCTCAGGTGGTCGGCATGCGCCATCACGTTCAGCTCAGCGGATCAGCTCAAGTGCGCGGCCACAACCAGAGTCCTCCCAATGCTTTGCTCCCCAGTCATCAGCAATGTACTGGTCACCAGAACCGTCATCAATGGTGGGGCAGGGCTCAACGTCCTGTCCGTGGAAACATTCAACAATCTCCAGGCGCCCTATGACCAGCTTCAGCCAACCAAGCCTTTCTCCGGAGTCACAGACGGCTCCACGGTCCCGATTGGGCAGGTCCGCCTCCCTGTCACCTTCAGGGCACGCAACAACTACCGCACCGAGCTCATCGACTTCGACGTCGCCCACATCCGCCTGCCGTACAACGCCATCCTCGGGTACCCGGCGCTGGCCAAGTTCATGGCCGAGACTCACCATGGCTACAACGTCCTCAAGATGCCAGGAAGTGGCGGAGTCATCACGGTGCCATGTGAAGAGAAGGATGCAGTGTGTTCCCTGGAGCGAGCCTTTCAGGCCGCGTCACTGGAAGACCCTGATCGCGGAGGCATGAGGCTTCCTGAGACCGCCCCCAAGAAGAAGAAGGCATCGTTTGGACCGACCTCTCAGGAGGCGGGCCCCTCAGGGCCCGCATCTGCCCAAGGGGAACCTCCTTTCATCGCATAGGAAAGCACGCCCGGCGCCCTCCTCAGGCAGGGCTCGGGGGCTCTCCCCTGGAGGGCCACCGACCTGGCCGAGGTCACGAGGGAGGCGCTTGGGCACCACCTGGAGGCGTGTTTCGAAGCACGCTTCCCTCAAGAAGGTGCAAGGCAGGGAAGGTCAGACCAGCAGGAGTTCGTCAACAAGGCCGTTCAAGAACTACAGGAGTCAAGAGTCATGAGAAGTTGCCGCCGTCTACCGGCTGTGGCTCCCCATCCAGGCGAGGATGGTGGGTTGCGCGTCTGCATCGACGTACCAGGGCTCAATCAGGTCGCCACGATGGAGCGCCTCTGGCCCTCGCAAGTGGGGCGTTGTGAAGGTCCGCCCCACAGCTATGTCTGCATGCCTTACGGCTTGCCGGGTGCGGCTGCTATGTACCAGCGCCTCATGAGGGGCATCATGGAGGCTCAGGAAGACAGGCGTTCTGCAGCCTTGGCGGAGATGGAGATGATTCGCGAGGAGCCACCAGTGCCTCCAGAGCCTCCCGGGGCCCCTGGGCCTGGGGGCTCGTGAGGATCGGCTTCTGCAGCCCACCGAGTCTGCTGCACCAACACCACTTCGTCCTCGACATATTCAGGTGACGTCTTTCAAGTTTCATTTCCAGCTGGGAGCGCTCACCCAGAGCTGCATTATTCCCAGGTCGCGTGGGTCCGTCCCTGTGGCGTGTATCCCTTTTATTTTCATGTTGTTAGCCTGCTTTGTTGGGGGCGCCCCTCGGGCCGCATCATCCCCAAGTCGCTCGGGCCAGGCCCAGCGGCACGTATCTCCCCTGCGTTTATTTCCGGTTATGCATTCGCCCATCATGCTTGATTACTTGATGCCTGTCCACGGCACCTCTTCTTCTCCATGTCGACCACTTGCACGTTAAAGGGGGGGTGCCTGAGCATCGCGACTCAGGGCTCTTACCGGCTCTCCAGCCCTCACCCTCTGGCTTTGTCCACGGCATCGCGACCTGGCATACCAGCGACGGCTGAGACAAGCTCGAGGGCCGGGACCCGAGGACGTAGAGTGCCGGCATCTAACCAAATTTGCAGGAACACATCACAAGATAAGGCCCAGTGCCAGGCGCAACCCGCCTAGAGGTAGGGCCCCGTGAGTCCCGCTGGCTCACGGGTGCCCAGATACACCTCACCTAGCCCTACCGTGCCGGCCACGTGTCAGGGCGGGGCTGTACACGCCCCGGGGGCTCCTCCTGGAGGGGAGCCCCCTCCCACGTACCAGTGGAAGCACCATGCTCCGCGTTGGCTGACGACACTGTCGAGGAGTGGCTATGCCCGTACACATACGGAAGCACTATGCTCCGCGCTGGTGATAAACAACTGAGGGTGGCCCTCGGGCCGCATCAACCTCAGGGAGCCCAGAGCTCAGTGTCTGGCCTCATCGCAACACCTCCCCTCGGGAGCGTCGCGCGAGGGGGCTAGGCACGGGGGCTGCGCCTGGGTCACGCCCAGACGTACGCCACCCGGCCAGGCTCCTCGGGCCTGGTTCGTCACGCGTCTCTTCCCAAGCGGAGCCAAGGTATGAAGGCCGTTTGAGCGTCGAGGGGGACCCCTGAGCATCGCGACTCAGGGGCCTAACTGGCCCCATAGCCCCTCATTCCCTAGTTCCGAAAGGCTAGCGCTGGGTGAGGTACGCGCAGGGCCGGGCTCTGCAGACGTAGAAAGGCCCAACCACCTACAATTTGCTGTTCGCGCATCAAGGGGGACTCCTGAGCATCGCGACTCAGGAGCCTAACTGGTCCCGTAGCCCCTCACTCCCTAGTTCTGAAAGGCTAGCGCTGGGTGAGGTACGCGCGGGGCCGGGCTCTGCAGACGTAGAACGGAAAATCCACCCACATCACACCTCCCTACTTGTTGTTCGTGCACCAAGGGGGACTCCTGAGCATCGCGACTCAGGAGCCTAACTTGTCACATAGCCCCTCACTCCTTTGGTCCCGTCCTGGTTTCCGGTCGGGGCTAATGCTGGGTGAGGTACGCGCGAGGCCGGGCTCCGCCGGCGTAGAACACAAGCAAGTAGGGAGGAAAAGCAGAAAATTCAAGGAATTCAAAAGCAAATATTACAGTCCATACTGTCGTCTCAATACCAAACGCAAATTTAAACGCCTCCCCGAGGCATGATACATGTGCAGGGATCAAAGGCAGGACAGGAGCAGGAGCGGAGTCACTTGTCGGCGGCGGAGCAGTGCGGAGTGGCTTCGCCTCGTGGAGCAGCGGGTTCGGCAGTGCCTTGCTTTGGCTTGGTACTGAAGGCCCGGAACTTCCCCAGCAGAGCCTCCGTGCGACCCTTCACGGCCTCGGCAGCGGCAGCAGCACCCTCGCCGCTTACCGACTCCAATAGGCTGTCGAGGTCGGCGTTGGGGTCACGAAGGTAGATGTGGGCGAAGACCCGCGTCAGCGCTGCAGAAGACAGGACACGCGCCTCGGCCTCAGCCGTGGGGCCAAGGCCAAGGACGACATCCTCAAGGGCACGAACCAGGAACAGAAGCAGCTGGGCAGGGCCGTCCTCCACGCCGGCCAGCGGGCTCTCCAGGCTGCTCTCGTAAAGCGTCTTCAGCGAGGAACGAGCCTTCTCCTCCATGTCCGCGAAGGCCACGCGATCCTCGGCAAGAACCCGGGCTTTGCCGTCCAGCTTAGCCTTCGTCGCCTCCAGCTCCTTCTTCAGCGCGCCTAGACGGTCGTGGCGTCTCTTGAGCTTGGCCTCCCGGCCCTCAACGGCCGCCTCGCGAGCCTTCACGCCTTCTTCTTGCTCCTGGCGAAGACGGGCCCCTTCCACGAGCTGGTCACGCAGACCTTGTAGCTCGTCCTCCAGCACCTTGCAATGGTGGCGGACTTCAACCACCTCCCCCAGGGCTGCGTCTCGAGCGGCCTTCGCCTCGAGGATGGCCTCCCTCTCTTCATCGCAGGCCGTCGAGGCCTGAACCAGCGCCGCCCGAATTGAGGCGTCGGAGTGAATCCATCCCGAAGCCAGCTCCAGGCGTCCGGCCACTAGGTGAGGGTCAGCGCCAAGAAGATCCTGCCATAGCCGGTCCAGTCCAGCAGCAGCACGCTCCATGATGGCGGGAGGAGTTGGAGAAACAGCAGTCGGTGGAGCGGGAGGAGAAGGTAGCGGCGGCGAGACCACAGCATCCCGAGGCGGGGTCTGCTGCGCCCCGACGGTCGTGATGGCGGCAGCAGGCAAAGGCACCTCAGGAGTCACTTGGGCCATGGGGGCTGAGCTCGCCCCAGCTAGCTCAGCCAGGCCTTGAGAAGGCGACCGAGCAGGAGAGGCCCGTGCATCGCAGTCACCGTCCCCCGCAAGTGGAGGCGCTGCCGCGGATGGAGCCTCATGAGCCCCCTTCGGCTTCTTCGCCGCGGGGGCCAGCCTATTCAAGAGATGCGAACGTCAAGCCTCGGTAGCGGAACAAGAAATAAAGACAAGGATCAAGCACTTACGGTCATCGCCGGTGAGCCCGGACAGCTTCCGGCCGAACTTGAAGCCCGACAGCCGGCTGGAAGGGTCAACCTCGGAAGCAGAAGGCGCGTCTGCAGGCAGCCTCGAGGCAGAAGCAGACCCGCGGGAGATCAGCCAGTCCTGTCCTTCCTCGGGATCAGGGGCAAGCTCCTGCCGACCTGCTCGTCTCCATCCTCGTCATCATCACTCGAAGAAAGGCGGAGAGTGCGGGACCTGTGCCGGGGGAGGGGAGCCCTCGACTCTCTGTCGGTCGCCTCGGAGTCAGGCCCCTTCTCCCGCTCCTCTTCGTCCTCCTCTTCATCGGAGTCGTCGGAGGACACGTCCACCAGCCCCTCGGGAGCCGCTACAGGCACAGGCCCGTCCCTGTTGAAAACGGGCATGGACTCCACCACCTGCTCCCAGTCGTCGCGAAGGAACAAGGGCGCGGGCATGCCCTCCAACCTTGCCACCTCGCCCCGACCAGAGATTGGAGGACCGCGGCCAAATCTTCGTCGCCCAGGGCCACGGGGCTCGGGTGAGGCCTCCACATCGGAGGTGAGTACTGCCAAAGTGGAGCCAGCTGGTGCTCCAGGAACTCCCTCAGCAACGACGCCCGGTCAGCTTCGCCGCAGCCAAGCTGACCGGCCTCAGGTCCGCGTCCATCTTCTCCAACACCGGTTTCGCGCGGGGGTCTGTGAGCTCCACTCGGCACCAGTCGTTGGAGCTCACGGGCTGCTCCGCGGGTAAGATCAGCCGAGGGTGGATGCGCCCGGCATCTACCAAGACCCACTTGCTCCTGAAGCCCTCGGTCCTCTTCCCGGGCTTCGAAATGGCAGTGGTGCCGCCATACGCGACAAAGCTCGCACAGGCGGAAGGATAACCGCGAGTGACCCAGAGAGAGAAGTAGTGACGCAGCAAGGCCACTGAGGGTTGCACCCCCACATGAGCCTCGCAGTAGTAGGCAAAGATCGCAAGGAGAAGGACAGAGTTGGGGTGGAGATGCAGAGCCTGTAACTTGTAATGGCGGAGGACAGAGAGGAAGAACTCGGAGAAGGGAGGCACCAGGCCAGCAGCAATGGAGCTTACAAAGAAAGGGTAAAAGGTGCTCCCTCGGCCCTCAGGGGTGGCGGAACCAGCCTTGAACACCTGCGCCCCGTCGATGCCCTGCGCCGCCGCCATCCGGCGCAACCGGGCAAAGCCCGCCTCCGACACGCTCGGCGAGTCCAGAGCAGGCGAGTACCAAGCCCCGGCCGGAGACTGACGAGGCACCATGGCTGTCTAGGTCAAGCGGATGAGGCAGATCTGGAAACTTGGAGGAAGAGAGGAGAGGCACAAGAAAGGGGATCTGAGTAGCAACCGGAGATAGAGAAGAGCAAGGCCTGGGCAGATGCCGCTCCTTTAATAACCTGCGCGATTGCTGAAGCACTCACGTCCAATCAACCGCCATGCGACGCCCAAGGCCGCAGGCTGTTAGGGCCCGCGGCGCTTCGCCCTTGCCCTTTCGCCTCTCAGCACGGCCAAGTCCAGGCGCGCCTTGGGCCCGGGGGCTACTGTCGGCGTTCTGGGAACGGGGGTCCCCAGACTTGCCTGCCTGCGGCCTGCAGCGTGGCTGAAAGGGGGCCCAGCACGGCCCATCTTCATCAACACAAGACTCAAGACCCTCGCGAGGGGCCAAGCCTCACGGGGCAGACGACATGGAGCTTCCTCAGGCGCGGATCAAGGCGGGGTACCTCACGAGGTGCCCATGACGCAAGCCATGACGACCAAGGGTGCCAGTCGGGCGCCAGCCCGCGCAGTGTCTCCCTTTCCTCTTTGGTGCAAAGGGGGCAAGCGCAGGCGAGAGGATCAAGCAAAGGCATCCATTTCGGTGCAATGAGACCAAGACCAGTCCAACGGTGGGAAGGAGGTCATCGTGGAGCCCAGAACGGCGTCACCACAGAGCCTTTGGCAGGCGAGGACCAACTTTAGTCAGGATAAGTGTACCAGATGTTCCCCTTCAAAATGGCCAATTGTTGGCGCCCTTCCCGCCCAATATTTGGGAAGAGGCCCAGGGCTTTTGCCTATAAATAGGACTAGCCACCCCCAGGGCAAGGGGGGAGATGATCGGGGAGAGATCATCAGATCATCAGGCAGCAGAGAGAGAGAGAGAGAGAGAGAGAGAGAAGGGCGGCTGAACTCCTTCTAGCAGTTCATTGTCCTTGCTAAGAGCAGACCCTCGCGAGGCTGTTCTTCCTTGTATTGTTCATCTCCATCAGCCCAAGAGGCAATCCACCCACCACAAACTAGAGTAGGGTATTACACCGCAACGGTGGCCCGAACTAGTATAAACCTCGTGTCTCTTGTGCTGTTCTTTCAATAGTTTAGATCTTTGCGAGACGGAGAGGTAGAGGGCGAAGTCTCCGCACGCACCCCAGAGTTCGAACCTCAAGGGTCTGCCGGAACCCGAAATCCGACAGCCTTGCATAGAAATCTCCGCTCCTCGGGAGCCAGCCTGAGGAGGGCGTCCCTCGAGGAGGTCTTGGTATCGTCCGTCTCACGAGGCTTGGCCCCTCGCGAGGGTCTTGTGTTGTTGATCCTGAAGCTGGGCCATACCAGGCTGATGATGGGGCCACGTCATGGGCCATAGGCAGACAAGTCTGGGCACCCCCGGTCCCAGGACACCGACATCCGCCGCAGCCAAAGCCACAGTCACCATGCTTGGGAGACGGCCCTGGCGCTCATCCCGGAGTGCCCTGAGCTCCTGACAGTCATTGGTGTTGTGGGTGTGAACATTGTGGAAGACGCAGAACAAGCGGCTGTCCTTGGCGGACTCGTCGCGGTCATGGATGCGCTTCATCTCAGGCTGTGCTGCCAGCACGATGGTGCTCTTGCGCTTCCCTTCCTTGGCCTTGGCCTTTTTGTCTTCAGGATCGACGTCTGGGTGCTGGAGGAGGGAAGGGTGGCCCTCCTCGGCCCTGGCACACTTGTCCACCAAGTTGAACATCTCCAGCGCTGAGCACAGGTCATCGTGGATGGAGAGCTCCTCGCTCATCTTGATGTCTGTGACGCCCTCGGTGAACGCCGAGATGATGGCTTCGTCCGAGGCTTCCGGGATCTTGAGGCGGACCTGGGTGAAGTGCTGAATGTACTTGCAGAGAGTCTCGCCCGGCCGTTGCTTCACGTGCTGCAGGTCATTGACAGCGAGGGCGCGGTCACGGGTGCCTTGGAAGTTGATGATGAATCGCTCGCGAAGCTCATCCTAAGAGGAGATCGATCCCTCTGGGAGGTGCATGAGCCAGGATCGCGCGCCTTCCTTGAGAGCCATGCGAAACCAGTTCGCCATGACCTTGTCATCGCCATTTGCCACCTCGATGCTCAGCGAGTAGAGCTGGAGGAACCCCGCATGGTCAGGGATGCCGTTGTAGCGCGGAGGCAGATCTGGCTTGAACTTGCCAGGCCAGACGACGCGGCACAGCTCACGAGTGAAGCGCGGTGGCCCGCCACGCTCATGGGAGTAGCCCGCATGAGCGGGGTTTGGTCCTGACGCCCATGCGCGGCCACCTCCAAAGCGTCCCGGTCTTGATGCTGACACAGCGGTGTGGGGAGTGCACGCGCGTCATATTGTGGTTGCTGCACCACCTGGCAGCTGGCCTCGCCCCTAGCCGGCGTCGGTGCCCCGCGCGGTGGGTCGCGTGGACGCGCGTCACGCCTCGGCTCGACGTCGGTGCTAAGCAGAGGAGGAGGTGGAGGCGCGCCATGGGCCACGTCGCCCACGCGAGATGGCGGGGGACGGAGCGAGTGGGAGGCTGCCGGGGCCTCTCCGGCGGTGTTGACTAGCTCGGTGATGCAGCCAAGCCAGGTGTCATAGCCCTCATTGGTGGGACGGTAGCGTGGCAGCTCATGTGCCATGAGAAGTGCAGCCTGCGCGTTCGCCGGCCTACGGCGAACATGGGAGGACGACGCCGTGGCGGGAGTGAGGGAAGGTGTGGAGGTGCGGCCATCACGCTGCATGGAGGGCGGCAGCAAAGAGTCCTGCTGCTCATGAGCAGTGGGATCAGTGGTAGCGTTGGCTACGGGAAAGGCGGAGCGGCGGGGGGCGACACGGCCCACCAGCACCGTTTGGGTGACGCGGGCGGCTTGGCGCTCGGCGCAAAACTCGGCGGGCGTCGTCCATGGGGGCGGCAAAGCGAGGACAGGGCAGAGCAAAAGGGAGAACTTCGACGCGCCCCTACCTAGCGCACCAAATGTTGGGATCAGGCCTCCCCGTACCCAAACAAGGTTCAAACTCTGGGGCGTGTATGAAGGATCTCGCTTGGCTACAGCTCTCTGCTCGCCGCCCAACGGCTTGGCCTCGTCGAGTTCGGGAGAGTGGGAAGAAGAGGTGGGCGTGGTAGTTTACCCAGGTTCGGGCCACCTTGCGGTGTAAAACCCTACTCCTGCTTTGTGGTGGATTGGCTCGTGAGGAGGATGAGTATGAACTGGTACAAGTGTGAGCTACCTCGAGAGAGCTCAATGGCCAAGATCCTCTCTTTCTCTACGGTGGAGACTAGCCTATATTTATAGTGGCCTTGGTCCTCTTCCCCATAGCTTAGGCGGGAAGGGATTCCACATCGGCCAATTCAGAAGGAGACAGGAGTACACCCTATCCTGACTAAAGGTGGTCTTCGCCTGCAAAGCCTCTAATCATGACGCGGTGGTGGGCTCGGCGATGACCTCCGTCCTGCCGGCCCAGCGGTCTTGGTCTTGTTTCACTGAAATGGAAACCTTTTGGGGGATACCTTGGGAACCCGCGTACGTCCTTGCCTCCTTAGCACCAAAGAGGAAACTATCCTCTCATGCGCCCGCTAGCGCCGCCCTTGCCTTGGTCGTCATGGCTCACGTCACCGCGCACCTCATGAGGTGGGTGCAAGCCTAGAGATTTCCGCTCCTCAGGAGGCCTTGATGTCGTTCGCCTCGCGAGACGGGGGGCCCTCGCGAGGGTCTTGCTCGTGAAGCCTTGGGGTTGGGTCGCGCCGGGCTGTCGATGGAGCCACATGCTGGGTTGTAGGCAGACGGGTCTGGGTACCACCAGTCCCAGAACACCGACAAACACTTCCATGACAATAATTGTGACAAAAACATCTATCATCATAGATGTGGTGGGTTCCTACTTCTATGACAAAAAATTATGACCGAAAATGGGCTTTTTGTCCTAGGCGGACCGGAGGCGGACTTGCAAGACATTCTTTGGGCTGTCCATGATGTAAAAAAATTGTGGTAGAAGTTTGGGCGAGGAAATTTTCGGGGAGTTCCCGATATACGGTGGATGGTCGGGCCCGAGCAATGCAGTCGTTTGCGTGTTTCTCTCGTATGCGCGCATATGCGAGCCCTGCACTAACTAAACCCAAGCAAGCCGTTCACTAACTGAACCCAAGCGATCGATCAATCCCTCGCACTAAATACGAACTAAACACGAGCGATTGCACTAGTAGTGAACACGAGTGATCCCTTCTTGCCGATAACTAAATCTGACCGATTCCTTCGCTGCTAACTGAACCTGGTCGATCCCTTTGTTGTTTATTGAAGCCAATTGATCGATGTGTCGATGAACAGTCGTCCGCTTTGCTACCGTGTGTGCGATACAAGTAGAACGAGTCGATGCTTGCATCGATTGAGCCCCCCGCACGAGACCTGGTGAGTTGACCAAGCCTGTTGGTTGGTTGTGGATGAACAGTTCCAGTTACTGCTGCTAGCTCATACGCCCCACCCCAGCCAGTGGGGGTTGGATGAACAGGACCCCGTGGTAGTAGGTGGCTAGCGCTAGATGAAAAGGGCCCAGAGGACGCCATGCTACGGTACGCCACACCCCATTCGATTGGGGGTGGATGAACATGACCCCGTGAGGGCTGTAGGCAGATGGTGGATGAATAGTAGCCCATGAAGGTGCGCGGTAGGAAGTATATGGGGATGAACAGTAACCCGTGGAGTCTATTTTGCGGTACTCCACACCCCTCCGATGAACAGGAACCCCGTTTCGACATTATGCAGTTGAACAGAAGTCTGTTTCCTCCACAACAGTACCAAGTTTTGACCATAAACCATTGAAGAGAACTACATTTTCCTCTGTTTGGCGGTACGCCACACCCCCAGCTGGTGGTGGGTCGATGGACAGGACCCTGTTTCGGCTGTTCCGTCCAAGCTGGTTGGCTCCCGATGAACAGGATGCATTCTGACCCAGTCGATTGCCTCCCAATGAACATGACGATGTTTCTCTGTTCCCACCCAATCGGTTGGTTTCCGATGAATAGGACGTAATTGCGGCCATCCGTTGCCTCTGCCATGTTGCCTCTCCATGTACATGAGCTCTGGCTGTAAGTATGCGCGTGTACACTTTCGAGACCCCGTCTGTATGTATGTACGTGACCGTCTTTTTTGCAGCGTGGTTGTACATACGTGTACACAATTTGGACGAGAATGCTTGAACTGCTACATCGGGGGCTCTACTATGACACCTGCCACTCCTTACTCGGCCAAGGTTCATCATTGCAGAGAGACCGATCGACCAGTATGTGCGTACACGTTTGCGGGCAGACAAATAACTCTATGTATGTTCGACCTGGTGGGTCCCAGTTGTCAGGGGGAATAATTTTTCTTGCGTGTAATGAGGAGGCGCTTTCTTGTGTGTGACCATGTAGCTATTAGGTCCCGGCTATCAGGGAAAGGAAGCATTTTTTTCACATAATAAGGAGGCACTACCTGGTGTGCGAAGATATAGCTGGTGTGTTCCAACTGTCGAGGGAGGAATTTTTTTTGCCCATAATAAGGAGGCATTTTCTTGTGTGAAAAGATGTAGTTGGTGGGTCCTAGCTGTCAGGGGGAGGAATCATTTTTTTCACTTAATAAGGAGGCACTTCCTTCCATGTGAAGATGTAGCTGGTGGGTCCCAGCTATCAGGAGGAGCAATTTTTTTACGCATAATAAGGAGACACTTCCTGGCATGCGAAGATGTAGTTGGTGGGTCCCAGCTGTCAGGGGGAGGAATCATTTTTTTTGCGCGTAATAAGGAGGCACTTCCTTGCATGTGAAGATGTAGCTGGTGGGTCCCAACTGTCAGCCTCTCCACATATAGTCCTCTTCCGATGCCTCTCATTGTTGACCATGTTGACCACGCAGCGCCGAGCGCACCAAGGCGTTGGACGGCGGCGAGGCCTAGGATCGGAACAACCCAGAGTTGTGGAAGACGGGGCACTGGAGTCCCCGGCCGAGGGGAGTATGAGGGTTGACTGGTTCAGCTGCGGGGTGAGGCTACCATCGCTGGAGTATGACATAAGGTGTGGGTGAGTACATGTATGACCTGGCCACCGGTGGGAGTAGGGTGGGCCGGTGAGGCCTGTGTAGTAGCACAGCCAGCCACAGGAGGCAAAAGTAGGCGCTCCCTGATGACCCACAAGTATAGGGGATCAATCATTGTCCTTTCGATAAGTAAGAGTGTCGAACCAACGAGGAGCAGAAGGAAATGATAAGTGATTTTCAGTAAAGTATTCTCCGCAAGCACTGAAAATAGCGATAACAGATAGTTTGATAGCAAGGTAATTCTAACAAGTAGCAAGTAGTAATAGTAACAAAGGTGCAGCAAGGTGGACCAATCCTTTTTATAGCAAAGGACGAGCTGGAATGATCTCTTATAATAAGCAAAGCGTTCTCGAGGACACATGGGAATTCATCTAGTCGCTTTCATCATGTTTATTTGATTCGCGTTCTACTTTGATAATTTGATATGTGGGTGGACCAGTGCTTGGGTTCTATTCTTACTGAAGCCTCCCACTTATGATTAATTACCCCCTCTCGCAAGCATCTTCAACTAAGAAAGCAGAATTAAGATAAATTTAACCATAAAATGAAACATATGGATCCAAATCAGCCCCTTACGGAATGACACATAAACTAGGGTTTAAGCTTCTATCACTCTAGCAACCCATAATATACTTATTGCTCCACAATTCCTTCCCTTAGGCCCAAGTATAGTGAAGTGTCATGTAGTTGATGTTCACATGACCCCACTAAAGGAAGCAACAACATACATGTCATCAAAATATCAAACGAATACCAAATTCACACGATTACTTATAACAAGACATCTCAAATGTCCTTAAGAACAAAAGTAACTACTCACAAATCATATTAATGTTCAAGATCAGAGGGGTATTGAATATCATTAAGGATCTGAACATATAATCTTCCATCAAATAAACCAACTAGCATCAACTACAAGATGTAATCAACACTACTAGCAACCCACATGTACCAATCTGAGGTTTTGTGACAAAGATTAAATACAACAAATAAACTAGGGTTTAAGATGAGATGGTGCTGGTGAAGATGTTGATGAAGATTGGTTCTCCCATGATGAAAGGATCATTAGTGATGTTGATGGCTTGGATTTCCCCCTCCCGGAGGAAAGTATCCCCGACGGGATCGCTCCATTGGAGAGCAAAAGTGCTCCTGCCCAGGTTCCACCTCGAGGTCCTCTCCTTATTTTCTTTTCTAGGTCAAAACCCCTCATATAGCAGAAGATTGGCACTAGAGGCCAGCTGGGGGGCCCATAAGGCATCAGGGTGCGCCCAAGGGGTGGCCGTTCCCTATTGCCTTGTGGGCAACTAGTGGGCCCCCTTGATACGTCACCAGCGTATCTATAATTTTTTATTGTTCCATGCTATTATAGTATCAATCTTGGATGTTTTATATACATTTACAAGCAACTTTATATCATTTTTGGAACTAACCTATTAACTTAGTGCCCAGTGCGAGAGTTGTTTTTTGCATGTTGTTGGCTTTTCAGGAAATCAATATCAAATAGAGAAAGAACTTTGGATTATTTTTGTCTGGACCAGAAGAGACCCTAGAAGGTTCGGGAGGAGGCCAGAGGAGCCATAGGGAGCGACAAGCCCTAGGGGCGCGCCCCAAGGGGTGGCGCGGCCCCCAGGCTTGTGGGGCCCTCATGGCACATCAAACCCTAATTCCACCTCTATAATACTCAAATATTCCCCTGACATCGGAGAGACACCCAAAATACTTTTTTCGCCGACGCAAGTCCCAAAACCACGAGATCCCATCTGGAGGCCTTCTTCGGTACTCCACCGGAGGGGGAATAAATCAAAGAGGGGCTCTACATCAACCTTGCTGCCCTTCCGATGATGCGTGAGTAGTTTACCACAGACTTACTAGTCCATAGTTAGTAGCTAGATGGCTTCTTCTCTCTTTTTGATCTTCAATAAAATGTTCTCCTCGGTGTTCTTGGAGATCTATTTGATGTAATGACTTTTTGCGGTGTGTTTGTTGGGATCCCATGAATTGTGAGTTTATGATCAGATCTATCCATGAATATTATTCCAGTTTTCTCTGAACTCTTTTATGCATGATTAATATAGCCTCGTATTTCTTCTCCGATTTATTGGTTTGGTTTGGCCAACTAGATGGATTTATCTTGCCATGGGAAGAGGTACTTTGTAATGGGTTCGATCTTGCGGTGCTCAATCCCAGTGACAGAAAGGGACATGAGATGTATGCATCGTTGCTATTAAGGGTAAAAAAGATGGGGGTTTATTCATATGTGAGGTTATCTTGTCTACATCACGTCATATTACCTAAAGCATTACTCTGTTTTCCATGAACTTAATACACTAGATGCATGTTGGATAGCGGTCGATGTGTGGAGTAATAGTAGTAGATGCAGAATCATTTCGGTCTACTAATCTCGGACGTGATGCCTATGTATGATCATTGCCTTGGATATTGTCATAATTATTTGCTTTTCTATCAATTTCCCAGCAGTAATTTGTTTACCCACCGTTTGTTATTTTCTCGAGGGAAGCCTCTAGTGAATACTATGGCCCTCGGGTCTATCTTTTAGCATATACTAAAAGTAAAATACCTTGCAGCAATTTTCTTTTATTTATTTTATTTTGTATTTTTGTTCAATCTATCTATCAAAAACTATAGTAGATCCACTACTATCCTTCTTCACAAATTTTATGTGGGCATTACTACTTGGTATAGATTCGTTCTTGATACAATTACTGGAGGGAATTTCTTGAGTTTCCCCTATGGATGCTTTCAGTGCTATGGGAATTTAGTGGGATCACCACCTATCACTATTAATGAAACAATTTTAACTCTGGAACATGTTATGCAAAGATTATATGCTATTGAAAAGAAAATGCCTACCATAGAGCATATTGAAAATTTGGATAAGAAGATTCACAACCATGTCACTCAATTTGGATCAAAGGTAGGGATTACCCTTAAGATGCTAAATGAGAAAGAACCAATAATTAATGAAAGGGTAGAACAAAGTACCGCTAGAATCGATAAGTTGGAAGAGATTTTTGACAATTTGGGTTCTGCCTTTTCTTCTGTTAAAACTATTGAAAAGACTCCTCCTAATAAGTTGATTAGTGTTCACCCCAATTGTGTTGCTAAGTTGCAAGTTTACTTATGTCCCTAAAAATAAAGGTGCCCCTTCTAGTAGCAACAACGAAGATCTTAAGATGATTAGTGTTCACCCCAATTGTGTTGAATTGATAAAGAAACCTACTTGCGAGAATGGATTCCTCAAGTTTGGTCCTAGCAGTGTGATCATTAAAAATATGCATGCTATAACTCTTCGGAATTACGGATGTGTGATTGAGGAGTTGGAAACCAAAGATGACAATACTTGAAACTATGCATTATGCCTAGCTAGGGGCATAAAACAATAGCGCTTGTTGGGAGGCAACCCAATGGTTATCCTTTTTTATATAAATACACAATTATGCTACTGTTATGATTGTGATTTTTATGTTTTAATTAGTGTTTGTACCAATTAAAGCCTTTATGATGGTTTGGGTGATAGTTGACTTGATTATGTTAAAAAAACAGAATCTTTTGCGCCCAGTTTTGGAATTTTGTAAATTCATAGAAACGTGTTTTTGCTCTGAATTTTGTACACATAATTGATATAAAATTTCCCACGTCATCCTATTTTTTCATAATTTTTAGAGTTACAGAAGTATGGTCAATGTTCAGATTGCTACAAACTATTCTATTTTTGACAAATTCTGTTTTCGTTGCATTGTGTGCTTATTTTGATGAATCTATGGATTTGTATAGGGGGTATAATCCACGGTAAAGTTAGAATACATTAGGTATAATGCAATAACAAAATATGAACGGGTTTGCAACAATACTTAAAGTGGTGATTTGCTTTATTATACTAACGTATCTCATGAAGGTTTTTGTTAAGTTTTGTGTGATTCAAGTTTCAAGTTTTGGGTGAGATCATGATGGATGAAGGAATAAGGAGTGGCAAGAGCCTAAGCTTGGGGATGCCCGAGGCACCCCAAGGTAATATTCATGGACTCCCAAGCAACTAAGCTTGGGATGCCCCGGAAGGCATCCCCTCTTTCTTCTAATGACCATCGGTAATTTTACTTGGAGCTATATTTTTATTCATCACATATCATGAGTTTTGCTTGGAGCATCTTGTATTATATGAATCTTTGCTTGTTTTGCTTTTTAGTTTATCACAATCATCCTTGCTGGACACACCTATTTGAGAGATTCATAAGTTTATTATGATTTGTTATAATCGCTCTATGTGCTTCACTTAAATTTTTTGAGCTAGGGAATTGATCTATTGCTTCACTTAAATCTTTTTTAGCACGGTGGTGATTTTGTTTTGAAGAAATATGCTCTCATACTTCACTTATATTATTTTGAGAGTTTATAAATTTTGAAGAAATATGCTCTTATGCATCACTTAGATCTTTTTGAGAGTTGATATGATAAATTTTGAAGAAATATTTATGCTCTCGTGCTTCACTTAAATCTTTTTGAGAGTTGATCATAGTAATGGTAATTTGCACG
Organism: Aegilops umbellulata; assembly: GCA_032464435.1. Classification (NCBI taxonomy): domain Eukaryota; kingdom Viridiplantae; phylum Streptophyta; class Magnoliopsida; order Poales; family Poaceae; genus Aegilops; species Aegilops umbellulata. Next base: position 415,948,720 of record CP136055.1, on the reverse strand, counting down.
AGATATGCATTTGGTCCCAAAGTGATGAATATTCAAGAGGGATATAATAAAAACTTTCATGAAGATCATTGGGTATTATAAACGTGATTCCTTGCAATAGTTTTGCGGTATGAAGATAGTGATGTGTGAGCCATCTTCGTGAGTAATTATGCTTTAGTAAGAATATTGGTCTTAAGGTTTGTGATTCCCTATGCAAGCACGAAAGTCAATGGTTATTCAACTAAGTTACATCCTACTTGTGGTGCATTATTCAGTGTTATTTATGTTTAATGTGTGTTTATGACTGTTTTTGTTTTTTGGTTGGTCGCTTCTCAATCTATTTGCTAGCCTTCATTTGTACTAAGCGGGAATGCTGCTTGTGCATCCAACTCCTTAAACCAAAGTTGTGCCAAATGAGTACACCATACCTACCTATATGCAGTATTTCCATGCCATTCCAAGTAAATTTGTATGTGCCAACTCTAATATTCAAAATGAATTTCCTTTTTGTGTACCCGTACCGCTCACAAGGCGGCAGGGGGTGGCCAATTTTTTCCATGCTAGGTATTTTATTCTCATGATTAGTGTTTATTCACTTGTCATGGCACGAGAGTGTGGCAGGTAATAGGGATGCCCTATCCCAAAATGGTTTTTTTAATATGATGTTAATAATAAAAAAATTCCTTGGAAAGTGTTGGTATGGAAGGCACTCGTGGATACGGCTAGCCATGGATTGTGTAAGAATGGTGGAAAGGAAATAAACTTTACTTTCTGCTTGGGAACCGCCTATGATTTATCTAGCATGGAAGGTATTGGGAATTCTCGGTGGGTTTTGTTGATAGGAAAAGCATGACTCTCAAAATAATTTTATCTCTCAGTTTAAGCTATGAGCTCTGGCACCTCTACAAGTGTTTGCTTCCCTTTATGAAGGGCCTATCTATTTTCTTTTATGCAATTTTAATTTTAATTTTGAGTCTCCATCTGTTCTTATAAAGCACCAACTAGGGAACACTATTGTCATACTTGTGCATTGGATGTAGCTAATATTTGAGTGTGTTTCATCAATGGATCAATGATTGAGCATAATGGGCTAGGGATAGCTTTCTTTAGCGTTGATGTTCTGAAAGACATGGTTCTTGTTGATATGCTTGAGTATTGATGTTTTCATGTCAAATTATAGACTATTGCTTTGAATCATTAAAGTCCAAATGTCCATGCTACAAAGAAAATAATGTATGATGAATATGTTAGGTAGCATTCCACATCAAAAAATTTGTTTTTATCATTTACCTACTCGAGGATGAGCAGGAATTAAGCTTAGGAATGCTTGATACGTCTCCAATGTATCTATACTTTTTGATTGTTCCATGCTATTATAGTATCAATCTTAGATGTTTTATATACATTTACAAAAACCTTTATATCATTTTTTGGGACTAATCTATTAACTTAGTGCCCAGTGCTAGTTGCTGTTTTTTGGCATGTTTTTGGCTTTTTAGGAAATCAATATCAAACAAAGTCCAAACAAAGAAAAAACTTTGGATTTTTTCTGGACCAGAAAAGACCCTAGAAGGTTTGGGAGGAGGCCAGAGGAGCCACGAGGGAGCGACAAGGCCTAGGGGGCACCCCAGGGGGTGGCGCGACCCCCAGGCTTGTGGGCCCTTCGTGGCACATTAAACACTAATTCCACCTCTATAAATACTAAAATATTCCCCTGACATCAGAGAGACACCCGAAATACTTTTGACGCCGCCGCAAGTTCCAGAACCACGAGATCCCATCTGGAGGCCTTCTCCGATACTCCGCCGGAGGGGGAATCGATCATGGAGGGTGAGGGAGTCCTGGATTAGGGGGTGTTCGGGTAGCCGGACTATACCTTCGCCGGACTCCTGGACTATGAAGATACAAGATTGAAGACTTCGTCCCGTGTCCGGATGGGACTTTCCTTGGCATGGAAGGCAAGCTAGGCGATGCGGATACTCAAGATATCCTACCATTGTAACCGACTCTGTGTAACCCTAACCCTATCCGGTGTCTATATAAACCGGAGGGTTGTAGTCCGTAGGACGAACCATCATCATACACAATCATACCATAGGCTAGCTTCTAGGGTTTAGCCTCCTTGATCTCGTGGTAGATCTACTCTTGTACTACCCATATCATCAATATTAATCAAGAAGGAGTAGGGTATTACCTCCATCGAGAGGGCCCGAACCTGGGTAAAAACATCGTGTCCCTTGTCTCCTGTTACCATCCGGCCTTGACGCACAGTTCGGGACCCCCTACCCGAGATCCGCCGGTTTTGACACCGACATTGGTGCTTTCATTGAGAGTTCCTCTGTGTCGTCGCCTTTAGGCCCGATGGCTCCTCTGATCATCAACAACGATGAGGTCCAGGGTGAGACTTTTCTCCCCGGACAGATCTTCGTCTTTGGCGGCTTCACTCTGTGGGCCAATTCGTTTGGTCATCTGGAGCAGATCGAAAGCTACGCCCCTGGCCATTAAGTCAGGTTTGGAAGCTTAAACTACACGGCTGATATCCGCGGAGACTTGATCTTCGACGGGTTTGAGCCACAGCCAAGCGCGCCGCACTATCTCGAGGGGCATGATCTAGCTCTGCCTCCGAACAGTGTCATGGAGGCCGCACACGCACCGGTTCCGACCCTTAACTCGGAGCCAATTGCGCCAATTGAGGATGAGCGGTTGGACATCACCTTGGGGGCTGCGATCTCAAAGGCGATCGAGCCGAACGCTAGCCTCGCACTCCGCGTGACCCGTGATCCCGAGGGTCCGGACTCCTCCCCGGACCCCGAACCCCCTGCGCCCCTGCCAGTCGAAGCCGATTGGGCGCCAATAATGGAGTTCACCGCCGCGGACATCTTTCAGCACTCGCCTTTTGGCGACATCCTGAATTCTCTCAAGTCTCTCTCTTTATCAGGAGAGCCCTGGCCGGATTACGGTCAGCGAGGATGGGATACGGACGATGAAGAAATTCAAAGCCCACCCACCACCCACTTGGTAGCCACTGTCGACGATTTAACCGACATGCTTGACTTCGGCTCCGAAGACTTCGACGGTATGGACGACGAGGTAGGAGACGAACAAGAACCAGCACCTGTAGGGCGCTGGACAGCCACCTCGTCATATGATGTATATATGGTGGATGCTCCAAAAGATGGAGATGGCGATGGAACAGCGGGGGATGACACCTCCAAGAAACAGCCAAAGCGCCGGCGTCAGCGGTGCCGCTCTAAATCCCGCCAAAGCAAAAACGGTGATTCCGGCACGGGAGATAATACTACCCCGGATAGCACCGAAGAACACCCAACCCAGCAATATTTGGCGCAGGAAGATGGAGAAGCCAGCCCTCATGAGAGAGCGGCAGAACGAGAGGTTGAGGATGATAACTATATGCCTCCCTCCGAAGACGAGGCAAGCCTCGATGACGACGAGTTCGTCGTACCATCAGACCCCGCCGAACAACAAGAGCATTTCAAACGCAGGCTTTTAGCCACGGCGAACAGCCTAAAGAAAAAACAGCAACAACTTAGAGCTGATCAAGATTTGCTAGCTGATAGATGGACTGAAGTCCTTGCGGCCGAAGAGCATGAACTCGAGCACCCCTCCAAGAATTACCCAAAGCGCAGGCCGCTACCCCGATCAGAGGAGGAAGCGCCTACATCACCAGCGCACGACATGGCAGACCGGCCACCTCGCGGCCGTGACAGAGAAGCCTGTCGGACCTCCACCCAAGCCATACCCCGACGCCGCTCAACCAAGGCACGGGAAAATGCGCCAGACCTGCGAGATGTACTGGAGGATAAAGCAAGACAGACAAGATCGATCTACGGATCGCGCAGGCGCCCGACGACACGTGACGATGACCTTCACTCCGGACACAATAAATCCGGCCGGGCCGAACACAACAGACATAGCTCTTCCGAGCTGCGTCGTGACATAGCCCAGTACAGGGGCGCCGCACACCCACTATGCTTCATAGATGAAGTAATGGATCATAAAATCCCAGAGGGTTTCAAACCCGTAAACATCGAATCATACGATGGCACGACAGATCCGGCGGTATGGATCGAGGATTATCTCCTTCACATCCACATGGCACGTGGCGATGATCTACACGCCATCAAATACCTCCCGCTCAAACTCAAAGGACCGGCCCGGCACTGGCTTAACAGCTTGCAAGCGGACTCAATCGGTTCTTGGGAGGACCTGGAAGCCGCATTCCTCGACAACTTCCAGGGCACTTATGTGCGACCACCGGATGCCGACGACCTAAGCCACATAATTCAAAAGCCAGAGGAATCGGCCAGGCAATTTTGGACACGGTTTCTAACAAAGAAAAACCAGATAGTCGACTGTCCGGACGCAGAGGCCCTAGCAGCCTTCAAGCATAACATCTGCGACGAGTGGCTTGCCCGGCACCTGGGACAGGAAAAGCCGAAATCTATGGCGGCCCTCACGACACTCATGACCCGCTTTTGCGCGGGCGAAGATAGCTGGCTAGCTCGCAGCAACAACTTATCAAAGAACCCTGGTAGTTCAGATACCAAGGACAAAAGTGGCAGGACACGTCGAAATAAGCAAAAGCATCGCGTTAGCAGCGACAGCAATGAAGATACGGCAGTTAACGCCGGATTCAGAGGCTATAAATCCGGTCAACGGAAAAAGCCATTTAAAAAGAATACTCTGGGCCCGTCCAGTTTGGACCGAATACTCGACCGCTTGTGCCAGATTCATGGCACCCCCGAAAGGCCAGCCAATCACACCAACAGGGATTGTTGGGTGTTCAAGTAGGCAGGCAAGTTAAGAGCCGAAAACAAGGACAAGGGGCTGCATAGCGATGACGAGGAGGAGCCCAGGCCGCCGAACAACAATGGACAGAAGGGGTTTCCCCCACAAGTGCGGACGGTGAACATGATATACGCAACCCACATCCCCAAGAAGGAGCGGAAGCGTGCGCTACGGGACGTATACGCGATGGAGCCAGTCGCCCCAAAGTTCAACCCATGGTCCTCTTGTCCGATCACTTTTGATCGAAGGGACCACCCCACTAGAATCCGTCATGGCGGCTTTGCCGCATTGGTTCTCGACCCAATCATCGACGGATTTCATCTTACAAGAGTCCTCATGGACGGCGGCAGTAGCCTGAACCTGCTTTACCAGGATACAGTGCGGAAAATGGGCATAGATCCATCAAGGATTAAGCCCACAAGGACGACCTTTAAAGGCGTTATACCAGGTGTAGAAGCCAACTATACAGGCTCGGTAACACTTGATGTGGTCTTCGGATCTCCGGATAATTTCCGAAGCGAAGAGTTAATCTTCGATATAGTCCCGTTCCGCAGTGGCTATCACGCCCTGCTCGGACGAACCGCATTTGCCAAGTTCAATGCGGTGCCGCACTACGCATATCTCAAGCTCAAGATGCCAGGCCCTCGAGGAGTAATCACGGTCAACGGAAACACCGAACGCTCTCTCCGTACGGAGGAGCACACGGCGGCTCTCGCAGTGGAAGTACAAAGCAGCCTTTTTAGGCAACTCTCCAGTCCGGCAGTCAAAAAGCTAGACACTGCCAAGCGCGCCCGGAGTAACCTACAACAGGATCGTCTGGCACGATCTGAGCAGGCATAGCAATGCGGCCCCAACCCCAGCCATCACGACATAGCGAAGCTAGTACCTCGCGTACATAATTACGCCCTTGAGATACCATGGGCACAGGGGAAGGGGCACAGTAACGGCATGCCCGAACACGGCTTAAAACGTACTAGGGGCTGCCGGATTCTTTTTTCTTACTTTCAAGACTCCTCACTTGGGACGACCTGTTCGGCAATTCGACTGCCACACAAACGATGCAAGATCCAGGGAAGCAGACAAAGCTACGCCGCATTATGGAACTCCCAGGTGGTCTCTATTACGAGCGGTATATCTGTTTCGAATACAATTCTGCGGCCTGCCCCTGGTCAGGACATGTTAAATAGCCTAATATCTTTTTGCTTATCGCACTACTTGTATCGTTCGGCTTTGATAAATAGCCCTTTCATAAACAATGCATAGCTTTTTGTGTATTTTTTTTGCATTATCCTCTTTTAATATATATGTTTATTAAATAACATGATCGCACCCGTACACCATGGTACGGCAAACACGCCAGGGGCTTCAGTACCCTTCGATCTGGTGTGAGAAGTTCGTACACTTTCACAAGTGCGGCACCCCGAACTTATAGCACTATATGCATCGGCTCCGAATCATGATTTGGGTCAATAGTTGGGTTTGCCCGGCTCCTATGTTTTGGTGCCTTACGTTCCGCTATATCGGCTAAGGTAGCACTAGGAGAACCACTGTGATTGTGCCCCGGTTCAGCTGGGTTAAGCACCTCAGTGGAGAAAGCTAAAACTGACTGTCATGATAAGGCGAGAGACTGGTCGCTGTTCGAGAGGTTTTTCGAGTCCCTAAAGACTTATGCCGCTTCGAGCGAGGAGTTGGTTTTGTCCGGCCAAAGGCGTGGATAGCGCCCCGAATTCGGCCTTCCGAACTAGGGGCTTCGCCGAAATTTAAAATTATAAAGTTCTATGGCTTAGTGAGAGTGTTCAAGCACTATAGTCCGATTTCCTGGTTCGTTGTGTTGAGCGCCTCCCTCGAAGGACCCAACCATGGGAAAAAGAGCGCTCAGGTTTATCCCGAACTCCCCAGCACTAGCGGCATGGGGGCAGAAGCCGACGACTGGCCATCTCTCAATTTTTGATAAATGGTCGCACAGAGAATAATATTTTAAATTCAATAAGCATTGCTTTGCGCATATGAACAAGTTTTCAGCGCACAGGATTAACACAAGCGAGTTCATTCGAAAATTACATCTTTGGTACATTCATCCGCAATAAGGCGGGCACCTGCAAGAACATTCTTGTAGTAGTTCTCAGGCTTGCGATGCTCCTTCCCCTGCGACGGCCCGTCCTTCACCAGCTTCTCTCCGTCAAGCTTACCCTAGTGCACCTTTGCACGAGCAAGGGCCCTCCGGGCACCTTCGATGCAGACGGAACGCTTGATGACCTCAAGCCTTGGACAGGCCTCCACCAGCCGCTGCACCAACCCGAAGTAGCTCTCAGGCAGGGCCTCTCCGGGCCACAACCAAACTAGGAAGCCCTTCATGGCTTGTTCGGCCGCCTTGTGGAGCTCGACCAGCTGTTTCAGCTGGTCGCTCAAGGGCACAGGGTGTCCGGCCTCAGAATACTGAGACCAGAACACACTCTCCGTCGAGCTGCCCTCTTCAGCTCGGTAGAATGCGGCGGCGGCGGATACGCTAACGGGAAGATCTGCGAACACCCCTAGAGAGCTCCGGATTCGGGTAAGTGACAAGTAGTTTACTTTTATATTTCTACTTTGCATTAAGAATGCCTTACCCGCTGCTATCTTTTTCATCTCCTCCAACTCTTGGAGGGCCTTTTGGGCTTCGGCCTTGGCACCCTTGGCGGTCTCAAGGGCCGACGCGAGCTCGGATGCTTGCGCCTTTGACTCAAGCTCCAAGCTCTCATGTTTTTTCATGAGAGCCTGCAGCTCTTGCTACACCTCGCCAACCTGAGCCCCAAGTCTTTCTCGCTCGGTGCGCTCCTTGGCCGTTTTCTTCTCGGCCTCAGATAGCGCCTGCTTGAGGGTCGCCACCTCAGTTGTGGCCCCTATAGTAAGCAGTATGATCCTGTTATTCTTTGCAATCACGCCTCTCTATAGGCACCTTTTTCTGTAGGGTATTTCTTACCTTCTTTTTCCTCGAGTTGCCGTTTGGCAAGGCCGAGCTCTTGGTCGGTCCTCCCGAGGTCCTTTTTTAGGACATCCACCTGTGCAGTCAGTGCGGCGGTGGATAGCAGCGAAGCCTGCATACGCATATTGACTCTTTATTGTTAGACTCCTGCGAAAATTATTAGATCATCTATTCGACTTTTCTTTCCGAACGCCAAACAGAGCATCAGGGGCTACTATCTATGCGGTAATATTTTGACATATTTTTACTTACCTCGAAGCCTGTCAGAAGGCTAGTGCAAGCTTCAGTTAGTCCGCTCTTGGCGGACTGAACCCTTTGGATCACCGTACTCATAATAGTATGGTGTTCCTCGTCGATGGAGGCGCCGTCAAGCACCTCCAGTCGATTGTCCGGCACCTCCGGTTGGACGGAGGCCGCCGGCTCAGAAGGCTTGCTCCTCTTGGAAGGAGTTCGCCTACCGTGGACTGGAACTGTTGAAGAGTCCGGCGCGGCGTCCGGCACAAAGCCGTACTCGGAGCCCTGGGGGGTCTTGTCCCCTTTATTCCTGGGGTCCGGGAGGTCGCCTTTCGGCTCCTCCAGGACCACCTCCACCTGCCTCGGAGCTTGTTGCGACGCCACTTCGGCATCGTCTGCAGTGCGGGGGGAGACAGCGGGCGAAACTAAGTTCACGTCCGACGAATCCAGGGAGCCGCTCGACGAATCATCGAGTTCGGCCCGGGGCGGGCTGCACAATTATGTTCGGCATTATGGAAAGTTGAACAACCTAGGAATATCATGAGTCACTCTGGTATACGAATACTTATGATTTCGCCGGACGCTTGGCCCTATTCGGCCACTCCTCTCCACTCTCTTCGGCGTCATGGGAGTAGTCCGGCGGTGGGGTCTTCCTTTTCCTAGACCCCTCGGCCTCCCCTGATGGGGCGGCCTTCTTCTTCTCTTCTCCCTCCACTGGGGGGGAGAGCTTTCTTCTCCCTCCTCCTCGTTTTCACGAGAGGAGGGCGCCTCGGACTCGTCAGATGACGAGTCCGACACCACCAAGTTACGGGCACTCTTTCGAGTCCCGGTGGTCTTCTTCTTCTTGACCTTCCTCTCCGGCACCACATAAGGTGCCGGAGTCAACAGCTTCACTAGGAGAGCTGGGGATGGGTCTTCGGGCAGGGGAGCCGGACAGTTAATTGGTCCGGATATCGCCTGCCAAGCCTGTCAAAGGTAAGGGAGTTTAGATCCCGCATAGAGTTAATCTATGAAAAAGAGCTTAATAATCCTGTCAAAGGCATAGATAGCTTACCTCGCTAGCGTAACGTTGCGTGCTGTATCCGCGGTCCTCGGAAGCGGATGCGGGGGCCCCAGCGCCTTTGATTAGCACCTTCCAGACGTCTTCATACGACGTGTCGAAGAGCCTGTTGAGGGTTCGGTGCTGCGCCGGGTCGAACTCCCACAAAATGAAATCCCGTTGTTGGCACGGGAGGATCAGACGAACGAGCATGACCTGGACTATATTGACCAGCCGGATTGGCTTGTCTACCAGGGACTGGATGCAGGTCTTTAGTCCGGTCACCTCTTCCTCGTTGCCCCGCGACAGGCCCGTCTCTTTCCAGGACATAAGCCGCGTGGGGGGTCCGGATCTGAACTCGGGGGCTGCGACCCATTCCTGATCGCGTGGCTCGGTGATGTAAAACCACCCGGCTTGCCACCCCTTTAGGGTCTCCACAAAGGAGCCCTCGAACCAGAGCACGTTGGCTATCTTGCCAGCCATAGCGCCTCCGCACTCCGCTTGGCTGCCGCGCACCACCTTGGGCTTGACGTTGAAGGTCTTGAGCCAAAGGCCGAAATGGGGGCGGACGCGGAGGAAGGCCTCACACACGACGATAAACGCCGAGATGTTGACGATGAAGTTCGGAGCCAGATCGTGGAAATCTAGGCCGTAGTAGAACATGAGTCCCCGGACGAATGGGTGAAGCGGAAAACCTAGTCCGCGGAGGAAGTGGGGAAGGAAAACTACCCTCTCATGGGGCCTTGGGGTAGGGAGAAGCTGCCCCTTCTCAGGAAGCCGGTGCGGGATGTCCTTGGACAGGTATCCGGCCTTCCTTAGCTTTTTTACTTGAACCTCCGTAACGGAGGAGACCATCCACTTGCCTCCCGCTCCAGACATTGTTGGAGAAGGATGAGGTGGGAAGAGCGGGCTTGGGCGCTGGAGCTTGAGTGCGCGAGAGATGGATTGGCAAAGGAGGAAGAAGGCGTAGGTAAAAAAGGTGGATCCTTATCCCCTTATATGGGCGGATGCGGTTATGCGTCCCCACCTACCTAATAAAACTCGCTTGCCTCCCAAGCGCCGTGGTAAATGGCGCGGTTGGGTTACCCACGTCCGTATTGATGAGAATCCCGTTAAAAGGGGCACACAATCTCTGCTTTGACAAGACGTGCCAAGGAAACTGCCTCGCTAAACGCGCTGAGGTGGAAAAGTGAAAACAATTTGTATAAAGAGCTTGGCCGCAGTGTAATGACGCACTGCGGAATACGTCAGCAGATTTGATTTGTGTTAATATTATTCTCTCTATGGCAATATGTGGAAACTTATTTTGCAGAGCCGGACACTATTTTTAGTGTTTACAATCTTCTATGAAGGACTTGGAGGAGGAACCCGCCTTGCAATGCCGAAGACAATCTGCGCGCCGGACTCGTCATCATTGAAGCCTGGTTCAGGGGCTACTGAGGGAGTCCTGGATTAGGGGGTGTTCGGGTAGCCGTACTATACCTTCGCCGGACTCCTGGATTATGAAGATACAAGATTGAAGACTTCGTCCCGTGTCCAGATGGGACTTTCCTTGGCGTGGAAGGCAAGCTAGGCGATGCGGATACTCAAGATCTCCTACCATTGTAACCGACTCTGTGTAACCCTAACCCTATCCGGTGTCTATATAAACCGGAAGGTTGTAGTCCATAGGACGAACCATCATCATACACAATCATACCATAGGCTAGCTTCTAGGGTTTAGCCTCCTTGATCTCGTGGTAAATCTACTCTTGTACTACCCATATCATCAATATTAATCAAGCAGGAGTAGGGTATTACCTCCATCGAGAGGGCCCGAACCTGGGTAAAAACATCCTGTCCCTTGTCTCCTGTTACCATCCGGCCTTGACGCACAGTTCGGGACCCCCTACCCGAGATCCGCCGGTTTTGACACCGACAGAGGGGCTCTACATCAACCTTGCTGCCCTACATGTCCATAGTTAGTAGCTAGATGACTTCTTCTCTCTTTTTGATCTTAAATACAATGTTCTCCTCAGTGTTCTTGGAGATCTATTTAATGTAATGACTTTTTACGGTGTGTTTGTTGGGATTCGATAAATTGTGAGTTTATGATCAGATCTATCCATGAATATTATTTGAGTTTTCTCTAAACTCTTTTATGCATGATTAATATAGCCTCGTATTTCTTCTCTGATTTATTGGTTTGGTTTGTCAAATTAGATGATTTATCTTGCCATGGGAAGAAGTGCTTTGTAATGGATTCGATTTTGCGGTGCTCAATCCCAGTGATAGAAAGGGACAATACACGTATATATTGTTGCTATTAAGGGTAAAAAAGATAGGGTTTATTCATACGTGAGTTTATCTTGTCTACATCATGTCATCTTTCCTAAAGCATTACTCCATTTTCCATGAACTTAATACACTAGATGCATGCTGGATAGCGATCAATGTGTGGAGTAATAGTAGTAGATGCAGAATCGTTTCGGTCTACTAATCTCGGACGTGATGCCTATGTATGCTCATTCCCTTGGATATCGTCATAATTATTTGCTTTTCGATCAATTGGCCAACAGTACTTTGTTTACCCACCGTATGTTATTTTCTCGAGAGAAGCCTTAGTGAAAACTATGGCCCCCGGGTCTATCTTTTATCATATATTAAAACTAAAAATACCTTGCTGCAATTTTGTTTTATTTTTTATTTTTTTATTTTTGTTCAATCTATCTATCAAAGACTATACAATTTAATCTTGCTCATGACTATTGAGGGATTGACAACCCCTCTATGTGTTGGGTTGCAAGTATTTGTTGTTTGTGCACAGGTGTTGTTTACATAGTGTTGCTTGGTTCTCCTACTGGATTGATAACCCTGGTTTCATAACTGAGGGAAATACTTATCTCTACTGTACTGCATCATACTCTCCTCTTTGAGGAAATCCCAACGCAGCTCACAAGTAGCACCCCTCTGGTACTTCTTTGCTCCAGTATTTTTTATATATTAAAAAAAATCTCCGTGAAATTTCAGGTCATTTGGAGCTCTGTAGAATAGGTATCTCTGTTGTAGCTTTTTCATTTCCAGAATTCCAGCTGCCGGCAATCTCCCTCTTCATGTAAATCCTGCAAATTAAGAGAGAAAGCGCATTAGGATTGCATCACAAAGTGTAATAATGATCAAAAAACATTATAAACATAAGTAGGAAAACATGATGCAAAAATGGACGTATCACACCCACCGGTGATGGTTTTGGCGGCTAGAACAACAAGATCAGAGATTGAAGGAGCATACTGCCGTTGGATGTCAATCCAACGACTAGAATAGTCTGTTGACTTTTGTTTTTGACCATTGAATCATTTTGTTGACTAAATGGACAACGTCTTACACAGGCTTCGTCCACGTGGGCCAACAAAGTCAGCTTCAAAAGTTGTGAAGGACATGCAACCCATTTATTTAGTTTTTACAACCAATTTGATTTTGCTTTCCAATACATCTATTTCCTGGGCTGGGTGAAAAAATAAATAGCCTATTTACTATTCTAAGAATTTACAGCGCATTTGATTTTTTTTGAATACACGTATTTACTAGGCTGGGTGAAAAAATAATATTGCGGACATGCAACACGTTTATTATTTCTAGTAAATTACAACCCATTTCCTTTTAGTAGAAATAGACCCATTTGTTGGGATGGGTGAAAAAACAATGTTGGTCTGGACAAAGCATTTCTTATAAAATATAAAACTGAGCTGGGAATTTTATTAAAAAAACTTAAGTTGGGTTTGGCATTCTTATATATAAAAATAGATCTGAGATCTGCATTTTCTTAAAAAAATAAGTTGGGATGTGCTTATTTTAGGACGAAACAAAACCTGGGCTGGCATGCATCTTTCGGTCTAGTTGCATTGCTGATGTTCAACGAACAAGGGCTGTTTATTACAACACAACTTTACATAGCTACTCAGCCCACATCCAACGATGCCTGGAATGGCCCGATCAAGGCTTGTACACTTCTTTTTAAAATCACTCAGCTCAAATTATAACTTAAGAAAAAAGGTAGAGTCCAATGAAACCTAATTAAAAGCTGCGAAGAAATAACTCAGCCGATCCCACTTGTTAGCGAGAGTGACAAACCAATCGGTCGATGCTCATGCATACATCTTTCAGCCATATGCATTGCTGATGCTCAACACAAACTTATATAGTTGACACAATCATATACAATATCATAGCACATTGAGCTTACATACAAAGTTTTCACGCGGGCGGCAAAATAGGGGTGGAAGTAGTGGATCGCTATGGGTAGGGCTATCTTGAAACCAACAAACTCGTACATCACCGTTCATCGTCTTGATCAATGACTTGGAATTATTTTGAATGTTGTGCAAAGAAAACAGACAGGCAACATAATAAGTTCTGCTAGAACATTATTTCAAAAAAAAGTTCAGGTACAAAAATAGAACTTGTCACAATCAAATGCATTAGCACATTAGAGCTTCACACCTACAGCTTGGACATAAGTAGTATCCGAGAAGATTCAGTTGTTACCCAAATTAGAGCACATCTAGGCAGCGAGCCCGGTCTCTTCTCCCAAAGAAGCAGTGGCCTCCGCCACCTGATGGAGTAGGCCCTGTGGCATCCATCATTCCGAGCAACACGAGGAAAGTCTAACATTGACGCCTGTAATGGACGTCGTCGATGGACCGCGGCACCAATGGCGGCTGCAGGACTTTGCTTGATGGATTCATCACTTCTTTGACATGCACGAAGACTCGATACAGGTACATACCTAACATGGTCCGTGGCGGCTGTGGTGGGGATGAATAGTACAACCCAGGTTCTTGCATCGGCATCTCAACACCAATCACCTTCCGTATGGTGGACAACTTCTTCATCCATGCCATAACCGTCGGGGCTCAGCTATCTGGGGGAACAAACATACTTAAGAGATCACCTCCTAGGTCGTTGATAAGCTCATTCATGCACTCGCTCTTCCAAGCCCGTCAAGGCATGCTGTGGAAGGCAAGCTTTGTTAAAAACTCAAGCTCGGAGGGCACCGAGCCCCATCCTGGGTGCCACCGGTCCAAGCTGACCAGCATTGCGGAAGAAACGCCTGGAAGATTCGAAAACACGACTGTAGTTGAATGTCGTCTAGAACCTGATGAAGAATCAGCCGGCGGTGGACAAACTTCGACGAGCAAGTCACTTGTTTGGATGCCATGCGCAATGCCAATAGCTTTGACCAGGTCATCCGACGAGATGGGAGGCCGGTCGCCATTGATGGTTACCATCAACACTTTGTCGGCAAACTGGTCGTCAATGCCGCCATGCCATTGTTGAGCGATAGCACACAGCGCCCGAAGGCAGGACGGACCTCAGGATCTCCGTTCGAAGATCCGCGTTGACCGACGACATGATAGTGCACTTGAGTACATGGAGTAGAGGAGGGGTATTTGGGGAACTTGAGTAGGAATCGGGATTCCAGAGGTGGGGGAGGGGCGGGGGATTGGGGATGAAAAGGTAGCATGAATTTTGAACGCTCTTGGCGCGCAAGCGCTCCACAACACCAGTAGCGGCCACATGTCGGCCTCAGAGCTCATAACTTGCGTTTGGCATTGCATTACTACTCGGCCCATATTCAGTGACACCTCACATGACCCAAACAAGTGTACATCATCGAAAAGTCAGTGAGCTCAAATTATAACTTGAAAAAAGGACACACACACACAGACAGACAGAACACTGTAGAATGGTGATTCCCTCATTTAGCCCATCAGCGATTCGAAACAAAAAACTGTTCAAAACAATGATATATACAACATGCAAACACTGACTAGTGACTAGTACTGACAAACAGCGACACATGGAACTGGACACTAGAGAATGGTGATGCCCTCATTTAGCCCATTAGCAGTTCAAAACAAAAAACAATTTGAAACAACGATATATACTGCATGCAAACACCGGCTAGTTACTAGTACTGACAAACAGCGAGACATGAAAGTTCATAAGAAGTCTTGCTACACCACTGAAACGCAGCCATCTACAGCACTCAGACTCTAGTGATCCAGACACAAATCACAAAGTTCTAAACAGAGCGAACTAGTACATAGTAAGAGTGATGCAGACGAGGATGACCAAATTACAACGAGTCTGCAAAACAAAAGAGAACATTACCCATCCAGAACAAGCAGTAAAGGCAGCAAGTCATTCGAAGAGGGAGAACCAGCGTCATCCTAATTTGTAGCTCCCCTTCAGCCACCAGTGATTCGTAGACACCAGGACTCGACCCTTTCGAGCAACAGTCCTATTACCTATCAACCCGAAGGCTTGGGCCACATCACTTGCTGTCGGAGTTGAGAAATCCAATGATCAAAATTAATCCGGATACCTTTCACATTCTTGCCTTCTTTTGGCTGCAGGTTGTATCATTGATAATCAGGGGCGGGTGATCCCATAAATTGAGGGCTCGTCGTGTACACATAGTTTTCCCTAGCAAACAAAGCTTGTCTGCCATTAGGATCCTTGCCAAGGGTGATCTTTTTGTTAATCAAATAATTGAGTCCGAAAAACAGAGTGTGAACCAACGATGTTTACGTGCCTCCAACTCAAAAATCCTGAAGGCTATAACCAGCTGCTATCCTACTGAAAGACGTAACGGCCATTCCTCTCATACTCAAGGTTTTCATTGGCTTTTTCGTGTTCTTATTTTTTTCTTCGGTTTTGTTGTTTCTTTCTCGTTTTTCATCATTTTTTGTTTTCTCTCGTTTTTCACTATTTTTCTATCCACATTATTTTGGATATATCTAATATATTTTTCTAATACACGTTTAATATTTTTCAAATACACGATCAATATTTTTTTAATACCTTGTCAACATTTTTTCTATACAAATTTAAAAAAATTCAAATGCTTGATTAACATTATTCAAATACAAGATTAAGATTTTTTGAATACATGGTGAACAATTTTTATTTACACATTTAACATTTTTCAAATGTTTACATTTTTCAAATACAGGTTTAACATTTATTGGATACAATACAAGATTAACATTTTTTTGCATACATGATCAACATTTTTTCTATACACATTCAACATTTTTCAAATGATTGACTAACATTTTCGAAATACTTGTTTAATATTTCTTGAATACGATACAAGATTTGGTTTTGCATACATGGCCCACATTTTTTATACACATTTAACATTTTTCAATTTCTTGATTAACATTTTTCAAATATTTTCAGCACCTTTTCAATATAATACAAGATTAACATTACTGGCATACATGGTCAACGTTTTTCTATACACATTCAACATTTTTCAAATGCTCGATTAATATTTTCAAATACTTTCTTAACATTTAGTTCAAATGCTTGATTAGCACCTTTTAAATACATAATCAACTTTTTTCACACACATTGTATATTTCTTGTATAGATGGTCAAAAAAATTTATAGACAGATTTAACTTTAGTAATATATATGTTTAGAATATTTGAAAGTGTAAACAAAAGCTAAAAAAATCAAAAAAGAAAAAAAAATTGTGAAAAAAAAGAAAAACCCGGCAGTGGCCTTCCGCGCACTGGGCTGGCCCATTGGTGTTGTTCTTCATCGTGACAGCCCCGGCGGCAATAAGTGAGACCGCTCGCTGAAAAGGGCCAGCCCATTATTCTTTTCAATCGCTACCACGAGAAGTTTGCTCATGTTCGGTCGATCGATTCGCAGATTCGACTCTGTTTTTGTGTTCTCATTCTTTTTTCTGCTTCTCCAGCTTCCTCCGGGTTTTTTTCCTTTATTTTTACGGTTTTCTCTGGGTTCTTCTTCTCGTTTTCTTTTGTTTCTTCTCTTTTTTCTTCTCCGATTTTTCCATTCTTTATTTTTCATTAATTTTACGTTTGTTTATTTGGTTTTATTTTTTTGCTTTATTTTTCCTTGGTTTATATTATTTATTTTCCGGTTTTCTTTCTTTTGGTTTTCTTTATTTCTTTTGGTTTTTCATTCTACATTATTGTATATCCTAACAATATTTTCTAATAAATGTTTAACATTTTTCCAATACAAATTTAACATTTATTAATACATGATCAACATTTTCCCTACGCACATTTTTCAAATACTTGTTAACATTTTTCAAATACCAGATTTACCTTTTGTGAATACATGTTCAACATTTTTCTGTATATTGAATTTTTTTAAAATGCTTGATTAACAATTTTCAAATAAAATATTAATTTTACTGAGTGCATAGTCAAGATTTTTCCTATAGACATTTAACATTTTCCAAACACATGATTATCTACAAACACTTGTTCAACGTTTTTTTTCAAATCTTGATTAACATTTTATACACATGAACAAAATTTTCAACGTTTTTTTAATACATATTCAACATTTTTTCTATACACATTTAAGATTTCTAAATGCTTGATTAACATTTTCAAATACTTGTTTAATATTTTTTTTCACGTGCTTGATTAACAGTTTTACATACATGATCAAATTATTTCATCCTTTTTACAAACATGGTCAACATTTTTTCTATACACGGTTATCATTTCCCAAATGCTTGATTAATACTTTTCAAATAATTGTTCAACATTTTTGAAATACTTGTTCATTATTCATCAATGTCTTTTAGAGTGTTTTTTGTAATGTTTTTTTTTGAAATATTTGCAAGTATAAACAAAAGAACAAAAATAAAACCAAAAAATAAATAGAAAAACGAGGTTATGGCCTGTCGCATGCGTGGGCCGTCCCATCTAGCTCAGCCCTTCAACGAGTCAGGTCCGATAAACCCTATTCGGCGCCGTCAGCATCCATATAGCCTTTTCCGCAAACGGGCGCAGACCCCGCTTCCATGCTGGGACGGCCCGTTTTTGTTATCAAAATGCGTGAAACGTTTTTTTCTCAAAATTCATGAACTTTTTTTGAATTCGTGAACTTTTTACTCCATTTTTATTTACTCCGCGTATTAGTTTTGGTCTAAGTCAAACTTTGTAAACTTTGACAAAATTTATAGACAAAAATATTAACATATACAATAATAAATCATACCATTAGATTCATTATTAAATATATTTTCATATCAGATAAATTTGTTATGGCAAATGATTAATATTATTTTCTATAAAATTGTTTAAACTTTATAAAGTTTAACTTCAGTCAAATCTAATATGCAGAGTAAATAAAAACAGAGACAGTATCAGAATTGATGAACTTTTTTCAAATCTATGATTTGTTTTCAACATCCAGTGAATTTTTTAAAATTCACGAACATTTTTCAAAGTTCAGTTCACTTCTTTAAAATCTTTGAACTCTTTTTCCAAAATCCACAAAACTTTTTTCAAATTCGTGAACATTTTAGGAATTAATGGACTTTTTAAATTGAAAATTCGTGAATTTTTCTCCAAATTTGATGAACTTCTACAAATTCTCTGAATTCTTATGCAAACGTATGTTTTCTTATTTCAAATAATTTATAATAGAACAGAAGCAAGTGTCAAATAGGATTGTTTTCTGATATAGGACATAAAAGTGATTGTGGTGCTGTGGATATGGCGCTCAGTGCATCAATGATGGTCTTCTTGTTTGAACCCTACGTCTCGCAAAAAAATAGCGTTGATGATTTTTTCTGTTCCTGGACGCGGGTGATGCTGGGCAGGACCACTACTGCTCGCCTTCGAGCGCTAACTGGCCTAAGCTGCACTGAGATTTGAACCCTAGTGTCCTAGTCCCGCTGGCCACTAGGTTTGCCTCGGATTTGTGGTGGACAAGTAGCGCGGTACTACTTAAGCGAAACCAGACGGGTTTTGCACTCTTTCTTCTACGTTTTCTCTTGGTTCTTTTCGTTTTGCTTTCTATTTTTTATCGGTTTTTCGTTATTTTTTTCGCTATTTTCATTTTGCCTTTTCTTTTCTTTTCTTTCATTTTCTTTTGGTTTTGTTTTTCTTTATTTTTTCTCTTTTATTTGATTTTGTTTCTTTTCTTGTTCTTCTTTGGTTTTTAATTCTTTTTGCATATGTTTCTTTGGTATTATTTCATAATTTTTTATTTTTTATTTTTTATTTTCTGGATTTTATTTTCAGGGTTTCTTTGGTTCTTTTGGTTTATTCTACATTTATTTCGTATATGAGTTAACAGTATTTTCTAATACATGTTTAAATTTTTACCAATACAAATTTGACATTTTTTAATACACTGTTAACATTTTTTTTATGCACAATTTTAGTTTTTTTGAGTGATTGATAATATTTATAAATTCATTACTCACATTTTTAATACATGATCAACATTATTTCTATACATATTTAATTTATGTCTAAATACCTGATCAACATTATTTCTATACACATTTAACATTTTCCATATGCTTGATAGACTTTTTCAAACACTTGTTCAACATTTCTTTCCAATTTATTAACAATTTTAAATACATGGAAAAAAATTCATTATTGTTAATACATGGTCAAGAACTTTTCTATACACATTAACATTTTCTAAATAATTGATTAACATTTTTCGAAATAATCTGTCATCATTTTCCGAACGCTCAATTACCATTTTTATAGACATGATCAATTTTCTTCATCATTGTTTAACACATGGTTAACATTTTTTCTATACAGATCTACCATTTCCGAAATGCTAGATTAACATTTTAAAAATACCTTTTAAATGCTTGATTAACATTTTGTATATACATGATAAAAAATCATCATTTTTAAAATATATGATCAACAATTTTTCTATACACATTGAACGATTTTTTGTAATATACATGGCCAACATACGTTATATACACATTTAATACTATACAAATTTTTCATCAACATTCTTGAAATACTGGTTCCAAATGCGTGATTAATGCTTTTTTAAAACATGATCACATTTTTATATACATTTTATTGTACATTTTTCATATAGTTGGTAAACATTTTCTGTATACACATTCAACATTTTTCAAATGCTTGGTCAACATTTCACAAATGATTTTTCACAGATGTTTTTGATATACATATTTAGAATATTTAAATTATAAATAAAATAAAAATAAAGCAAAAAACAAAACAGAAAATGTAAATAAACAAATAAAACAAGGATTCGGCCTACCGCCCTACTGGCCCGGTCCATCTCGGTCTCCCCTTTGGCGAGGGTTCCTATCCGGTTGGTGAAGGCCAGAGATAGGGGCGCCCCAACAGGAGGTCCCCTCGCGCCCGCTTTTCCTATTTGCCGCATGCTGCGGCAAAGTGTGGCCTCAACGCACAGGCAGCGCTCGAAATCGAGCACACTGGACCGGCCCATTTTTGTAGCTATACAGGAAGCTTTATATTTCCGGTTTTGGGAACATTCAGGGTTTTCCAGTTTTGGAACCTTCTAGAAGGTTCTTCAATCATTTTTTTACGTTTTTCGCTTTTATTTTACGTTTTTTCTTTTTTTCTTTTCTTTTTTCTTTCATTTTCTTTTTTCTTTTCAACTTTTCTTTTCTTTCCCATCAAATGTTCAGAACTTTTAAAATCTTTTCATTTTTCCAAATTTTATTCAGTTTTCAAAAAATGTTTCTGTTTTCAACTTTTGTTCAGATATTTTAGAAAAATAATAATTGTCTAATTTGTATGCTTCTTTTCATAAAATGTTTGCTAATGCAAGAAAGTTTAGAATTTCATAATTTCAGAAAATGTTCGCATTTCAAAATTTTGCTCACAAATTATAAAACTATTCATGATTTCCAGAATATATTCCTATTTTCAATATTATTTCAAATTCAAACAATCTTTAAGTTTTTGAAATTTGTTCATAAATGCAAAATTTGTTCGGTAAATTTGATAAAATGTTTGTGGTTTACAAATTTGCACTTTTTTTTGCAAACCACGAACATTTTATCAAATTCACCGAACAAATTTTGCATTTGTGAACAAATTTCAAAAACTTAAAGATTGTTAGTGTTTATGTTTGGTCGCTGCTGTTCACGTACTTCTTTTTGTGGATTTTTTTGGCGAATTAGTGTTTATGTTTGGTCGCTTTAAGATGGCTGCAAATCTTTCACTAGGTGAGCTGGTTTCTGAAATCACTAATTGAGGAGTACTCCTCACAAAGATCACTTCCACTTTCCTAGATTGTTACAAGTGCGCGTTGCATGTGCGCAACTTGTCGTAACCTCGGAGTTTTCCACTTTTTCGTAAATTCGTTTATTCAAAACGTTTTATCTATTAAACCTTGCGTCCAAATCTCAAACCATTTTCACCATTGGATTCCTCACGTTGAGATTTTCAAAACTAGATCCCATGTTGATTGCTTTTAGCAAACATTTTTTCACGAAAAAAACGGGACGAAAAAACCGAACCAGGAGCACGATTATTTCCCTTGCCAAAAGAGGCATGGTCGTGCGTCTCGCGAAATCACAACCGTGCCTCTAGCAGAAGCAAAACCGTGCCTCGTGTAGAAAAAAAATAGGAAACACATTTATTTATTCATTTCCGAGAGATATGGCCGTGCTTCTCGCGAAAGCACAACTGTGCCTCTCGTGGAAGCAAAACAGTGCCTCTCGCGGAAAAAAAAACTATAAAAAAAATGGTTTTTTTTTTCTGTTTTCGAGAGGCACGGTCGTGCCTCCCGCGAAAGCAAAACCGTGCATCTCGCGGAAGCAAAACTGTGCCTCCAGCAGAAGAAAAAAACCAAAAACGCCTTTTCATTTTCCATTTCTGAGAGGCACGGTCGTGCCTCCCGCGAAGCAAAACCGTGCCTCTCGTAAGAAAAAAAAAAGAAAACACATTTTTTCGCGCAAATTGTTTTTTTGATTTTTTTGTCCTGAAAGCTAAGGAAGACCGGTGAAAAAGCAAAATGTCAAAAAACCAAGAAAAAAACCCATTTAAACAGCTGAAAACACGTGCGGAAAAATAAAATAACAAAATCCGAAGGGAGCGCCAGAGCGCAACATGTGGCGGGCTTCAAGTGGCGCTAATCATTGTGAGGCTCCCAAAGGAACGTTCGTCAACTAGTTGCTGCCGCTGGTTCCGGTGGCAACAGCGTGGGCGGATGTGCCGCTGGTCGCGGGTTCTACTCCGACCTCGCGCATTCACTTTTTTTTCGATGAGCGCTACTGCAAATGGGCCGGCCCAAGTTAGCTATGTCCTGCGCGAATCGACGACTGTTTGCCGCAATAAGCGGCGTATAGGAGGTCGCCATGGAATACCTATTCGCCGCATTATGTGTCAAATTGACGACCAATCGCGCAGAGGGAACGATCGAAGCGAGTGGCTTGGCCCGGCCCATCTGCAGTATAGGTAAGTCTTGCACGTTCCGGTTTTAGGAATGTTGTTACAACGGTTTTTATCGGTTTTGAGAACCTTCTAGAAGGTTCCTGAACCGGTTTCTCTATATTCCGTTTGCTTTTTTTGGTTTCTTTTTTTTCTGATTCTTTATTATTTTTGTTTTTCCTGTTTCTTTTATTCTTTTCGTTTTTTCTGTTTCTTTTGTTCAAAAGGTTCAAATATTGTTCAGAATTTCAAAAATAGCTCATGTTTTCAAAATTTGTTCAATTTAAAAAAATGTTTCTGTATCAGAAAATGTTCAGGAATTTTAAAAAATGTTCTTGTTTTCAAAATTTGCCCATAGTTTCAGAAAATGTTCATCTATTTAAAAAATATTTTCCTTTTCATATTTTTTTCACAATTTTATAAATATCATGTTTCATAAATTGTTCAGGAATTTTAAAAATGTTCACATTTTCAAAATTTAGGCACAATTTAGAAAATCATTCTGAAATTTTAAAAAATGTTCTCGTTTCCACAATTTAGGCACAATTTCAAAAAACATTCTTAAATTTAAACAAATGTTCTCGTTTTCAAAATTTATTCACAATTTCAGAAATTTCATGTTTTCATAATATAAATGTCCGGGAATTTCATAAAATGTTTGTGTTTTTCAAAATTGTTCCTTTTAAAAATATGTTTGCATATTATTTAAAAAGTTGTTCGTTTTTTCAAGAAAGTTCTTGCTTGAAATATTGTTCCTTTGTTACAAAATATATTTGAGATTTCCAAAAAAAATATTCGTATCTTTATAAATTTCTCTTTTTTAAAAATGTTGTTTTTTAAAGCAATAATTTTGGTTAAAAGAAAATCACATTTTGATTTTTTAAAGATCGTTGAGCTGGTAATGTTACACAACAAATGTTTGAACTACACTGCTAGTGACATGGTGCTCTCATCGGAGGTCGTGTGTTTGATCTCACTAAAACACATTTCTGGAAAACTTTTGCGAGTTGTTCTTTAAGTTTTGCCGCTGTTGTTCACTTCTTTAAAGACCGCGCTGTTGGTTCCGCTATTGGTTATTGACCGGAGATAAGTCCCGGTCATGTCTACATAGTTCTCGAACCCGTAGGGTCCGCACACTTAACGTTCAGTGACGATCGGTACTATGAGTTTATGTGTTTTAATGTACCGAAGGTTGTTCGGAGTCCCGGATGTGATCACGGACATGACGATGAGTCTCGGAATGGTCGAGACATAAAGATTGATATATTGAACGACTATGTTTGGACTTCGGAATGGTTCCGGGTGAGTTCGGGCAAATACCGGAGTACCGGGGGGTTACCGAAACCCCCCGGGGAGTCTAATGGGCCATATGGGCCTTAGTGGAGAGAGAAAGGGGCGGCCAGGGCAGGCCGCACCCCCCTCCCCCTTGGGTCCGAATTGAACTAGGGAAGGGTGGGCGCCCCCCTTTCCTTCTCCCTCTCTCTTCCTTCCTTCCTCTCCTACTCCAACTAGGGAAGGGGGGAATCCTACTCCCGGTGGGAGTAGGACTCCCCTTGGGGCGCGCTATGAGAGGGTCGGCCCTCCCCCTCCTCCACTCCTTTATATACGGGGGAGGGGGCACCCCATAGACACACAAGTTGATAGTTGTCTTAGCCGTGTGCGGTGCCCCCCTCCATAGATTTCCACCTCGGTCATATCGTTGTAGTGCTTAGGCGAAGCCCTACGTCGGTAACTTCATCATCACATCACGCTGTTGTGCTGACGAAGCTCTCCCTCGACACTCAGCTGGATCTAGAGTTTGTGGGACGTCACCGAACTGAACATGTGCAGATCGCGGAGGTGCCGTACTTTCGGTACTAGGATCGGTTGGATCATGAAGATGTACGACTACATCAACCGCGTTGTCACAACGCTTCCGCTTTTGGTCTACGAGGGTAGACCACATTTATATTACATATTTTGGAGACCACATTGCACAAAGACTTCATGCTAATTATTTTAATGTTCTTGGTGATTTGGTCCATGCGATGCAAGGCAATGCATGAAAATATTATCATGGTCTGACGAAGATCTTAGGATGTGTCATGTGCATCGATGCAGAGCCACAATTCCCTGTTTAGGTGTGGTTTGTAATGCCCCAACCAAACCCATCGGTTCACCCTCCAGTTCCTGGTTGTTGTGCCTAGCTGCCACCTATGATCTAGACTGGCTCCATAGACCAACACTAGTCTTTCCTGCGCACTTAGCCCTCACTCATGCGCATCCGGGATCAACTTCCCAGTCAATCACCCATCCTCAAATTTCTCAAAGCCAAGCACACTTAACTTTGTGGTCTCCTTTGGATGGGCTTTGGGAAATAAGGTGGACCTTGTTAATATGAGTAGTCTATCATTCCTATTAAGCCGGGATGGCACATACACCCCCACTCAAAGGAACCGACGTCCTCGTCAGCCCAACAAGAACATTCCCTACTGGCACACGTATGCGCATCTAGTCTGCCACATGTGCCTTGCCGTGTGCCATGACGTGTCATACGCACCATGCGCCACATGTTCACGCACTTAGCCCGCACATGCCACTGCCTAAACCATAGCAACTCGGTCTCACCGAAGAGCACTTACCAACCTTCTGTTGCCTACCGGTTTCATCTAGAAAATACTAAGTGGTTTTGATTGGTCCACCAAAGTGTGGAAAGTGATTAGGTCATCACCCATCGGTCTCATCGAGCTATTCCAGCTGGTCTCATTGAAAAACTTAAAGTTCACACGTTTTGAACTAGTTGGTCTCACCGAGTGTTCTCACCCGGTACCACCAAGTTGTGCATAAAATTGTGTAACACTTAGAGTTTTGGCGCTGCATATATATACCCCCACCCATTCCACCAACTATCATAGAGCAACCAGGACAAAACTACCACTTCCTATATCCAATTTCTAAGAGAGAACCACCTACACTTGTGTTGAAATCAAGGGGATTCCACTCCAACCTTTGATCCTTCCTTTCTAGCCTCCCCAAGTTGCTTTCCACTCCAATCCTTCTCCTAGCACATAAACAAATCTGTGAGAGAGTGATTGAGTGTTGAGGACACTGATAACCCATAGGTATATGGCTCAATTGTAGCCTTTCTTGATAAGTAAGAGTTTCGAAACCAACGAGAAGCTAAAGGTATAATTAATATTCTCTTCAAGTTCTATCGATCACCGATACAACTCTATGCACACTTAAAGTTCGCTTTACCTAGAAAAAGAATAAAATTACTTTGTAGGTGTAAAGGGATAGGGTTGCAAGAATAAAACTAGAAGTACTTAGCGAGAATAAAACTGTGAGTAATTTGCAAGATAATAAAAGTTAGCGGTTTAGTAGAAATCTTTTTGTAACACAAGAGAAGGATTTGTCCCTAGGCAATTGATAACTAGACCTGTAATCACTATTGCAATTTTATATGAGGGAGATGCATGAGCTAACATACTTGTCGTACTTGGATCATATGCACTTATGGTTGGAACTCTAGCAAGCATCCGCAACTACTAAAGATCATTAAGGTAAAACCCAACCATAGCATTAAGTAACAAGTCCTCTTTACTCCCATACGCAACAACCCCCTTACTCGGGTATAAGCTTCTGTCACTCTCGCCACCCACTATAAGCGAATTATGAACATATTGTAATACCCTACAACGGTAATCCCACACGCTTGCGTGACATGGATGGCACCATAGGACAACACCAAATAAAACATACAACTCAAACCAATCACGGTCATCAATCAACCTATAGGACAAAACGAATCTACTCAAACATCATATGACGGTAACACATAATTGGATAATAATATGTAGCATTAAGCACCATATTTAAGTACAGATTACAGCGGGGAGAAGAGGTGTTACACCGCTGCATAGAGGTGGAGAGAGTAGGTGTTGATGGCGGTGAAGTGTTGGTGTAGATCGCCGTCATGATGGTTCCCCCGGCGGCGGAGAGAGGGGGAGAGAGCCGCCCTACTTATTCTTCCTTGACCCCCTAGATGGGAGGAGAGTTTCCCCTTTGGTCCATGGCCGCCATGGCTCCCGGAGGGAAGAAGCCCCTCCGATATTGGATCTCTCTCTGTTTCTCTTCTGTTTTGCTTCTATTTCGGACCCCTTCACCGTTTTTTATATTCCCAGAGATCTGTAACTCCGATTGGGCTGAAAGCTTGAGTGGATTTTTATCCAAAAATTATCTTCCTTGCTGCGAAAGAAGGGCTGCAACCACCTTACGAGGGAGTCACAAGGCAACACGGCGCATCCACCCCCTAGCCGCGCCCTGTTGCCTTGTGGCCACCTTGGGCACCGTCTTGCGTTGATTCTTCTTCTAAGAAATCACATATATTCCAAAATAATTATCCGTAAAATTTCATAGCGTTTGGACTTCGTTTGATATAGATTATATGCAAAACAAAAAACATGCAAAAAAGGGAACTAGCACTGGGCACTGGATCAATATGTTAGTCCCAAAAATAATATAAAATGTTGCCAAAAGTATATGAAAGTTGTAGAATATTGGACAATCATAAATTATAGATACGACGGAGACGTACCAGCATCCCCAAGTTTAATTCCTGCTCGTCCTCGAGTAGGTAAATGATAAAAAAAGATAATTTTTGATGTAGAATGTTACCTAACATAATCTTGATCATATAATCTAATAATAGCATGAATATTAATATACGAGTGATTCAAAGCAATAGTCTATCATTTGATATACATACATCAATACTCAGGCATACCAACAAACAACCATGTCTTTCAGAATAAAAATGCTAAAGAACGCTATCCATACGAAATCATATAAACTTGCCATGCTTCATCTTCTTAACATGCTTCAACTTTTTCAACGCCACGCAATACATGAGTGTAAGCCATGAACATAGCACTTTGGGTGGAATAAAATGCGGTGATAGAGATTAATAAGAGGAAGTCAAAATAGGAAGATAGTCTCACATCAACGCGGCTAATTAATGGGCTATGGAGAGACCCATCAATTGATGTCAATGCGAGGAGTAGGGATTGCCATGCAACAGATGCACTAAGAGTTATAAGTGTATGAAAGCTCAACATGAAAACTAAGTGGGCGTGCATCCAACTTGCTTGCTAAAGAAGACCTCAGGCTTTTGAAGAAGCCCATCATTGGAATACACAAGCCAAGTTCTACAATAAAAAATTCTCACTATTATATGAAAGTGACAACACAGGAAACTCTCTATATGGAAAACATGGTGCTACTCTAAAGCATAAGTGTGGTAAAAGGATAGTAACTTGCCCCTTCTCTCTTTTCTCCCATTTTTATGTTTTTAGGCTCTTTTTGGCCATAGCATTAAGTAGCAAGTCCTATTTACTCCCATATGCAACAACCCCCTTACTCAGTATAAGCTTCTGTCACTCTCGCCACTCACTATAAGTGGATTATGAACTTATTACAATACCCTACAGTGGTAATCCCACATGCTTGCGCGACATGAGGGCACCATAGAACAACACCAAAATAAAACATACAACTCAAACCAATCATGATCATCAATCAACCCATAGGACAAAACGAATCTACTCAAACATCATAGGATGGAAACACATCATTGGATAATAATATGTAGCATTAAGCACCATGTTTAAGTAGAGATTACAACACGGAGAAGAGGTGTTACACCGCTGCATATAGGGGGAGAGAGTTGGTGTTGACGGTGGAGAAGTTGTTGGTGTAGATCGTCGTCATGATGGTTCCCCTGGAGGTGCTCCGGTGCCATCGAGAGAGAGGCGGAGAGCCCCCTCCTTCTTCTTCTTCCTTGACCTCCCCTCCTAGATGGGAGAGTTTCCCCTCTGGTCCATGGCCACCATGGCTCCTGGAGGGCAGGAGCCCCTTTGAGATTGGATCCCTCTCTGTTTCTCTTCTGTTTCCCTTCTATTTCAGACCCCTTCACCATTTTTTATATTCCCAGAGATTCGTAATTCGGCTTAAATTTTGAGGGGATTTTTATCTAGAAATTATATTTCTTGCGGCCAAAGAAGGGCTGCAACCGCCTTACGATGGATTCACAAGGCAACATGGCGCGGCAACCCCCTAGCCGCGCCGTGTTGCCTTGTGGCTACATCAGGGACCGTCTTGCATTGATTCTTCTTCCCAAAAATCACATACATTCCAAAATAATTCTCCATAAAATTTTATCGTGTTTGGACTTTGTTTGATATGGATTTTATGCGAAACAAAAAACATACAAAAAACAAGAACTGGCACTGGGCACTGGATCAATATGTTAGTCCAAAAATAATATAAAATGTTGCCAAAAGTATATGGAAGTTGTAGAATATTGGCATGAAAAAAATCTAAAATTATAGATACGTTGGAGACTTATCAGACACTATCTTTTGAAGCACAAGAGCAAGGAGTTCATCATCATCAACAACATCTATTACCTTTGGAAGAGTGGTGTCTCCTAGATTGGTTAGATGTCACGCAGGGGCCTCCAAGATGTGGAGTTGAACCAAGGAGTTTGTAAGGACAAGGAGACCGCCTACTTCGTGAAGATCTACCCTGAGTGAGACTAGTCCTTCTGGTGTATACCATGATGGCATAAACAAGGTTGATTCTTCGTGGACCATTTGTGGGTGGAGCCCTTCATGGACTCACGGAGCCATTATATACCCTCCGTGGGTTGAAGTTTCCATCAACGTGGATGTACGATAGCACCACCTACCGGAACCACGAGAAATTCACCATGTCTTCATTGCGTTTGCTTTCTCCAACCCCTCCTTGCCTTCATACGAAAAGTCTTTACTTTTCGCTGCCTACTATCTTAGACTTGCTAGAATTGTTAAAACTTGTCAAGAACTAAAATTGGAAAAGGCTAAGTTTTTATTTGGTCAAGTAGTCTGACCACCCCCTTCTAGACCTACTTGTGATCCTAAAGAGGCGCTAACATTGGCGAAGGATTTGCAAGCCCATAAGTTTTATATGTGGTATCACATGCGACACAACAATGGTTATCAATGGAATCAATTAGGGCACTCGTCGCATCTATAGCCCCGTGCTTAGGGAGATCCAAGAAAGAAGAACACTTCTAATTCTGACATCTATAATTAGTTGCAGGCTCTATGTCACTTCAGAGTGGTCATTTTATTTGGCTCCTTGAGCCCTGAAACCCTTCCATTATACTCATGAATGTTCCTTGAATAAAACCATGATTACGCTAAAAAAAGGAGCTCACGTTACTGGAGTTTAGGAACACGCTGACACCAAGCTGTACGTGCCCAGGGTGCAGATACGTTAAATCTGCCTACGCAAATGACCAGAACTACTCTTGATGTGGTATGTAGGAGCGGTCCATTAGGTAATTTGTGTTATATAAGACCATCATAATTAGCAGTCTATCATAGACTAGGCCAATCATCCCTCCACCTAGTTTGTTTTATTCTTGTTGGGTTTATTCCTTTTTTCTGAATTAACGGGTGTGTCGCCCCCGATTTGACTCATAAGAAAGAAATCGGTAAGACAACTAGTCATGACCCATATAAAAAGGGTTCCAAATTTGCACAAGAACAAAACACTGACACCCTACTACTACTTGTGAGTTGCATTGAGATTTCCCCGAAGAGGAGATCGGGATGATGCACTATAGTACATATAAGTATTTCCCTTAGTTAAGAACCAAGGTTATCAATTTAGTAGGAGAACCATGCAAAACCTCGTTAGCAGCACCTACACACACAAAAGCAAATACTTGCACCCAAAGCAAACAAGGGGTTGTCAATCCCTTGGCGGTTAATTACAAGGACCAAATCTCGTAGTGATAGATAGATAAAATAAAACACAAAATAAAAGAATGGTAAATAAATTGCAGGAAGGTATTTTGGATTTTATATATTATAAAGGTAGACCCGGGGCCATAGTTTCACTAGAGGCTTCTCTCTAACAAAAAACATACAATGGGTTAACAAATTACTGTTGGGAAATTGATAGAAAAGTGCATAGTTATGATGATATTCAAGGCAATGATCATGTACATAGCCATCATGTCCGAGACAAGTAGACCGACTCCTGCCTGCATCTACTACTATTACTCCACACATCGACCACTATCCAGCATGCATCTAGAGTATTAAGTTCATAAATAACGGAGTAACACCTTAAGCAAGATGACATGATGTAGATAAAGTAAATCCAAGGGAAAATACATTGTGTTCGAACAAGTCAGCCCTTGAATATGGTCGAATTCAAACACGATACATACCATACTAGACTCGTGCGCCCACGCAATTCTGCTGCGTGAATCGAAATGGATATTTCGTGCGTGCGTACCCATACACATTCGTTTGCTTCTGCGTGCCCCTACCACATAGCCTCACTGGTGCTCCAATTTACTGCCTCTCGGCCGCGTGCCTTCATGTGCTTCTGAAACCCTTCAGGGATTTATCTCCATAATTTCCCGTCGCCGCACACCTCTGTTTCACCAAGACCCAATTTGAAGGCCATTTCTGGTACACTGCTAGAGCGGGAAATCATCACACTAGCCATCTCCATCAACTTGAAAGCCATCATGACCACTTGTGAGTAGTTTTCATTGGACTATGGGTCCATAAAGTTGCTAGATGGTTCTCTCTCTTGTTCTCATACAAACATCATATGAGCTATCCTACATGATTGTGATCCATCAGATCTATTTATGAATTCTTTTGAGATCTATTTGTTTATTTATTTGCATAACTATTATTCATATATACCCTCCGATCTATTATCTCTTTCTCTAGCCAAGTTTGGGGTTCAATCATCAAGGGAGTTGTGTATGATAGTTGGGTTCAACCTTGCAAGTAAGCTACCGTAGTGACAAAATGTGGAAAAAAGACTTGTACTATTGATAAAAATATGGTTTCATAGTTGTCCTTTGAACACAGGGTGAAGACAATATATCATCTACTTCATGCCATCGTTCTCTGTTTTACTTAATATTTTGAGATGCATGCTGGATAGCAATCTTGGGGTGGAGTGCACATAGATGTTGTCGGATAACGGTTTATAGATTTAAGGACGTGATGACCATATGCTAATTATGCCATGAATTATCATACTCATAAATATTGCAATTTAATCGCTGCTCAGCTGTAATTTATTCACCACATCGTTGCTTATCTTTTGAGAGAGACCACTAGTGAACCTATGGATCTTGGTCCATCTTCATCCATAAAGCTTTCAATATCTTTTACTTTTTTCATTTTTTCCATTAATTTCCACCAATCATTCCATCATTGCATTTAATTCCTTTTGTATCTAGCATCACTGACAACCTCACTAGTCTTGTTGGGGGCACAAAGAAGGTTTTGTATTTGTGTGTGGAGGTACTGATCATTGGTTGTAATTGCGTAGCTACCATGGATTAGATAAACCTTGAGGTCACTCAAGGGGAAGTTGCTGCTTGCTGCAAACGCTTGCATTTGGGGGCGCAACACCTTCCTAGTTGAGTGGAAGCATGTCTCAAGTGTTGAGCCCACGATCGAACGTCTATATAAGTGGAGGTATACCTGCAATGAGTGTATATGAGTTTTGCTCCGACTAGGATTGCAAGTGTTGTATCTAGCCACTTCTTCAGGCCCAAGCTATGCGACTGGACCTAGCAGTCTGCAGCTCGGTGTTCCTACCATACATACCATTAGAGGTAGTGTGCTTTTGCTACTCCGGCGAGCTAGTTCCACGGATCCAGTGATCAAGCTAAACGAGTGAGATTGACAACAAGGAGGAGACGAATTCAGTGATGCGCCGCTCCAACCCTTGTTCCGTTATAAGGACGTCATGTCTAGTGGTAATCTCGTGATCTATCTCCTACAAATGCACCTGGGTGATCTGCCGTATATGCATGGGATTAAATCTTAATTTCCCGTATATGCATGGGCGTAGCCCATCAGCTAGCACTAGTGAAGGACTTGCAATCCCATAAGCTTTATATCGCATGTGACATCACATGCGACCCATCAATAGTGATCAATGGAATCAAATGAGGGCAATCGTGGTATCTATAGCCTCGTCTTAGGGAGATTCAGGAAAGAAGAATGGTTCTAATTTTGATGTCAGTAAATTAGTTAAAAGCTCTACGTCGCTTTAAATTGGTCGTTTTATTTGCCTCCTCGAGCCTTGGGACTCTTCCATTGTACACATGAATGTCCCTTGAGTAAAGACCACAATTACGATAAAAAAAAAGAGCTCGCCTTGCCAAAGTTCAGGTACGCGCCGACACCAAGCTCGGGCATGCGCCCAAGGTGCAAATACATAAATTCGCCTACGCAAATGACCAAAACTACTCTTGACGTAATACGTAGGAGGGGTCCATGAGGTAATTTGTGGCATATAAGTCCATGGTAATTAGGAGTTATTATAGAATAGGCCAACTCTCCCTCTATCTAGTTGGGCTTATTTAAGCTGTGTTTGTTCCTTGACTTTGTTTTTTGGCATTTCAATTTTCGTGACCCTAGTTCCTTAGTTGTACTCAGTTTTGTCCAACCGTCTTTGTTTTCCTCACATTTCCTCTTCACCCTCTACTTGAACCTCACAAATGCCCAAACGGAGCATTTCTGTCCGGTCAAGCCCGTTGACCGTTACATGGATGAGTTCATGACGAGTAGACCATTAAAAATGCTGACATGTGGGGCCGCTTAAAATGTTGACATGTCAACGGGCCCTTGCTAAAAAACAAACCCATCCTCTTTCCGAATATCCATTTTTTAGCCCAGGCTCATGTGCACCCTGTGAAGAGAAGATTCAAAACAAATACTAAAAAAATCAAAAAAATCTATTTTTTTGCATAGAAGACAGTTTAGTGCGTGATGTGCGCTCCAATTTTCAGATCATTTGGACACATGAGTTGCTCTCACCAAACAAGACAATTTGGGTCATAAAAATACATGAACAGTAAACTTTTTCACAGACTCCCACTTTTGCTTTTTTGCTGAGAGCTACTCGCATGTCCAAATGATTTGAAATTTGAGCGCACTTCAAGCACCAAATTATCTTCCATGCAAAAAATGGTTTTTTTTTGAATTTTTCTACTATTGTTTGTGAATTTTATGCTCATCGCGGGTGCAACTGAGCTTGGGCACCGAATCTCCTCCTCCTCCTCCTCCTCTCTCTTTATTACATGTGGGACCAATAGAACAAATGGAAATAGGAAGAAAAAAGCTCCCTAGCTCTCTGGCCATGCCGGCGGCCACTAGACACGGCGGAGGTGGCTCCATGGCTTGAGGCAGCCCGCAGTCTCCCGCATCAAGGATGCCCTCCTCGCTCTTCTCACTCCCGCCCTCGCTCGCACACTCCCTCTCCCTCTCTACTCTCTCCTCCCGGTGGAACCCTAGTGCCGACTGGGACGGAGTCGCGCACTCGTCTCCGACCACCCTGTCGGTGTACAAAAGTAGGGGCCTTTCTGTACCCCTTTACTTGTGCACGGGCAGTCGTAGCCGCACCTGCGGCCGGGCTTGGCGGGGCAGAGGAAGGGAAGGTACAAGGCTGCCGAGGCAGCACTCAAGCCAGAAGCATGAAGAGCAAAGGGGCAAGGTGGATTCCCCCCGGCAAGACCCTTCCCGGGGCGGCCTACCCAGCCCCGGCAAGAGCCTTGCCGGGGCGACTTGCCCAACACCAGCAAGGCCGCCACCCTTGAGCCTGAGAGTCCTGACACCATCGACAAACATCAAGACCAAGGCTCAGGGGTGCCTGCGTGGTGGCATGCAGATCTTTCTGAAGACCAAAGACCTGCAAATCTAGATGGGAACCAGAAGACGAAGACCCCCGACAAGATCCTTGTCGGGGACAGATGAAGACCCCTGGCAAGATCCTCGCCGGGACGGCCACGAGACCCCCGACAAGATCCTTGCCGGGGACGCCCACAAGACCCCAGCAAGACCCTTGCCGGGGGCATCTGCGGAGCCACAACCAGGCCCACACCTACCAATGTTTTGCTGTCCCACGACCGTTCCGACATGGCAACCAGCCTGCCAAACTAGGCACACACCTACGTGGCAGCAAGCAACCTCTAGGCCAACCAATCAAGCACCTGCGTGGTGGCATGCAGATCTTCGTGAAGACCCTGCCACCGCAGCAGCGCAGCAGGCAGCCAGCCAGCGTGGTGCTGCATGCCTCGTCAGCTTGGACGCGCATCGAAGCAAGGCGGGGCGGTGACGGACGGGACGAGCTTCGTTGGCGTCCCCGATAAAGCAAGAGGACACGTAGGTGGCGCATTAAGTGCGTTTGTCCCACGATGTCAGGGATAGACTTGTACACTGTAGATGCTTTCCACCTCCTGTGTGCCACTGTGGCGACCCCTTTGACATATAAAAGGAGGCCCGAGGCGTACTGAGGAAGGATTCTGACTTTTTGGACTGGGCATGCACCGTAGCTAGTTCAAGAACTCAAGAACATCAAATATACACCAAAGCAGGAGTAGGGTATTACGCATCGTTTGCGGCCCGAACCTAGGTAAAAATCCCCTCGTGCTGATCTTTTAGACCTGCTCTTTGCGCAGCTCCACGCACCGCCAACCATAGTAGGGATTCCCTGTGATCCCATATGTGTCGTTTTCCCCGGCACACCCCGATGAATTTGAGCACCTTCGAAACTGCCTCACCATCCTCTTCCATCCCATGAGTCATATCTGCTTTGATGTAGTGTAACAACCAAATCGACCGCTTTGTCTCCGACTCAGGCCGCCGCAATTTAAAAATAAGATTGAAAATTGAGCTTTTGTAATTTTCAAATTAAATGGACCATATCCATGTCCTATTTTCATATAAGGTAACAATATTTGGCACAAACATGGGGCTTACCATGCTAAATAAGACTGCCAAAGGAAGATTCCAAGATTTTGTTATAAAATTAAATAAATCATTTTCAAGTGCCAAAAATGGTTTTTTTGTGTGAAGCAAATAGCACAACTAAGATTGAAAATTGAACCTTTATAATTTCACATGAAATGGACCATATTGGAGGCCTACTGCCAAAATGTTTTGAGTTTTTGAGCTTTTTTTGCTATATTCCATTGATTAAATAAATTTCTGGACATTTACCAAGAGTAATTCAAAATTGATCTACAAGTGTGCTATAGTTTGGTTACAAAAAGTGGGAAAATCATTTTAAGGTACTTAGGTAGGATTATATGCAATATTTATTAAAAAAGTTGAAAGATTCAACCCTTTTCTATGAATAGCCATGTTCATAATGTTGACCCCATTTTGCAAAAAGTGAAAGAAAATGAAAAAAGAGTCAAAAAATGCAATCCTTTTGCATGGAGTCCTTTTATAGTTTTCAGGAAAAACGATAAACTAGGAATACAATGATTATTTTAAAAAAGTGTTGACAAAATGGACTACCATCTATGAAGGTTCATGGCTTTCAAGCCAAATGACCAAGTTCATGGCTATATCCATGTCATATTTACATATAAGGTGACGATATTTGGCACAAACATGGGGCTTACCATGCCAAACAAGATTTTTGTTGTAATTTTTTTTCATTTTTCAAGTGGCAAAAGAAGTTTTTGTGTGTGTGAATCAAATAGCCAAATAAGATGCAAAAGTTCACTTATCCAATTTTCACACAAAGTAGACCATATTGCCAAAAGATTTTGAATTTTTGAGCTTTTTTCCTATATTCCATTGATTATATGAATTTCATGACATTTAAAGAAAATAATTCAAAATTGTACTACAAGTGTGTTATAGTTTGGTCCAAACAATTGGAAAAAAATATTTTCAAATAATCAAGTAGGATTGTATGTAGTATCTCCAAAATAGTTGAAAGATTCAGAGAGCAGCGATCGGTGCCCAGGCTCGTCTACACCCATGCTGAATAAGAAATACAAAAGAAATACTAGAAAGTTCAAAAAATTCCAATTTTTTCCATGGTAGATAATTTGTTGTGTGAGGTCCGCTCCAAATTTCATATCATTTGGACATACTGCTCATGTACTAATTTGACCTAATTTGTCTTTTTTTGCTGAGAGCTACTCATATGTAGAAATGATCTAAAATTTGGAGCGCACCTCACACATCAAATTATCTACTATACAAAAAACAATTGTATTTTTTGTATTTTTATGAATTTGTTCTTGACCGGGTGCAGATGAGCCTGGGTCAGAAATGGATATTCGAAAAAGATTCAACACCTTTGCTATAAATAGGAATAAATATAAAATGAATTTAGGAACTTGAATCAACTGAACTACATTTAAAATTAATATTTTATCATTTTCTTAAGTTGATTGCAGATTCAAAAAGGTATCAACACTGTTCGCACTTAAAACCCGTACAGAGAAGGTCGACCCAATTATTTTAAGCCCGCACCGAGCAGCGCCAAGGTGTCCAAGTGGGCTCACTCGTTGGGCTCTCATCCAAGGCCCACTCGCCACGAACCCACCCAGGTAACGGTCAATAAGTTTGACCCAACGGAAATGGTCCGTTTGGGCATTTGTGAGGCAGGGGTGAAGATAGGAGGGGAAAAGCGAGGCATGTTAAGGAGGCGGGACAAAACCGAGTAGTGCTAAGGAACCAGGGCATGGAAATAGAAATCCCTTATTTTTTTTCATCTCTCCTTCATCTTTGTCTTGTTGACTTGACTTAGTTTCTCAAACTTTATTGACTCGGTTTGACTTTTATAATTTGCATATAGATGATGGCAAAGACTAGATATGACCCCAATAAGATTAACCCCCCCTCCCCCCCCCCCCCAACATTCTTATAGTGTTGATCCTACAGATGAAATATCCTACCTAGAGATTTTCCTTAAGAATTGTAATCCTTTGAAATCCATAAGAAAATCTCTCAATCAAAGAGATTTTTGGGGAAGCCTTCCGAGGTAGGGAATTTTTCTACAAGTGAATTTGCGCGCCGTAGACTAGATCAGTGGGGAGTGGAAAACAATTGTTGACGTGCAGGCTCCTTCTTTAAACCTAAACTAAACAAGTTCTTACAGATAGACAGGATTTTTAGTTTGTTAGCGTACGAGGTGGGAAATTCCTTATGGCCAACTTAAGAGCATCTCCAATAGGTTTTGCGTGATAAGGCATGGCCACTTTTGGGCCAAAAAAATTACTTCAAATTTGCAACACCACCAAAATGGGGCACCAAGTGTTGCAAGTATGCAACACCTGTGCGGATGGAGTAAAACAAATAGCCGCACCCCACCTCCATGCGACAGCCGCACTACCGCCGCACCATCGCCGCCGCCAAATAAGCTGAATACGCACGCCGCCGCCATCGGATCTGCCCCCTTCATCGCCCCGCGAACCCCATTTCGCCGCACCACCTCCACGCTGTAGCTGTCGCACGCTCGATTCAGCCGTCATTTGTCCCCAAGCCACCCACGCCCATCCCCACACGACGCTGCACCACTTCTGCGCCGCCGCCTTCTCGTCTTTTCCCTCGTCACCGTGCCCCCACCTATGCCATGCCGCCGAACCTCAAGTCCAAGACCAAGACCAGCTTCAAGGGGGTGCAGGCACGTGGCTTCGTCCACTTCGACGCCTAGTTCCAGTGTGACAATAGTCGCTACTGGCTCGTCACGTTCAAGATGGTGGATATTGTGGTGCAAGCCTATGCCGTTGCTTGGCGGTTTGGCCGACGGCGAGAGGAGCTCAGCTTCTCGGAGATCGCAACCAAGGAGGAAGTGGAGTTCATCTGTCCACCGGTGACTATTGTGTCGGTCAAAGAGGAGGAGGAGGAGGATAAGAAGAAGTACATCCACATTGTTCCTGACGACAGTGATGTGGAGGCCATGGCGAGGTTCACGAGAGAGAACCCGCAGTATGTCTAGTACGAGGTGGAAATCTTCTGGAAGCGATACCACGCGAAGAAGAAGGAGGACGAGTCTGGCCCATCGACGGTGATCAACCTTCGGTCGTCAGCGGAGGAGGAGTTCACCTCCGATAAGAGGGGACCCTGGCATATTGGAACTCAGTCGACACCGACTATGTGTCGGACGAGTAGAGTAGTAGTGATCTTTTATGTTTGATCAAAGTAGTATGGTGAAGTTTGTGTTTAAGGTTTAAATCTATACAATGTTTAGATGTTTGTTTAAATTGATTTATGCAATATGCTTTCAACAACAATAATTTGTTTTTAGGACATCTACTGAAGTTGGAAGTGTTTGGTGTTGTTTAAAAACAGTTTTGTGTGCTGCAAAAATTACTTAGCCACCGTTTGGTGCCCTATTATAGGGCACCTATTGGAGATGCTCCAAGGGAATAAGTGTAGAAAAGAAAAACATGAAGTGGGATGAATGTACAATTGTATTTGGTCTTCGGAGCGGGATGAATGTACAATTTTATTCGGTCTTCGGAGCGTACATTTATACTACAAGCATTATATATGTCCACAGAGCACGGTTTTATAAGTCATGCAAGCGATGGAATTGCACGGGATATTCAGCTATACACCATGTTCAGTAGCGGGAAAATGCATTGTATTTGAACAAGGCAGCCCTTGAACACGGTTTAATTCAAACACGATACATACTACGCGCGCGCAATTTTGGCACGTGAATCGAAATTGATATTTCGTGCGCGCGTACACATACACATTCGCTTGCGTACCAGACGACGGTGAGCATATGGTGGTGGACGCGGCGGAGGTGATCTTCAAGGTCCTGACGCTGGTGCACGAGAAAAGTGCATCGGGAGAGATGACGGCGGGCGGCCTCATCTTGGAGTTTACTAGGCTGAAGAAGAAGTTCCCGGAGGAGTACCAGACGTACTGCCTCGCGAACACGGCGGATGTGCTCGTGGCGCCGCTCGTTGGCCCGGTGCTCCAAAGGTGGCAGCTCCTTTTGGACTCGGCCATGTGGCTGGACGTGTTCGTCGTCCTAAGGAACACACTGGACGATGGGTCGGCCATGTCGTTGTACGTGGAGCTCGTCTAAGACACGGTGGTTCCGGCTGTCCAGGCCTTGGAGTGGAAGGCCACGGACTTCGAGCGGATGCGCCGCCTCCTGACGCAGTGCAAGGACACGCTGCCTCCTTCCGCCGTGCACCGCATCCTTGTAGAGGTCGTCATGCCGGAGCTGACCGCCGAAGTGGATATGTTTGTTTAGATGTTTGTTTGAATTAATTTATGCAATATGCTTTCAACAACAATAATTTGTTTTTAGGGCATCTACTGAAGTTGGAAGTCTTTGTTGTTGTTTAAAAACAATTTTGTGTGCTGCAAATATTACTTAGCTACCGTTTGGTGCCCTATTATAGGGCACATATTGGAGATGCTTCAAAGGAATAAATGTAGAAAAGAAAAACACGAAGTGGGATGAATGTATAATTGTATTCGGTCTTCGGAGCGGGATGAATGTACAATTGTATTCGGTCTTCGAAGCGTACATTTATACTACAAGCATTATATATGCCTAGAGAGCGCGGTTCCATAAGTCATACAAGCGATGAAATTGCGCGGGATATTCCGCTATACACCATGTTCGGGAAAATACATTGTATTCAAGCAAGGCAGCCCTTGAAAACGGTCTAATTCAAACACGATACATACTACGCGCGCGCAATTCTGGCATGTGGATCGAAATTGATATTTCGTGCGCGCGGACACATACAAATTCGCTTGCATGTTTCTTTCCGCATTAGTATATAGTAACATAATATGGCGCCTCCTTAACCCTAGCGTTAAAGGTTGCCAAACTCGTTGCGTTTCTTTCCGCATATAACATGTGGGGCCTCCTTGCAGTTAAAGGTTACCAAACTAGCTTTGTTCCTAACTTCCTATATAAAGGCAGCAATGTCGACGGGGAAATGCACCACACACTCTCCTAGTCTCCTTGACGGTTTCACCAGTCCCTCCCTCTCCAATCTCCATTCTCCACCCGCGAAGCAATCCTACTTACGTGCTCATGGCCTCCGCTGGCGCTGATGAGTCGAGCAACGTCATGACGAGCGGCGGCTCCACCTACCGCCACGACGACCGCACGGGCTCTGAGTCCGGCGGTGCGGGCAGCCGTCCGTCGCCCCAGCACAAGAGTCCACGCGGCCCCGGCGATCTCCTCTTCGGACGCGTCCCGTTCGTCGCCGCCGGCTCTGCAGGTCCGTCCTCTCCTCAACACCATCACCAACGCTACACTAGGCAGCACTACAATCCGGCAACGACATGGAAGCCCCAGCCTGTTGTTGAGAGCCCGGTGTTCAAGAACACAACGGTGGTAAATATGATGAGGCGCATGAACTACGAGGTCGGGTCCGGCTCTGGCCTCGGCAAGCACGGCCAGGGCATCACATCTCCTGTGAAGCTGGTGAAGCGGCCAGCGAGCGCTGGTTTCGGCACGGTCGGCGCCGAGGGAGAAGGATCATACCACAACGGACTTCCCAACAAGGACCCGGAAACCGTGCCGACCAAGTGGGGAGCTGACCAGTGCGCGGACGTAAGCTCTCAAGTGGTCTACAGCGACTGGGAGAAGGGCGACGCCGACGGATCGCGGCAGCAAGGCCGGGAGTTCTGCGAGAAAATCCTCGCTGAAGTGAGGGAGCTGCAAGATGGTGCCCTGGACGACGGCGAGCATATGGATATGGTGGTGGACGCGGCGGAAGTGATCATCAAGGTCGTGACGCTGGTGCACCAAAAAAGTGCATCGGGAGAGCTCACGGCGGGCTACCTCATCATGAAGTTTACAAGTCTGAAGGAGAAGTTCCCGGAGGAGTACCAGACGTACTGCCTCGCGAACACGGCGGGCGTGCTCGTGGCTCGGCTCATTGGCCCGGTGCTCAAAAGGTGGCAGCCTCTTTGGGACCCGGCCATGTGGCTGGACGTGTTCGTCGTCCTAAGGAACACGCTGGACGACGGGTCGGCCATGTCGCCATACGCGGAGCTCGTCTACGACACGGTGGTTCCGGCGGTCCAGGCCTTAGAGTTCAAGGCCACGGACTCCGAGCGGATGCGCCGCTTCCTGGCGCAGTGGAAGGACACGCTGCCTCCTCCCGCCGTGCACCGCATCCTCGTAGGGGTCGTCATGCCGGAGCTGACCGCCGAAGTGGAGTCATGGGACCCGCGGGATGCCTGGCAGGCCGACTGCTGTCACCTCCTGCTTCGCCCGTGGATGCCGCTCGCCGGTCCACTGCTGGAGAGCCTGTGCGTCACCGTGAGACGCAAGCTCGAGAAGGCGCTGCGGGAATGGGACGACGCCGGCCACGCCTTGCTCTCCAAGTCCAACCTTAACCTGGTGGCGCCGTGGAAGGCCCTGTTCGGCCCGGCGAGCTGGGAGGAGTTCGTCGACGGGATCGGCGTCGTGCGGCACCTGGAACAGCGCCTGGGAAGCCTCCGGATCACGCCGCCGAAGCAGAATGACGACGCGTTCTGTGAGGTGATCATGAAGTGGGCGCCGCTCGTGCGGGCGGAGGACATGGTGCGGCTCCTGGAGGCCGAGTTCTTCGGCAGGTGGCGGCTCGCGCTCCGTCACTGGCTGCTGGCCGCGAAACCCGCCACCAGAGAGGCTGTCGAGTGGTGCAACGGGTGGGGGCGTGCCTTCACGCCGGAGCTGCGCGAGGATGGGCGCGTGCATGCCGGCCTCGAGGCTGGCATAGACATGGTCAACCGTGCGGCGCAGGGGCTGGAGATTTAGCGGCCGCGATGAAGTTGTGCTGGGCGCTTCTGAACGTCGAATTATTTTTATGATTATACATGTGTGTGTGTGTGGGTATATGTCATTTCTTGAGAGAAAATACAAACATGATGTGAGAGACTGAGACACATTATTTACTGCAACTAGTGTATGCATGTGTAGCGAAATGCAAAACACATATTTTCTCTGTCAAACTGCAATCTCAACTTTGAGTACAGATTGTTCATGTGCAAAGTTTTCTTCGTTATTACTAGGCATGTATTGCTACAATCTCAGAGCTTCTTACATACACAATTCAGAAGAAAATGTAGCCCACCAAACAATGCAACGAACTCCTTCCAGAGCAGAGTCTTATAGACAAAAGATACCGAATTAGTGTTTTTCTTTGCCTTTGGCGTGATGTCCACAGAAAAGAAAATGCCGATGAAGATTCCGGTTGCTGCTGCAAAGTATTGTGTGTGTTTGTATATTCACCACGGAAAATGAAATTGCTATCTTATGATATTGTTGTTGAAAATTATGTTCTATGTGATATCATATATGTATCATGCTTGTCAATATATATTGTTATGTTGTTTTTCTAAATACAAATGAAATGCTGCTTAAATTTTGAAATTTTGTTATTCCATTTTTCATTCTGTGCTTCAAAATAAAACACAAAAATGGGACCATTCCATTCTACTTTCTTGCTCATACCAAACACAGGAAGTTCTTCTGGAATGGAACCATTCCATTCCATGACAGTTGGTTCTTCAACCAAACACACTCTTAAGTAACACTTCCACATCACATCAACATCCAGATCACTGCTATACCAGCACTCAATAATATTTACATTGCATGATTCTCAAAAATGTATGTTAATATTAGTACATGCCAGTGCGGCTTACTCAAGATTAATAAAACTTCTAAAAACAACAAGGACGTTCTTCAGAGCCGTTAACATTAGATAACAATCTATTAGATTTCCAGTTTAGCAATCGAACAGACAACCAGAGGTCCTATGTAATGGCTGTTTTATCAATCTCAAACTGTGGAGGGGGGGAGGGGGATTTGGAGATTTTTCATGTCTATGAGTTCCTTGCAGCATCATTGTACTAGTGTTTCAAGATGAAAAACAGATACAGCTGTCGGAGATGGTTAACGCCACATAAGGTCATATGCCCCTCCATTTCAATAAATTGGAGGGCTGAGAAACTTGTTGAGTTGAGCAGATGTTACTTTTACATCATAGATTTCCAGTGGATGAATCTCATGGATTTCGAGTGGAGGAATCTTGCGTACCTCTGAACTTCAAATTCTTTTTATGATTATTGATTGCCACTCTCAAATTTGAGTACAGATTGTTCCCATTTAAAGTTTTCTTTGTTACTAGGCATGTATTCCTCAAATCTCAAAGCATGCTTACATAATTCAGAAGAAAATGTAAGGTACCAAACAATGCAATGAACTCCGGAGCGAGACTTTATCGACAAAAAAATAGCATCAAACACAAGTTAGTTTAGGACATTCTTATTCGTGCCGCAATGAGGGTTGCAAACCCTTTTGGCCAATACTATGATCCCAAGTCCCAACTC
The DNA here is from genome assembly GCA_032464435.1 of Aegilops umbellulata. NCBI lineage: Eukaryota > Viridiplantae > Streptophyta > Magnoliopsida > Poales > Poaceae > Aegilops > Aegilops umbellulata. The sequence goes on along the minus strand of CP136055.1, from coordinate 415,905,280 downwards.
TAAAGTAAGACCAGTGTCATTCTGGATTCATATCCACGTCTAGATCACTGCCATACCAGCACTCAAGAATATTAATATTACATGATTCTCAAAATTATACGCTGATATTACATGTAAGTGTGGAGTACTAGACTTCATAGTCATTAGTTTACGCAAACAAGACTAATCTCATGCTCATGACCTATTTGGACCCAAACCAGTTCGCTGATTCTCTGAAATAGATAAACAAGCTGGAGCATTCTTTATGTAACAAGTTGAAAGAAACACTAGACATGGTCAAATAGGTCTGCACAGAAAACGACAGGGCAAACACAACAAGAGATGTAAATGCAACATAGCATTGGTTCCTCTGAGGTACATTGCTGGATGTCTGGTAAACCCTACTACACTGTCAAAGTTTTATGAAATGATAGCAGCTGCAGGAGATGATTAACACCGCAGAAACCCTCCATTTCAATAATTCGGAGGGCTGAGAAACTTGCCGAGTTAAGCAGATGTTCACAATTTTTTCTTTGTTCATGGATTTGCCGTCTCTGAATCTTCTGGAAGCCCCGCGGGTTCCTAGCATCTCATGGTAAGATGCTGAAGATAAGGGAAATTTTTGGCTTCAGTTTCCTCTCCCATTGTTCCCAACACACCATGTTTGTGAACTTCAGTATCTCTGCAACATATGTAAGACTGTTGTGCTGAATCCACAGCCCACTGTAGCCAGTGTCATCATATCTGTAAAACAACACATTAATCTCACATTCTCTGCCTGCAAGTAATGGATCGAAAGATGTTCAAGACAAAGTAACTGACCAAGAGAAGTCGGTTTATTACAATCCTCACAAGCATTCGGTAGTAAAAAGGAAGCTAAGCATGCAATGATTCCAATGCAACAAGGAAACCCGAGGGCAGCAAGACCAATGATAACTAGTTACTCATGATCACATGATGTTTGAGGACATCTAACATAGCAAAGATGCCCCATCAGCATATATAGAGTATTTATCTTTGATCTTATGAGCTCGATTTTCTTTTACCTTTGATCTGTATGCTATCTTCTATAAGTATTTGCACTCAAGTAATATTCTCAATTCCGGAGACGCGCAGCTCACCTCTAAGCTTGACCAAGTCAGCAGTCTCGCAACTACCTGAATCACTACCAACCTTGAGCATGCGCATTCTGGCCTTCAAATTCCACATGGCATGCAGAAGTTCAAGCTATTCAGGTATTGTTCAAGATGCAATATATTAGCGAGGAATTTCAACCTGTGAGATGATTCGCTAAAACAGTTGGGACATCTGACCTTCATCACATGCAACTTGAAGAGGGGACTTAGCTATGCCAGTGGCAGACACTTGATTTTGGTGTTCTCAAGAATCAAGATGAAGTATGTAGATGTATCAGTTCACCAATAGAGTATTGCAGGCCCTATGTGTTTCTATTACTTGGCAAGTTTATGCACTAATATCATTTCCTTCAACTTTTCTATTAAGTAAAATAAATTAATCCTTGTATTCAGTTAACTAAACAACCAACAAGGTCCGCAGGCAAGAGAGATGGGTTCTTTAATACTGGATTTGGGATGCACAAAACCGTATAGGTCCACTGTAATGAGCCTCCCTTGGAGCTAATGATACATATCAAGCATCTCCATCTACCTTGCACGGCATTGTAATTTCCTCTATTCTAGCATACTCTTTGGTTGACACATATCTGCAACTGCAAGTGATAATGCATGGCATAGTTGCGTAAGAAGTACTAGGGTACCCTCTGAAGATTCTTAAAACAGCATAAACACTCAAAACAGGAATATCATTAGAGCATGTCCTCATTACCTAACATTAAAACAGCATAACCACCACAAAAAGAGCATGATTGGAATTGATTATCATTACCAAACATTAAACAAAGTAAACAGTAGAAACCTATAAATTGAAGAAAATATGGTTAGACGGAGTTGTCATAACCTAACACGAAGACAGGAAAGCTTGAATTTGTAAAGCTACATAGTAAGATGCGCATGGCTAACATAAGTAAATTTGCCATTCAGTTATAACCATAGGATGTGAACCTATGTAGCAACAATAAAAATGCCAACTAATTCCTCGGTTGAAGAATGGATAGAACCAATATATGGAATATATCAGAAGGTATCAATTTCAGTGGTTCTCATAATTACTATTAGTGAGGACACAATATTAAATTAGGCTCATGGGCCACTCATTGGTAGTAGTGCTTATACTTACGAGAAATTGTGCAGAAGCACTAAAAATGTATTCAACTTTTGAAGACCTTGACATGGTATAGCATTGTATAAATTGGTTCGGATGGCCCCATAGTCGCGTGGTTACTTCTAATTGAATTCTATAACATATCAATATAAGGTAATCTTTAGAACTATCTTGTATGTTTTTGTGTCTACTTGTAGATCGCATATTGTGCATTGCCCATGTGCCCGAACATGAATCAGAAACATGGCGAAATGACATGCTTCCAAGACAGCAGAACCTCTTATCAACTAGAAGACCTTATATTCAAAAGCCTATCTTGATGATTTTATGATCAATATGTATATCTTGATGATTTTATGATCAATATGTTGAAACACTATTCTGAGTAATAGTCAATTCAAACCAACTATCATCAGATGCCTAGTCAAAGCCTCTCATGCGTGTGCCATCTATTTCAGTATCCTGTTTCATTGGTTTCTTGCCAGAAGTGTTTTAGCATCTTGGGATAGGCTCAATCAATGCACGCATAGTTCAGCTTAATTAACATACCAAGATTCAAGAATGATTTATCCTCAGGAAGATATCCAGTGCCCGGTGGAAACCACCCTCTCCATGAAAACTCAGTGGTTTATAAGTAATAACCTCATCATACATGCACATTCTAGAAGTTTTTAGTACTTCTACACGTGATTTCGAGAGTTTTCACGAGAAGGTGGTTTTCACCCGATATTTACAAAGCTTTTATCCATAGGATGATAGGATAAGCCCTTGCAGAAATAAATAGTAGCAACTTAACAATACCTTTCCTCAAGACGGCGGACCTCTGAAAACTCTTGACAAGGTCATCACAGTAGTTGCAAGCAATATCTTCAGCGCCATATTGTGCCGTGTAGTCCCACCCACACCATCTAGCCCAACTATCCAGCTAGTTCATCTCAGGTCCTGCAGCGAGCTAGTACAAGACATCAAACTGCGGCAGGCCCAGACCCACATCTCATTTCAGGCTCGAAGCTGGCGTTCCTCTGATCCCATCATTGTGCATGTTCTGAACTAGAGTCGTAGTCTTGCCCGCCCGACGACATGCACAACGGAATCGGCACCGTAGCCGTTGGCTTCTTCAGATCATAGCAAGATATAATCACCTGCCTGCCTCTTGTCTCTCCCCCTTCCATGAAGCCGTCATTTCGTCAAACAGCTGTTCTGCGCCAACGGGCTGACCACCTGACGCTTCTTCCCGTTGCTACTTCAGAGTGACAGAGCCGCAGCCCGCCGCAACGCTCAACGCCTTGCAAGCTCGCCGTCGAGGCGATGGGGGGAAGGAGGGGAGCAGCGAGCTGACCATGCGCTTCGAATCGCCGGCACCGGTGACCGCGAGCTGACCATGCGCGAGCGGTGTGCCTGGCAAGTGGCGACGGCTTGAGGACGATTTGTTAGGTGTAATTACTGGACTGACCCTGTCTCTGCCCCTGGTACATACACGGACACACCAGCCAAAGAAAAAGACAAGCGTATTTCCGTTTCCTCGATTGCCCCCAATCCGTGGCTGCGCGTCCGCCGGTGGCCGGGGTTTCTAATCCGAGCGATTCCCAATCCCAACCGCCGCTGGAAGACCCCGCAGCTCCACGACAGCGCGGGCAGACATGGCGCCCGTGCTACCTGCGCCGCCGCCGCCGGCTCCTACCCCGTTCTGCCGCGTCTCTCTCCCGGCCCGCAGCGCTTTCCCCTCCTCCTCCCCCGTCAGAAACCTTCGCAGGTTTGCGGCCAGGAGCGGCGGCGGCCGTCCCGAGCCCAAAGCAGGTACATCCACCACCTCCTGATGCGCCCGCCGTCCTTTGAATAGGTTGAGAGGGGCATTTCGGGCTGGGTGTCTTACTCCATCCTCCGTTGTTCTGCTGCTCATGTGCCAGGTGATGATGAGAGCAAGGCCGTCCTCGACGCTTTCTTCCTCGGGAAGGCCTTGGCGGAGGCGCTGACCGAGAGGGCCGAGTCGGTGGTGGGCGAGGTGTTCAGCGTCGTCGGGCAGTGGCAGGCGGAGCAGCAGAAGCAGGTCCAGGAATTTCAGGTACTGCACAGCCGCGGCCCTTGCTTTGCTCCCCATAGGTAGTATTAGGGATATGCTAGTGTGTAGCAAAGCGTCGGCATGGAATTCTAGAAGGGCTTTACCTTCGTTCTAGCTAGCTACTGGATAAAGAAGAACACATACTCCCTCCGTCCTTCAAAGAGTGTACTTCCAACTTTGTTGGAGGGTCAAACTATCTCAAAGTTTGACTAAGTTTGTAGAAAAATATATCAATGTTTATGAAATCAAATAGGTATATGATGAAAATATATTTAATCATGAATCTAGTGATAAGAATTTGATGGCGTAAATGTTGTTGTATTATTATACAAATACGGTCAAACATAAAAAAGTTTGACTTTCCAACAAAGTTGGAAGTACACTCTTTAAAGGACGGAGGGAGTATGTTCCTTAGGACAGGTGATTACAGATAGGCCTGTGAATTATCGATGCCAACTAGTAAGTTCTTGTACATTCAGATTTCAAACAACTAAAAACTATATAATGTTATTCTTCTACATCCAGAACTGCACCGCTTTAGCCTTTCGATGTCACATAATCCAACTACTTTGCATGATTAATCATCATTATTGATCGCTGCATAGTGTATAGCTAGAATTTATTGTGGGCGTCCTTTTAATTTTCTTCTCTTAACCTCAAAGAATGGCACTCACTTCTAAATTGCCCTTTGGGGAATAATTGTAACTACAGGAAGAAGTAGTTCAGAGAGCCCAAAAGGCTAAGGAAAGAGCTGCGGAGGAGGTCGTTGATGATAAGGGACCAAAGACTCTAAAGGGACCTTCAACAACCATTGTGACGCCTGCACCTACACCCCCTCCTTCTCCTACTATTCCCACACAGGCAGAATAGTTATAAGCGACGATGAAGAGTTAGTGCTGCATGTAGATTCACTTTTGTGCTCCAAGAAAGTTATGAAATCCTCCTATGAGATATGTATTGATCAAGTTGTCCTTTCTTTGATAGTGAATATCCAGAATGTCAACTAGAAAAATCTATGCCACAAGTTCACATATGAATGGAATAAGAATATGTTAGTTTACTACAGATTCTGAAAATAATAATTGTATTGCCTGTATGATGTCGTTCTATATAATAATATGTTCTCAGGAAACAGCTTCAAAGAACCTTTACAACCAATGGTTATCTTAATTTACATTTTTTCTTTCTTGAAAAACTTCACAAAGGACATGTGAAAGGGTGATTCGATCATCAAATAACTGTAGCAGTAGAACCCCAAACTTGGACTCCTACTCCCTTTTACTGGTGGCCTTTGCATCTGGTTCTTGGTGTCTTTATTCTGTCAAATAAACTGCTATTCAGTTCCCAGAGAAATTATGTGTGCACTGTGGCTAACTGAGTATTCTCTTCGAGAGAAGTACTAGCTGGATTATGTATGCAACACATTTGTGACATGTGCTTTCCGTGATTTCAAGAATTTGTGTTGTGTCACAATGCTTTAGTCCATTATGAATAGTTAAATACATAGAATGCAGGTCTTCAAGGGAAGAGCAGAACTGCAGACTAACGCAGATTATGTTGGACGTTCTTGCCTAAAATGCAATATATTCCAACTGATGCACTGATGATGTTGAAAACTTGCCAAAATAATTGTGAAGATAGACAACAAGTAATTATGCAACTAAAGTATTCTTATTATTTTTATTACGTACTATCATTAAATTGTAACTATTTTTCTCATACTCCCTCCGTTCCTAAATATAAGTCTGGAGGGATCTCTAAAAAGACTTATATTTAGGAACGGAGGGAGGTACATTGCATACCTGCAGAACCACGGATGAGAATGATGTTGCAACTTCTAGTTTGCTTTGTTGATTCTTTTTTAGATGCTTATGTGATGAATTGTTGGAGTTAGAGCATAGGTATACAGCGTTGTTAGGAATTTGCAAAGTAAATTTTTATATGAATTTTCTCTGGAGTAGAACACACCATTGGTCGTGCAGTTTAGTCACACAAGTTGCAGAATATTTTAAACTGGTTAAATACTTCTGATAATAAAATGTTGCAGTTTAGGGTGTTTTATGCCAAACTCTGTTAGATACTCTCTATCTGATTGGGCAAAGGCTGCGCTAAGCATGGTTTATTTATAAACATAATTATCTCTACATTCTTACGATAACAACCTTAATATTGACCATTTGTTCACACGCATGAAGATGTCTTGCAACTCACGACCTTGCATAGTATTCAGGCACGGGAAATAAGGTACGACTTTACATGATATTCCTGGCACATATGGATGGTACAAGCATAACCAACCAATCCCCCCTTTGAGCAACTGTGAACTGGCTCAGTGGCTAGGGGAGGTTTTAACACCCAATACATTGTGGGTTAGAATCCTAACTTGCTCATTTGTTTCGCAACTTCTTAGTATGCAGGATTACAAATCGTGAGCTGAATATGTGAAGTATCATTTATATATTTAGATGACATTGACGCGCGGGCAGAACCATCAGTGGCTCAGGAAGTATAGTACTGCTGCAGCTGGGATCCATTTTGGAACTCTCTTGACACAGGTGAACCTTTGAGGAACTCCCTGAACCATTCAGCTGATAATTTCGGCGTCCTCTTCTGCGTCTTAAAGTCAACATGGTAGAGCCCGAATCTGTCCTTGTATCCCGAAGTCCACTCGAAGTCGTCGAGGATAGACCACACAAAGTAACCACGTATGTCAGCTCCTTTCCTTCAAACATTTCAACAAGGTTGGTTGGTATTCAGAGACTGATGCAATAGTAGCCATAATCATAATTTGTAGATAACATAAGAGCATATCATCAGCTAAGGTCTACCATATGGTAGGGTCAGCCCTGCATTGTATCGAATTCCCTTTTGCGTTCTCAAGAAATGGTTAAACGACCACAGAATATGCCGGGAACCCATATAATATTCTAGTGCAAACAGTTGGAAGCCACAGCATATGTTACCTCATTGCCGAGACTAAATAAGTGAGGTAGCCATTGATGTAATCAATTCTTTCTGTGTCAGCGGTAAAATCCTTAGCAGTCATGCTGCTATTGCTTGCTTGAGCATAACCTGAAAATGTGAATTAGCCTCTACATATTTGTTACACACATTATTCTCTGTGTAACAGAACAATAATAGATAGAATAGCGATGGTCTTTTTTTAAAAGGAAAACGGTGGGGGAGGCCCGACAGTCCATGATATGGGCTCTTAGCCTCTAAGAGAAACACATAGCTTACTTTGGACTACTATATGATTCAAAATTTCTGAGTTTTTTTTAGAACACACATCTATTGCACGTCACGTTGTATTAGAGAAAAAGAACACCAAGAGGCAAGAGGTACAGCTGTCAAACAACCTACCACAGATATGACACAAGAACTATACCATAAGAAACATAAACGTTGGTTGACTGTTATTCATGCATATAAGCCACAAGCAGGCCAATCTCCACTAACACTAGCTCTGATATCATTTGATGTAATTCTGGAAGGCCAGACGAAAAAACGATTTGTTTCCGAATGAGATAAAATGCTCCGATTGTTTCTGAACATGTAGACATGTGCCAAATAGGCAGTGTCCTACTCAGACGACGCTCGTCAAAAGTGTATAACAAGTTCAAATACTAATTATTTAAGCTTCAGAAGATAGAAAAGACAGAGAGTCACACCATTTTCTGTAATATATGTTGGGGTGTTGTTGTATCTTTGTTTGTAATACATGACCGCCTTTTCCATCCCATGTGGAACATCATAGAAGAATGGTGCTCCTGTCTGCATGAGTGAGACAGCAATCACTATTTGTTATTGTTTTTCTATTAATGACTTAACATGAATCAGTATTTAGCAATCTCATGTTTACCTCTTTACCGATAGGCACCCCATCTCGTTCTACTAAACTCAACACCCGCGCATCCCCATCCATAGGATCCATTTCACATGGTGAAAAGATGCAGTCCTTCACATACCATGTCGAATAATGATTTAGTCCAATAAAATCCAGTTTGGTTGCATGTAGTTTCTTCTTCTGCTTTAATGTGAACTCAGGTAGGGTTGGGCCCAAGATTTTGCGCATCTCTGCAGGATAATCACCAAGAATTATAGGGTCCAGAAACCTATCAAAAACAAACAAAACAGGTAAAGTAAAAAGGTGGTAATTGGAGATCATATTTATTTTGTTCCAAGAAATAATTGAAAAATAAATCTTTCAAAGTTCTGTTACAGAAAAGAGAGTCAGTTTCTCTGCCTTCGTGTAGTGAAACAAAAAATCATGGTGTTGCTGTGAATTATATCAGCCTGTTGACCTGTTTGTTTGTATTAGACAGATTTATTATCTTGTTTAAGAACACACTTGTTCTGAATTAATGAGGAAACAAAATGCTAATTATCCTGCAGCTATCATCTTATTGGATAGTATAGTATAGTACCTATTCACAAAAAAGAAGAAGGATAGTATAGTACCATGGAACATTGAAAGATATAGCCCGTTCAACTGCTAGTTGGTCAATTGTGGTATTTCGCAATGGTTCATACCATCTTGCGCTGACAGAAATTCCAATATATCCACCTTGTCTCTCCTATTAAGTGGCATAGATATTAAACCATACTAAAAATCCTCAGTTGATGGTGTTATATTATTAACTTCTATCAAAAAAACACACACGAGGTGATGGTGTACTCGTATCCAAGAAGAATCTAATTTGTACCTGATAGTTATTTCTGTAAATGCTCACAGCGTTTGCATGTGAAAGTATCATATTGTGACCTGCTATGTATGGCTCTATTGAAGAATTTCCAAAGGCACAATTCCCAAACGGCTTCGAACAATGACCAGGAGGGAACCATCCATTCAAATAAGAAAATTTTGCCAATAAGTTAGGCTGATTCATTGTAACCCAGAATTTCACTCGATCGCCAAACAACTTGAAGCATACTTTTGCAAAGTAACCAAAGTCCTTCCTGAAAAGCACTTGGAAGTATGATAATTTAAGTTTTTCTTGTTTAATTCAGAGAAGTAAAACAAACTGAGAGGCACAGACATAGACATACTGGATTTCTGGACTCAACCATCCACCATATCGGTCTTCAAGCTCATGTGGAATGTCGTAATGAAATATCGTAACAAATGGTTGTATGCCTGGTTATGCATGCCATTAACAAATGCATATTAGAACCTTAAAAAAATTATCTCGATGCCTGGAATTTTCTGTTAAATACCTTTGTGCAGAAGAGCATTGATGATGGCATTATAGAATGCTACACCATCTGGATTTACATGTCCAAATCGGCCTCCTGCAGCAACAAATAATTTATGGGACAGTCTATATATAACTTTAACAAATAGCATAATCCCTAAGAAAAGCAAATTCAAAAAAAAAAAAGCAAATTACATTGAAGTCAAACTCACTTGGTAGAATTCGTGCCCATGCTATGGATAATCTATATGAGTTCACTCCCAAGGAATGCATCAACTCGATGTCTTCCTGAAGCAGGGAAAAAAGTTATTCGTTAGTCTGCACAAGATGAATTGGAATAGAGATGCATTGACCAATATCAACAGTATGCTTTAGCAGAAAACATACCATGTAACGATGGTAGTGATCAGCAGCAATATCGCCATTGCTTCCATCCTCAATTGTGCCTGAACCACCGGATAAGCAAGGAAGGAAGAAAGGAAGAAAGAAAGGTAAGAAGACATAAAGAAATCAAGTTATTACAAGATAAAAGTGAACTATGTCTAGATTGAAATTGTGCAGTAATATGAATTCTGAATCTTCACCTTGCTTGTGGGTGTAGACATCCCAATTACTTAGGCCTTTCTTACCCTCCAAATATCCACCTTCAATCTGATGTTTGGAAACAACATGCTATCAGCAAACTTGAGGTTGCCTAAAAGAGGCCCTTGTATTATATAACAAGATAGCTCACATTACAAATCATAAATAAAATTTTAAAAATGCACCAAAAGTCCAAAAGTGTGTACAAATTTCCCATGACTTTCCGGCAATCAGAATAGAAGATTTTTCGTTTCTCACATCAAAATATTTGGCATCCCTTGACAATTGAGGGCATTATTAATATCAGATTTGCTGATGTTTACTAGAGAGCCTCATGAACGAACATTAACAACATTCCCTACAGTCCACGACTACAATTAGGCGTGCATTCCCGCTTTTTTCTGCAGGGATGTGATCATTCACGCTAATTTTACAACCACTTTCAACTGGTAAGCTTCATGCAAGAGAGCGAAGGCGCGCGAGACTCGCGTATGACTCAAGAGGCCTCTACGTGGACACTAAGGGGGGCTACCAGCATTTTTTAATAAATTGCGAAAGTCAAGACTTAAACTCAAGACTTTATCTCTGATACCATGTTAAGCTTCATGCACTAGACAATGTAACCAAAAGTCCAAACTGATGAAATGGGCTAGTACAATCCACATATGCTATAACCCCCCTCTCATGTGTGATGGGGAAGACAAGTCAACACGTGTAACCGGAAGAGAGCGACGCGAAACTCATGTATGACTCAAGAGGCCTCTACGTGGACACAAAGGGGGCCTACCAGCAATTTTTAATAAATTGCGAAAGCCAGGACTTGAACTCAAGACCTTAGGCCCCGATACCATGTTAAGATTCATGTACTAGTCAATGCAATCAAAAGTCTGAGCTGATGGAAACGGCTAGGCAACCCACATATACTTGAACACCCCCTCTCACGTGTGACGCGGAAGTCAACATGTGAATAGGCTCGGATGTATGACTCAAGAGGCCTATATATGGACATAGAGGGGCCAGCAGCAATTTTTTGATAAATTGAGAAAGTTAGGACTTGAACTCAAGACCTTAGCTTCGATACCATGTTAAGTTTCATGCACTAATCAACGCAACCAAAAGTCTGAACTAATGGAAAGAGCCCGACAATCCACATATATTGTAACACCAACTACCCATCAATGGACGACCTTGAACCACATTTTCACGGGGAAGAAGATAATTTTCTGGCTTTAAGAAACTAGCATGCTAGACTTAGTTCAAAATTTCCGAATTCTTCTTCTTGAGCACTGTCTTTCCGAATCAGACGATGGCGTCTTACTGTCTTTCAAGAAGAAGAAGGACACCAAGACGTTCTCATCATCCGATCCGGAAAACTGGACCAAGGTTTTCCCCTGATGTTCGAAGAGGGGCACAGATAATGTTCATCGCAGCGCCTCCAATAAGGGGACAACATCTGCGGGTGTCGCCGTTGCCAGCACGGGATGTAGGGATTTTGCCCTAGCCAAATTTCGAGCAATCCCAAGATGTAGGAGCACGAATCAGACAAGAGGAAGTTGAGCATAGGTCGGAATTGTGACTGCAAGAAGGGAGCCACGCCCGACAACGAAGGAGGCACCGGGCACCGCCAAACGTGCAACCCCGAAGGATGGCAAGGTTGCGTTGCTGAGCGGAATGAGAGGCAGCGGGGATGCGACGGTGGCTGGAGCTCCAGACGAGTCGGGATTTGGAAGGGAGGGCATATCCAGGCTATGGGGACATGGGAAGAAGGGGCACCGACAGGCCCAAGGAGTTGGAAGGGGAGGCAGCTCCCGGAGCGTGTCGGAACCAAGGATGCGCCGGAATGTATGAAAAAACAAGGGAAGCCGCAAGATGGTGGATGTGGAGATGCCAAGGGGCCGACGAGCCATAGGAGCTAGAAAGAGCGCAACTCTCGGGGTGCCCGGATCCGAAGCCGCGTTGGCCAGCCATGGACGCAGGAAGGGGCGTAGGTCCATGACCGTCGGGCTGAAGCCGCCCCTCTGGGGGTGGGTGATGAAGGAGACTCGCGCATAGCCAAACCTTATGCTTGGCGCGTTACAGGAAGCAACCGCCGGGCACAACCAGACACCTCCATTACCGCCTCACAACATGAGTGACATCTACTCATCCATACCGCAGTACATGACTCGGTACGACTATAAGTTGACATACAATCTACGATTCTATTTTGAGTTCTATTAATCTTCTGAGGAACAAACTCCCTAGCAATCATCATCGACTTGATCTCAACAACTAAGTGTCCTTAAGAGAAGAACGAGATAATTTATCGCCTAAGAGGATTGAAACTGCCTCCGAGGAGTTTTGTTTTTTAGTTGCATTTCTTTATAAGCTGACGTGTACCTAGATACCCTAAAAAAGTAAATGTGCAGCTAGATATTTACCGAAAAAGGCTTTCGGCCCGCTTTATATATAAAGCAATGATCATCAATAACACGGTACAACCGCACGCCACCACAGCACACGCACACACCCAAGGCAGGATACATAGGCGCTGGGCGCAGCAACACATCCCCTAGCACTACCACTGCGAAGAGATGAAGCCGCATACGACGAACCGAGGGCTCCAAGGCGGCACCTTCAGGAAGATAACGACGCCGGAGCGCCGCCACCGCCCGATCCGAGGATAAGAGTTTCCCCTAGAGCCGCACGACGGGCAATGAGAGCCACAACGACGCCTTCAAGAAGAGAACAAGCTTTGCCGCCGCCGGTCCGTCTGAAGATAGAACAGGTTTTCACCTCGGCCAATACTTACCGCCACCGAACGCCACACCCTAGCTACCATGCCGCCCACACGGCCATGACCACCAGGCAGCACCAAGCCGCGGGCTCTGCCCATGACCACCGCGGTACCACCACCAGGGCCGCCGCCCCGGGCATCCAAGACCTTTACACCGCCTCACCCGAAACCCGCCGCTACCCCAACCAAAGAGACGAGTGGAAAGGTCCCACCTTTTTCACCCCTGGGCGACCCCCAGTGCCGAGACCGAATAGGCTTGAGGCTTTCATCGACCTGTCCAACAGCACCGGGCGCGAGACGAGCTCAGTCCTGCAGCACCATTAGCGAGACGAGGTCGGTCCTGCTGCACCGTGCACGAGACGAGCTCGGTCCTGCTACATCGTGCGCGAGACGAGTTCAGTCCTGCCGCACCGGCGTGAGACGAGCGATGAACCGCAGCTGGGAGAAGGCCAACCATACGACGAAAGTAGCGCCCGTATGACGACGAGGATAGGGGTCGAAGGCCAACACAAGCCGCCTACGGACGAGCCCACGCCGAAACATGCCAACCGCCGCCGCAGCCGACCTGCCAAGCCACTGTGGAGCCATCCACGACCGAAGCAGCAGCCACACCGGGCCACTACCCAACCCGCACCACCCGCCGAGCTGTAAGCGTCAGAGCCGCTGGGCACGCACCTCTCGCTTCCGGCGAGCCACCTGAACACGCCAGATCGAGCCACCACGAGCCAGCACGCCGGAGCCACCCACCACATCGGAGCCTCCACCACGCCGGAACGAAGCAGAGGGGCCAACCTGCGCCGCCCACGGCTCTCGCCGCGAGGGGCGGCCACAGACAGATCTAGCAGAGGCCATCCACCACCACCGCCCCTCACACGCGCCAGACAGGGGACAGAGCCGCCACCACGGCAGGAGCTCCCCCCGACCCAGCCCACCACCGGACGGGCCCTCACCATAGCCGCACGCCCGATGAGAGAGGGACTAGCTGCCAGCCAAGGAGAACCCGCTAGCCGCCAGCGCGCCCCGCGCCGCACGCCAAGATCCAGGCCCAGCAGCGCCGGCTAGAGCCGGACGTGCCCGCCACCGCTCGGATCCGTCCAGCACGGCCAGCCACGTGACCGGCCCGCCGTCGCCGGAGACCCATGCCGAGCGCTGCCATGCAGTGGTGCCCCGCACCAGCACCACATCTCGGAGCTCCACGCCCGCCCGTGACGGGATGACGCACGGAGAGACGAAGGGGACCCCACTGCCGTGGGCAGGGGCGTAGCCAGGCCCCGGGCTGCCCAGGCCATGGCCCTGGTCGTGAAGGGAAAAATCCTTCGTTGACTGTAGCTACAGTCGCGTACTGTAGCTACAGTAACTACTGTAGCGCCAAGGGTGGCCCGGGGCGTGGCCAGATCCTGGCTACGGCACTGGCCGTGGGCAGCGGCGAGGGGAGGAGAAGGGAAGAAGGGGGGACCGGCTGTGGGAGAAGGGGGTGCCTCCTAGTCGCCTCACGAGGGCAACACGGGAGGGCGACATTGTGTGTCCAGTTTCTGAAAAGCTTGCAGCTAGATATTTCTCATCGGCGAGTTGTTCTATAGGAAAGCTATAGGTAGTACGGAGTTTTTTTAATGTATCGGGTTGTATTTTTTTAATGTTACGGGAAAGGCTCCCCACCTGAATCTATATCTATATCTATTCTATATCTATACCTACTAATAAAAGGGCTACTGCTTCTTACCACTGTAATTTCGTTCGTTTTCGTCCATCCGTCGTCGGTCCACTTCGCCATGTTATTTTCTATATTCTAGTCTGAGGTGGTACTAATCTTACTCTTCTTAGGAGCACACGATCTACTTTTATATTTTATGCGTCGCAATTTTTGCGTGAAGCCGACCCACTTATGCTGACCACGCAGCGGGCCCATGGCAAGGCAAAATTATTATTTGTTGGTGGGTGGAGTCCGAACTCAAGACCTTTGTATTGATACTAATTGTCACGGCCAGCTGAGCTGTCAAGTGCTATGTCTAAAACAAAGATTGGTTCCTACTAAATAGTCCCACCTCGGTTATTTACACACAACCCTTCCAGTTCATATGCATCTTTCAGCTTTATCGGTAGCAAGGAGTTGTCTTGGGAATCAATAAGCCAAAGATAAAGAGCGAGTTCCAACATGCAAGGTGCGAGAATTAACAAACCTAGATGAGAAAGAAAGAGAGGCTGACCAAGAAAGGAACCGACAACGGACGACCAACACTTGAGAACACGTTCAGACAAGATTGAAGGAAGAGCGCGGATACAAGTCCATATGAACAGCAATAAGGACACGTCTACACAGCGACCGGCTGCTCCCTAGCTTTCTGGAGCAGCCAGCCAAAAGAGGAAAATTTTGATCTTAAAGCTATAAAAAGAAATGAATTATCCTGTTTAATTCTTAAAAAAATAATCTAATCCCTATTAGGAAACACACCATGTGCAAACAGAAAAAGAAAAGGAATACAAAGACAACCATGTGAAAGGTGTGAACGCAATTAATTCAGATTTTTAAATTTTTAAAAAGCCATAACTTTTGAATCGGATATGGAAATTAAGATCCGCTCTCACTATAGGAATCCTCGTGACGTGCTCTTCGAAATTAGATCACGTATAGGTATGTTTTGACGAACTTTGTTATGTGCAATTTAGTCACTGTTTGGTGCAACTGTCTGACAGTTAGTATGCAATTAGCTGACAGTCGATGTGAAATTTTCTCCCTACTCATGGACACACAGTTTTCACTTATGCCAATAGGTGTGAATGCATTTATTTCAGAATTTCATTTTTTCTAAAAAGCATAACTTTTGAATCATACGGCGAAATTAAGATGCGCTTTCACCATAGGAAATCATCGCGGCGTGCTCTTCGAAACTAGAAACCACATGAGTATGGTTTGATGAACTTCCCTGTGTGGAGTTTAGTTACTGTTTGGTGCAAGTGTCTAGCAGCCGATGTGGAATTACCTGACAGTCGATGTGCAACTTTTCCTCATACACCGTGGACATAGATTTTCATTGATGACGTCTCCACCCAAACTATTTCCTACTAGTGAGATGTGCAACTTCGTGTGTTGCACTGGCCAACTGCCTAGTAGTCAATGTGCAACTTTTCCTCCGCACTACGGATGTGCGGTTTTCATTGTTCGTGGTCTTGGCCAGAACTTTGTCTGTCGCCCTGGCCAACTATGCCAACTTGAGCATGCAACTCCACGGTTGTGCATGTGTGACTATGACACTGCATGCACGTGTGTAACTCCTGCAACCATGATTATGCGACTATGCCTCCGCGCAGGTGAAACTCGCACAGCCGTGCATGAACTACTATCCGATGAGAGTGTGCAACCCCGTAATCTGTGCGTAAGAAACTATGTCGACGAGAGCGTGCAACTCCATGGCCGTGCGTGTGAGATTATGCCACCGCGCATGTGCAACTTCCGCGGACGTGTGTGAGCAATTATGCCAACGAGAGTGCGCAACTCTGCAGTCATGCGTGAGAAACTATCAGACGAGAGTGTGCAACTCCGCAGTCCGTGCGTGGGCACTATGCTGACAAGGGTATACAACTCAGCAATCGTGTCTGAGCAACTACTCCACCGTGCTTGTGGAACTCCTGCAACCAACGAGAGTGAGCAACCGTCAAGCCACGCGTGTGCGACTATGCCAACGAAAGTGTGAAACTTCGTGGCTATGCATGTGCACTATGTGGCCACATGTGTGCGACTATGCCGATGAGAGAGTGCAATTATCGCATGCCGTGCATGAGCAACTATGCTGACGAAACAACTATACAGCCATGGTCATACATGTGTAACTGTAACAACTATGTACAATTAAATGTGCAAATGTGTCCTGCCTCTTGTGAAACTTGTAATACCTCCTTGTGCAACTATCTATACTTAAGTGTGCAACTACGACCTACATATTGTGAAGAGAAAAGTATACTTTTCGTCCCTTAACTCTTGGTGAAGTCTAGATTTGGTCCCTCAACTATAAAACCGGACAACTTGCACCCTCAATTCTTAAAACCGGTCGGGTTTCATCCCTCGACTCAACCGAAGCAGTATCCATGTTGACGCGACATGGTTTTGACCGGGCCATGTCCATATAGCAATATTTCTATTTCTTTTCATCCATCTTTGGTGTAGATGTTTCGTCGAACAGTTGACCTGCAATGCTGCACCGCACAACAACCAAGCATGCCCGTCAGTAGACGAGCCCAGTGCCGCCGGCCGCCACCATCGGTGGCCCTGCTAACTAGAACGAGGCTCTAACTAGCACGCACCGCCAGTTGCCCTGCTGGCCACTAAACACGCCGCTCCAAGCCCTCGTGTGACTCCTCACCTCTGGCCGTAGGCACAACCACCTACTGGCTGCAACGCCTGGCCGTGCCGTAGCTCTCTCATGGAGCAGGACGTAGCTCATCCAGGCCGGCTTCGTGTGGATTCTGCATGTGTCGGTACTCGCAGCATGCCACCAGAGCCGCGCTCACACAACGCCAACAGAATTTGAATGGCCTGGCGCCCGAGCACGCATGCACGAGGAATGTTGGGGTGAAGATGCGCGGAGTGATGCGGAGCCGCCGGCGTGTGGGGTCCCAGGCACTGAGCAACACGAAATATGATGGGATGGATGAGTTTGGGCTGCGTTCAACGGCGAGGTACATGTCGAGCGTGAGCTTGTGGGCGAGCGTTGCGGGAGGTCGGCGGAGACGAACTCGGTGAGCTATAGTATGGGTGTAGGCCACGGGAGAGCACCCGCCTCAACGCCCTCACGCCAATAACAAGCGGCAGCGCCTCCGCCTCCACACCACGCTGCTGGATCCAAGCGGTGGCCCATGAGTGAAGGTCGGCGACGGCGGTGAGCACCACCACAACCATGAGGTGCCCCAGCTCATCCACAACGGCGAGCACCACCACAACGTTTAAACCACCATCGATGCCAGCTTGATCCTCTCTGTGCTCCTTTCCCGCAGACGCCACGTACCTGAGAGAGTGGAGGGAGTGAGAGGAATTGGGAGGCCAATTTGTGGGTCTTCTTTGCCACGTCAGCATTGACTGGTCAAAACCAGGGTGAGTCAGCACCAAAACCAGTCAAAACTAACACAAGGGACGAAACAAGTCCGGTTTGAAGAGTTGAGGATGCAAGTTGTCCGGTTTGGGACCAAATCTATACTACGCCAAGAGTTAAGGGACAAAAAGTATACTTTTCTCTATTGTAAAACTTGTCATGAATTCCCCACGAAAATGATTCCCCAGTTGACTTTTATCCGAAATGAAAGCAAAACACAGAAGGGAATGCACCCACGGCGAAGAGGGTCGAGCATGATTCAATCGTTACCGCCGGGAGCGGCACTATATTTCGAGTAGAGCAGGGGGTATGGCGCTGAGCGGGCGCTTGAAGCTATCATTGCCGGATTCCCACCGGTCTGGCACAATCTTCCTGAATCCCTGAATCACACCAAGTGAAGAAGAAAAACCAAGCCAAATCCCATCGACGAATTAACCCAGCAAGCACGCATACGTACGTGTTTGAGCTGCCACACGAAGGTTGAGCTGCGACACGAAGACGTGGCCGGCCTCCATCGGATGGGATCGAATCACCATAGGAAGACGCCGGGGGTGGTGTAGGGCTCCGGGCGGGGTCGGACCTGACGGCCGAGAGGAGCGGCAGCGCAGGGCTTGCCGGCGTCGGGAAGGCATCCAGGTGGCGGAGCACCACATGAAGATGTGGCACGTGCAGATTCGGCGTGGAGCAACTCGGATCCGTCCGGGTTAACGCACAGTGGCACGCTAGAGGCGGATGGCAGTGGTCAGTAGGAGGACGCACGGGGTCGCGGGCGCTCGGAAGCCATGGCTGCGGCTTAATCCTGCATGGAGCGGCGGCGATAGGTTAGGGGAGAAGTAAAGGAGGAAGGAATAGAGAGGAAGGAGCCCAGCGGAGATGATGAGAAAGGGAATCGAGATGTTTTTTTTTTCTAGACAGACAATAGCGAAGCGGTTATTCCACAGCGCATGTGCTCACTTGTCACGGCCGACAGCTGAGCAACATGGACGGACAACAGCGGATGAGGAGCCTATCCCAAGGCCAAGGCCAGAATATCACATTGATGAATCGTGAGGTTCTGGGCCAGTCTCTCGTGGAATCGTCCCGGCCGGAGTGGCACAGGCTAGCGGCGGCGCTGGAGCGTCAAAATTGGTCTGGGATGAGTGCAAGCTAATTGAACCAGCACACATAGATTGTTCAAAATTGGGTGCATATATACACCGGCGTAGATGTGAACCACCAGAATCGTCGTCAAGCACTTGGATGCATGCATAGGCGCAGATATGAGCCGACAATCTCAAACAATATATAAAAAAGGAAAATGTTTGTTATCAACCGGATGAAAACAGGCTCGTTTAAACCGCTTGCTACGAGCGACACGTGTCCCGGTCAGGCCCGCCCACGATCAATCTTATCTTCTCGTCTCTTCCACCTAACTCGGTCGATCCCCTTTCTTTCCTCGTCCCCACCGCCCGCTCCCTGCTCTGGCCGCCGCAACCACCGCGCGGTCTCTACTCCCGCCGCCATGGATGCGCTCCAAGCAACGGTACCCAAGCTCCAAATCGATCCTGCCTCCTAAGCTGCCAATGCGCCGCTACCCCCAGCTGCAACGCGAGCTGCCCAAGCCCACTTGCTGGCGCTGCGTTTGCAGCGCTCGTCGGTGATGCGCGATGGGGAGTCGCCAATGACTACCGGCGATGCAGCACTGACGCCGCTGCAGAGAGGCACATGGCGAGGTGATGCAGCTCTTCTTCGGTGCTACAGCAGCTGCGTTGCGTCGCTCGTCGGGGCTGCAGTGGAGCGCCGCCGCGGTCATCAGGCTGCAATGGAGCTCCGCCGTTGATGCATTGGAGCATCTCCGTGGTCATCAGGCTGCAGCGGAGCTCCGCCGTTCGCCGTTGATGCATTGGAGCGCCGGCACGTTCATCAGGCTACAATGGAGCTTCGTCGGTGTTGCGTCGGCGACCGCGACGGGCCAGTCATGGCGGTTGCAACTCCGGCACTGCAATGGAGCTCCGCCGGTGCTGCGTCGGCGACCGCGACGGGCCGGCCATGGTGGTTGCAACTCCGGCACTGCAATGGAGCTCCGCCGGTGCTGCGTCGGCGACCGCGACGGGCCGGCCATGGAGGTTGCAACTCCTGCGCTGCAACAGAGCTCCGTCGGTGCTGCTACGACGACCGCGACGGGCCGACCATGGCGGTTGCAACTCCGGCGATGCAATGGAGCTCCACCGATGCTGCTACGACGACCGCGACAGACCGGCCATGGCGGTTGCAACTCCGGCGATGCAATGGAGCTCCGTTGGTGCTGCGACGGGCCGGCCATGGCGGTTGCAACTCTGGCGCTACAATGGAGCTTCGCGTGTGCTATGACGACGACCACGACGGCCCGGCCATGGCGTTGCAATGGAGCTTCGCCGGCCTCCCTTGGAGCTTTTCGTGCACTCCTGCGCTGCATTGGAGCTTCGCTGGGGCTGCAATGGAGCACCACCGTGGCTGTGGAAGCTGTAACGATGATGCAATGGAGATGGGCGGGGCTTCAAGGGAGCTTCGCTAGATGCTATGGTGCGGCTTTGCTGACTTGCTGTGATCGAACGGCCACTGGTGCGTAGATCAAACGGCCAGCGAGGCGGATGATTTTTCAGAGAAATTATCCGGTTAATTTGTAGCAGCCGCCTATAAAAAAGGTGCATGTCACCTGCTTTACGCATGAAGCATGTTAATTTTGCAGTCTTGGAACTGATTAAGCATGATTTTTCTGTTATCTAGGACTAGCTAGGAAAACTATTGTTGGGATGATATTTTCGATGATTAACGGTGTGGCCAACTACCATAACAATGATTTTCCTTTTTATGTATAAGTTAATATTGGCCAAAATATATATTTTAAGTCACATCTATTTTTTTCATCGAAGATGCATGTGGTTGTGAAATGACTTACAAGAGTAAGTTGCACCAAGGACAAGAAGAAAAAAAAATACTAAGTTCGTATAGGTTGAAGTCTGGATATTTGTCCATATTATTGTTCCACCCTGATCAATTCTCTTGATCATCGCCATGAGATTGACCACCTTCCGACACTTCACACCGCAACACCGTATTAAAATAGAGGACGTTAACACGTATGAGTTTTGAGTCGTACTTGTTGGGCCAGGAGCATGTCAAATTTATTTTCTTCCGTTACAACGCACGGGCACGTCTATTAGTATATTTCAAAGAGGGTTTTACATGAGAGTTATGAGGTACGAGATGATACCGCGTGATTATTGAAGACAATGCTAGATTTCTTGAGGACTTCCCCAAAGGGGAAGTTAAAATTTTCTCGAGCAACGTAGTGTGTAACGATTGCAATTAAACACCTACTGACTACTGAATGTTTGGAAAAGAAGAGGATGCATCAAGTCATCCAAGTAGCCCCAATCGAGAAAAGAGGAGGACGCAGCCACTCGGTGCACAATTCGGGTGGGGATACCTGGTAGGCAGCGGTGGATGTCCCAAACAGGAAGCTCGTCGGAGGAGGGAACTGGCCGCGATGGATCGCCGAAGCACGTCGGAGGAGCAGGTGAGCAGACAAGAGCAGGAGAAGCCACAAGGCCGCCTCACGCGCCATCCGTCCACGGCCGGCGCCCCCCCTCCAATGTGAGCTCTGCTCTCAAACCCAGCAGGCAGCAAGTGTGGATTCTCTTTTGGGGCGAGGCGATTGTAACGTTTAGGGTGTAGACTCATGAGACGGAGGGACGATGCACCTGTTACGCCCACAGACCGGCAAATGTCGCGCCTGTGCGCACAGTCAAACAATGACCCTTGTAGGCGGCATGGCAACGACAGGCAGGTAAGGTGTAGTGCTCGCCTACACTGTGTGTGATTAAGCTGCCGCAACGACGACTTTTGTTTTCTTTATAAGGTATACAAGGCGATTTTTTTATCAACTAATCGAGATCAAGACGTTTTACTCCGAAATGGTCTGGACGTGTACGAATATTTTTCAAGTGTTCACACGAAAATCATTATTTTTTTACATAAAAGGCCACAGCCCGACTTTATAAATAAAGCTACCAGACAGAGTTACCACAGACCCAAAAGACCAATACGAGAACAAGCATAGTATCAACCCAGACAACACGAGAGAATAGTCTAAGTACATGGCGCCCAGGCCAGTACACGGCTCGCAGGCCGGAGGTAGAAAGATAACGAAAGCAAGCCAACAACGCCTAAGTGCCTGCTTGGACTGGGGAGATGGAGATAGCAGAATTTCGGATCATGGCCAACATGGCGTCGAGGGCGTCCCTGTCTTCCTCCTTAGTCAATAATCTTCACTGCTGCAGGAATATACAAGTCTTAAATAAGCAATCAGCAGGCTTAGAAGGGAAAACATGTTCGATAGTAAATTTATTCCTTGTCGTCCAAAGGGACCAGCACATGGCTGCGAAGCCCACCCAAAACAATCTCATCTGGGCCCCAACCAACGAATTAACCAGGATGCGCAGGTCAGAAAAGGAGGTCGGAGCCCGGGATACAAGCATCCAGGATCTGATACAACACCAGAACAGATTAGCCAACACACAGTTGAAGAAAATGTGTGATGTGTCTTCTCTCATACCACACAAAGCACACCTATCAGATCCCGGCCCATTTCGCTTGCGAATTTGGTCACTCGTCGGCGGACGCCCACGAGAGGCTTGCCAGAGGAAAACCTTGACTTTAGGAGGAATACGAGCCCTCCAGATCCAATTGAATTTGGAGGTGGTGGACCCAGCAATGAGCTTACCATATAAAGATTTAACCGAGAAACGAGCAGAGGGGGAGTGGGGCCAAACAACCGTGTCTTCCTCCTCCGAGAGCGAAGGGAAGAGGGTATCAAGACACTGCCAGTCTTCCAACTCCGCGGGGGAGAGAGAACGACGCAGACGCAAGTCCCAATTATTTGACGCGAGCTCAAAGATTGAGATCTCAGGGTCCGGGCAGTAAGAAAAAAGGACAGGAAAGGCAGTAGCCAGCGAAGAGGAA
The DNA here is from genome assembly GCA_032464435.1 of Aegilops umbellulata. Classification (NCBI taxonomy): domain Eukaryota; kingdom Viridiplantae; phylum Streptophyta; class Magnoliopsida; order Poales; family Poaceae; genus Aegilops; species Aegilops umbellulata. The sequence goes on along the minus strand of CP136055.1, from coordinate 415,882,384 downwards.
CCACACCACCAATCAAGCCAGAATCTGGTGGACCTACCATTGTGAACAACAAATTTGACGAGGCCTTGAAAAATAGGCCTGATTTTAACAACGTCTCTCCAGAATTGAGATGCCCCCGAAGCACGAGCAAACATAGGACTAGAAGAGGGAAAGTACTTCGCCTTGAGGATGTTGAACCAGAGGGGCTTGTCCTGGGGAATGGTCATGATCTTCCACCACCATTTGATGATCAGACATTTGTTCATTACAAGAGTGTTAATAATGCCTAGCCCCCAAGGCTTTTTGGCTTATAGATAATATCCCATTTAACCAAGCGATATTTGCGCTTGTTATCAGCCGCGTTCCAATAAAAGGCACCTCTATGTTTATCAAAGCCAGCATGGGTTCCCATAGAAAGAAGGTAAAATCCCATCAAGAACATCGGGAGAGATGAGAGGCACGCATTAATCAAGGCCACTTTACCCGCCTGAGTGTTGTATTTGCCCCTCTAGGGCATTACACGATTACCAACCTTAGCCACCGTAGGGGCAAAATCTTTAGCATGGAGCTTGTCAGAGGTAATAGGTAAACCCAAGTACTTAATAGGGAATGAGCCAAGAGAGCAATTCAAGAGGCGGGCCACCCGTAAGGCCTCGGTGCCCGCAACACCAGTTACAGTAACTTCACTTTTGGAGAAGTTGATCTTAAGACCCGAGAGAGCTTCGAAGCAAAGGAGAAGAAAGTTGAGATGAGCAATACAATGATCATTCAGTTCCACCAAAATAATAGTGTCGTCTGCGTACTGAAGGTGAGTAATACCCTCCGGGATGAGGTGTGAACTAACAGGAGAAATATGCCCGGCCTCCGTGGCTCTAGATAGGATATTAGAAAGACCGTACGCAACAAAGTTAAAGAGGATGGGCGAGCCGGGTCACCTTGCCGGAGGCCTCTAGAGTTCTTAAAGAAGTTACTAACAATCCCATTGACATTAATGGCAGTATGGCCCCCCATGACCAACTGCATAATGCGGTGAACTACCCCACTGTCAAAACGTTTAGCCAGAAGGACTTGTTTAAGGAAGCCCCAACTCACCGAATCGTAGGCCTTTTCAAAATCCAGTTTGAGAATTACAGCCTTGCTCCCTGATTTATGATGTCATGGATAATTTCATGAAGGCATAGGACCCCATCCAGGATGAAGCGACCCTTGACAAAAGCCGACTGAGTAGGGGAGAGGGTACGATGAGCCACCGGGGTGAGGCGAGTGGCCAGACACTTGGTAGGGAATTTGGCGAAATTATTGATGAGCGCAATCGGTCTAAACTGAGAGATAAGTTCGGCACCCTTAATTTTAGGGATAAGGGAAATAACCGCATAATTGAGCCTGGAAATATCTACTGTCCCCAGGCAATAACCTTGAATGACTTCACAAATAAGAACTTTAAGAATAGGCCAGAACTTTTTAAAGAAAGGGATGGAAAAGCCGTCTAGGCCCGAGGCAGAATTAGGTTTCGCTTTACTAATCGCTAAGAGGATCTCCTCTTCAGAGTAAGGAATCATCAGATTAGTATTTTCTTTCGAGGAGACCATGACCCCCTGGTCCCAGAAGTTAGAAGATAACCTGGACCCCTGGTCAGGTTTGGCCGAGAGGAGAGAAGAGAAGAATGCCACAACATGGTTTAGGATAGCGCCTTGGTCAGAGGACCGCACCCCGTCAATGATCAGGCTATCAATAAGGCATCTACGCCGCCTCCCATTCGCAATAGCAAAAAAGTAAGCAGTGGGGGAATCACCTTTAAGCAACCAATTAATCGAGCCCCTCTGGCGCCAATAAACCTCATTAAGCCGGTGGAGCTGCACCAGAGAGTGCTCAAGGGAGAAGCGAAGGGTCCAATCAGAATTGGAAAGGCCAGAAATGTCAGCCCGAGAGTCAAGGGCCTCAATCTAGGCCAGGAGGAGGGCCTTCTCTCTGTGTTCCTGGGCCAAGTGATTACGGGACCAACCCCGGAGAAATTTGCGCAGTAGGGTCGAGAAATTATGCCAGTCGTCAAAGGGACCAAAGGAACGACGAGGCGCCGAAAGGAAGCCACTAATTTTAGAACCGAGGAGATCACTAAAGCCATCAATAAGAAGCCAAGATGCATCAAACTGGAACCTAGGGGGGGGGGAGGAAACAGAACGAATCCCAGCATCAAGGACTAGAGGGGCATGGTCCGAGCCCACAATCACCTTAGATTTAAGCGTAGCTTGCGGGAAGAGCGAGTACCAATTCGAACATACAAGGACTCGGTCCAGAACAGAGTGAATAGGGGAAATTTGATGGTTAGTCCAAGTAAAACTAGAGCCCACCCTAGGGATCTCACGAAGGGCACATGAACTAATGAAAGTGTTGAAAGCGTCAGCCAACACCCAAGAAAAATTATCAGTGTTCTTATCCACAGGAGAGTGAAGCAAATTAAAGTCACCACCGATCACCAGTGGGAGGGTGCAAGCTTCGACTTTGTTCGAGATTTCGTCCAGGAAGATGGGGGAGAGGGAGTGATCCGCCGGGCCATAGACAACCATAAATTCCCAAAGCGAGTTGAGCTGACGGTGAAAAAGCACGGAGCTGGCCCAGAAGATACCATGGTCAAAGGTGACAAAATCAAAAACATCACGTTTCGACCCTAACAAAATGCCACCCGAGTGCCCAAAAGAGGGAAGGAAATTCCAGTCAAAGCGATCAGCACCCGCAATAGAAGAGAGCTCATGGGGAGAGAAGGAGGGTTTGAAAGTTTCAACCAAGCCAATCAGGTCTATATTATCACCCCTGATAATATCTTTAATTTGGTCCCGACGCCCCCGAGCGCCGAAACCTCTAATATTCCAGAAAAGAGCTCTCATTTATAGGAAAGATTTTTGATGCACAGACTCGACCTACAGGGAGCCAAGAAGGTTTTAGCACATTTAGAGGCACCCTTCTTCACAGAAATATGAGGGACAACACCGCTAGCAGAGCTCCCCCTCCTCTGGAGCCCCAGCAGCCACAACTGAGGGGTAGGAGTAGCCGCGGCGGCCTCTTTAGCCTTGGCCAAAGCCGCCTGGGCCACCTCATTGGCCCTAATAAGAGCGATCAGAGAAGAGGGAGAACCAAAATTATGATCAAGAGAAATGCCAGAATCTGTGAGAACCTTAGTCAAGTGTTCATCCGAGTACGAGGGCAAAACAAGCCTAGTGGGAGAGGAGGTAGTATGGACCAACGGAGAAGGGACAAGATGGATACCTGAAGCAAGAAGATCATGAGCCGCAGCACACCTAGCCACCTTGTCAACCACCCTCAAACCACTGTCGCGGATCCACCCACTTTTGCGCGCCATAGAGGAGGGGGAACGGATCGGAGAAGACCGAGCCACCACCGAAGAGGCTTGGCCCGCCACGTCGCCCATATCACCATCGAGACGGCGACACAGGCCTGCCACAGACAACTTGGTCCTAGAGGAAGCCCGACTGCGAGCCGAGAACTTGCAAACAGAAGACTTGCGCTTGGAGAGAGAGCCCGTCGCAACGCGGCGTGGGGAAGCAGGAAGATCTTCAATGCCAGAAAGCGACGGAGAGCCCGGCCGGGTCGGCAAGTTGGAGCATACCCCCAACATAGGAGTACCAGCAGGTGGAACAGTCGGGGCAGCCTGAGCAGAAACATGCACATCCATCTGATCCTTTCCTCCTTCCTTGTTCTTCGGGGCATTCTCCTTGAAAAGTTCACGGCTTTCTGAACCCATACCATCCCACTCAGAGGCCGTGAAGTGAGGGAGCGAGCCCCCGCTCATATTGCCAGCATTGTCACCCTCGCCGCCATAGATATCGGCTGAAGGAGGAGGAGGCGGGGGTGGGGATTGGGAAGTGGCATCACCCTCCACACGCACCCGAAGCCTGAAGCCGTCCGCAGAAGGGAAGACATCGACACAGCCATGAATGCACAAGGGATCCACAGCCCAGATCTTGAGACGCACGGGGCCAAGGACAGAGAGAGAGAGTCTTGATCAACCAAGATCGGCTTGCCAATAAGAACACCGAAGGCCATGACAAACTTTGTAGAGCGTAAGGTGGGTGGGACATCATCCACAAGGACCCAGATCTCCGAGAGGGGTGAAATAGGTTTGGCCCCATTGGCAGCCGCCTTCACCGAAACTACCAGCTGGTTAAGAGGAAGGGTGAAACTAGTAAATGAAGAAATCATCTTGAGGCTGCTCTTAGAGGGGAAGACCACCGCGAAATCAGAGTCAGACAACTGACGAATATGCCAATCCCAGCCCCCATCGTCCCACAGGTTGAGCTCGTCCAGGAGGGTATGCGTGGAAATTTCGTGGTCTTTGATCGAGATGATCGCGGCGTTGGAGAGCGCAGGAGCCACTACCACCTGAGGGATATCACTGTCAAGCGCGAAGAAGGAGCAACCAGGGAGGCCTTGACCAAAAAGCTTAAAAGAGGCAGATTTGCGACGGTTTTGGCAGTTCACGGTAAGGTGGCCGTCCTCTCTACACATCAGGCAGAATGGGGGGTTGAAACAACGGGATTGGAAGTGACCAGGTTGGTGACAAGAGAAATAAGTGAGATTAGGGTTTGGAGGTTGGAGAGGCGGAGGAGAAGGACAGGCCGGTGGAGGAGGAGGAGGAGGGAGGATCCCATCGCCCAAGGCGCCAGAGGACGAACCAGGGCCAGACGCCGGGAGCCGACGCTCGAGGGAGCCAGAACTGCCACCCCCGCGACCCAACGAGCACCCACCAAAACCAGATGACGAACTAGGGCCGCGGCCGCCGCCACGAGACAGGGGAGCAGGGCCATGCGGGGGAGGAGGATGGGGACGGGCTGCAGGACCAGAGCCGCCAGCAGCCGCCGCAGCCTCCCATGGATCAGCCCCAGATCCGCCCGATCCGGGGGATCCAGAGCCCGCCACGGCCGGTGCCGCCGCCCCGGCACGCACATCGCCCTGGAACCACTTGGGTCCCGCCGCCCAAGCCTCGTGCTCACGGGCCACTTGCTGTCGAGCCGCCTGCTCGGCCTCAAGCTTGGAGTGGAGGGAAGCCTCGAGCTCCAGATCGGCCACCCCATCGCCCGCGTCCTCCCGCCGTCGCTTCATGCCCGACACCGCCTCGCTCGAAGAACCACGGGAGCGATCCATGGCAACAACCGCCGCGAAAGGAAGGCAGAGAGGTGGGGGAGGAGGAGATCTGCGATAGGTGGGGATGCGAAGACGAAAGCGGCGCAGGTCGGAGTGAGATGCAGGAAACCCTAGAAATGGGGGGGGGGGCGAACCCTTTCAGATCCATATATACCCAGTGCAAGCCAGGCCAGGAGGGGGGAGATGCAGGCCGGGCCGGCGAGAGCAGAGGAAGGAACGAGAGCCGCGCTGGGCCCAGGGCCCAAATTGGAGAGTGGGGGGGGGACTCAGAAAAAGATGACAATGAAGGCGACCCAGCCAGAACAGGCGGCCCAGATAGGCCCAACTGAAATGGTACGGAAGGCCCACAAACCTCACGCACATGAGATGGATCTAGGGTTGGAGAGGGAGGAGATGCGCCCGTCGTTGCCGCCAGCGGCGCCGACACCACCGAGACCACCAGCGGCGAGGACGACGGAGAGCAGGAGGGGCGAGCAGGGCCACCCGCCCGAGAGGAAACACCACCAAAAACCACACAACCCGGCGATGAAAGCGTCCCCGAGCGCTTCCGACGCCGGCCGCGCCTCACCTGGAACCAGCCCGAGCCATCCACCTCAACAGAGGCCACCGGGCGGCCACGGCCGCCCGGAGAAAATTTCTGAACCCCGCCAGACGCCGTCGACTCCGCCGCCAGCGAGGCGACCGGAAGAGAAGCCAGGGGGAGGGAGGGAGAAACAGCCTCCAGATCAGGATCCGTATCCGCCTCGTCCGACGACAAGGCCCAGAATTTGTTCCTAGCGCCAGATCCAGAAGCGAGCGAGCAACGAGAAGGCACATAGGGCGAGAGAGGAGGAGCGGCGAGGGAGAGAGACGACGACGGCAGAAGGAGGGGAGTGGTGAGGGCCGGAGCAGGGGACCGGAGAAGAGCCGGATACGGGAAGGGGGAGGAAGGGGAGGGGAGAGGGGAGGAAGGAGATGGAGCCATCGAATCCTAGTTTGCTTGCGTTTCCCTAATTGGACCAAGCAATCACACACTCCCACGACGAAAATCATTAATCAAGGAGCATTTTTTGCAAAGGTCATTCTTATCCCCAAGATTGCGACATGTAGCGCACTGCATGTGCATCTTTTTTTTTCATTTTCGAGAGGCACGATCGTGCCTCTCGCGAAAGCAAATCCGTACCTCCACGAGAAGTAAACCGTGCCTCTCGCGGAAGAAAAAAAAGAAAAGAAAAGCATGTTTTTATTTTTATTTTTCGAGAGGCATGAGCGTGCCTTCCTCGAAAGCAAAATCCGTGCCTCTCTCGAAAATAAATCCGCGCCTCTCACGTAAGAAAAATAACGCGTTTTTCCCATTTTCGAGAGGTACGGCCATGCCTCTCGCGGAAATCAATCCGTGGCTCTCATGAAAGGAAAAAATAAAATCTATTTTTTCCATTTCTGAGAGGCACGGCCATGCCTCTCGCGGAAGCAAATCCGAACTCTCGTGGAAGTAAATTTGCGCCTCTCGCAAAAGCAAAGAACGTGGTTTTTTGCGCAATTTTTTGGGTGCAAAAGCGAGGGAGGCAGTGGGGGTGGAGAAGCTCAAGCACAAGCAAGACTGCGTCGTCCGACGCTTGCAAGGCTTCATCGCCATCTCCGATTTCTCCTCCTCCGACGGGTCCGATGGCTCCGACATGGACCCACCTCCTGCCGCAGACTCCTACAGCTATGCCGGCGACCGGAAGGGCAAATGCCGTCAAGGAAGTGGTGAAGATCCGTCTTTATTTCAAGTTTTTAGTTGCAATTTGAACTTGTCCGCCATATTATGTGTATTATGTGAACTTTGGCTATCTTTCGATGATCCGGCTGTGATCTTTTGATGAACTAATTATGCATATGTATGTCCGTTCATGATCTACGTAGTTCTTATCAATGTTGTATGGTTTAGTATGAATATAGGGGATGGAATATGAGATACGTGGGTGTGGAGACACATATATAGAGAGTGCCTAGCCAGTGTCGGCAGACGCGCTGACGTTTGAGGGGCCGGGTTTGCTGAGTCCGGCTGTAGATGCTCTTACTCCAAAGTGATGACAATCTCCAGCGTATGTAGTATACACCTTTAGAGCATCTCCAACAGACACGCGGTAGCACGGCATGCTAAAAAATTTTTGTAGCACCAAAATAGTGTTTTTACGCATGGGAGGTTTACCAGATGCACAAAAACACGGCGCCTAATGCGACGGCCCCACATGCAGCTGCCCGCCGAACAATCTAGCGCCTCAAATTTGCAGTACCGCAGCCCACGCGCACACCCGTGCGCTAATTTTTTTAGTGCGCTCTACTTTATAGCGCCTGCTGGAGCGCTTTTTTGCCTCTGGCACACAAAAACGCTGGTTTTTAGTGCGTGCGATAGTTTTGGGGCGCCTGTTGGAGATACCAGGCAAAGACGCTGTTAGGCAACTGTTGGAACGATGTGTAGCAAACTAGGAGCACCTGTTTTTTTCTATAAAAAATAGTATCGATGTCATAGTATTTACCCTACTGTCCCTGGGCCCTAAAAAATGTCATAGTGCTAACAAAAATAATTTTGGGAGTAAAGCTAATGTGAACATTAAAAATGTCATGCTTCTTGTTGCATATATAGAAGGTGAAAGAAGGAAGGACATACCAGTCCACCTCAAAGGACAAGGCCCGTCTTGTAGCTAGGATATCCTCCATGGAGTTGGTAAGGGGTCATACCATTTCATGGCGATCACAATCCCGATCGATCCGCCTTGCGTTGCCTAGCATGTACACACGCATTAGAACGACCAAGACAAAGGCGTCTCGGCTCTTGAGAAATGATCTCCCGGTGCCAAGGAAGGAAGCTTCTCAGCGACATAGTCTATTGGGTTCACTTCACCTGATAGTTGCTCTTGTAATTGTCGGCGGTGGCGGCATGCGACAGAATCATGTTATGGGCGACGACGTAGGGCAACCCATCATCCATCATGGCTAAAATGTCCTCAAGATGCAGAGCAGTGTCATCACCGTCGCCTGCAATGAAAATATGTGGTCTGCTCCCTTGAGCATGCCTACAGGGCCTCTATGGCTAAGAATTTTGACGGCCAGAATGCCACTGTGCCTCTTGAGGCTGCCCCCACAAAGAAGAAGCAGCTCCTCTCCTAGATTCGTACCGAGGCGAAGAAGGCACCAGCTGGCGACGCCTCCGCGCCGCGCCTGCCATCGAGGCTTGCCTCCCTCCCACATAGGAAGGCGCGGCCGGTGCCTCCCTCTGAGCATGCTCGGGGGCTTCCACCTAGAGAGCGTCTGACGTGACTAGCATGATGAGGGAGGTGCTCAGGCACCACTTGGAGGCGTGCTTTGACGCGCGCCCCCGCAAGCAAGGAGTGTGGCGCCAGGCACCAGGAGCACAATAGTTCATCACCCAGGAGATCCACAAGTTGCAGGAAGCGAGGGCCATGGGCGGCGAGTGTTGCCCCACACGGCCAGTCGGCTCAGCTGGCGCTCCCAACCCGGGCAACGAGCTGTGCCTATGCGTCAACATCCTGGGCCTCAATAGGGCCAGCTCTTAGGACATCTTCTAGCCATCACGCATTGGCCGGAGCAGGGGCATTGCCACCAACTACGTCTGCATGCCCTTCAGCCTGCTGAACGAGGGCGCCACCTACCAGCGCTTCGGGCGGCTCATGTTGGCGTCTCATGAGGCTTCGGCTCCTAACGAGCTTCCAGGGTCTCAGGAGCCAGCCGACCCCTGAGGGGAGAACCCCCGTGACACGCTTCGCTGACCACCCCGACGCTCCTACAGCAGCATCATTGCTAGGTGACTTTTTGGTTTGTTCAATTGAGGGCACCCCGCGGGCTGCATCATCCTCAAGCTATTTAGGATCAGTCCCTACAGATGCCTCACCTTTTGGTTGTGTACTAAACTTGCTCGTGCTTCAGTGTGCCATGATTACTTTCTTAACTTCGTTTTTGGCGCCGTGTTACATTTGGAGGCGCCACACCTTGGGGCCTCACGCCCCCACAACTCTCCTCTTGACCGTCCCATGAGCGAGGGCTATTGGCATGGCGCCTGTGCTTGGGTCCGTCCCTGCAACGCTGATAAACCTAAGTAATCGAGCTCTGGCTCACGGCCCATCCCTGTGCACGTCACCTCATCAGGTCCTTAGTGCCTTGTCTCCTCACGAAACAATCACGAGTAGGTCAACTGGCGCGCGCCGCCCCCTATACCTTGTAACCTGTCAACATGCAGTGGCTTTAGGAGCCGGGCGTTTGAACGTCATACAGATGGCATCTCGCATCGCCTCAGGAGGTCCAACTTCGAGCAGGCGACTGCCCATGCTACCGGTCATGAAAATCTAAGTACAACTGCTCCACTTGGCGCGTCGTTGCCGGTTGGAATTGCTACTCCCTACGATCCTGGCAAAGCCTGTCGCCTCTTTTCTGCGTGAGTCGCTGATACGTCTCCAACATATCTATAATTTTTGATGTATTTATAACATTTTTACATGATTTTGGTATGGCTTGGTTAGGACTAACCCGGACTGACGCTGTTTTCAGCAGAACTACCGTGGTGTTGTTTTTTGTGCAGAAATAAAAGTTCTCGGAATGCGCTGAAAATCAACAGAGTTTTTTTTTGGAAAATATAAAAAATACTGGAACGAAAAGTTATCGGAGGGGAGTCCCATGGGCCCCACGAGGGTGGAGGGCGCGCCCATGTGCCTCGTGGACTCTCCGTGGGTCCCCCTGACTTGTTCTCGACGCCAACCTCTCCTATAAATCCCCAAACCTCCAGAAAATAACCAAGATCGGGAGTTCCGCCGCCACAAGCCTCTGTAGCCACCAAAAACCAATCGGGACCCTGTTCCAGCACCCTGCCGGAGGAGGGAATCATCACCGGTGGCCATCTTCATCATCCCGGTGCTCTCCATGACGAGGAGGGAGTAGTTCACCCTCGGGACTGAGGGTATGTACCAGTAGCTATGTGTTTGATCTCTCTCTCTCTCTCTCTCTCTCTCTCTCTCTCTCTCGTGTTGTTGATATGGCACGATCTTGATGTATCGCGAGCTTTGCTATTATAGTTGGATCTTATGATGTTTCTCCCCCTCTATCTTCTTGTAATGGATTGAGTTTTCGCTTTGAAGTTATCTTATCGGATTGAGTCTTTAAGGATTTGAGAACACTTGATGTATGTCTTGCGTGGGATACCCCTGGTGACAATGGGGTATTCTATTGATTCACTTGATGTATGTTTTGGTGATCAACTTGTGGGTTCCGTGACCTTGGGAATCTATGCATAGGGGTTGGCACACGTTTTCGTCTTGACTCTCCGGTAGAAACTTTGGGGCACTCTTTAAAGTTCTTTGTGTTGGTTGAATAGATGAATCTGAGATTGTGTGATGCATACCGTATAATCATACCCACAGATACTTGAGGTGACATTGGAGTATCTAGGTGACACTAGGGTTTTGGTTGATTTGTGTCTTAAGGTGTTATTTTACTACGAACTCTAGGGCTGTTTGTGACGCTTATAGGAATAGCCCAATGGATTGGTCGGAAAGAATAACTTTGAGGTGGTTTTGTACCCTATAATAATCTCTTCGTTTGTTCTCCGCTATTAGTGACTTTGGAGTGACTCTTTGTTGCATGTTGAGGATTTTTATATGATCTAATTATGTTATCATTGTTCAGAGAACTTGCACTAGTGAAAGTATGAACCCTAGGCCTTGTTTCGAAGCATTGCAATACCATTTACGCTCACTTTTACCACTTGTTACCTTGCTGTTTTTATATTTTTAGATTACAACAACCTATATCTACCATCCATATTGCACTTGTATCACCATCTCTTTGCCGAACTAGTGCACCTATACAATTTACCATTGTATTTGGGTGTGTTGGGGACACAAGAGACTCTTTTTTATTTGGTTGCGGGGTTGTTTGAGAGAGACCATCTTCATCCTACGCCTCCCACGGATTGATAAACCTTAGGTCATCCACTTGAGGGAAATTTGCTACTGTCCTACAAACCTATGCACTTGGAGGCCCAACAACTTCTATAAGAAGAAGGTTGTGTAGTAGACATCAACCTCTTTTCGGGCTCCGTTGCCGTGGAGGTTAGTGCTTGAAGGTATATCTTTAGATCTCGCAATCGAATCTTTTTGTTTCTTGTTTTATCACTAGTTTAGTTTATAGAAGAAAACTACAAAAAAATGGAATTGAGGGTGCCTCATATGCTTCATCTTTTTAATATCTTTCGTGAAAATGATGGAAAGGAAAATTGTGCCCAAGTGCTAGAAGAAGAATGAATTAAAATGTTTGTCACTAAGTCTTTGAATGATGAGCATGATTGCAATGTTGTTAGGATGAATTCTTTGAATATCCATGTTGCTAATGATATGCAAAGGCACAAGCTTGGGGATGCTATGTTTGATGAAGATGTTATTTTTAGTCCCCCAAGTTTTGATGAGAATATTTACTATGATGAAAGCATGCCTCCTATTTATGATGATTATATTGATGAAAGTGGGTTTGGAAGAGTGTCAACTTTAGGAAGTAATGATCTCACTATTTTGGAGGGTGTTGAATCTTATTGTGATAATTATGGAAGTGGATTTGGAGAGGTCATGACTTTGTTAAGTGATGAATCCACTATCTTGGAAGAGGTTTCAATTGATTTTGATGAGAACAAAGTTGCTACTTATGATGATTATTGTGATGATACTTATGCTATAAAAAGTAGTGATGATTATATTTATAAAACTCGTCATGATTATGATTACCCTTTTTCTAAACATTACTCTTTTAATGTGGAAACAATTTATAGTATTCGAGTTTCTTATGACACTCCCACTATTCAGAATGAGAAGAATTTCGCTTATGTGGAGAGTAATAAGATTTGTATGCTTGGGGATTATGAAAAGAATGCTTCATGTGATGGTTATATTGTTGAATTCATTCATGATGCTACTGAAAATTATTATGAGGGAGGAATATATGCTTGTAGGAATTGCAATAATATCAAGTTTCCTCTCTATGTGCTTAAAATCTTGAAGTTTTGCTTGTTTTTCCTTCCTATGCTAGTTGATTCTTGCTCCCATGAATAGTTTGCTCACAAAATCCCTATGCATAGGAAGTGGGTTAGGCTTAAATGTGTTAGTCATATTCTTCATGATGCTCCCATTATGTTTCAATTCTTATATTTTATGTGAGCATCATTGAAATCATCATGCCTAGCTAAAAAGGCATTAAAGAAAAGCGCTTGTTGGGAGACAACCCAATATTTACCCTTACTGTTTTTGTTTTTCCACTTGATTAAGCTACTGTAGTAATCATGTTTCATAGCTTTTGTTTCAATAAAGTGCCAAGTAAGACATTTGGGATGGCTTACGGTAATAGTTGATTCAATCTTGCTGAAAAACAGAAACTTTCACGCTGACGATTTTTTTTCATAATTCACAGAAGTGCGCTTTTAAGTTGATTATTTTTGCAGAATATTAATAAACAAGTTTCTTAGGACTTCCTAATTTCTCAGGATTTTTGGTGTTACAGAAGTATTCGAGAGTTACAGATTACTACAGACTGTTCTGTTTTTGACAGATTCTGTTTTCTATGTGTTGTTTGCTTATTTTGATGAATCTATGAGTAGTATCGGAGGGTATGAACCATAGATAAGTTGGAATACAGTAGATATTACACCAATATAAATAAATAATGAGTTTACAACACTACCAAAAGTGGTGATTTATTTTCTTATACTAACGGAGCTTATGAGATTTTCTGTTGAGTTTTGTGTTGTGAAGTTTTCAAGTTTTGGGTGAAGATTCGATGGACTATGGAATAAGGAGCGGCAAGAGACTAAGCTTGGGGATGCCCAAGGCACCCCAAGGTAATATTCAAGGACAACCAAGAGCCTAAGCTTGGGTATGCCCCGGAAGGCATCCCCTATTTCGTCTTCGTTCATCGGTAACCTTACTTGGAGCTATATTTTTATTCACCACATGATATGTGTTTTACTTGGAGCATCATTTTGTTTTATTTTGTTTTGCTTGCTGTTTGAATAATATCCCAAGATCTGAAATTCTTAAATGTTAGAGATCTTCACATAGTTACATAATTATTCGACTACGCATTGATCTTCACTTATATCTTTTGCAGTAGTTTGTCGTTTGCTCTAGTGCTTCACTTATATCTTTTTAGAGTATGATGGTAGTTTCATTTTTGAAGAAATTGATGAACTCTCAGTGCTTCACTTATATTATTTTGAGAGTGTTTTAGAACAGCATGGTAATTTGCTTTGGTTATGAATTTAGTCCTAATATGATGAGCATCCAAGAGGGATATAATAAAAGAACTTTCATATAAAGTGCATTGAATACTAAGAGAAGTTTGATTCCTTATGATTGTTTTGAGATATGAAGATGGTGATATTTGAGTCATGCTAGTGAGTAGTTGTGAATTTGAGAGATACTTGTGTTAAAGTTTGTGATTCCCGTAGCATGCACGTATGGTGAACCGTTATGTGATGAAGTTGGAGCATGATTTATTTATTGATTGTATTCCTTATGAGTGGAGGTCGGGATCGCGCGATGATTAACTCCTACCAGCCCTTCCCCTAGGAGCATGTGTATAGTACTTTGTTTTGATGACTTGTAGATTTTTGCAATAAGTATGTGAGTTCTTTATAACTAATGTTGAGTCCATGGATATACGCACTCTCACCCTTCCACCATTGCTAGCCTCTCTTGTGCCGTGCAACTTTCACCGGTACCATACACCCACCACACCTTCCTCAAAACAGCCATCATACCTACCTATTATGGCGTATTCCATAGCCATTCCGAGATATATTGCCATGCAACTTTCCACCGTTCCGTTCATTATGACACGCTTCATCATTGTCATATTGCTTTGCATGATCATGTAGTTGACATTATATTTGTGGCAAGGCCACCTTTCATAATTCTTTCATACATGTCACTCTTGATTCATTGCACATCCCAGTACACCGCCGGAGCCATTCATATAGAGTCATATTTTGTTCTAAGCATCGAGTTGTAATTCTATAGTTGTAAGTAAATAAAAGTGTGATGATCTTCATTTTTAGAGCATTGTCCCAGTGAGGAAAGGATGACGGAGACTATGATTCCCCCACAAGTCGGGATGAGACTCCGGACGAAAAAAAAGAGGCCAAAAAAAGAGAAGGCCCAAAAAATGAAAAAAATGAGAGAAAAAGAGAGAAGGGGCAATGCTACTATCCTTTTACCACACTTGTGCTTCAAAGTAGCACCATGATCTTCATGATAGAGAGTCTCCTATGTTGTCACTTTCATATAATAGTGGGAATTTTTCATTATAGAACTTGGCTTGTTAATTCTGTCGTGGTTCTAAGCCCGACAGTAGAATATGGGGTATGTATGGAGAGGCAAGATCCTAGCTACGGTGAAGTTGTGCATGCAAGATTTACGAGTTCAGACCCTTTGGGGAGGAAGTAACAGCCCTACGTCTCTGTGCCCGGAGGCTCGGTCGATAGGATTATGCGTGAAGTTACAGGGGTGCGAACCCTTGTTCCTGAGGAGGGGGGTGGCTTATATAGAGTTCGCCAGACCCCTCCGGCCCTCAGTTACACAGGGTTCAATGTACATAAAGATATGACGTTACTAGTAATGCCAGCAATAAAGGCATATTAATGATCATTAAGACTACGGATTGAATGTCCGACCATTGTCATTTAGAGTGACCTTAGCTCTTCTATTCTCCGAGTGGTTTCTGGTATGGTCGAATGAACATATCTTGGTCGAATGGAATTGGGCTATCCGAGTGAAGTCCCAGTCAAGTGGGCTGTATATTGTGGTGATTTCAATCAGTAGAATCTGCTGTCCTTTGAATGTCCTTGATTGTAGGGTAGTTTCCTTGGGTAGGGTACTTAGATCAGGTCTGTTGCCCTACCCAAGGTATATGTCATCATCATTAGTCCCCGAATGGTTCTGGGTCCGAGCGGAGTTGGAGTTGAAGGTGGTTCCGACCCAACTTTCATGCTTCGGAAGAACTTTACTTGGATTCGTGAACCACACAAAAAGCTTCGACTTTGTCTTCATTTGCCTTGAACCATTCAGAAGTTGTCAAGTGAACTTTGTCGATATCTTCGAGTGTTTGATATGGTATAAAATCTTCGTCCCGATTGATTGCTCTGCCGCTCCTGGATCTTGCAGGATTCGAAATTTGGGGAAGCGCGCGGGGCGGAGGAGGCCGCGGTAATCGGAGTGGATTAGGCAGGGGCGCCTCGATCTTCGCGCCGCCTTTTTTGCCATGTACTACGCGCGCAACTGTTGCGGGATTCGACAAGATTGCCTAGGCCCACGAGTCAGTCACTCGGTAGTAGGCTTCATATAAGGCGTCGCGGCTGGGTTTTTTTTGCACAGTGCACCCCATTCTCCCCCTTCCTCCTCTGTTTCTCCAGTGCATCCACCTCCGCCCTCGGTGCCGCTGCCCTGCTTGAGCTCCATCCACCACAATGGGGAAGGAGAAGACGACGGCTCTGGAGCACGCGAAGAAGGTGACGGAGAAGGCGAAGGGGAAGAAGACGAGCCGTGGAGGGTCTTCATCGAGATCTGGCCTGCCACCCGGCTGGATCCAGGGCGAATGGATTCGGTCGACGATCCAGCGGGAGGACGTGGAGGACTTGGTCGAGGGAGGACTGATCCCCCAGGTCTTGGCGGCTTCCGGAGGACAAGACTGAGCCGTGGCCGCAGGAGGGTGAGTGCGTCCTTCTTGCGACTCACGTTGACCGCGGTTTTTATTTACCTCCCCATCCTTTCTTTCGAGGCTTTCTGAACTTCTTCGGAGCCCAACTTCACCACTTTTCCCCCAACACCATCACGTACCTTGCCGCATTCGTGTCCATGTGTGAGAATTTTCTGGGGTGTCGACCGCACTGGGATCTTTTCAAACACATTTTCACTTGTCGTTCTCAGTCGGGCAAAAGGCTAACCCGAGTGATGAGAGGATGCACGTGATCGATCCAAATGAGGGGCAAAAGCACCTTCCCAACTATAATTCTTCCCGGGTCAGTCAGAGGGTGGCAATCGACCTTGTTCTACTTCAAAGACCAGCCGACTCTTGGTCAGTCGACTGGGCTTCCCCCCTTTTCCATGGCCCGAGTCGAGAAGCCTTCTTCCTTGAAAGTGATTCCGGCGGAGAAAGTGGAGGTGATGATGTTGATCGAGCGAGTAGTCCAACTTGTCCATGACGGCGTGACCGACATGGATCTACTAGAGGTCTTTCTCAGACGACGCATCCAGCCGCTTCAAGCCCGTGATCATCCAATGTGGCTGTACTCGGGCATTGACGACTCCACTCGGATTCACCCAAAAGAAGTTTACGAGGAGATGGTGGTGCAGTTGCTGCGGGACATCACCGGCAACAAAGACAACCCCAGGGGGTCTAGGAGGGTTCCTCCACTCGACAACACTTATGAGCCAGACAAGGTCCGATTCTTTATCTCTGAGTGTCTTTTTGATCACTCGTGTAATTGTTCTTGTAAACTGACTGCCATTTGTTCAACTTGTTGTCTTGTAGATCTACACTGAGATGTATTCAATGCCCAACGGAGAGCAGGTGCAGGAGTAGGAGCAGGAGGGAGAGGTGAGCGGAGGAGAAAGCGCCGACTGGCAATCTGACGGAGGGGCGAATGAGGAGACTAACGAATCGAGCGACGGTGAGGAGGTCGACTCTCCTCCCCGCACAGAAAGGCGATCCAAGCATACCCACGAGGCAGCCAGCACCCGAGGTAAAGCAACTGCAGAGACTGGATAGTCTTCAAAGCGTACTGAGACGTCTTCTCCTGTGCCGACCGAGAAGGCTCCAAAGCATCCCAAAGTCGCCCCGCCAAAACTTCAGAAGGCCTTACCCAAAATCAAAGTGGCTGTACCCATTGCTTCTGGGTAATCCTTGAATTTGACTTCTTAGTTTGGCACGACTTGCTCTTTGGTCGACTCATTTCTCTGTCCTTGACCGAGTGAGTTTTGAATTTGCAGTCCTGCTACTTCTGGGACTTCCTTTTATAAAGATGATGAAGATGAAGATATTGAGGACACTGTCACTTCCAATGCGGGTACAACTCTTGTCACTTTATCTTTTACCTTATGAGCCATTCTGACGGTCGACTGAACTCTTGCGATTGCATATTTTGCAGCTCCGTCCAATGTTATTGAACTTCCAGACGACGACGAGGATGTGCCACTGAGGCCCACGGGAAGGAGGGGCAGGACTTCGGGCAGGAAGACATCAACTAGCAAGACGCCCCATTCGACACCAGTGACAGAACCAGCGGTTCAGCAGTCTGGAGACGCCAACCGGGCTTCTGTTACTTTTGCCGTTCCATTTTCAAGTGCACAGCCTTCAACGTCAACTGCACAGGCTCCAACTGATCCACCGTCTTCACTTTTCACCGCCCATCATGTCCCAGAGGACCAAGTGAGTGCTGCCAAGGAAGCTATACGCCAGGCAAGTATCATGATGGAGCAGATGAAAGTGGTTCACGAGGCTGGTCAAGCTGCTTATGACACCAGCTCAGCACTCCATGCCAATGTCCAGGTTAGCTGATTTCCGACTGATCTTCTAGCTTGTCTCTTGTTCTGTTAGGATATGCTACCTAAAAACCTTTATTGTGCTTCTACTTGTCAGTCTGTATTTTGCCTCTGTACACCCACTGGGTGTTTCAATTTCTGTTGAATAGTTTTTCCTCTTGAGTCGACTAGGTTGTGCTGATTGAATCTTGGAATCATTGGGGGCACGCTGAGTGCACCCACTGGGTGTAGTCCCCGAGACCGCCGTCGAATGTTTGATTCGGCAGTGGTCTTTTAACAAAACTTTTCCACTCGGTCTGAGCAGATCATGTCGAGTGAAACCTGAACCAGTGGGGGCACGCTTAGTGCACCCACTGGGTGTAGTCCCCGAGACCTTAGTCGACTGCTAGCGTTCGGCTATGGTCTGAGAACAAGTAATAACTTTCTTCTTTTTTTCCCGACTGGACAGACCAAGTCAATTTGAAAAGTCGAACCAGTGGGGGCACGCTGAGTGCACCCACTGGGTGTAGTCCCCGAGACTACTGTCGAATGTTTGATTCGACTATAGTCTTAGAACTCTTTGA
This sequence comes from Aegilops umbellulata, assembly GCA_032464435.1. Classification (NCBI taxonomy): domain Eukaryota; kingdom Viridiplantae; phylum Streptophyta; class Magnoliopsida; order Poales; family Poaceae; genus Aegilops; species Aegilops umbellulata. Next base: position 415,864,131 of record CP136055.1, on the reverse strand, counting down.
ATTTGTTACTTTATTGCTCGGAAGAAACCAATCTTCGCGTCTGTCGACTAACTATCCCCTGACCACAGAAATCTTGTGAACTTGGAGCTCAGCTTGCTGACTTGGAGCAGAAGCAGATCCAGCTCAATCTTGATCTGGAGTTAGCCAAGGCGAATTTGCAGAAGGCTAAGGATGATGCCGCTGGTATGAAAAACTTGTTGACTGACTCTTTTCTGAACCGAGTGTTATTTCCTTCCTTTGAACCGAGCGTTATCTCTTTCAGAAACGATGAATCAGGCTTTGGCGAAGAAGGATCCGGACCTTGCAGCCGCGTAGAAAACAACAGAAGAGAAAACTGCACTCGCCGACCAGAAGCTGGCTGATACGTCTCTGTCGTATCTACTTTCCCAAACACTTTTGCCCTTGTTTTGGACTCTAATTTGCATGATTTGAATGGAATACTGACGCTGTTTTCAGCAGAAGTGCCATGGTTTTATTTTTGTGCAGAAATAAAAGTTCTCAGAATGTCCTGAAAATCAAAGGAGAATTATTTTGGAATTAATAAAAAATACTGGCGAAAGAATCAAGGCCAGGGGCCCACACCCTGTCCACGAGGATGGGGGCGCGCCTACCCCCCTGGGCGTGCCCTTGCCTTGTGGGCCCCCTGGAGCTCCACTGACCTCAACTCCAACTCTATATATTCACGTTCAGGGAGAAAAAAATCAGAGAAAAAGATTCATCGTGTTTTATGATACGGAGCCGCCGCCAAGCCCTAATCTCTCCGGGAGGGCTGATTTGGAGTCCGTTCGGGGCTCCAGAGAGGGGAATCCGTCGCCATCGTCATCATCAACCATCCTCCATCACCAATTTCATGATGCTCACCACCGTGCGTGAGTAATTCCGTCATAGGCTTGCTAGACCGTGATTGGTGGGATGAGATTTATCATGTAATCAAGTTAGTTTTGTTAGAGTTTGATCCCTAGTATCCACTATGTTCCGAGATTGATGTTGCTATGACTTTGCTATGCTTAATGCTTGTCACTAGGGCCCGAGTGCCATGCTTTCAGATCTGAACCTATTATGTTTTCATGAATATATGTGAGTTCTTGATCCTATCTTGCAAGTCTATAGTCACCTACTATGTGTTATGATCCGGCAAACCCGAAGTGACAATAATCGGGACCACTCCCGGTGATAACCGTAGTTTGAGGAGTTCATGTATTCACTATGTGTTAATGCTTTGGTCCGGTACTCTATTAAAAGCAGGCATTAATATCCCTTAGTTTCCAATAGGACCCCGCTGCCACGGGAGGGTAGGACAAAAGATGTCATGCAAGTTCTTTTCCATAAGCATGTATGACTATATTCGGAATAAATGCCTACATTACATAGATGAATTGGAGCTAGTTCTGTGTCACCCTATGTTATAACTGTTGCATGAATAATCGCACCCGGCATAATTCTCCATCACCGATCCAATGCCTACGAGCTTTTCACATATTGTTCTTCTCTTATTTACTTTATCGTTGCCACTGTTACAATCACTACAAAACTATCACTATTACTTTTGCCACCATTACCATTACTTCCATACTACTTTGCTACTCAATACTTTGCTGCAGATACTAAGTTATCCAGGTGTGGTTGAATTGACAACTCAACTGCTAGTACTTGAGAATATTCTTTGGCTCCCCTTGTGTCGAATCAATAAATTTGGGTTGAATACTCTACCCTCGAAAACTGTTGCGATCCCCTATACTTGTGGGTTATCAAGACTATTTTCTGGCGCCGTTGCTGGGGTGCATAGCTCTATTCTTTGAGTCACTTGGGATTTATATCTGCTGATCACTATGAGGAACTTGAAAGACGAGAAAACCAAAATTTATCCCTCAACTACGAGGGGAGGTAAGGAACTGCCATCTAGCTCTGCACTTGATTCACCTTCTATTTTGAGTAACCTTGTGGCACCTAAACCTGCTTCTGCTAGTAATTCTGATATGTCCCATGTTATTGATGATGCCACTTCTTCTATGCATGATACTTATGATGAAACTACTTCTATGCTTGATACTACTGTGCCACTAGGTGAATTTCTTGATGAATAACTTGCTAGGGCTAGAGAGAATGAAATTATTGAAACTGGTAATATTGATGAAAGTGATCATGAAGATTCTCCCCCTAGATTTGAATTGCCTGTTGTGCCTGAGGGTTATGTTATGGATGAAGAAATTGCTAGAGACTTTCTTGCTTGCAATGATAGGAGTGATCTTAAGAAATTATTAGCTAAGCTGAAAGAAAAAACTCTGAGTGCTAGAATGAAATATGATCCTGCTTATGCTACTTCACCTATCTTTAGTACTGATAAGGATTATGATTTCTCTGTTGATACTAAGATAATTACTTTGGTTGAATCTGATCCTTTCTATGGCTATGAATCTGAAACTGTTGTGGCACATCTTACTAAATTAAATGATATAGCCACCCTGTTCAGCAATGATGAGAAAACTGGCTACTACTATATCCTTAAATTATTTCCGTTCTCATTAAAGGGTGATGCTAAGATATGGTTTAATTCTCTTGATCCTGGTTGTGTGCGTAGTACCCAGGATATGATTTATTACTCCTCTGCTAAATATTTCCCTGCTGATAAGAAACAAGCTGCTTTAAGGGAAATATATAATTTTGTGCAAATTGAAGAAGAGAGTCTCCCACAAGCTTGGGGGAGGCTTCTCCAATTGCTTAATGCTTTGCCTGATCATCCTCTCAGGAAAAATGAAATACTTGATATCTTTTATAATGGACTAACCGATGCTTCCGGAGACCACCTGGATAGTTATGCTGGTTGTGTTTTCAGGGAAAGAACTGTTGATCAAGCTGAAATTCTAATGAATAATATGTTGATCAATGAAAATAATTGGACAAAGGGGTATTCTATTTCTCAGTCCTGAAGTCCGTTCGGGGAGAAAAAACCCAGAGGAAAATATTCATCACGTTTTACGATACAGAGCCGCCGCCAAGCCCTAATCTCTCCCAGGAGGGCTGATCTGGAGTCCGTTCGGGGCTCCGGAGAGGGGAATCCGTCACCATCATCATCATCAACCATCCTCCATCACCAATTTCATGATGGTCACCACCGTGCGTGAGTAATTCCATCGTAGGCTTGCTGGATGGTGATGGGTTGGATGAGATTTATCAAGTAATCGAGTTAGTTTTGTTAGGGTTTGATCCCTAGTATCCACTATGTTCTGAGACTGATGTTGCTATGACTTTGCTATGCTTAATGCTTGTCACTAGGGCCCGAGTGCCATGATTTCAGATCTGAACCTATTATGTTTTCATGAATATATGTGAGTTCTTGATCCTATCTTGCAATTCTATAGTCACCTACTATGTGTTATGATCCGGCAACCCCGAAGCGAAAATAATCGGGAACACTCCCGGTGATGACCGTAGTTCGAGGAGTTCATGTATTCACTATGTGTTAATGCTTTGGTCCGGTACTCTATTAAAAGGAGGCCTTAATATCCCTTAGTTTCCAATGGGACCCCGCTGCCACGGGAGGGTAGGAAAAAAGATGTCATGCATGTTCTTTTCCATAAGCATGTATGACTATATTCGGAATACATGCCTACATTACATAGATGAATTGGAGCTAGTTCTGTGTCACCCTATGTTATAACTATTGCATGAATAATCGCATTTGGCATAATTCTCCATCACCGATCCAATGCCTACGAGCTTTTCACATATTGTTCTTCGCTTATTTACTTTACTGTTGCCACTGTTACCATCACTACAAAACTATCACTATTACTTTTGCCACCGTTACCGTTACTTCCATACTACTTTGCTACTAAATACTTTGTTGCAGATAGTAAGTTATCCAGGTGTGGTTGAATTGACAACTCAACAGCTAATACTTGAGATTATTCTTTGGCTCCCCTTGTGTCGAATCAATAAATTTGGGTTGAATACTCTACCCTCGAAAACTGTTGCGATCCCCTATACTTGTGGGTTATCACTGGCCTCAGTCGGTAAACTAGAGGAAGAGAACACCAAGCTAAAGGCTACCCTTGATGAAGCCAACAAGTAGGCGACTCGACTGAAGACGAACAAATGGACCGTGACAGACAAAGTGGAAGACATAGCCCGCAAGAGAGATGAGCTGGAGAATTATCTGGAAGGACTTGCCAAGAAGTTATTCGTTATGCTTGAAGGTGCTTTTCCTTGTCCGACTGACTTGTTGTTGTCAACTTGTTATATAGCTATTGACTCATCATTTTATTGAGTGTGCAGAATTCTGCCAGAACTTCGAGGAAGAGAGTGTGCGAATTGAGAAAAGCTTGGACCCTATCCTCTCTCCTGTTAAGGACGAAGCTGCCATGAACGTGCTCCGACTGGAATCTCGTTTTGCTGGCGTTGTCAACTACCTTGCTCGGCTGAAGGTTGCAGTGTTGCGAATCGACACAGTGCTCTGGCCAAGGGCGACGCTCCAGAATGACCTTGAGTCTCTGATGAATTGACTCAATGAGATCCCCGGTCGAGTGCAGGAATGGAAGAAGTCTTCTGCCCGGTGTGGTGCTGATGTGGCTCTGTCTCTGGTTCGCGTCCACTGTAAGGAAGCCAAAGAAGAGAAGATAGCAGCGATCAAGGTTGCCAACACCAAGATGCTTGACTTCCAGTCCTTCATGGAGACTTTTATTGCTGTCGCCACTCGACTTGCAGATGGAATCGACTTGGATGAGTTCGTCGAGCCTGCCAGTCCTTCTCTTGCGGAGTGAACAAACTTTTATGATCCGATTAAATTTTCCTCGGTATGCCGAGTGGTTTTTGTAACCGTTAAACTCCTTCGGGTCTGATGCCCGAGTACTTTAATCCGTGGTCTAGAACCTCGTGGGATTTATCTTAAACTTAGCCTTTCTTTGAATATGCTTGTGTTTGCCTTCGAGTGGAACTAGTTTCTTCACTCGGAACAGTCTTTTGTGTTCATGACACAATTCTTAGGGGAGGGTCACGGATGACCTGCACCTTGTCGTCCTTGAGGGTCAGGATGGAGTGGCGCAACTCTGAGGAGGAGGTCGTAGTCGACGTGCACCTTATCATCCTTGCGGGTCAGGATGAAGTGCACATTATACTTGTGGCATAGATCTGAGGAGAAGGTCGTAGTCGACCTACACCTCGTCATCCTTGCGGATTAGGATGGAGTGCACATTGTATTTATGGCGTAGCTCTTAGAAGAAGGTCGTAGTCGACCTGCACCTTGTCATCCTTGCGGACTAGGATGGAGCGTGTGGCCAAGTCCTCGAGCGAGAAGATCGTTTGTCGGTGTACAAAAAGAGGGGTGCGTTTTTGTACCCCTATACCTCTGCACGGGCAGTCGGAGCCGTGCCTATAGCCACACCAAGCGGAAAAAGGGGAGGTGAGCCAAGGTAAGACCGAAGCCCAAGATAACTAGAGCAATGCCAAGGCCAAGACCACAAAGAGCAGAGGGACGAAGCAGGTTCCCCCGGCAAGACCCTTGCCGGGGCAGCTCTCCCCAAACCAATAGAGCAAGCCACCCTTGAGCCCACGGTCCCCAACACCATCATCCACGTGGGGCCAGGGCTTGGGAAGGCACCTCTGTGGTGGCATGCACATCTTTGCGACAACATATATTCCAGATTAGATGAGGATTAGAAGACGATGATCCTCGGCAAGATCCTTGCCGAGGAAGGCCACCAGACCCCCGGCAAGGTCCTTGCCGGGAATGACAACGTGCCGCGGCAAGACCCTTGCCGGGCCACACGGGGCAGGGCTCAACGTCCGGTCCGTGGAAACATTCAACAATCTCCAAATACCCTACAACCAGCTTCAGCCAACCAAGCCTTTCTCCGGAGTCACCGACGGCTCCACGGTCTTGATTGGGCAGGTTCGCCTCCCAATCACCTTCGGGACACGTGACAACTACCGCACGAGCTCATCGACTTCGACGTCGCTCACATTCGCCTGCCGTACAACACCATCCTTGGATACCCAGCGCTGGCCAAGTTCATGGCCGTAACTCACCACGGCTACAACGTCCTCAAGATGCTAGGAAGTTGTGGAGTCATCACGGTGCCTTGTGAAGAGAAGGATGCGGTGTGTTCCCTGGAACGAGCCTTTCAGGCCGCATCACTGGAAGACCGGGATCGCGAAAACAGGAGGCTCCCCGAGACCACCCCAAGAAGAAGAAGACATCGTCTGGCTCGGCCCCTTGGGAGGCAGGCCCCTCAGGGCCCGCGCCTGCCCAGGGGGATCCTCCTTCTATCGCATAGGAAAGCGTGCCCGGCGCCTCCTCAGGCAGGGCTCGGGGGCTCTCCCCTGGAGGGCCACCGACCTGGCCAGGGTCACGAGGGAGGCGCTTGAGCACCACATGGAGGCGTGTTTCGAAGCACGTTTCCCGCGAGAAGGAGTAAAGCAAGGAGGGCCAGACCCACAGGAGTTCGTCAGCAAGGCCATTCAAGAGCTACAGGAGTCAAGAGTCATCAGAGGCAGCCGCCGCCTACCAGCTGTGGCTCCCCATCCAGGCGAGGATGGTGGGCTGCGCGTCTGCATCAACATACCATGGCTCAATCAAGTCGCCTCTTTGGAGCGCCTCTGGCCCTCGCAAGTGGGGCGCTGTGAAGGCCCACCCCACAGCTACGTTTGCATGCCTTACGGCTTGCTGAATGCGGTTGCCACGTACCAGCGCCTCATGAGGGGCATCATGGAGGCTCAAGAGGCCAGGCGTTCCGCAGCCTTGGCGGAGATGGAGATGGTCCGCGAGGAGCCACCAGCGCCTCCGGAGCCTCCCGAGGCCCCTGGGCCTGGGGCTTGTGAGGATCGGCTTCCGCAGCCCACCGAGTCTGCTACACCAACACTCGTTCGTCCTCAACATCATCAGGTGACATCTTTCAAGTTTCATTTCCAGCTGGGAGCGCCCCCAGGGCTGCATCATTCCCGGGCCGCGTGGGCCCGTCCCTGCGGCATGTATCCCTTTTATTTCATGTCGTTAGCTTATCTTGTTGGGGGCGCCCCTCGGGCTGCATCATCCCCAAGTCGTTCGGGCCAGACCCAGCGACATGTATCCCTTTTGCGTTTATTTCCAGCTATGCGTTCAAGCTACCATGCTTGATTATCTGATGCCGGTCCACAGCACCTCTTCTTCTCCATGTCGACCACTTGCACGTTAAAGGCGGGTACCTGAGCATCGCGACTCAGGGCTCTTACTGGCTCTCCAGCCCTCACCCTCTGGCCTTGTCCATGGTATCGCGACCTGGCATACCAGCAACGGCTGAGACCAGCTCGAGGGCCGGGACCCGAGGACGTAGGGTGCAGGCATCTAACCAAATTTGCAGGAACACATCGCAAGATAAGGCCCAGTGCCAGGCGGAACCCACCTAGAGGTAGGGCCTCGTGAGTCCCGCGCTGGCTCATGGGTGCCCAGATACACCTCGCCAGGCCCTACCGTGCCAGCCACGTGTCAGGACGGGGCTGTACACGCCCCGGGGGCTCCTCCCGGAGGGGAGCCCCCTCCCATGTACCAGTGGAAGCACCATGCTCCGCGCTGGCTGACGACGCTGCCGAGGAGCGGCTATGCCCGTACACATATGGAAGCGCTATGCTCCGCGCTAGTGATAAACAACTGAGGGTGGCCCCCCGGGCCGCATCAACGTCAGGGAGCCCAGAGCTCAGTGTCTAGCCTCATCGTAACGCCTCCCCTCGGGAGTGCCGCGCGAGGGGGCTGGGCACGGGGGCTGCGCCTGGGCCACGCCCAGACGCACGCCACCCAGCCAGGCCCCCCCGGGCCTGGTTCGTCGCGCGCCTCTCCCCGAGCGGAGCCAAGGTACGAAGGCCATTTGAGCGTCAAGGGGGACTCCTGAGCATCGCGACTCAGGAGCCTAACTGGTCCCGTAGCCCCTCACTCCTTAGTTCCGAAAGGCTAATGCTGGGTGAGGTACGCGCGGGGCCGGGCTCTGCAGACGTAGAATGGTAGATCCACCCACATCTCACCTCTCTACTTTCTGGTCGCGCGCCAACGGGGGACTCCTGGGCATCGCGACTCAGGAGCCTAACTGGTCCCGTAGCCCCTCACTCCTTAGTTCCGAAAGGCTAACGCTGGGTGAGGTACGCGCCGGGCCGGGCTCTGCCGGCCTAGAACATAAGCAAGTAGGAAGGAAAAGTGTAAACTTCAAGGGTCGCCTCCCTACTTGCTGTTCGTGCGCCAAGGGGGACTCCTGAGCATCGCGACTCAGGAGCCTAACTGGTCCCGTAGCCCCTCACTCTTTAGTTCCGAAATGCTAATGCTGGGTGAGGTACGCGCGGGGCCGGGCTCTGCCGGCGTAGAACATAAGCAAGTAGGAAGGAAAAGCGTAAACTTCAAGGGTCGCCTCCCTACTTGCTGTTCGTGCGCCAAGGGGGACTCCTGAGCATCGCGACTCAGGAGCCTAACTTGTCACGTAGCCCCTCACTCCTTGGTCCCGTCCTGGTTTCCGGTCGGGGCTAGTGCTGGGTGAGGTACGCGCGGGGCCGGGCTCTACCAGCGTAGAACATAAGCAAGTAGGAAGGAATAGCGTAAATTTCAAAGAATTCAGAAGCAAATATTACAGTCCACACTATTATCTCAATGCTAGACGCAAGTTTAAATGCCTCCCCGAGGCATGGTACATGTGTAGGAATTAAAAACAGGACAGGAGCCACGACGGAATCGCTCGATGGCGGTGGAGCAGCGCGGAGTGGGTTCGCCTCATGGAGTAGCAGGGTCGGCAGCGCCTTGCTTCGGCTTGGTGCTGAAGGCCCGGAACCTCCCCAGCAGAGCTTCCGCGCGACCCTTCACGGCCTCGGCAGCGGCAGCGGCACGCTCGCCGCTTGCTGGCTCCAGCAGGCTATCGAGGTCGACGCTGGGGTCGCAAAGGTAGATGTGGGTGAAGACCCGCGTCAGCGCTGCAGAAGACAGGACAGGCGCCTCGGCCTCGGCCGTGGGGCCAAGTCCAAGGGCGACATCCTCAAGAGCACGAACCAGGAAGGGAAGCAGCTTGGCGGGGCCGTCCTCGGCGCCAGCCAGCGGGCTCTCCAAGCCACTCTCTATAGCGTCTTCAATGAGGCGCGAGCCTTCTTCTCCATCTCTGCGAAGGCCACGCGGTCCTCGGCAAGAACCTGGGCCTTGTTGTCCTGCTCGACCTTCCTCGCCCCCAACTCCTGCTCCAGTGCACCCAGGCGGTCATAGCGCTTCTTGAGCCTGGCCTCCTGGCCCTTGATGGCTGCCTCGCGAGCCTTCACACCCTCTTCCTGCTCTTGGCGAAGGCGAGCCTCCTTCGCGAGCTGGTCCCGCATGCCTTGCAGCTCCTCCTCCAGCTCCTTGCAGCGACCACGGACAGCGACCGCCTCCCCCAGGGCTGCGTCACGAGCAGCCTTCGCCTCAAGGACGGCCCGCCTCTCCTCGTCGCAAGCCGTCGAGGCCTGGACCAGCGCCGCCCGAATTGAAGCGTCAGAGCGAATCCATCCTGAAGCCAGCTCCAAGTGCCTGGCCACCAAGCGAGGGTCGGCGCCAAGAAGATCTTGCCGTAGCCGGTCCAGCTCGGCAGCAGCACGATCCAGAACGGTAGGAGGAGTCGGAGAGACAGCAGTCGGTGGAGTAGGAGGAGAAGGTGGCTGCACAGCCACAGCATCCTGAGGCGAAGCCTGCTGCGCCCCCACGGCTGCGGAGGCGGAGCCAGGCGGAGGTACATCGGGAGTCGCTTGGGCCATGAGGGCTGAGCTCGCCCCAGCTAGCTCAACCTGGCCTCGCGAGGACGACCGGGCAGGAGAGGCCCGTGCGTCGCCGTCACCTTCCTTCGCGGGCGGAGGCGCCGCCCCGGATGGAACCTCAGGAGCTCCATTCAGCTTCTTCGCCGAGGGCGCTAGCCTATCCAAGAGACGCGGACGTCAAGCCTCAGTAGCAGAACAAGGAACAAAGACAAGAATCAAGCACTTATAGGTCATCGCCAGCAGGCTCAAACAGCCTCCGACCAAATTTGAAGCCCGAAAGCCAGCTGGAAGGGTCAGCCTCGGGAAGCTCGGGAGCGGAAGGCGCGTCTACGGTCTGCCCCGGGGTCGGGGCAGATCTGCAGGAGATCAGCCCGGTCCTGTCCTTCTTGGGGATCGGAGGCAAGCTCCCGCCGCCCTGCTCATCATCATCCTCGTCGTCATCGCTCCGAGAGAGGCGGAGAGCGCGGGGCCTGCGCTGGGGGAAGGGAGCCCTCGACTCTCCGTCGGTCGTCTCGGAGTCAGGCCCTTTTCCCCGCTCCCCTCCTCCCTCCTCCTCGCTAGAGTCGTCGGAGGACACGTCCACCGGGTCCTCGGGAGCTTCTGTGGGCACGGGCCCGTCCCCGTTGAAGACGGGAATGGACCCCACTACCTTCTCCCAGTCGTCGCGGAGGAACAAGGGTGTAGGAGCGCCCTCCAACCTCGCCACATCGCCCCCGACCAGAGATTGGAGGACTGCGGCCAGATCTTCGCCGACCAAGGCCGCGGGGCTCGGATGGGGCCTCCACATCGGGAGTGAGTACCGCCGAAGCGGAGCCAGCTGGTGCTCCAGGAATTCCCTCAGCAGCGACGCGCGAGTCAGCTTCGCCGCCGCCATGTTGGCCGGCTTCAGATCCGCGTCCATCTTCTCCAACACCATCTTCGCGCGGGGATCCGTGAGCTCCGCTCGACCCCAATCGCTGGAGCTCGCGGGTTGCTCCGTGGGAAAGATCTGCCGAGGGTGGATGCGCCCAACATTTACCAAGACCCACTTGCTCCTGAAGCCCTCGATCCTCTTCCCGGGGCTCGAAATGGCGATGGCGCCACCGTACGCGACGAAGCTCGTGCACGCGGAAGCAGGACCGCGGGAGGTCCGGAGGTAGAAGTAGTGGCGCAGCAAGGCCACCGAGGGCTGCACCCCTACGTGAGCCTCGCAGTAGTAGGCGAAGATTGCCAGGAGAAGGACGGAGTTGGGGTGGAGATGCAGAGCCTGTAGCCTGTAATGGCGGAGGACAGCAATGGCGCTAGCAAAGAACGGATAGAAGGTGCTCTTCTTGCCCTCACGGGTGGCGGAGCCGGCCTTGAACGCCTTCGCTCCGTCGATGCCCTGCGTCGCTGCCATCCGGCGCAGCCGGGCGAGGCTCGCCTCCGGCACGCTCGGCGGCTCCAGGGCAGGCGAGTACCAAGCTCCGGCCGGGGACTGACGAGGCGCCATGGCTTCCTAGGTCGCGCGGACGAAGCAGATCTGAAGTTTTGGAGGAAGGAAGGAGAGGCGCAAGAAAGGGGATCTGAGCAGCAACCGGAGAAAGCAAAAGAGCAAAGCCCACGTCCAAATCAACCGCCACGCGGCGCCCAAAGCCGCAAGCTGTTAGGGCCCGCGGCGCTTCGCCCTTGCCCTTTCGCCTCACAGCATGGCCAATTCCGGGCGCGCCTTGGGCCCGGGGGCTACTGTCGGCGTTCTGGGAACGGGGGTCGCCAGACTTGCCTACCTGCGGCCCGCGGCATGGCTCAAAAGGGGGCCCAGCATGGCCCATCTTTATCAACATAGACCCAAGACCGTCGCGAGGGGCCGAGCCTCGCGTGGCGGACGACACAGAGCTTCCTCAGCCACGGCCTCATCAAGCTGGCTCGCGAGGAGGCGAAGAGATCAAGGCGGGGTACCTCACGAGGTGCCCGTGACGCAAGCCATGATGACCAAGGGCTCCAGGCGGGCGCCAGCCTGCGTGGTGTCCTTCTTTCCTCTTTGGTGCAAAGGGAGCAAGCGCAGGCGGGAGCATCAAGAACAGGCACCCATTTCGGTGAAACGAGACCAAGACCAGACCAACGGCAGGGAAGAAGTCAATGTGGAGTCCAAGCCAGTGTCACCACCAGAGCCTTTGGCAGGCGAGGACCAACTTTAGTCAGGATAAGTGTACCATATGTTCCCCTTCAAAATGGCCAATTGTTGGCGCCCTTCCCGCTCAATATTTGGGAAGAGGCCCAGGGCCTTTGCCTATAAATAGGACTAGCCACCCCCAGGGATCGGAGAGATTAGATGAAGGGCAACTAAACTGGATTGAGATCAGATGGAGGATAGCAGGTAGAATAGGAATCAGAGTCATAGAGAGAAGGGTGACTGAACTCCTCCTAGCGGTTCATCGCCCCAGCCAAGAACAGACCCTCGTGGGGCTGTTCTTCCTAGTATTGCTCACCATCATCAGCCCAAGAGGCAATCCACCACACCACAACTGGAGTAGGGTATTACACCACATCGGTGGCCCGAACTATTATAAACTCTGTGTCTCTTATGTTGTTCTTTCCTTTGCTCAGATCTTGGCGAGGTGGAGGGGTACAGGTAGGTAGAAGGAGAAATCTCCGCGCGCACCCCAGTGTTCAAACCTCAAGGGTCTGCCGGAACCCGAAATCCGACACTGAGGATAAATACTTTTGACAAGCTGCACAAGAGCGGAAGGCGCTGGATTGATGAACTACCGGCGGTTCTTTGGTCGATCAGGACGACGCCAAATCGAGCCACCGGCCAGACACCTTTTGCCCTGGTATACGGGGCAGAAGCAGTTCTCCCCACGGAACTCATATATGGGTCACCTCGAGTGCTCGCTTATGTTGAGCATGAGCAAGAGCCGTTGCGCCAAGATGATGCGACGCTCCTTGAGGAAGATCGTCTTCGGGCGGCTGTGAGAGCAGCGCGCTACCAGCAAGCCTTGCACTGCTACCATAGCCGCAAGGTTCATGCTCGAAGCTTTGAGGAAGGCAACCTTGTTCTTCGGCGCGTTCAGTCGGCCAAGAATTCCAACAAGTTGACGCCGAAGTGGGAAGGCCCTTATCGGGTAATGCGAGTCACCAGGCCCGACGCAGTCCGCCTGGAGACCGAAGATGCTGTCCTAGTGAGCAACTCCTGGAACATCGAGCATCTTCGCAAGTTCTACCAGTAAGGCGCGGCTTGCCGGGCCTCCCGGCAAGCCACCTTTTGTACAAGCTTTGTCGGTAAGGCATGTGACCCTTTGTACAAAGCCAGGCGCAGACCCTGAGCATAAATAAATGAAGCGCTGGCGCCCTAAGTCATAGCATGCATGCTAGGTTGAGTCTCTTCCTTGGTTAGGGTTGATAGTGCTCAGTAGCGACTAACCCCTAGCTTAGAGGTTGAATGGACGTCTATCTGTTTCTTTTCTGTCCTCCTTTGGTTCGCAGGGCACATGAGCACTTTTGCTGAGCTACTTTGAAGAAGGGAAATGGACCGTCATCCCAACCCCGGCAAACCAGAGTTGCCGGGGGCTGCAAGAACGGGGATCCAACCGCGGCAAGACAAGGTTGCCGGGGGCTGCAGACCGAGATAAGTCTTTTATCCTCTGTCATGCATTTCAGAACAGAACTGGGGCATGTGAAACCTCGTTTTTATCTCTAGGCCGCCGTGCTCCCCTTTTCCCTATACCTAAGGATTATTTCCTGGGTCCGGATTTGGTTGTAGCCGCGGCGGCAAGGAGGTAGAACGAGGAGCCTAAAACCAACTTCATCCCTGCCTCCGCCAAGAGCGCGAGAACGGTCGAGTGAAGTGGGGGGACAGCAAGGCCTATTGCCAGGAGAAAAACGTTTATCTTAAACAATAAAAAGGATTCGCTCTTTGTCACGGGATTTACCCACGAACGAAAAGCCCGGCAAGCATCCCTTTTTCATTAAAAACATCCCATATAGGTACAGTTCGTACGGAATGAAAAACATGAGCAAGGGGATTACAAGTTCTAAATTTAACGAAGGCCCGCAGGCTTACAGATTAAAAAAGAGATAAGGTGCCCATGATACCTTTCTTGTCCCTCTCCTCAGGAGGCAGGTCAAGGAGGCGAGAGGAAAAAAGGGGCGCCTAGGCGAGCTACGAGCAGCAGAAAGCACCAAGAGAACACATCGGTGGCCGCCCACGGGTAGGCCGGTGATGACGGTGCCGGGAAAGGAGCTGGATGACAAGGCTGAAGGAAATATGCCCTAGAGGCAATAATAAAGTTATTATTTATTTCCTTATATCATGATAAATGTTTATTATTCATGCTAGAATTGTATTAACTGGAAACATAATACATGTGTGAATACATAAACAAGCAGAGTGTCACTAGTATGCCTCTACTTGACTAGCTCATTAATCAAAGATGGTTATGTTTCCTGGCCATGAACAAAGAGTTGTTATTTGATTAACGAGATCACATCATTAGTTGAATGATCTGATTGACATGACCCATTCCATTAGCATAGCACCCGATCGTTTAAGTATGTTGCTATTGCTTTTATCCATGACTTATACATGTTCCTTTAACTATGAGATTATGCAACTCCCGTTTACCGTAGGAACACTTTGTGTGCTACCAAACGTCACAACGTAACTGGGTGATTATAAAGGTGCTCTACAGGTGTCTCCGAAGGTACATGTTGGGTTGGCGTATTTCGAGATTAGGATTTGTCACTCCAATTGTCGGAGAGGTATCTCAGGGCCTTCTCGGTAATACACATCACATAAGCCTTGCAAGCATTGCAACCAATGAGTTAGTTGCGAGATGATGTATTACGGAACGAGAAAAGAGACTTGCCGGTAACGAGATTGAACTAGGTATTGGATACCGACGATCGAATCTCGGGCAAGTAACATACCGATGACAAAGGGAACAAACGTATGTTGTTATGCGGTCTGACCGATAAAGATCTTCGTAGAATATGTAGGAGCCAATATGGGCATCCAGGTCCCGCTATTGGTTATTGACTGGAGACATGTCTCGGTCATGTCTACATTGTTCTCGAACCCGTAGGGTCCGCACGCTTAAGGTTTCGATGACAGTTATATTATGAGTTTATGAGTTTTGATGTACCGAAGGAGTTCGGAGTCCCGGATGAGATCGGGGACGTGACGAGGAGTCTCGAAATGGTCAAGACATAAAGAATTATATATTGGAAGCCTATGTTTGGACATCGGATGCATTCCGGGTGAAATCAGGATTTTACCGGAATACCGGGAGGGTTACCGGAACCCCCCGGAAGCATAATGGGCCAACATGGGCCTTGGAGGAAAGGTGAGAGGGCAGCCCTAGGGGCTGCGCGCCTCCCCCCTTCCCTAGTCCTATTAGGACTAGGAGAGGTGGGCGCCCCTCTCTCTCTTTCTCTCCCCCTTGGAGCAATCCTAGTCCAACTAGGATTGGGGGGGGGGGGGAATCCTACTCCCAGAGGGAGTAGGACTCTCCTGGCGCACCAAACCTGGCCGGCCAGCCCCTCCCCCTTGGATCCTTTATATACGGGGGCAGGGGGCACCCCAAAGGGACACAAGTTGATCTACGGATCGTTCCTTAGCCGTGTGCGGTGCCCCCTTCCACCAAATTCCACCTCGATCATATTGTTGCAGTGCTTAGGCGAAGCCCTGCGCCGGTAACACATCAAGATCGTCACCACGCCGTCGTGCTGACGGAACTCTTCCCCGACGCTTTGCTGGATTGGAGCCCGGGGATCGTCATCGAGCTGAACGTGTGCAGAACTCGGAGGTGCCGTACGTTCGGTGCTTAGATCGGTTGGATCGCGAGGAGAACGTACGACTACTTCCTCTACGTACGACTACTTCCTCTACGTTGTGTCAACGCTTCCGCTTCGGTCTACGAGGGTACGTAGACAAACACTCTCCCCTCTCGTTGCTATGCATCACCATGATCTTGCGTGTGCGTAGGAAATTTTTTGAATTTACTACGTTCCCCAACAGTGGCATCCGAGCCTAGGTTTTTATGGTATGATGTTATTTGCACGAGTAGAACACAAGTGAGTTGTGGACGATACAAGTCATACTGCCTACCAGCATGTCATACTTTGGTTCAGCGGTATTGTTGGATGAGACGATCCGGACCAACCTTACGCGTACGCTTACGCGAGACCGGTTCCCTCGACGTGCTTTGCACAGAGATGGCTTGCGGAAGACTGTCTCTCCAACTTTAGTTGAACCGAGTGTGGCTATGCCCGGTCCTTGAGAAGGTTAAAACGGAGTCTATTTGACAAACTATCGTTGTGGTTTTGATGCGTAGGTAAGATGAGTTCTTGCTTAAAAGCCCGTAGCAGCCACGTAAAACTTGCAACAACAAAGTAGAGAACGTCTAACTTGTTTTTGCAGGGCATGTTGTGATGTGATATGGTCAAGACGTGATGCTAAATTTTATTGTATGAGATGATCATGTTTTGTAACCGAGTTATCGGCAACTGGCAGGAGCCATATGGTTGTCGCTTTATTGTATGCAATGCAATCGTGATGTAATGCTTTACTTTATTGCTAAACGGTAGTGATAGTCGTAGAAGCATAAGATTAGCGAGACGACAACGATGCTGCGATGAAGATCAAGGTGTCGCGCCGGTGATGATGGTGATCATGACGGTGCTTCGAAGATGGAGATCACAAGCACAAGATGATGATGGCCATATCATATCACTTATATTGATTGCATGTGATGTTTATCATTTTTATGCATCTTATCTTGCTTTGATTGACGGTAGCATTATAAGATGATCTCTCACTAAATTATCAAGAAGTGTTCTCCCTGAGTATGCACCGTTGCGAAAGTTCTTCGTGCTGAGACACCACGTGATGATCGGGTGTGATAGGCTCTACGTTCAAATACAACGGGTGCAAAACAGTTGCACACGCGGAATACTCAGGTTTAACTTGACGAGCCTAGCATATACAGATATGGCCTCGGAACACAGAGACCGAAAGGTCGAGCGTGAATCATATAGTAGATATGATCAACATAAATGATGTTCACCATTGAAACTACTCCATCTCACGTGATGATCGGACATGGTTTAGTTGATTTGGATCACGTGATCACTTAGAGGATTAGAGAGATGTCTATCTAAGTGGGAGTTCTTAAGTAATATGATTAATTGAACTTTAATTTATCATGAACTTAGTACCTGATAGTATCTTGCTTGTCTATGTTGTGTAGATAGATGGCTCGTGCTGTTGTTCCGTTGAATTTTAATGCGTTCCTTGAGAAAGCAAAGTTGAAAGATGATGGTAGCAATTACACGGACTGGGTCCGTAACTTGAGGATTATCCTCATTGCTGCACAGAAGAATTACGTCCTGGAAGCACCGCTGGGTGCCAGGCCTGGTGCAAGAGCTACGCCAGATGTTATGAACGTCTGGCAAAGCAAAGCTGATGACTACTCTATAGTTCAGTGTGCCATGCTTTACGGCTTAGAACCGGGACTTCAACGACGTTTTGAACACCATGGAGCATATGAGATGTTCCAGGAGTTGAAGTTAATATTTCAAGCAAATGCCCGGATTGAGAGATATGAAGTCTCCAATAAGTTCTATAGCTGTAAAATGGAGGAGAATGGTTCTGTCAGTGAGCATATACTCAGAATGTCTGGGTATAACAATCACTTGATTCAACTGGGAGTTAATCTTCCAGATGATTGCGTCATTGACAGAATTCTCCAATCACTGCCACCAAGCTACAAGAGCTTCGTGATGAACTATAATATGCAAGGGATGACCAAAACTATGCCCGAGCTCTTCGCGATGCTAAAAGCCGCGGAGGTAGAAATCAAAAAGGAGCATCAAGTGTTGATGGTTAACAAAACCACTAGTTTCAAGAAAAAGGGCAAAGGGAAGAAAAAGGGGAACTTCAAAAAGAACAGCAAGCAAGTTGCTACTCAAGAGAAGAAACCCAAGTCTGGACCTAAGCCTGAAACTGAGTGCTTCTATTGCAAGCAGACTGGTCACTGGAAGCGGAACTGCCCCAAGTATTTGGCGGATAAGAAGGATGGCAAGGTTAACAAAGGTATATGTGATATACATGTTATTGATGTGTACCTTACTAATTCTCGCAGTAGCACCTGGGTATTTGATACTGGTTCTGTTGCTAATATTTGCAACTCAAAACAGGGACTACGGATTAAGCGAAGATTGGCTAAGGACGAGGTGACGATGCGCGTGGGAAATGGTTCCAAAGTCGATGTGATCGCGGTCGGCACGCTACCTCTACATCTACCTTCGGGATTAATATTAGATCTAAATAATTGTTATTTAGTACCAGCGTTGAGCATGAACATTATATCTGGATCTTGTTTGATGCGAGACGGTTATTCATTTAAATCAGAGAATAATGGTTGTTCTATTTATATGAGTAATATCTTTTATGGTCATGCGCCATTAAAGAGTGGTTTGTTCTTGCTTAATCTCGATAATAGTAACACACATATTCATAATGTTGAAACCAAAAGATGCAGAGTTAATAATGATAGTGCAACTTATTTGTGGCACTGCCGTTTAGGTCATATCGGTGTAAAACGCATGAAGAAACTCCATACTGATGGACTTTTGGAGTCACTTGATTATGAATCACTTGGCACTTGCGAACCGTGCCTTATGGGCAAGATGACTAAAACACCGTTCTCCGGTACTGTGGAGAGAGCAACAGATTTATTGGAAATCATACATACCGATGTATGTGGTCCAATGAATGTTGAGGCTCGTGGCGGATATCGTTATTTTCTTACCTTCACTGATGATTTAAGCAGATATGGGTATATCTACTTAATGAAACACAAGTCTGAAACATTTGAAAAGTTCAAAGAATTTCAGAGTGAAGTGGAAAATCATCGTAACAAGAAAATAAAGTTTCTACGATCTGATCGTGGAGGAGAATATTTGAGTTACGAGTTTGGTCTACATTTGAAACAATGCGGAATAGTTTCGCAACTCACGCCACCCGGAACACCACAACGTAATGGTGTGTCCGAACGTCGTAATCGTACTTTACTGGATATGGTGCGATCTATGATGTCTCTTACCGATTTACCGCTATCTTTTTGGGGTTATGCTCTAGAGACGGCCGCATTCACGTTAAATAGGGCACCATCAAAATCCGTTGAGACGACACCTTATGAACTGTGGTTTGGCAAGAAACCAAAGTTGTCATTTCTTAAAGTTTGGGGCTGCGATGCTTATGTGAAAAGCTTCAACCTGATAAGCTCGAACCCAAATCGGAAAAATGTGTCTTCATAGGATACCCAAAGGAGACTATTGGGTATACCTTCTATCACAGATCCGAAGGCAAAATTTTTGTTGCTAAAGTCGGAAACTTTCTAGAGAAGGAGTTTCTCTCGAAAGAAGTGAGTGGGAGGAAAGTAGAACTTGATGAGATAACAGTATCTACTCCCTTATTGAGAAGTAGTACATCACAGAAATCTGTTTCTGTGACACCTACATCAAATAGGGAAGAAGCTAATGATAATGATCATGAAACTTCAGATCAAGTTTCTACTGAACTTCGTAGATCAACCAGAGTAAGATCCGCACCAGAGTGGTACGGTAATCCTATTTTGGAAGTCATGTTACTAGACCATGGTGAACCTACGAACTATGAAGAAGCGATGGTGAGCCCAGATTCCGCAAAGTGGCTTGAGGCCATGAAATCTGAGATGGGATCCATGTATGAAAACAAAGTGTGGACTTTGGTTGACTTGCCCGATGATCGGCAAGCAATTGAGAATAAATGGATTTTTAAGAAGAAGACTGACGCTGATGGTAATGTTACTGTCTATAAAGCTCGACTTGTTGCAAAGGGTTTTCGACAAGTTCAAGGAATTGACTACGATGAGACTTTCTCACCCGTAGCGATGCTTAAGTCTGTCCGAATCATGTTAGCAATTGCCGCATTTTATGATTATGAAATTTGGCAAATGGATGTCAAAACTGCATTCCTGAATGGATTTCTGGAAGAAGAGTTGTATATGATGCAACCAGAAGGTTTTGTCGATCCGAAGGGAGCTAACAAAGTGTGCAAGCTCCAGCGATCCATTTATGGACTGGTGCAAGCTTCTCGGAGTTGGAATAAACGCTTTGATAGTGTGATCAAAGCATATGGATTTATACAGACTTTTGGAGAAGCCTGTATTTACAAGAAAGTGAGTGGGAGCTCTGTAGCATTTCTGATATTATATGTGGATGACATATTGCTGATCGGAAATAATATAGAATTTCTGGATAGCATAAAGGGATACTTGAATAAGAGTTTTTCAATGAAAGACCTCGGTGAAGCTGCTTATATATTGGGCATTAAGATCTATAGAGATAGATCAAAACGCTTAATAGGACTTTCACAAAGCACATACCTTGACAAAGTTTTGAAAAAGTTCAAAATGGATCAGGCAAAGAAAGGGTTCTTGCCTGTGGCACAAGGTGTGAAGTTGAGTAAGACTCAATGCCCGACCACCGCAGAAGATAGAGAGGAAATGAAAATTGTTCCCTATGCTTCAGCCATAGGCTCTATCATGTATGCAATGCTGTGTACCAGACCTGATGTGTGCCTTGCTGTGAGTTTAGCAGGAAGGTACCAAAGTAATCCAGGAATGGATCACTGGACAGCGGTCAAGAACATCCTTAAGTACTTAAGAAGGACTAAGGATATGATTCTCATTTATGGAGGTGACAAAGAGCTCGTCGTAAACGGTTATGTCGATGCAAGCTTTGACACTGATCCGGACGATTCTAAATCGCAAGCCGGATACGTATTTACATTAAACGGTGGAGCTGTCAGTTGGTGCAGTTCAAAACAAAGCGTCGTGGCGGGATCTACATGTGAAGCTGAGTACATAGCCGCTTCGGAAGCAGCTAATGAAGGAGTCTGGATGAAAGAGTTCATATCCGATCTAGGTGTTGTACCTAGCGTATCGGGTCCAATGAAAATCTTTTGTGACAATACTGGTGCAATTGCCTTGGCAAAGGAATCCAGATTTCACAAAAGAACCAAACACATCAAGAGACGCTTCAACTCCATCCGGGATTTGGTCCAGGTGGGAGACATAGAGATATGCAAGATACATACGGAGCTGAATATTGCAGACCCGTTGACTAAGCCTCTTCCACGAGCAAAACATGATCAGCACCGAGACTCCATGGGTGTTAGAATCATTACTTTGTAATCTAGATTATTGACTCTAGTGCAAGTGGGAGACTGAAGGAAATATGCCCTAGAGGCAATAATAAAGTTATTATTTATTTCCTTATATCATGATAAATGTTTATTATTCATGCTAGAATTGTATTAACTGGAAACATAATACATGTGTGAATACATAAACAAGCAGAGTGTCACTAGTATGCCTCTACTTGACTAGCTCATTAATCAAAGATGGTTATGTTTCCTGGCCATGAACAAAGAGTTGTTATTTGATTAACGAGATCACATCATTAGTTGAATGATCTGATTGACATGACCCATTCCATTAGCATAGCACCCGATCGTTTAAGTATGTTGCTATTGCTTTTATCCATGACTTATACATGTTCCTTTAACTATGAGATTATGCAACTCCCGTTTACCGTAGTCGACGTGCACCTTATCATCCTTGCGGGTCAGGATGAAGTGCACATTATACTTGTGGCATAGATCTGAGGAGAAGGTCGTAGTCGACCTACACCTCGTCATCCTTGCGGATTAGGATGGAGTGCACATTGTATTTATGGCGTAGCTCTTAGAAGAAGGTCGTAGTCGACCTGCACCTTGTCATCCTTGCGGACTAGGATGGAGCGTGTGGCCAAGTCCTCGAGCGAGAAGATCGTTTGTCGGTGTACAAAAAGAGGGGTGCGTTTTTGTACCCCTATACCTCTGCACGGGCAGTCGGAGCCGTGCCTATAGCCACACCAAGCGGAAAAAGGGGAGGTGAGCCAAGGTAAGACCGAAGCCCAAGATAACTAGAGCAATGCCAAGGCCAAGACCACAAAGAGCAGAGGGACGAAGCAGGTTCCCCCGGCAAGACCCTTGCCGGGGCAGCTCTCCCCAAACCAATAGAGCAAGCCACCCTTGAGCCCACGGTCCCCAACACCATCATCCACGTGGGGCCAGGGCTTGGGAAGGCACCTCTGTGGTGGCATGCACATCTTTGCGACAACATATATTCCAGATTAGATGAGGATTAGAAGACGATGATCCTCGGCAAGATCCTTGCCGAGGAAGGCCACCAGACCCCCGGCAAGGTCCTTGCCGGGAATGACAACGTGCCGCGGCAAGACCCTTGCCGGGCCACACGGGGCAGGGCTCAACGTCCGGTCCGTGGAAACATTCAACAATCTCCAAATACCCTACAACCAGCTTCAGCCAACCAAGCCTTTCTCCGGAGTCACCGACGGCTCCACGGTCTTGATTGGGCAGGTTCGCCTCCCAATCACCTTCGGGACACGTGACAACTACCGCACGAGCTCATCGACTTCGACGTCGCTCACATTCGCCTGCCGTACAACACCATCCTTGGATACCCAGCGCTGGCCAAGTTCATGGCCGTAACTCACCACGGCTACAACGTCCTCAAGATGCTAGGAAGTTGTGGAGTCATCACGGTGCCTTGTGAAGAGAAGGATGCGGTGTGTTCCCTGGAACGAGCCTTTCAGGCCGCATCACTGGAAGACCGGGATCGCGAAAACAGGAGGCTCCCCGAGACCACCCCAAGAAGAAGAAGACATCGTCTGGCTCGGCCCCTTGGGAGGCAGGCCCCTCAGGGCCCGCGCCTGCCCAGGGGGATCCTCCTTCTATCGCATAGGAAAGCGTGCCCGGCGCCTCCTCAGGCAGGGCTCGGGGGCTCTCCCCTGGAGGGCCACCGACCTGGCCAGGGTCACGAGGGAGGCGCTTGAGCACCACATGGAGGCGTGTTTCGAAGCACGTTTCCCGCGAGAAGGAGTAAAGCAAGGAGGGCCAGACCCACAGGAGTTCGTCAGCAAGGCCATTCAAGAGCTACAGGAGTCAAGAGTCATCAGAGGCAGCCGCCGCCTACCAGCTGTGGCTCCCCATCCAGGCGAGGATGGTGGGCTGCGCGTCTGCATCAACATACCATGGCTCAATCAAGTCGCCTCTTTGGAGCGCCTCTGGCCCTCGCAAGTGGGGCGCTGTGAAGGCCCACCCCACAGCTACGTTTGCATGCCTTACGGCTTGCTGAATGCGGTTGCCACGTACCAGCGCCTCATGAGGGGCATCATGGAGGCTCAAGAGGCCAGGCGTTCCGCAGCCTTGGCGGAGATGGAGATGGTCCGCGAGGAGCCACCAGCGCCTCCGGAGCCTCCCGAGGCCCCTGGGCCTGGGGCTTGTGAGGATCGGCTTCCGCAGCCCACCGAGTCTGCTACACCAACACTCGTTCGTCCTCAACATCATCAGGTGACATCTTTCAAGTTTCATTTCCAGCTGGGAGCGCCCCCAGGGCTGCATCATTCCCGGGCCGCGTGGGCCCGTCCCTGCGGCATGTATCCCTTTTATTTCATGTCGTTAGCTTATCTTGTTGGGGGCGCCCCTCGGGCTGCATCATCCCCAAGTCGTTCGGGCCAGACCCAGCGACATGTATCCCTTTTGCGTTTATTTCCAGCTATGCGTTCAAGCTACCATGCTTGATTATCTGATGCCGGTCCACAGCACCTCTTCTTCTCCATGTCGACCACTTGCACGTTAAAGGCGGGTACCTGAGCATCGCGACTCAGGGCTCTTACTGGCTCTCCAGCCCTCACCCTCTGGCCTTGTCCATGGTATCGCGACCTGGCATACCAGCAACGGCTGAGACCAGCTCGAGGGCCGGGACCCGAGGACGTAGGGTGCAGGCATCTAACCAAATTTGCAGGAACACATCGCAAGATAAGGCCCAGTGCCAGGCGGAACCCACCTAGAGGTAGGGCCTCGTGAGTCCCGCGCTGGCTCATGGGTGCCCAGATACACCTCGCCAGGCCCTACCGTGCCAGCCACGTGTCAGGACGGGGCTGTACACGCCCCGGGGGCTCCTCCCGGAGGGGAGCCCCCTCCCATGTACCAGTGGAAGCACCATGCTCCGCGCTGGCTGACGACGCTGCCGAGGAGCGGCTATGCCCGTACACATATGGAAGCGCTATGCTCCGCGCTAGTGATAAACAACTGAGGGTGGCCCCCCGGGCCGCATCAACGTCAGGGAGCCCAGAGCTCAGTGTCTAGCCTCATCGTAACGCCTCCCCTCGGGAGTGCCGCGCGAGGGGGCTGGGCACGGGGGCTGCGCCTGGGCCACGCCCAGACGCACGCCACCCAGCCAGGCCCCCCCGGGCCTGGTTCGTCGCGCGCCTCTCCCCGAGCGGAGCCAAGGTACGAAGGCCATTTGAGCGTCAAGGGGGACTCCTGAGCATCGCGACTCAGGAGCCTAACTGGTCCCGTAGCCCCTCACTCCTTAGTTCCGAAAGGCTAATGCTGGGTGAGGTACGCGCGGGGCCGGGCTCTGCAGACGTAGAATGGTAGATCCACCCACATCTCACCTCTCTACTTTCTGGTCGCGCGCCAACGGGGGACTCCTGGGCATCGCGACTCAGGAGCCTAACTGGTCCCGTAGCCCCTCACTCCTTAGTTCCGAAAGGCTAACGCTGGGTGAGGTACGCGCCGGGCCGGGCTCTGCCGGCCTAGAACATAAGCAAGTAGGAAGGAAAAGTGTAAACTTCAAGGGTCGCCTCCCTACTTGCTGTTCGTGCGCCAAGGGGGACTCCTGAGCATCGCGACTCAGGAGCCTAACTGGTCCCGTAGCCCCTCACTCTTTAGTTCCGAAATGCTAATGCTGGGTGAGGTACGCGCGGGGCCGGGCTCTGCCGGCGTAGAACATAAGCAAGTAGGAAGGAAAAGCGTAAACTTCAAGGGTCGCCTCCCTACTTGCTGTTCGTGCGCCAAGGGGGACTCCTGAGCATCGCGACTCAGGAGCCTAACTTGTCACGTAGCCCCTCACTCCTTGGTCCCGTCCTGGTTTCCGGTCGGGGCTAGTGCTGGGTGAGGTACGCGCGGGGCCGGGCTCTACCAGCGTAGAACATAAGCAAGTAGGAAGGAATAGCGTAAATTTCAAAGAATTCAGAAGCAAATATTACAGTCCACACTATTATCTCAATGCTAGACGCAAGTTTAAATGCCTCCCCGAGGCATGGTACATGTGTAGGAATTAAAAACAGGACAGGAGCCACGACGGAATCGCTCGATGGCGGTGGAGCAGCGCGGAGTGGGTTCGCCTCATGGAGTAGCAGGGTCGGCAGCGCCTTGCTTCGGCTTGGTGCTGAAGGCCCGGAACCTCCCCAGCAGAGCTTCCGCGCGACCCTTCACGGCCTCGGCAGCGGCAGCGGCACGCTCGCCGCTTGCTGGCTCCAGCAGGCTATCGAGGTCGACGCTGGGGTCGCAAAGGTAGATGTGGGTGAAGACCCGCGTCAGCGCTGCAGAAGACAGGACAGGCGCCTCGGCCTCGGCCGTGGGGCCAAGTCCAAGGGCGACATCCTCAAGAGCACGAACCAGGAAGGGAAGCAGCTTGGCGGGGCCGTCCTCGGCGCCAGCCAGCGGGCTCTCCAAGCCACTCTCTATAGCGTCTTCAATGAGGCGCGAGCCTTCTTCTCCATCTCTGCGAAGGCCACGCGGTCCTCGGCAAGAACCTGGGCCTTGTTGTCCTGCTCGACCTTCCTCGCCCCCAACTCCTGCTCCAGTGCACCCAGGCGGTCATAGCGCTTCTTGAGCCTGGCCTCCTGGCCCTTGATGGCTGCCTCGCGAGCCTTCACACCCTCTTCCTGCTCTTGGCGAAGGCGAGCCTCCTTCGCGAGCTGGTCCCGCATGCCTTGCAGCTCCTCCTCCAGCTCCTTGCAGCGACCACGGACAGCGACCGCCTCCCCCAGGGCTGCGTCACGAGCAGCCTTCGCCTCAAGGACGGCCCGCCTCTCCTCGTCGCAAGCCGTCGAGGCCTGGACCAGTGCCGCCCGAATTGAAGCGTCAGAGCAAATCCATCCTGAAGCCAGCTCCAAGTGCCTGGCCACCAAGCGAGGGTCGGCGCCAAGAAGATCTTGCCGTAGCCGGTCCAGCTCGGCAGCAGCACGATCCAGAACGGTAGGAGGAGTCGGAGAGACAGCAGTCGGTGGAGTAGGAGGAGAAGGTGGCTGCACAGCCACAGCATCCTGAGGCGAAGCCTGCTGCGCCCCCACGGCTGCGGAGGCGGAGCCAGGCGGAGGTACATCGGGAGTCGCTTGGGCCATGAGGGCTGAGCTCGCCCCAGCTAGCTCAACCTGGCCTCGCGAGGACGACCGGGCAGGAGAGGCCCGTGCGTCGCCGTCACCTTCCTTCGCGGGCGGAGGCGCAGCCCCGGATGGAACCTCAGGAGCTCCATTCAGCTTCTTCGCCGAGGGCGCTAGCCTATCCAAGAGACGCGGACGTCAAGCCTCAGTAGCAGAACAAGGAACAAAGACAAGAATCAAGCACTTATAGGTCATCGCCAGCAGGCTCAAACAGCCTCCGACCAAATTTGAAGCCCGAAAGCCAGCTGGAAGGGTCAGCCTCGGGAAGCTCGGGAGCGGAAGGCGCGTCTACGGTCTGCCCCGGGGTCGGGGCAGATCCGCAGGAGATCAGCCCGGTCCTGTCCTTCTTGGGGATCGGAGGCAAGCTCCCGCCGTCCTGCTCATCATCATCCTCGTCGTCATCGCTCCGAGAGAGGCGGAGAGCGCGGGGCCTGCGCTGGGGGAAGGGAGCCCTCGACTCTCCGTCGGTCGTCTCGGAGTCAGGCCCTTTTCCCCGCTCCCCTCCTCCCTCCTCCTCGCTAGAGTCGTCGGAGGACACGTCCACCGGGTCCTCGGGAGCTTCTGTGGGCACGGGCCCGTCCCCGTTGAAGACGGGAATGGACCCCACTACCTTCTCCCAGTCGTCGCGGAGGAACAAGGGTGTAGGAGCGCCCTCCAACCTCGCCACATCGCCCCCGACCAGAGATTGGAGGACTGCGGCCAGATCTTCGCCGACCAAGGCCGCGGGGCTCGGATGGGGCCTCCACATCGGGAGTGAGTACCGCCGAAGCGGAGCCAGCTGGTGCTCCAGGAATTCCCTCAGCAGCGACGCGCGAGTCAGCTTCGCCGCCGCCATGTTGGCCGGCTTCAGATCCGCGTCCATCTTCTCCAACACCATCTTCGCGCGGGGATCCGTGAGCTCCGCTCGACCCCAATCGCTGGAGCTCACGGGTTGCTCCGTGGGAAAGATCTGCCGAGGGTGGATGCGCCCAACATTTACCAAGACCCACTTGCTCCTGAAGCCCTCGATCCTCTTCCCGGGGCTCGAAATGGCGATGGCGCCACCGTACGCGACGAAGCTCGTGCACGCGGAAGCAGGACCGCGGGAGGTCCGGAGGTAGAAGTAGTGGCGCAGCAAGGCCACCGAGGGCTGCACCCCTACGTGAGCCTCGCAGTAGTAGGCGAAGATTGCCAGGAGAAGGACGGAGTTGGGGTGGAGATGCAGAGCCTGTAGCCTGTAATGGCGGAGGACAACAATGGCGCTAGCAAAGAACGGATAGAAGGTGCTCTTCTTGCCCTCACGGGTGGCGGAGCCGGCCTTGAACGCCTTTGCTCCGTCGATGCCCTGCGTCGCTGCCATCCGGCGCAGCCGGGCGAGGCTCGCCTCCGGCACGCTCGGCGGCTCCAGGGCAGGCGAGTACCAAGCTCCGGCCGGGGACTGACGAGGCGCCATGGCTTCCTAGGTCGCGCGGACGAAGCAGATCTGAAGTTTTGGAGGAAGGAAGGAGAGGCGCAAGAAAGGGGATCTGAGCAGCAACCGGAGAAAGCAAAAGAGCAAAGCCCACGTCCAAATCAACCGCCACGCGGCGCCCAAAGCCGCAAGCTGTTAGGGCCCGCGGCGCTTCTCCCTTGCCCTTTCGCCTCACAGCATGGCCAATTCCGGGCGCGCCTTGGGCCCGGGGGCTACTGTCGGCGTTCTGGGAACGGGGGTCGCCAGACTTGCCTACCTGCGGCCCGCGGCATGGCTCAAAAGGGGGCCCAGCATGGCCCATCTTCATCAACATAGACCCAAGACCGTCGCGAGGGGCCGAGCCTCGCGTGGCGGACGACACAGAGCTTCCTCAGCCACGGCCACATCAAGCTGGCTCGCGAGGAGGCGAAGAGATCAAGGCGGGGTACCTCACGAGGTGCCCGTGACGCAAGCCATGATGACCAAGGGCTCCAGGCGGGCGCCAGCCTGCGTGGTGTCCTTCTTTCCTCTTTGGTGCAAAGGGAGCAAGCGCAGGCGGGAGCATCAAGAACAGGCACCCATTTCGGTGAAACGAGACCAAGACCAGACCAACGGCAGGGAAGAAGTCAATGTGGAGTCCAAGCCAGTGTCACCACCAGAGCCTTTGGCAGGCGAGGACCAACTTTAGTCAGGATAAGTGTACCATATGTTCCCCTTCAAAATGGCCAATTGTTGGCGCCCTTCCCGCTCAATATTTGGGAAGAGGCCCAGGGCCTTTGCCTATAAATAGGACTAGCCACCCCCAGGGATCGGAGAGATTAGATGAAGGGCAACTAAACTGGATTGAGATCAGATGGAGGATAGCAGGTAGAATAGGAATCAGAGTCATAGAGAGAAGGGTGACTGAACTCCTCCTAGCGGTTCATCGCCCCAGCCAAGAACAGACCCTCGTGGGGCTGTTCTTCCTAGTATTGCTCACCATCATCAGCCCAAGAGGCAATCCACCACACCACAACTGGAGTAGGGTATTACACCACATCGGTGGCCCGAACTATTATAAACTCTGTGTCTCTTATGTTGTTCTTTCCTTTGCTCAGATCTTGGCGAGGTGGAGGGGTACAGGTAGGTAGAAGGAGAAATCTCCGCGCGCACCCCAGTGTTCAAACCTCAAGGGTCTGCCGGAACCCGAAATCCGACACTGAGGATAAATACTTTTGACAAGCTGCACAAGAGCGGAAGGCGCTGGATTGATGAACTACCGGCGGTTCTTTGGTCGATCAGGACGACGCCAAATCGAGCCACCGGCCAGACACCTTTTGCCCTGGTATACGGGGCAGAAGCAGTTCTCCCCACGGAACTCATATATGGGTCACCTCGAGTGCTCGCTTATGTTGAGCATGAGCAAGAGCCGTTGCGCCAAGATGATGCGACGCTCCTTGAGGAAGATCGTCTTCGGGCGGCTGTGAGAGCAGCGCGCTACCAGCAAGCCTTGCACTGCTACCATAGCCGCAAGGTTCATGCTCGAAGCTTTGAGGAAGGCAACCTTGTTCTTCGGCGCGTTCAGTCGGCCAAGAATTCCAACAAGTTGACGCCGAAGTGGGAAGGCCCTTATCGGGTAATGCGAGTCACCAGGCCCGACGCAGTCCGCCTGGAGACCGAAGATGCTGTCCTAGTGAGCAACTCCTGGAACATCGAGCATCTTCGCAAGTTCTACCAGTAAGGCGCGGCTTGCCGGGCCTCCCGGCAAGCCACCTTTTGTACAAGCTTTGTCGGTAAGGCATGTGACCCTTTGTACAAAGCCAGGCGCAGACCCTGAGCATAAATAAATGAAGCGCTGGCGCCCTAAGTCATAGCATGCATGCTAGGTTGAGTCTCTTCCTTGGTTAGGGTTGATAGTGCTCAGTAGCGACTAACCCCTAGCTTAGAGGTTGAATGGACGTCTATCTGTTTCTTTTCTGTCCTCCTTTGGTTCGCAGGGCACATGAGCACTTTTGCTGAGCTACTTTGAAGAAGGGAAATGGACCGTCATCCCAACCCCGGCAAACCAGAGTTGCCGGGGGCTGCAAGAACGGGGATCCAACCGCGGCAAGACAAGGTTGCCGGGGGCTGCAGACCGAGATAAGTCTTTTATCCTCTGTCATGCATTTCAGAACAGAACTGGGGCATGTGAAACCTCGTTTTTATCTCTAGGCCGCCGTGCTCCCCTTTTCCCTATACCTAAGGATTATTTCCTGGGTCCGGATTTGGTTGTAGCCGCGGCGGCAAGGAGGTAGAACGAGGAGCCTAAAACCAACTTCATCCCTGCCTCCGCCAAGAGCGCGAGAACGGTCGAGTGAAGTGGGGGGACAGCAAGGCCTATTGCCAGGAGAAAAACGTTTATCTTAAACAATAAAAAGGATTCGCTCTTTGTCACGGGATTTACCCACGAACGAAAAGCCCGGCAAGCATCCCTTTTTCATTAAAAACATCCCATATAGGTACAGTTCGTACGGAATGAAAAACATGAGCAAGGGGATTACAAGTTCTAAATTTAACGAAGGCCCGCAGGCTTACAGATTAAAAAAGAGATAAGGTGCCCGTGATTCCTTTCTTGTCCCTCTCCTCAGGAGGCAGGTCAAGGAGGCGAGAGGAAAAAAGGGGCGCCTAGGCGAGCTACGAGCAGCAGAAAGCACCAAGAGAACACATCGGTGGCCGCCCACGGGTAGGCCGGTGATGACGGTGCCGGGAAAGGAGCTGGATGACAAGGCAGCAGGACCGGCAATACGCGACGAAGGCGTCGGTGCCCGCGTACTCCGAGTTAACGGCCTTGCCGCCCGCCCTCTTCCTCTTCCGCAGACTCCCGACGCCAGCCGCCCAAGGAGACGGCCCCGAGAAGTTCAAGGAGCTGGCCCCACCCCCGGCAAAACCCTGTCGGAGGAGCGGCCAGGTGCAGATGCTGTTGCTGCCGCACCCGCCCAGGCGCGGGACATCTGACGCCTAGTCGGACTCATCCCCGTCATCTGCCCCGCTGTCCTCCTCATCACTTTCGATCGAGGAAGAGCTTCCATCGTCGGAATCTCCATCGGAGGAGCTCTCCACGCAGCACTTCAGGAGAGTCCCGAACTCTCCGAAGACCTTGACGGAGAGCAGTCCGTCCTTCATAAATTTGAAGTAGAGGACGAGCCCCGCCGTCAGGCGGTGGATGCGGGAGAACATCTTCCACCCACGACGGAGGTACATGACCCGAGGAGCCGGGAAGTCGACGTCGACCCGCGTGCCCCCATTCCCACAACCCCTCATGTGCAATCTGAGGGATTGGGGCCGGTCACGCTCCATCTCCCGAGCAAACGGGGTGGGAAGACGGAGACGGCGATGCGGAGGCCGGCACAGCCTAATGAAGAACTCGTGAGGCTGGTCTTCGACATGGCCTTCCATCACGAAAGCACCATTGGCGGGGGCAAAGCCGGCGCGCCGCCCCGTCCTCCTCTTCCTCGAGCACTACGACCTATGCCCCGGCCTCGCCAGCGGCCTCGCCCCCTCCCGCTTTCCCTCGCGTCCAGTTCCACCACCACGGGCTCAGGAGGAGGAGGGACGCGCTGTCGAGCGGCGACCCTCGCTGCCACCGTCGAGGGACCCGGATTCCCTTTCTCCATGGCGAGTGGAAGGAAGAAGCAGAAGCAAGAGGAGGCAGATGACAGAAGAATGCGGGACGCAATTCTCCCTTCCCCCTCTTTATAAAGGGGTGGGGTCGGGGCTCGGCCGCCCCGCTCGGCCAATCCAGCCACCGGAGGCACAGGGAATCAGGACCGACCCGCTGCCCCAACCAGCGACGACCCGGTTTCCCGCCTCCACCGCTTGCCACCCCAGGCGCATGAAGGACGCGTGGCGGACGTGCATAACTGAGGGGACGGGTGAAGCGACCTCTCCCCATCCCGTGATCGTGGGGAGTGGACGCCTTGAAGACCACGGCCCGGCCCCGTTCAGTAAATGAGCTGCGCCTCCACGCCTCCCTCTTTCTACGGGGAAGGCGCGAGCCGCCTCTTTACAGCGATGTGACGCATGCGTGTGGAAACCGCCACACGCATGCTACCCACGTCACGCACACCCCTCCACGCCACACCACGCGTGCGGGTCGTGGGAAGTACAGCGCGCGAAAAGTCTTACCACGGTAAAAACCGCCCCGCCTGCCAGCGCACCGTTTTGGGCCTGGCCCAACAACCTGTCGCGCTTATGTGTGGCCCAGGCCCGGGGGCTCCTATCGGTGTACAAAAAGAGGGGTGCGTTTTTGTACCCGTATACCTGTGCATGGGCAGTCGGAGCCGCGCCTATGGACACACATAGTGTAAAAAGGGGAGGTGAGCCAAGGTAAGACCGAAGCCCAAGATAACCAGAGCAACGCCAAGGCCAAGACCACAAAGAGCAGAGGGACGAAGCAGGTTCCCCCAACAAGACCCTTGCCGGGGCAGCTCGCGCCACACCAACAGAGCGAGGCACCCTTGAGCCCACGGCCCCCAACGCCATCATCCACGTGGGGCCAGGGCTCGGGAAGGCACCTCTGTGGTGGCATGCAGATCTTTGTGAAGACATATTCAAGATCAGATGAGGATTAGAAGACGACGATCCTCGGCAAGATCCTTGCCGAGGAAGGCCACCAGACCCCCGGCAAGGTCCTTGTCGGGGACGACAACACGCCACGGCAAGGCCCTCGCCAAGGGCGCCAGCAGGGTCACCGCCAGGCCCATGCCAACCAAGCTTCCACCGCCATTCACATGCAGCTGCCAGCCCAACCAGCTGGGCAGGCACCTGCATGGCAACATGCAGCTCCCGGGCCAACTCATCGAGCACCTGCGTGGTGGCATGCAGATCTTTGTGAAGGCTCCACCACCGCGCCACCTCAGCTGTCTGCCTGCCTACATGGCACCGCACGCATCGCTGGCCAGGGCGTGTGTCGAAGCGAGGAAGAGCGCCAACAGATGGGACGGGCCTCGCTCCCGTCCCTAATAAAGCGAGGGGACACCTAAGCTATGCATTAAATGCGTCTTGTCATGTAATACGAGCGATAAGCTCCGGGAACTATACGCCTTTCCACCTCCTGTGGGCCACTGTGGCAGCCCCTTTCGACTATAAAAGGAGGCCCTTGGCATATTGGAGAAGGATTCGGCTCTTTCGAACCACGCACTGACCATAGCTAGTTCGAGAGCTCAAGAACTCTCTGAAATACACCCACCAAAGCGGGACTAGTTTTTTACGCATCCTCTCGGCCCGAACCTGGGTAAACGATTCTTGTGCTGGCTACTGATCCTGCTCTTCTTGCAACCCTGCGCCCCGGCAACCGTAGTAGGGATTCTTGTGATCCCATAGGTGTCCGGTTCCACACCGACATCGTTCTTCACTCGGAACGTGTTTTGAACTTAGGCGAGTATTGGACTGCAGCTAAGCCCCCGAGTGAGAGGGTTGCTCTCTCACTCGGTGGGATTTTTTGAACTTAGGCGAGTACTGAACTGCAGCTAAGCCCCCGAGTGAGAGGGTTTCTATTCACTGGGTGGGATTATTTGAACTAGGCGAGTACTGGACTGTAGCTAAGCCCCCAAGTGAGAGGGTTGCTCTTCACGTGGTGGGATTTTTCGGACTTAGGTGGGTACTGGACTGCAGCTAAGCCCCCGAGTGAGAGGGTTGCTCTTCACTCGGTGGGGTTTTTTGAACTTAGGCGAGTACTCGACTGCAGCTAAGCCCCCGAGTGAGAGGGTTGCTCTTCACTCGGTAGGATTTTTTGAACTTAGGTGAGTACTGGACTGCAGCTAAGCCCCCGAGTGAGATGGTTGCTATTCATTCGGTGGGATTTTTTGAACTTAGGTGAGTGCTGGACTGCAGCTAAGCCCCCGAGTGAGAGGGTTGCTGTCGGTGTCAAAACTTGCGGATCTCGGGTAGGGGGTCCCGAACTGTGCGTCTAGGATCGATGGTAACAGTTGACGGGGAATACGATGTTTACCCAGGTTCGGGCCCTCTCTATGGAGGTAATACCCTACTTCCTGCTTGATTGATCTTGATGAATATGAGTGTTACAAGAGTTGATCTACCACGCGGTCGTAATGGCTAAACCCTAGAAGTCTAGCCTATGTGAATATGGTAATGAATATTTGTCCTATTCGCACTATTCTCTCCGGTTTATATAGACACCGGAGAGATCTAGGGTTACATGAGGTCGGTGACATAGGAGGAAATCTCCATAATAGGTTGTCTAGCTTGCTTTCCATGCCAAGTAGAATCCAATCCGGACATGGGTGCAGTCTTCGGTCTTCATGACTTCATAGCCCATCAGTCCGGCCCAGTAGATAATAGGCCGGACGCCCGAGGACCCCTTAGTCCAGGACTCCCTCAGTAGCCCCTGAACCTGGCTTCAATGACGAGGAGTCCGGCGCATAGATTTTCTTCGGCATTGCAAGGCGGTTTCCCCTTATTCCGAATCCCAAGGTAGTCTTCGGATGTGATGGTAGTATCCGGACCTTTGTATATATTTTGCAGAAAATACAATACTCCATGAGTCCGATCCGCTGACAACTGTTTAGGACATTGTATCACGCTTGACCAGTTATTATTTCGAATCGTTGGCTAGCCCGTCGCCCCACGTCTCGGGAAGCGGTTTTATTGGCATTTCTTGTCAAAGCAGAGATCATGTCCCCTTATTCACGGGATTT
This sequence comes from Aegilops umbellulata, assembly GCA_032464435.1. Taxonomy (NCBI): domain Eukaryota; kingdom Viridiplantae; phylum Streptophyta; class Magnoliopsida; order Poales; family Poaceae; genus Aegilops; species Aegilops umbellulata. The sequence goes on along the minus strand of CP136055.1, from coordinate 415,830,003 downwards.
TTGATAATGTAGGTATGGGTAAGCCAACCGTCCCCTGGGTACAACTCTTTGGGGATAGGTAAGTTTCAAGACCCAGGAGGGGACGCTCGATATTCTAGGCCTTCATATAGGGACCTAGACTTGTCTTTTTCTTCCGCGCTTGCTTCTTCCTCAACCCCAGCCACCCCGAGTTCTAGCCCTCAAGTTCCAATCACCACTAGCCCCAATCATGTCGGGATCCAGCCGTTCAGGCCGATGTGTGGCCTCTTCCATCACGGAGGAGGATGTTGCGAAGCTCGGCGTAGTAAGGTACCTGAGCCCAGAAATCCTTCATCGGCTTCCTGCCGAGGGGCAGATTGTTCCCACCCCAAATCCGGCAAGAGGGTAGTATTTGTGTCCCACTTCCTCCATGGGTTAGGGTTCGCGCTTAACCCCTTCGTCCGAGGGCTCATGTTCTACTACGGGCTAGATTTTCACGATCTGGCTCCGGACCTTGTTCTTCTTATCTCAGCATTCATCGTCACGTGTGAGGCCTTCCTCCGGACTCCTCCGCACTTTGGTTTGTGGCTCAAGACTTTTGATGTGAGGCCGCGGGTGATAGAGGGGGAGCAGGTGGAGTGCGGCAGCATTGTAATAAACAAGCTTGCAAGCGCAGTTTGGTTTGAAGGATCCTTTGCCGAGTCTTCTGAACTATGGCAGCAGGGGTTGTTTTTTGTAAACGAGCCCGAGGCTCCAAGTGGGTGGCTACGGCTGCGTTCCAACCCGGCCCTCCGACTCAGCTTGCTTCATGGATCAACAAGGGGTTGGACTGGGGGTCCGCCAATGAGGTGCGGACTCTGCAAACTTGCATCCGAAGCGTTACCGAGAAGGGCATCGAACTTGTGAACATTTTTCAAGTAATGCTAGTCCGCCGGACCCTGCCATGTCAGCGGAGGCCTCTCCATATGTGGGAGTTTAATCCAGAAGGGCGGCAGACTCTTCGGCACTTCTTCGGTGCTACACACGAAGGGATGTGGAGATTATATTTCGGGGAGCGAGAGCAATGGCCGGACACCACTAAAGACGTTGGCCTTGACTGCAATCATCCGGACACTCCGGTAAGTATTCAATCTCCAAACACCTTTCATTCAAGCATCTCTTGACAAGATACTAAAAGACCCGTCCTTGTACAGGACTGGATAAAGAAAGCGGTGCTAATCTGGTGTCCGGCGCCCCTTCCTGAAGACCCCGCATCTTCCCTGCTGACGCGGATGTTAACTCCGACACCGTACCAGGTGTCTATAGAGGGGGTGAGAGCGGGGATCCCAAAGGAGATGTCCGCTCTGAGGATGATTCAAACGGTGTGTTCGGGGAAACCGAAACCCTTTTGCCTAGGGGCAGAGGTTTAGAGGGGGCCTTTCATAGCAAGAAGAGGGCCGCTTCTGGAGACCAGGAGGGGAAACCTTCCAAGAAAGGAAAAATGCGATCGTCGGGCGGCTTGGGTCGGGCGAGCGATGTCGATGTAGAGCTTGATGATGAGGATGAACCTCCGGCCAGACCGTAAGTGACACAGGGTACTTTAACCATACCTCATTATTTTCTTTGTTGAAGTAATCCTCTGACATATGTACGTCCTCGCAGGTTAGAGCTTGGTGTTTCTCAATTGTCCTCCTCCTCGGGAGACCTTCTGCCGGATATGATGGAGAGTGACACGCCTTCTATGGCCTCCTCGCCCAATAGGGCAGATGATCTTGAGGTGTCGTCCCGGAGGGCTCCTCCCAACCGGCAAGTAGCGCAGGAAACGAGGAAGGAGTTGCCCGAAGGTGGTGCCTCTGTCACTCAGGGTTCGGGGATCAAGAATGACGGCCTCGAACTATCCGGTTTACAGCCGGAGACGATTCTGGAGGCGGGTGAGCGGATTCCTTCAAAGGAGTGTCGTGCTTCGGCAGCGGTGTCCGAAGACCCAGGAGTGCCGGAGACACTGACGGACATGCTGCGACGAGCGTCCGTTTTGGAAGAGCACCGTGCCTTAATGGTTACGGTGGTCGAAAAAGTTCTCTCCGCGAAGAGCGGGTTGAACGAGGCCTTTACGAGCCTTCTAAGAGGTTTTGAGGTTTGTGATGTAATGTTGCCAATTGAATGACATTGACAGAATGCGCCTGTTGTGTATGAAGTAGCCCCTAAGACTCGTATTGCCTTCCAAAGGAAGCAATCAGAGGATCAAAAAGATATGCTCAGGTACTGATCTTGATTGAATTTGGAATGCAGGCTACCGCCCCTCCTGCCACTACTCACAATACGGAAGTGGCCAAACTGCAGCGAAAGCTGGATATTGCGGAGGATGATATTGCATTGATCAACAGGCATCTTGACGACTCGCAAGGTATATATTTCGAGCATTCCTTACACCAATATGCTTGTAATGTAAGTGTCGGATCACGGGTTCTGGCAGACCCTTAAGGTTCGAACTCTCGGGTGCGCGCGGAGATCGTGCCCTCTACCTTTCCGTCTCGTAAGGATCTAAACTACTGCAAGAACAACATAAGAGACACAAGATTTATACTAGTTCGGGCCACCGTTGTGGTGTAATACCCTACTCTAGTTTGTGGTGGGTGGATTGCCTCTTGGGCTGATGAGGTAGAACAGTACAAGGAAGGATGACCTCGCGAGGGTCAGTTCTTGGTTAGGGGATGAACTTCTAGAGAGAGTTCAATCGCCCTTCTCTTTCTCTCTCTCTCTACTTGCTCTAAATACCGAATTAGATGCCTCTACCCTAGGGGTGGCTAGTCCTATTTATAGGCAAAGGCCCTGGGCCTCTTCCCAAATATTGAGCGGGAAGGGCGCCAACAATCGGCCAATTTGAAGGGGAACATCGGGTACACTTATCCTGACTAAAGTTGGTCTTCCCCTGCCAAAGGTTCTGGTGATGACGCCGGCTTGGGCTCCACAGTGACTTCCTCCTTGTCGTGGAGCTGGTCTTGGTCTCGTTGCACCGAAATGGGTGCCTTTGCTTGATCCTCTCGCCTGCGCTTGCCCCCTTTGCACCAAAGAGGAAAGGGAGGACACTGCGCGGGCTGGTGCCCGCCTATCACCTTTGGTCGTCATGGCTTGCGTCATGGGTACCTCGTGAGGTACCCCACCTTGATCTCTCCGCCTCCTCGCGAGCCAGCCTAAGGAGGCCGTGCTGGAGGAAGCGCCGTGTCGTCCGCCTCGCGAGGCTTGGCCCCTCGCGAGGGTCTTGAGCCTTGTGTTGATGAAGATGGGCCACGTTGGGCCCCCACTCGTGCCACGCCGCAGGCCGCAGGCAGGCAAGTCTGGGGACCCCCGTTCGCAGAACGCTGACAGTAGCCCCCGGGCCCAAGGCGCGCACGGACTTGGCCGTGCCGAGAGGCGAAAGGGCAAGGGCGAAGCGTCGCGGGCCCTAACAGCCTGCGGCCTCGGGCGCCGCGTGGCGGTTGATTGGACGTGGGCGGCACTGTTTACCCACGCTCCCTTATTCTGCGCCGCGCTAGGTTGCCCCGCAGTTGTACACAACTGCCCTTCTCCCTGTTGCTTGACCGTCTCCTGCTCTTCCTCCCTTCGAACTCAGACCCTTGCTTCCAATCCCATCTCACATCCCCTCTCTTCCGCCCGCCGCCATGGCTCCAAAGAAAGGGAAGGGGAAGAAGCCTGCGGCTCCATCTCGCCCGCTGCCGCCGGTGGCGCCTGCTGTCGGCCGCTCAATCATACTCAACCTGGAGTGCCTGGACAAGCTCAATCCGGCTCTGGCCACCACCTTCAACGAGTGCGGGAGGACGACGACGTGGCCTACGTGTCACCTCCCCACTGATAGGATAATCACCGAGGTCCATTACTTTGCCGACGCCTTGTGGGCGGGTTTGGTGCCTCCCTTCTCCGATTTCTTCAACGCCGTCCTTGATCATTATCAGATCCACATGATGCATATGGGTCCTGAGTCCATAGCTCTTCTTTCTGTCTTCGCTTTTGTTTGTGAGGCGATGGTGGGCATCCCTCCTTCTGTTGCCCTGCTGCGCCACTTCTTCTCCTTGCATCTTGTCGACCCCACGCAATGCTCGGCATGCGTGAGCTTTGTAGCTTCGTCCGAGACCGCAGCCTCTGGTATCGACTTCAACCTCCCTCCGCCTTCAGCCGAGTTCCGCGAGCGGTGGTTGTACATTGATGTCGGGGTGCCCAGCCCCCGGCTCACGAAGCCGACATCGCCTGCTGTGCCTAATTCGGGCTGGGGCCAGGAGACGCTCGTAAGTCCCCGGCTCGCCTTCGTCTGGCATCGCTTCATGTCCTTGAAGAAGCTTGGCATAACGACGCCCAAAGTGGTGAAGGAGTTCCTATCGCGCCGCATTGCCCCTCTCCAACGCCATTCTCGTAGAATGTGGGCCTTCAGCGGGCATGGTGACCGCATGAGGCTTCAGGGAGAAGACCTGACGCCCGAGGTGCTGAGGAGGGTGCTCTTGGTCCTGACAGGTGATCCCAACCCCGGGGGTGTCCGGCAGGGGGGAGCCTTGCTGTACCTCTGCCACAATAGGGATGACTTCGTGAGGCAGATGCGCCCTTTCGACGAGTGGGGGCTACGCCCTGTCGGCCTCCAGGGGCCTCACGAGAACCCTGTGGTGCTGATTTCCCTTCCGGTCGGCCTGGGTGAATCCTCCTCGAGTGGTGGCGCAGGGAGGCAGGAGACAGCGGGGGTCGAGGGAGCCGCGGACGATGTGACCGCACCTGGCGATGCTCTTGACAGGGCAGCTCACGAGGTCCGCGCTCCCGAGGCCACGGGTGAGGCGCCGCCACCTCCGGTGCTTGAGGCCGAGGCTCCTGAGCCCCCGGCCGGGATCTCTAACGAGGCAACTGCCCGCGCGTTCCAGGCATGCGCCTCGACGTGAGTGGCCTTGGCGCTCCGTCCTCTTCGCAGGCTGGTTCCTGTGCATCTCTCCTGGGCCGTTTGCGTGTGGACTTTGAGGCCCTCCGGAGAAAAAGGGAGGCCTTGGGCGACGACTTCCCCTGCCGCTTGCTGAAGCGCCGGAAGTACTTCGCTGTCGATGAGTAAGTCTTCTCCTTTTCTGTTCCTTATCCTGCTTGCCGCATCCGCTGATCCTTGCCCTGCAGGCCTCTGCCTACTGAGCTCGATGAAGTCGTCGGGCTGACGCCCTCCTTGACTCCGTCTCCTCCACCACCCCTGGGTGTCTCGAGCGGCACTGCCCTTGTGGTTTGGGCAGGTGACGGCGCGGACCGCCGCGTAGCGCGCGGCGACTCTCCCGCCCCTGCGATCTCCTTCCGCGGGCCTTCCCTCGACATAGGCAGCCTGCCGTGGGCTCCCCGTTTGGTCGCGGGCTGCGACCGGCTGAGGCACCTCTGAGGCCCTTCTCCTGAGGTCAGGTTGGACTCAAGTCGGGCTTCTAATGCTGCGCGGCCGTCCGTCGGGAAGGCGCCAGCCCCCAGCCCCCTGCCCGGGGCCGGAGCGATGATCCGAGGTTCTCGACGCCTGCTTGGGGCGGATGATGGCGCGGCAGACGTGCTTGAGCGTGCTCGGGAGCGCCGTGCCCGTCGCCACGAATTCCTTCGAAGGGTGAGTGGCGCCGTAGACCTGCTTGGGCAGGAGCTTGCTGAGGAAGACGCGCGCCTGGAAGCTGAGGGCTTGCGCCTGGCTGTCGAGCGGCGCGAGCTGGAGGCAGCCGCTGCCCTCGCGCGTCGTCAGCGCGTCCTTGATGACGAAGAGGCGAAGGCGTCGCTGGAGGCCTCTCTGGCAGCTCGGTCTCAGGCCGTTGAGGAGGCCCGAGGAGCAGACCGACGACGAGGAGCAGCAGAAGAACAGGCTCGGGAGCTCTTGGCCTGGTGTCGCTCGTTGGAGGAGCAAGCGGAGCTGCGCGAGGCAGCCCTTGTATCGATGGAGGTGGCTTCTGGCGACCCGGCTGAGCTTCGGAAGCGCGAGGAAGCGTTGGTGCTGGAGGCCGCCGAACGTGCTCGCGAGCTCGAGCAGCTGGAGACAAGGGAGCGCCTGGTGACGCAGGCGGAAAACGATGTCGCCGCGCGAGAAACGCGCGTCCTGGAGGAGGTCTGCCGTCGGGTGGCGACAGCACGCCAAGGCCTCGAGCGTGAGTTCGAGGGGAAGCTGGGGATGATCCGAGTCGAAGCTGAGGGTAGAACTGCCGCCTTGAGGGCCCAGTGAGATGAGGCAACGCAACGAGCGGACGCCTCCCGGGTCGCCCTTGAGGCAGCGCAGAAAGAGCTGGCCTCCTCCCAGGTCGAGGTGCTCCGCCTACACCAGCGTGTGGAAGAGGCCGTGGCCGTCGAGCATCAGAATGCCGACGAGATACGCTAGCGGCAAGTCCTGGAGCACCAGCACGGCCCCATGCTCACCAAGCTCCGAGATAGGGCCAACATTGCCCTGGGCAACATCTGTGAGGCTGCCGTGGGTGAGCCGCACATGATTAACTACGTCGGTAACCTGCAGTTCTTCACCACCGTGGTGACACAGCTGGAGGCACGGTCGGCCAGAGCCGATAGGTTGGTGGAGGAGAGGAGCCGCGCCCTGCTCGGGCGCGCCTTCTCCCGCGTCTTTAGCCATCTTCGAAACATGGATCCCCACTTCGACTTCGACGCCGCCATCGCCCCAGTTCCCCAAGCTGTTCAAGGCGACCTGGCTGAATGGGTGGAGAGCAGCGTAGATGCTCTCGTCCGGGCCTTCACTTCGGATGATGATGGCGTGATCGTGGGCGCCGACGAAGGTGGCGTGGTGGAAGACCCCAATGCCGCTGACGGGGGCGCAAACAACGAAGGTGAGTTCAGCGACGCCAGCGACAGCTCGGGAGGCGCCTCCGAGGATGCATTGGGGGATTTGTCAGATTGACCATGTGCTATCCTCGCCTTTTTACCCTACATAGATAGAACTCAGGCGTTTGGCCCGACGGTTGTGAGAGCATTTTGGGAGGGGAGCCCCTCATGTATGAACTTGTATCTAATGTATCTGCAGTGATTAAATCGTACGCGTGTCCAACGGTAGGCTGGTTTGCCCTTGTCCCTTGCTGGCTCCGAAGCTGCCTTCTAGAGGGCGTCACGCCCCGGGTGCTGGGTAGTTGAAACCTCGGGAGGCGGGGTCGTTACTGACAGGAAACCCCACAGGCGTGGGCCGTCTTTGCAGGCTCCGGGCCTTTTCTCGAACGAGACGTCTTCACAGGCGTTCGCCCTCTTCACAGGCTTCGGGCCTTTTCCTCGAGCGAGACGTCTTCACAGGCTCCGGGCCTTCTCCTCGAGCGAGACGTCTTCACAGGCATTGGCCTTCTTCACAGGCTCCGGGCCTTCTCCCGAGAGGGATGGCTTCACAGGCATTCGCCTTCTTCACAGGCTCCGGGCCTTCTCCCGAGAGGGATGGCTTCACAGGGATTTGCCTTCTTCACAGGATCCGGGCCTTCTCCCGAGAGGGATGGCTTCACAGGCATTCGCTTTCTTCACAGGCTCCGGGCCTTTTCCCGAGAGGGATGGCTTCACAGGCATTCGCCTTCTTCACAGGCTCCGGGCCTTCTCCCGAGAGGGATGGCTTCACAGGCATTCGCCTTCTTCACAGGCTCCTGGCCTTCTCCCGAGAGGGATGGCTTCACAGGCATTCGCCTTCTTCACAGGCTCCGGGCCTTCATGAGAAAACGATCTCCGCAGGCACCAATGGTCACCTCACGAGGGAGCGGCAACGGCAATCTGGGCCGTGCTTAAGCTAGGCCTGGCCCGGCTCGCGAGGGGCTCGCGAGGGGAGGCAGCTGTGATGAGATGGTGACCAGAACGCGGGAAACGATTCAAACAAGACCAAACACCCCTTCCCCGAACGCACGCAAATCTCAGATTCGAATTCAACTTAAATCCAGTGGGGGAAAAAGGTTACAACCAAAGGAAGAAGGCAATGAAAGCAAACAAAAAGGCCGCGTCCGGCACCTAATCTAGTCTTCGACGTCTTCTCACTAGCGCGGAGCTAAGTGATGTCCACTGGGCGTGGGAGGGAGCCCCAGGGCCTGAGGCCGGCACCCCTGAGACTCCGGGGCGTGTACAGCCCCACTCATTATTACGTGAGAGTGTCACGGGGCGGCGAGCTTCACAGGCACTGGGCCTTCTTCACAGGAACCGGCCTTGCTTCATATCGCCAGACGAGGGCCCCGCCTTGCGCCACACTCTAGTGCCACCAGCGACGACCGGAAACCAGGACGCCGCCGGTGGGGTAGAGCGGTCGCCAGCGGTTCCCCCGACGACCACGGGTCCTCCGCCAGGGGCAGGCCCTCAGGCGCCTCCCCAGCGAAGGGCCTATCTTCTAAGAACGCCTTGCTCCGAACGCCGCGGTGGTGATGTAGGATCTCTACCCCTTTCCTGCAGCCCCCTGCGTCCTCCTCCCGCGGGGTAGGATACCGCAGGGGCGGGGCAGCTGCTTGTCGCGGCGACCTGCATCTCCTGTGACCCATGATTAGCGTATGCCTGCCCTTGAGGAATTAATGGTACCCGATAGTCGTTGCCTCCAGTGTGACCGACGGAGCCGTCATGGGGTTCCTGGGGGGGCTCGGCCTCTGGCGTCTCGTCCTCCCAGCTGGGGCTGAAGAGTGAGCCCTGTTCGCCCCCGTGAGCGCGCCCTTGGTCCATCATGTGGGGTACGTATTCCTCTAGCGCCGCCACCCCGAATGCTGTGCTGTAGTGCTCCATGCGCCATGCAGCGTTGCTTGTCGTGCCCACCGCGGGGTGGTAGCGCGGTTGGCCGCTGGCGCCGTGGGACGCACTGAGCCCCTCTCCTTCACGCGCCGGGGGCGGGGGTAGCGCCACCGCCAGTCTGGTGCCGGCGGATTCGCCGGTGTTGGGGTAGTCTTGAGGCCCGCGCGGGTGCGCGGGGCCCCCTCGTGCGCCGCCCTGAACTTGAGGCGGAAGCTGGACGCAGAAGGGGTGAGCCCCCGAAGCGGCGAAGCCTAGGAGCTCGGCGACCCGCTCCAGCAGCACGTCGCGGCCGCCTTCCAGTAGCCTGCACTGCAACAGCTCCCGCGCTACCGTGAGCGCGGCCCTTGAGTTTGCCTGTTCTCGGCGGGTGTACGATGTCGTAGCCGCGGCGTGGTTGGAGGCCCTCGCCGCCGACCGCGCCTGCCGCGGTGTGAGGGTCGCAGAAGCTTGCCCGCGTCGCCCGCGGCCCGCAGCGCCCGGCGGACCATGAGCTGCCTGTGGCGCGGGGTCGCCCAAAGCGGGAGGCTCTGCGCAGATGGGCCACGCCGCCCATGGGCCTTGGTTGCCCGCCTGGTCGCCGGACATGATGATGACGACGTAACGGGAGACGGAGTGATGGGAAGGCAGATTCCGGCGCACCCCTACCTGGCGCGCCAAATGTCGGATCACGGGTTCCGGCAGACCCTTAAGGTTCAAACTCTGGGGTGCGCGCGGAGATCGTGCCCTCTACCTCTCCATCTCGTAAGGATCTAAACTACTGCAAGAACAACACAAGAGACACAAGATTTATACTAGTTCGGGCCACCGTTGTGGTGTAATACCCTACTCTAGTTTGTGGTGGGTGGATTGCCTCTTGGGCTGATGAGGAAGAACAGTACAAGGAAGGATGACCTCGCGAGGGTCAGTTCTTGGTTAGGGGATGAACTTCTAGGGAGATTTCAATCGCCCTTCTCTTTCTCTCTCTCTCTACTTGCTCTAAATACCGAATCAGACGCCTCTGCCCTAGGGGTGGCTAGTCCTATTTATAGGCAAAGGCCCTGGGCCTCTTCCCAAATATTGAGCGGGAAGGGCGCCAACAATCGGCCAATTTGAAGGGGAACATCGGGTACACTTATCCTGACTAAAGTTGGTCTTCCCCTGCCAAAGGTTCTGGTGATGACGCCGGCTTGGGCTCCACAGTGACTTCCTCCTTGTCGTGGAGCTGGTCTTGGTCTCGTTGCACCAAAATGGGTGCCTTTGCTTGATCCTCTCGCCTGCGCTTGCCCCCTTTGCACCAAAGAGGAAAGGGAGGACACTGCGCGGGCTGGTGCTCGCCTGGCACCTTTGGTCGTCATGGCTTGCGTCATGGGTACCTCGTGAGGTACCCCACCTTGATCTCTCCGCCTCCTCGCGAGCTAGCCTAAGGAGGCCGTGCTGGAGGAAGCGCCGTGTCGTCCGCCTCGCGAGGCTTGGCCCCTCGCGAGGGTCTTGAGCCTTGTGTTGATGAAGATGGGCCACGTTGGGCCCCCACTCGTGCCACGCCGCAGGCCGCAGGCAGGCAAGTCTGGGGACCCCCGTTCCCAGAACGCCGACAGTAAGCCTGACTCTGAAGATAGTTTGATATGAAATGTGCATCAATGCAGATGGTGTTGCCACCGATGCGCATCAATGCAGATGATGAAGCCCTTCAGTCCGTGGAAGCCCTCTAATTGCAGAAATAAAAGTTCTCGGAATGTCCTGAAATTCAACGGAGAATTATTTTGGAATTAATAAAAAATACTGGCGAAAGAATCAAGGCCAGGGGCCCTACACCCTGTCCATGAGGGAGGGGGGCGTGCCTACCCCATGGGCACGCCCCCTGCCTCGTGGGCCCCCTGGAGCTCCACCGACCTCAACTCCAACTCTCTATATTCACGTTCGGGGAGAAAAAAACCAGAGGAAAATATTCATCACGTTTTACGATACAGAGCCGCCGCCAAGCCCTAATCTCTCTCAGGAGGGCTGATCTGGAGTCCGTTCGGGGCTCCAGAGAGGGGAATCCGTCACCATCATCATCATCAACCATCCTCCATCACCAATTTCATGATGGTCACCACCGTGCGTGAGTAATTCCATCGTAGGCTTGCTGGACGGTGATGGGTTGGATGAGATTTATCAAGTAATCGAGTTAGTTTTGTTAGGGTTTGATCCCTAGTATCCACTATGTTCTGAGACTGATGTTGCTATGACTTTGCTATGCTTAATGCTTGTCACTAGGGCCCGAGTGCCATGATTTCAGATCTGAACCTATTAAGTTTTCATGAATATATGTGAGTTCTTGATCCTATCTTGCAATTCTATAGTCACCTACTATGTGTTATGATCCGGCAACCCCGAAGCGAAAATAATCGGGAACACTCTCGGTGATGACCGTAGTTCGAGGAGTTCATGTATTCACTATATGTTAATGCTTTGGTCCGGTACTCTATTAAAAGGAGGCCTTAATATCCCTTTGTTTCCAATGGGACCCCGCTGCCACGGGAGGGTAGGAAAAAAGATGTCATGCAAGTTCTTTTCCAGAAGCACGTATGACTATACTCGGAATACATGCCTACATTACATAGATGAATTGGAGCTAGTTCTGTGTCACCCTATGTTATAACTGTTGCATGAATAATCGCATCTGGCATAATTCTCCATCACCGATCCAATGCCTACGAGCTTTTCACATATTGTTCTTCGCTTATTTACTTTACTGTTGCCACTGTTGCCATCACTACAAAACTATCACTATTACTTTTGCCACCATTACCGTTACTTCCATACTACTTTGCTACTAAATACTTTGTTGCAGATAGTAAGTTATCCCGGTGTGGTTGAATTGACAACTCAACAGCTAATACTTGAGAATATTCTTTGGCTCCCCTTGTGTCGAATCAATAAATTTGGGTTGAATACTCTACCCTCGAAAACTGTTGCGATCCCCTATACTTGTGGGTTATCACTGGCCTCAGTCGGTAAACTAGAGGAAGAGAACACCAAGCTAAAGGCTACCCTTGATGAAGCCAACAAGTAGGCGACTCGACTGAAGACGGACAAATGGACCGTGACCGACAAAGTGGAAGACATAGCCCGCAAGAGAGATGAGCTGGAGAATTATCTGGAAGGACTTGCCAAGAAGTTATTCATTATGCTTGAAGGTGCTTTTCCTTGTCCGACTGAATTGTTATTGTCAACTTGTTATATAGCTATTGACTCATCATTTTATTGAGTGTGCAGAGTTCTGCCAGAACTTCGAGGAAGAGACTGTGCGAATTGATAAAAGCTTGGACCCTATCCTCTCTCCTGTTAAGGACGAAGCTGCCATGAACGTGCTCCGACTGGAATCTCGTCTTGCTGGCGTTGTCAACTACCTTGCTCGGCTGAAGGTTGCGGTGTCGCGAATTGAAACAGTGCTCTAGCCAAGGGCGACGCTCCAGAATGACCTTGAGTCTCTGATGACTCGACTCAATGAGATCCCCGGTCGAGTGCAGGAATGGAAGAAGTCTTCTGCCCGGTGTGGTGCTGATGTGGCTCTGTCTCTGGTTCGCGTCCACTGTAAGGAAGCCAAAGAAGAGAAGATAGCAGCGATAAAGGTTACCAACACCAAGATGCTTGACTTCCAGTCCTTCATGGAGACTTTTATTGCTGTCGCCACTCGAATTGTAGATGGAATCGACTTGGATGAGTTCGTCGAGCCTGCCAGTGCTTCTCTTGCGGAGTGAACAAACTTTTATGATCCGATTAAATTTTCCTCGGCATGCCGAGTGGTTTTTGTAACTGTTAAACTCCTTCGGGTCTGATGCCCGAGTACTTTAATCCGCGGTCTAGAACCTCGTGGGATTTATCTTAAACTTAGCCTTTCTTTGAATATGCTTGTGTTTGCCTTCGAGTGGAACTAGTTTCTTCACTCGGAACAGTCTTTTGTGTTTATGACACAATTCTTAGGGGAGGGTAACGGAGGACCTGCACCTCGTCGTCCTTGCGGGTCAGGATGGAGTGGCGCAACTCTGAGGAGGAGGTCGTAGTCGACGTGCACCTTATCATCCTTGCGGGTCAGGATGAAGTGCACATTATACTTGTGGCATAGCTCTGAGGAGAAGGTCGTAGTCGACCTGCACCTCGTCATCCTTGCGGATTAGGATGGAGTGCACATTGTATTTATGGCGCAGCTCTGAGAAGAAGGTCGTAGTCGACCTGCACCTTGTCATCCTTGCGGACTAGGATGGAGCGTGTGGCCAAGTCCTCGAGCGAGAAGATCGTTTGTCGGTGTACAAAAAGAGGGGTGGGTTTTTGTACCCCTATACCTCTGCACGGGCAGTCGGAGCCGTGCCTACGGCCACACAAAGCGGAAAAAGGGGAGGTGAGCCAAGGTAAGACCGAAGCCCAAGATAACCAGAGCAACGCCAAGGCCAAGACCACAAAGAGCAGAGGGACGAAGCAGGTTCCCCCGGCAAGACCCTTGCCGGGGCAGCTCTCCCCACACCAATAGAGCAAGCCACCCTTGAGCCCACGGTCCCCAACGCCATCATCCACGTGGGGCCAGGGCTCGGGAAGGCACCTCTGTGGTGGCATGCAGATCTTTGCGACAACATATATTCAAGATTAGATGAGGATTAGAAGACGATGATCCTCGGCAAGATCCTTGCCGAGGAAGGCCACCAGACCCCCAGCAAGGACGCGCCGCGGCAAGACCCTTGCCGGGCCACACGGCAAGACCCTTGCCAGGCCACCCGGCAAGGCCCTCGCCAAGGGCGCCATCAGGGTCACCGCCAGGCCCACGCCAATCAAGCTTCCACCACCATTCACATGCAACTGCCAGCCCAAATAGCTGGGCGGGCACCTGCGTGGCAACATGCAGCTCCCGGGCCAACTCATTGAGCGCCTGCGTGGCGGCATGCAGATCTTCGTGAAGGCTCCACCACCGCGCCACCTCAGTTGCCTGCCTGCCTACATGGCACAGCACGCATCGCTAGCCAGGGCGCGTGTCGAAGCGAGGAAGAGCACCGACAGACGGGACGGGGCTCACCCCCGTCCCCAATAAAGCGAGGGGACACCTAAGCTACGCATTAAATGCGTCTTGTCGTGTAATACAAGCGATAAGCTCAAGGAACTGTATGCCTTTCCACCTCCCGTGTGCCACCGTGGCATCCGCTTTTGACTATAAAAGGAGGCCCATGGCATACTGGAGAAGGATTCGGCTCTTTCGAACCACGCACTGACCACAGCTAGTTTGAGAGCTCAAGAACTCTCTGAAATACACCCAGCAAAGCAGGACTAGGGTTTTACGCATCCTCACGGCCCGAACCTGGGTAAACGATTCTTGTGCTGGCTACTGATCCTGCTCTTCTTGCAACCCTACGCCCCAGCAACCGTAGTAGGGATTCTTGTGATCCCATAGGTGCCCGGTTCCACACCGACATCTTTGGCGCGCCAGGTAGGGGGCGCAATTGTGAGAATCTGGTCTAGTAGTTAACCTAGCAGTTCTTCGTCGCCATGGCTCCTAAGAAGAAGACGGCCATGGCGATCGGTTCGTTGGGGTTAATAAGCTCAACGTCAGTTGTGACTCGCAGCTCATTGTCAGACAGGTCAACAAGGCATTGATGGAAACTTACGTAGATGAGGTGAGGAAGCTAGAGGAACGCTTTGATGGTATCCAGCGGAGCACGTCCCCCGAGCGGAGAACGACATCGCCGATTACCTATCAAAGCATGCCGCATTCAAGCTACTGTGGGACCGGGTACCTTTTGCTTCGGCTAACTCAACCATCCGTTGAACCATCAGCGGGGCAGAATAAGCAGAGGAAGTCAGGTCCCGGCAAGTACTTTCCTATCGAGCCCCCTGGGGCTGCCGGCAAGGGTGCTGCCGTGGACGCCGATCCTGCCCAAGAGCAACTGGCTCCGGTAGGGCGTCAAACCCTGGCCGTAGAGACAGCCGCTCCCGTGGCGGAAGAAATGCCTTTGGCCCTTGCCATCGAGCCCCAGGCTCCGACATGGGCACAACATACCGTCCAATTCCTACAAACAAGGGAGCTTCCTAAGGAGCAGGAAGAAGCGGAAAAAGTAGGCCGTCGGTCCGCCCTGTACCAGTGCGTCGATGACGTCCTGTACAGGAGAAGGCCAAACGGTGTGAAATTGAAGTGCATCCCCCGGGAGGAAGGACTGGAGCTATTGGCGGAGATACATGGAGGCATATGTGGCTCCCACATAGGGTCGAGGGCCCTTGCCAGGAAGGCGTTCCGGCAAGGTTTCTTCTGGCCCACCGCTCTCCAGGATGCGACGACACTAGTAACCAAGTGTGAATCATGCCAGTTCCATTCAAAGAAGCTACATCAACCAGCCCAAGCCCTTCAAACAATCCCTCTCTCCTGGCCATTCTCGGTCTGGGGCCTCGACATACTGGGCCCTTTCCCCCGCACTATCGGGGGCTTTGAGTAGTTGTACGTTGCAGTCGACAGGTTCACAAAGTGGCCGGAGGTGGAAGCAGTGAGAAAGGTCACTGCTCAGTGAGCTGTCAAGTTTTTCAAAGGACTAGTCTGCCATTTTGGTGTGCCAAACAGAGTCATCACCGACAACGGCACGCAGTTCACAAGCCACACCTTCATGCAATACATTCAAGACCTCGGTAGCAAGGTCTGTTTTGCTTATGTGGCACACCCACGGAGCAACGGCCAAGCGGAGAGGGCAAATGCTGAAGTGTTGCGAGGCCTGAGTGTCAGCGTTCTGGGAACGGGGGTCCCCAGACTTGCCTCCCTACGGCCCACGGCGTGGCTCAAAAGGGGCCCCAGCACGACCCATCTTCATCAACACACACCCAAGACCTCGCAAGGGGCCGAGCCTCGCGGGGAGGACGACACGGAGCTTCCTCAGGCACGGCCTCATCAAGCTGGCTCGCGAGGAGGCGGAGAGATCAAGGCGGGGTACCTCACGAGGTGCCCGTGATGCAAGCCGTGACGACCAAGGGCGCCAGGCGGGCGCCAGCCCGCGCAGTGTCCTTGTTTCCTCTTTGGTGCAAAGGGAGAAAGCGCAGGCGGAAGCATCAAGCACAGGCACCCATTTCGGTGCAACGAGACCAACACCAGCCCAACGGCAGGGTAAATGTCATTGTGGAGCCCAAGCCAGCGTCACCACCAGAGCCTTTGGCAGGCGAGGACCAACTTTAGTCAGGATAAGTGTACCATATGTTCCCCTTCAAAATGGCCAATTGTTGGCGCCCTTCCCGCTCAATATTTGGGAAGAGGCCCAGGGCCTTTGCCTATAAATAGGACTAGCCACCCCCAGGGATCGGAGAGATCAGATGAAGGGCAACTAAACTGGATTGAGATCAGATGGAGGATAGCAGGTAGAATAGGAATCAGAATCATAGAGAGAAGGGTGACTGAACTCCTCCTAGCGGTTCATCGCCCCAGCCAAGAACAGACCCTCGCGAGGCTGTTCTTCCTTGTATTGCTCACCATCATCAGCCCAAGAGGCAATCCACCACACCACAACTGGAGTAGGGTATTACACCACATCGGTGGCCCGAACCAGTATAAACTTTGTGTCTCTTGTGTTGTTCTTTCCTTTGCTCAGATCTTGGCGAGGCAGAGGGGTATAGGTAGGTAGAAGGAGAAATCTCCGCGTGCACCCCAGTGTTCGAACCTCAAGGGTCTGCCGGAACCCGAAATCTGACATTTGGCGCGCCAGGTAGGGGTGTGCCGGAATTCATCTTCCACCGCCTCGTTCTCCTCCGACCATCGCGGCCATGTCTGACGCTCATCGGGCCCGCGCCGAGCGCCGAGCCTCTCTCGCGTCTCGCGTCGCCCAGACGGCTCCTGTCGGCGGGCGTCCTTGCCGTTCCCCGTCACCTGCCGTCAATGCCGCCAACGGCCCGGCGGGGAATGAGCAGCAAGCGTCGTCTCAGCATCCGTCCGTGCGGCAAGTCGGCCACACTGCCACCCCTCGCTCACCCCAGCTGGTTCTTCGTCCCGTGCGCTCCGCGCACCCATGGAGGCTCGGGCTGCGCTCATCACGGCGAACGAGCTCCTGCGCTACCGTCCCGTCGACGACGTCTACGAAGAATGGCTCGACCGCGTCGCCGAGCTCGTCCGCGCCATGGGGGGCTCTCCCGCGCCGTCCTTTCCGCTGCACCGCACCCCTCCCCGCGCGGGCGACAAAGCTCCGGGGGCGCCCCGGCCGCCTCCTCCTCAAGAAGGCGCCTAGGCTCCAAGGCACGTGGCCCCTGGGCGGAACCCATTCCGTCAGGTGCCAGCGCGGCAAGATTAGAGCTGCCAAGAAGTCCCTCGCCCGCAAGAAGCTGCCTGGGCGCTCCCTGCTCCAGCACGTCGCGGCTATGCTCCTGCTCCCGCATGCCGCGACTATGCTCCTGCTCCCGCACGTCAAGACCCCGCGCTGCTCCTAGCTGCAGCGCGTGGGGACCTGCAAGACCAAGCTCTCCGTCACCCAAGGCCTCCCGTGGCCACAGCAGGCTGCCGTGCCTTCACCACCGAGCTATGCAGCATCACGTGGCCGGGCAAGTTCAAGCCAGACCTGCCTCTTCGTTACGACGGCACGGCCGACCCTGCGGAGTTCCTCCAGCTCTATGAGCTGGGCATCGAAGCTGTCAACGGAGACGAGAAGGTCATGGCGAACTGGTTTCCCATGGCGGTTAAGGACAGGGCCCGCACCTGGCTCCTCAACCTGGCTCCGGGCACGATCTCCTCCTGGGACGAGGTGCGCACCCGCTTCATCGCCAATTTCCATGGTACTCGCGACCGACCACCCGCCGTGAGCGACATGCGCCGCATCAAGCAACAACTCGGAGAGGCCCTGCAGAAATACATCCAGCGCTTCAACAACGCACACCTCAAGATTCCCAAGGTGATCGAGGAGGCCATCATCTCAGCCTTCTCCGACGGCGTGCGCGACGTCAAGATGAAGGAGGAGCTAGCGATGCATGAAGACCCGTGCACTTCCTTGGAGCTGTTCAACTTGGCGACCAAGTGCACCAGGGCTGAGGAAGGGCGTCTCTCCCTCCTCGAGCTGCCTGCCGCGGACCCAGAAGAGAAGAAGCTCAAGGCCAAGGATGTGAAGCGCAAGGGGGCTGCCGTGCTCGCGGCAGAACCAGACACCAAGCGGGACAGAGATCAGCCAGAGTCTTCCAAGGGCAGTCGGTACTGTGTGTACCATGACCTCCACACCCACAACACCAACGAATGTCAAGAGCTCCGAGCCGTGCGAGAACGAAGGATCGGTCGTCGTCCCGACCGCGGTGACCGGGGCTACGGTCGAGGAGGAGGAAGGAACGCAGGACACTGGGAAGACCACGACCCGCGCCAAGGGTGGCGCGATCGACCTCGCGAGGACCGCTGGCAAGACCCGCCTCGCGAGGGAGACTGGAGGGATCAGCCTCGCGAGGATCGCCCGCAAGGCAACGCAAGCCTCCCTCCGCTGTCGCCGTAGCCAAGGAGAAACGAGGACCGCCATCAGGACGAGGGGGCTGGGGGCTTCCAGGAGCCGCGCGCGATCGCCTGCATCCTGGGCGGAGCTCAAGCCCCAGCCTCTCAGCGCATCTTCAAGCAGTTCGCCCGCGAAGTAAATGCAGTCCTCCCCAAGCTCGAAGCCACGCGCCCCCTCAGGTGGTCCGCGTGCACCATCACGTTCATCTCAGCGGATCAACTCAAGTGTGCAACCACATCCGGAGTCCTCCCGATGCTTTGCTCCCCAATCATCAGCAACGTGCTGGTCACCAGGACCCTCATCGATGGCGGGGCAGGGCTCAACGTCCTGTCCGTGAAAACATTCAACAATCTCTAAATACCCTACAACCAGCTTCAGCCAACCAAGCCTTTCTCCGGAGTCACCGACGGCTCCATGGTCCCGATTGGGCAGGTCCGCCTCCCAGTCACATTCGGGAAACGCGACAACTACCGCACCGAGCTCATCGACTTCGAAGTCGCTCACATTCGCCTGCAGTACAACGCCATCCTTGGATACCCAGCGCTGGCCAAGTTGATGGCCGTAACTCACCACGGCTACAACGTCCTCAAGATGCCAGGAAGTTGCGGAGTCATCACGGTGCCCTGTGAAGAGAAGGATGCGGTGTGTTCCCTGGAACGAGCCTTTCAGGCCGCATCACTGGAAGACCCGGCTCGCGAAAACAGGAGGCTTCCTGAGACCACCCCAAGAAGAAGAAGACATCGTCCGGCTCGGCCCCTTGGGAGGCAGGCCCCTCAGGGCCCGCGCCTGCCCAGGGGGATCCTCCTTCTATCGCATAGGAAAGCGCGCCCGGCACCCTCCTCAGGCAGGGCTCGGGGGCTCTCCCCTGGAGGGCCACCGACCTGGCCAGGGTCACGAGGGAGGCGCTTGGGCACCACATGGAGGTGTGTTTCGAAGCACGTTTCCCTCGAGAAGGAGTAAAGCAAGGAGGGCCAGACCCACAGGAGTTCGTCAGCAAGGCCATTCAGGAGCTACAAGAGTCAAGAGTCATGAGAGGCGGCCGCCGCCTACGAGCTGTGGCTCCCCATCCAGGCGAGGATGATGGGCTGCGCGTCTGCATCGACATACCAGGGCTCAATCAAGTCGCCTCTTTGGAGCGCCCCTGGCCCTCGCAAGTGGGGCGCTGCGAAGGCCCACCCCACAGCTACGTTCGCATGCCTTATGGCTTGCCGAATGCGGTTGCCACGTACCAGCGCCTCATGAGGGGCATCACGGAGGCTCAAGAGGCCAGGCGTTCCGCAGCCTTGGCAGAGATGGAGATGGTCCGCGAGGAGCCACCAGCGCCTCCGGAGCCTCCTGAGGCCCCTCGGCCTGGGGGCTCATGAGGATCGGCTTCCGCAGCCCACCGAGTCTGCTACACCAACACTCGTTCGTCCTCAACATCATCAGGTGACATCTTTCAAGTTTAATTTCCAGCTGGGAGCGCCCCTAGGGCTGCATCATTCCCAGGCCGCGTGGGTCCGTCCCTGCGGCATGTATCCCTTTTATTTCATGTCGTTAGCTTACCTTGTTGGGGGCGCCCCTCGGGCTGCATCATCCCCAAGTCGTTCGGGCCAGACCCAGCGACATGTATCCCTTTTGCGTTTATTTCCAGTTATGCGTTCGACCTACCATGCTTGATTATTTGATGCCGGTCCACGACACCTCTTCTTCTCCATGTCGACCACTTGCACGTTAAAGGGGGGTACCTGAGCATCGCGACTCAAGGCTCTTACTGGCTCTCCAGCCCTCACCCTCTGGCCTTGTCCGTGGCATCGCGACCTGGCATACCAGCGACGGCTGAGACCAGCTCGAGGGCCGGGACCCGAGGACGTAGGGTGCAGGCATCTAACCAAATTGGCAGGAACACATCGCAAGATAAGGCCCAGTGCCAGGCGGAACCCGCCTAGAGGTAGAGCCCCGTGAGTACCGCGCTGGCTCACGGGTGCCCAGATACACCTCGCCAGGCCCTACCGTGCAAGCCACGTGTTAGGGCGGGGCTGTACACGCCCCGGGGGCTCCTCCCGAAGGGGAGCCCCCTCCCATGTACCAGTGGAAGCACCATGCTCCGCGCTGGCTGACGACACTGCCGAGGAGCGGCTATGCCCGTACACATATGGAAGCGCTATGCTCCGCGCTGGTGATAAACAACTGAGGGTGGCCCCCGGGCCGCATCAACCTCAGGGAGCCTAGAGCTTAGTGTCTAGCCTCATCGTAACGCCTCCCCTCGGGAGTGCCGCGCGAGGGGGCTAGGCACGGGGGCTGCGCCTGGGCCACGCCCAGACGCACGCCACCCAGCCAGGCCCCCCCGGGCCTGGTTCGTCGCGCGCCTCTCCCCGAGCGGAGCCAAGGTACGAAGGCCGTTTGAGCGTCAAGGGGGACTCCTGAGCATCGCGACTCAGGAGCCTAACTGGTCCCGTAGCCCCTCACTCCTTAGTTTCAAAAGGCTAACGCTGGGTGAGGTACGCGCGGGGCCGGGCTCTGCAGACGTAGAACGGTAGATCCACCCACATCTCACCTCCCTACTTGCTGTTCGCGCGCCAAGGGGGACTCCTGAGAATCGCGACTCAGGAGCCTAACTGGTCCCGTAGCCCCTCACTCCTTAGTTCCGAAAGGCTAATGCTGGGTGAGGTACGTGCGGGGCCGGGCTCTGCTGGCGTAGAACATAAGCAAGTAGGAAGGAAAAGCGTAAACTTCAAGGGTCGCCTCCCTACTTGCTGTTCGTGCGCCAAGGGGGACTCCTGAGCATCGTGACTCAGGAGCCTAACTGGTCCCGTAGCCCCTCACTCCTTAGTTCCGAAAGGCTAATGATGGGTGAGGTACGCGCGGGGCCGGGCTCTGCCGGCGTAGAACATAAGCAAGTAGGAAGGAAAAGCGTAAACTTCAAGGGTTGCCTCCCTACTTGCTGTTCGTGCGCCAAGGGGGACTCCTGAGCATCGCGACTCAGGAGCCTAACTTGTCACGTAGCCCCTCACTCCTTGGTCCCGTCCTGGTTTCCGATCGGGGCTAGTGCTGGGTGAGGTACGCGCGGGGCCGGGCTCTACAGGCGTATAACATAAGCAAGTAGGAAGGAATAGCGTAAATTTCAAAGAATTCAGAAGCAAATATTACAGTCCACACTGTTATCTCAATGCCAGACGCAAGTTTAAACGCCTCCCCGAGGCATGGTACATGTGCAGGAATTAAAAACAGGACAAGAGCCACGACGGAATCGCTCGACGGCGGTGGAGCAGCGCGGAGTGGGTTCGCCTCACGGAGCAGCAGGGTCGGCAGCGCCTTGCTTCGGCTTGCTGCTGAAGGCCCGGAACCTCCCCAGCAGAGCTTCCGCGCGACCCTTCACGGCCTCGGCAGTGGCAGCGGCACGCTCGCCGCTTGCTGGCTCCAGCAGGCTATCGAGGTCGACGCTGGGGTCGCGATGGTAGATGTGGGTGAAGACCTGCGTCAGTGCTACAGAAGACAGGACACGCGCCTCGGCCTCGGCCGTGGGGCCAAGGCCAAGGGCGACATCCTCAAGAGCACGAACCAGGAAGGGAAGCAGCTTGGCGGGGCCGTCCTCGACGCCAGCCAGCGGGCTCTCCAGGCCGCTCTCGTAAAGCGTCTTCAATGAGGCGCGAGCCTTCTACTCCATCTCCGCGAAGGCCACGCGGTCCTCGGTAAGAACCTGGGCCTTGTTGTCCAGCTCGACCTTCCTCGCCCCCAACTCTTGCTCCAGCGCACCCAGGCGGTCATGGCGCTTCTTGAGCTTGGCCTCCCGGCCCTTGATGGCCGCCTCGCGAGCCTTCACGCCCTCTTCCTGCTCTTGGCGAAGGAGGCCCTCCTTCGCGAGCTGGTCCCGCATGCCTTGCAGCTCCTCCTCCAGCTCCTTGCAGCGACCACGGACAGTGACCGCCTCCCCCAGGGCTGCGTCACAAGCAGCCTTCGCCTCAAGGACGGCCTGCCTCTCCTCGTCGCAAGCTGTCGAGGCCTGGACCAGCGCTGCCCGAATTGAAGCGTCAGAGCGAATCCATCCTGAAGCCAGCTCCAAGCGCCCGGCCACCAAGCGAGGGTCGGCGCCAAGAAGATCTTGCCGTAGCCGGTCCAGCTCGGCAGCAGCACGATCCAGAAAGGTAGGAGGAGTCGGAGAGACAGCAGTCGGTGGAGTAGGAGGAGAAGGCGGCTGCACAACCACAGCATCCTGAGGCGAAGCCTGCTGCGCCCCCACGGCTGCGGAGGCGGCGCCAGGCGGAGGTACATCGGGAGTCGCTTGGGCCATGGGGCTGAGCTCGCCCCAGCTAGCTTAGCCTGGCCTCGCGAGGACGACCGGGCAGGAGAGGCCCGTGCGTCGCCGTCACCTTCCTTCGCGCGCGGAGGCGCCGCCCTGGATGGAACCTCAGGAGCTCCCTTCAGCTTCTTCGCTGAGGGCGCCAGCCTATCCAAGAGACGCGGACGTCAAGCCTCAGCAGCAGAACAAGGAACAAAGACAAGAATCAAGCACTTACAGGTCGTCGCCAGCAGGCTCAAACAGCCTCCGGCCAAATTTGAAGCCCGAAAGCCGGCTGGAAGGGTCAGCCTCGGGAAGCTCGGGAGCGGAAGGCGCGTCTACGGTCCGCCCCGGGGTCGGGGCAGACCCGCGCGAGATCAGCCCGGTCCTGTCCTTCTTGGGGATCGGAGGCAAGCTCCCGCCGCCCTGATCGTCATCATCCTCGTCGTCATCGCTCGGAGAGAGGCGGGGAGCGCGGGGCCTGAGCTGGGGGAAGGGAGCCCTCGACTCTCCGTCGGTCGTCTCGGAGTCAGGCCCTTTTCCCCGCTCCCCTCCTCCCTCCTCCTCGCTGGAGTCGTTGGAGGACACCTCCACCGGGTCCTCGGGAGCTTTTGTGGGCACGGGCCCGTCCCCATTGAAGACGGGCATGGACCCCACTACCTGCTCGCAGTCGTCGCGGAGGAACAAGGGCGTAGGAGCGCCCTCCAACCTCGCCACATCGCCCCCGACCAGAGATTGGAGGACCGCCGCCAGATCTTCGCCGGCCAAGGCCAAGGGGCTCGGATGGGGCCTCCACATCGGGAGTGAGTACTGCAGAAGCGGAGCCAGCTGGTGCTCCAGGAATTCCCTCAGCAGCGACGCGCCAGTTAGCTTCGCCGCCGCCATGTTGGCCGGCTTCAGATCCGCGTCCATCTTCTCCAACACCATCTTCGCGCGGGGATCCGTGAGCTCCGCTCGACCCCAATCGCTGGAGCTCGCGGGTTGCTCCGTGGGCAAGATCAGCCAAGGGTGGATGCGCCCAGCATCTACCAAGACCCACTTGCTCCTGAAGCCCTTGATTCTCTTCCCGGGGCTCGAAATGGCGATGGCGCCACCGTACGCGACCAAGCTCGCGCACGCGGAAGCAGGACCGTGGGAGGTCCGAAGGTAGAAGTAGTGGCGCAGCAAGGCCACCGAGGGTTGCACCCCTACGTGAGCCTCGAAGTAGTAGGCGAAGATTGCCAGGAGAAGGACGGAGTTGGGGTGGAGATGCAAAGCCTGTAGCCTGTAATGGCGGAGGACAGCAAAGAAGAACTCGGAGAAGGGAGGCGCCAAGCCAGCAGCAATGGCGCTAGCAAAGAACGGATAGAAGGTGTTCTTCTTGCCCTCAGGGGTGGCGGAGCCGGCCTTGAACGCCTTCGCTCCGTCGATGCCCTGCGCCGCCGCCATCCGGCGTAGCCGGGCGAGGCTCGCCTCTGACACGCTCAGCGCCTCCAGGGCAGTCGAGTACCAAGCTCCGGCCGGGGACTGACAAGGCGCCATGGCTTCCTAGGTCGCGCGGACGAAGTAGATCTGAAGTTTTGGAGGAAGGAAGGAGAGGCGCAAGAAAGGGGATCTGAGCAACAACCGGAGAAAGCAAAAGAGCAAAGCCTGGGCAGGTGCCGCTCCCTTATCAACCCGCGCGGTTACTGAGGCGCCCACGTCCAAATCAACTGCCACGCGGCGCCCAAAGCCGCGGGCTGTTAGGGCCCACGGCGCTTCGCCCTTGCCCTTTCGCCTCATAGCACAGCCAATTCCGGGCACGCCTTGGGCCCGGGGGCTACTGTCGGCGTTCTGGGAACAGGAGTCCCTAGACTTGCCTGCCTGCGGCCCGCGGCGTGGCTCAAAAGGGGTCCCAGCACGGCCCATCTTCATCAACACAGACCCAAGACCCTCGCGAGGGGCCGAGCCTCGCGTGGCGGATGACACGGAGCTTCCTCAGGCATGGCCTCATCAAGCTGGCTCGCGAGGAGGCGGAGAGATCAAGGCGGGGTACCTCACGAGGTGCCCATGACGCAAGCCATGACGACCAAGGCCGCCAGGCGGGCTCCATCCCACGTAGTGTCCTTCTTTCCTCTTTGGTCCAAAGGGAGCAAGCGCAGGTGGGAGCATCAAGCACAAGCACCCATTTCGGTGAAACGAGACCATGACCAGCCCAACGGCAGGGAAGAAGTCAATGTGGAGCCCAAGCCAGCGTCACCACCAGAGCCTTTGGCAGGCGAGGACCAACTTTAGTCAGGATAAGTGTACCATATGTTCCCCTTCAAAATGGCCAATTGTTGGCGCCCTTCCCGCTCAATATTTGGGAAGAGGCCCAGGGCCTTTGCCTATAAATAGGACTAGCCACCCCCTGGGATCGGAGAGATCAGATGAAGGGCAACTAAACTGGATTGAGATCAGATGGAGGATAGCAGGTAGAATAGGAATCAGAATCATAGAGAGAAGGGTGACTGAACTCCTCCTAGCGGTTCATCGCCCCAACCAAGAACAGACCCTCGCGAAGCTGTTCTTTCTTGTATTGCTCACCATCATCAGCCCAAGAGGCAATCCACCACACCACAACTGGAGTAGGGTATTACACCACATCGGTGGCTCGAACCAGTATAAACTCTGTGTCTCTTGTGTTGTTCCTTCCTTTGCTCAGATCTTGGCGAGGCGGAGGGGTACAGGTAGGTAGAAGGAGAAATCTCCGCGCGCACCCCAGAGTTTGAACCTCAAGGGTCTGCCAGAACCCGAAATCCAACACCGAGTACAAAGACTTTTGACAAGCTGCACAAGAGCGGAAGGCGCTGGATTGATGAACTACCGGCGGTTCTTTGGTCGATCAGGACGACGCCAAATCGAGCCACCGGCCAGACACCTTTTGCCTTGGTATACGGGGCAGAAGCAGTTCTCCCCACGGAACTCATATATGGGTCACCTCGAGTGCTCGCTTATGTTGAGCTTGAGCAAGAGCCGTTGCGCCAAGATGATCCGACGCTCCTTGAGGAAGATCGTCTTCGGGCGGCTGTGAGAGCAGCGCGCTACCAGCAAGCCTTACGCTGCTACCATAGCCGCAAGGTTCATGCTCGAAACTTTGATTAAGGCATCCTTGTTTTTCGGCGCGCTCAGTCGGCCAAGAATTACAAGAAGTTGACGCCGAAGTGGGAAGGCCCTTATCGGGTAATGCGAGTCACCAGGCCCGACGCAGTCCGCCTGGAGACCGAAGATGCTGTCCCAGTGAGCAACTCCTAGAACATCGAGCATCTTCGCAAGTTCTACCAGTAAGGCGCGGCTTGCCGGGCCTCCCGGCAAGCCACCTTTTGTACAAGCTTTGTCGGTAAGGCATGTGACCCTTTGTACAAAGCCAGGCGCAGACCCTGAGCATAAATAAATGAAGCGCTGGCGCCCTAAGTCATAGCATGCATGCTAGGTTGAGTCTCTTCCTTGGTTAGGGTTGATAGTGCTCAGTAGTGACTAACCCCTAGCTTAGAGGTTGAATGCGCGTCTATCTGTTTCTTTTCTGTCCTCCTTTGGTTCGCAGGGCACATGAGCACTTTTGCTGAGCTACTTTGAAGAAGGGAAATGGACCGTCATCCCAACCCCGGCAAACCAGAGTTGCCGGGGGCTGCAAGAACGGGGATCCAACCGCGGCAAGACAAGGTTGCCGGGGGCTGCAGACCGAGATAAGTCTTTTATCCTCTGTCATGCATTTCAGAACAGAACTGGGGCATGTGAAACCTCGTTTTTATCTCTAGGCCGCCGTGCTCCCCTTTTCCCTATACCTAAGGATTATTTCCTGGGTCCGGATTTGGTTGTAGCTGCGGGGACAAGGAGGTAGAACGAGGAGCCTAAAACCAACTTCATCCTTGCCTCCGCCAAGAGCGCGAGAACGGTCGAGTGAAGTGGGGGGACGGCAAGGCCTGTTGCCGGGAGAAAAAAGTTTATCTTAAACAATAAAAAGGATTCGCTCTTTGTCACGGGATTTACCCACGAACGAAAAGCCCGACAAGCATCCATTTTTCATTAAAAACATCCCATACAGGTACAGTTCGTACGGAATGAAAAACATGAGCAAGGGGATTACAAGTTCTAAATTTAACGAAGGCCCACAGGCTTACAAATTAAAAAAGAGATAAGGTGCCCGTGATTCCTTTCTTGTCCCTCTCCTCAGGAAGCAGGTCAAGGAGGCGAGAGGAAAAAAGGGGCGCCTAGGCGAGCTACGAGCAGCAGAAAGCACCAAGAGAACACATCGGTGGCCGCCCACTGGTAGGACGGTGATGACGGTGCCGGGAAAGGAGATGGATGACAAGGCGGCAGGACCGGCAATACGCGACGAAGGCGTCGGTGCCCGCATACTCCGAGTTAGCGGCCTTGCCGCCCGCCCTCTTCCTCTTTCGTAGCCTCCCGACGCCAGCCGCCCAAGGAGACGGCCCCGAGAAGTTCAAGGAGCTGGCCCCACCCCCGGCAAAACCCTGGCGGAGGAGCGGCCAGGTGCAGATGTGACACCCCAAAATTTTGGCCTTGTTTTAATTAATTAAAATTTTGCCAGGAATTAAAACTTTTATTTTCTGGGCTCCCTTTTTATTTCTGAACCATTTTCCCCCTTGTTATTATGGAGTTTTTTCCCAAAGAGAGAAAACTTTTCAAATATGTTTTTGGACTTGTTTAAAACTCTCAAGAAAACTTTTCTTTTAATATTAGAGCAAATTACATAATTAATTTTATTGGTCTTTATTTTCTTGAAAAATGATTTCCCATGACTATATGGCCATATTTGAACTACAACCATTTGATAAATTCACTTAAAATTCCAACCAAAAATTGGAGATGTCATGTGATGTTTTTAAACCACTTTTGTGCAAAAATATATTTTATTAGTAAAATATTTTGAGCTGTACACAAAATTTTCTTCTCTGGTCCAGTGGGCAATTTTGCACTACAACCCATTTAAATACTTCTTTCTAGCCTCCACCAAAATTATGGGATGTTAGTAGCAGCATATGATTCAATTTTACGCAAAAACCCAGTGGTGTTATTTGAAAGTTTTGAGTGGATCAACCTCATCTTCATTCTGGTCCAACATGATGGTTTGTACAGCAACCATATTCTTGCTTGCTCTTTGGCCCTTGAGTTTTCTCATGCTTGTAGTGCACCTTGCCAAACCCTTAAGTCCAGGAGAGTGGGCCCATTGGATGACTCTAAGTGCTTGAAATCATACCCTTTTCTTTCTGTCCAAAACTGAAGTTTTGCAAAACTTGCATTAATAAGTTTGTTCTTTTTACAAACTAACCTCACCACCCTCTTGTTAACCTAAAGAGACCCCACTCTGGAAGTTTTGGCCACCCCAAGAGATACCTAGGTGCATGTGGCATTTTGTCGAGCACCCTGTAGGCATGACCAGTTTTGACATGAGTCTTAGCTTGCACTGTGATCTTGCTTCCCTTGCCTAACTACCTTGTCCAATAGACTCCTCGCTACTCATAACCTAGGTCTGCTAATTCCCAGCCTCACCCGAGACCTCTAGGCTACCCTGGACTTTCGTCGAGCACGTCCCGGGCGTGCTCTGGGCGCGCCTAGAGCGTGCGTTTGGCACGCACGTGCGCCCGAGCTGCCGCGTCCCGCCCCGCACTCACTCCGGTCCGTGACCGACCGTAGCCAGCGCGCCATGTCCCCTTCTGCACCCCATGAGCCCCACAGCTCTCGCCACGTCTCTAGCAGGCCAGCAGCTAGCCGCCACTGCCGCCCGACAGCTCCTGCGCTGGCCAGCGCCGCCCAAACCACCTCCGCTCGCCAGCTCACCCTTGGAACAGTAGCCGCTCGTCCGCTAGCTCCTGCCGCCATCCCCAGCCTCGCCACGATGCCCTGCAACTAGAGAAAGGCGGTCGCCGACGAGCTCATCCGCGGCCGCTGCTGAACCGCCTCGACTCGCCTATTTAAGGAAATCCCAGGCCCGTTCCCGCACGCAGGCAACCTCAGGCCACTCCAATGGCGCTTCCCTAGCTCGCGTTCGACCCAGGGAGGTTTTCTTCCCCGTCTCCGGCAACTCCTGCCCCCGCCACCGCCCTGGCCATTCCGGCACCACTAGGACCTCCCCCTCTCCACTCTCTCCACCAGGAGCCTTCTCTTCCTCCCGTGAACACTTCCCCTTGCTCGATTTTGATCAGGAGCCACCGCAGCCCCAAAAGCACTTTTCTCCCGAGGCCACCTCCGCCGAGGAGCTCGCCGCCGGCAGCTCCCTCTGTCTCCTCCTGCCTGACGACCACCAGGAGGACTGCCTTTGAGTGGATGATACATCCCCGCCCTCCAGAGCCCGCGAAGAGCCGCCGCTCGCCGACGTTAGTCGCCGGAGCCTCGCCCCGCTCGGACAGAGGAGGGAGAAGGGGCGCGGCGACTGGTCAAACCTGACCAGTGGGCCAGGCGGGCCCACTGTTAGTGACCCACGCGCGGTCCACACTGGAGTAAGTGGAAGCGTAAATCTAAAATACGCTTTCGACGTGTACGTTTTTATTTGAAACGTTTTCTTTTCTGTTTTATTTAAATAACAGATTTTGACCACAACTTTGACTGCCTATAACTTTTGCAATATAACTCCAAATGAATTGATTATTTTTCCTACATCTCTCAAATTCTGTCTAGTTTATTTTAAGATTTATTTGAAAATTTTCCAAACAACGTTTTTGTACTGTTTTTGAAATATGTGTTATTTGCATATTTTTGAAAATAGGGTTTTGGAGAGAGGAAGAAAACTTTCAAAAATTTTGGAGAGCACCCCCACCTCTCCACACCTTTAAGGCAAGCATTCTGAACCCCGGCATAATATTTCAATGTGATAGTTGACACGTTTATAACACCATCTCATTTTGGAGTATTATTATTTCAAGTGATATGATCATTTGCATGGATGCATTTTTGTGATTGCCTTGCTGTTGGAAATGTACATGCTTATGATGGCAATCATCCTCATGTACCTTACATGCATGCCGGAGAGGAATCCGGGAAAAGCCTCTGCCTTGGGTAGGCGTGAGCTTGTCGCCGGTCTCCGTCGGGACGGTTGTATCCGGTATGGCATGGTAAGGTATAATGAGTGTGGATTTGTTGGTTGAAATAATTTTGTTACACATGTCATGCAGGAAACTCATAAGCCTCCTGAGTCGGCCATAGGTCGAGTCTTTTTCCAGTAACCCCTATACTTGTTTCGTACCGCCACTGGTCCCTACCGTAGGTGGGGTATGGTTCAGTAAGTTGTTAACCCTTGTCTTGGCACACACCGTACAGAGGGGCCATGGTGGAAGATACCGGCTGCATCCGGTAGGCATGCCACCTGGTCCGGGGGCATGGGTGTATCCGGTTGGGACCGAGAGGGGGATACCCCTTATAGCGCGCGATAGAAATTTGATCCCATGCTACGCGAGGTTGTTGCCTCCCCACTTAGAGTTTGCTTGACAGGTGTCGTGGGTGATCCTAGACACCGGCGAGTTAAGCTGGTGTGTGCAAGTCAGGTGTGTTTTCGATTAAAAGACCGTAGATGGAATGAGTCCGATGGACTAAAGGAATCCGTTACTCGTGGGTAAAGAGTACACCCCTTGCAGAGATATTAAACCTATTCGAATAGCCCTGTCTGTGGTTAAGGATTACAGTATGGGATGGGTCAGGTGTCGGTCTTAGTGTCGGTCTTCGGAGGAGAAATCACTAAAACTCGAATACTGATTATGACTTGTGATATATGATGGTTGTGACTATTATCATTATGGACTAACCGTTTGCATGATTTGAAATAAAGAATATCCCTGGGACGGTACCACCTCCTGGATATTCACTATGATTATTTCATTTTCATATAAGCCCTTTATGCGGTGTCGCTTAGACGCCCGACTGTGGCATTGCTTGCTATTTTATTTACTTTATAAGCCCTTTATGCGGTGTCGCTGAGACACCCGACTGTGGCATTGCTTGCTATTTTATTTACTTTATAAGCCCTTTATGTGGTGTCGCTGACACGCCCGACTGTGGCATCGCTTGCTATTTTATTTATCTTACAAGCCCTTTCTGTGGTGTCGCTCAGACGCCCGACTGTGGCATGTTTATTATTTCATTTACTTATAAGCCCTTTCTGTGGTGTCGCTCAGACGCCCGACTATGGCATGTTTCATATTATTATCCTTTCGAGGTGTCGCTTCAGACACCTGATCGGTGCTTATTATTTTTTACTCCCAGAGTGTTTACTTATGATTTATTTAAAATGATCTACTCGCATGCATCATGAACCTTATTTCATAACTGTCGGAATGTTCACAAAATACTTTTGGAGTATGATTGTCTATGGCTATATTATACCTGTGTTTTTAATGTTTGCGAGTACATTCAAAGTACTCACTGGCTTGTCCCTGGCTATTGTCTTGGCCAGATTGCTTGCTTGGAGAGGAGCGACGTGATGACAACCCCGGAACCTAAGCAACAGTGATAGCTGTTGGAAATATGCCCTAGAGGCAATAATAAAAGGATTATTATATTTTCCTGTTCATGATAATTGTCTATTGTTCATGCTATAATTGTATTGTCTGGAAATCTTAATACATGTGTGAATACATAGACCACAATATGTCCCTAGTAAGCCTCTAGTTGACTAGCTCGTTGATCAATAGATAGTCATGGTTTCCTGACTATGGACATGGGGATGTCATTGATAACGGGATCACATCATTAGGAGAATGATGTGATGGACAAGACCCAAACCTAAGCATAGCACAAAAGATCGTATAGTTCGTTTGCTAGAGCTTTTCTGAATGTCAAGTATCATTCCTTAGACCATGAGATTATGCAACTCCTGGATAACGTAGGAGTGCTTTGGGTGTATCAAGGTGACTATAAAGGTGCACTACAGGTATCTCCGAAAGTGTCTGTTGGGTTGGCATGAATCGAGACTGGGATTTGTCACTCCGGATGACGGAGAGGTATCTCTGGGCCCACTCGGTAAGACATCATCATAATGAGCTCAATGTGATCAAGGTGTTGTTCACGGGATGATGTGTTACGGGAACGAGTAAAGAGACTTGCCGGTAACGAGATTGAACAAGGTATCGGTATACCGACGATCGAATCTCAGGCAAGTATCGTACCGCTAGACAAAGGGAATTGAGTACGGGATTGATTAATTCCTCGACATCGTGGTTCATCCGATGATCATCGAGGAGCATGTGGGAGACAACATGGGTATCCAGATCCCGCTGTTGGTTATTGACCGAAGAGTCGTCTCGGTCATGTCTGCATGTCTCCCGAACCCGTAGCGTCTACACACTTAAGGTTCGGTGACGCTAGGGTTATTAGGAAGACTTGTATGTGATTACCGAATGTTGTTCGGAGTTCCGGATGAGATCCCGGACGTCACGAGGAGTTCCGGAATGGTCTGGAGGTGAAGATTTATATATGGGAAGTTGTCATACGGACACCGGGTAGTTTCGGGGGCATATCGGTATTGTACCGGGGCCACCAAGAGGTTCCAGGGGGTCCACCTTGAGGGGCCAGCCCTCTCGGAGGGCCTCATGGGCCACAAGGGGCAGGTAACCAGCCCCTGGTGGGCTGGGCGCGCCCCCTTCTCTTGGGCCCATGCGCCTAGGGTTGGGGGGAAACCCTAGTGGGGCGCCCCCCTTGCTTGGGGGGCAAGCCCCCCTCCCTGGCCGCCGCCCCCCCTCTAGATCTCATCTAGAGGGGGCCGGCCCCCTTGCCCCTTCCCCTATAAATAGTGGGGGTGAGGGGAGGGCAGCAACACACAATAATGCGCAGCCCCTCCCCTCCCCAACACCTCTCCTCCTCCGTCACGCGCTTGGCGAAGCCCTGCCGGAGTACTACTTCCTCACCACCACCACGCCGTCGTGCTGCTGTTGAAGTCTTCTTCCTCAACCTCTCCTTCCCCTTGCTGGATCAAGAAGGAGGAGACGTCGATCGTCCCGTACGTGTGTTGAACGCGGAGGTGCTGTCCGTTCGGCACTAGGTCATCGATGATTCGGATCACGGCGAGTACGACTCCATCATCCACGTTCTCCTTGAATGCTTCCGTTGCGATCTACGAGTGGTATGTAGATGCTCTCCTATCCCCTCGTTGCTATAATACTCCATGGATAGATCTTGGTGATGCGTAGGAAACTTTTAATTTCTGCTACGATCCCCAACAATAGCAGACTCGCGAAGATAGGAGTTAACCTGGTCAGCTGTTCCCGTGGGAAATGGAGCCCCATAGACCGTGGTGATCCACAAACCGCTTCCGCCCTCAACCACTAGAAACCATTTGATGTACTCATAGGCCACAATGGTCTTGTACTACATATTTTGTACTTTTGCTTGGAATTTCTGTAACAAGTTGGTGCCTCATCAGCTAACAGTAATCCTGGGGCTGATGAGCTCGACGGCCATTTTCTGGAAATTAAAGCCCGGAAAACCGGTCGCAACAGACTTGGTATCAGAGCCAGGCTGACCATTGGCTAATCCTATCTTAGCCAGGTCAATAAACCTAGGCAGACCAACCCACCAAGCCATAACCGAACCCCCAGCCAAGCTTCTCATGCAAGATAGCCACACAGTGACCCGACACCTTTTGGCAGTCGGTGCCCAATCTACCAGCCTAGCCGTGGATCACGCGCCAGTGACCGCCCCCCTAAATAGCCCTTTCTCGCAAGCGTACGAAGGAAGACTCTGTCCCTTTTTCCTATAAAAAGGGCACGCTAGCCCCAACCCAACACAACACAGCCTCTACCAAACCAAGCCACAATGCCTGGCCCTGTCGTGCACAATAAGACCACAACAACCAACCTTGGAGGCTTTGTGACCATACTCGCAAACCTCACCCGTCGTGCCTATGCGTTAGAAGAGCCCCTAGAATATGTTGTGTACCAAGGACCCATAAGCGGTGAGAGCCGTCAGTTCTGGGCCACTGTACACATCTACGGTAGGGGTCTAGCACCCGAACGCCCCTACAGGTTCACCGGAAAAACAACTTCCTTTGAGCCACAAGCCATACAACTAGCTGCTCGAGAAGCTATAGTTCATCTCCGGCACTTGTCGCCCAGAGCTAACTGTCGCTCGTTCCACTACTACCCCAGACGTGAAGGGTATGGTAGACCACCCCAAGTTGCCAACGGAGATCACGAGACAGATCCTGCATTGTTGCACCTAGTGCGCTATGTAAGTGCACTAGAGGAGCTGTGCGATCAAATCACTATTGATCTAATCACAGCTCGTGGAGAGCTGGTTCGTCGAGCCCCGGTGAGAGAAGAGGACGAGCCCAATGCCGACAACCCAGTCGTGCTGTTTGGACACCCGATCGAGTCCCTGAGGTTTGCCCCAGCCATCAGCCAAGGTGTTGTGATAACGCCAGAAGTGCTTCGTCGCATATTGGGAGCACACTCCAACGGGGTTATGGCCAACAATCCCCGAGATGGTCATCATCGCTACCCCGAGCCTGCAGCCCCTCTACCCACTCCAGCTAATTCTGACGGCGAGACCCATGGAGAAGCCTCAACATCCACAAGGCATGTCCGCATGGATGTAAACAAAGTAGACTAAGTCAACCGAGTCGTGTAGAGTCCCAGTGTACCCTCGCTTTGTAACCGTGTGGCCTTGTAAATAAACGCTGCCTGTTGTCGTGCCTCTGTTTTAATAGTAGCCTTGCCTAGATACGCCAGTATGTAGTGTAAGATTTCTATCCCTGGCACAGTTACCAAAAACCTCCCTGACAACCCCCACAGTAACACATCACTTGAGTGAAATGTGTGTATCTGTGGCTTGACTCCGACCCGTGGAGCAGAGCTGGAAGTTTCCTTACCATTCACCACGGTAAAAATGGCCCAGCTCCAGTGCTATAAAGAGGCCACCGCGTGACCTTGCCAAACACCTCTCACCTTGTGCACCACCCTCACAACCATTTCCTAGCCATGTCGACCCCCAGCACTTACCTGAGAACCCCAGATGCAACCCCGGGTAGTTTTGTCAAGATATTGTGGGATTTTACCTGCAGTACCATGGGCGCTACCCAGCCACCCCAGTACGAGCTGTTCAAATCGAGAATCACCTCTTCCACCTCGAGATATTGGGTAGCAGTACATATCCCTCCCGTAAACTCAAACCAAGACCCAACGGAGGTCTCCTTCGTGGGGAAATCTATGCCAACCCCACAGATGGCCGTGGAAGCTGCGGCATGCGAAGCGCTTGCTCACCTTCGATTCGCGGTACCCTATGCCAGCGAACGAGGGTATTATTACTTTCCGAGCCGTGCAGCACCCGGAGGAATAACATCTTTTCCCGGTGGACGAATTGAGAGAAACCCAGTACTGGCCAACCTTGTCCAGTACGTCATCGCTCAAGAACGTTTAACCCAACATGTGATGGGTTATCTCCAGAGCCTCGCAGATTTAAATCCTCAGATCGCCATCGGCAGATCACTAAGGCCCGACCAGGAGAGACACGTGCATCGACTGGTCAATCCACTTTCCCCGATAGAAGAAGAGTGTGTCTCAGTACCAGAGACATTTTTCCGGGACCCCGTCCAGTTACCGTTTGCATTATAGACGTCGCTACTACGTTTATTAATGCAACATTTATGTGATGTAACTTATGCGTGGTACCCCGAGTTTGCGCAACGAGTAATTCTTTAGTTTCAATTAATATGAGTGATTCTGTTGCATTACTGTTTTCTTCCACGAATAATCCTGGAGTGAGATTTCTTTTCCCTGAGCTGCTACATCTGCACCTTCTCACGACATGGATTATTTTATTTCACACAGCGCAACGGCCGCAGACTCACAACCGTAATCACTCGAAGACATACACTGGTTACAAAACTTTGCAACGGTGTTATATCTAACTAAGTACTCCCGAACAACAGTGAGCACCCGGCACACCCCACCTACTCCTCGTGATCACCTCCACCGCGGAGAGCCAGCACCCGAGCAGCAGCGTCGCAATGATCATCGAGGATCATCGCACACAGGAGCACGGAGAGCCCCAACAGTGTCGCCAGTCCTCCGCATACCAGGATCGCGAACCAGTCCGGCATCGCCTCCGCCATTAGAGCCCCACCCGAGCTTTTGAAAGTAGGAATTGGAGAAAGGAGGAGAAGGAGAAGCAAGGCCAGGTGTGAGGAAGAAGAGAGAAAATACCTCGGCCGTTTTATAGCTCGAGCTCGGTGTACAGTGGGCGAAGTCCACCAACGCCACTTGTCGCCCGATCGCCGGTGTTCAGAGTCGAATCCGCGAGCCAGTGCCGATAGCACGCTGGCCCGCGAAGTGAGTGCACGCTGCCCCGGCAGCTAGCACCCCGCGCACTACCGCGGTACGGCCTAGATGCCCTACGCGCTAGACGTCGCCGGTGGAGAAAGCGCGGGAAGGCGCGCGGGAGAGAGGAAGCAGAGAGAGCCAGAGGAAGAAGAAGAGGCCGACAGTGGGCCCTGGGTACACCTGTCAGCCAGAGAGAGCACTGTGCTCTCGGGTGCGACCAGCGTATTCTTAAATTTAGAATTTATTCTAAATTTATATCCAGAGTAGAAATCTCACGTTTTTGTCCCGAACCGTAGATTTTTCCACGCAGCACCAGTATTCACACTGTGGTTTTACACCACTTATTGCATCTCACTGTAGCCACATTTTTACTGCATATTATTTGCTTAAAACAGCTTTTAACAAATCTCGAGGACGAGATTTTTCTTAAGGGAGATAGTATTGTGACACCCCAAAATTTTGGCCTTGTTTTAATTAATTAAAATTTTGTCAGGAATTAAAACTTTTATTTTCTGGGCTCCCTTTTTATTTCTGAACCATTTTCCCCCTTGTTATTATGGAGTTTTTTTTCCCAAAGAGAGAAAACTTTTCAAATATGTTTTTGGACTTGTTTAAAACTCTCAAGAAAAACTTTTCTTTTAATAGTAGAACAAATTACATAATTAATTTGCTTGGTCTTTATTTTCTTGAAAAATGATTTCCCATGACTATATGGCCATATTTGAACTACAATCATTTGATAAATTCACTTAAAATTCCAACCAAAAATTGGAGATGTCATGTGATGTTTTTAAACCACTTTTGTGCAAAAATATATTTTATTAGTAAAATATTTTGAGCTGTACACCAAAATTTCTTCTCTGGTCCAGTGGGCAATTTTGCACTACAACCCATTTAAATACTTCTTTCTAGCCTCCACCAAAATTATGGGATGTTAGTAGCAGCATATGATTCAACTTTATGAAAAAACCCAGTGGTGTTATTTGAAATTTTTGAGTGGATCAACCTCATCTTCATTCTGGTCCAACATGATGGTTTGTACAGCAACCATATTCTTGCTTGCTCTTTGGCCCTTGAGTTTTCTCATGCTTGTAGTGCACCTTGCCAAACCCTTAAGTCCAGGAGAGTGGGCCCATTGGACGACTCTAAGTGCTTGCAATCATACCCTTTTCTTTCTGTCCAAAACTGAAGTTTTGCAAAACTTGCACTAATAAGTTTGTTCTTTTTACAAACTAACCTCACCACCCTATTGTTCACCTAAAGAGACCCCACTCTGGAAGTTTTGGCCACCCCAAGAGATACCTAGGTGCATGTGGCATTTTGTCGAGCACCCTGTAGGCATGACCAGTTTTGACATGAGTCTTAGCTTGCACTGTGATCTTGCTTCCCTTGCCTAACTACCATGTCCAATAGACTCCTCGCTACTCATAACCTAGGTCTGCTAATTCCCAGCCTCACCCGAGACCTCTAGGCTACCCTGGCCTTTCGTCGAGCACGTCCCGGGCATGCTCTGGGCGCGCCCAGAGCGTGCGTTTGGCACGCACGTGCGCCCGAGCCACCGCGTCCCACCCTGCACTCACTCCGGTCCGTGACCGACCGTAGCCAGCACGCCATGTCCCCCTTCTGCACCCCACGAGCCCCGCAGCTCTCGCCACGTCTCCAGCAGGCCAGCAGCTAGCCGCCACTGCCGCCCGACAGCTCCTGCGCTGGCCAGCGCCGCCCAAACCACCTCCGCTCGCCAGCTCGCCCTTGGAATAGGAGCCGCTCGTCCGCTAGCTCCTGCCGCCATCCCCAGCCTCGCCACGATGCCCTGCAACTAGAGAAAGGCGGTCGCCGACGAGCTCATCCGCGGCCGCCGCTGAACCGCCTCGACTCGCCTATTTAAGGAAATCCCAGGCCCGTTCCCGCATGCAGGCAACCTCAGGCCACTCCAATGGCGCTTCCCTAGCTCGCGTTCGACCCAGGGAGGTTTTCTTCCCCGTCTCCGGCAACTCCTGCCGCCGCCACCGCCCTGGCCATTCCGGCACCACTAGGACCTCCCCCTCTCCACTCTCTCCACCAGGAGCCTTCTCTTCCTCCCGTGAACACTTCCCCCTGCTTGATTTTGATCAGGAGCCACCGCAGCCCCAAAAGCACTTTGCTCCCGAGGCCACCTCCGCTGAGGAGCTCGCCGCCGACAGCTCCCTCTATCTCCTCCTGCCTGACGACCACCGGGAGGACCGCCCTTGAGTGGCGGATCCATCCCCGCCCTCCAGAGACCGCGAAGAGCCGCCGCTCGCCGACGTTGGTCGCTGGAGCCTCGCCCCGCTCGGCCAGAGGAGGGAGAAGGGGCGCGGCGACTGGTCAAACCTGACTAGTGGGCCAGGCGGGCCCACTGTCAGTGACCCACGCGCGGTCCACGCTGGAGTAAGTGGAAGCGTAAATCTAAAATACGCTTTCGACGTGTACGTTTTTATTTGAAACGTTTTCTTTTCTGTTTTATTTAAATAACAGATTTTGACCACAACTTTGACTGCCTATAACATTTTAAATATAACTCCAAATGAATTGATTCTTTTTCCTACATCTCTCAAATTCTGTCTAGTTTATTTTAAGATTTATTTGAAAATTTTCCAAACAACGTTTTTGTACTGTTTTTGAAATATGTGTTATTTGCATATTTTTGAAAATAGGGTTTTGGAGAGAGGAAGAAAACTTTCAAAAGTTTTGGAGAGCACCCCCACCTCTCCACACCTTTAAGGCAAGCTTTCTGAACCCCAGAATAATATTTCAATGTGATAGTTGACACGTTTATAACACCATCTCATTTCGGAGTATTGTTATTTCATGTGATATGATCATTTGCATGGATGCATTTTTGTGATTGCCTTGCTGTTGGAAATGTACATGCTTATGATGGCAATCATCCTCATGTACCTTACATGCATGCCGGAGAGGAATCCGGGAAAAGCCTCTGCCTTGGGTAGGCATGAGCTTGTCGCCGATCTCCATCGGGACGGTTGTATCCGGTATGGCATGGTAAGGTATAATGAGTGTGGATTTGTTGGTTGAAATAATTTTGTTACACATGTCATGCAGGAAACTCATAAGCCTCCTGAGTCGGCCATACGGTTGTATCCGGTATGGCATGTCATGAAGGACGCGTGGCGGACGTGCATAACTGAGGGGACGGGTGAAGCGACCTCTCCCCACCCCGTGATCGTGGGGAGTGGACGCCTTGAAGACCACGGCCCGGCCCCGTTCAGTAAATGAGCCGCGCCTCCACGCCTCCCTCTTTCTACAGGGAAGGCGCGAGCCGCCTCTTTACTGCGATGTGACGCATGCGTGTGGAAACCACCACACGCATGCCACCCACGTCACGCACACCCCTCCACGCCACTCCGCGCGTGCGGGTTGTGGGAAGTACAGCGCGCGAAAAGTCTTACCACGGTAAAAACCGCCCCGCCTACCAGCGCAACGTTTTGGGCCTGGCCCAACAATGTGTCGCGCTTATGTGTGGCCCAGGCCCGGGGGCTCCTATCGGTGTATAAAAAGAGGGGTGCATTTTTGTACCCCTATACCTGTGCATGGGCAGTCGTAGCCGCGCCTACGGCCACACCAAGTGTAAAAAGGGGAGGTGAGCCAAGGTAAGACCGAAGCCCAAGATAACCAAAGCAACGCCAAGGCCAATACCACAAAGAGCAGAGGGACGAAGCAGGTTCCCCCAACAAGACCCTTGCCGGGGCAGCTCGCGCCACACCAACAGAGCGAGGCACCCTTGAGCCCACGGCCCCCAACGCCATCATCCACGTGGGGCCAGGGCTCGGGAAGGCACCTCTGTGGTGGCATGCAGATCTTTGTGAAGACATATTCAAGATCAGATGAGGATTAGAAGACGACGATCCTCGGCAAGATCCTTGCCGAGGAAGGCCACCAGACCCTCGGCAAGGTCCTTGTCGGGGACGACAACACGCCACGGCAAGGCCCTCGCCAAGGGCGCCAGCAGGGTTACCGCCAGGCCCATGCCAACCAAGCTTCCACCGCCATCCACATGCAGCTGCCAGCCCAACCAGCTGGGCAGGCACCTGCATGGCAACATGCAGCTCCCGGGCCAACTCATCGAGCACCTGCGTGGCGGCATGCAGATCTTTGTGAAGGCTCCACCACCGCGCCACCTCAGCTGTCTGCCTGCCTACATGGCACCGCACGCATCGCTGGCCAGGGCGCGTGTCGAAGCGAGGAAGAGCGCCAACAGATGGGACAGGCCTCTCCCCCGTCCCCAATAAAGCGAGGGGACACCTAAGCTATGCATTAAATGCGTCTTGTCCTGTAATACGAGCGATAAGCTCCGGGCACTGTACGCCTTTCCACCTCCTGTGGGCCACTGTGGCATCCCCTTTCGACTATAAAAGGAGGACCTTGGCATACTGGAGAAGGATTCGGCTCTTTCGAACCACGCACTGACCACAGCTAGTTCGAGAGGTCAAGAACTCTCTGAAATACAGCCACCAAAGCAGGACTAGTTTTTGACGCATCCTCTCGGCCCGAACCTGGGTAAACGATTCTTGTGCTGGCTACTGATCCTGCTCTTCTTGCAACCCTGCGCCCCGGCAACCGTAGTAGGGATTCTTGTGATCCCATAGGTGCCCGGTTCCACACCGACATCGTTCTTCACTCGGAACGTGTTTTGAACTTAGGCGAGTACTGGACTGCAGCTAAGCCCCTGAGTGAGAGGGTTGCTCTCTCACTCGGTGGGATTTTTTGAATTTAGGCGAGTACTGAACTGCAGCTAAGCCCCCGAGTGAGAGGGTTGCTATTCACTGGGTGGGATTATTTGAACTAGGCGAGTACTGGACTACAACTAAGCCCCCGAGTGAGAGGGTTGCTCTTCACATGGTGGGATTTTTTGGACTTAGGTGAGTACTGGACTGCTGCTAAGCACCCGAGTGAGAGGGTTGCTCTTCACTCGGTGGGGTTTTTTGAACTTAGGCGAGTACTCGACTACAGCTAAGCCCCCGAGTGAGAGGATTGCTCTTCACTCGGTGGGATTTTTTGTACTTAGGTGAGTACTGGACTGCAGCTAAGCCCCCGAGTGAGATGGTTGCTCTTCATTCGGTGGGATTTTTTGAACTTAGGTGAGTGCTGGACTGCAGCTAAGCCCCACAGTGAGAGGGTTGCTGTCGGTGTCAAAACTTGCGGATATCTGGTAGGGGGTCCCAAACTGTGCGTCTAGGATCGATGGTAACAGGAGACAGGGAACACGATGTTTACCCAGGTTCGGGCCCTCTCTATGGAGGTAATACCCTACTTCCTGCTTGATTGATCTTGATGAATATGAGTGTTACAAGAGTTGATCTACCACGCGATCGTAATGACTAAACCCTAGAAGTCTAGCCTATGTGAATATGGTAATGAATATTTGTCCTATTCGTACTATGCTCTCCGGTTTATATAGACACCGGAGAGATCTAGGGTTACATGAGGTCGGTGACATAGGAGGAAATCTCCATAATAGGTCGTCTAGCTTGCTTTCCATGCCAAGTAGAGTCCAATCCGGACATGGGTGCAGTCTTCGGTCTTCATGACTTCATAGCCCATCAGTCCGGCCCAATAGATAATAGGCCGGACGCCCAAGGACCCCTTAGTCCAGGACTCCCTCAGTAGCCCCTGAACCTGGCTTCAATGACGAGGAGTCCGGCGCATAGATTGTCTTCGGCATTGCAAGGCGGTTTCCCCTTCTTCCGAACCCCAAGGTAGTCTTCGAATGTGATGGTAGTATCCGAACCTTTGTATATATTTTGCAGAAAATACAATACTCCATGAGTCCAATCCGATGACAACTGTTTATGACATTGTATCACGCTTGACCGGTTATTATTTCGAACCGTTGGCTAGCCCGTCGCCCCACGTCTCGGGAAGCGGTTTTATTGGCATGTCTTGTCAAAGCAGAGATCATGTCCCCTTATTCACGGGATTTTTGATAATGTAGGTATGGGTAAGCCAACCGTCCCCTGGGTACAACTCTTTGGGGATAGGTAAGTTTCAAGACCCAGGAGGGGACGCTCGATATTCTAGGCCTTCATATAGGGACCTAGACTTGTCTTTTTCTTCCGCGCTTGCTTCTTCCTCAACCCCAGCCACCCCGAGTTCTAGCCCTCAAGTTCCAATCACCACCAGCCCCAATCATGTCGGGATCCAGCTGTTCAGGCCGGTGTGTGGCCTCTTCTGTCACGGAGGAGGATGTTGCGAAGCTCCGCGTAGCGAGGTACCTGACCCCAGAAATCCATCATTGGCTTCCTACCGAGGGGCAGATTATTCCCACCCCAAATCTGGCGAGAGGGTAGTATTTGTGTCCTACTTCCTCCATGGGTTGGGGTTCACGCTTAACCCCTTCGTCCGGGGCTCTTGTTCTACGATGGGCTAGATTTTCACGATCCGGCTCCGGACCTTGTTCTTCTTATCTCAGCATTCATCGTCACGTGTGAGGCCTTCCTCCGGACTCCTCCACACTTTGGTTTGTGGCTCAAGACTTTTGATGTGAGGCCGCGGGTGATAGAGGGGGAGCAGGCGGAGTGCGGCAGCATTGTAATAAACAAGCTTGCAAGCGCAGTTTGGTTTGAAGGATCCTTTGCCGAGTCTTCTGAAGTATGGCAGCAGGGGTGGTTTTCTGTAAACGAGCCGCGGGGCTCCAAGTGGGTGGCTACGGCTGCGTTCCAACCCGGCCCTCTGACTCAGCTTGCTTCATGGATCAACAAGGGGTTGGACTGGGGGTCCACCAATGAGGTGCGGACTCTACGAACTTGCATCCGAAGCGTTACCGATAAGGGCATCGAACTTGTCAACATTTTTCAAGTAATTCTAGTCCGCCGGACCCTGCCATGTCAGCGGCGGCCTCTCCATATGTGGGAGTTTAATCCAGAAGGGCGGCAGACTCTTCGGCACTTCTTCGGTGCTACGCACGAAGGGATGTGGAGATTATATTTCGGGGAGCGAGAGCAATGGCCGGACACCACTAAAGACGTTGGCCTTGACTGCAATCATCCGGACACTCCCGTAAGTATTCAATCTCCAAACACCTTTCATTCAAGCATCTCTTGACAAGATACTGAACGACCCGTCCTTGTACAGGACTGGATAAAGAAAGCGGTGCTGATCTGGTGTCCGGTGCCCCTTCCTGAAGACCCCGCGTCTGCCCTGCTGACGCGGATGTTAACTCCGACACCGTACCAGGTGTCTATAGAGGGGGTGAGAGCGGGGAGCCCAAAGGAGATGTCCGCCCTGAGGATGATTCAAATGGTGTGTTCGGAGAAACCGAAACCCTTTTGCCTAGGGGCAAAGGTGAAGAGGGGGCCTTTCATAGCAAGAAGAGGGCCGCTTCTGGAGATCAGGAGGGGAAACCTTCCAAGAAAGGAAAAATGCGATCGTCGGGCGGCTTGGGTCGGGCGAGCGATGTCGATGTAGATCTTGATGATGAGGATGAACCTCCGGTCAGACCGTAAGTGACACAGGGTACTTTAACCATACCTCATTATTTTCTTATTACTGAAGTAATCCTCTGACATATGTACGTCCTCGCAGGTTAGAGCCTGGTGTTTCTCAATTGTCCTCCTCCTCGGGAGACCTTCTGCCGGAGATGATGGAGAGTGAAACGCCTTCTACGGCCTCCTCGCCCAATAGGGCAGATGATCTTGAGGTGTCGTCCCGGAGGGCTCCTCCCAACCGG
Organism: Aegilops umbellulata; assembly: GCA_032464435.1. Classification (NCBI taxonomy): domain Eukaryota; kingdom Viridiplantae; phylum Streptophyta; class Magnoliopsida; order Poales; family Poaceae; genus Aegilops; species Aegilops umbellulata. Next base: position 415,786,695 of record CP136055.1, on the reverse strand, counting down.
CAAGTAGCGCAGGAAACGAGGAAGGAGTTGCCCGAAGGTGGTGCCTCTGTCACTCAGGGTTCGGGGATCAAGAATGACGGCCCCGAACTATCCGGTTTACAGCCGGAGACGATTCTTGAGGAGGGTGCGCGGATTCCTTCAAAGGAGTGTCGTGCTCCGGCAGCGGTGTCCGAAGACCCAGGAGTGCCTGAGACACTGACGGACATGCTGCAACGAGCGTCCATTTTGGAAGAGCACCATGCCTTAATGGTTACGGTGGTCGAAAAAGTTCTCTCCGCGAAGAGCGGGTTGAACGAGGCCTTTACGAGCCTTCTAAGATGTTTTGAGGTTTGTCATGTAATGTCGCCAATTGAATGGCATTGACAGAATGCGCCTGTTGTGTATGCAGTAGCCCCTGAGACTCGCATTGCCTTCCGAAGGAAGCAATCAGAGGATCAAAAAGATATGCTCAGGTACTGATCTTGATTGAATTTGGAATGCAGGCTACCACCCCTCCTGCCACTACTCACAATACGGAAGTGGACAAACTGCAGCGAAAGCTGGATATTGCGGAGGATGATATTGCATTGATCAACAGGCATCTTGACGACTCGCAAGGTATATATTTCGAGCATTCCTTACATCAATATGCTTGTAATGTAAGCCTGACTCTGAAGATAGTTTGATATGAAATGTGCATCAATGCAAATGGTGGTGCTGCCGTGGAAGCCCTTCGAGCGGAGCTATCCCGGGCCAAGGAGCAGGCCCGGTTAAGTAATGCGGCTGCCGACAAGGCATCGGCTTAATTGAAGGCCGAACAAGCCGCGCGACGCCAAGAGAAGGAGGCAATGTTTACCATGGCGCGCGAGTTAGAGAATGCGGCTGGCCGCTGTAAACTTCTTGAGAAGGAAAATGAAGCCAAAACGACTGAACTTGACAAGGCCTTACTGTCGGGGGTTGGGTGTGACATATGCCAAAGGATGGCTTATCATGGTGGGAGTGAGTAGAAGGTGCTCGGAAGCGGGATGAGGCGTAGACACGAACGTCGGCGTACTTAACCCAGGTTCGGGGCTCTCCTAGGAGATAACACCCCTAATCCTGCTCTGCGAGGTCTCCGCATGATCACTAAGGTACAATGAATACAAGGTTGCTCCTCGAGCTGTATGCTGAAGGTAGGAGAAGGCAAGGTTAGCTCTCTCCTTCCTATATGATCTGGTCTAGTTCTAATGGGTCCGAACCCTTTGCATAGGTGCCCTGGAGGGTTTATATAGGCTTACCCCCAGGGGTACAATGGTAATCCGGCTGGGCGTAGGGCCCAGCCCTTAGTCTCTTTGGTCGCCAGCTTCTCCGCCGACTGGTGGGCCCCGCCGACTGGTCCGATACGGAGCCGACAGGCCGTGTCCGCCGCTTGCGGGTCTTGCCGGCTGCTGGTTACTGTAGCCGTGCCTCTAATGATGCGGGCTCGGTCATGGGGTCGTGGCTACCGCTCCGCCGCCTGGCGGGTGATTACTGTAGCCACTCCCCATCTCGTCTGGTTAATGGCGCGTGGGACCCATGGGAGGGGCAGGCCGACTCCTGGGGGATGACTCCCAACGGGTCCTACTGGTGGCGCTCTCGCCGTCTTCTGGACTCTTGCTGACTAGTGGGACCCGCCGTCCCTAGGTCGTACAGGCAGGCCATCATGCGTGCAGGACTCTGCCCACTGGTGCTGATGTCAGGGATGGTATGGCAACAGTGCCGCGCCGGACGGAGATCTCTGCGGGTACAATGCACTGTGGCCACGCCAGCCTCTGGAAAGGGGAGGGAGTGGGCTTCACTGTAGCCACTCCCCGTCCCATCCCCCTTGATGAGGGCATTGGTATCCGTTGGTGCCATGGCCGACTCCCCGTGGCCGGCTTCTCTAGAAGCCACTAGATAGGAGTCGGCTTGTCTTGAACTTGCCCCCAGGACTCGGCCGCGAGTGGGTAGTCGGCTGTTCCTCGAGCCGGCTTCCAGAAGGCGGCTCTGCGTCTTGGCATTTTGAGGGGCGCAACCTGCCCCGATGTCTTGAAAGGTTCTAGGCCCTGGGTTAGCCTACCCATGGCCCATTACTCCGACAGTAGTCCCCAAAGCTGGTGAGGCGCCGCGGATGATCAGCCGAGGAGCCTCAACAGTTTTTCTCTCCGGGTGCTCGAGGTGAGAACTTTGTTCGACTTTTGCCGGGCCAACTGGTAGGAGTCGGACTCGCCCAATTTGACTTGTCCAACATTTTCGAATGCTTCGACGGGATCCAAGTGGCGTGCTAGCTAAGCTTCCAGGCCGCCACCCGTTTCGGGCCTGTCACGTGTCAACACGAGGCCGGGCCAGTCTACCCACCCACGCGCGTGACGGGACAGGCCTACGGGCGGGGCCCGCCACTACCGCACCCCGGCATGCGAGCGGATCCGCTGTGGTTGTGGCGGACGGTTTGGGTTCCCGCAGAGTTACCGCGCGCGGTAACTTTGCACGATAAACATGGGGATCATGGGGTAGTGGGCGCAGTTAATCCCACGACGGCCCCCTCGGCTGCGCAGCCCGCGAGTCTATAAGTAGGGGGAGGAGGGGGAGCGGCTGAGCATGCGTGCCCCTCCTCCACACTTCTTCTTCTTCTTCTTCTTCTTCTTCTTCTTCTTCTTCTTCTTCTTCTTCTTCTTCTTCTTCTTCTTCTTCTTCTTCTTCTTCTTCTTCTTCTTCTTCTTCTTCTTCTTCTTCTTCTTCTTCTTCTTCTTCTTCTTCTTCTTCTTCTTCTTCTTCTTCTTCTTCTTCTTCTTCTTCTTCTTCTTCTTCTTCTTCTTCTTCTTCTTCTTCTTCTTCTTCTTCTTCTTCTTCTTCTTCTTCTTCTTCTTCTTCTTCTTCTTCTTCTTCTTCTTCTTCTTCTTCTTCTTCTTCTTCTTCTTCTTCTTCTTCTTCTTCTTCTTCTTCTTCTTCTTCTTCTTCTTCTTCTTCTTCTTCTTCTTCTTCTTCTTCTTCTTCTTCTTCCGGCTCAGTGCGGCGCGTTCATCGCCGTGCAGAGGTCGGGGGCCGACAACCCGTTTCCCCCCATCAAGCTGATAAAGTCGGTGAAGATGTGGCGGCGGTCGTACTTGTACGTGAAGAGCGTCTTCGCGGAGGGCGACTGGGTCAATCTGCCGGCCTACGTGGCCAGCCCGCCGGCTGGGAGGCAGCCCAACTGGTCGTATCGGGCCAGGACGCTGACGCCCGCAGGAGCCGGTGCCGTCGCGCGACTCCGAGTGCTGACACGGTCGGAGGGTCTGGCCGGTCCGGATCTGCTGACCGCCTTCGTGGCGCGCCGATTTCTCCCGCTCCAAGGTCGCCCCCACATGATATGCCAGATGAGCGGGCATCAGGACCCGAGTTGGATGTGCACCAAGGAAATTCCTCACGAGGAGGTAGCCTATATGGTGAACTACCTTGCGGACTGCAAGCTCTTGGAAGAGTGGCAGTTTGGCAAGGAGCCATATTCACGTGCCAACCCACCGCCCATAGTGAGTTGTTTCTTTTTTCTGTTTTTCTTTAGCTTTCTTGACTTCTTTGTTGCCAAGTCCGTCTTTTCTGATCTGACGAGTCGGCATTGGTCAGAACCCCCTCCTCATCTAGCAGCCGGCACCGCGGGGCCGGCCCGCGAATTCCTCGCCGACCGGGCGGAGAGTGACATCGACGACCCTGATCTGGTGGGCCCTGCCGACTGCTGGGGCCCGCTAACTGGTGGGCCCTGCCGACTGGTCCGGTACGGAGCCGACAGGCCGTGTCCGCCGCTTGCGGGTCTTGCCCGCTGCTGATTTCTGTAGATGTGCCTCTAATGACACGGGCTCGGTCATGGGGTCGTGGCTACAGCTCCGCCGCCTGGCGGGCGATTACTATAGCCACTCCCCATCTCGTCTGGTTAATGGCACGTGGGACCCATGGGAGGGGCAGGCCGACTCCCGGGGGCCGACTCCTAATGGGTCCAACTGGTGGCACTCTCGCCATCTTCTAGACTCTCGCTAACTAGTGGGACCCGCCGTCCCTAGGTTGTATAGACAAGCCGTCGTGGGTGCAGGACTCTGCCCACTGGTGTTGATGTCAGGGATGGTATGGCAACAGTGCCGCGCCGGACGAAGATCTCTGCGGGTACAGCGCACTGTGGCCACGCCAGCCTCTGGAAAGGGGAGGGAGTGGGCTTCACTGTAGCCACTCCCCGTCCCGTCCCCCTTGATGAGGGCATGGGTATCCGTTGGTGCCGTGGGCCGACTCCCCGTGGTCAGCTTCTCTGGAAGCCGCTAGATAGGAGTCGGTTTGTCTTGAACTTGCCCCCAGTACTCAGCCGCGAGTGGGCAGTCGGCTGTTCCTCCAGCCGGCTCTTCGTCTTGGCGTTTCGAGGGGCGCAGCCTGCCCCGATGTCTTGAAAGGTTCTGGGCCCCGGGTTAGCCTACCCGTGGCCCATTACTCTGACACTTATGAGAGGCGAGAGAAGCGCGGTCTGAATCCAGAGCTACCCGTGAGGAGATCCGGCAAGATGGGGAGATTGTGGCTGGCAAGCCCTTTTTGCTACAGGCTAAGTTCGGCGATCCGAACTATGCTCATCTTAACCAAGTATGGAGTTCTCCGGACAATTTTTTAGACTTGCCGAGGAGTTCTTACGATGCAGTGCAGTTTTATCAGGCACAAGAGGGGTATGCAACAGAGAAGCTTTTCTGGTCATAATTTGGCACGTCGAAGCACCCTCTATTGCTGAATGAATAGATGTCCCAGTGGGCCGAGCTACATAGGATATCCGGCGCTGCTATGAAGAACGTCGTGGCCAGTTTGTGGCCGACTGAACCTATTCCAAGTAGTTACTTTGGCCTGGTGCAACGGCTTGCTGACGCGGTGCCGCGTATCGACGCTGTGAAGCGATCGGCGTGCATTAAAGGTGCACGGATGGCCTTCGCCCGAGTCAAGACATTCGGGGGGAAGATGAAGGCCATCGATGTTGCGACGGAGAGTCCACCCAAAGGCAAGGACTGTCCAGAACCGGAGCATTATTTTGGAGACGTCCTAGAGGCCGCCCGTTTGATAGAGGGTCAATGCTCGAAAGACATAATATTCGAGTGACGTGTATGAGGGTTGTAACAGACAACTTTATAGTTAATCTATTTTTTGCTCGAAAGCTTGTATTCCTCCTGTGCGACCGTTTTAATGTAATTTTGAAAGTTCTCCAGTCGTCGGCTTCAGCCCCCTCGTAAGTAATACGGGGGTGTTCGGAAAAGCATTGAATCACTCTTTATCCAACGTCTTGGTCCATAAAGGAGGTGATAATACAACGAACCAAGCAATAGGACTATAGGGCATTAACACTTTCACTTAGCCATAGGAGTTTTATGATGGGGCTACGACATAGCCCCTGGTATGTATGCGGTGTATCGTAATATTTTGCCTTACATGTTTTGATCTGAAAAAGATCCTTCGTGTAACACGGAGAATCGCTAAAGATTCGGATAAATCGTGAAGTGGTTGACCAGCTCTCACCGCATCATGACACTCAGTTTTCGGCTTTCTCTACTGAGGTGCTCATCCGTCAAAGCCAGGGCACAATCGCAGTAGTTCTCCCTTTACTACCCTAGCCGATAGAGCAGAACGTAGGGTAGCAAGCACAGGACCCGGGCAACCGAACTATTGACCAAAGACAATGATTTGGGGCTGATGCATATAAGGCCAAACTTGCGACGCCGAATTATGCTATAGAGCTGTTCGGACTTTTATTGGCGACTCATTTGTTCCCATACCGAGCCCCTAGCAAGTTATATCGAGGTGCGCCTTGTAACACCACCGTTACGGGCGTACTCGTTGTAGAAAGAGTATGGAATATTAGTTCGGGTGAAGTTTACTGGGAGTGGAGCAATAAGCCAATGATAAATTCATATATATAAAAAGAAGAGAAAAACCACAAACCCGCTATTTGACATGCTCGGGGTCGGGAACGGAGGAAAAAAGGCATAGTACATGCTCAAAATAAAGAGTGCAGTCTACGAAAAAACCTGTTTTGGACCTCCTATTGCACGTCCGTGCCGCCCGTCCTCGGGGAGGGGAGTCCTTAATGGAAGTGGCCCCTTAGGTGAGTGTACGGATCCGAACTCCAATAGAGTCCGATTAGATGCTGTCCTGATGGACACCTGTTTTTAAGAGATAATAAAGAAAAATATGGAAAGCAGATGAAAAACGTTACAGGAATGTTTGTAGGGTTGCCCGTATTGTGCTTCCGCCGGTGTCCATGGTATCTTGAGCGCATAGTGATGTATGCGTGGCGTGAATCTTGCAGGTATAGCGGGTGGGTGGCGGAAGCCGAACTGCTATTTTTGTTCCGGGAGTGGTCAAACTTCGAAGGGAAACTGTTTCTGGCCCCTGGTGTTCGGCTAGCGAGCCGCTCCGTCATCTTTATCGCCTGGTGGCCTCCTCCCATTGTGTTCGGCGTTAAGCTTGCCTGCCTGCTAAAGACCCAACAGTTTCTGTTGGTGTGATTAGCTGGCTTATCAGGGTGACCGTGAATCTGACAAGGTCGGTCCAATATCCTGTCGAGGGTGGATGGTCCATCCTGGTTTGCCTTGAATGGCTTCTTCCGTTGACCGGTTTTAGGATTGTGAAATCCGGTGTTGGCCGCTGTGTCGCATAATCTTTCATTGTTGTTGCGACTGTTGTGTTCGTTTAGTCGTTTCTTGCCGTTGCCGTCTCGGATTTCGGAAGTGCCCGGGTCGCTGGCGTTCTTGCTTTCACGAGCGAGCCAGTTGTCTTCTCCCGCACAAAAGCGAGTCTTTAGAGCAGTAAGGACTGTCATGGATTTAGGTCCTTCCTGGCCGAGGTGACGTGCTAGACATTCGTCCCGGAAGCTATATTTGAAGGCCGCAAGGGCTTCCGCGTCCGGACAGTCAACAATTTGGTTCTTTTTGACTAAGAACCTAGTCCAGAGTTCCCTGGCTGACTCGTCAGGCTGTTGGACAATATGACTTAAGTCATCGGCATCTGATGGCCGGACATATGTTCCTTGGAAGTTGTCACGAAAGGCGTCTTCCAAATCTTCCCAGCTGCCAATGGAATTTTCTGGCAAACTGCTTAGCCAGTACCGCGTTGGCCCCTTAAGCTTGAAAGGTAGGTATTTAATGGCATGAAGGTCATCTCCGCGAGCCAGGTGGATATGGAGGAGGTAATCCTCAATCCATACCGCGGGATCTGTTGTTCCATCGTATGATGCGATGTTGATGGGTTTAAACCCATCTGGAAATTCGTGCTACATTACCTCGTTGGTGAAGCAAAGAGGGTGTGCGGCTCCTCTATGTTGGGCCACACTGTGAAGCACCTCCGGCAGACTCCGCTTACGGTTTTCGGTCCGAGCGTGCTCGGGTCTGTTGTGTCTGAACAGATAACTGTTATTACTGGCCGGGGCATGTCTCCGTGATCTGTGTGTCGATTTTGTGTGTCCTGTTCTACCCTCCAGGTCTTGTTGGATGTCGCGAGTGTTCCCCCGAGCTTCTTTATTCTTGCTTGGACGGCCGGATGGGTTGGTATGGTGCTCTGCTTGGGCTGCGGGTTTGTCCGGGCCGAAGTCTGGTCGGCCTACCAGCTTATTCAATGGTGGTGTGGGCTCTAACGCCTTGCCATCGTATTGAGGGAGCCACCTATAGTTGTGGTGGCTTTTGTCTAGGCAGCTAAGGACGCATTCTTCGGCGGCCAGGGCCTCGGTCCATTTGTCATTGAGCAGATCTTGGCTTGCTTGAAGCTGCAGCTGCTTTATTCTTAGATTCCTTGTCGTGGCTATTAGCCGGCGTTTAAAGTGCTCCCGCTCGAGAGTTTTCTCAGGCACGATGAATTCCTCGTTGCCGAGGCTCTCCTCTTCCTTGGAGAGTGGGAGATAATTACTATCCTCCGAGTCTCCGGATATGACTTGTTCATCAGGGCTATCTTGCCCGCTTTCCTGGTCCTCCTGTTCGGATCCTGTCTCAACAGGGCCTTCGTTATCCGGAGTATTATCACCTCCGGCGCTAGTATTGTTTTCTCTTGAGTGACGTGACTGAGAATGGTGCTGGGGGCACAAGTGTTCGGACTATGTACCAGGAGGCTTATCCTCGACTGGATCCTCCTTGTCGTCGTCGAGATCGTCGTTGGGTGTGTCTACCATGCACACGTCATACCAGGAAGTGGTCGCCCCGCGTCTAGCAGATAGTAAGCTCTGGCCTTGCCCCTCATCGTTGTCTAGACCATCGATGTCTTTGGAGCAGAGGCCAGGTGTGTTGGTTGGGTCGTTGACGGTGGCTATGATGTGGGTGGTGGGTGGGAAGCAAAATTCTCCATCATCAGCCGTCAGGTCGAACCGGACATAGTTCGGCGACGAGCCATCTGCCAGGGATAGGTTCTTTACTGAGCTTATTAGATCACCCATAGGCGAGTGCTAAAAGACATCTGCGGCGCTGAACTTGAATATTGATAAATGATCGAGTTCGGTATACGCGAGCTCACAGGCTTCGGAACTCGATATCGGAGATGAGTCCATGGTTCCGTTGATGCAGGTACCGTATGAAGTGGGATCTGCGCTCGGCTCCAACGCCGCAGACTCAGTAGCCCCCGTGATGGGGTTGAGTCTCCCATCTTTGGACGTCTTGACCTGCTCCGGATCTAAGGCTGGAGTTGTTACATGAGCTATCTCCTGGATGCGGCCCGATGACAGGTTTAAGCCATGTTCATCAGGGCAAAGGGGAGCGGTTGCCGCGGTCTCGAATTCGTCGAAGATCAAGTCTCCACGGATGTCCGCGACGTAGTTCAGGCTTCCGAATCTGACCTAATGGCCAGGGGCATAGCTATCAATCTGCTCCAAATGGTCGAGCGAGTTGGCCCGCAGTACGAAGCCGCGGAATGCAAAGATCTGTCCGGGGAGGAAGGTCCCTCCCTGGACAGCGTCATTATTGACAATTGAAGGTGTCATCAAACCTTACGTCGACGACACAGTGGAACTCTCAATGAAAGCACCGATGTTGGTGTCAAAACCAGCGGATCTCGGGTAGGGGGTCCCGAACTGTGCGTCTAGGATCGATGGTAACAGGAGACGGGGGACACGATGTTTACCTAGGTTCGGGCCCTCTCTATGGAGGTAATACCCTACTTCCTTCTTGATTGATCTTGATGAATATTAGTGTTACAAGAGTCGATCTACCACGAGATCGTAATGGCTAAACCCTAGAAGTCTAGCCTATGTGAATATGGTAATGATTCTTTGTCCTATCCGGACTATGCTCTCCGGTTTATATAGACACCGGAGAGATCTAGGGTTACATGAGGTCGGTTACATAGGAGGAAGTCTCCATAATAGGTCGCCTAGCTTGCTTTCCATGCCAAGTAGAGTCCAATCCAGACACGGGTGCAGTCTTTGGTCTTCATGTCTTCACAGCCCATCAGTCCGGCCCAGTAGATAACAGGCCGGACGCCCGAGGACGCCTTAGTCCAGGACTCCCTCAGTTGCTCTTCACTCGGTGGGGTTTTTTGAACTTAGGCGAGTACTGGACTGTAGCTAAGCCCCCGAGTGAGAGGGTTGCTCTCCACTCGGTGGGATTTTTTGAAGTTCGGCGAGTACTAGACTGCAGCTAAGCCCCCGAGTGAGAGGGTTGCTGTTTGCTTGGTGGGATTTTTTGAACTTAGGCGAGTACTGGACTGCAGCTAAGCCCCCAAGTGAGAGGGTTGCTCTCTCACTCGGTGGGGTGTTTTGAACTTAGGAGAGTACTGAACTGCAGCTAAGCCCCCGAGTGAGAGGGTTGCTCTTCATCGGTGGGATTTTTGAACTTAGGCGAGTACTGGACTGCAACTAAGCCCCCGAGTGACAGGGTTGCTCTTCACTCGGTGGGATTTTTTGAACTTAGGCGAAACGGATTCGCGGCTATGCCCCCGAGTAAGAGGCTTGCTCTACACACGGTGGGATTTTTTCAAACTTAGGCAAAACGGAATCGCAGCTAAGCTACCCACTGGGGGTTTTTAAATACATGTATAAGCAACAACAATCATTTAGAAGACTGTAAAACGGTGTCCTTGATAAACAAACGAAAAAGGTACTTCTTATTACATCTCAACTGTCTGAGTGCTTAAGTATAAAAACGGTAGAGTAACTCTGCATTCCAAGCACGTGGCTCGTCTTTATTGTGCTCCACATTGTAGAGGTGATATGCCCCATTGTGGAGCACCTTGGTGATGATGAAGGGACCTTCCCAAGCGGGAGCAATCTTGTGCGGCCGTTGCTGATCCACTCGGGGAACCAAGTCTCCCTCTTGAAATGCTCGACCTCTCACGTTTCTAGCATGGAATCAACGAAGGTCTTGCTGATAAATGGTCGACCGGATTAGGGCCATCTCTCTTTCCTCTTCCAGAAGATCAACAGCATCTTGCTGAGCTTGTTCTACTTTGGCTTCTGAGAAAAGTTCCACTCGGGGTGCATTATGAAGTAAATCACTCGAAGGCACAGCTTCAGCCCCGTAGACAAAGAAGAACGGAGTTCGACCAGTCGACCAATTTGGAGTTGTTGTCAATCCCCAAAGTACTGATGGTATCTCATCAACCCAAGCACCCGCTGCATGCTTGAGGTCGCGCATCAATCGGGGTTTGAGCCCTTCGAGGATCAAACGTTTGGCCTTTCTACCTTCCCATTCGACTGTGGGTGAGCGACTGAGGCATAGTCGACCCGAGTGCCTTGGGAAGCGCAAAAAGCTCTGAACTCATCTGAATCAAAGTTTGACCCATTATCTATGATGATGCTATGCGGAACTCCATATCTGAATGTTAACACTTCGAAGAAGCTGACAGCAATACTTGCTTTGAGGTTTTTGATAGGTTTAGCTTCAATCCATTTAGTGAACTTGTCGACTGCTACAAGCACATGGGTGAAGCCACTCCTGCCAGTTCTCAGAGGTCCGACCATATCTAATCCCCAAACTGCAAATGGCCAGACGAGTGGAATGGTCTTCAAGGCTGAAGCGGGTTTGTGGGACATGTTGGAGTAGAACTGGCAGCCCTCACACTTGTCGACTGGTTCTTTTGCCATCTCACTAGCATGTGGCCAGTAAAACCCGGCTCGGTAAGCTTTGTCCATGATGGTCCGAGAGGACGCATGGTGACCACAGGTCCCCGAGTGGATATCATTGAGGATCATTCGGCCTTCTTCTGGCGTGATGCATTTCTGACTGACTCCAGTAAGACTCTCTCTGTAAAGTTGCCCACCCATCACAGTAAAGGCTTTGGATCGACGAACGATCTTACGAGCCTCTTCTTCATCCTCTGGGAGTTCTTTCCTGAGAATATATGCAATGTATGGCATTGTCCAATCAGGAATGACGACCAAAACTTCCATGATCAAATCGACCACGGCTGGGATTTCAACTTCAGTCGGATCAATAGGGCTCTTAGGCTATGGGGTCTCTTCTGTGAAGGGATCCTCTTGTACAGATGGTGTATGGATATGTTCCAAAAACACATTGCTGGGGATCTTTTCCAGGTCATCGTCTGCCTGGTTCTTCAGTCCACTACTAGAAAAAGGCCTACAAATGGCGCACCAGTTTTGCCTACTAATGGTGCACTACTGGTGCGCCATTAGTTTCACGCCACTAGTATTTTTTACTAATGGCGCACCACTGGTGCGCCATTATTATGCCTAGAGGTGCGCCATTACTATCTGACTTAGTAATGGCGCACCACATAGAAGTGCGCCATTAGTAATAATTTTTTTCAATTTTTTTTCAAATTTTTTAAAAAAATTTCTTTTAATTTTTTTTCAACATTTTTAATTTTTTTCTTAATCTCGGGTCACTATGGGCGCCACTAGTAATAATTTTTTTCAATTTTTTTTTCAAAATTAAAAAAAAAATCTTTTAATTTTTTTTTCAACTTTTTTAAATTTTTCTTAATCTCGGGTCACTATGGCTTAATCTTGGGTCAATATGCTTAATCTCAGGTCAAATCGCACTCCATGGTCAAACTTCTCGAAAGTTCACCCATCCTCACACTACTCCAACCCGAGCACGCTTAACTTCGTAGTTCTATCCAACCCCAGCACCACCTCACTTCACGGGCACTTGTAGATATATCTATCATATCAATCATATTAAACCTTGCTGATGTCTAGGACTTTGTTCATGTTCATGAGTATGATGAAATTTTGAAAAAATATTTCAAACTTCCCGGTCATATTATGTATCATATTTTGAAAAATAATTCAAAATATTTTTTTTCGAAACCAATTTTTTTCTATTACTAATGGCGCACCTAGCATACGGTGCGCCACTAGTAAGTTTGAATTTTTCTGAATTTGTTGCCTCCGGATCTTAAAAGCCCCATAACTTTTTTCTATTCAGTTTTTGGGGATTTTGAAAATGTTTAACAGGGTTCCCCCGTTAGTTTCGAATGCAACTTTTCAAGTAGATGATTTTTCATATAGAAAACTTTTTAATCCGAGTTCGTATGCAAAAGTTATGCCCATTTTACAAATTCCACAGAGATTTTGCAAATAAAGTCGAAATACATATTTGTAAATTTTCCCAACAACTAGACCACATATCACATGGGAAACTTATTTTCTTATTTTTTTGACATTTCCATAAATTTCTTTTGTATTTTTTAAACTGAAAAGGCGGTCCACGGGGGGTGCATTCGGTGGAAGTTTTGGGCCAAGTTAGTAATGGCGCACCGTGGGAGTGGTGTGCCATTACTAATTAAACTAGTAATGGCGCACCACACCCACAGTGCGTCATTACTAGTTTTGAAAAAAAAAAACAAATTCTGATTTTTTTTGAAAAAACTTAGTAATGGCGCACCAGTTGACAGTGCGCCATTACTAGTTTTAACTAGTAATGGCGCACTGTCCACTGGTGCGCCATTACTAGTTTTGAAAAAAATGAAAAAAAATGTTACTAATGGCGCACCGTGGATGTGGTGCGCCATTAGTATTTGGACACTAATGGCACATCAACACATGGTGCGCTATTAGTATATACTAATGGCGCACCACATGTCTGGTGCGCCATTAGTGGCCATATCATCTATAGCCATTTTCCCAGTAGTGGTCGGGGTATATGGTGAAGCTCTAACCCTTCAAACTTATTTTCCAATTTCCTAACTGCATTGCAATAACTAGTCATAGCTGGACTCCTCACGTCCCATTCCTTCATCACCTGATTGACCACAAAATCTAAGTCGCCGTAAACCATTAGGCATCGGACGCCGAGTGAAATGGCCATACGCAACCCGTACAAAAGTGCCTCATATTCAGCTTCATTGTTGGAGGAGTCAAATTGAATATAGAGAACATAACTGAGCTTGTCGCCTCGCGGAGATACCAGGACTACCCCAGCACCTGAACCATTCAACATCTTGGACCCATCGAAGAACATAGTCCAATGTTTCGACTGAATCTGAGTCGGCAGCTGTTGTTCAGTCCACTCGACAAGAAAATCTGCCATTGCCTGGGATTTGATTGCTTTCTTTTCCTCAAACTTGATATCCAGCGGAAGGAGTTCAATCGCCCATTTAGCCACTTGACCAGTTGCATCTCTATTATTCAGAATTTCTGACAATGGAGCGTGGCTGACGACTGTAATTGAATGATCTGAGAAGTAATGTGCAACCTTCTTTGTGGTCAAGTAAATCCCGTAGACAAGCTTCTGATAATGTGGATATTTTTGCTTGGACGGGGTTAAAACTTCAGAAATATAGTACACTGGACGTTGAACTTTGTAGTCCTTGCCTTCTTCTTCCCGCTCGACCGTGAGTACTGTAGTGACAACTTGTCCAATGGCTGCAATATAAAGTAGTAAAGGCTCTTTGCTGATTGGAGCAGCAAGCACCGGCTAGGTGGAAAGCAAGGTTTTGAGCTCTACAAACGCTGTGTCAGCTTCAGGAGTCCACTCGAACTTGTCATATTTCTTCATCAGTCGGTAAAGAGGTAATGCCTTTTCACCGAGATGAGAGATGAATTGTTCCAAAGCGGCCAAACAACTAGTAAGCTTCTGAACATCGTGTACACGCACGGGGCATTTCATTCGGAGGATTGCGTCAACCTTCTTTGGGTTTGCATCGATCCCATGTTCGGAAACGAGGAAACCAAGTAACTTGCCACCTGGAACTCCAAACGTAGACTTCGACGGGTTGAGCTTGATATCATATCTCCTTAGATTGGCAAAGCTTTCAGCGAGATCAGTCAGCAGGTCGGAACCTTTGCGTGACTTAACCACGATGTCATCCATATATGCTTCCACATTCCGACTGATTTGAGTGAGCATGCACTTCTGTATCATGCGCATGAATGTGGCACCAACATTCTTGAGACCAAAGGGCATGGTGACATAGCAAAAGCACCCGAACGGGGAGATAAAAGCTGTTTTTATTTCATCTGGTCCATACAGTCAAAACTGATGGTACCCGGAATACGCATCCAGGAAAGACAACCGCTCACATCCCGCAGTCGAGTCGACTATCTGATCGATGCGAGGAAGAGGGAAGTGATCCTTCGGGCTGGCCCAATTGATATGCTTGAAGTCCATACACATACGGAGTGAATCGTCTTTCTTAGGAACCATGACGACGTTGGCGAGCCACTCGGAGTGGTAAATCTCTAGGATGAACTCAGCTGCCAAAAGCCGAGCCACTTCCTCGCCAATTGCCTTTCTCTTCTACACGGCGGACCGCCGGAGATGCTCTTTGACTGGTTTCACCTTCGGGTCGACTCGCAAACGGTGCTTAGCCAGTTCCCTAGGAACACCTGACATGTCAGAAGGTTTCCATGTGAAGATGTCCTAGTTCTCACAGAGGAACTGCATGAGCGCTTCTTCCTATTTGCTGTTGAGCATCGTTGAGATATGAGTTGGAGCAGCATTGGGATCGGTCGGGTGAATATGAACCGACTTTGTTTCATCGGATGACTGAAATGCAGATTCTGAGGCAGGCTTCTTAGCCCACAGCAAATCACTCGGATCTGCATTCTTATGGTATTCCTGCATTTCAACTGCTGCCATCTGTTCATCAGCAATTTTTGAGCCCTTCTGAAGGAACTCTTCTGCTTTCTGCCGATTACCAGTGACTGTGATCACACCTCTGGGACCAGGCATCTTCAACTTAAGATACACGTAACATGGTCGAGCCATGAAACGAGCATATGCAGGTCTGCCTAGAATAGCATGATAAGCATTTTGAAAATCTACCACTTCAAACATCAACTTTTCCTTACGGTAATTCTGCAAATCACCAAAAACCACGTCAAGAGTGATTTGACCGAGTGATTCAGCTTTCTTTCCAGGGATGACGCCGTGGAAGCTCATGTTGCTCTCACTAAGCTTGGACATCGGAATGCCCATGCCCTTCAGGTTTTTAGCGTAAAGAATATTTAGACCACTACCACCATTCATCAACACTTTGGTCAGTCGAGTGCCTCCAACCACTGGGTCGACCGCCAACGCTTGCCACCCTGGAGTGGCAACGCGTGCTGGATGATCGGACATGTCAAATGTGATTGCAGTTTGCGACCACTTCAAATATGTCGTCGTTGCCGGGGCAACCATGTTTACTTCATTTATGACTTTCAGTCGACTTTTGCTCAATGTCAGAAAAAATCACCAAGCTGGAATTGACATTGGGGAATCCCTCGTCCTCTTCTTTGTCTTCATCCTTATTAGACTCCTTCTCTTTCTCACTGGGTTGTTTGTCTCGGAATTGCTGGATAAGGACTCAACACTGTCGAGTGGTATGCTTGGGACAAATCAAATTTCCCTCTTCGTCTTTCTGGGTGTGAATGTGACATGGCAAATCTAACACATCATTACCTGCTTGATCTTTCACCTTCTTGGGGGTCCAAGGCCCCTTAGGTTTCCCTTTAAACTTTCTTTGGATCACTGCTGCAGTTTCACCAGGTCTAGCAGGCTCAGCTTTATGTTTCTGTTTCCGATTGGTGTTACCTCCACCAGTGTCCTGGCCGACTGGTTTGCTCTTTCCACTGCGGAGTCGATCCTCTTCTTCTCCATTAGCATACCAAGTGGCTATTTCCATCATTCGAGTTAGAGACATATCTCCCATCCGACCGAATTTCAGGTTAAGCTCTCGATACCGAACGCCCTCCTTGAAGGCGCAAACTGCTTGATATTGAGATACATTTTCCACCGTGTGATGCAAAGTGGTCCACCTCTGAATGTAATCTCTCATAGTATCATTCGGCTTTTGTTCACAATGTTGCAACTCTGTCAACCCTTCTGGTCGTTTGCAAGTACCCTCAAAAGTTCTGACAAACACTCGGGCTAGCTCCTCCCAACTAAATATACTGCCTGGGGCCAACTGATTCAGCCATGCTCTGGCGGAACCTTCCAACATCAGAGGAAGATGCTTCATGGCCACCTCATCTTTTCCGCCACCAATCTATATAGCCACTCGGTAATCCTCAAGGCAAGTGTCAGGCTTGGACTCACCAGTGAACTTGCTAACTCCAGTCGCCAACCTGAAGTTGGGAGGAATCTCTGCAGCCCTGATGGCTCTGCTGAAACACTCTGGACCGGAAACATGAACTCTGCTGCCAGTCGGGCGATCTCTGTCAAGTCCCTCTCTGTGTGCTATGTTCCTGTCGACCAGACCTTGAATGAGAATCGATCTCGCATCAAAACCTGGTTCCCTTGGGTCGACTGGTACCCTTCATTCACCACTGTGCGGACGACTGTCATCATTTTGCTGGGGCACATATGATCCACTCCTTGGAGGAGGCGTGGGCATCCGACGGTGGTCATCACTGCTGAGTCAGTGATCATATTGCTTGTGGTTCCGACCCACGTACTGATCCTGGCGGTGCCCACGTCCCTCACGCCGCAGGGGTGATCTTGGGCTATGGCCCGACTGAACCATGTCAGCCATCATAGATCTGCTGTGATTCTGTTACGCGTCTGAGATACCATTGTGTTCTGCTCTCCTGCTACTCGCATCAATGCTCTGATTTGCATCAAGCCTCTTCCAGCCTCTGACTAGGACGGCTGGATGGACTCCGCTATACTGGCAGCGACTGTAAGATTCTGAATCGGAGTGCCGTATTACCTGTGGTTTAGACGGAAACAATTGTCGCCGCCGTCAACTGGACTAAGGGATCTACCTCCAAGCGCGCTCATCGAGTCTATGCTGGAGGTTCTCCAGTCGAGTGCGCTGAACAAAAGTGGCCAGGCGCGCCTTCTCCAAGGCCCGAGCCTTGGAGGTTTCTCCGACGATGGGCGTGTGGAGTGCGTCCACGTTGCGGTAGTGAAGTTCCTCCCTCTGCTGTGAGTGAGGGCTTCAGGATGATACTCCTCATGAGCGTGCGACGGATCGCCGCCGCCGTCGCCTCCGTTGATGCGATGAAAACCAGGCGGGTTGTGCGGCGTGTTGACCATCAGGATTTCTGCCGCAGGGTCGCTGCTGTCGCAGTCGGGCAGGGTCTCGATGGAGCCTGTCTATAGATCGAATAGGTCGTAGAGAGTTTCGTCAGGCTCGATTGCCATGACTTGGGGGGTGGCCCATTGGCGTGCCACCGCGTGCTTCACCCACCATTGAAGCCGTGATCGACCAGATCGTTTCTGACGGTGCATAGCGGGGAGCGAATACACTGCAGGAGCTGACCGATACTAGGTCGACGGCTGCCGCAGGAGGACGGTGTGAACGCACGCGCGAAAGTGCGTCGCCCCGTGAACGGGGAGCGCCTCAGCATCGAGAGGGGCCTCTTGGAGCCAGGCAGAGTCGTCGGCGATGAAAACGAGCGCACCGAGATGGATCTCGCGGCCCTCAGCCAAACCACCACCGGAAGACATGATGATGGGAATCGGAAAAAATGCAACCTCACCGGAAATTCTCTAAGACACTTGCCCCACGATGGGCGCCAACTGTCGTGGTTCTAAGCCAGACAGTAGAATAGGGGGTATGTATGGTGAAGTTCTGGCCCTTCGCGGAGGAAGTAACAGCCCGACGTCTCGGTGCCCGGAGGCTCGGTCGATTGGATTATGCGTGAAGTTACAGGGGGTGCTAACCCTTGTGCCTGAGGAGGGGGTGGCTTATATAGAGTTCGCCAGACCCCTCTGGCCCTCAGTTACACAGGGTTCAATGTACATAAGGATAGGACGTTACTGGTAATGCCAGCAATAAAGGCATATAAATGATCGTTAAGAGTACGGAGTGAATGCCCGACTGTTTTCATTCAGAGTGACCTTAGCTCTTCTATTCTCCGAGTGGTTTCTAGTATGGTCGAATGAACATATCTTGGTCGAATGGAATTGGGCTATCCGAGTGAACTCCCAGTCGAGTGGGTTGTATCTTGTGGTGATTTCAATCGGTAGAATCTGCTGTCCTTTGAATGTCCTTTATTGTAGGGCAGTGTCCTTGGGTAGGGTACTTAGATCAGGTCTATTGCCCTACCCTAGGTATATGTCATCATCATATTCCAATGATGGGCTTCCTCAAAGTGCCCTAGGTCTTCGTGAGCAAGCAGGTTGGATGCACACCCACTTAGTTTCCTTTTGAGCTTTCATACACTTGTAGCTCTAGTACATCCGTTGCATGGCAGTCCCTACTCACTCACATTGATATCTATTGATGGGCATCCAGCCCGTTGATACGCCTAGTTGATGTGAGACTATCTTCCTCCTTCTTGTCTTCTCCACAACCACCATATTCTATTCCACCTATAGTGCTATGTCCATGGCTCACGCTCATGTATTGCGTGAAAGTTGAAAAAGTTTGAGAATACTAAAGTATGAAACAATTGCTAGGCTGAAACCGGGGTTGTGCATGATTTAAATATTTTGTGTGATGAAGATAGAGCATAGCTAGACTATATGATTTTGTAGGGATAGCTTTCTTTGACCATGTTATTTTGAGAAGACATGATTGCTTTGTTAGTATGCTTGAAGTATTATTGTTTTCATGTAAATATTAAACTTTTGTTTTTAATATTATGGATCTGAATATTCTTACCACAATAGATAAGATTACATTGATAAATATGTGAAGTAGCATTCCACATCAAAAATTCTGTTTTTATCATTTACGTACTCACTACTAGGAAAATGCTTATACATAGAATTTTAGAAGTAGTGCCTGTTTGGGCGCCCATGCTACTGGTATGTACCAGTAGCGCCAACCATAACGGGCGCTACTGCTAGTGAATAGCAGCAGCGCTGGTTGCGTGGGCCGCACTGCTGTTTAGTGGGCCGTCAGGGCCAAAAGGGCAGGCCACTTAGCTGTAGCATGTGATGTGCGCCGGCGCTATAGCTAGTGGGCTTAGCAGTAGCACTGGCCCATTACCCGCGCTGCTGTTAAGCCCACTCCTCCCCCGCGCGCCCCCTGGCTTGCTTGCGCCCCCCGGCCCTCATCACTCAGCTCACTCACACACTCCACACACTCCTCCCTCAATCCCCCGCGCGCCACCGTCGACCCCCGCACGCTGTCGTCCCCCGCGCCGGCCCTCCTCCCTGCGTCGGCCGCCCTTGCCCACGCCGGCCCTCCTCCCCGCCGGCCGCCCTTCCCCGCGCCGGCCTCCTCCCCCACCGGCCGCCCCGGCCCCCACGCCGGCTCTCCTCTCGCGTCGGCCGCCCCCCCACGCCGGCCCTCCTCCACCGATAGGTACATCCTCCTCCCTCCTTCCTCCTCCTCCCTAATTTCTTTTGATCCCTAGCAAGTTGAAAAAAATTAGGTTTTTAATCTTAGTTGTTTAATCATAGGAAAATGTAGTATGAAACCTACTAGTTAATCTTAGGATAATGTAGTATGAATCTTAGGATAATGTAGGTTTTTAATCTTAGTTGTTTAATCTTAGGATAATGTAGTATGAATCTTAGGATAATGTAGTATGAACCCTAGCTAGTTAATCTTACGATCATATTTTGAACTATCACATTTGTTGTTATTTTTTTAGTAAAAACAATTATTCATGTTATATGCAAATTTGAAGTGGATATATGTCATATTTTGAACATGTCACAATCTTAGTTGTTTAACCGATTGGCCTATGTTCTGCCAGAAATGTCGATTCGTTTACGTTCTGGCAAATTTCAGACGCTCGATATGTCCTGCTTTTAGCAAAGGTCATGCCGAATTTTGCTAAGTGTTTAGTAATTTTGTTTTCATAATTAAGCATTTTGTTCTCGACGTCGACGATGCCTATCCCACATCCTCGTCGTCAACTCGGCGGAGGACTCGTGCTTGAGCCAAGGGGCCATGTCTGGGACTGGGCTCCGCCGGGCTGGTACTAGGTTGTGCTACCTTCTGGTGAGCGCAACTTAGTGAGGACCCAGCCCGTCGTCGACCCGGAGCTTCTTTGGTGGCGGTCACGTGAGCCTGCATCGGTGTAGAGGCTTGAGTCCCCCGCGTAGGTGATATAGCACCGTGTCACAGAGGAGGACGTGCACGTCCAGTGCTACATGGTTGCGTTGCCGAACGGCAGGTTCTCCAATACTTGGCAGATTCTTTGGGGATCTCACCGAAGCTATGATCCGGTGATGGTTCCTTCTCTTTGGGTGTCCACCGCGGCCCACTGAGCCAAGAGGAGCTATTATTCGAGATGATTAGTGATATTATATGATGATCATTGCTACAAACTACTATATATGTATTTGATGATGGATTGTTAATTACCTATTAGTTATTTGCTTATTGAATGCAAAAGATGAGCGCGGTTTGTGCTACAAACTACTGTATATGTATTCGATGATGGATTATATGAAGATCTTTGCTACAAACTAGGTTCAATGATGATCTTTGCTACAAACTACTACAAACTACAAATTTTAGGTGTTTTAGTTGTTATATGATGATCTTTGCTACAAACTACTATATATGTATTCGATGATGGATTATTAATTACCTATTAGGAAATTTCTGACGATGAAAGGGAATTCGCTATGTGCAAGTACTGCGAAGATGAGAGCGGTCTGTGTGACAGGCCTCACCTGGTAGAAGGTCGGCGCTTCAGGATCAAGCTCCAAGAAACCTTCGATGTTGAAACGGTACGCAATGACGAGAAGTGTTTTTTGTTATTTTTCGCACGACTTCTCTGCTTCTTCAACGTGTAATTTCCGTCTTTTAGAATTTGACTAGCTTATCCCATGCAATGCAAGACGCTATGTCTTGGAGAAGATGGGTTTTGAAGATCATGAAAGCATGGAGACAAAGATAGTTCAACTAAGGACCCATCATGGTTATAATTTTGCTGTAAATTTATACAATTCTCTGAACTCATCCAATTTTGGTTGCCTCAATTGGGAAGCCCTTTGCAAGGCGTATGATTTTCATGAGGGTATGTTTCTCACCTTCGATCTTGGTGATCCTCACATCGACGAAAAGAATATGACCATTTGGGCCCTTGTTGACACGCTTCCAGTTCTACCGCTGTGTGAGTTTCTCAAACATATTTATTAAGTAATTTATATTGTTTATTTCAAAATATTTGACAGCTTATTTCCATTGATAGCTTATTTTCATTCTTCAAAAAATGTACGGAAAATGGTAGACAAAACCTACTACTACAATGATGAAGCACAATTAACTTATAAGGAGAAAGATGGTCTTATCGCATTTTTTACTAATCTTGAGAATTACAATAGCTACTATCAAACTCCTCCACATTATGGTCAATACGTGCCACTAGTGCATGTGTTGAACTACGGTAACATCAATGGAGATAGCATGGTAAGATGTTCTACTATTACGACATCCGTGCATCTTTTGCATAAATTCTTCTAAAACTAAACTACATTGCTAACTACAAAGTTATTACTATGTTTTTTAACAAAAAATCTCGATGGATTGTGTGCCTCATCTGATGTTGCCGAGAGGTCGCGTTGATGTTATGAGCTCACGGCCACCACGGCCAGGTCAGCCGCAGTATCCACATCACTCCTGTCCATACTGGATTTTTAAAAGCAAGGAAGCCATGATAATAATGATTTCAAAAAATGTTTGAACCATCATAGAGAGCTACTTGGAATTAACATTGTGCATAGGCCATGACTTGGAGACAGGATGATCTCCGTTCTTTATTATGGAGAGTCAATTTTCCTTAATGGAGAGTCAATGCATATCTTGTTTTATGATATTTTACCTAAGAGAGGGTAGAGTAGGTCCTATGAGAGGAGTAGGTCGTACCTAGAATGTGTTCTTATGTGCTACAATGTGTTAGAGTTGATGATGATGAGGAGGAGGAGTTGTGATTATGACTAGTGACCAACTTGTTATATGATGTCTCGTTGACGAACATTGTTTGGTGATGATGACAAGTGGTAATGAATATGCTATTTAAACAGACTAGTTCATGATGAGTTGTTATTGTATAAAACATATATCTGTTTAAACATGTACAACGCCAAAATGCTAAAAAAACACAAATTTTAGCACTGGCGCGGGCAAAAATATTACCAGCAGCGCTCATTTACCAGTAGCACTTTCCAGTGCCGCGCTACTAGTATTTGAACTTACTAGTAGCGTTGGCCTAAACAAGCGCTACCATTACAAAATAGGTGTAGCGCCATAGCAGTAGCGCTAGCGCCCGCGCTACTGGTAGCTCAAAAACCAGCGCTACTGGTAAGGTTTTCCCTAGTAGTGACTCGAGGATGAGCAGGAATTAAGCTTGGGGATGCTGATACGTCTCCAACATATCTATAATTTTTGATTGCTACATGCTATATTATCTACTGTTTTGGACCATATTGGGCTTTATTTTCCACTTTTATATTACTTCTGGGACTAACCTATTAACCGGAGGCCTAGCCCAGAATTGTTGTTTTTTGTCTATTTCAGTGTTTCGAAGAAACGGAATATCAAATGGAGTCCAAACGGAACGAAACCTTCGAGAACATGATTTTCTCACCGAATATGATCTAGGAGACTTGGACCCCCCATCAAGAAAGAAAGGAGGTGGCCACTGAAGGAAATATGCCCTAGAGGCAATAATAAAGTTATTATTTATTTCCTTATATCATGATAAATGTTTATTATTCATGCTAGAATTGTATTAACTGGAAACATAATACATGTGTGAATACATAGACAAACAGAGTGTCACTAGTATGCCTCTACTTGACTAGCTCATTGATCAAAGATGGTTATGTTTCCTAGCCATGAACAAAGAGTTGTTATTTGATTAACGAGATCACATCATTAGTTGAATGATCTGATTGACATGACCCATTCCATTAGCATAGCACCCGATCGTTTAGTATGTTGCTATTGCTTTTATCCATGACTTATACATGTTCCTTTAACTATGAGAATATGCAACTCCCGTTTACCATAGGAACACTTTGTGTGCTACCAAACGTCACAACGTAACTGGGTGATTATAAAGGTGCTCTACAGGTGTCTCCGAAGGTACATGTTGGGTTGGCTTATTTCGAGATTAGGATTTGTCACTCCGATTGTCGGAGAGGTATCTCTGGGCCCTCTCGGTAATGCACATCACATAAGCCTTGCAAGCATTGCAACTAATGTGTTAGTTGTGAGATGATGTATTACGGAACGAGTAAAGAGACTTGCCGGTAACGAGATTGAACTAGGTATTAGATACCGACGATCGAATCTCGGGCAAGTAACATACCGATGACAAAGGGAACAAACGTATGTTGTTATGCGGTCTAACCGATAAAGATCTTCGTAGAATATGTAGGAGCCAATATGGGCATCCAGGTCCCGCTATTGGTTATTGACTGGAGACGTGTCTCGATCATGTCTACATTGTTCTCGAACCCGTAGGGTCCGCACGCTTAAGGTTTCGATGACAGTTATATTATGAGTTTATGAGTTTTGATGTACCGAAGGAGTTCGGAGTCCCGGATGAGATCGGGGACATGACGAGGAGTCTCGAAATGGTCGAGACGTAAAGATCGATATATTGGACGACTATATTCGGACATCGGAAGGGTTCTGAGTGATTCGGGTATTTTCGGGAGTACCGGGGAGTTACGGGATTACGGGAGAAGTAATGGGCCTTGATGGGCTTTAGTGGGAAGAGGAAAAGGCTGCTGCGCCCCCCCTCCCCTTTGGTCCGAATTGGACTAGGGAAAAGGGGGCCGGCCACCTTTCCTACTCCTCCTATTCCTTCTCCCTTCCTCCCCTCTTGGTGGACTCCTACTAGGACTTGGAGTCCTAGTAGGACTCCACACCCTGGCGCGCCAAACCCTTGGCCGGCCTCCTCCTCCTCCATCCTTTATATACAGGGGCAGGGGGCACCCCAAAGACACACAAGTTGATCTACGGATCGTTCCTTAGCCGTGTGCGGTGCCCCCTTCCACCAAATTCCACCTCGATCATATCGTTGCAGTGCTTAGGCGAAGCCCTGCGCCGGTAACACATCAAGATCGTCACCACGCCGTCGTGCTGACGGAACTCTTCCTCGACGCTTTGCTGGATCGGAGCCCGGGGATCGTCATCCAGCTGAACGTGTGCAGAACTCGGAGGTGCCGTACGTTCGGTGCTTAGATCGGTTGGATCGTGAAGAAGTACGACTACATCAACCGCGTTGATATAACGCTTCCGCTTTCGGTCTACGAGGGTACGTAGACAAACACTCTCCCCTCTCGTTGCTATGCATCACCATGATCTTGCGTGTGCGTAGGAATTTTTTTTGTAATTACTACGTTCCCCAACAGTGGCATCCGAGCCTAGGTTTTTATGGTATGATGTTATTTGCACGAGTAGAACACAAGTGAGTTGTGGACGATACAAGTCATACTGCCTACCAGCATGTCATACTTTGGTTCAGCGGTATTGTTGGACGAGACGATCCGGACCAACCTTACGCGTACGCTTACGCGAGACCGGTTCCCTCGACGTGCTTTGCACATAGATGGCTTGCGGAAGACTGTCTCTCCAACTTTAGTTGAACCGAGTGTGGCTACGCCCGGTCCTTGAGAAGGTTAAAACGGAGTCTATTTGACAAACTATCGTTGTGGTTTTGATGCGTAGGTAAGATGAGTTCTTGCTTAAAGCCCGTAGCAGCCACGTAAAACTTGCAACAACAAAGTAGAGAACGTCTAACTTGTTTTTGCAGGGCATGTTGTGATGTGATATGGTCAAGACGTGATGCTAAATTTTATTGTATGAGATGATCATGTTTTGTAACCGAGTTATCGGCAACTGGCAGGAGCCATATGGTTGTCGCTTTATTGTATGCAATGCAATCGCGATGTAATGCTTCACTTTATTGCTAAAACGGTAGTGATAGTCGTAGAAGCATAAGATTAGCGAGACGACAACGATGCTGCGATGAAGATCAAGGTGTCGCGCCGGTGACGATGGTGATCATGACGGTGCTTCAAAGATGGAGATCACAAGCACAAGATGATGATGGCCATATCATATCACTTATATTGATTGCATGTGATGTTTATCTTTTTATGCATCTTATCTTGCTTTGATTGACGGTAGCATTATAAGATGATCTCTCACTAAATTATCAAGAAGTGTTCTCCCTGAGTATGCACCGTTGCGAAAGTTCTTCGTGCTGAGACACCACGTGATGATCGGGTGTGATAGGCTCTACGTTCAAATACAACGGGTGCAAAACAGTTGCACACGCGGAATACTCAGGTTTAACTTGACGAGCCTAGCATATACAGATATGGCCTCGGAACACAGAGACCGAAAGGTCGAGCGTGAATCATATAGTAGATATGATCAACATAGTGATGTTCACCATTGAAACTACTCCATCTCACGTGATGATCGGACATGGTTTAGTTGATTTGGATCACGTGATCACTTAGAGGATTAGAGAGATGTCTATCTAAGTGGGAGTTCTTAAGTAATATGATTAATTGAACTTTAATTTATCATGAACTTAGTCCTGGTAGTATTAGCATATCTATGTTGTAGATCAATAGCTCGCATTGTTGCTTCCCTGTGTTTATTTTGATATGTTCCTAGAGAAAATTGTGTTGAAAAATGTTAGTAGCAATGATGCGGATTGGATCCGTAATCTGAGGTGTATCCTCATTGCTGCACAGAAGAATTTTGTCCTTGATGCACCGCTAGGTGACGGACCTTTTGCAGGAGCAGATGCAGACGTTATGAACGTTTTGCTAGCTCAATATGATGACTACTTAATAGTTTAGTGCACCATGCTTAACGGCTTAAGAATCGGGACTTCAAAGATGTTTTGAACATCATGGACCATACAAGATGTTCCAGGAGTTGAAGTTAATATTTCAAGCAAATACCCGAGTTGAGAGATATGAAGTCTCCAACAAGTTCTATAGCTAAAAGATGGAGGAGAATCGCTCAACTAGTGAGCATGTGCTCAGATTGTCTGGGTACTTCAATCGCTTGAATCAAGTGGGAGTTAATCTTCCAGATAAGATAGTGATTGACAGAATTCTCTAGTCACCATCACCAAGTTAGTAGAACTTCGTGATGAACTATAATATGCAAGGGATAACGGAAAATATTCCCAAGCTCTTCGCGATGCTAAAATCGGCGAAGGTAGAAATCAAAGAAAAACATCAAGTGTTGATGGTTGACAAGATCACTAGTTTCAAGAAAAGGGCAAAAGGAAAGAAGGGGAACTTCAAGAAGAACGGCAAGCAAGTTGCTGCTCAAGTGAAAAAGCCCAAGTCTGGTCCTAAGCCTGAGACTAAGTGCTTCAACTGCAAAGGAACTGGTCACTGGAAGCGGAACTGCCCCAAGTGATTGGCGGATAAGAAGGATGGCAAAGTGAACATAAGTATATTTGATATACATGTTATTGATGTGTACTTTACTAGTATTCATAGCAACCCCTCAGTATTTGGTACTAGTTCAAGTTGCTAAGATTAGTAACTCGAAACGGGAGTTGCAGAATGAACAAAGACTAGTTAAAGGGCAAGGTGACGATGTGTGTTGGAAGTGGTTCCAAGATTGATATGATCATCATCACACACTCCCTATACTTTCGGGATTAGTGTTGAAACTAAATAAGTGTTATTTGGTGTTTGCGTTGAGCATGAATATGATTTGATCATGTTTATTGCAATACGGCTATACATTTAAGTAAGAGAATAAATTGTTGTTCTGTTTACATGAATAAAACCTTCTATGGGTATACACACCAACGAAATGGTTTGTTGGATCTCGATCGTAGTGATACACATATTCATAATATTGAAACCAAAAGGTGCGAAGTTAATAATGATAGTGCAACCTATTTGTGGCACTACCATTTAGGTCATATTGGTGTAAAGCGCATGAAGAAACTCCATGCTGATGGGATTTTGGAATCACTTGATTATGAATCACTTGATGCTTGCGAACCATGCCTCTTGGGCAAGATGACTAAAACGCCGTTCTCCGGAACAATGGAGCAAGCAACAGATTTGTTGGAAATCATACATACTGATGTATGTGGTCCGATGAATATTAAGGCTCACGACAAGTATCATTATTTTCAGAACTTCACAGATGATTTAAGCAGATATGGGTATATCTACTTAATGAAACATAAGTCTGAAACGTTTGAAAAGTTCAAAGAATTTCAGAGTGAAGTGGATAATCATCGTAACAAGAAAATAAAAAGTTTCTACGATATGATCGCAGAGGTAAAATATTTGAGTTACGAGTTTTGGCCTTCAGTTAAAAACCGTGTGGAATAGTTTCACAAATTCATGCCACCTGGAACACCACAGCATAATGGTGTGTCCGAACGTCATAACCGTACTTTATTGGATATAGTACAATCTATGATGTTTCTTACCGATTTACCAATATCGTTTTGGGATCATGCATTAGAGACAGCTGCATTCACGTTAAAAGGGGCACCATCTAAATCCGTTGAGACGACACCGTATGAACTATGGTTTAGCAATAAACCTAAGCTGTCGTTTCTTAAAGTTTGGGGCTGCGATGCTTATGTGAAAAAGCTTCAACCTGATAAGCTCGAACCCAAATCGGAGAAATGTGTCTTCATAGGATATCCAAAGGAAACTGTTGGATACACCTTCTATCACAGATCCGAAGGCAAGACTTTTGTTGCTAAGTTCAGAAACTTTCTAGAGAAAGAGTTTCTTTCGAAAGAAGTGAGTGGGAGGAAAGTAGAACTTGATAAGGTAATTGTACCTTCTCCCTTATTGGAAAGTAGTTCATCACAGAAAACTGTTCCTGTGACTACTACACCAATTAGTGAGGAAGCTAATGATGATGATCATGTAACTTCAAAATCAAGTTACTACCGAATCTCGTAAGTAAACCAGAGTGAGATCTGCACCAGAGTGGTACGGTAATCCTGTTCTGGAAGTCATGTTACTAGACCATGACGAACTTGCGAACTATGAGGAAGCGATGATGAGCCCAGATTCCGCAAAATGGTTAGAGGCCATGAAATCTGAGATATGATCCATGTATGAGAACAAAGTATGGACTTTGATGGATTTGCCCAATGATCGGCAAGCCAAAGAAAATAAATGGATCTTGAAGAGGAAGACGGACACTGATAGTAGTGTTACTATCTACAAAGCTAGAATTGTCGCAAAAGGTTTTTCGACAAGTTCAAGGTGTTGACTACGATGAGAGTTTCTCACTCGTATCTATGCTTAAGTCTGTCCGAATCATGTTAGCAATTGCTGCATTTTATGAAATCCGGCAAATGGATAAACAAAACTACATTCCTTAATGGATTTATTAAATAAGAGTTGTATACGATGCAACTAGAAGGTTTTGTCGATCCTGAAGGTGTTAACAAAATATGCAAGCTCCAGCGATCCATCTATGGACTGGTGCAAGCATCTCGGAGTTGGAATATACGCTTTGATAAGTTGATCAAAGCATATAGTTTTATACAGACTTGCGGTGAAGCCTGTATTTACAAGAAAGTGAGTGGGAGCACTACAGTATTTCTGACAAGTATATGTAAATGACATATCATTGATCGGAGATAATGTAGAATTATTCTGTAAAGCATAAAGGAGTATTTGAAAGGAGTTTTTCGAAGAAGGACCTCGGTGAAGCTGCTTGCATATTAAGCATCAAGATCTATAGAGATAGATCAAGACGCTTGATAAGTTTTTCAATAAGTACATACCTTGAAAATTTTTTGAAGTAGTTCAAAATGGAACAGTCAAAGAAAGAGTTCTTGCCTGTATTACAAGGTGTGAAATTGAGTAAGACTCAAAACCCGACCACGGTAGAAGATAGAAAGAGAATGAAAGTCATTCCCTATGCCTCAGCCATAGGTTCTATAAAGTATGCCATGCTGTGTACCAGATCTATTGCATACCCTACCACTGAGTTTGGCAAGGGAGTACAATAGTGATCTAGGAGTAGATCACTGGACAAGCAATCAAAATTATCCTTAGTGGAATAAGGATATGTTTCTCGATTATGGATGTGACAAAAAGGTTCGTCGTAAAAGGTTACGTCGATGCAAGGTTTTGACACTAATCTAGATGACTCTAAGTCTCAATCTAGATACATATTGAAAGTGGGAGCAATTAGCTAAAGTAGCTCCGTGCAGAGCATTATAGACATAGAAAATTGCAAAATACATAACGGATCTGAATGTAGCAGACCCGTTGACTAAGATTCTCTCACAAGCAAAACATGATCACACCTTAGTACTCTTTGGGTGTTAATCACATAGCAATGTGAACTAGATTACTGAATCTAGTAAACCCTTTGGGTGTTGGTCACATATCGATGTGAACTATTGCTGATAAATCACATGGCGATGTGAACTAGATTATTGACTCTAGTGCAAGTGGGAGACTGAAGGAAATATGCCCTAGAGGCAATAATAAAGTTATTATTTATTTCCTTATATCATGATAAATGTTTATTATTCATGCTAGAATTGTATTAACTGGAAACATAATACATGTGTGAATACATAGACAAACAGAGTGTCACTAGTATGCCTCTACTTGACTAGCTCATTGATCAAAGATGGTTATGTTTCCTAGCCATGAACAAAGAGTTGTTATTTGATTAACGAGATCACATCATTAGTTGAATGATCTGATTGACATGACCCATTCCATTAGCATAGCACCCGATCGTTTAGTATGTTGCTATTGCTTTTATCCATGACTTATACATGTTCCTTTAACTATGAGAATATGCAACTCCCGTTTACCATAGGAACACTTTGTGTGCTACCAAACGTCACAACGTAACTGGGTGATTATAAAGGTGCTCTACAGGTGTCTCCGAAGGTACATGTTGGGTTGGCTTATTTCGAGATTAGGATTTGTCACTCCGATTGTCGGAGAGGTATCTCTGGGCCCTCTCGGTAATGCACATCACATAAGCCTTGCAAGCATTGCAACTAATGTGTTAGTTGTGAGATGATGTATTACGGAACGAGTAAAGAGACTTGCCGGTAACGAGATTGAACTAGGTATTAGATACCGACGATCGAATCTCGGGCAAGTAACATACCGATGACAAAGGGAACAAACGTATGTTGTTATGCGGTCTGACCGATAAAGATCTTCGTAGAATATGTAGGAGCCAATATGGGCATCCAGGTCCCGCTATTGGTTATTGACTGGAGACGTGTCTCGGTCATGTCTACATTGTTCTCGAACCCGTAGGGTCCGCACGCTTAAGGTTTCGATGACAGTTATATTATGAGTTTATGAGTTTTGATGTACCGAAGGAGTTCGGAGTCCCGGATGAGATCGGGGACATGACGAGGAGTCTCGAAATGGTCGAGACGTAAAGATCGATATATTGGACGACTATATTCGGACATCGGAAGGGTTCTGAGTGATTCGGGTATTTTCGGGAGTACCGGGGAGTTACGGGATTACGGGAGAAGTAATGGGCCTTGATGGGCTTTAGTGGGAAGAGGAAAAGGCTGCTGCGCCCCCCCTCCCCTTTGGTCCGAATTGGACTAGGGAAAAGGGGGCCGGCCACCTTTACTACTCCTCCTATTCCTTCTCCCTTCCTCCCCTCTTGGTGGACTCCTACTAGGACTTGGAGTCCTAGTAGGACTCCACACCCTGGCGCGCCAAACCCTTGGCCGGCCTCCTCCTCCTCCATCCTTTATATACAGGGGCAGGGGGCACCCCAAAGACACACAAGTTGATCTACGGATCGTTCCTTAGCCGTGTGCGGTGCCCCCTTCTACCAAATTCCACCTCGATCATATCGTTGCAGTGCTTAGGCGAAGCCCTGCGCCGGTAACACATCAAGATCGTCACCACGCCGTCGTGCTGACGGAACTCTTCCTCGACGCTTTGCTGGATCGGAGCCCGGGGATCGTCATCGAGCTGAACGTGTGCAGAACTCGGAGGTGCCGTACGTTCGGTGCTTAGATCGGTTGGATCGTGAAGAAGTACGACTACATCAACCGCGTTGATATAACGCTTCCGCTTTCGGTCTACGAGGGTACGTAGACAAACACTCTCCCCTCTCGTTGCTATGCATCACCATGATCTTGCGTGTGCGTAGGAATTTTTTTTGTAATTACTACGTTCCCCAACAGCCACGAGGGTGGAGGGCGCGCCCCCTGCCTCGTGGGCCCCCCTTTGCTCCACCGACGCACTCCTTCCTCCTATATATACCTACGTACCCCAAAAGGATAAGACACGGAGCCAAAAACCTAATTCCACCGCCGCAACCTTCTGTATCCATGAGATCCCATCTTGGGGCCTGTTCCGGAGCTTCGCCGAAAGGGGAATCCACCACGGAGGGCTTCTACATCATCACCATAGCCCCTCCGATGAAGTGTGAGTAGTTTACCTCAGACCTTTGGGTCCATAGTTAGTAGCTAGATGGCTTCTTCTCTCTTTTTGGATCCCAATACAATGTTCTCCCCCTCTCTCGTGGAGATCTATTCGATGTAATCTTCTTTTTGCGGTGTGTTTGTTGAGACCGATGAATTGTGGGTTTATGATCAAGTCTATCTATGAACAATATTTGAATCTTCTCTGATTCTTTTATGTATGATTGGTTATCTTTGCAAGTCTCTTCGAACTATCAGTTTGGTTTGGCCTACTAGATTGGTTTTTCTTGCAATGGGAGAAGTGCTTAGCTTTGGTTCAATCTTGCGGTGTCCTTTCCCAGTGACAGTAGGGGCATCAAGGCACATATTGTATTGTTGCCTTCGAGGATAACACGATGGGGTTTTTATCATATTGCTAGAATTTATCCCTCTACATCATGTCATCTTGCTTAGGCGTTACTCTGTTTTCTTGAACTTAATACTCTATATGCATGCTGGATAGCGGTCGATGAGTGGAGTAATAGTAGTAGATGCAGGCAGGAGCCGGTCTACTTGTCTCGGACGTGATGCCTATATACATGATCATACCTAGATATTCTCATAACTATGCTCAATTCTGTTAATTGCTCAATAGTAATTTGTTCACCCACCGTAGAATACTTATGCTCTTGATAGAAGCCACTAGTGAAATCTATGGACCCGGGGTCTATTCTCATCATATCAATATTCCATCACTTTATTATTGCTTTGCTTTTTTACTTTGCCCTTTTATTTTACTTTGCATCTTTATACCAAAGATACCAAAACATATTATCTATCATCTCTGTCAAATCTCACTCTCATTAGTGATCGTGAAGGGATTGACAACCCCTAATCGCGTCGGTTGCGTGGAGCTATTTGTTTTGTGTAGGTACGAGGGACTTGCGTGTAGCCTCCTACTGGATTGATACCTTGGTTCACAAAAACTGAGGGAAATACTTACTCTACTCTGCTGCATCACCCTTTCCTCTTCAAGGAAATCCAACGCGGTGCTCAATAGGTAGAGGAAGATTTCTAGCGCAGTTGCCGGGGAGTCTACGCAAAAGTCAACAATCCAAGTACCCATCACAATCCCTTATCTCTCGCATTACATTATTTGCCATTTGCCTCTCGTTTTCCTCTCCCCCATTTCACCCTTGCCTTTTTATTTGCCCTCTTTTTTTTGTTCACCTCCTTCCGCTCGCTTTTCCCTCGCCATGTCGGAACCAAAAAGAATTAGGGGATCTCTCCCTAGTTCGAGTGCTCTAGAAAATCCTGCTATCTTATCTAAACTCATAAATAAAAATATTATGGAAAAACCTACCGGAATTATCAATGAAAACCTTAGCAATTTTGATTAAGAAGATTCTGGAATATTTTGTTATTTACTTGATGAATCTCTCAAAGATGCTTGGGATAAGCTTTTAAGGATCCATGCTAGCTATGTACCTCAATACCAAATTGAGGTTTACTTAAAAAGCTTTTATGTTGGGTTGCCCGTTTCGTTCAAACAAGTCTTGGATTCTATTTTTGAAGAGGGTTTTCTTGAAGGGGACCCTATAGACACCTATAAAAAGATGAAAACTATATTTGGGCACCCCATTAACGAGAAAGTTGAAATCACATCTCTTTTGCTTTCCTACCAAAACGAATCTATCACTAATAGCAAACGGGCCTATTGTCCCGGTTCGTAAGGGCCTTTTGTCCCGGTTCCTGAACCGGGACTAAAGGGTCGTTACTAATGCCCTCACCCTTTAGTCCCGGTTCAAACCAGAACCAAGACAGATGGGCCTCCACGTGGCCTGTGCGCCGAGCCCAGGTAGGAGGGCCTTTGGTCCCGGTTGGTGGCACCAACCGGGACCAATAGACCTCCACGCGTCAGCATTTCTGTGGCTGGGGTTTTTGGTTTTTTTTGAAGGGGGGGGGGGTTTGGGGGTTTTGGGGGGGTTAATTTAGGTATTTCATATATTGTGTTAGATAGCTAATTAATAGAGAGAAGTGTCCTCTCTTATGTCCGTGCTTGGTCGACGCTACGTACTATACATACGTATAGAGAGGACTAGGCACACTAACTAGCTAGTAAGCAAACGAAGGAAACAGAAGATCGTCATGAACATATAGGCATACAGAGAGAAGTGATATCGACCACCTCTCCTTCTCCGAGAGATTGGTCGAACAACAAGTTCTCGTATATCTATTGTCCGACACTACCGGCTACATATATACAATAATTAACTTTTACAAATATAATCTCCTAAATTATGGACGCATGGTCCACATAGTATTATCCGTCTTCAGCGATCACGTGGTCAAGAAAGAATGCCGCCAATTCCTCTTGAATTGCTCGCATGCGATCTGGTTCTAGGAGTTCATCCCGCTGCCGAAACATCTAATTTGAAGAAGGGGGTCAATACATATATATATGAATGAATGAAACTCAACACAGGTGATGGTAATAAACTAAAATTGTGAATATTATTTCTTACGCACTTCATATTGTTCGTCAGAGTACCCGCCCCGCTCACAGGTCGTGTGGCGGATGGACTCGCAAACGTAGTATCGACAGAAATCATTCCCTTGTTCCTGCCACAACCACTTTACAAGAAATAGAGGTCAATCAAACAGATAAGCAAGAATGGCAAATGGTATTGATGAAACTAGCGCTTGAATCAATAGCTAGGAGACGCGCGGAACATGGTACTATAGTACTTACTTTCGGGTATCTAAATTCCAGCTCCTTCGGCAGTCCCGGGGATTTTGTGGTGAATTTTCTCCAAACCCTGCCAGACAAAAGAAAACAATTACTTGATATAAGGAAATGAACAAATTTGTTGATATGGTGGATAATGATCGATTTAACTTACTTCTCGAGGATTGCAGTCATGTCCGCATACTCCTGGGGATCTTTTCGTCTCGAGTCCAAGACAGTTACTACTCCCTGCTCAAGCCTAATCTCCAGGAGAATATAATGGAAACTGCGCACGCATGCATAACTCATCAATTACATTACTATAACCTGGACTAATATATAAGGGAAACCGAATATGCACAAGACAACACTCACTTGAATTGTAAGGAAAGAGTATTATATCTTTGTGTTCATTTATTTTGAATGATTGTAGCAAGCTGGCCTCGGTTTCTGTGGCATGATGTTTAACCTGAATTGCATCTATGAGATTTGTGTTAACGAACCCAATATCACCGATTTGTCTTTTCTTCAATTCGGCGATCTTCAATCTGCATAATATAGTGAGGATAATTATAAATACATGCAATGAAAGAGCTGAGCTATATAGAGAGACTTAATGACAGAAGTAGTAGTACTTACAGACAGTAGCAGGTGACCGTTGCTTTATCGAGGGACAATTGATTGAAAAACTGATAGAACTCCTCAAATGGAATAGGCAACAGATCAATTCCAACAAGGTCATGCTCCGGTTTAACTCTCGCATACAAAGTACTCCTCCCCACAGACTCTCTGTACATTTTCAAGTACCAATCATGCAATCTTCGCATCATCGTTGATAGAGATCTTTCACCTTTGACGAGAGGCTTCCTGTACTCGTATCTGTGTATCTGCACGTCCAGGAAATCATAATGTACATTGTCAGGCAGGTAATCGTCAAGATTTCTATAACCGGGCACCATCCTCGGATCGACGCTAGGCACCTTGAGCGGGGGGCACGATTGATTCCCTTGTTCGCCGAGCTGGGCAATTTGTTTCCTAGCTGCTCGTCGTTCTTTCAACCTTTGATCACTGACTGTATTTCCCGACCGCTCCACTTCGGCCCATGTCTTTGCAATAATGCGCTCATAGTTGCCTTTCGGCGGAGACTTGGGTGGTTTTGCCAGGGCAGCCCGAGTGCGCTTCGCTTTCACCGGATCTACCTTTTTCTTCGGAGGTGGATGTCTCTTTGCTTTCAACCCTTGAAACCATTCCTTCGCTTTGGTTCGTGCGATCTTCGCGTTCTCCTCCGGGCTCATCTCGTATGGTAACTTCTCTGGAGTCTTCAGAGAAGGACCGAATCTGTATGTCCTCCCGCCTCTGGT
The DNA here is from genome assembly GCA_032464435.1 of Aegilops umbellulata. NCBI lineage: Eukaryota > Viridiplantae > Streptophyta > Magnoliopsida > Poales > Poaceae > Aegilops > Aegilops umbellulata. The sequence continues at coordinate 415,750,973 of CP136055.1, read as the reverse complement.
TGTACTGCTAGACACCGGCAGAGCAGATGGAGCGGCAGTATTCTTGACTTGCTTACGAGGCGGAGGAGAAGGACTACGACGTGCCGGAGCAGCTGCCGTAGCGGCGGCGGGTCTCGTCCGCCCTTGCTGACGAGGCGGAGAAGGAGTAGGCTGGCTGCTCGAGCGCGCCGACGCTGGCGGAGAAGGAGGCGGAGTGCCGCCACGCGCCGGAGAAGGAGATGGCCGAGCGCCCTGATCGTCACTCGCCGGAGGAGTAGGCGGTGGAGGAGGCGGAGTGCCCTGACTCGCCGGAGGAGGAGGAGGAGGCGGAGGCGTCTAGTTCGGAAGGTTGATGAGCTCCTTCCGCCATAGGCATGGAGTCTTCAGAGCAGAACCCAGCCGAGTCTCCCCTTCTCCGGTAGGGTGGTCAAGCGGGGGGTCCTCAAATTCCTCCGTTATTTCATCCACCATCACCTTAGCATATCCTTCTGGAATCGGCTGGCAGTGAAAAGTTGCGTCGGGTTCATTAGGAAAAACAGAGCCAACAACCGCCTTGACCTTCATATTCATCCATTGCGTCATATGGTGGCAATTTTGAGCCTCCGTGATAGCATCCACAGGATAGCTGGTAGGAGCCGTCAAGACAAGCTCCGGCTGAAGCAGCTCGGTGGAAGCCACGGTGCTTCTCCGCTGAGATGGCGGGGTAGCTTCAGGGGAAGCTTTGGCAGTTCGTTTGCTGCGATTTGCTTCTCATTCCTCTATCCCGAGTACCCTTGCTTTAAGCGCCTGCAGTTCGGACTGCTGCACTTTCTTCCTCCTCTCCTGGCTTTTGTAACCGCCTGCGTCCGGAAACCTAGCCCTCCACGGAATGGAGCCTGGCGTGCCTCGTGTCCGTCCAGGGTGCTCAGGATTCCCGAGGGCCTTTGTGAGCTCGTCGTTCTCTCTGTCTAGACGGAACGTCCCTTGCTGTGCTGCATTGATATAGTACCAAAGCTTCTTAAAGGGTATGTCAAGTTGCTCGTCCGTCCAAATGCACTTCCCTATTAAAGGGTCCAAGGTTCCGCCAGGCCCGAAGAACCAAGTCCGGCAATGGTCTGGCCAGTTCATTGTCTCTGGTTCGATCCCTTTTTCAACCAGATCATTCTCAGCCTTGGCCCACTTAGGCCGGGCTACGAGGTAGCCACCTGACCCCGTGCGATGGTGAAGCTTCTTCTTCGCAGCATTTTTCTTGTTTGTCGCCGACATCTTCTTACTCTTTTCCGATGTCTTGTGGGCCACAAATGTAGGCCAGTCATCTCTGATCTTCTCATATATGCCCTTGAATTCTGGTGTCTCTTCTTTCTCGACAAACCTATTCAGGTCTTTCTTCCACCTCCTGAATAGGTCTGCCATCCTCTTAAGAGCAAAAGACTTGATTAATTGCTCTTTAACTGGCTTCTCCGGATCATCCTCTAGCGGTAGGGTGAAATTTGTCTTCAGCTAAGTCCAAAGATCATTTTTCTGCATATCATTGACGTAAGACACCTCACGGTCTTCTGTAGCCAGCTTAAACCATTGCTGGATGCTGATCGGGATCTTGTCCCTAACCAGAACCCCGCACTGAGCGACAAATGCCTTCTTTGTTTGGATGGGTTCAGTAGGTTGGCCGTCGGGCGCGATTGCTATGATCTCAAACCTTTCATCCGGGCTCAACTTTTTCTTCGGGCCTCGTCTCTTTACCTCAGTTGTGCTCGATCCGGAGGGATAGAAAAAAGAACAAAGACTTAATTAATATGTGTACATACCAAAACAATGAATGCATCAATTAGCTAGTCAGCACAGGCTTAACTAATATATATACCTGGCCGGACTCGGTTCGGTCACCGGAGCCGTCATCACGGTCTCCTTCTTGCACCGGCGTTGGGTCACCAGAACCGTCCTCACGTTCTCCTTCTTGCACCGGCATTAGGTCACCGGAGCCAGCTTCTTCACCCTCTCCTTCCAGACCATCGGTGTCTTTGAGAAACAACGAGACGGCATCACTTCCTTCTGCGATTATGTCCGTCAACAACGCTTCTTTTGCTTTGTCTCGGGCGGTGTCTATAGTTTCTACAAATATGTACAACATGGAAATTATTATTCAAACATGACAGATGGATATATTAGTGGCAAACGTAGATCTAGCTAGCTAATCACAATAAGGAATCATATTAATTTAGTGGCCTCGACGCTGCTTCTCAAGGGTTAGGGGTGGCTTCGAGAACGCTTCAAGGAGGGGGTAATATCGACCCCCCCCCACGTGTTGAAGCTATCGGGAGGGGGCGGGTATATTGACAACGACGACACTACATCTATGTCCTTCGACGACCCTCGTTCCCGATAAAAAAAGAGGAAGAAGAAGAAAAAAAGATTAATAGAAAGAATAGAGGAGAAGAACTCCTCTAATTCTTTCTTCTCCTCTCTTTTTTCTTCTTCCTCTTATGTTCGAGAAGATCAAAGAAAAAAAAGAAGAAAAAAAAGAGGAGAAGAAGAAAGGAACAGTGGAGAGGAAGAGAAAATAGAATTCTATTTTCTCTTCCTCTCCACCATTCCTTTCTTCTTCTCCTCTTCTTTTTCTTCTTTTTTCCTCTTCTTATTTACTTCTCCTCTTCTTTTCCTATCCTCTTCTTCTTTCTTTCCTCTTCTTATTTTCTTCTTTCCTATCCTTCTTTTTGTAAAATTGTAACTTTTGCATATATAAAACTTTTCTAAAATTGTAACTTTCTATATATGAACAAAAAACTTTCTATGAACAAAAAACATTTTTAACATATATATTTAGCAAATTCTAGCCACATACATCGCATAAACATATACATTATAGCCACATACACATATACATCACATATGAACAAAAAAATAAACTAATAAAAATAAAAAAAAACATATTTCAACATATGAACAAAAACATATAGCCACATACATACACATACATTATATATATATGAAAAAAATTAAACTAATAAAAAAAGTGGTGGCGCCGGCGGGGCAGAGGGGCATATGGCGGCAGCGCGGTGGCGCCGACGGGGCAGGGCAGGGGCGGCTGGGCGGCGCACGGCGCCAGCGCAGGGCAGGGGCGGCGCACGGTAGCCGCGCAGGGCAGGGGCGGCAGCACGGCGGCCGCGCAGGACAGGGGCCGGCGCAGGGGCGCGGGACGGGAGGGGCTGTACAGTGCTCACAGGGGGCGGCGGCGATGGCGAAGGCGATCAGCCTGACGGCGTCGGTGGCGGCAGCGACCGCGAAGGCGAGCAGCCTGATGGCGTCGGTGGCGATGTTGACGAGGAGGGGCAGGGGCGTCGGGCGGCGACGGCGACGAGGAGGAGCTGGGGGCGTCGGGGGAGAAGTGGGTGATTTGGTCGAAAACTGCTAAGTGCTGCTTATATAGCAAGAGCATTGGTCCCGGTTCGTGAAACCAACCGGGACTAATGCCCCCTTTAGTCCCAGTTAGTGCCACCAACCGGGACCAAAGGCCTCTTTTCAGCAGCCTAAAGGGCGGGAAGCGGCGGCCTTTGGTCCCGGTTGGTGCCACCAACCGGGACTAAAGGGGGGCCTTTGGTCCCGGTTTGTACCACCAACCGGGACCAATGCCCCCTTTGGTCCCGGTTGGTGCCACCAACCGGGACCAAAGGCCTTGTGCTGCCCCGCGCCCAAATGTTTAGTCCCACCTCGCTAGTTGAGGGGGAGCCGCACCTGTTTATAAGGTGCGGTGCGCCTTCCCTCTCGAGCTCCTCTCTAAAGCAGGCTTTCGGGCCTAACCGTGCAATGTGTGCCTGTGGGCCTACTGGTCCTCCCGCGGGCCTGAATCCTGGCCCATGGTAGGGTTTCTAGTCGTATTCAGGCCGTGGGTGCCCAGTAGGTGGCGTTTTTTTTGTTTTTTTCTACTTACAACAAAATACATATTGTTGCTATATTTAATTTTTTTTCCAGTTTTTTTGTTTTGTTTTCTGCATTATTTACTTTCTTTTGTTTTTTGCTTTATTTTTTAATTCTTTCTGCTTTGTGTTAGTGCCATTAGTTTTAAATTTTGAATAGTTTAAATTTGGGTGAATCACTAGTGTATGAATAACTTTACTATAAAAATTGATTTTTGAGTCAATCTTTTTCCTGCTTTTTAATATTACTGTCTTTTATTATTATACTCAATTTGGTAATTTTAGTTAGTCATAACAAATATTATAGGCATTTTTTCTTTTTTGCTATTTATTTTTTAATTCTTTTTGCTTTTAGGTCAGCAAAGTTATAAACTTTCTATTAGTGCCATTAGTTTTAGAAAAAATTTAAAGTTTCTGTTAGTGCCATTAGTTTTCAAATTTGAATAGTTAAAATTGGAATTCTTTGAAATTTGTGTGAATCACAAGTTTGTGATTAACTTTACTAAAAAATATGAACATAGATGCACCTATAGAGAAAATTCGACCTAAATTCGTAGTTTTCAAATGAACTCTGAAAAAGTTGGCATAGCATACTCGTCTGTTACAAATTTGGCATGGTATCATCATAATAGTTGCGGGAGAAAGTCTTCACTTTTTCTTCGCTTGTGTCATTTGCTTATTGCACCGTAACCATGGATAATCTTCATCGTTTATCAGGAGGCTTGGGTCAGCCTTGACATTGAAGGGAGGAATTTGATGAAACTTTTCATAATCTTCAGACATGTCTGTCTTGCCGTCCACTCCCAGGATGTCCCTCTTTCTTGTAAGAACTATGTGGCGCTTTGGCTCATCGTATGATGTATTCGTTTCCTTATCTTTTCTTTTTATCGGTCTGGTAGACATGTCCTTCACATAGATAACCTATGCCACATCATTGGCTAGGACGAACGGTTCATGAGTGTACCCAAGATTTTTCAGATCGAGTGTTGTCATTCCGTACTGTGGGTCTACATGTACCCCGCCTCCTGACAGATTGACCCATTTGCACTTAAACAAAGGGACCTTAAAATCTTGTCCGTAGTCAAGTTCCCATATGTCCACTATGTAACCATAATATGTGTCCTTTCCCTTCTCGGTTGTTGCATCAAAGCGGACACCGCTGTTTTTGTTGCTGCTCTTTTGATCTTGGTCAATCGTGTAAAATGTATTCCCATTTATCTCATATCCTTTGTAAATCAATACAGTCAAAGATGGTCCCCTGGACAACAAGTACAACTCATCACAAATAGTGTTGTCACCTCTGAGACGTGGTTCCAACCAACTGCTGAAAGTCCTAATATGTTCACATGTAATCCAGTCGTCGCACTGCTTCGGGTGTTTGGAGCGCAGATTGTTCTTGTGTTCATCGACATACGGGGTCACCAAGGTAGAGTTCTGTAGAACTGTGTAGTGTGCTTGAGACCAAGAATGCCCGTCCCTGCATATTATTGAGTCCACTCCTAGCGTGCCTTTTCCAGTCAGTCTCCCCTCATACCGCGATTTAGGGAGACCTATCTTCTTAAGGCCAGGAATGAAGTCAACACAAAACCCGATGACATCATTTGTTTGATGGCCCATGGAGATGCTTCCTTCTGGCCTAGCGCGGTTACGGACATATTTCTTTAGGACTCCCATGAACCTCGCAAAGGGGAACATATTGTGTAGAAATATGGGCCCCAGAATGACAATCTCATCGACTAGATGAACTAGGACATGTGTCATGATATTGAAGAAGGATGGTGGGAACACCATCTCAAAACTGACAACACATTGCGCCACATCACTCCTTAGCCTTGGTACGATTTCTGGATCGATCACCTTCTGAGAGATTGCATTAAGGAATGCACATAGCTTCACAATGGCTAATCGGACGTTTTCCGGTAGAAGCCCCCTCAATGCAACCGGAAGCAGTTGCGTCATAATCACGTGGCAGTCATGAGACTTTAGGTTCTAGAACTTTTTCTCTAGGATATTTATTATTCCCTTTATATTCGACGAGAAGCCAGTCGGGACCTTCATACTGAGCAGGCATTCAAAGAAGATTTATTTCTCTTCTTTCGTAAGAGCGTAGCTGGCAGGACCTTCATACTACGTCGGAGGCATGCCTTCTTTTTCGTGCAAACGTTGCAGGTCCTCCCGTGCCTCAGGTGTATCTTTTGTCTTTCCATACACGCCCAAGAAGCCTAGCAGGTTCACACAAAGGTTCTTCGTCACGTGCATCACGTCGATTGAAGAGCGGACCTCTAGGTCTTTTCAGTAGGTAGGTCCCAAAATATAGATTTCTTATTCCACATGGGTGCGTGTCCCTCAGCGTCATTCGGAACAGCTAGTGCGCCGGGACCCTTTCCAAAGATTACGTGTAAATCATTGACCATAGCAAGTACGTGATCACCGGTACGCATGGCGGGCTTCTTCCGGTGATCTGCCTCGCCTTTGAAATGCTTGCCTTTCTTTCGACATTGATGGTTGGTCGGAAGAAATCGACAATGGCCCAGGTACTCATTCTTCCTGCATTTGTCCAGGTATATACTTGCAGTGTCATCTAAACAGTGTGTGCATGTGTGGTATCCTTTGTTTGTCTGTCCTGAAAGGTTACTGAGAGCGGGCCAATCGTTGATGGTCACGAACAGCAACACCTTTAGGTTAAATTCCTCTTATCTATGCTCATCCCACGTACATACACCGTTTTCATTCCACAGCTGTAAAAGTTCTTCAACTAATGGCCTTAGGTACACATCAATGTCGTTGCCGGGTTGCTTAGGTCCTTGGATGAGAACTGGCATCATAATGAACTTTCGCTTCATGCACATCCAAGGAGGAAGGTTATACATACATAGAGTCACAGGCCAGGTGCTGTGATTGCTGCTCTGCTACCCGAAATTAATGCCATCCGCGCTTAAAGCAAGCCATACATTCCTTGGGTCCTTTGCAAACTCATCTCAGTACTTTCTCATGATTTTTCTCCACTGCGACCCGTCAGCTGGTGCTCTCAACTTCCCGTCTTTCTTACGGTCCTCACTGTGCCATCGCATCAACTTGGCATGCTCTCCGTTTCTGAACAGACGTTTCAACCGTGGTATTATAGGAGCATACCACATCACCTTCGCAAGAACCCTCTTCCTGCGGGGCTCGCCGTGAACATCACCAGGGTCATCTTGTCTGATCTTATACCACAGTGCACCGCATACCGGGCATGCATTCAGATCCTTGTATGCACCGCGGTACAGGATGCAGTCATTAGGGCATGCATGTATCTTCTCCACCTCCAATCCTAGAGGGCATACGACCGTCTTTGCTGCGTAGTACTGTTGGGCAATTCGTTATCCTTTAGAAGCTTCTTCTTCAATATTTTCAGTAACTTCTCAAATCCTTTGTCAGGCACAACATTCTCTGCCTTCCACTGCAGCAATTCCAGTACGGTACCGAGCTTTGTGTTGCCATCTTAGCAATTGGGGTACAACCCTTTTTTGTGATCCTCTAACATGTGATCGAACTTCAGCTTCTCCTTTCGACTTTCGCATTGCGTCCTTGCATCGACAATGACCCGGCGGAGATCATCATCATCGGGCACATCATCTGGTTCCTCTTGATCTTCAGCAGCTTCACCCGTTGTAGCATCATTGGGCACATCGTCTGGTTCCTCTTGATCTTCACCAGCTCCCCCCGTTGCAGCATCACCGTATTCAGGGGGCACATAGTTGTCATCGTACTCTTCTTCTTCGCCGTCTTCCATCATAACCCCTATTTCTCCGTGCCCTGTCCAAACATTATATAGTGGCATGAAACCCTTGTAAAGCAGGTGGGTGTGAAGGATTTTCCGGTCAGAGTAAGACTTCATATTCCCGCAATCAGGGCATGGACAACACATAAAACCATTATGCTTGTTTCCCTCAGCCGCATCGAGAAACTCATGCACGCCCTTAATGTACTCGGAGGTGTGTCTGTCACCGTACATCCATTGCCGGTTCATCTGCGTGCATTATATATAATTAAGTGTCTAAATTTATAGAAGTTCATCATCACATTAAAATCAAAGTACATACGTAGTTCTCATCTAACAACATATAGCTCTCCAGAGCATCTAATTACTAAAACCATACATTGAAACTATGTGAAACATTTTAATGCGAAAACAAAGGCGATCATAATCGCAACCAAGGTATCAATTGATCAAACGGCATAATGATACCAAGCCTCGGTATGAATGGCATATTTTCTAATCTTTCTAATCTTCAAGCGCATTGCGTCCATCTTGATCTTGTGATCATTGACGACACACGCAACATGCAACTCCAATATCATCTTCTCCTCCTCAATTTTTTTATTTTTTCCTTCAAGAAATTGTTTTCTTCTTCAACTAAATTTAACCTCTCGACAATAGGGTCGGTTGGAATTTCCAGTTCACATACATCCTAGATAAAGAAAATCTATGTCACGTTGGTCCGCATAATTTTCATAAACAATAAATGAACCAATAGTTATAAAGATAATATATATACCACATCCGAATCATAGACAGGACGAGGGCCGACGGGGGCGGATACCAAAACCATCGCACTATATAAGGTGCGATAATAAAAGTAAGAAAATTATACAAGTATCTATCTAAACATGCAAGTAACAATATTTTTCCTTTCAGAAAGAAGATAAGAACAAGAGGCTCACCACGGTAGTGTCGGTGATGAGATCGGCGCGGGTGATCGACGCCGGTGAAGACGGAGATGGGGCGTGACGAACCGCTAAATCTAGACAAATCTCGAGGAAAATGGAGCTTTGAGGTCGAGCTTCGAGAGGAGAAAGCTTAACTACTGTGGCTCGGGCATTTCATCGAACATGTCATGTGCATAGGAGGTGAGCTAGAGCACCACAAACCCCTCCCCTCGCCGGCCAGAGAAAAACAGAGCACTGGAGTGCTCTGCTCGCGGGCGAGGGTATATATAGGCACCTCATTGGTCCTGGTTCGTGGCATGAACATGGACTAAAGGGGAGCCTTTGGTCCCGGTTCATGCCTCCAAACGGGACCAATGGTGGTGGGCTAGGAGCGAGGCCCATTGGACCCGGTTCGTCCCACCAACCGGGACCAAAAGGTCCAGACGAACCGGGACCAATGGCCCATGTGGCCCGGCCGGCCCCCTGGGCTCATGAACCGGGTACAATGCCCCCATTGGTCCCGGTTCTAGACTGAACCGGGACTAATGGGCTGACCCGGCCTGGACCGTTGCCCCCTTTTCTACTAGTGTATCAAAGAGATAAAAGCTAGCCTAGATGCCAATTTCCGCAACATACTTAATCTTTCTTCTACCATTAATGGCCATGTACTTTGTCAAAATAGAATGATTGATTCCATAGATAGCAAGTTTTCTCTCTTCTTCCCCAAGACCAAAAATGGCAAATCCTAGATCTATCCTTGCTTTTATGCCTAGCTAGGGGCACTAAACGATACCGCTTGTTGGGAGGCAACCCAATTTTATTTTTACTTTTTTGATTTTGCTTCTGTTTAGGAATAAATAATCCATCTACCTTCTGTTTATATGTGGTTTTATGTTTTAATTAGTGTTTGTGCCAAGTTAAACCTATATGATCTTGTTGGATGATAGTTATTTGATCTTGCTGTAATTTCCAGAAACTTTCTGTTCATGAAAACAATTGTTAAAAATCACCAGAACGTGATAAAATAGTGATTCCAATTGCTGCTGATCAATAAACAAATTGCCTAGGTCTTCCTATTTTGTATTATTTTTTGGAGTTCCATAAGTTTGCGTTAGTTACAGATTACTACAGACTGTTCTGTTTTTGACAGATTCTGTTTTTCGTGTGTCGTTTGCTTATTTTGATGAATCTATGGCTAGTAAAAAAGTTTATAAACCATAGAGAAGTTGGAATACAGTAGGTTTAACACCAATATAAATAAAGAATGAGTTCATTACAGTACCTTGAAGTGGTCTTTCGTTTTCTTTCGCTAACGGAGCTCATGAGATTTCTGTTGAGTTTTGTGTTGTGAAGTTTTCAAGTTTTGGGTGAAATCTTTTGATGGATTATGGAACAAGGAGTGGAAAGAGCCTAAGCATGGGTATGCCCATGGCACCCCCAATATAATCTAAGGACACCAAAAACTCAAAGCTTGGGGATGCCCCGGAAGGCATCCCCTCTTTCGTCTACTTCCATCAGTAACTTTACTTGGAGCTATATTTTTATTCACCACATGACATGTGTTTTGCTTGGAGCGTCTTGTATGATTTGTGTCTTTATTCTCTAGTTTTCCACAATCATCCTTGCTGTACACACCTTTTGAGAGAGCCATACATGAATTGGAATTTGATAGAATACTCTATGTGCTTCACTTATATCTTTTGAGCTATATAGTTTTGCTCTAGTGCTTCACTTATATCGTTTAGAGCACGGTGGTGGACTTGTTTTATAGAAACTATTGATCTCTCATGCTTCACTTATATTATTTTTAGAGTCTTAAATAGCATGGTAATTTGCTTAAAAATCTTAATATTCTTGGTATTCAAGATTTGTAAAAGTTTCTTTTGAGTGCGTTGAATACTAAGAAAAGTTTGATGCTTGATAATTGTTTTGAGATATGAAGATGGTGATATTAGAGTCATGCTAGTTGAGTAGTTGTGAATTTGAGAAATACTTGTGTTGAAGTTTGTGATTCCCGTAGCATGCACGTATGGTGAACCGTTATGTGATGAAGTCGGAGCATGATTTATTTATTGATTATCTTCCTTATGAGTGGCGGTCGAGGACGAGCGATGGTCTTTTCCTACCAATCTACCCCCCTAGGAACATGCGCATAATACTTTGCTTTGATAACTTCTAAATTTTTGCATTAAGTATATGAGTTCTTTATGACTAATGTTGAGTCCATGGATTATACGCACTTTTCTTCCTTCCACCATTGCTAGCCTCTCTAATACCGCGCACTTTTCGCCGGTATCATACACCCACCATATACCTTCCTCAAAACAGCCACCATACCTACCTATCATGGCATTTCCATAGCCATTCCGAGATATATTGCCATGCAACTTTCCACCGTTCCATTTATTATGACACGCTCCATCATTGTCATATTGCTAGCATGATCATGTAGTTGACATAGTATTTGTGGCAAAGCCACCATTCATAATTCTTCCATACATGTCACTCTTGATTCATTGCATATCCCGCTACACCACCGGAGGCATTCACATAGAGTCATATTTTGTTCTAAGTATCGAGTTGTAAGAAAAATAAAAGTGTGATGATCATCATTTTTAGAGCATTGTCCCAAGTGAGGAAAGGATGATGGAGACCATGATTCCCCCACAAGTCGGGATGAGACTCCGGACGAAAAATAATAAAAAAAATAAAAATAAAAAAAGAGGCCATAAAAAAAGAAGAAAAGGCCCAAATAAAAAAATGAGAGAAAAAGAGAGAAGGGACAATGTTACTATCCTTTTACCACACTTGTGCTTCAAAGTAGCACCAAGATCTTCATGATAGAGAGTCTCTTATTTTGTCACTTTCATATACTAGTGGGAATTCTTGATTATCGAACTTAGCTTGTATATTCCAATGATGGGCTTCCTCAAAATGCCCTAGGTCTTCGTGAGCAAATGAGTTGGATGCACACCCACTAAGTTTCTTTTGCTGAGCTTTCATATACTTATAGCTCTAGTGCATCCGTTGCATGGCAATCCCTACTCACTCACATTGATATCTATTGATGGGCATCTCCATAGCCCATTGATACGCCTAGTTGATGTGAGACTATCTTCCCCTCTTTTTGTCTTCTCCATAACCACCATTCTATTCCACATATAGTGCTATATCCATGGCTCACGCTCATGTATTGCATGAAGATTGAATTTTTTTTGAGAATGTCAAAAGTATGAAACAATTGCTTGGATTGTCATCGGGGTTGTGCATGTTTTAAATACTTTGTGTGGTGAAGATAGAGCATAGCCAGACTATATGAGTTTGTAGGGATAACTTTCTTTGGCCATGTTATTTTGAGAAGAAATGATTGCTTAGTTAGTATGCTTGAAGTATTATTATTTTTATGTCAATATGAACTTTTGTATTGAATCTATCGGATCTGAATATTCATACAACAATTAAGAAGAATCACATTGAAATTATGCCAACTAGCACTCCGCATCAATTCTCTTATTATCATTTACCTACTCGAGGACGAGCAGGAATTAAGCTTGGGGATGCCTGATACGTCTCCAACGTATCTATAATTTTTGATTGCTACATGCTATATTATCTACTGTTTTGGACCATATTGGGCTTTATTTTCCACTTTTATATTAATTTTGGGGCTAACCTATTAACCGGAGTCCCAGCCTAGAATTGCTGTTTTTTTGCCTATTTCAGTGTTTCGAAGAATCGAAATATCAAACGGAGTCCAAATAGAATTAAACCTTCGGGAACATGATTTTCTCACCGAATATGATCCAGGAAACTTGGACCCCCCGTCAAGAAATAAAGGAGGCGACCACGAGGGTGGAGGGCGCGCCCCCTGCCTCGTGGGCCCCCCTTTGCTCCACCGACGTACTCCTTCCTCCTATATATACCTACGTACCCCCAAACGATCAGACACGGAGCCAAACACCTATTTTCACCACCGCAACCTTCTGTATCCACGAGATCCCATCTTGGGGCATGTTCCGGAGCTCCACCGGAAGGGGAATCCACCACGGAGGGCTTCTACATCATCACCAAAGCCCCTCTGATGAAGTGTGAGTAGTGTACCTCAGACCTTCGGGTCCATAGTTAGTAGCTAGACGGCTTCTTCTCTCTTTTTGGATCTCAATACAATGTTCTCCCACTCTCTCGTGGAGATCTATTCGATATAATCTTCTTTTTGCGGTGTGTTTGTTGAGACCGATGAATTGTGGGTTTTATGATCAAGTCTATCTATGAACAATATTTGAATCTTCTCTGAATTCTTTTATGTATGATTGGTTATCTTTGCAAGTCTCTTCGAATTATCAGTTTGGTTTGGCCTACTAGATTGGTTTTTCTTGCAATGGGAGAAGTGCTTCGCTTTGGGTTCAATCTTGCGGTGTCCTTTCCCAGTGATAGTAGGGGCAGCAAGGCACGTATTGTATTGTTGCCATCGAGGATAACAAGATGGGTTTTTTATCATATTGCACGAATTTATCCCTCTACATCATGTCATCTTGCTTAAGGCATTACTCTGTTTTCTTGAACTTAAAACTCTAGATGCATGCTGGATAGCGGTCGATGAGTGGAGTAATAGTAGTAGATGGAGGCAGGAGTTGGTCTACTTGTCTCGGACGTGATGCCTATATACATGATCATACCTAGATATTCTCATAACTATGCTCAATTCTGTCAATTGCTCAACAGTGATTTGTTCACCCACCGTAGAATACTTATGCTCTTGAGAGAAGCCACTAGTGAAATCTATGGCCCCCGGGTCTATTCTCATCATATCAATCTTACATCACTCTATTATTGCTTTGCTTTTTTACTTTGCCCTTTTATTTTACTTTGCATCTTTATACCAAAAATACCAAAAAATATTATCTATCATCTCTGTCAGATCTCACTCTCGTAAGTGACCGTGAAGGATTGACAACCCCTAATCGCGTTGGTTGCGTGGAGCTATTTGTTTTGTGTAGGTACGAGGGACTTGCGTGTAGCCTCCTACTGGATTGATACCTTGGTTCTCAAAAACCGAGGGAAATACTTACTTTACTCTGCTGCATCACCCTTTCGTCTTCAAGGAAATCCAACGCAGTGCTCAAGATGTAGCAACGTCTCCAACGTATCTATAATTTTTGATGTATTTATGCATGTTTATAATATTTTTACATGATTTTGGTATGATTTGGTTAGAACTAACCCGGACTGACGCTGTTTTCAGCAGAACTACCATGGTGTTATTTTCTGCGAAGAAATAAAAGTTCTCGGAATGCGTTGAAAATCAACGGAGATTTTTTCTGGAAAATATAAAAAATACTGGAACGAAAAGTTATCAGAGGGGAGTCCCATGGGCCCCACGAGGGTGGAGGGCGCGCCCATGTGCCTCGTGGACTCTCCGTGGGTCCCCCCTGACTTGTTCTCGACGCCAACCTCTCCTATAAATCCCCAATCCTCCAGAAAATAACCAAGATCGGGAGTTCCGCCACCCTAAGCCTCTGTAGCCACCAAAAACCAATCGGGACCCAGTTCCAGCACCATGCCGGAGGGGGGAATCATCACCGGTGGCCATACTCATCATCCCGGTGCTCTCCATGACGAGGAGGGAGTAGTTCACCCTCGGGACTGAGGGTATGTACCAGTAGCTAAGTGTTTGATCTCTCTCTCTCTCTCTTTCTCTCTCTCTCTCTCGTGTTCTTGATATGGCACGATCTTGATGTATCGCGAGCTTTGCTATTATAGTTGGATCTTATGATGTTTCTCCCCCTCTATCTTCTTGTAATGGATTGAGTTTTCGCTTTGAAGTTATCTTATCGGATTGAGTTTTTACGGATTTGAGAACACTTGATGTATGTATTGCGTGGGATACCCGTGGTGACAATGGGGTATTCTATTGATTCACTTGATGTATGCTTTGGTGAACAACTTGTGGGTTCCATGACATTGGGAATCTATGCATAGGGGTCGGCACACGTTTTTGTCTTGACTCTCCCGTAGAAACTTTGGGGCACTCTTTGAAATTCTTTGTGTTGGTTGAATAGATGAATCTGAGATTGTGTGATGCATATAGTATAATCATACCCACGGATACTTGAGGTGACATTGGAGTATCTAGGTGACATTAGTGATTTGGTTGATTTGTGTCTCAAGGTGTTATTTTACCAGGAACTCTAGGGCTGTTTGTGACACTTATAGGAATAGCCGAATGGATTGATCGGAAAGAATAACTTTTAGGTGGTTTCGTACCCTACAATAATCTCTTTGTTTGTTCTCCGCTATTAGTGACTTTGGAGTGACTCTTTGTTGCATGTTGAGGGATATTTATATGATCCAATTATGTTATCATTGTTGAGAGAACTTGCACTAGTGAAAGTATGAACCCTAGGCCTTGTTTCCTAGCATTGCAATACCGTTTACGCTCAGTTTTACCACTTGTTACCTTGCTGTTTTTATATTTTCAGATTACAACAACCTATATCTACCATACATATTGCACTTGTATCACCATCTCTTCGCCGAACTAGTGCACCTATACAATTTACCATTGTATTGGGTGTGCTGGGGACACAAGAGACTCTTTGTTATTTGGTTGTAGGGTTGTTTGAGAGAGAACATCTTCATCCTACACCTCCCGCGGATTGATAAACCTTAGGTCATCCACTTGAGGGAAATTTGCTACTGTCCTACAAACCTCTTCCCTTGGAGGCCCAACAACGTCTACAAGAAGAAGGTTGTGTAGTAGACATCAGTCGCTTGCACGTTAAAAGGGGAGCTCTTGAGCATCGTTGTCGGTGTAAAAACCGGCCGATCTCAGGTAGGGTTTCCCGAACTGTGTGTCTGAGGACCGAGGGTAACAAGGGACAAGTGGGACACAATGTTTACCTAGGTTCGGGCCCTCTTAATGGAGGTAAAACCTTACGTCCTACTTGATTGTATTTGATGAGTATAGGGGTTACAAGAGTTGATCTACCTTGAGATCGTAATGGCAAAACCCTAGCTGTCTAGCCTATGAGAATTCTGATAGCCTCTACGAACCAAACCCTCTAGTTTATATACACATGGAGAGACCTAGGGTTTTACAAAGTCGGTTGGCAGAGGAAGGAAATAGTACATCTAGACATCAAACTTGCCATCCACGCATATAGGACCCCCGATCCAGGACTCCCTCAGAAGCCCTCGAACTTGCCTTTAATGACGATATAGTATCCGGATTCATGTCTTCAGCTTTGCAAGGTAGGTTCTTCATCATACTTCGGACGGACGACAGTCCGGCATTGACCTTCACATTTTGCCTTTATGACTCCATCCCTGTTTCTGCCTCGATTTCCATGCATCGAGCGAATGCGAACGGTCCACAATAAATTTTCACAAATACACCCCTAACCATACCAGGACAGCGCCTATATAAAGAGGCTTGATCCCCTAAATGCAATCCACATCGCGTAGAGAACGCCAGGACCAACCACAAAACTTCAAAACATGGACAGAGCCCCTAGCTCTTCCTCGCGCCCTCATGGCCCTCAAGAGGGCGATTGGCAGAGCTGATCAGTATCTCATCTTTAGCTGAGCCGTCTCCAGACGCAGGGATATCTCCCCCTCGCAGATCTAGTCTCTACGCGAGCGAGATTGGCTTCGATCGGCAACGACGTATTAGCAGAAAATTTCCCAACCCCAATAAGGAGGAGAGGGTGTGCTTCTTTCGTTTCTCTTGCGGGGCTTAGGATTTCCGATCCATCCGTTTCTCAGGGGTTTGTTGGAGTTTTATGGGATCCAGCTGCATAACTTCAACCTAGGTTCGATTCTACACATCTCAGGCTTTATCACGCTCTGCGAACTATTTCTGGGCTGCGAGGCTCATTTTGAACTATGGAGAAAGTTCTTTTGCCTCATCCCTCGCCATCGAGGGGGCTCCATATTTGAAGTGGGCGGTGCCAAAGTATGGCGCATAGCCGGATCAGGCTACCCAATTGGAACTCCCAAAGAGGTTTCCCAAGAATGGTCTTCGGAGTGGCTTTATATTGATGACGTCCCACTTCCGGACCCAGTTCGGCGTGGCCTCCCCGAATTATCTTGTACTCCTTTGAAGAAACGCCTCAACTGGCGCCCTTGGAGTCCCAAGGAGGAAGACAGTGCGGAAGTAAAGAGGTTGGTTAGTAAGGTCAGATTACTAGCTCATACCGACCTCTCGATAATCGAATTCATGGCTATTTGCAATAAAATGATGCATTCAACCCCTTCAGTCCAGAATAGCTCCTTTATGGTGTTACAATGGGAAACAGAGAACTCAGTGGGACCGATCGCTCATCTCGGTTAGATCAAAATGTTACGATGGGAAACAAAGAATTTGCAATCCCATCTCAGCGAGGCAAAGATCCCTATCGGTGAGACCGAATTGATTAGGGTTTCTGGTAGTGGCTATGTTAAATGAACTCAGTGGCGCTGGATGGATCAAATCAGTGGGATCGAGTTTGACTTTGGGTTTAGGACATATGTGGAAATGAGAAAGTGGTTGAGGGATTTTGGAGCATATCACTAAGAATTTTGGGCAAGCAAGCCATTAAGCAACACCTCATCCCCTTTTAATAGTATTGGCTTTTCCTATGTACTCAATGTGATCTTGGATCACTAAAATGAAAATTTAGAGTCTTGAGCTTTTGCCAATATGTGTCCTTAGCATTTTGAGGGGTCCACATCTCTAGTCCATGCCATGCCAATCATTGAACTTTCTGAAATGATTATCTTGAAAGAATATTAGTTCAATGAGCTATATGTTGTTAAGAATTACCAAAACCACCCAGGGATTAGTTGCACATTCAATCTCCCCCTTTTTGGTAATTTGATGACAACATATAGATCAAAGCTTTGACAAAATATAATAAGAATGAAATACATCGTTGCTTTCAGAAGTATGTGATAAGAAAGAGCTCCCCCTAAATTTGTGCATTATTTAAAATTTGCTTTTAATGCAAATGCACAATCGATTAGGATCATGGATTACTCTTCCTTGTCACATACATCTTGGTGGAGCGCTCAAAATGATAGAATATGAAGTATGCACTCATCACCAAGACAAGATGTGAATGATCATACATGAGAGATAGAATATCATCATCCAAGCACAAACATTAAAGTATGATATGATCAAGAACATGACCATACAAGTATCGCGCACACACATAAAATAGAGTATCATCCATTGATAAGCATCAGTGGTGATCTTGTCACTCCTATCCTTGATACGTCTCCGTCGTATCTACTTTCCCAAACACTTTTGCCCTTGTTTTGGACTCTAACTTGCATGATTTGAATGGAACTAACTCGGACTGGCGCTGTTTTCAGCAGAATTGCCATGGTGTTATTTATGTGCAGAAACAAAAGTTCTTAGAATATTTGGAAATAATAAAAGTATTGGCGAAAGAATCAAGGCCAGGGGGCCCACACCCTATCCACGAGGGTGGGGGCGTCTCTGCCCCCTGGGCGCGACCCCCTACCTCGTGGGCCCCTGGAGCTCCACCGACCTCAACTCTAACTCCTTATATCCATGTTCGGGAAAAAAATCAGAGAGAAGGATTCATCGCGTTTTACGATACGGAGCCGCCGCCAAGCCCTAAACACTCTTGGGAGGGCTGATCTGGAGTACGTTCGGGGCTCCGGAGAGGGGAATCCGTCGCCGTCGTCGTCATCAACAATCCTCCATCACCAATTTCATGATGCTAACCGCCGTGCGTGAGTAATTACATCGTAGGCTTGCTGGATGGTGATGGGTTGGATGAGATTTATCATGTAATCGAGTTACATTTGTTAGGGTTTGATCCCTAGTGTCCACTATGTTCTGAGATTGATGTTGCTATGACTTTGCTATGCTTAATGCTTGTCACTAGGGCCCGAGTGCCATGATTTCAGATCTGAACCTATTATATTGTCATGAATATATGTGAGTTCTTGATCCTATCTTGCAAGTCTATAGTCGTTAGTTTCCATTAGGACCCCGCTGCCACGGGAGGGTAGGACAAATCATGCAAGTTCTTTTTCATAAGCACGTATGACTATATTCGGAATACATGCCTACATTACATTGATGAATTGGAGCTAGTTCTATGTTACCCTATGTTATGACTGTTACATGATGAACCGCATCCGGCATAATTCTCCATCACCGATCCAATGCCTATGAGCTTTTCTTATATTGTTCTTCGCTTATTTACTTTTCCGTTGCTACTGTTACAATCACTACAAAATACAAAAATATTACTTTTGCTATCGTTACCGTTACTTCCATACTACTTTGCTACTAAATACTTTGCTGCAGATATTAAGTTATCCAGGTGTGGTTGAATTGACAACTAAACTGCTAATACTTGAGAATATTCTTTGGCTCCCCTTGTGTCGAATCAATAAATTTGGGTTGAATACTCTACCCTCGAAAACGGTTGCGATCCCCTATACTTGTCGGTTATCAAGACTATTTTCTGGCGCCGTTGCCGGGGAGCATAACTCTATTTTTTGAGTCACTTGAGATTTATATCTGCTGGTCACTATGAAGAACTTGAAAGACGCGAAAACAAGAATTTATCCCTCAACTACGAGGGGAGATAAGGAACTGCCATCTAGTTGTGCACTTGATTCACCTTCTGTTTTGAGTAAGCTTGTGACACCTAAGCCTGCTTCTGCTATTAATTCTGATATGTCGCATGTTATTGATGATACCACTTCTGCTATGCATGATACTTATGATGAAACTACTTCTATGCTTGATTCTACTGTGCCACTTGGTGAATTTCTTGATGAACAACTTGCTAGGGCTTAGAGAGAATGAAA
Organism: Aegilops umbellulata; assembly: GCA_032464435.1. NCBI lineage: Eukaryota > Viridiplantae > Streptophyta > Magnoliopsida > Poales > Poaceae > Aegilops > Aegilops umbellulata. The sequence goes on along the minus strand of CP136055.1, from coordinate 415,731,579 downwards.
TTATTGAATTGATAATATTGATGAAAGTGATGATGATGAAGGCTCTCCCAATAAATATGAATTGCCTGTTGTGCCTGAGGGCTATGTTATGGATGAAGAGACTAAAAGAGACTTTCTTGCTTGCGACGATAGAAGTGATCTTAAGAAATTATTATCTAAGCTTAAACAAAAAACTCTGAATGCTATAATGAAATATGATCCTGATTATGCTCACTACAAAAAAAATACACTTCAGTGATGATAGGTGTTTATCACAGTAGGTCGCGTTTTTTGTCATGCGTGTACATCCATGACAAATTTATGACAGAATCAAGATAGTCACACCTGTGCTGTCGTAGAAGTGTTCCATGACATTACCAAAATTATCATCACGGAAGTGTCCACTTCCATGACGATAAATCGCGCATCACAGAAGTGCTTTCGTCAAGGGTGACCGACACGTGGCATCCACCGTAACGGAACGTCGTTAAGCTATCGGGTCGGGTTTTGGATCCGATAACCCGTTAACAGCCCCGACCAATGGGGATTTTCCACATGTAAAATCATCATTGGCTAGAGGAGACACGTGTGAGGTCCGCGTTGGCACAGGTGTCACTCATCCAATGGGCGAGACACGCCTATGATATGTTGACACATGGACCGGCCCAACTGAAGGCCCACAAGATTTTGCGGACCATAATGGGCTGGCCCAGCTAAATGCCCATGAGATTTTGCGGACCATAATGGGCTGGCCCAGCTAAAGGCCCACAAGATTTTGCGGGCCATAATGGGCCGGCCCAGGTAAAGGCCCACAAGATTTTTGTGTGCCACAATGGGCCGACCCAGGTAAAGGCCGACAAGATTCTTGCGGATCATAATGGGCTGGCCCAGCTAAAGGCCCACGAGATTTTGCCGACATTAATGGCCCAGCCCAGTTGGAGGCCCACAAGATTTTGAGGACCCTAGTAGGCCGGCCCATTAACTGGTTGCCATGTTTTGGGCCAAATGCCGGCCCATGTTTGATCCGGTCCATTAATGGCCTGCCACGCTCCGGGCCTAATAGTGGCCCATATGAGATCCGGTCCGTTAAAAGCCTAACACGTTCTGGGCTAAATTACGGCCCAGATCAGGTCCGACCCTTTAAGAGGCTTTGGGCTCAATTATGGCCCATATCAGATTCGGCCCGTCAACTGGACACTATGCTTTTGGGCCCACTTGCTAAAGGCCCAGTTAGTAATTCGGCCTGATATTAGTTTTGGCCTGTTAAGAGCCTGTTTAACATTTCGGCCCTATATTAATTTCGGCCTGTTAAAAGCCCGTCATATAGTTGGGCCTAACTACGGCTCGCTTTGCATCCGGCCTGCTTGCAGCCGATATCTGATTGGGCCAAACAAGGACCGAGACAATTTTGGCCTGTTAAAAGCTCGTGATTTGATTCGCACAATCATGGGCCGGGGTTCATTTCGTGCTACTACCGGCCCGTGAGCTGTTCGGCACGTTTGAGGCCCAACCTACATTGTGATTGCATGACGGCCCTATTATGTACCGTAATTTTACGGTTTGTCCGGTTAGCTACGAAGACAGGATATATATACAGTAAAATAACTGCAGCATCATGAATAAGAAAAAACCTAGACTATACAATAAAGAAATTACGGCATATTACATCCACTAGGCAATAAATTCGCCACTATGATAATAAAGCACAAGCAGACAACATATTACATACACTGGGCATCAAAGATCGCCACCAGTGCAAATAAACACGCCGAAAAAATAATATGTAAAACCGACAGCACTTCAATAGAGTTCAAGAAAGGTTAGCCCTGCTGGGGAGATGCAGAGCAAGCAGCTGAGCAAGATGATGAGACTGCGCTTGTTCAACACTTATATCTTCCTCACTCTGAAAGATAAACAAGCAGACAAATGACAGGTTTTGCACATAAAAGTATCAGTGCTGACAATTCATCACATTTCTTACTGAAGAATAAAGTGACACAGTTTAAAATTGCATTAACACAATATGGTATTGTTCAGGTCAAGACATGGCAGGAAATGACATTGTGAAGGAGTTGGCAGCTTCACGACACTACTAAATTATAGATCAAGAACTCATATGTATCAATGGTTAGTGTGCTGTCAATTTATACCATTTCAGATTGGCAAATAAAGAGACGGTTTAAATAATAGTAGAATGATATGACATTGTTCATAGTTAAGAGATTGCAGAATATGACATTGTGATGTAGTGGGTAGGTTCACCACACCACTGGATTACGGATGAAGAACAGAAGCATACATGCAGTGCAAAAGAAGATCACTTGCTCTATATAGTTCAATTTACATGGTATGAAGAAGGAACTTGGTTGTACAACTGAAAAAACTTAAATTGAGAAAGGACAAACTTTTGTTTATGAACTACATAAGAAACTTTAAACAAGCAATTTGATGCAAACACCAAAAATAAATAGTTGTTGCAGTCATGCCTAACCAAATATATACAACAAAGTTTGAAGGCTCGAGATGGACAAACTTACATTATTGGTGAAGAAAGGCTCTATAAAGGCCGTGTCCATGCTGATGGGGGGGGGGCAATTCAAGAAGTTTACCAGAGAATCTTCTTCAAAAGCATTACCTTTATTCTACATTTTGTTAAGAGTAAATATAGATGTGATAATATACGAAAAAATGGGGAATATTTAAGATAAGATAAAGAGTGATGCTACATAACCAAGTAGCTATAAATGTAAGTGCAACAATACAGGCAAAAGGTACATCCAAGAGCAATGCACAGCTAAACTTCTTCAGTACCAACCTTATGGTAAGAGTAAATATAGATCTGATGTGTACAAAATGGAGGGCAAAGGAAAATAAGCTGCAGAGTGATGGTACATGAACAACTACCTGTCATTATAAGTACACTGATAAAGGACAGCATGTACTTACAAGAACAATGCAGAGCTAAAAAACATTGGCATTGGATATATTCTACACTAATGTAACCATTCATACAGATCAGATAATTTGGAGCGAACAATTGATAAGCAGGCTATCATGCATACTGCTGTCACATAATGAACCAGCTATGTGTGCAAGTACAGTGATACAGGACAACAGGTACTAACAAGAGCAAAGCAGCGGGCAACATATTTGCGATATCCTATCGTTCTTGTCAAACCGGAATTCATCTTCGAGCAGATTTCCAGCAAAAAAGATCCGTAAGGCACATGCAGAAAAGTAGAAGTTCAAATTGTCATGTGATATCATAGACATTACCACATCCTGGGAACGAGACCTGTGCATAACAAGGTTTTTCCATTCAATGTCTTCTGAATTTAGCACAGGATACTTCACCGGAAATTCGTTTATAGACTTGCCATCGAAGTGTGATTTCCTCAGGTAACATCGATACTGCTGCAATGCTTCCTTTAAAAGCGCAAGCAAGCTTTGCTCGTCATGACTATCCAGATTGACCCTCACCTACTTACAACAATGTAATGTAAAATCACTAATGTGTTCAATCAGCAAAAAATAGGAAAATAATCATCGTGAATTATAGCACTTACATGTAAGTGGGACATGAAGATGTGAAAATGGTGTTTGTCTTCACTATAATCTTCCCATGATGGGAATATATGCATGTAGTCCCTAACAACATTGAAAGGATATTCTTTTAAACTGGGAATGACTGGAATGGGGTTCCAATCTGCATGAATTGGTTGTCTCTGCAGTTGGGATAGGTCTTCGGCCGGTGGACTTGCTAGACTTTTTACTGGAGTGGGATTTTTCTGTGGTACGGCTGGTGCTATGGCAACTGAAGTCGGCATACCTTTTGCTAGAGTGTAGGTCCTATGTGGTGGGGCTAGTGGTGTACTAGTGAAGTATGGGTACAGTCTGCTGGAGTCGGTCCTACATTTTGTGTCACTGGTTGTAGAGCCAATATAAGTGGGGTGCCGTCTGATTTCTCCGGCATCACCACGTTTTTCAAGGATCTGGTGCTCCTTCAGGTTCGGCAATCACCCTCTTCCTTTCTGATGTCTGATGCACAAGAACAACATTTGAGTGAAAAAACATGGTATGATGACAGATGGAATATGTATTGATAATGGATGGGCATGGTATCTTGACATATATGATAAGTAAACTAAGCAAATGGCGGTGCTACAAAGTAGAGGAAATGCAAGACAACGTATGCAAGATACGCGCAATCAATAAAACCTTGCCAAATTAGAACATGCACCTTGATGGGTGAACATGACAGGCCATCTGCCTTTGACTCCTCGAGGTTAGAATAGTCATTAGGATCATATTCTGAATAAGAATCTATAGGTGGGGAGCGTATGAGTTTCATTGCATCCAGAATGGCACTCAATGCCTTGGTGCCAATTTTGTAAGTCGTTGCAGTGTTCCATAATATTCTTCTGATGCGCGGATTATGATATTCACTATGATTACGTATAATATCTGAGAAGCATGAAAACATAAATAGTAGTGAGATTATCTTTGTAATGCAGAGGATATTCTAATACAGGGGCGCCCCTGTAAACTCTTTTGTGCTATCACCAGATTCTGATGAGAGAGCCCATGTGTGGTGTAATATGGTGTGTGCATTAATATAATCTGGCACAAGTACAAAAAAGGCTCCAGAAGTAAGGATAGTTGGCAGATGATAGGTTCATAATATACTGTATAGAGTGTTTATTGCCAAACCATGATAACAAGAGCACACAACAACTAGGCAGATCGTAGTGTACATAAAAGGGGTACACCATAACCAGGATATATAAATCGGGAAAGTGGAACTGGCTGGAAATTACGGTGTTGTATTGCCGCTACTAATTGAAAACCTATCGATCATGTACAGGCCAGCTCTATCAGCTTTTGACTGCAGATGTCCCTGCTCCCCTTCCTGACAAGGAACATACTGTGCTTCCCATACAGAACACCGCACGGGCCACCGGCCAAACCACCGGCCCCACCGCCTGTGTTCCTCCGCCACCCCCACCCCGCCCCCACCCGCGTCAAGTTTTCTTTGTTCGACGAGGCCCTACCACCGCCCCCACAACCACCGTCCCCACCCGAGCCCCTTCCTTCGCACCGGCGAACTCCGGCGAGCTCTAAAAAATCAACTGACCCAATTTTGAAATTTAGTCTGCTGTGATTTAACTAGTGTGGAATAGAAAAGGGGAAAACCATAAGCATTGTGAGTATGATGTTGAGCGTGCCATGGCAGATCTGAAGGTGCAAACCGGATAAAGGCAACTTCGCAACCAAGACAAGAAATCAGAGTAAAGCAGTGGCGATCTATTTTCTTGCTGCGATAAATAAGTTGAGCAGATACGAAAGAGTACCGCCTCTGGTGCAGCGTCATGTACGCATCTACTGAGAATTTGATGGTGCTGCAGTAGCGATGGCTATCGGCAGCGTGGAAGGAGATCTAGGAGGGTAGACGGTGGCGGCGGGGCGCGGTGGACGAGATTGTCGTAGGAGCGGCGCCGACAAGGTGGACTACTGCGGTAATGAAGCGAGAGGACGGGATGCAAGGATCCCGGTCCGAAGCCGTGGATGAGAGAGGTCTATCTCTTGTAATGGATGGCGGCGGCGGCGTATCAGCTCCGGCATGGTGGAGGCGGACGGTAGTGGATGGGGTGGCGGACGGCGGCGGACGGAGGAGGGTGGGGTGGAGAGGGTGTTTTGGCGCCCACGGAGTACGAATGGGGAAAAGGGAGGTAGAGAGGAAGGGGGAACCATGTATTCAGGGCGCTCTTGCCTCAAATGCGAGGAAATTTACAAACTTAGCCCCCGTTTCAAATTTCTACTACATCACAACAACATTAGTCTGTTGGGGATAGGACGGTAATCTCGCATACACCGAATATTTGCCGACGAGAGTTTGTTTTCGGCGCCCATGGTGTATGAATATGAATTAGGGAAGGAGTCGATTTCGGCCGAGGACACACTGTGTTTTGGCGCCCACCGTTTATGAATCCGGGTGAGAGGCGGTTACGTCACGTTTGGGTGAAATTACAAACCTACCCCTATCGAAACCTATAGAAATCCAGTAGATAGGCTTTGCGTGGCAGGGATAGGCAGTAGTGATTTCCATCTTGCAGATTTTGGTTTCGGGCGGTTACTGCGACTTTCCCTGCTTCATTCAAGTTTGGCAGAGTGCACGTTTACCATGCCAACTCAATTCGAATCCCGTTTGTATTCTATTTTTTTGGGCGAGATCCATTTTCAATTGGAATTACATTCTATATACATCATTTTTTTATATATACTTTCAAAAGCACAACACCATTTATACATAAACATGGTTTACAAATGGCATGATCTCAGATTCATAAGGTTGTATCCATCAATTTGGATTTTCAAATATTTGAAACCACTTTATGTTGAAATCCAATGTATGCATTCCTCGCTAACTGTCTCCAATTAATGTGTGTTTCATGCGGTTTTTTTTTACTTCTCAAACATGTATAATGTGTTTCACACACGCAACATATAGTGTAATCCCGTTTAGACATTAATTGCATATAAACCATGCATTTTTTGTAATTGAAGAATCTATGGATAACCAATATTGATAAACTATATAACATTACACGTGTGCCCAAATTCAAATGAATATGCATGTTTGATACACCAATTTGCGTTATGATATTATCGATGTCGTGATCTCCAGTTTATATATTTGAATTCCTTTAATCCAGATATTCGTCTCATATAGCTATCACCCATGCTTATATAGGACTATCTCTCTAGACCTATACGTGTTCATCGTCTCTCAAGTATCTCTCGTGCTACCTATATGTCGACAATGATCTTTTATCTTCGTAACACACTGACGGTACTCTCTCCCTCAACCTTCATCACTCTATCTCTCTTGAAGTATATCTCGCTCCCTGCTATGTGTCTCTAACTATGATTCTCCATGCGGAATCTCTTTCTCTCACACAAACACAAAACTTTGTCTCCCGGGGTCTCATTTCTCTCTACCATTCCCATGTGTGCCACTCGCACACCCCTCATACAGAGATGTCTTTCGCTCCTTAGATATGAGAACCAACGACTCTTCCTCTTCAATATCTCTTTCTCACACACAAACAAAAACTCTGTCTCCCAGGGTCTCGTATTTCTCCATTGTTCTCTTGTATGTCTCTCACACACACCCTCGCTCCCTAGAGATATCTTGCGTTCCCTCGTATGTCTCTCTAGCTATCACTCTGGTTGTGAAATATCTTTCTCTCTCGCAGACACAAAACTCCGTCTCTCTGGATCTCATTTCTCTCTGATATCTATTTGTATGTGACTCACATGCACCATCTCTCTATCTCTCTCACACCCACACACATAACCCAGCCTTCTGATCCACTCGACTCCTATCTCTAACGCACACTAGCTAGCATCTTTATCTTTCTATTTATCTGTTTCTCCATCAAACTTCATTCTCGCCCTCACTCTTGATTCCTATCACGCACACTACATATGTTTCTCTCTACATGCAGTCAAGTGCCCTCTCACACACATATATAACTTCACCCTTTGAACCACCCGACGGTCATCTCCAACACCCAAACTAGCGGATGTCCCTCTAGCTAGCATCTCCATCTCTGTATCTATCTGTAGTTTCTCCGTCAACATTTCTTTCTCGCACGGAGTCTTGCTTCCTATCACCCACACTATATATGTCTCTCCATACACATGCATTTATAGGTTGGTCTCTTTTGCACAATCGTTGTGCCTCACTCCCTCTGCTCGCCATAGATGCATGTTCCAGCCCATGCCACTATCTATTAAAGACAAAAACACATGCTCAATTGTCGGGCCTTCTTCCCTGCATTCTCACATGCATGCATATTGTCATACTGATCCGTCTCTCCCATGTCGTTGATCTTATGACTTATGTCTTCTTACTTTTATCTCGATTATGCACGCACGTCCACACACACACACATCCCACGTATACATGTATACCTCTCGCACATGCACGTTCAAGGTCTCTATGTCTCCATACGTAGTTAATTACCCTCAATCCTAATGCCACATCGAATCATTCTCCTCTTTTGTGCACATAACTTCCGCCTGGATGGGTAAAACACACACTCACACTTAACAATCTCCTTCTAGCTACCCCCCCTCCCCGCCTCTCACTCTTGCCCTATATCCCCGAAACCAATAAGACCATCCCTTTGTTTAATTCCCGCCTACATGCACCATCGATATATAGTAGTCTTCCTCAGTGTCTCTTGAACAAACACGTTCTCTCGATGTCGACTCCTCTCACGCGCACACACCTTCTCTTCCCTCTCTACGGGCATTTTCTCTCTCGCACCCCATCGTTGGTGGCCTCTGCCATACACATCACCTCTCTATGATGAAGCCATGCACACTTAAATTACATCCGCCACAGAGGACTCCGCGACACACACACGCACACACACACACCCCACACACACACACACTAAGACTTCATCTCTCTCTCTCACACACACACACACACACAAACACACACACACACACGCACGCACGCACACCCCCCCGCACACACACACTAAGACTCCATCTCTCTCTCTCTCACACACACACAAACTAAGAGTCCATCTCTCTCTCTCCTCACACACACACACACACACACACACACACAACACACACACTAAGACTCCATCTCTCACACACATGCTCTAGGCAGAGCATTTGTTCCCACCACCCTTCATCCAACCTTACCCGTATGATAAACAATCACCTTTATTTACTTGCATAACATGGACAAATTCCACTTTACTTTAGTAGTCAGCAAACTTATCATCTGTACCCTTATAAAAAAATGAGTTGGCGGTGATGGTGTGCCTGCCATCTTGTAATACAAACCGTATGATCTATATCTGAGGATAGAAAGCAAACTATGATAATTTTACAAAATATACCCGCACCTCTCTCCACATCATTATCACCCGCAACCTCATTGCTCAGCAATTAAATAAGGAATAAGTCTCTGGAACAATCTAGCATGCATGGTGGCCGATGCCGCCTGCCAGCGCCGTCCATCCCCATGCCTCTGCCCATTCCGACCACCAGTCACCACCACGCTCCACTCCTCGTCGCCTTATCTCTCATCTTTCATTTTTTCGATGACATTCTCGAGATACCAGTTTTCCGATAAATTATCGAGATATCATTAGTTTTTACACATGGGATTACTCCTGCATGGGTCAATCACAACAGGTGTTTTGTAAAAAAATTCATATTGATTATCCGTGCAATGCATGAGAATCTTGCTTGTAATTATATAACACAAATCACGAGCAGGAAGTGACATTTTTTTGACACAACCACGTTAACATGGCCACGTAAATCACTAGCTAAAGTAAATACCATTATACTTATATCCCGATGCAAAATGTTGAGTACATGTTTGAAGACTAGAGTCACACACATGCACTCTGTCTCTCAGAATCTCTCTCTTTCACACACACACACACCAGTTACGTGACGCCCACTTAAGCAGACAGGTATGTTACAATTTGTGCACCCGCGGGTACATGTGATGCTGCGCATTTATTTAAGCCGGAAGGCGAACCCAAACAGTAGCTGCATTCATTCCCCTCCCGCTGCCTCTTCTCTGGTCACCGTCGCCCGGTAGCCATGGGTCCGCCGAAGGTAACAACATACGCCATACTCCCGCCGGAGCGGCGCTTTAATATGGAAATTTTAGTGGTCATGCATGCATATTTTTGTGCTAGCACTCCTATATAAGGGTTGACCGGTCGCTTCCCGCGGACGTGCACGGGCGGTGGAAGAGGAAGGAGAAGGGAAGCGGGCTGTGGAGTAACGTTTTTACCATAATTTCTTAGGAAACTGAGTGCAATAATTGAGTAGTTTTGCAAACTACCAGTACTACACCTGAAACGGTTCGAAACCTATACTCCCTTGCCAGCGCGCACTTCCCGCATGAAACAGTCAGCGTCACCCTGGAGCGTCAGTGCTGCATTAATGCCCGGCTAGAGCGGAGGCGACCTCTCACTGGCGCCGGCTTTGAAGTGGCGCGACGGCCGAGAGAGCGCCGCTTCCCGGTGCACGCGACTGCTCCGCGTCGAGACTGGCCATAGGCCCTGTTTGGATCCATGGGTTAGAGTTAGTTTGAGCTAGTTGGGGCTCAAATAGCCCTAAAGTATCCAAGCATGAGGGTTTAAATTGGAGCAAGTTGCACCGAACCCACAAAAAAAAACTATCCCACCCAAGAGGTGCTAACTAGAGATAGTTCTCATTGGGACCGCTGAAAAATCAGTTTTCTCTCTCCATGAAGTGCATTTATTGTCAATCTAACCCTGTCACCCAAGCACCTCTTTAGCTACAGTTAGTTTAGGGCAGGGATGGCAATGGGGCTCCATACCCGCCAAACCCATGGGGATTTCATGGGCGAAAAACATCCCCATGGGGATATTTACAAAACTAATTTATTCCCCATAGGGTACAATGGGGATGGGGACGATATCCTATTCCCCAGACCCAATACCCATCGGGGACCCGGTTAGTAATTGTGACACAGCGGTCAACCTTAAAATATTCATAAACAAACTTGCGAAAACAAAAAATTGCTTTGAAAAAAAAACCTTAAACCTATCTCACATTCTCACCTCAGCTGCCACCATGACCAACAAGTAAGTACGACCTAGATAGGCATTAGCAGGACAAGGACAACACCATTTATTTATGTTGATTATAGGGTGTCATATTGTGTATATGAGTATTTTTTATGGGGATGGGGACACTAATGGGTCCTCGTTCCCAGTGGGGCATGGGTATGGGGAAATTTCATCCCCAGTCATGTAAACGGGGATGGGGATGGGATGATAGGGAATAGATGGGGATGGGGATGTTGTAGGCATCCCCATAGGGGATTGTCCCCATTGCGATCCCTAGTTTATGGTTAGTCATGAGTTAGTCTAACCTCTAGATAAGTTAGAGTATCAAACAGGAGCAGTATAGGACATGCAAGTTGCTCAAAGCATACAGGCAAATTCATATGTGAAAGGATTTTTTCTTTTTGAAAACGAAACGTGAAAGGAATTTTTTTAGAATGCTCTTGGCATGTCGCTAACATGTGATAGTTAACCGACCTCAATAGACGGCAGAAACGCCAGCCCACCGCACTTTGATAGAGACGAGGAGGGAGAAGCGATACAGGCTGCTGGATTACTAGAGATAGGTGTCGCACGTAAGCCAAGAAATATGATGATAGCGTGGGTTAGCCATGTACTAGTATGATGTAACTACACTGGGCTGCCGTGTTTCGAACTCTTCCATTCCACTGTGGAGATGATTGGTTAATTTTATATCGCTAAATAATATTAAATATTATGAGTGCAGACGCTCCACCACGAGGTTCCTTGCTCCTTCTCGGTCGTCCAGAATCTATGTTCTTCCACTCTATTTTTTTTACGTGAGATTTGCTCATCCTTTTGCCAACACGCGAGACATCTAGCATCAAGGTGCATGTGTTATGCAAGGATCGTTCCATCTATATGAAGAACACGTGGGACTGGAACTATGAGACGGACATGTACCCAGGAGTGGACGTACGAACCTCAGTAATGTAGCGCAGTAAGTGAAGTAGAAAGGCACAAATGGTATGAATATGCATGGCATATAGGGTGTGTTTGGTTGCGTTCTCATCTCAGCATAGCTGTTCCCTCTTCATGCATGCTCAAATCAACACCCCTCTTCATGCATGCTCTCTTCATGCATGCTTCTAGTGTATTTGTGCTAAACTAGTGTGGACTCATGCACCCTCCATACACTCTACCAAACACCCAAAAGTAGGTCGAGAAGGGAACTCTTGGGCGACATTTGTCTCTTACTACGTACTACCACTAAATGTTGTACGTGCAATGCATGGTAATGTTATGGAGTACGTGCCTAAGTACTCTACTACTACTATATTAGTTGGAGGCACATATTAACTTTTATATTTGTTTATGTGTATGCCCCGAGACCTTCCAACTAGACGTGTCTTTCTCTCCAGGTCGCACTTTGTATCGTTCATACCACTAAGTACTACTACGTGTGGTCTCCGACCCAGAAGTGGAAGAAGTGGACACGTTCTACCACGCTGTTTTTTTACGCTGGGCTCTACCACGCTGTTCATGTCCCACTCCTTTCGCTGTCATGTGGGACATCCAGCATGTGCCGTGTTTGGCACCCTTCGTCATAAGAGTTGAAACGCTAGCATCCATCAGAAATAAAAAATAATTATAAATCGGCAGTGATACTATTTTTTAGCGAACCAATCAGCAGTGATACTATACCACGCGGTTTCATTGCTCCTTGATATCGGAAAGAATACTTCCGTTCACCAACATGTGGGACGTCGACCATCCTGGTCCACTTGCCATGCATGCAGAACTCCAAGGGAGAGTCACCCAGGTCGTCGCGCCGCAGTAAAAATGACTAATGAGCCGTCAAATCACAGGCCCACTTCCCACTTTGAAGTTGCTTGAATGAAGGAACCATCATGACTTCGTTGAATTCCGCTTCTTGAAGAAAACTATTGTACCAGCAGTACTGCTAGCTACAGTAGTTACTCCAATAGAGGCCTGCTTTCATTCATAGGATAGGAATATGAAAATCATAGGAAGTGAGATGACATGCATCTCAATTCCTATAGAGAAAGATATGCCATTTGATGCTTAGGATAGGAATTTTTCCATTTAGTCTAGGCTAATGTACTAGTAATTTGCTCTAAAAACTACAGTAGTAACTAGTTGTATTGGTACATGCTCGTACCCAGACACAGACACAACCACTAACTACTAGTACTAGTACTTCTCACATGCTGGCCAGACGCCGTCGTTCTCCTTCCCGGCTTTGTTGGCGACACCCCACCGTGCTTGGATCTCCGCCGACCTCTCCACAGCAGCGCGTGCTTCCTTTTCTTTCTTGCGGCGGTGGGCCTCTATTTTCTTGAGTGCTTTCTAACTTTTCGCTCCCTCTGCGCGGCTTTGGCCGCCTCTCGCTCTGCCGCCCATTCGGCCTTGGCATCTTCAAATTCCTCCCACATAGTTGTGAGGTCGCGAGCGGCGATGAACTCGGTACGGCGGGATGCCATCGCTTCCCTACCATTTTGTGTCCGGTCGTGGGCGGCGAGGAACTCGGCGCGGCGGGATGCCATTGCTTCCTTACCTGTTAGTGTGTGGCGCAGTGGCATGAACGTCGCTTGGTGAGAGCTCTGGGTGGAGTGGCCGGACAACCGTATAGTGCATTGGTTTGTCAAGAGCTCAAGGACAGAAGACGAAGCAAATTTGGATTTCCCTTCAATCCTGGTCATTTATTACCGAGTTAAATGCATTAGCGGTCATCGAACTTGTCTTGATAGCTCACTTTGATCATTGTATACGAGATATGGTGATTATACGATCACTGGCTCAGCGTATAGCTCCGTATTTGTCTGGTTGACTAGTCAAACAGTCCGCATGTGCCTCATCAGGTCGTGTTCTTTATCTATCTAAGCGGGCCTACCTGTCAATGGAGAAAGAAATACTGTAAAAACCAAAATTATGCGTATGTGGGGAATCAAACCACGGACTCGTCGCTGCAATGCACCCTCGTCAGCCAAATGAAAATGAAATACTTCACATCAAACACTCACGCTCACGCTGTCAAAGCATGCTAATGCATGCACGTCGCCCTTTAAATCAAAGTCCTGCTCATGGCGCAACGCAAACGGTGAACCCATAACCTGCGCGCCCCGACGGTGCCTGACATTACTGTTTAGATGTTTGATGGAGGCCTACGCGAACGCAAATCATGTATTCACCTGGCTCAACACCAACGGTTATACTCGGACCGCCTTGCTCATTTATATCGTCCATCACAACGACAATCTATAAAACAGCCTAAGCTAGAGAGGGTACTATGGTAGTATGGTACGGAGTATGTACTATCGTGAGCGACCAATCTTAGTTCCATTGCACACCGAAACCCCTTCCATCGCTAGCGCGCGCTTCCCGCCTGAAACGGTCACCGTCTCACCAGAATGTCAATGCCGCATTCACCGGACTTAACTGCAGGTGCAATTGGTGTGTCACTGACATGCGGGCCAGATGCCCGTTGGGCCCACATGTCAGTAACCCAAACGCATCTGCAGTTAAGTCACTGAAGCAGCGTCCGCATTCACGCCCGACGAACCTACTCCAGAGCCAGTTGTCCATCCGTCTACCGTGGCTCATTGCCATTCGCCCGCTATATGAACTTGAGCCCCAGCTCCCAGCCATAGCCAAAGGCCCACACTTATTCTCCTCCGGTCCCTTCCTTCTGTCGGCACCACTTCAACCATGGCCTCCTGGCGCTCCGAAGCTCTCTTGGACGTACTGTCGCAGGAGCAGACGAGGGACATCGGCGGCTCCGCTCCGGGCGCGCTCCAAAGCTCTCTTCGACTTGCACGGTAGGTCGTCGCCGCTCTCCCCCGCCACGACCACAAAGCTGGCGCACATGCGCGGGCGGAGCCGGCAGTGAGGAAGAGTAGTACACGATAGGTCGTCGCCGCTCTGGTCCCGGGAAGGCCACCGCTACTCCACTCAGTCGACGCCAAGCTTGGTGGGGTAAACATCGGCGGCCAATTAGCCGCTTGACAGCGACGTGGAGGTGGAAATCTTTAGAACCTTGTGCTCCGGAGGAGGAGGTTATCGAGGCGGATGAGGAGGAGGCAAAGGCAATGGCCGGCTTTCTCGGGTTCATGGACGGACATGGTGGTAGGGCACCGACGATCGTTTAGATTAGGTTTATAGTAGATTTTAGTATGGTTTGTTCGAAATATGTAATGAATTTCGTCCAGTTTGTAGGAAAAGTTTTCGAAATGTAATGAATTTCATCCGGTTAATTTGAAATTTGCTTTGTTTGCACAAATTTCGTCCGGTTAGTTCATATAGTTGTCGAAAGGTATGCGGGCAGCATCGGATGGCATCCATCAGTGTCCTCGGACAAATGCCGGTGTAAATTTGTGGGCCAGCGCTGGAGATGCCCTAACTATCATGCTATAATCGCTAACAATCCTCCATTATTTGGCAGGAAACAGTTATCCCTCAATCAAAATCAGATCCGCGGTGTTTCGCACTCCTCCCGCGAAAGAGTGTCAACTCTTGCTTACATAAAAATGGAGCAAGTGGACGGCACTGTAGCACATCATATCACTCGAACTGGCCCGCCTAACGAGCGGGAAAGCACCACCCTCGTCATTTTGTTCTGGATTTCTATCGATCGATCGCGCGAAAATGTTACGCTTTGCAAGTTCTAAAGGAAAAGGCGACACACTTACGACTCGTACGCGTCGCAACCCCGACAGTCCGGCTCGGACGCCGCTCACCAGAGGGGACACGCGTTGTCTTGCAATTTCACTGACATATGGGACCGTAATTGAATAAACCATCGATAGCCGAAATCTAACCGCTCGGCGGGCGTCAGCTGAGAAGAGAGAAACGGGAGAGGGAGAAGAGATCGCCCGCCCGCCCGCCGCGCTCGAACTCCAAGAAATATATGGTGATAATGTGAGGTGGGCCATGCTGGAGTCCGGACCGCTTCCGGAGCCCGCTCTCACCGCCCTGGCCCCTCAAGACGCCAGCTGCCCGCCGCATGCATGCATAGCAAGTAGTACTCCTTATGTGGAGGAGAGAGAGGCATTGACAAAGTCAAGGAGTGGGCTCTGCAAGAGCCCGTCTCTACACGTGCTCCTAGATATAAAAAAAATAATTCTAAAAAAAGGCATAAAAACAATTGTGTCTTAAAAAAGAAAGGTAAAAAACATTTGAGAGGAAATAGATAGAGAGAAAGTGAGAAAAAGTTGTAACCTAGGCATTACATGAGGAAGGAGGGAGTGGTGCACATGCCAAGTTCACTGGGCTGCCGTGTTTCACACTCCTCCGTCGTAACAGTGGTGACAATAGCTTTCATCAAAAATAAACAATGAATACTCGTTGCTCGTCCTCTATATCGGAAAGAATACTTTCATTCGCCGACATGTGGGACGTCGACCATCCTGGTCCACCTGCCATGCACAAAATTATCCTAGTCTACCCCGGTCGTATCGCAGGCCCAACCTTTCCCACTGTAAGTTGTTCGGACGAAGGAACCATCATGACTTTGTTGAATTCCGCTTCTTCAAGAAAACTTACTGTACCTGCAATTCTGCTACCACACGCGAAGACTGGATGGCACTGTACCACGTCATATCACTGAAACCCACTAGGACAAACTAGCCCGCCTAGGTCATCCATTTTGGAACAGAGGGAGTACGTCTCTGCACTGCTATGATTTTGTGTTGCACGTTCTCTGTACTTTTGCTACGATTTTCCTACCCCATGAACCAAATGAGGCCTGAATGTATGTCAACTATTGGTCGATCGACGAGGGATAAGTATAAGCATACCACGAGCTCGTCAGCCCCAACGTTTCTCTTCGGTGAGTGTTTTGCAAGTACTATAGCTCGCACAGTAGCTAGCCTCCTAACACCAAGAATCATCAAACAAGCCCTGCTGATATGATAAACAGTTCAAACTTACATCTAAGCATGCCATATATTACATCAAAAGCCGGTGAGGATACATATGTTTCCATAACTCCAAGAGGGTTCGCATGATTCATCGCATGATTCACTATCAAACAAAAGTAGCAACATCCGCCCACACAAGACAATGCACTAGCCCTAAGATGGTTTGATACACGCATCATTCTAGTAATTAAACACAGGACAATGCAAACTACCCTGAAGGATTAGCGCGACCAACTATTTCTTGTCATCGATCTCTCGGGCAATGACCACAGCACGGACAGCGGCATGGGAATCTATTTCTAGGGCGATGTCCACAGGACTGACCGCGACATCGGAATCGATCTCTGGGGCAATGTCCACAGGATGGACAGCGGCATCGGAATCGATCTCCGGGGCAATGCCAACACGATGGGCCACGACATCGGAATCATCAAGGACGTCCACCGGCACCTGCACAACCCTAACATATTAGCAAGCACATTGCAAATAATCAAAAACCACAACTATGGTAATAAGCCAATATTTTTTTACCTTGTGCAGCTCACTGGGGGATCTCATCCCTCTGGGGGCCATCTCCTCGTCCTCGATGGGGGCCATCATCTTGCCAGGGGAATACTGCTTCTCAACAGAGACTATCTCCTCAAACTCGGTCTTGAGCCTCACATCGGTGGCAATCAGAGTTTCTGGGGTAGGCACGGTGGGGCCCTTGCTATTCTTCCAACTTTCTTTGAGGAGTTCGTCCGCCAACTTCCTCAACTCTTTGGCCAGTGCTTGTTTCTTGGAGTTCTTCGTCTCCATGGGTTGGCCCGCCAATATGGTCAACTCGATGGTCAGTGCTCGCTTCCTGGAGATCGCTGTCTCCAGTGGGTTGTCCGCCGGAAACTCTTTGCCTAGTGCTCCAGGATCCATCAATGAACTGACAAACAAAAAGCAATCGAAAGGAAACCACAATCGCAATGAAAACGGGAAAAGAATAGGATGTGAGAATCGGTCGGTGCTTCGCAAAAAGAAGATTCTTGGAATGAAAATATAGCAGCTTAACTGATTCGCCCACCTTTCCTTCATCGGTACGGAAGAAAAATGGCAGAAGTGAGTAGCCTGGAGTGAGGTTTTCTTCAAGAAAGGGAAAAAAGGGCCTGAACGAGCGTTCCAGTGAAATGATGGTAGGTTCGTCCAGTCCAACTTGGAGGCCACCTTACCACTGCTGGTAAAGATGTGGGTTTTGTGATATGACGGGTCATGACGGCCACACCGGGGTGATAGGTGAGTCTCGACTGTAGCACCTCGCTGTGATTTGGTGGATGGCACGCGGGCTCGGATGCTTTAACATGTCCCGCATGTAGATAGAGCGGCTAGTCATATAGGAGTGCTCATGAGTTTAATAAGGTAGTTTTGTAAAGTACGAGATACATTCCTCCAATCGCAAAATGCCTTGGTTCATGAGATTTGAGATTTGAGCCCTATAAACCGGAAGGGAGGGAGTACTGCACACGGTGTAGTCTAGTCACTTGTTGAAATCTCTAGAAACGAAAATACTCCTTTCCGGTTTACAGGGCTATGCTACTCCCTCCGTCTAGGTGTGTAAGTCATCTTACGAAAACCAAATAGTCCCAAAACACTTAGGCGTGGTGCATTAACTTCTACCTTGTTTCTTGTTTCTTGACATATAAACCAATAAGAGATGAGAGGTTTGCATGCTTTTAAGGACTTGCAATGGCTAGTTCATTGCATGCAATGCTATTAATTAGCAAATAAACATTGGTGACCCCAGGAGGAAACAATGCTAAGCGCATGGACCTATGCAGAATGAGTATCAACCAATGGATAATGGAGTTTTAATTGTTAAACAATAGCAATTTTGTCTCATGCAAGAGCCTGGCTAGTACTCCAAGGAACCGCACCACGCGAGCGTTCGCAACTGCCACGTGCGGGTTGCGCTTGGCTCTTCGCCTCTTCGAGAAGACGAACAATGATGTTACTCCAACTTCCACAGTATCGAATCCACTGCTGCATGTCCGTCCACCTCGTGCGGGAGGGATAGCGTTTAGCAAAAGCTTCTACTTACTGCTCCTGCCTTTGCGTCTATGACAGGTGGGCCCAACAGGTGGTTGTCCCTCCTGTCATGCAGCCAAAGGCAGGTGCAGTTAAGGCACCGGAGCTCAGCCCGTGAGGGAGAGGGCGTTGTAGTAATCAAATTTCTCGGTCTTGTACGAGTTGACGCGATACATCAAAGCACTGCACTACTCAATACAAGTGACTACTTCCACCTATCCACATCCCGACGACCTTCAGGTATATCTTCGTTCGAAACCGCCTTAGCTCTACTTCCCCAGCTCGCTACGTTGCTGCATGTGCATCATTTTCTACCTCTCAGCCCCTCTTGATCGGATGGTCCAACGTCACATTTTCTTCTTCTATTGTTAGAGGTAAAGCTACTTCATGGAGTCGAATCTTGTACTACTTGGTTCAAACAAGAAATAAAGTGGGGGTGGGGGAATTTAGTATGTGCATCGAACTTGGTACAAACAGGAAGGAAAGGGGGTGAAAGTAGTACAGACTGGTCATCCAACCGGTCTCTTGGTCGAAAAGGGAAATATAGGGGTAACGCTATACACAGTGGTATGACCAGGACTGGATTTGCTATCCACACATAGGAGTAAGTGGCTAGAGTGAACAAAAAAGGGACCAACCCAGATATGTTTCTTGGATGTTTGTTTCTCGGGGCCACAAACTATGAATCACCACTTTATGCCCCTGTTTACATACATGATGCTGGACTGCTGGTGCACCCACTGTCCCATGCCCTTATACCAAATATTTAGGCTCCGTTCGGAATAAAGGGACAGAAAACATAGGTCTTGAGGAAAATAGATGAATAGGAAAGGAATGTAGGTATAAAACTATGGAACAATGAACCGGAGGAAACTCTCAAGAGAATGTGTTCGGATGGACTACGAAATGTACAGATTTGTTTTTTTAGAGTAGCATGCTTGGCAGTATGAGATGCTATTTGTTTATTCAGCTGCACAGTGACTACTCTTGTCCTCACCTCACGTACCACACATAGGTTGATTTTTTATTCTGGCAACACAGCACAACAACCTTTCTAACGCATGGTAGCGAGCGCCTGCCTCGGGCTTTCGCCCAAAAAATGAGCAACGCATGGATGTTTCTAATCCTATGGAATCAGTACTACCAGACTAGCTTTCCTATGAAACACTATTCACCTTTCCCGTGTTCCGAACGGTTGGAAGGAAAAAATACCGTAGGAATTGTGTTCCTACAAAAATCATGCACCAAACCTCTGAATCGAACGCAGCCTTAGCTGTTCTTAATGTAATGTCCCTGGTAAAAATGAAGCCGTGCCATTGTTATAAGCCATGACAAGTTTAGCCAAATGTTTTTTCCTGTAATTGTTTGAGACTCTGACTGTTTCCTCTCTGCCTTTTTGTGCAAACAGGGATATCCAATTCACCTGGTTGCTGTTGTGACCTTTTGGTGCACTGCACAAAACTCTTCTTAAAAGAAGTGACTTTTGTGTTGTTTAACTGGAATGTCAGAATGGAACAGTTGGTTCATTTTGGTGGAACTGCAAAAAGGGAGATCTGTGTTCCAAGCCTCATCATCTATATTGGCGCCATAACCTTCCTTTAGGTAAGAATGATATTTAATGCATGTGTTCATCTCTATTTTCCGACTGCCATGAGAAAATAATACTGTTTTTTACTAGTACACTTGTACTCCCTCACTGACAAAACCAATTCTGAATTAGAAGGCCAATCATGTATTTGGTTTCACCAACTGGTGAGGAGAAAGAGAAACAGAGCATGAAGAGGAACAAGAAGAAGAGTAAACAGTGCCAAGGCGATCTTGCTGAAGCCAGAGGCCTCAGTCGAGGCCATTCAAGGGCTCCGGCAACGACTACCTTACATGTGAGACGATCCTCCAGGGAGCCCTTCCACTTCTGTTGTCTCACTTAATTAATTAGGAGTACTTAAGTACCAATAATTTATTACTACCTATTTTTCCTGTTGGAGTTAAACAAATCTTTAGTAGGACCCTATGCTGAATCATGTACGTGTGTATGTTTGTCTCTGGAGGTGAATCATGTGGTGGAGCAGGGAGGGAATATATTAGTGTCATGACATAATTGTGCTATTGTTTTGCATGTCAATTTATTGCCATTGGTTCAATGAGGCAATGTTTCGTGTATTGTCCATCATGAACTTAATGCTACTGTTTGAGTAATATGCTAATATATTTCTATCTTTTCTCACTAAGCTAATGAAGGTTTCACCTTGTTCCTACTTGTGCAAACAGGGATCATGTTGTGCCAATCATACATTTTAGTGGAACTACACAAGACAGTACAATGAACTGTATCCCAGCCAGTGCTTTAACTCTGCTGGAAGTTCTTGATAATCTTTTGATATAACCTCAGCACTGGTAAACAAGAGTGATATCAACCATACATTTGAAGTGCACAAAAATATATACTATTGTGTGATTCCAGTGAGTGCTTTATCATCTCTTATGGGACTACATGAATAAGCTTTTTTTCGCAGGTTGGTACGGGCCTAAGGCCTTCATCCATACTAGTTTGTTGTCATCTCTATTTGTATCGTGCTACTGTCATGAGAAACTCCTTTATCTTTGCACGTTAAAGTTTTGCAACCTATGATAAATGACAATGCTTTGAGTGTTGAGTTGAGCTAATTGGCACTGATTAAATAAACTAATACCTCTCTTTAAGCAAGACTACTATGTTGCTAACTTTACCCATTAAGATAATGAGGGTGCTTCTATTTGTTAGTGTATGTTTCATCAACTAGTCCCACTATTACAGTAATCTCACTCCCTCAATATATGTGCCAACAGGGATGCTCGATTTTGGTGGAACTGCACAAAAACTTTGGGTGCTTCATTGCCTCGACAGCTTCCGTCCTTTCCTGTCAGTCGCTAATCTCCGCTTGCTTTCTTCCTTTGCTGTCAGACGCTTGGCTTATCTCGGCTTCCAGTCAAAGGAAATAGTAATTGATATGCTACCTCACACAGGTTGGTACTGGTCTTTATCCTGATTATTGTGCCTGTCATATGTATTGGTAATTTGGTATTGTGCTACTGTTTGCCGATTTAATAAAGGAGTAATTTTGATCCTGAACTCGCAGACAAATCAATACATCGGGTGATTTCAGTAGAACTGCACAAAATGATCAAATGGACAGGTACTTGTGCTGCTGCTATGTACTCCAAAGTTCACTCAGACAAGCATCGATGTTGACAAGAAGTGCCTATATTCATTCGAGTATCAAACGGCGTCAACCAATTGTCAAACTCCAAGTATTAGGAGAGTGAACGCCAAAAATATTGCTTGGTGCATAGCCTAGAAAAACGTAGTCCAGTCTTTGGTCCCAACTTGTGCCTTTTGGTTATCGGCACATATGGTAGCGAACTATATGGCATGGAGTCTAAAGATTCCAGACAAGTTGGTTGACAAGTATATTCATCTGGGACTTAATCAGTCTGCACGCCAAGGATGCTCCATTTCAGTTGAACTGCAGAAAAAATTTGGGTGGTTCATTTTCTCAACCGCCTCCTTTCTCATCTGCCATGTAGAATTTTGGCGAGATACAGGACCAAGATGAGCCAGTAAACTAGTTGGATGAAAGTAGTGGCCAAGTTGCTCAAACCTCCCTCGGCACGAGGCCACTATTTGAGGATAAACCTACAAGCAAAGTTCAGATTGTCTATGTTGCCTCTTATGTACTTGAAAGTTTACTCGTACAAGAACTAATTTGAGCAAGAAGTACCTCCGATTGAACACCATTTACCAGTCTGTACCCTAGGTAATTAAAGTTCATCCATGGATCATATTGGCTCTGATCTCAATCATTTGGATGCATAAACATACTGAACAAGTGTATACCTGAATCTTTTTGTGAAATTATGTATGACTATTGTCGTGTGATCTATCAATCATTTGGATGCATAGATATGCTGAGCTTGTGTATATATGAATCTTTTGAGTTGTTGATAGTGAATGTTGGCTATGAATATGAACGTGTCCTGTGAATCTGAGTTTGATATGAATGTTTACCTTTTTTGTTGTATTTGTGTGTGAACTTGTTAGTATGCCTACTATGGGGTATATGTAACGCCCCGGATGTAACTTGCCATATTTGTAATCCAACTCTTGCCATTTCCGGCTATGTGTTATGATATTCCCTCCGTGGTTGGATTCTCTCCGTTTTGCATTTTGGTCATGTCATGCATTTCATATCATGTCATCATGTGCATCGCATTCGCATACGTGTTCGTCTCATAAATCCGAGCATCTTTCCCGTTGTCCGTTTTGCAATCCGGTGCTCCTATGTCTCCCGGCGTCCCCTTTTACATTTCTTCGTGAGCGGGTATTAAACATTCTCGGAATGGACCGAGGCTTGACATGTGGCCTCGGTATAGCACAGGTAGACCGCCTGTCAAGTTTCGGGTCAATCGGAGTTCGTTTGGTACTCCAACGGTTAACCGGGTAACCGTGAAGGCCTCGTGTGTGTTGCAGCCCAACACCCCTTCAAAACAGCCCAATAACCCATCCAAGTCACTCCCATGTCCTTCGCCGTTCGATCACGATCGCGTGGCCGAAAACCGCTCTCCATTGGAGCCTCCTAGCTCCTCCTATCTATAAAAACGCCTCCCCCTCCTCAAATCACGGGCAAAACCACCCCTAACCCTAGTCCACTCCTCTCCCCGCGCCGCCGGACGCAAATCCGCCGGCCGGACGTGTCCGGGTTGCCCCGCCGCCACCACGTGTCGCCGCCCGATTCGCCCCTCGCCCGCGCCCACTTCGCCGGCCCGCCGAGGCCCGCAGCCGGCCCCCGCAGGCCCGCGCGCCGAGCCGCCGCCGTCCGCGCCGCCCGCCTGCCGCTCCCGCGCCTCGCCCGCCTCCGCGCACCGCGCCGCCGCCGCCGACGCCGCTCGCCGCCGCCGGAGCTCCGCGCCGCGCCCCGCCGCCGCACCGCGCTCGCCGCCCGCGTCGCCGCCGCCTCGCGCCGCGCCGCCCTCGCCACGTCGCCCCTCTGCCCTCCCCGTCGCCGGCGTCTCCCGCGCCGGCCGGATCCGCCGCCGCCGGAGTCGGGCCAGATCTAGGGTTGACCTCGCCCTCTCAAATTTTTCCTCTAAGTTTTTTGTTATTTTTTTACATCATCGTCCAATGTTCAACGTACTATAACTTTGCATCCGTAGCTCCGTTTCGCACGTATAATATGTCAAATTGTTCGTATCGAAGAGTACATAATTTCCTCCCATTGCAGCATTTTCATTTGAGGTCATCTTGACGCCAGAAATGCTGTTAGAAGAGGGCTAGTTGATGTTAGTTGCTGGATCTTATCTGAACATGCACTTTTGTCTTTTTTGCCATGATTGATATGTACCCCCTATGAAGTTGAGTTCTACATGAGTTTCGTAATATGACATGTCACCTATCCATAGTATTTTTCCATGTGTTTTTGTGTTCTATGTGGTGACTAGCACAAGCATGCAAACTAGGTCACTTGATGTTGCTGATTTCAGAGACTTAGTGATTTCACCAAGTCCCTGACTGCTGTTATTTTCATGCCGTGTATTCATGTTGTTTCTGAGAGATCTATGCATAATTTGAGCATGATAAGTAAGGGAGCTTTGAACTTGAGTATTTGATCTATCCATCCATGCCTTTGTTTGCAATTATGGAGTGCCATAGCTTGAGTCAATCGAGCTCTACTTTTGCTACAAAAAGTTGCTGGCAGATTGTTTACGTGTTATTCGATTTTGCCAAGCTTGGTGTAGTTGATCCTTGCATGTTATGATGTTTTTATTGCTATTTATTGTTACCAAGCAATGTCTTCTTGATGTATGTATGCTTAGTTTATCATGCAATGCTCTGTAGTGAGTGCATCGAGCTCACGAACATGCCTAGTCGTTATTAGTTTTCTGCCATGTCCAGTTTTCTGCTAAGTCTGAAACCTGTAACGAAACTTGCTTATTTGACATGAGTGTAATCATATTTTTCTGATCCTTTTGGCTTATGGTCAGTAAGAGACTTTTGTCAAGTGCTATGTGAAGATTCATGCGATGACTTATCTTGCTATATTCTACACCTGTAGCATGTTGTTTCATTGCTCTGAACATGTCAGCGTGATGTTAGTTTTCTGCTATGTTGTTAATTTCACTAAGACTGAGAACCTGTTATCTTGTGCACTTTTGCCATGATGGTTTGGACCTGTTATGATGGGATTGAGCCGTAGTTCAGTGTTCATCTTTTGTCGTGCATCTTGTGTAGATTTCAGTCATATGCTTTGTTGCCATGTTTGAGCGCAGTAGCTTAATTAATTGTTGCTTGCTAAGTGGCATCATGCTGTTTATGGCAGATTCGTGTCATTCTTGTTTTGCTTGTCATTTGCAAACCGTGCATCCGATTCCGGTGTTCTTTTTATCGATTTCAACCGAAATCACCTCATCTATCCAGTGGCATGCTTGGTTTGCCAAGATTATGCCTTGTTCATCCTTGTCCGCACGCATACGCATTGCATATCACCTCTCGCATATCATGCCATGTTTTGCATCATGTTGCTTGCGCATTGCATCGTGGTTGATATTGGTTCCTTTGCTTGTTCTCTTGTCTTGGGTAGAGCCGGGAGACGAGTACGTGAACGAGGATTCCGTTGAGAACGCTTACAAGGACCAAGCTTTCGACAACTCTGAGACTCTTGCAGGCAAGATGACCATACCCTCGAAATCACTTCTATCTTTGCTTGCTAGATTGCTCGCTCTTTTGCTATGCCTATGCTGCGATACCTACCACTTGCTATATCATGCCTCCTATATTGCCTTGTCATCCCCTAACCATCCATGTCCTAGCAAACCGTTGTTTGGCTATGTTACTGCTTTGCAGCCCCTCTTATAGCATTGCTAGTTGCAGGTGAAGATGAAGTTTTTTCCTTGTTGGGACATGATCTTGTTGTTCCTTGTTGGGACATGTTTACTTGTTGGGATATCACAATACCTCTTATTTAATTAATGCATCTATATACTTGGTAAAGGGTGGAAGGCTCGGCCTTTTGCCTGGTGTTTTGTTCCACTCTTGCCACCCTAGTTTCCGTCATACCGGTATTATGTTCCCGGAGTTTGCGTCCCTTACACGGTTGGGTGATTTATGGGACCCCCTTGACAGTTCGCTTTGAATAAGACTCTTCCAGCAAGGCCCAACATTGGTTTTACCATTTGCCACCTAAGCCTTTTTCCCTTGGGTTCTGCGGACTCAAGGGTCATCTTTATTTTAACCCCCGGGCCAGTTCTCCTTCGATTGCTGGTCCAAACCAAGCGATGTCCGGCGCCCCTTGGGCAACCAGGGTCTATGCCAACCCGACGTCTGGCTCATCCGGTGTGCCCTGAGAACGAGATATGTGCAGCTCCTATCGGGATTTGTCGGCACATCTGGGAGGCTTTGCTGGACTTGTTTTGTTGCTGTCGAAATGTCTTGTAGTCCGGGATTCCGAGATTGATCGGATCTTCCCGGTAGAAGGAATATCCTTCGTTGACCGTGAGAGCTTATCATGGGCTAAGTTGGGACACCCCTGCAGGGTATTATCTTTCGAAAGCCGTGCCCGCGGTTATGAGGCAGATGGGGAAAACCCGAAGTTGACCGTAACAAAAACACATCAACCGCGTGTGTAACCGTGATGGTCTCTTCTCGGCGGGGTCCGGGAAGTGAACACGGTTGTTGGAGTTGTGTCTGACGTAGGTCGTTTCAGGATCACTTCTTGATCACTACTAGTTTTACGATCGTGCTTTGCCTTCTCTTCTCGGTCTCTTTTGCATCGTAGCCACCATATGCTAGTCGCTTGCTGCAGCTCCACCTCACAAACCCCTTTCCCACCTTTAAGCTTAAATAGTCTTGATCTCGCGGGTGTGAGATTGCTGAGTCCCCCGTGACTCACAGATATTATCACCACAGTTGCAGGTACCAACGATGCCAGTGCAGATGACGCGACGGAGCTCACTTGGGAGTTCGACGAGGAACGTGGCCGTTACTATGTTTCTTTTCCAAATGATCAGTAGTGGAGCCCAGTTGGGTGATCCGGGGATCTGTTTAGCATTTGGGGTAGTCTTCTTTCATTTTGGTACCGTAGCCGGACCTTGAGTGTAATCTGTATGATGGATGTTATTTATGTACTTGTGTGAATTGGCGATTGTAAGCCAACTATGTATCTTTCCCCTTTATTTATTACATGGATTGTGTGAAGATTACCTCACTAGCGACACTGCTTTCAATGCGGTTATGCCTCTAAGTCGTGCCTCGACACGTGGGAGATATAGCCGCATCGAGGGCGTTACAGTATAAAACACAAGTCTCATATAAAAGTAATGCCGTGACTAATTTATGTTTTCCCTTCTAACCACATTATATATATTTATATTATTACTATTATCGTACATTTTATAGAGACTTATATATACATTATAAAAACATCTCACGTGTTATTAACTTATAAAAGTAAATGTTTAACGGAAGTTGGCAAGGAAAATCCTGGTCATTTTGGACTCACAGGCAAGGAAAATCCTGGTGATTGCGTACAAAAGCTTGCGAAGATTTTAAGGACCAATTTAATAATAACGTGCTAATTTTTATTTTGAGCAATAACTCGCTAATTTCTTAATTTTATATATATATATATATATATAATGTGCCTCTCTGGTTTATTCTTTGATATTAATTGCTCCTTCTAACATAACATTATATATATAACGAGCCCACCTAATACGTGTATTTCAAGGAAGTGCAAATGGGCTGGGATTTCTTAGAAAATATAAATGGGCCTGATTGACGCGAAATTATTTGCTCACCCAGCCCAGCAAATGGACTGTACATTCTAAAAAACATGGGTTAAATATATGGCACATTTTTGCAGGCTGACATGTGGGCTAATAGGTCGAAGCCTACGCAGGGCGTTGTCAACTTGGTCAACAAATGATTGTCTCATCCACAGCCATTGGATTTATATCCAACGGTCGGCATGCACCTTCAATCTCTTGTCTTCTTCCTCCAGCATCACCGGGACCGCCTGTTCCAGCCTCCAGCGGCTAGCGGCTCTGCTTAGCACGCATCGCTACGAATTGCTACCCCACCGCTGGCCAGGCTATCCCTCCACCCCTCGACACCTCCTGTTATTCTCCATAGACTACAGCCCCACAACGCAACAGAACTAGTTATAACCCTTCTCCTCCCTCAATCTGCGACTCCACTGCCGCGTTTTCCCATCTCCGAGTCGTTCCCGTCCGGGGCCTCGCCGTCGTCCATCGCCTCGCTGCGTTCGGTGCGGCGTGTCAACAAACGAGAGTCATTGGAAGAGTACTGTACGTGGAGAGCCTGACAGCTAGGACCCACGAGGTCCATGGTCGCATGCAAGGAAAGTTCCTCCTTATTAAGCTGAAAAAAATGTTTCCTCCACCTGACAGCTTGGACCCACCGGCTGTATCTTTGCACGGAAGGAAGTGCCTCCTTGTTTTGCGAAAAAAATTAGTCATCCCATTGACAGCTGGGACCCGTCAGATTTGGTGACTAACTTGTGGGCCTACTAAGCGGACGTGTACGCATGGCTTTGTCAACTTAGTCAACAAATAATTCTAGCAGCTGGACTGTTGGATGTTAATCCAACAATCGTGCTCCTTCTTCAACCTCTGTTCTTGCTCCTGTCTCCCGTGGGCGGCACCGCGGCTGTGCTGCCGCGCACCCGAACCAGTGGAGTTTCCCACTCCTCTCCATCTGTGACTCCACTGCCCCGTCTTCCCCATCTCCGGGTCGTTCCAGTTTGGGTGCGCTCGGCATGGAATGGTCAATGTGGTCAACAACCGAGAGTCATCGAAAGATGACTGTACGTGAGAGGCTGACAGCGGGGACACACCACGCCCATGGACGCATGCATGCAACGGAACGCGGCGAGCTCAACGTGGTCAAGGAACGACTTCCATCGGAAGTATACTGTACGTGGAGAGTCTCAGCTGGCTCCACGGCCGCAGCAAGTAAGTGCCTCCTTATTACAAGGAAAATAATGATTCCTCCAACTAACAGCAGGGACCCACTGGACGGGCCACCATATTTTGCAAAAAAAAACATTTTCCCCCTGACTACTGGGACCCACCTGACGGGCCACCGTATTTCGCGAAAAAACGTTCCCCCCGCTGTCAGCTCGGACCCACCGGAAGTGCCTCCTTATTACACACAAAAAAGTGAATACTCCCCCAGCTAGCTGGGACCCACCTTGGTGGGATGCTGACTTGTGGGCCTACTAAGTTGACGGGGACGAAGGGCTTTGTCATCTTAGTCAATATGAACGATTCTAGCTCCAGTGACCGTACGATGTCCATCCAACGGTCGTAGTGCTTCTTCAACCTCTAGTCTTCTTGCTCTAGCTGCCCAAAGCAGCACCGGTCGTGTTGCATGATCCTCCCTCCCGTGGCCGGCTGTGCTGCCGCGGAGGCCTCACCGCCCCCTACTATTTCCACCGCTGGCTAGTCCCTGCGGCGACGGCAGCCTCACACCGCAGCCGAACCAGTGAACCCTCGTACTCCTCTCCGTGCGGGCTTCCACTACCGCGTCTTCCCCGGCTCCGCGTCGTCCCCTTCCTAGGCCTCGCTGCCGTCCACCACCGTAGTGCTCTCCGCGCGGCGTGGTCAACGTGGTCAAGGAACGACTTCCATCAGAAGAGTACTGTACGTGGAGAGGCTGATAGCTGGGTCCACGGCCACAACCCAGTTTTTTTTGTGATTTGTCAAGTCATTTTGTCAGGCCTGTTGGGCTGCAAATCTTTCAAGACGAGGAGAGCTTTCATTCGGCTGGCCGAGAAAATGGCCCATCAGTATTGAGAAATGGGTTGTACATTTTTAAAACACATCAAACTGGTAATTAGTTTCAAATATCTTTTTTTTTCATTTCGAGATTTTAAATTACTTTAATTTTTATGCGTGGAGAATTTGTTGGATTTTATATTGATATACATTTATTTTTATAATCATTTTGAATGTGAGTCGAAATTTCAGGATTAAAAACAGTTCGGACCGCACCGAAATATGCAAAATTTCTTATAATTTTTTAACCGTGGCCACAATATGGGTTGTAATGCTAACAAAAAGAATATGGGCTCCAAAAAACCTTAATAATTAGCAAATGGGCTGTAAATTATTAGAAATAATGGCAGATGGGTTGTATGCTATTTTCCACAGATTTGAGGCTTTCCTAAAAAAAGGTTGACGCACAAGTAGTGACTGTTGGATGGCCATCCAACGGCCGTCGTGCTTCTTCAATCTCTGCTCTTCCTGCTCCAGCCGCTCAAACAAGCGACGGCGGGACTGCCTGCACCCTCCTCCCCGCGGCCGGCTCTGCTGCCGCGCAGGCCTCACTGCCCCACCGTACTCCCATCGCTGGCCTAGCCATCCCTCTACTCACCCACACCTGCTGTTATTCTCCGGCGATGGCAGACGAACCAGTAAACCCTCGTATAGTCGTACTCCCCTCCGCGTGGGAAACAACAGCCAAGTCTTCCCTGCCTCCGTGTCACTACTAGGAAAAGGGCTATAGATAGGATTGATACTAATGGCGCACCATGGAAGCAGTGCGCCACTAGTATATACTAATGGCGCACCTTTTGGTGATACGCCATTAGTGTGGAAGACACTAATGGCGCACCAGAAACGGGGTGCGCCACTAGTGTTAAATATATTTTTTCCATTTTTCCATACACACTAATGGCGCATCAGGCAGGCAGTGCGCCATTACTAGTTCTAACTAGTAATGGCGCACCACACAGGGAGTGCGCCATTACTGTAAATTCCCCCCCTCCATCTCGATCTCGATCCCCCTCCATATCTCGATCGCTATCCCCCTTCATCTCGATCTCGATCCCACCCGCACCCTCTCTCGCTAGCTCCACCGCCGCCGACGACCCACCACACCCTCGCCCGCTCCACCGCCACCGACGAGCACCCCCCCCCCCCGCACCCTCCCCCTCTCCACCGCCGCCGCCGAGCACCCCACGCACCCTCTCCCGCTAGCTCCACACCGCCGCCGACGACCCACACCGCACCCTCCCCCGCTCCACCGCCGCTGACGAGCACCCCCCGCACCCTCTCCCGCTAGATCCACACCGCCGCCGACGACCCACACCGCACCCTCCCCCGCTCCACCGCCGCCGACGAGCACCCCCGCTTGTCCAGTGTGAAATCGGGGCACGAGGATTTGCCTCCTCCAGTACAGCATGTGGGAGCGGACGACGAGACCCCGCCGCGGATTGGAAGCTGCAAGGGTTGGGTGCTGCTATGGCCGAAGAATCTTATACGTCTAGAGCCAGCCGAGAGCACACCAATAACCACACATGAACAAGCATGTGCGGAGACCACCACCCTGCCTACGCAATTCCCAGCTCCTGTAGTGCCGGGTGAGAGCGTCGGACGACATGATGAAGGGGGTGCAATAGTGCTGGCTGATGTAATTTGTCCTGTAGAACAGAGAATGGATGATGAGATGGACCATGTGCCTGAGGGGAAGTGCTACGTCGAGACACGGCCCGCGGAGGTGTTCTTCCTGCGGTTTGACCATATCTTTGAGATGTTTCTAACAAGGCGCACCCCCCGCACCCTCCCCCGCTCCACCGCCACCGACGATCCAACCGCACCCTCCCCGGCTCCACCGCCGTCGCCGATGATATTTTCAAATAACAAATTTGATGATATTTTTTAAAAAATTATTTACTATTTTTATAAAAAAATTACTGTTATGATTTAAACAAGTTTAAACATATTTAAACAAAAATAAATATCAAACAACATTTAAAATGCAAAAAAAACTACTAATGGCGCACCAGAGGTGGGTGCGCCATTTCTATAAGAAAAAAAAACTACTAATGGCGCACCACGAGGTGGTGCGCCATTGCTATAGGATACCCCTTCGCCAGATCCCCCCTTCCCTCTCCCCCTCGCCAGTTCCCTCTCCCTCGATCCACCGCGCCGCTCCTTCCCTCGTCCCTCCCTCCACCGCGCCGCCGCCGCCGCTGCCCCGACCCACTGCGCCGCAGCCGCCCACGCGCCCCCGCCGTCTCCCTCTCCCCTTCCTCCCCCTCGAGCCCGCGACCTCCTCGGACGGACGGCAGCGCGAGCCTCCCCGCGCTCCTCGACGGACGGGCGGACGGTGACGCAAGCCTCCCCGCGCGGCTGCTGCTCATCGACGACGGTTAGTCTCTGTCCCTCCCTCCCTCTCTCCCCCGCTCATCCCCATGCCCCCACAGGGCGGCGACCTAGGGTTAGGAGCATCACCATCTGTGTTCTTTGGTCCTTAAACCAGTACATGTCAAGTGGTTGGATTCATTGGTTAGGAACCAGTACATCTACGACCTAGGGTTAGGAGCCTGCCTTGGGTGCATTTCATTGGTAATTCTGGTTGGATTCACAAAATTGTGTTGGCATACCATATCTGTGCATGTGGTTACAACCTTATATATATGTGCATCTGCAAGTATAATGGCCTGGCTGCTGTGCAGAGTGGAGCTGGTGATGGTTGTCGTTTGGTCTGGAACTGCGAGCCCATTAGAAGTTGGCAGCTTTAGCTCTGGATAGATTGCTTGTAGGATGGTCAATGTCGTGCCGATTTGGAGCTTAATTACAATGCCATGCTCTGAATGTTAGGATGGTCAATGTAGTAGTCTAGTCTGTAGTGAAGTTTGGCTCTTAGGCTTGCTTTTGCTGCCATTTTTTATCGATGAATGCATCTGCCATTTTCTGATTGATCCAAAATGTCACATTATCTCTAGTGCAATGGGAGGTTAAAATGTTTGTTCAGACAGTACAAGTTCATGCTATGATAACCATTGTACGTATTGTTTGTATGGAATTTGCATTCTGTAATGGGACTGAAGTTTACCTCTTTGGCTTGCTTTTGCTGTGCCCTAGAGATGAATACAACACCCTAGAATAATACCAGCCTCTTTATTAACACTTCCAGGATTTCTTCCATATCTGGGGGACAATGGAGGTTGGGATACTTGTATTTTGCTGACATTAGATCCCACTGTTGTGTAGCAATTTTAGGATATTTTTGGGGGAATTTCATGATATATTGGTAATGTAGAATTTGTAGGTGGATTGTACATTTGGTGACCGTTGTGAATCCAACCATATTTGGTAATGTAGAATTTAGATATATGCAAGTATAATTCTGGATGGTTACAACCTTAGATACATTTGGTGACCGTTGTCCGGTTATTGTGGTTTGTAGTTGCCATGCCATCCCAGTGATCATGCAGCTGGAATGTACTGTGTGCTGCCGCCATTGTTGTGATTACTGTTTGCTTATTGCTTTGGATACTTTTTCCAGTTAAATTCAGTCACCATTCTGAATTTTGACAGTACTCTAGACCTGCTTGTAAATTATTCCAGTTTGAAACTGAGATCTGCATGTACACCATTGAGTAAAGCTATTTCAGACACAATAAAGTTGCAAAATTCAGATACTTCATATACATGTGTGTGTTGCTTTTGTTTCTGCTAAACTGTCTATGGTAGATAAACTGAGCGTTGTGGCCATGCTTGATGCAGGAGCTCAAGAACCTGCGGCCGCAGCTCTACTCCGCCTCCGAGTACTGCGAGAAGTCCTACCTCAGCACCCACCGGAAGTAGATGTGAGTAGCCACCTCAGCTGTTCCTCCTCTCCTCCATTAGAAAAGTTGATCAGTGTAAAGTAGTCTGAGTTAGAGAAATGTTGATCAGTGTTATGAGTCTTGGCCAAAAAGCTCTGTCAGTAGCTAAATGCCTCATGTTCTGCTTTGTGAACTGCTATGTGGTGCTGCTCATGGATGATGGTAGGAATTTATGCAAATATTCTGAGACACAAAATATTGAAGTTGCTGTAACTGATTACTTTCCCAAGTGAGAAAATACATTCAAGAAATGCCTAGCCAATATTAAATAGTCCTATAAATGACAGTACCCTAACAACTATTCTGCTCATGATCTTATTTTTATTTCTTTTATGAAAGTTGGTTCTTTTCTTCCCAAGTTCACAAAAAATCTTTTACATTTCAAGTAATGAACCACATAGGAATAGAAGGTAAACAAACTATGCTAGTCTCAATATTTCCTGAAAACCCATGTTGGCTAGGATATTTTGCTTTTATTACCTTATTTACACCAAGTTTTAGTTAAACAATGATACTTGAATAATTTTTTGCTATTTCTGTTATGGTTTTGTGGACAGTATTTGACCTTATGGTAACTAGTTGGGGTCAGGTACCCCGAGAGGCCCTTGAGTTTGCCGGAATGTCGATTAACTTCTGTTCCGGCAAATTGGGGTACTCCATATGTCCTATTTTCAGCAAAGGTCATGCTGAAATTCCTGTGTGTGTGTAGTTGCTTGTTTTTACTGTAGTTGTGGCTGCTTTCTTCTTGTATCATAAAAATATCTCTTCTGCTGCTTATCAGAGATGGCGGGAAGTAGCCACCGCCGCTCTGCGACACCTCAGTACGAGTTGGATGCTTCCGAGTTCTTCACTATCATACTTGGGACTTCAGTGTCATCCATGACGCAGGTATATAAAATGAGAGATCTCCCCTAGCTTCACCCATCTTATTATGATATCTGTTGTTTGCCTACATCACTCATTGTCCCAAACTGCAGAGGCTGCCTGACAGTTTTAAGAACATGCTGATGGGTGAAGATCCGCCAAATAATGTGAAGGTACGACAGGCCGGCCGCGGGTTCCGCAGGCTGTGGGATGTGGAGTTGATGATCAAGGAGGGCCACATGTACTTGTCTCGTGGGTGGGAGAAGTTCTACCATGCCTACGACCTGCGGCTGGGGTACTTCCTTCTCTTCAGGTACGACGACGACGCCACCACGCTCATCATGAAGGTGTTCAACCCGACTATGTGTCGCATGCGCTACGCTGAAGATTATGATGCCGGTACGTTCTGCCTCTTCTTATTCCTCTACATTTGGCTTTGTCTCACATTGATTGTTAACGGTCATTGTTGGATTTGGACAGGTAATGGGAGCAGCAGCAGCGACAATGGCTACAGCCAAAGCAGCAGCGACCATGGCGGTAGCGAAAGCAGTAGCGACCATGGCGGTAGCAAAAGCAGCAGCGATTCTGGCAGCAGCATAGAGAACAAGAAGGATCATTCGGACTGGAGTGCAGGAGAAGAGGAGCAGAGTGGGGATGAGGAGCTGCAGGATGACCTAGCGCTGGTGGTGGCTGACCAAGGGCAAGAGGTGGAGGTGGCTGAGGATGACCTAGCGATGGTTGTGCCTGAAGGTGGCCTCGCGATGGTGGTGGTTCCTGACAATGACCACGCACTGGTGGTGGCGCCGACGATCCCACAGCTGGGCGACATGACCGCGCCAATTCAGGTAGAAGACTACATCCCACTGCCTCCACCGCCTCCACCGCCTCGCCGCTCTTGCCGCATCAGGCTGAGGAAGGAGAAGGAGAAGAACAATGCATGAGAACTGAACGGTGTTGGATGAACAATGTGAAACTTTTGTAATATGTAACGATGGAACTATGTGTTGGCTATGTATGTATATATGATGGAACTTGTGTGTTGGCTATCTATGCATATATGATGGAACTTGTATGTTGGCTATGATTGTTATATGGATGCTTGTTGTATATATATGTGTTGGATATCTCATAGGTGAAATAGTGACCTGAGATTAAGAAAAAAAATTTAAAAAATTGTTACTAATGGCGCATTACAGTATGGTGCGCCATTAGTATAGCAGACACTAGTGGCGCACCGTGGGAAAAACTAATGGCGCACTGCCTGGTGCGCCATTAGTATACCAGATACTAATGGTGCACCAGTGGTGCGCCATTAGTAAAAAATTCTAGTGGCGTGCTATTAATGGCGCACCAGTGATGCGCCATTAGTAGGCAAAACTGGTGCGCCATTAGTAGCCCTTTTCCTAGTAGTGTGTAGTTCCCTTCCTAGGCCTCGCCGTCGTCCACCGCCCTGGTGCTCTCGGCGCGGCCTGGTCAACGTGGTCAACGACCGACATGCATCTGAAGTGGACTGTACGTGGAGAGGCCGATAGCTGGGTCCACGGCCGCACGCAAGGAAATGCCTCCTTATTACGCGCAAAATAATGATTCATCCACCTGACATCAGGGACCCACCGAAAGAGCCTCTTTATTTCATGAAAAAAATGTTACCGCCGCTGACAGCTCGGACCCACCAGCTATATCTTCGCACGCAAGGAAGTGCCTCCTTATTACGCACAATAAAAATGAATACTCCCCCTCTTAGCTGGGACTCAATATAGTGGCAAGCTTACTTGTGGGCCTACTAAGTTGACGAGGATGGAGGGCTTTGTCAACTTAGTCAATATGCATGATTCTAGCTCTAGTGTCCGTACAATGTCCATCCAACGGCCGTAGTGCTTCTTCAACCTCTGGTCTTCGTGCTCCAGCCGCCCAAATCAGCGCCGGTCGTGCCTCGTGCTCCTGCCTCCCGTGGCCGGATGCGATGCGGCGGAGGCCTCACCGCCCCCACTACTCCCACCGCTGGACAAGCCATCCCTTTACTCACCCGCACCCTCTGTTATTCTGCGGCGAGGGCAGCCTCACACCGCAGTGAACCAGTGATCCCTCATACTCCTCTACGCGTGGGCATCCACTGCCGCGTCTTCCCCGGCTCCGCGTCATCCCCTTCCTAGGCCTCGTCGTCGTCCACCGACCTGGTGCTCTCAGCGTGGCGTGGTCAACGTGGTCAAGGAACGGCTTCCATCGGACGTGGACTATACGTGGAGAGGCTGACAGCTGGGTCCACGGCCGCAGCAAGGAAGTGCCTCCTTATTACGAGCAAAATAATTATTGCTCCACCTGACAGCGGGGACCCACCGGACGGGCCATCATATTTCATGAAAAAAATGTTTGCCCCGACTGCTGGGACCCACTAGCTACATCTTCGCACGCAAGGAAGTGCGTCCGGGCAAAAAAAACGATTAGCCCCTGACTGCTGGGACCCACCAACTACATCTTCGCAGGCAAGGAAGTGCCTAACAGTCGGGACCGACCTGGTCGAAGCGTACATAGCGTTGTCATTCTTGTCGTTAACGTGTATGTACATATATACTGGTGGATGTAGAGGCGCGCACGTGTCGTAGTACAGGCGCGTACGTGTCGTAGTAGAGGCGCACACATAGCATGTACATGTACGTATAGCGACCAGGGTGCAAGAAAGCAAATACGGCCACGTATGTGTACATACGGGCGGGGTCTCGAACGCCTACTCGTGCATATGTACGGCCAGGGCTCATGTACATGGATGGGTCGAAACGGAGAAACAACATCGTCGTCGTGTTCATGGGGAGGCAACGGAATGTGTCGTGTTCATGGGGAGGCAACGGAATGCGTCGTGTTCGTCGGGAGGCAACGGAACGCGTGGGAGCCAACCAACTGGGTCCTGGCATACCGCACAACGGAGGAAACGGACCTCCTACGTTTGGAACGGGGTCCTGTTGATTGGGAGGGGTGTGGCGTACAACAAAACGGAGGAAACGGACCTCCTATGGTCAAAACGGGGGTACTGTTGATCGGGAGGGGTGTGGCGTACAACAAAACGGACGAAACAGACCTCCTACGGTCGAAACGGGGGTCCTGTTGATCGGGAGGGGTGTGGCTTACCGCAAAACGGACGAAACGGACCTCCTACGGTCGAAACGGGGGTCCTGTTCATCGGCAGGGGTGTGGCGTACCGCAAAACGGGACTCCACGGGATACTGTTCATCTCCACCGTCGACCTCCTCCAGCCTCCACGGGCTACCATCGACCTCCTCCAGCCTCCTGTTCATCCAGCCTCCACCGCGCGCTACTCCATCGGCTACTGTTCAACCACCCCTCCACCATCTACTGTTCATCCAGCCCTCCACACCACGGGGTCCTGTTCAACCACCCCTCCGCGGGCACCCCTCCACCATCTACTATTCATCCAGCCCTCCACCACACCACGAGGTCCTGTTCATCCAGAGCCAACGCCACCGCTCACTGTTCATCCCAGAGGCAACATCGATCGGCTTCAGTTAGCAGCAGTAGCGAAGGAATCGCTCGATCGGGTTCAGTTAACAGCCATTGATCGATTGCTCGTGTTCAGTAACACGTAGCTTGCAGTGCAATCGCTCGGGTTCAGTTAGGGCCCAACGCGTTGCTCGGGTTCAGTTAGAGCCAACGCCTCGCACACACGCGCGTACGTGTACGAGAGAAACGCGCATCGCTCGGCCCCGACCTCCCACCGTAACCGGGAACTCCCCGAAATTTTCCTCCCCCTAGCTTCTACCACGGTTTTTTCCGTCATGGACGGCCCAAAGAATGGCTTGCAGCTGCGTCTCTGGCCCGCCCAGGACGAAAAGCCCATTTTCTGACATGATTTTTTGTCATAGAAGTAGGAGCCCACCACATCTATGATGATACCGGGTTTTGTCACAATTATCGTCATAGAAGTGTCATATGTATGACAGAAAAAAATTCGTTCGGCCCAAAATGTCACGGATGTGTCTTTTTTTAGTGGCTACTTCACCTATCTTCATTACTGATAAAGATTATGAATTCTCTATTGATCCTGATATAATTACTTTGGTTGAATCTGATCCTTTCTATGGCTATGAATCTGACACTGTTGTGGCACATCTTACTAAATTAAATGATATAGCCACCCTGTTCACTAATGATGAGAGAAGTCGCTACTTTTATATCCTTAAAATATTTCCGTTCTCATTAAAGGGTGATGCTAAGATATGGTTTAATTCTCTTGATCCTGATTGTGTGCGTAGTCCCCAGGATATGATTTATTACTTCTCTGCTAAATATTTCCCTGCTCATAAGAAACAAGCTGCTTTAAGTGATATATATAATTTTGTGCAACTTGAAGAAGAGATTCTCCTACAAGCTTGGGGGAGGCTTCTCCAATTACTTAATGCTTTGCCTGTTCACCCTCTTAAGAAAAATGAAATGCTTGATATCTTCTATAATGGACTAACCGATGCTTCTAGATATCCTGGATAGTTGTGTTGGTTCTGTTTTCAGGGAAAGAACACCAGATGAAGCTAAAATTATATTGAACAATATGTTGACAAATGAAAATAATTGGACACTTCCTGAGCCAGCTCCTTAGCCAGCTCCTGAGCCAATTTCTGAGCCTATTCCTAAGCCAACTCCGAAGAAGAGGGGTGTTCTATTTCTCAGTCCTAAAGATATGCAAGAGGCAAAGAAATCTATGAAAGAAAAGGGTATTAAAGATGAAGATGTTAAGAATTTACCTCTTATTGAAGAAATACATGGTCTTAATTTACCGCATGTTGAAGAAATATATGATCTTACTCCATTACCTATTGAAGAAACACATGGTCTTGATAACCCGACACATGTAGTAAAGGTAAATTCTCTCTATTGATTTGATGAAGGTGATATCCTTCACTATAAGTCTGCTAGACAATGCTTAGATGAGTTTGATAATTTTATTTTCAAACAAGAAAACTTCGATGCTTATTTTGGTAGGCAATTAAAACAAAATGCTTATATGATTGAACACTTGGGTGATTATATGTCTAGAATTAAAGGTGAATTTAAACTCATTAGTAAACATGCTTCTATGGTTACCACTCAAGTAGAACAAGTACTTAAAGCTCAGAATGATTTGCTCAGTGAATCAAATAATAAGAATAATGACTATGCTATTAGAGTGGCTACTAGAACTGGTAAAATGACTCAGGAACCTTTGTATCCTGAAGGCCATCCTAAGAGAATTGAGCAAGACTCTCACATAAATAATTTAGATGCACCTAGTCCTTCTAAAAAGAAGAAAAATAAAAATGATAGGACTTTGCATGCTTCTAGTGAACCTGTTATAGACACACCTGAGAATCCCAATGATATTTCTATTTCTAATGATGAAACACAATCTGGTAATGAACATGAACCTAGTGATAATATTAATGAAGATGTTCATGTTGATGCTCAACCTAGTAATGATGATGATGTAGAAATTGAACCTGTTGTTGATCTTGATAACCCACAATCAAAGAATCAATGTTATGATAAGAGACACTTTATTGCTAGGAAGCACGGTAAAGAAAGGGAACCATGGGTTTCAGAAACCCATGCCTTTTCCTCCCAAACCATCCAAGAAAAAGGATGATGAGGATTTTTAGCGCTTTGCTGAAATGATTAGACCTATCTTTTTGCGTATGCGATTAACTGATATGCTCAAAATGAACCCTTATGCTAAGTACATGAAAGAAATTATTACTAATAAAAGAAAGATACCGGAAGCTGAAATTTCCACCATGCTTGCTAATTATACTTTTAAGGGTGGAATACCAAAGAAACTTGGAGATCCAGGAGTACCAACTATACCATGCTCCATTAAAAGAAACTATGTTAAAACTACTTTATGTGATCTTGGAGCCGGTGTTAGTGTTATGCCTCTCTATTTATATCGTAGACTTGATTTGTGTAACGCCCCGGATTCGATGCGCCAGGTGTCCGCCAGTTATTCGCCGTCGTTGCCATGTCATGTGCTTGCGTGTTACTCTTTGCCATGTCATCATCTACATTTCATATCATGTCATCATGTGCATCACATTCGCATACGTGTTCGTCTTATGCATCCGAGCATTTTCCCCGTTGTCCGTTTTGCAATCCGGCGCTCCTATGTTCCCCGGCGTCCCCTTTTACCTTTTTCCGTGAGCGGGTATTAGACTTTCTCGGAATGGACCGAGGTTTTTCAAGCGGCCTTGGTATAGCACCGGTAGACCGCCTGTCAAGTTTCGGGTCAATCGGAGGTCGTTTGATACTCCAATGGTTAACCGGGTAATCGTGAAAGCCTCTTTTGGTGCAGCCCAACACCCCTTTCTAAGCGGCCCAAAACCCATCTAAGTCATCTCCATGTTCTCGGTCGTTCGATCACGATCGTGTAGGCGAAAACCGCACTCCATTTGGAGCTTCCTAGCCCCCTCTACCTATAAATATGTGCCTCCCCCATCCAAATCACAGATGAAACCCTAGCCCCGCTCCCTCTCCGCCGCCGGACACATCCGTCCGCGCCGGACATGTCCACCGGCCACCTCACCTCGGCCAATGGCGTCGCGCCACGTCATCGCCGCCGCCCCCGCGCCCAATCCCAGTGCGCCATCTCACCTCCGCCGCCCTCTCTCTCTCTCCTCCACCGCGCCAGGCCCGCCGGGCCAGGATCGGGCCCGCGGAGCCCATCCCGCCGCCGCCGCCCGAGCCCCCGCGCCCGACCTAGCGCCGCCACCCGCTCCGCCGCCGGCCGTGCACGCCACCCTCCGGCGTCGCCCGCGCCCGCCACGCGCCGCCCGCTGCCCCGTTCTGCCGTCCGCCGCCCCGGCGCGCCTCCTCGCCGGCGTGCCCCACGGCCGCCGCCTCCGCCGCCCTCCCGCGCAGCGCCCCGCGCTCTGGCGCCGCCCCTCGCCGCCCGCTCTCCGGCCCCGCCGCCGTGCGCCGCCCGCGCCTCCCCGCATGGCCGCCGCCGCCTCCCGCGCCGAGATCCGGCCGGATCCGGCGAGATCCGGCCCGGATCCGCCTTCCCCGGCCTCCTCCGCCCCTTCCCGCAGCTCCGGCCGCCCTCTTCCCCATCTCCGGCGAGCCCTCCGGCGAGATCCGCCCCGCATCGCAATCCGTGCGAAATCTGAGGTTGCCCCGAAATCTTCCAAGTCCCGGAATTCTATCATTTTCATGCATATTTCATCATGCCGTAACTTGCTGCATACTGCTTCGTTTCGTGCGTGTAATATATCAAATTGTTCGCCTCGACGAGTACATAATTTCATCTAATTGCATCCTTTTCATTTGAGCTCATCTTGATGCCCGAAATGCTGTTGGAAGAGAGATATGTGATGTTAGTTTCAGATCTGTTTCAGTTGATGCACTTTTGTCATTTTTGCCATGATTGATGTGTGCATCCTATGAAGTTGAGTACTACATGAGTCTTGTAATATGCCATGTTATCTTTCCATAGGTGTATGCCATGTATTTTTGTGATCTTTGTGGTTACTAGCACAAGCATGCAAATTAGGGTACATAATGTTGCTGATTTCAGGGGCTTAGTAATTTCACTAAGTCCTTGCCTGCTGTTATTTTTATGCCATGTGTTCATGTTGTTTCAGAGAGATCTATGCCTCTTTTGAGCATGATCAGTAAGAGTGTTTTGAGCATATGGATTTGTTCTACCCATCCATGCCTTTCTTTGTAATTATGGAGTGCCATAGCTTGAGTCAATCGACCTCTACTTTTGCTATAAAATGTTTCCTGGCAGATTGTTTACATGTTATTCAATTTTGCCAAACTTGTTGTAGTTGATCCTTGCATGCTATAAGGTTATTCTTGCCATGTATAGATTCTATGCCATGTCTTCTTGATGGATGTATGCTTAGTTTATCGTGTAATGCTCTGTAGTGAGTGCATCGAGCTTGTAAACATGCCTACTTGTTATATGTTTTTGACATGTCCAGTTTTCTGCTAAGTCCGAAATCTGTAACGAAACTTGCTTAATTGACATGGGTGTTATTATATTTTCTTTTCCTTTTTGGTTCATGGTCAGTAAGGGACTTTTGTTAAGTGCTTTGGATAGATTCATGCCATGCCTTATTTTTCTATGTCCTGTTCCTGGAGCATGTTGTTTGCTGGCTCTAAACATGTCATCCTGATGTTAATTTCTGGCATGATAGTATTTTCACCAAGTCTGTGAACCTGTTATCTTTTGCACTTTTGCCATGCTTGTTTGTACCTGTTATGATGTGATTTAGCCGTAGCTCAGTGTTCATCTTTTGTCAAGCATCTTGAGTAGATCACTGTCATATGCTTTGTTGGTACGTTTGGGTGCAGTAGATTAATTTCTTGTTGCATGCTATGTAGCATCATGCTGTTAATGGCAGAATCTTGTCATTCTTGTTTTGCTTGTCATTTGCAAACCGTGCATCCGATTCCGGTGATCTTTATATCTATTTCAACCGAAATCACCTCACTTTTCCAGTGGCATACTTGGTTTGCCAAGATTATGCCTTGTTCATCTTTTCCTTCCGGAGCATGCATATGCATTGCATAACACATCTCGCATATCATGCCATGTTTATGTGGTGGTTGTTTACTTTGTTGTTTGCTTTTTTCGGGTGTTCCTTCTTCGGGTTAGTTCCAATAACGTTGCGATTGTGAGGATTCGCTCGACTACGTCCGTTTGTCTTCTTCTTGGACTCGTTCTTCTTCCTTGCGGGATCTCAGGCAAGATGACCATACCCTCGAAATCACTTCTATCTTTGCTTGCTAGTTGCTCGCTCTTTTGCTATGCCTATGCTGCGATACTTACCACTTGCTTATAATGCCTCCCATATCGTTAAACCAAGCCTCTAACCCACCTTGTCCTAGCAAACCGTTGTTTGGCTATGTTGCCGCTTTTCTCAGCCCCTCTTATAGCGTTGTTAGTTGCAGGTCAAGATGAAGTTTGTTCCTTGTTGGAACATGGAGATGTTGTTCCTTGATTGGAACAAGTTTACTTGTTGGGATATCACAATATATCTTATTTAATTAATGCATCTATATACTTGGTAAAGGGTGGAAGGCTCGGCCTTATGCCTGGTGTTTTGTTCCACTCTTGCCGCCCTAGTTTCCGTCATATCGGTGTTATGTTCCCGGATTTTGCGTCCCTAACGCGGTCGGGTGATTTATGGGACCCCCTTGACAGTTCGCTTTGAATAAGACTTTTCCAGCAAGGCCCAACATTTGTTTTACCATTTGCCTCACCACCACCTATCATTTTCCCTTGGGTCGGCCAGCCCGAGGGTCATCTTTATTTTAGCCCCCCCCCGGGCCAGTGCTTCTCTAAGTGCTGGTCCAAACCGAGCGATGTCCGGCGCCCCCTGGGCAATCAGGGTCTATGCCAACCCGACGTCTGGCTCATCCGGTGTGCCCTGAGACCGAGATATGTGCAGCTCCTATCAGGATTTGTCGGCACATCCGGGCGGCTTTGCTGGTCTTGTTTTATTACTATCGAAATGTCTTGTAGCCGGGATTCCGAGACCGATCGGGTCTTCCCGGGGAGAAGGAATATCCTTCGTTGATCGCGAGAGCTTATCATGGGCTAAGTTGGGACACCCCTGCAGGGTATTATCTTTCGAAAGCCGTGCCCGCGGTTATGTGGCAGATGGGAATTTGTTCATGTCCGGTTGTAGAAAACCCGAAGTTGATCTTAATTAAAATACACCAACCGCGTGTGTAACCGTGATGGTCTCTTCTCGGCGGAGTCCGGGAAGTGAACACGGTTGTTGGAGTTATGTTTGACGTAAGTAGTTCAGGAGCACTTTTTGATCATAGTTGTTCGACCGTGCTTTTGCCTTCTCTTCTCGCTCTGATTTGCGTATGTTAGCCACCAGATATGCTAGTCGCTTGCTGCAGCTCCACCTCATACCTTTTACCCTACCTATAAGCTTAAATAGTCTTGATCTCGCGGGTGTGAGATTGCTGAGTCCCCGTGACTCACAGATACTTCCAAAGCCAGTTTGCAGGTGCCGATGAAACTGTGCAGGTGACGCACCCGAGCTCAAGGAGGAGCTCGGTGAAGATCTTGTTCATTGTGTTGTTTCGCTTCAGTTGATCAGTAGTGGAGCCCAGTCGGGACGATC
Source organism: Aegilops umbellulata (assembly GCA_032464435.1). Taxonomy (NCBI): domain Eukaryota; kingdom Viridiplantae; phylum Streptophyta; class Magnoliopsida; order Poales; family Poaceae; genus Aegilops; species Aegilops umbellulata. Next base: position 415,687,345 of record CP136055.1, on the reverse strand, counting down.
GGGGATCTGTGTAGCATTTGGGGTAGTCTTCTTTTATTTTGGTTCCGTAGACGGACCTTGATTGTATCTGTATGATGTAATGCTTTACTCATGTATTGTGTGAAGTGGCGATTGTAAGCCAACTATGTATCTTTTTCCCTTATGTATCACATGGGTTGTATGAAGATTACCTCACTTGCGACATTGCTTTCAATGCGTTTATGCCTCTAAGTCATGCTTCGACACGTGGGAGATATAGCCGCATCGAGGGCGTTACAAGTTGGTAATCAAAGCCTTCCCCGACCTTAGGAGCCCCCACTGATTGATCGTTTTTAGCGGCCGAGTTGTGTCTAGAATTTTTTTTTGAGTCATTTAGGAATTATATATCGGAGAGTTTAGGAATTCTTTTTGCTTCCCAGTCTCCTCATCGCTCTGGTAAGGCATCCTGACGTAGAGTTTTGACTTTTCTCTTCTCAAATTTCACTAAAAAAAAATTTTAGGATCACGTGGGTATCTTAGAATCGTTCCGATGGTTTTGTGATGACAACATTGTCTTGGTTGCCTCCCGTCAGCAGGGGTTTAGTGGAGGTGTCCCGTTGAGTTGAGCTCCGAGGTGTTGTCGTCATAATTTTATCATTGCAGTTCTGGAATACCTGAGTTTAGTACGCCGACATCGAAAATCTCTTTTGTACAGTTGTTGGTGAGATAACCCTGATAGCCCAGTACTGAGGCGAGTGCGGGAGTATTGCCATAACTCGTATAACGGATGTTTTTCGAAGGTTGAGGTAGACGATTTCTGAGGATTTCTTGGTTATGCGTTGAAGGATGGATACAGCTGGATCTAGGTATTGTTAGTTTGGGTGATATATTTTGTGTCCCCTGTATCCCTAACACCAGATTGCATAACCAGAAAGTTTCGGGAGTTTATAAGTGGGAATTCAAGTATCACGTAGGAATTCTTTCCAACAGACACATGATACGATATGGGATCTATCATATGTTTGTTTCCGGCTTATTCTGCAAGCCAAATCCTTTGTTTTTGTTCCGTTTTGTGGTATTCGAGTTGCTTCAATGTCAAGTGTTGATCCATACCTTCACTAAACGGTGTTCTCATATTGCTATGTAGATGCTAATCCTTCTTGTTCATCAAGGTTGTCTTTTCAATCCTTTTCCAACCGGTGTGTCCCTCCTCAAGTGGATCCGATCACTTCAACATTCGCAAGATCAATTATCAGTTCTTCTCAACGGTGTTTATTTCATTCGTCCCAAGTTGTCTTTGTTTTTCCCGCCCTCCCACCCTTATTTCTTCAAGGACTCAGATTTCTTGATCAAGTATCCATCTTATTGATGTGAAGCCTCTCCATTCTTCTCCTTCATGTTCTTACCCGGTGTTTCTCTTGAAGATGCTGACGGAGCCTTAAGTTTATAATTATTTGTTCTTTAATCTTCCCCGGTGTGTTCAATGCAATCTTTCGATGGTGATCACATCTTTTCCTTGTTTCAAATGTTTTCTCGTACCGGTGCACCTCTTAATCATTCACCTCTCGCTATTCATTTGTTCCGGAGTGATGAAGATATGTTAGAAGATTCAAGTTTCCATTCTCAATTCACTCAATTTCTTTTCAGGATGCTATCTCATTCAAGTCATTTAATTCAACCGGTGCAATCTCTCTTTTCAAGCAATCGTTCAACCATTCTTTTGAGTGGGCCCTAACCCATAGGTCTTTTCCCAGGATCTTACCTGACTCTTCTATTTTCCCGGCGCGATTCCCAAACTCTTTTCAAAGTTTGACGTAAGAATGGATTCTCATCAGTCAGCTGTTTTGCTCCAAGTTCGCCTTCAAATTCTTTTCATCGTGGGTTCTACCGTCCCTAATTTCATGCCGGAGTATCTCAATAATTCATGGTGGTGTTTCTCATCGTCGTTCTCAACATTTGAAGACTGAAGAAGAGTTTCTCTTAAATCTTACTCCATTCTCTTCAAGATTCATGGTTCTAGCTTGATGCCATCCTATCATAACTATTTTGATTGTGAGAATTCTTTTCACCCATCCGGAGCATTTCATGAGTTGGTTCCATTTCTTTCCTCCGAAGGCCATCATGTCATAATTATTCATTCTCAGCTTTTAGCTCTCGTTCTCCAAAGCTTACCGGTGGAGCGTTCAAAGATCCTCTAATCAGTTCATGATCTCTTCGTTCACTTGTATCTAAATTCTCTCAAGTATCTTCGTTCATTTTCTAATTCTTCCCGGTGTTTCTTTATCTTTTCTTCGTTCATTTTCAATTCTTACGGTGGTTCATTCAAGAATTCTCTTCCGTTGTTATCGTATCAATTCATCCATTCTTTCCAAATTCTCTTCCATTGTTACCGGTGGTTCGTTGAAGTCCTTCTCAAGTTTGTGCTATATCTCTCTTGATCCTTTTTACGAGAATAAGTAGTATGCCAAATCCGCTGCTTGTCATCAATCTAAATTGGTGAAGGATACGCATAACATAATTCTTGTTCTCGTTTCATCCAAGTGATTGATTCATTCTTCCGGAGTTCGTAATGGTATCAATTTCTCAATTCTAAGTTGTTCATCTCTTCTTTCCGGAGTTTTGTTCATCATATCACATTCTCGGTCCGAGATGCTTCATCTTTTATTTCCGGAGTTCAAAGTATTCTCGGTTATATCTTTTCAAAGCTTCATCTTATCACTGCAAGGCTTCACCTTGTGTTTTCAACTTCTCTTTCTTTTATCATCCTTTTCTTACCGGAGTTCTTCATGGAGGCTCTACATGGTGCTTCGTCAAGGATTCTTTTAATTCTTCAATTGTTCATCAAGATTTGTCTCGGAGTTAAGATCCGTCAAGTTATAATCTAAAATAAACATGGTGTTCAACACATGCCTTGTTTTGAGGAGTTCAAGTTTTCTTCATCTTGCATTCCGAAGCGCAATTCTTTCTATCAATATCTTTTGAGGTGGTCTTATGTCATTCTTGACAATTTCTCTTCGTGTTTCATGATTCACAAGTTGTTAAGAATGAGATATTTAAATCCATCATTTTCTCTTCGTTAAGGAGATCGTTTCAACCTATCAATCCCACCATTGGAGTTATCTTGGTAAAGATTTCACCTAAAGCCTTCCCTAGGGAATGTTGCTAATTATGGTGCTTATTAATGATCCATGTTTCTCCTTCTCTTCTTGGTGAAAGATTTTTCATCTCCGTGTTGCTCTCAAGCAATCAATTGTTTTCCATAGTGGCATGTATTTCACCTCAAGTTTGGAGATGTCTCCATAAGCCCACGAGGATCATATCCTTTCATTGTTGGTTTTCCAACAACTCCGTTCAATCCTACTTCGTAAAGATGCTCTTTCAAATTCATTTATGGTAGGAGATGTTGGTTTCATTCTTCGTTCTATTCATCCCAACTATCTAACCATCATGCATTGTTTTCTGAGGCATTGTGATGTTGCTCTTTTCACCCATCACCTCGTTTTGTAAAGATCATGTTCTTTTCTTGATTATCCATTTAACCGGAGTGTTGTGTCATCTCTTCAAGTTCTTTTCATCTTATCAAGTTTTCCTTCTTCTTGCAGTCGGGGTGCTGCCCAAATTATATCAATCTTATTCCTTCTCTGTCTAGTTTTAACCGGAGTGGTTTCAATATCTATCTTATCACTAAACCTCTTGGTTCTCGTCGTATCCCATGTTCCTCTTTTCTAACGGAGTGTTTTCAACTTTGTTCATCTTCGTTGTTTTCTTTCTTTCATTTTGTTCAACCTCTCAAGGTTCGTGGTTTCACTCGTTCGTCAAAGAAGCAACTTAGTTTTACCTCTTCTCTTTCTCCTTCCGTTTTTCTCCAGTGCCATCCTAGATCTCGGGACGAGATCCTCTCGTAGTGGTGGAGTGTTGTAACGCCCCGGATTCGATGCGCCAGGTGTCCGCCAGTTATTCGCCGTCGTTTCCATGTCATGTGCTTGCGTGTTGCTCTTTGCCATGTCATCTCTGCATTTCATATCATGTCATCATATGCATCGCTTTCGCATACGTGCTCGTCTTATGCATCCGAGCATTTTCCCCGTTGTCCGTTTTGCAATCCGGCGCTCCTATGTTCCCCGGCGTCCCCTTTTACCTTTTTCTGTGAGCAGGTATTAAACTTTCTCGGGATGGACCGAGGTTTGTCAAGCGGCCTTGGTATAGCACCGGTAGACCGCCTGTCAAGTTTCGGGTCAATCGGAGGTCGTTTGATACTCCAACGGTTAACCGGGTAACCGTGAAGGCCTCTTTTGGTGCAGCCCAACACCCCTTTCTAAGTGGCCCAAAACCCATCTAAGTCATCTCCATGTTCTCGGTCGTTCGATCACGATCGTGTGGGCGAAAACCGCACTCCATTTGGAGCTTCCTAGCCCCCTCTACCTATAAATATGTGCCTCCCCCGTCCAAATCACAGATGAAACCCTAGCCTCGCTCCCTCTCCGCCGCCGGACACGTCCGTCCGCGCCGGACATGTCCACCGGCCACCTCACCTCGGCCAATGGCGTCGCGCCACGTCATCGCCGCCGCCCCCGCGCCCAATCCCAGTGCGCCACCTCACCTCCGCCGCCCCCTCTCTCTCTTCCACCGCACCAGGCCCGCCGGGCCCGGATCGGGCCCGCGGAGCCCATCCCGCCGCCGCCGCCCGAGCCCCCGTGCCCGACCTAGCGCCGCCGGCCGCCCCCCCCCCCCCCCCCGGCGTCGCCCGCACCCGCCACGCGCCGCCCGCTGCCCCGTTCCGCCGTCCGCCGCCCCGGCGCGCCTCCTCGCCGGCGTGCCCCACGGCCGCCGCCTCCGCCGCCCTCCCGCGCAGCGCCCCGCGCTCCGGCGCCTCCCCTCGCCGCCCGCTCACCGGCCCCGCCGCCGTGCGCCGCCCGCGCCTCCCCGCATAGCCGCCGCCGCCTCCCGCGCCGAGATCCGGCCGGATCCGGCGAGATCCGGCCCGGATCCGCCTTCCCCGGCCTCCTCCGCCCCTTCCCGCAGCTCCGGCCGCCCTCTTCCCCATCTCCGGCGAGCCCTCCGGTGAGATCCGCCCCGCATCGCAATCCGTGCGAAATCTGAGGTTGCCCCGAAATCTTCCAAGTCCCGGAATTCTATCATTTTCATGCATATTTCATCATGCCATAACTTGCTGCATACTGCTTCGTTTCATGCGTGTAATATATTAAATTGTTCACCTCGATGAGTACATAATTTCATCTTATTGCATCCTTTTCATTTCTGCTTATCTTGATGCCCGAAATGCTGTTGAAAGAGGGCTATGTGATGTTAGTTTCAGATCTGTTTCAGTTGATGCACTTTTGTCATTTTTGCCATGATTAATGTGTGCATCCTATGAAGTTGAGTCCTACATGAGTCTTGTAATATGCCATGTTATCTTTCCAGAGGTGTATGCCATGTATTTTTGTGATCTTTGTGGTGACTAGCAAAAGCATGCAAACTAGGGTACATAATGTTGCTGATTTCAGGGGCTTAGTAATTTCAGTCCTTGCCTGCTGTTATTTTTATGCCATGTGTTCATGTTGTTTCAGAGAGATCTATGCCTCTTTTGAGCATGATCAGTAAGAGTGTTTTGAGCATATGGATTTGTTCTATCTATCCATGCCTTTGTTTGTAATTATGAAGTGCCATAGCTTGAGTCAATCGACCTCTACTTTTGCTATAAAATGTTTCCTGGCAGATTGTTTACATGTTATTCGATTTTGCCAAACTTGTTGTAGTTGATCCTTGCATGCTATAAGGTTATTCTTGCCATGTATAGCTTCTATGCCATGTATTCTTGATGGATGTATGCTTAGTTTATCATGTGATGCTCTGTAGTGAGTGCATTGAACTTGTAAACATGCCTACTTGTTATCTGTTTTTGACATGTCCAGTTTTCTGCTAAGTCCGAAATCTGTAACGAAACTTGCTTAATTGACATGGGTGTTATTATATTTTCTGGTCCTTTTTGGTTCATGGTAAGTAAGGGACTTTTGTTAAGTGCTTTGGGTAGATTCATGCCATGCCTTATTTTTCTATGTCCTGTTCCTGGAGCATGTTGTTTGCTGGCTCTAAACATGTCATCCTGATGTTAAGTTCTGGCATGATAGTATTTTCACCAAGTCTGTGAACCTGTTATCTTTTGCACTTTTGCCATGCTTGTTTGAACCTGTTATGATGTGATTTAGCCGTATCTCAGTGTTCATCTTTTGTCAAACATCTTGAGTAGATCACTGTCATATGCTTTGTTGGTACGTTTGGGTGTAGTAGATTAATGTCTTGTTGCATGCTATGTAGCATCATGCTGTTAATGGCAGAATCTTGTCATTCTTGTTTTGCTTGTCATTTGCAAACCGTGCATCCGATTCCGGTGATCTTTATATCGATTTCAACCAAAATCACCTCACCTTTCTAGTGGCATACTTGGTTTGCCAAGATTATTCGTTGTTCATCTTTTCCTTCCGGAGCATGCATATGCATTGCATAACACATCTCGCATATCGTGCCATGTTTATGTGGTGGTTGTTTACTTTGTTGTTTGCTTCTTTCCGGTGTTGCTTCTTCGGGTTAGTTCCAATAACGTTGCGATTGTGAGGATTCGCTCGACTACGTCCGTTTGTCTTCTTCTTGGACTCGTTCTTCTTCCTTGCGGGATCTCAGGCAAGATGACCATACCCTCGAAATCACTTCTATCTTTGCTTGCTAGTTGCTCGCTCTTTTGCTATGCCTATGCTGCGATACCTACCACTTGCTTATAATGCCTCCCATATCGTTAAACCAAGCCTCTAACCCACCTTGTCCTAGCAAACCGTTGTTTGGCTATGTTACCGCTTTGCTCAGCCCCTCTTATAGCGTTGTTAGTTGCAGGTGAAGATGAAGTTTGTTCCTTGTTGGAACATGGAGATGTTGTTCCTTGATTCGAACAAGTTTACTTGTTGGGATATCACAATATATCTTATTTAATTAATGCATCTATATACTTGGTAAAGGGTGGAAGGCTCGGCCTTATGCCTGGTGTTTTGTTCCACTCTTGCCGCCCTAGTTTCCGTCATATCGGTGTTATGTTCCCGGATTTTGCGTCCCTAACGCGGTCGGGTGATTTATGGGACCCCCTTGACAGTTCGCTTTGAATAAGACTTTTCCAGCAAGCCCCAACATTGGTTTTACCATTTGCCTCACCACCACCTATCATTTTCCCTTGGGTCGGCCAGCCCGAGGGTCATCTTTATTTTAGCCCCCCCCCCCAGGCCAGTGCTTCTCTAAGTGCTGGTCCAAACCGAGCGATGTCCTGCGCCCCCTGGGCAATCAGGGTCTATGCCAACCCGACGTCTGGCTCATCCGGTGTGCCCTGAGACCGAGATATGTGCAGCTCCTATCAGGATTTGTCGGCACATTCGGGCGGCTTTGCTGGTCTTGTTTTATTACTGTCGACATGTCTTGTAGCCGGGATTCCGAGACTGATCGGGTCTTCCCGGGGAGAAGGAATATCCTTCGTTGATTGCGAGAGTTTATCATGGGCTAAGTTGGGACACCCCTGCAGGGTATTATCTTTCGAAAGCCGTGCCCACGGTTATGTGGTAGATGGGAATTTGTTAATGTCCGGTTGTAGAAAACCCGAAGTTGATCTTAATTAAAATACACCAACCGCGTGTGTAACCGTGATGGTCTCTTCTCGGCGGAGTCCGGGAAGTGAACACGGTTGTTAGAGTTATGTTTGACGTAAGTAGTTCAGGATCACTTTTTGATCATAGTTGTTCGACCGTGCTTTTGCCTTCTCTTCTCGCTCTCATTTGCGTATGTTAGCCACCAGATATGCTAGTCGCTTGCTGCAGCTCCACCTCCTACCTTTTACCCTACCTATAAGCTTAAATAGTCTTGATCTCGCGGGTGTGAGATTGCTGAGTCCCCGTGACTCACAGATACTTCCAAAACCAGTTTGCAGGTGCCGATGAAACTATGCAGGTGACGCACCCGAGCTCAAGGAGGAGCTCGATGAAGATCTTGTTCATTGTGTTGTTTCGCTTCAGTTGATCAGTAGTGGAGCCCAGTCGGGACGATCGGGGATCTGTGTAGCATTTGGGGTAGTCTTCTTTTATTTTGGTTCCGTAGACGGACCTTGATTGTATCTGTATGATGTAATGCTTTACTCATGTATTGTGTGAAGTGGCGATTGTAAGCCAACTATGTATCTTTTTCCCTTATGTATCACATGGGTTGTGTGAAGATTACCTCACTTGCGACATTGCTTTCAATGCGTTTATGCCTCTAAGTCGTGCTTCGACACGTGGGAGATATAGCCGCATCGAGGGCGTTACAATTTGACTAAGTTGACACCTACTAAAATATCTTTGCAAATGGCTAATAAATCAACTGCTATACCTGTCGGTATTTGTGAGGATGTGTCTGTTGTGGTTGCAAACATTACTATTTTAAAGGACTTTGTTATTATTCATATTCTCGAGGACGATAGTATGTCTATTATTCTTGGAAGACCCTTTTTGAATACTACAGGGGCTGTTATTGATTGCAACAAAGGCAATGTCACTTTTCATGTTAATGGTAAAGAGCATACGGTACACTTTCCGAGGAAATAACCTCAAGTCCACAGTATCAATTCTATTGGAAAAATTCCATCGATTATTTCTAGAGGTTTTGAATGTCCTTTGCCTACTGTCAAGAAGAAATATGATATTCTTATTATTGGAGATGTGCATATCCCCGTTGAGGTAACATAGTGTTATTCGAAATTTCTCCGGTTCAATGTTATTTGGAATGAGTTTGTTAACAAGACTTGATCAACCTTATTAGTGGATTCCTTTTGATGAGCATGAGATGGATGAAGTTAGAAAGCACAACCTTCTGTACCCTTCTTTTAGTTTCTGTTATTTAGTTGAAATAAAGAAAAAATAGTATTTTCTGTCTGTTTCCTGAATTATCCGTGCAATATAAAAATACCCCGAAAATAAAAGTTCTCCAAATGCCTTGAAATTGAAATATGATTTTTTTTCTGGAATATTTGAGAATATTTGGCACTGAGAACATAGCAGGGGGAGCACGCACCTGGCCACGAGGTCCAGGGCGCGCCCACCCCTGGGCGCGCCCCCTGCCTCGTGGGCCCACGGTGGCTCCCCTCCACTTATTCCAGCACCCACACACTTCTTCTTCCTCCCAAAAAAATCACCATCCAGCTCAAGCACGAGTTCTAGCTCATTTTGCTGCCATTTTCGATCTCCTTGCTCAAGGCACCTCTCACAAAACTGCTTTGGGGGATTGTTCCTTGGTACGTGACTCCTCCATTGGCCCAATTAGTTTTTGTTCTAGTGCTTTATTCATTGCAAATTTGTGCTGCCTAGGTGACCATGTTCTTGAGCTTGCATGTCAAATTTATATGGTTCCAAGTAGTTCTAATGCATGATGTAGGCCCTAGGCACTTGAGGGAGTAGTTGCTATCAATTTTGTTGAGCTTGGTTCACTTTTATTTGAAGTTACTAAAATTTTTAGAAATTTTTCAGAGGGAGAAATATGTTTAGGAAAATGTACCAAGGTGGTCCTTCAAGGAAGCAAGGACCCAGGATCGCAATGCGCGATGCCGATGATGAACCACCAAGGGACGCTCCATTGCGGCCTTGTGAGTGGCCTTCAGAGGACTTCATGGATCAAGCAGGAATTAAGGAATAATTTAACGCATATTTGCGTAACGCTGATCTTGTGAGCTTCGAGGCAGAAAAGTGTCGTCAGTACCACTATCTCACTAGTTCCTTTATGAGGAGGTTTGAATTTTCATCATCACACAATTCTCAAATTGTCCTGTTTGATCTTTATGAAAATTCTTATACAATGGACTTAGAGGATTTACCACTGCTTGCAAACTTCCACAATGGGTAGTGCTAGTGAACCTCGCAAATCTAAATTTAGAGATTTTCTTGCTAGTATAACTGTGGGGGAATCTAGAGACATAACACAAGCTACCATAGGGAGCATTCATTTTCCTGCTATACATTATTTTCCTCTCTTCATAGGTAGGGGCATAAATGGTAAGGATGAAACATGTCACATGTGTGTCCTTGACCTCAGTATTCCCAGGAGTGCTGTGTTAGGAGATAAACATTATAATTTGGGAGCCATTGTTGCACGTAGGTTGCATCATATTAGATTTAATGGAGATTTCTTTGGTGGAATTTATGCAACCCGTATAGCTAATTTTCTTTGTGTAGCCATACGTGAGGATGATATTGAGTTGCCCCCTGCTTATTTGGATTATGAGGCTATGGTTCGTCATCATTTTGTTGAGAGGAACGATCAGTCCCTCTAGTACCGACTAATCTTTGACAGACGACGCACCTATCACGTCGCTCTCCCTGCTTCCACTTTCTTTAACTTTCAGGCAAAGGGGAGATATTACATAACCAGAGAGGAGGCGGAGGAGTATAAGAGGAGAGCTGAGATAGCTCGCCTCCAAGCTGCAGCAGACGATGCAATGACCGCTGCATCTCATTACGACCCCAACTACAACTTTGGATATCCGCCAGGCCATCCGTGGCAATAGACCAACTTAGGCCAAAAGCCTAAGCTTGGGGGAGTACGTATTTCCCACCGACATTACATTCCTGTTCACACACTCATCGCTAGTTGTTGGTGCTCATACTCTTTCACTGTAATATCCATGCTACTTTATTTTTCTTTTTATGCCTTCTTCTTGTGTGTTTGACAAACCTTAAGAAAAACAAAAAAATTAGTTGTAGCTTTTAGCTAGTTTACCTTCTTGCTGTAGTAGTAATAATTAAAAGAAAACCCAAAAAGATTTCCTGTTCTTCTTTTGCTTGTTGGGAGCTTTCCAGTGTAAATAGTTTTATTTCTTTTCTTTCGGGGTCGATAGGATAAGACAATGATTAAAATGTTGAAGTGACTCTGTAACATCCCAAAATTCTAAATTTTGGAATGTTATATTAAATAAATAATTATGCTTGTTTGTTTGATTGTTGTGTGACTGATTGTGTGAAATTGAGTGAAATTTGAAACTTTTTGAAAGTTTAATGAGAGGTAATGAAATGACATTCCCAAACTTTCACCTTGCATTTATGATCTCCATGAATTCAAATTCAATTCAAACACAAAACCCTAGAGAGAAGATGATATGACTTCTTCCAGTTAAATAAATGAAAAGGGTTTTGAAAAGATTTGAATTCTGTTTGGAAATATTTCAAATTTTCGAAACTTTATGCAACTCAATGATTTTCATGAGAGAAGATAAAATGACTTCTTCAATTATATGAAATATGAGTTGGAAGTTGAAAAGAATCAAATTGAAAATCATTTGGAAGTATTTTGAAACTCCCTTTCAAATTTGGAATATTTTGGATTTTATTCAAATTATTTTTCTCCTAAAAATAAATAAATGGAAATAAGGGTAAAATGATTCCCTTCAATGGAAAATCAGGAGAAAATAAATTTGAAATCATTTTGGTATTTTAAAAATGATTTTTGTTGGGTTTTAATGCAACAGTATCACTATTTGCTTTACTTGAATTTTTGTAGATTTTATTTGAACTTGAAAAAGAGTTCATGTTGTAGGAAATCTTTTTTCTGAAAATTGTGATATATTATATGCCTATATAATATTATCTATTTATTTATTTGTGTTTGTTTTATTGTCTATGTTTTATAAAAAAAAGTGCAAACGCCCGAAGCCCCGGAGGCCCATCTCCCCCTCTCCCTTTTCTTAGCCCACCTACGCGCCAGGCTGGCCCAGTCGCTCGCCCGCGCCCAAAACACCTTTGCCCCGGTTGCACGCTCCTCCCCTCGCTCGCCTCTGTCGCTGACAGCAGGGCCCGCACCCTTCTTCCTCCTCCCGCAAGTCTTGCAACCGCCACAGCAGATCGCGCCGCCGCCGCCGTATCCCGGATCTCACGGGATCGGGAATCCCTCGCCCAACCCCTCCTCCAAGGCGCCTCCCCTATAATTACCCCGCCTCCTCGACCCGTCCCCCTCCTTTCCCCGCACCCAGAAACCCCGCCTCCTCCTCAATCGCTCACCGGAACCAGAAGCGCCGCCGCACACCATTGTCGCCCTGTCTCTTCACCCCGACCACCCCGTCGCCGTCCGAACCCACCACCGACCCATCCTCGCTCACCCGCACCACTCCAACCCCTCACCCGAGCCCCAGCACCGCCGGAGCGCCATCGCTGGCAACCACCAAGCTCGCTGTCGCCCGTCTCCGTCATCCCCAAGCCCGCTGCTGACCACCGTTGGGATCGCCTCGACCTGCTGCGTTGCCTGGTGACCTTCCCCGATGCCGACGCCCGCCGGAGCCTCGTCCCCGTCGACCACCAAAGCGGGAGCATCTCGCCAGAGCTCTTCCATCGCCGCGGTAAGCCCTCGACCGTCCGATCTCCCTTCGACGTTTTAGATTAGATCACAACGAACGGGTAGTTTTTTTATTAGATCGGTTTAGTTCCGGTTTTTATTCGGTTTAGATCTAAACTGGTTCACTGGTTTTTTTTTCATACGCGCGTTAGCGGTTTAGTTATATATCGCCCGAGCGCAGTTTAGCGTTGGATCGCCCACTGCTTAGGCCCAATAGCAGCCCGACGCATAGTACCTGCCATTTTGTTTTTAATATTATTTACGTTTTTGTTTAAAAAAATAGAAATAGTTTCAATTTTAGATTACTTATAACTTTTACGTTTTAGATCCAAATTGAGTGATTCTTTTTGCATTAGATTCAAAATTTGTTTAAGTTTCTGTTTGTGTACTTAGTTTTCAAATTTGAGTAGATTAATTTTGAGTTTGATGAAATTTGTTCAAATCAGTAATTTGGCCGTATCTTGAGTTTTATAAAATATTTTTGATTGATTCTTTTTGCTACGGTTTTGTTATTACTTTGTCTATCCAGAGTCAGATAGTGATTCATTTTTTTTTTATTTTAAATTATGTTTTTAGCAAAACAGTACTGTTTTACTTATAGTTCTGTTTTAGCCTTTTCTTTATTGTTTTTATTAGTTTTAAATTAATTCTTCTTGTCACTCTTCACAATTAGTTGGGTTTATGTTAGACAACAGGAGAAAATTTTATTTTATTTTCCTTAGTTTTATATGAAAACTTCTATAGGTCATAGTTAGAGTTTTATTAAAGCTTTTTATTTGTTTCTTTTTGCTAATAAAATTTTATGAAAAATACTTTCTGTTAACTTAGTTGTTTTAATTTTTATTTTCTGTTAATTTATTAGTTTAGTGTTTTAATTATTGTTAAGTTTTTACTTAGGGCAAGACTATATTAGATGTTTGTAGCAAAGTCATAGATCTTCGTTAGTAGGTTTTCTTTCTAGTTTTATTTGAAACTTCCTTGGAATTCGTTTGAGTTTTGTTATTGAATTTTTCTTTGTTGTTTTAATTTTTATTATGAGTATTAGAATTGCTTGCTACTATGTTTGCTTATATGAATGCTATGTTTGACTTGTTTAGATTTTCTTCGGAGAGTGACGAATAGTTCTATCAAGTTTTCTGAGAGCGTTATAATATTCATCAAGTAATACCAGGCAAGTTCACTTTGACCATGCTTTCATACCTATGTTTTTATTGCATTTAGTGGCATCTTTGCAACAACCCTCCAGTAGTGATATTGAATTCTTGTAGTTGAATAGTATGCATGAGGTAGGAACCCATCACCCTGTTACCAAGCCCGGGACGTTATTCATTTTAATGCTACACTGTAGTAGACGGGGTTTGGTACGAGTGCACGAGAGTGGTGTGAAGAAGGACTCTATGTCAATGGCGACAACTTCATGATGGCATCACCAAGGATTGCCTCTTCAGGACTCAGGACCTCAAGATTTCGAGACTCGAGACAAGAATTCAATACACATTATAGGGGGTCCCGATCTGTGCGTCAAGGTCGGATGGTAACAGGAGACAAGGGACACTTTATTTTACCCAGGTTCGGGCCCTCTCGATGGAGGTAAAACCCTACTCCTGCTAGATTAATATTGATGATATGGGTAGTACAAGAGTAGATCTACCACGAGATCAAGGAGGCTAAACCCTAGAAGCTAGCCTATGGGTATGATGATGGTTATCATGTGTTCGTCCTACGGACTACAACCCTCCGGTTTATATAGGCACCGGATAGGGTTAGGGTTACATAGAGTCGGTTACATTGGTAGGAGATCTTGAATATCCGCACGCCTAGCTTGCCTTCTACGCCAAGGAAAGAACCTTCCGTACATGGGACGAAGTCTTCAATCTTGTATCTTCATAGTCCTGGAGTCCGGCTGAAGATATAGTTCGGCTATCCGAACACCCCCTAATCCAGGACTCCCTCAGTAGCCCCCGAACCAGGCTTCAATGACGTCGAGTCCAGCGCGCAAATTTGTCTTCGGCATTGCAAGGCGGGTTCCCCCTCCGAATCTTGTGTACATGTATGAATAATGTCCGTAGCGCCCCTCGGTCTCGGTGCCCAATAATTGCCGTCTTCCACGTGTTGAACGAATGCGAAAAGCCCGGGGGTGTTTTTATATTCACACCCTTGGTCATATAAACGAGCCGCCTATTTAACGGGATGGGGATCTAGATCCAAACCACGTCTTCTTCTCCCCGCGAGTTATGATTAGAGCGTCTCCAGCAAAGGTCCATTCCAACATGGCCAGCCGTCGTAGCTCCTACCCTCGCCCCTCCAGCCCCAAATCCGGAGACTGGGAGAGTTGCACCATCCCACACAGCGAGCTAGTGTCACTGCAGGCCAAGGGATTCCTTCCCCAAGCATATATGGTCCCGGTCCGAGCCGGACTCGCCACCTACAACGGCGGCAAGCAAGCGGACAACACCCCCAATCCTTCTAAAGGAGAGCGGGTGTGCTTCATCCCTTATTTATTAAGGGGTCTGGGATTTCCAGTTCATCCATTCCTCCATGGGCTTCTGGAGTTCTACGGCCTCCAGCTGCACAACCTCACGCTTGGCTCTGTGCTACATATTGCAGGCTTCGTTGCCCTTTGCGAGCTATTTTTAGGCGTCGAGGCTCATTTTGCGCTGTGGAAGAGGTTGTTCTGCTTGGTGCCCCGTTCTCAGAAGGGGTCTATATACCAAGTGGGCGGAGCCGAAATATGGCGCATCGCCGGGACCGGATACCTATCCGGAACCCCAAAGAAGGCGTCCGAGGACTGGCCTTCAGAATGGTTCGATATAGACGACGTCCCGCTGCCGGACCCTGTCCGGGTCGGCCTCCCTGAGTTCAGCATGGCTCCCTTAAAGAAACGCTTAAGTTGGTGTCCGCGGATCTCTCAGAGAGAAAGCAACAGACACGTTCTTTACCTGATGGGCCGGATAAGACTATTGGCTCATTCTGGACTAACCATGATTGGAGTCATGGACGCATGTATTATGTGGAGGGTGCAGCCGCTTCAATGTAGGAGCCACCCCATGTGGGATTTCAACGGGGAGGATGACGCCACCCGTTACGGCAGCAAAGGGCCAGACACAGCTGCCGCTCTAGTAAAGATTCTAACATCTTTGTACAAGGGAGAAAAGGAGGACTTCCTCCGCGTCAACCCGCGGGCCGAATTCACTATGTATGAACCTCCAAGTTGGGTAAGTGAACAATTGCACTTGCCCGCTTATTTAACTCTCCCATGACTAGATACGTAATCTGGTGATTTCAATGCAGGAGCTTCGACATGAGGTAAAGGATATCAACAAATGCCCTCCACAGCCTGAGGACCCAGAACGGTCCCTCGATCCGGACTCCAAAGAGGATCCGGACATATCGGTGGAGCTCATCGACGGGGTGTTCCACCAGTTAAGCAAGGATAATACCTTGGTGGCCATTACGGCTGATTATCCCGGGTTAATCCCGGCCTCCCAGGTGACAGAAACCGGAGTGTTTATTCCCGCTAGAGAGATTCCGTCCTTACATATTCCGGTGTTTATGACGACAACCGTATTTTACAGGGGAGATTTCCGAGGAGGGAGGCCGAACCTGCGGCGACTAGCCAACGAGGAGCCGCCGGGCCCCGTGGGGTAAAAAGGGATGAAGTCCGGACTGAGAGTTCGGCACAAAGGTATAACGCGCCCTCTGTCTTCCTGGCGTTATTCTGTCAGGGCATGTTAACATCCGTACTGTTTCCAGGACGAAGAGGCCTCGCCGGACTATATCCGGAGGGGCCGCCAACCGCGCCTCTACCAGCCAGGCTCCAACGTCTGGTCCGGAGGCGGGGACGAACACCAGGCTTGCGCCGGACGCTCCTCCAACAGAGGATGTGGACCGGCTATCTGCCACAAATTCAGAAGTGGAGAGCGCCATGAACCATAGGCGTCGCCGAACAGTTCTACGCGACGCTTGTTTCTCCCGAGAGGCCTTAGACGCCTTCAATTTGGGAGATGCGTACCTTCGTGCTGCTCAAGATGGTTTAGCCAGAGCCACGGAGCAGGATGTGAAAGACATACGGGTAAGAAAATTTAAATATATATATACCAGTAGCCCCCGAGACTTGAAACAGTTAAACTAACTGATTTAAGGATCATATAATATGTAGGTTCTTACTAAGAAGAACACCGTGCTGTCCCAGGAGCTGGAAAAGTGCAAGGCCCAACTAGAGGCTGCACTAGCCGCAACAGGGGAGCCCAAAGGGACCCCCTCAGGTATGATATACTTTGAGAGATTAGTATTGTGCGGCTTATGTGCGAATCTGACAATTAATGTTACATATGGTGCCGGACTAGATCCGGAGAGGCACCAACTCTTACGCCAGTTAAAGGCTGGCGAGAGTACGTTGACAAGGGTGAGGCGAGAGAAGAACGATCTTCAGGATGCCAACACCAAGCTGGATGTTGAACTGAAAGACGTTCGTGGCCAGCTATATGACTCCACGAAGGAGAATCAGCGTCTTCGACGCGGCATATTTAGTAAGTGCTTGAGCGAACCCTTTGAAAAAAAAGGAGTTCGGCGAGGAAGACGAATAACAGAATTATGTCTGTAGGTACGCTCACAGGTCATCCTGCAGAGGAGATGCCCGGTTCTACGGGTGACCTTCTCCCCGAACTCCTGCAACTGCACGAACGAATTCGGCAGGCAATGCAAGGGGTTGCCCGGGCCTTATGGCCTGCCCACTCCATGCCCGAGGGCCTTGGAGAGCTTGCGGAGAAGTTGACGGGAGCTCGGCGGCGCATCCGGTTGTGTGAGATATCAGCCTGCCGACAAGGCGCGAGGGAGGCCTGGGACATGGTGAAGACCCGCTTTACGAAGTCTGACCCCAATCACATGGCCGAGGTCGGACCAGTGGGGCCTGACGGGAAGGAGATCCCTGTGAGCTTGGTGTATGGCCAGGTAGAGCTGGCCGCAAAGTATTCCCAGCAGGATTGTAAATTAGACAGCCTGTTAGATGGTATAGAGGAGGAATACGATCAGTCAAGATGACTATGTAATTTATAATTGACATGTGTAATGCCTTCTAGCCGGATTGTAGATCGTTTGTCGTTGCCGACCTTTTCGCTTCGACCTCGGGACCTGACGGTCCGGAGTGTGTCCGAATACCATAAGGGCTATATAAAAGCCGGGGTATGCATGGAGACCAGGCGTAGGGGTCATTAGTGCTTTATCAGACAAGTGCCCAACTAGTTATGTTATATTACATGGTAAGTAAGAAACATCTTCCAGAGAGAATAGTTCCGTTAAGGGTTCCTTTCGCTGGGGTGGCGAGCCCTAAAGTGCACGTCCGGACTACAAATGCAGAAGATCATCTGGGGGCATGTATAAAATAAAAAGGTTCATCTTTAGTTCACCGACCGAATATTCCCTTAAGAACGCTAGCTTTCGGCTTCACCCAGTCTGAGGTACACATCCGGCTTATCCGGCAGTAACAATCGCAGAGGTGCTCCCTTTACCGCCTAGCCCAACAATCGGGAACGTAGGGGTAAGCGCAGGAGCCAGGCAACCCAGCTTGGCCAAAACTTAAGTTATATCGATGCATATAATGGCGAAGAAAAGGTGCATGTGGAAGTCTGACGCATGCGTCGGGTGTGAAACCCATATAGACAAGCTTCTGTTAAAGAAGCCCCCAGGTTTAAGGAGCGCGGATAGCGCGTCACATAATGAGCCTTTTAAGGGCTAGAAAAGAAAAGAGTAGGAGACAAAGTAAAAAAAGGTATAAATGTAAATAATGGACAGAGGAAGGAGACAAACACAGAGTCCGACGCTAGGCATAGAATCTTCAGAGACGTGTGGCGTTCAATGGGTTCGGCTCGAATCGGTTATCCGACGCATCTTGCAGGCGGTACGCTCCACCAGTTAGGACTTGGTCGATTATGAATGGACCTTCCCATTTGGGCTTGAGTTTGTTCTTTTGCTTATCCGGCAGGCGCAGAACTAGTTCACCAACGTTGTAATTTTTGGCCCGTACTTCTCTGCTTTGATATCTTCGAGCTTGCTATTGATAGAATGCGGAACGGGCCTTAGCCACGTCACGCTCTTCCTCTAAGGCGTCCAGGTTGTCCTGCCGATTAAGCTCGGCTTCTCTTTCTTCGTACATGCGCACTCGAGGTGAGTCATGAATTATGTCGCAGGGCAGAATCGCCTCAGCGCCGTACACCATAAAGAATGGCGTGAATCCGGTGGTACAATTTGGCGTGGTTCGCAGCCCCCAGAGTATGGAGTCGAGCTCCTCTACCCAGTGCATATCAGATTCCTTGAGGGACTGAACTAGTCTGGGTTTGATGCCGCTCATAATGAGACCATTTGCACGTTCGACCTGACCGTTAGTTTGTGGGTGATAGACAGAAGCATAGTTGAGCTTAATGCCCATGTTTTTGCACCACAGCTTTACTTCATCAAAGGTGAAGTTTGTGCCGTTATCGGTGATAATGCTGTGGGGGACACCATAACGGTGTACAACCCCGGATACGAAGTCTATCATAGGTCCGGATTCAGCCGTCTTGACAGGCTTGGCTTCTATCCATTTGGTGAATTTATCCACCATGACCAATAAGTATTTTTTCTTGTGGGTTCCGCCTTTAAGGGGTCCCACCATATCGAGCCCCCAGACCGCGAAAGGCCAAGTGATGGGGATAGTTCGGAGGGCGTTGGGTGGCATATGGCTTTGGTTGGCAAAGAGCTGGCAACCGACGCACCTTTTGACTAGGTCCTGAGCGTCTGCTCTAGCCGTCGGCCAATAGAAGCCAGTACGGAAAGCCTTGCTTACAAGGGACCGAGCCGCGGCGTGATGGCCACCGAGTCCGGCATGAATTTCAGCCAACAGACTCCGCCCTTCCTCTTCGGAGATACACCTTTGGAGGACTCCTGTAGTGCTTTTCTTATATAGCTCTCCCTCGTGGACTTTATAGGCTTTAGATCGCCGCACTATGCAGCGTGCCTCGTTTTGGTCCTCGGGGAGTTCCTACCTAGTAAGGTAGGCTAGGAATGGTTCCGTCCACGGGGCGATGACCGCCATTATTGCATGGGCTGAGGGTGTAATTTCGGTGGCGGGGCCGCCGATTATGTCTGATTGTTCGACAATGGGTTGTGCGGTTATGCCCGGGCTATTATCCGAGGGTTCCCCCTCCCATGTTACGGATGGTTTGAATAATCTTTCTAAGAAGATGTTGGGGGGGGACTGCGTCTCGTTTTGCTCCAATGCGTGCCAGGACGTCCGCTGCCTGGTTATTTTCTCGGGCTATGTGATGGAACTCCAGTCCCTCGAACCGAGCTGACATTTTTAGTACCGCATTGCGATAAGCTGCCATTTTTGGGTCTTTGGCGTTGAAGTCGCCATTTATTTGGGATATCGCAAGGTTTGAGTCCCCGCGTACTTCCAAGCGTTGAATGCCCATGGGTACCGCCATCCGGAGGCCATGTAGAAGGGCCTCGTATTCGGCTGCGTTGTTGGAGTCCGTGTACATAATTTGGAGTACATATTGGACTGTATCTCCTGTAGGGGACGTCAAAACGACGCCAGCCCCCAGTCCGGCCAGCATTTTGGAGCCATCGAAATGCATGATCCAGTTTGAGTACGTGCCGTACTCTTTAGGGAGTTCGGCATCTGTCCATTCGGAGACGAAGTCTGCTAGGACTTGCGATTTAATTGCTCGCCGTGGCTTGTAGGTTATATCGAACGGGAGGAGCTCTATGGCCCATTTTGCTATCCGGCCTGTTGCATCGCGGTTGTTGATAATATCGTTGAGTGGTACTTCCGAGGCTACTGTAATAGAACACTCTTGAAAGTAGTGTGTCGTAGCTTCCGGGATGCCATGAATACCGTGTATGCGATTTTTTGATAATGCGGGTACCGTGATTTGCATGGTGTGAGGACAGTGGACACGTAGTAAACCGGCCTTTGAAGGGGTAATTTGTGTCCGTCCGTTATCAGTTCGACGACGAGTACTGCGCTAACAACTTGATGGGTTGCGGCAATGTACAATAGCATGGGTTCGCCGGTATTCGGCGCGGCCAGGACGGGGTTTGTTGCCAAGATGGCCTTTATTTCCTCGAGTACGGCCGTGGCAGCGTCCGTCCACTCGAAGTGTTCGGTGCGCCTAAGGAGGCGGTAAAGGGGTAGTGCCTTTTCTCCCAAGCGGGAGATGAAGCGGCTTAAGGCCGCCACGCATCCGATTAGTTTCTGAATTTGCTTGAGATCTTTTGGGACATCCAATTGTGACAGAGCTCGGATTTTAGCTGGATTTGCTTCAATTCCTCTGCCGGATACAATGAAGCCCAGGAGCTTTCCGGCTGGGACGCCGAAAACACATTTTTCCGGATTGAGCTTGATGTCGTATTTTCGCAGGTTGTCGAATGTAAGTCTCAAGTCGTCTACTAGAGATTCGACGTGTCTTGATTTAACGACCAAATCATCTACGTACGCCTCCACTGTTTTGCCGATCTGGTTTGCCAAACATGT
The DNA here is from genome assembly GCA_032464435.1 of Aegilops umbellulata. NCBI lineage: Eukaryota > Viridiplantae > Streptophyta > Magnoliopsida > Poales > Poaceae > Aegilops > Aegilops umbellulata. The sequence continues at coordinate 415,666,491 of CP136055.1, read as the reverse complement.
TTGAATCATGCGCTGATATGTCGCGCCGGCGTTTTTGAGCCCAAAGGGCATTGTGTTGAAGCAGAATGGGCCGTATGGCGTGATGAATGTTGTTGCAGCTTGGTCGGATTCTGCCATCTTTATTTGATGGTAACCGGAGTATGCGTCGACGAAACACAGGGAATCGTGTCCTGCGGTGGCATCGATGATTTGATCAATTCGAGGGAGGGGAAAGGGATCCTTTGGGCAGGCCTTATTAAGGTCTTTGAAGTCGACACGCAGGAGCCAGGATTTGTCCTTCTTTGGTACCATTACCAGGTTTGCTAGCCAGTCCGGGTGTTTGATATCTCTAATGAATCCGGCCTCCAATAATTTGGCTAGATCCTCTCCCATGGCCTGTCTCTTTGGTTCGGAGAAACGCCGAAGGGTTTGTTTGACAGGTTTGAATCCTTTCTGGATATTTAAGCTGTGCTCGGCCAGCCTGCGTGGGATTCCTGGCATATCTGAGGGGTGCCAAGCGAAAATATCCCAGTTCTCTCGTAGGAACTCGCGCAGTGCGGCGTTTACATCAGGTCTCAATTGTGCCCCGATGGAGGCTGTTTTATTCGGGTCCGTTGGGTGGACCTGGAATTTGACTATTTCGTCCGCTAGTTTGAAGGATGTGGATTTGGATCTCTTATCGAGTATCACATCATCCCTGCTAACCGTGGATCGCAGCGCCGTCAGCTCTTCGGCCGCTAAGGCTTCAGATAGTGCCTCGAGGGCCAATGCGTCTGTCTTGTTTTCGGCGCGGAGTGCTATGTCCGGATCACTAGCGAGAGTGATAATTCTGTTCGGCCCACGCATCTTAAGCTTCATGTACCCGTAATGGGGTATGGCTTGGAAAACTGTGAATGCCTCTCGTCCTAATATAGCGTGATATCCGCTTCTAAACGGGGCCACCTGGAACGTGATTTGTTCGAACCTGTAATTATCCGGCGTGCCGAATACCACATCTAGTGTGATCTTTCCGGTGCAGCGCGCTTCCTGACTGGGGATTATTCCTCTAAAGGTTGTGCTGCTTCGCTCAATGCGGTTCCAGTATATTTCCATCTTTTGGAGGGTTTCCTCGTAGATGAGGTTCAATCCGCTGCCTCCGTCCATAAGTACCTTTGCGAGGCGACAGCCGTCCACTATGGGACTGAGAACCAATGCGGCTGGCGCTCTGGCTGTTCGGAATTTAGGTTCGTCACTCGCATTGAAGGTGATGGCAGTATTGCTCCATGGATTTATGGTCGCTACTTGGTAGACTTCAGCGAGGCTGCGAAGTGTTCTTTTTCGCATGTTATTTGATGCGAAAGTCTCGGAGATTGTGAGAACGGTACTGAAATTCTCGGGCTGGTTTCCTTCGACCTCTGGATTTAGGAGGTCCTCGCCAATTTTGGCCACCTGCCGGAGTATCCAACATGCCCTGAGGCTGTGAGTTGGGGTGGCATCCTCTGTGTACTATGAATCTTGCAGGGTCCATCGAGCCACCTTTCTAGCACGGTTCCGTGCCCCCTAGAGGGTTTTGATTTTCTTATTTAATCCGGGCGCTTTGCTGTAGTGCGCCCTTTTGATTCGGACGGGATTGCTATTCAAGGCCGGATTATCCCAAAATTTAATTTCGGTTTTCCGAGCACTTTCCATCGCACAGTATTTTTGTACTATGGACGCCAAGTTAGCAAAGCGCGTAATATTACGACAACTTATGGCGTTGAGTATCCCCTTGTCCGTGCAGTTACTGCAGAAGATTGAAATCGCGTCTCCCTCGTGGCAGTCATCTATCCTGTTCATAAGCAGGAGGAATCTGGCCCAGTAATGATGTACTGTTTCTTCGGGCATCTGCTTGATTTGGGAGAGATCGCTTAAGATCGGACGGGCGGAATTCATTAGATCTGATACTTCGCCCGGTTTGCTGTTCAGAGGCCGAACGACGTCCAGATTCCGAGATCCGGAGTCCTTTATGTTTTCTGGTTTGCCTGGTTCCAAGCCCAGGTATCGGGTTGTATCGTCCCCTCCGTGGATATCCGGCATGGAGGGTTCCGTAATTCGGACGTAACTGGTCCTTAAGATTGATGAAGGGTCACCGCATTGTGTTTCCACCACAGCAACATGATGGGTGGCTTGGGGAGAGTTGATTTCCCTTAGATCGGGTTTAGGCCCAACCTGGTCGTAGTTTGTAGCAATCCCCAAGGCGGCGATGCGATCCAGGAGCTCGTTTATGGAGGAGAGCTCCACCAGATCTAGCTGCTCGGCCAATTCCGAGCTGACGCGGAGATTGTTTTCGATGACCCGAGAGGTCACCGTCGGCGTAATGGCCGAGCGGGCGATCATGAGAAAACCACCCAGCCGGAGGGGTTGGCCGATAGCCAAAGCTCCCTCAGTGACAGCACCGTCTTTAAAGACAGGAAAAGGCATCCTTCCTGATCGCGACGGCATAGAGGAACTCTCAATGAAAGCACCAATGTCGGTGTCAAAACCGGCGGATCTCGGGTAGGGGGTCCCGATCTGTGCGTCAAGGTCGGATGGTAACAGGAGACAAGGGACACTTTATTTTACCCAGGTTCGGGCCCTCTCGATGGAGGTAAAACCCTACTCCTGCTAGATTAATATTGATGATATGGGTAGTACAAGAGTAGATCTACCACGAGATCAAGGAGGCTAAACCCTAGAAGCTAGCCTATGGGTATGATGATGGTTATCATGTGTTCGTCCTACGGACTACAACCCTCCGGTTTATATAGGCACCGGATAGGGTTAGGGTTACACAGAGTCGGTTACATTGGTAGGAGATCTTGAATATCCGCACGCCTAGCTTGCCTTCTACGCCAAGGAAAGAACCTTCCAGACACGGGACGAAGTCTTCAATCTTGTATCTTCATAGTCCTGGAGTCCGGCTGAAGATATAGTTCGGCTATCCGAACACCCCCTAATCCAGGACTCCCTCAGGCACCCTGGAGAAACCAGTGGATGGCCGAGATGCATGGAGAAGCGCCATGACATCTTGCGGAAAGCTTCACCCAGACTCAAAGAGACGGAAGAATACTTCATGCCCGGAAGCTTACCTGTGCAACCGCAAGTCACTATGGGCTCTGGCTTGGTTGACCTTAGTGGTGACTCTGGCTGGGACGGTGCTAGCAGATGTAGAACTACGGTAGGATTGGATGAGCACCGGAAAGTGGTCAGAAGAACTCTTCGGAAGACCATGTTTCGGTCACCTTGTTCTCAAACACCCTGAAGTGCGAGAACGTAAAAAGAGGGATCGAATCTTGCGGGTAAAGTGTACAAACCTCTGCAGAGGGTTAAAACCTAATCGATTAGCCATGTCCCCGGTTACGGACAATTTGAGCCTCTGGACTTGGATCTATCTCGGAACTCTCAACATCGGACAGATAACTTAATTATGGGCAACATTATGATAATTTGGGCTATGGGACATCGGTTGGCGGAACCATGTCATGATAGAAAACTCTGTAGTACAGGCTCCTGATATTCCTTTGTTGTAGGTAAAATAAAACCAGCTTTTACGCAAACAAAACTCAGACCCAGAGCCACAAAGCCATATTGCATATAGAATAGTTTTAACATCTGCTTTCTCTTATTGTGATCTTGCCGGTACATTCAATGTACTGACCTACACGGCTGCAACGTATCATGTTGCAGATATTTCTTTCGACGAGTAAGAGTTACGATACAGCGTTACGGTCTACACTCAACCTGCCGATGGCGTTGATGGGACTCCACACCCGTTTGATTGTTTCTGCTGAGTATTATGAGGTATATATCTGTTTTACATTATTTATACATGTGATTGCACTTTGATATATACATTGATGTACTGTGTGTGCCAACATACTGATCCAGGGATGGCACAGATACACAGAGGCTTGACCGTCTGAGGTCGGGTCGCTACAGACTCTTATATGCATTATTGTTGATTTTACCAAGAGCCCATATTGTCTTGTCTTCTCCTGTTTATTGAATGCCTGCAGATTCCAGCTTAGTCCAATGCACGTGCACTATTATTATTATTCACATCATTCGGTCGTGCAAGTGAAAGGCAATTATGATGATATATGATGAATTGATTGAGATGAGAGAAGCTGGTATGAACTCGACCTCTTTTGTTTTTGTAAATATGATTAGTTCATCCTTCCCGATTCAGCTTATTATGAATAAACATGTTTAGAATGACAATTAGAGATTATAGTTGCTTATGCCATGCTTAATTACCTAGGAGCTTATAATGGTTTACCTTGCGTGCCAAGATGCTATTAAAATGGTTGTGATGTGGTATGATAGGGTGGTATTCTCCTTTGAATTATTCAAGTGACTTGACTTGGCACATGTTCACGCATGTAGTTGAAACAAAACAACATAGCCTTCATGATATTTATGTTCATGGTGGATTATATCCTACTCATGCTTGCACTCAATGTTCATTAATTTTAATGCATGTTCATGACTGTTGTTGTCACATCCTACCTAGTTCATGCATTAGAGTGTGCATCATGTTTTATTTTGACAAGAAAATTGAAATGGGGAAGGCAGAACCCCCAGCTCCCCTCCTGAATCTACTAGGGTTTACTAAAATCTTTTTCAATGAACCTGAAATGCCCTTCTAAAATGTTCATCATCTTTGCTTTGGTCTTAAACCTCTGGCAAAAATAGTGCACATTTTTCTAGGTCAACAGAAGGTCATTGAATTAATGCATAAGTATTTGAATTTGGGCATTTAAAATTTATAAAACATTTCAAATGCCCAAATATCTCCAAACTAAAATGTTCCTTGCTGGAAATATTCCAACTAAGGATCAGGTGCAGTTTGGTGATTTTTGGAGTTGTGCTAGTATTTTTAATAAGTCTACAAAGTTACAAAAGAAATAGAAAAGGAAACAAAAATCAGAAAAGAACTTACCTGGCCAAACCCACCAGCCGGCCCACCTGGCGGCCCAGCACTGTGCTAGCCCGAGCCAGCCAGCTGCTTCGTCCCCGCCAGGCAGGCAAGGTGGTGACGCCGACGAGCGCGAGCTCGCCACGACGCCACCTGCTCGCCGCTTCGCCGCCCGACGCGCTGGACGGCCTCCACGTCGTGCCCCCGACCCCGTGGACACGTCCACTTCCCCCCTGCCTCTCTCCCTCGCTCCCTCACCGCCATGGCCGACGCTGCCGCGCCCACGCCGCCGTGAATCCACGCCCCTCGTCGCCCCCGTGCTGCTCCACTGTGTCCCGCAGCTCCGCCACCTCCTCCTCGAGCGTTTCACCAAGCCACGCCTCGCCGGGAGCCTGCAAACGACCTCCTCGAGCTCGTCTTCAACCTCCGGCCGCCCAGATCGCCATTGCCGCCCCGCTTGCTCCGGCTCGTCCCCGACCCCGCCGTCAGCTCCGTCGCAACCGCGGTGAGCCTAGCTAGCTTCCCATCCCCTCCATTCTGCTTCTCGTGCACCACAGCGACTGCACGTAGTTCAACCGCACCCGCCGCCGCGGAGCTCATCGTCGACGAGGCTCCGGCCACCTAACGGCCACGCCACCTTGTCCACTGGCCCTACCGCATCTCCAGGAGTCCCACAAAGCACTCCACGCGCCTCGCCTTGCTCTCTAGCGACGAGTCCGAGCTCACCCGAGCCTGGCCGCCGCCAAACTCGTCGCCGGCGTCATTTCCGGCGACCCCGAGGCCAACTACCACCACCACTCGATGCGGCTCACCTCCCGCATCACGTAGACGTGCTCCGCCGTCGATTTGGTCGCCGGAGCGCGAATCTGCACTTCCTCCGCCGCGTCTGGACGTCGCCGGCGGCTCAACGCCGGCGGAGTTGACCCGCTGACCCCTTTTTGACCACGGGTGGGCCCAGTTTGACCCCCTGGGTCTATGACATGTGGGCCCCGCCCGCTAACTAATCCAGGATTAGAAATAATCTAATCTGTTTAAGCTAATGACCCTGACACGCGGGACCCACGCGTCAGGTTTGACCTGGACCGGGTCTGTTGACCTGCCGAGGTCAGCATGACCTCATGCTGACGCCACAATTAATTTTCTGGATTTATTTTTGCACAGGAAATTCCAGAAATTAGTTCAAACTTCAAAAATTCATAGAAAATTATCTGTAACTCCAAATGCAAAGTTTTATATATGAAAAATTATCAGAAAAATCCAACCTATCCATTGATACTGGTTTCATGCATGTCAGAACAAGTTAAACCCACTGTTTAGGCATTACAAGTTGATACACTAATATGGTCTTCATAAATGAGCTACCATTTGAATCTTTGGTTCAAATGGGTTCATTCCCTTCTGGTTTAACTTGCACTAGGTCAGGGCACATCCATATTGCCATGTCATAGCATGCATCATATTGTTGCATATCGTCATGTATTGATTGTGTTCCGATGTGTTCTTCGTGGTAGGTTCTGCCTCCGAGGATATCTCCGAGTATCCAATTGAAGGGCAGTATCCCACGACCACTCCATCAGGCAAGCAACCCATTGATCATTCCGATACAAACCCATGTTCTCGCTTCTGCTCTCGTTTACTGCATTAAGACAACGCGTTTCAAACTGCTGTGTGTCGCGGTAGTTGAACCCACTTCCTTTGCATGACCTGTCTTTGCCACAGTAACTAGATGAAACCCACTAGCATGTGTAGGAGTTGATTGAGCCAATACATGTGTGTGTGTTCCTACCATGCTGTGCTTGCTATGCTTAGAGTTGTGTCAGGTCTGGCTCATCGGGATGATGATCCGGAGTGAAAGGTTGTATCGTTGTCAATAGTGTGGAAGTGTTGAACACGATTTGGTAAAGGAATCGATGGAAGGCCATGTAGGAGTACATGGTGGGTTGTTTCATTGAGGCCGTCCTTAAGAACTGAGATCTGTGTGTGTGATTTAAGACTCAGCTACTACCACGCATTGGGCCCGAAACCAATGGACCCTCTCGGCTTCTTGATCACGCTTGTCCTCTGTCCAGGAGTTGCAAAGTAGTTTCTGGTGTTTGTAGCATGCTGGGGGCCGCACGCGGCGCTGACCATCGGGGTGGGCTGTGTTGTGGTAGGCACGTGGCACGGTGTACCGACTCGCCCGTTTGGTGTCTCGGGAACCCTGTTCACATCGTTCGGGGCCGTTAGTGGAAACCTCGGCCGGACTCCCTGCGGATGGAACCCGAATAGGCGATAAACCTGGACTAGAGACTTGAGTGTTTAGGTAGGCCGTGGCCGACACCCTCGCTGGGCTTCCGCTTGAAGGTTGCCGAGTACATGTCGTGTAAACGGCGATAAGTGGTGAGAGCGTGTGTGAAGAAGTACACCCCTGCAGGGTATAAATCTATTCGAATAGCCGCGTCCGCGGTAAAGGACTACTTGGTCACCTATACAGTTCATAGATAAGTTAAATGGATACTACTAAAAATCTCAAGATAAGTGTGAGTACCGCGGATGGCCCTCTCGTAGGATGGCGAGAGAGGATCCACGGTGGAGTATTGTGATGATGATAGTGGACTCGTGTGCGACAAATGATTTACAGGTGGTGTCTATCGTAGGATAGCTTAGCCAAGAGTCAAAGCTGGCTTGCTGCAATAACCCCACTACCTTCTTGAGAATGTGCATGTATAATAGGTTCCTGTTGTAAGACTTGCTGAGTACCTTCGTACTCATGTTGCTTTAATCATGTTTTTCAGACGACTGCACCAACCCCTCTGATGGGTTCTATGTAGACCTCGACGTTGACGAGTGACTTATCACCCAGGTGGTGATCCAAGACTTGTGAAGGGTCGTTGTAGATAGACAGGCTTCGTCAAGCCTTCTTTCTTTCTAGTGTCTGTACTCAGACTACTTTGCTTTCGCATGTGCTTGTATGTTTGTATGACTTGAGTGTTGGGTCATGTGACCCCTATCTGTATGGATGATATGTATGGCTCCTCGGAGCCTTCTAAATAAAGTACTTGAGTCGTAGAGTACTGTTGTGATGCCATGTTGTATTTACTCATATCGGCATATTGTGTGTATGATTGAAATGCTTGGTATGAGTGGGATCCGACTATCTAGTTGTTTATCCTTGGCAGCCTTTCATATGGGGAAATGTAAGTCTTGTGCTTCTGAGCGATAGTAGTCCGCTACAGCCCGGTTCACCGGAGTCCTGCTAGCCCAGCACTACTGCTTGGACACTTGACTGGCCGGCATGTGTTTCCCGTCGATCCTATGTCTGTCCCTTCGGGGAAATGTCACGCGCTGATATTCGGAGTCCTGCCTAGCCTGCTACAGCCCGGGTTACCGGAGTCCTGTTAGCCCAGTGCTACAGCCCGAATAGATACGTTGATGACCGACATGTTTGATGTGATTCATGTATGCCTGTCCTCATAGGCTAGCGCCGCTTTGGGTTCACGACTAGCCATGTCGGCCCGGGTTCTCTGTCATATGGATGCTAGCGACACTATCATATACGTGAGCCAAAAGGCGCAAACGGTCCCGGGCCAGGTAAGGTGGCACCCGTGGGAGTACCGTGCGTGAGGCCGCAAAGTGATATGATGTGTTACACGCTGGATCGATGTGGCTTAGGATCGGGGTCCTGACAGCGTTGGCATCAGAGCCGGACTGCCTGTAGGTTCGCTAAGCCAAACTGGTCGATGTCGAGTCTAGAAATGCTTTAGTTATATGTAGGGGAATTGATTGTGGGAGGGAACGTAAGGCTCTTTTACTCCTTTACCTTATGCCCTCTATTCTGAGTCATTCTCTTCTCATTCTACGTGGGTTAAGGACTAGGCTCTCTTCTCTCTATCAGGTTCACGTGTTACTAAATCCGTAGTAACTTACAGGATTGTTGGATACAACCCAGTTTAGTTCTACTAAAGTTTAGTATGTTGCCAATTGAACCAGAACCTTGATATGTTGTTGTTGAGTGGTTTCGCAAACTGTTGTGGATGTCTCAATTCTTTTTCTGAGCATTTACAGCCGTTATGCTGTCCAATTTCATCCAGAAATTCTAATGCCTTTGCACTATCTTGTGCTTTCAGATGGCTACCCGTCCCCAAAACCAAGTGGTTCGTCTGACCCGTTGCATCGGTGTATGTGGTCATACCGCCATGTTGGTTCGAGTGATGGTTGAGGCAGGTTACCGATGGTACCCTGAATACACCGTCGAAGAGCAGTTTAGAGATTTTAACCAGAGCCAATATCTGTGCACGGTCAGGATATTTCCATCATATCCCGGAGCTATGGAACCACTCCACCGTTCTTATGGACTCGGGATCACTATTGGGATGTCCATTCAAGATGCAGCCTACTCGATGATGACCATTATGCGAGCTAGAACTGCCTTGTTGAGCAACACTGAATTTCGCTACATGCCAGCATCCCTCCCTGGGGCGCATGGTTACCTCCAGGGCATGTACAGTGATGCATCCCATGAAGACTCACTCCTTTGCACCACTACTGAGATGTTGGAAGATAAGGACCGTGAAAACCGGGCCTTGCGTATGGAGCTCTTTAATGCTCGTGCTGATCATTGGGCCACCTTGACGAGGTTTGCACCTGCGGTGCAAGCCGGATACATGGACACGAGAGACTTGTACCCTGTGCGGGCTAGTCTGCCAGACTTCATGGAATGGCGTGAGGTGGGAGGCATCACCCCTCCTCGTGGGCCTCTTCTGCCGCCATCTGTTGGACCGAGGCCGCACCCAAGTCCCTATGGTCCACAAGCACCGCAGGACCGTCTGTTCCCAGATGACCATGTTCCGCTCCCAGGTCTGGGTGGTGACTTCTATGAGGACTTCTACGGAGCCGTCTGAGCTAGTAGCAGTCTCGCTAGTATTGTAATAGTTGTATGTCCACTGTCCTGCGTGATTGTGGAATATAACTTAGTGTGTATCAATTCCGGAGGTGTAGAAAAATAATGTATAGGAGCTTGGAATGCCTCCGATGAGATGAAACGTCTTTCGTCTTAGTTGTACTTCAGCTTGAGCTTGTACTAAACTATGTATGATGTGTATGACCGTTGGTATATATATGGCAGTTTCTATATTACCATGTCATACGGATGATCATCTCTGCATTCCTTGTTATCCATTACATTCCGCACTTCCTTGGCCAGATTTTGCCATCCTGGTTTAAATCGTTGTTTTGTTTTCCTAGGATGGTCAACACCCGCAGCAACCCTGCTGCTTCGGAGCAGGGAGAAGCTAGTGCACCTAGAGAGGAAAGTCTGCCTCAACCACCTTCTCTGGCCGAAGTGATGCTGGAGGCAGAGCGCAACAGGCGCGACACAAATCGCTTGCTAGAGCGGATTGAGCAGAACACTGCACGCCAGCAGAGGATCAATTCGGTGTCCATCAATGACTTTGTCAAGCTGTACCCGCCAAAGTTCAATCATTCCATCGAACCTCTCGATGCGGATGACTGGCTCCGCAGCATCGCCCACAAGCTACGTTCTGCCAACGTGGCTGAAGATGATAAAGTCACCTTTGCTGCCTATCACCTCGAAGGCCCTGCCAGCCTTTGGTGGGAGAATTATGAAGCTATGCGTCCGGTCGGCCAACTCACTACTTGGGCTGATTTCAGTGCCGCTTTTCGTGAGCATCATATTCCGGAAGGTCTCATGGATCGCAAGAGGGAGGAGTTCTGTAACTTCACCCAGGGGAAGCTGACTGTGGATGCATATAGTCGCGAGTTTGGGAAGCTTGCACGCTATGCTCCCGAAGAGGTGTCCACCGACGCCAAGAAGCAGGCAAGGTTCCGCAAGGGACTTAGCCCTGAGCTCCGACGTGACCTTCGTCTGCATGAATGCATTTCTTTTCCGAAGCTAGTCAACAAGGCCATCAGTGCCGAGACGGGGCAGAACGATTTTGAAGCTTCACGCAAGCACTCCCGTGACTATGGATCTTCATCCGGCTCTGGATCTCAGAAGCGCCGGGTCTGGATTCCAAATTCTGCTATGCCACCCAGGTATACCCCGAGGCCATCCTTTGAGGCGCCTCGTCCCAATCAACAGTATGTGCCGCCCAAGACTTTTGGTGGCCCCACTGCCAATACTGCTCCACGCCCCAATATGATAACTTGCTTCAAGTGTGGTGAGCCGGGCCACTACATCCGTGAGTGTCCCCAGAACAACCCCAGTCAGTTCGGGAAGTCTGTTGGACGTGGTAAGTCAACAGCAAAGGTGCTTGTCGCCAAGCCAGCCACCACTGCTCGTGGCCATGTCAACTACGTTTCAGCTGAAGAAACTCAAGAGGACCCCAACGTCGTTCTCGGTACGCTCCTTGTTAATTGCCATCCAGCAACTGTTCTCTTTGATACTGGAGCATCTCATTCATTTATTTCTGAGAGCTATGCTCGTTTGCACAACACCACCTTTTGTGACATGCCCACCTCCATGGTAATTCAAACCCCTGGATCTAAGTGGCAAACCTCTAGAATCAGCCATGGAAATGAAATTCTTGTTGACAGATTGGTCTTCCTTGCGTCACTAATAGCTCTCAAGTCCTTAGACATTAACATCATCTTGGGTATGGACTGGATGTCAGCTCATTACGCCAAGATTGACTGCTCAACTAGAACTGTTCAACTTACCCATCCATCGGGCAAGACAGTCAACGTTTTGACCCGAGCATCGGAGCGTCAGCTCTACTCTCTAAATGCCAATCCCCTTCCAGACCTCGAAGATATTCCGGTAGTCCGTGACTTCCCGGATGTCTTTCCAGAGGAACTGCCAGGTGTTCCACCTGACAGAGATGTCGAGTTCGTGATAGACCTTGTTCCAGGAACCGTCCCAATCTCTAGGAGACCTTATAAGATGGCACCCCTAGAACTAGCTGAGCTTAAAAAACAACTCGACGAGTCCTTGCAAAAGGGTTTCATCCGTCCTAGTTCATCTCCATGGGCTTGCCCCGTCCTCTTCGTCAAGAAGAAGGATGGAATGGATCGGATGGTTGTAGATTACCGACCTGTCAATTTGGTCACTATCAAGAACAAGTATCCGCTCCCCAGGATCAACGACCTGTATGACCAGCTCGCTGGATCCTCAGTCTTTTCCAAGATGGATTTGAGGTTGGGCTACCATCAAATCAAAATCAAGAACGGGGACATTCCCAAAACGGCTTTCGTTACTCGTTACGGCCAATACGAGTACACCGTCATGTCCTTCGGTTTAACCAATGCTCCAGCCACCTTCTCTCGGTTAATGAACTCGATCTTCATGGAGTACTTGGATAAATTCGTCGTGGTATACCTTGATGATATACTCATCTACTCCAAGAATGAGGAAGAACATGCCGAACATCTAAGGCTAGTATTGATGAAACTTCGAGAGCATCGCCTTTATGCCAAATTCTCCAAGTGCGAATTCTGGTTGCCAGAAGTGACCTATCTGGGCCATGTAATCTCTGGCAAGGGCATTGCTGTCAATCCCGAGCGAGTTCAAGCTGTCCTTGACTGGACTCCACCTGAAACGGTCAAGCAAGTTCGGAGTTTTCTTGGTTTAGCGAGCTATTGCCGCCGCTTCGTCGAGAATTTCTCCAAGGTTGCTAAGCCTCTAACTGAACTCCTCAAGAAAGATAAAAAGTTCGAGTGGACCCCACAGTGCGAGTTCAGCTTTCAGGAACTGAAAAGACGCCTGACATCTGCCCCCGTACTGGTACCACCAGATTTTTCTAAGGACTTTGTTATCTATTGCGACGCCTCGCGACAAGGACTAGGTTGCATACTTATGCAAGATCGTCATGTGATTGCCTACGCATCTCGACAGTTGCGTCCACATGAGGATAATTATCCCACTCATGATCTAGAGCTTGCAGCAGTAGTCCATGCACTCAAAACCTGGCGACACTACCTTCTGGGTAATCGTTGCGAAATCTACACTGATCACCAAAGTTTGAAATATATCTTCACCCAACCGGATTTGAACCTCAGGCAAAGACGTTGGGTCGAGTTGATCTCGGATTACGACTTAGGAATAACTTACACCCCAGGCAAAGCCAATGTCATGGCTGATGCACTAAGTCATAAATCTTATTGTAACAACTTGATGTTACAACAAGGTCAACCACTTCTCCACGAGGAATTTCATAAGCTTAACCTTCACATTGTTCCTCGAGGATTCCTTTCCACCCTGGTGGCGAAAGCTAACCTTACGGATCAGATCATGAAGGCACAAAAGGTGGATCCGGGAATTTCCCGTATCAAGAGAAACATCAAGAAGGGAGTTGCAGATTGTTTCTCCATTGATGATCAAGGTGTTGTGTTCTTTGGAAACCGTCTAGTGGTTCCCAAGGTACGCAACTTGAGGCGATTGATCCTTAAGGAAGCTCATGAATCCCCTCTCACCATTCATCCCGGTAGTACTAAGATGTATCAAGACCTACGCCAGAGGTTTTGGTGGACTAGGATGAAGAGAGAAATCGCTCAATACATTGCAACTTGCGACGTCTGTTGTCGTGTTAAAGCAGAGCATCAACGGCCCGCTGGCACCCTTCAACCATTGCAGATTCCTGAATGGAAATGGGATAAAATCGGTATGGATTTCATTACCGGGTTTCCCAGAACCAAAAGAGGGAATAATGCTATCTTCGTTGTTGTCGATCGTCTTTCCAAAGTAGCCCACTTCTTACCTGTTCGTGAGAGTATAACCGTTGGCCAGCTAGCGGATTTGTACATTTCTCGAATAGTATCTCTCCATGGTGTTCCATTGGAAATTAATTCAGACCGTGGAAGTCTTTTCACCTCTCGATTTTGGGAAAGTTTCCAAAATGCTATGGGGACTCGTCTCTCCTTTAGCACCGCCTTCCATCCTCAGTCAAGTGGTCAAGTAGAACGAGTCAATCAAATTCTGGAGGATATGCTCCGAGCTTCTGTCATCTCTTTCGGTATGAATTGGGAGAAGTGCCTTCCATTCGCCGAGTTCGCTTATAACAACAGTTATCAAGCTAGCTTGGGTAAAGCTCCTTTCGAAGTTCTTTATGGACAAAAATGTCGGACGCCTCTTAACTGGTCAGAAACCGGCGAGAGACAACTCTTTGGCCCGGACATGATCCAGGATGCAGAAGAGCAGGTTCGCATTATTTGTGAGAAGTTGAAAACCGCCCAGTCTCGACAAAAGAGTCAGTATGACCGCAAGCATAAGCCCATGGCTTATGAAGTCGGCGAGATGGCTTATCTTCGGGTTACACCTTTAAAGGGAACCCATCGATTCGGTATCAAAGGCAAATTGGCTCCTCGTTACATTGGACCTTTTCGCATTCTTGCCAAACGAGGGGAAGTTGCCTACCAACTGGAACTACCTCCGCATCTCTCCAGAGTTCATGATGTCTTCCACGTTTCTCAACTCAGGCGTTGCTTCGCAGATCCTATCCGTGGAGTGGACCACGAAACGCGTGATCTCCAAGATAACCTCACCTATCGGGAATACCCCGTTCGTATCCTTGATCAAGTCGAGCGTACCACTCGATGCCACAATATCAAGTTTCTCAAGGTTCAATGGTCACACCATTCCGAGCAAGAAGCTACATGGGAAAGGGAGGATCGTCTTCGACTTGAGTATCCCACATTTTTTCCGACAGATCCTAAATCTCGGGACGAGATTCTCTTGAGTGGGGGTGAGTTGTCACATCCTACCTAGTTCATGCATTAGAGTGTGCATCATGTTTTCTTTTGACAAGAAAATTGAAATGGGGAAGGCAGAACCCCCAGCTCCCCTCCTGAATCTACTAGGGTTTACTAAAATCTTTTTCAATGAACCTGAAATGCCCTTCTAAAATGTTCATCATCTTTGCTTTGGTCTTAAACCTCTGGCAAAAATAGTGCACATTTTTCTAGGTCAACAGAAGGTCATTGAATTAATGCATAAGTATTTGAATTTGGGCATTTAAAATTTATAAAACATTTCAAATGCCCAAATATCTCCAAACTAAAATGTTCCTTGCTGGAAATATTCCAACTAAGGATCAGGTGCAGTTTGGTGATTTTTGGAGTTGTGCTAGTATTTTTAATAAGTCTACAAAGTTACAAAAGAAATAGAAAAGGAAACAAAAATCAGAAAAGAACTTACCTGGCCAAACCCACCAGCCGGCCCACCTGGCGGCCCAGCACTGTGCTGGCCCGAGCCAGCCAGCTGCTTCGTCCCCGCCAGGCAGGCAGGGTGGTGACGCCGACGAGCGCGAGCTCGCCACGACGCCACCTGCTCGCCGCTTCGCCGCCCGACGCGCTGGACGGCCTCCACGTCGTGCCCCCGACCCCGTGGACACGTCCACTTCCCCCCTGCCTCTCTCCCTCGCTCCCTCACCGCCATGGCCGACGCTGCCGCGCCCACGCCGCCGTGAATCCACGCCCCTCGTCGCCCCCGTGCTGCTCCACTGTGTCCCGCAGCTCCGCCACCTCCTCCTCGAGCGTTTCACCAAGCCACGCCTCGCCGGGAGCCTGCGAACGACCTCCTCGAGCTCGTCTTCAACCTCCGGCCGCCCAGATCGCCATTGCCGCCCCGCTTGCTCCGGCTCGTCCCCGACCCCGCCGTCAGCTCCGTCGCAACCGCGGTGAGCCTAGCTAGCTTCCCATCCCCTCCATTCTGCTTCTCGTGCACCACAGCGACTGCACGTAGTTCAACCGCACCCGCCGCCGCGGAGCTCGTCGTCGACGAGGCTCCGGCCACCTAACGGCCACGCCACCTTGTCCACTGGCCCTACCGCATCTCCAGGAGTCCCACAAAGCACTCCACGCGCCTCGCCTTGCTCTCTAGCGACGAGTCCGAGCTCACCCGAGCCTGGCCGCCGCCAAACTCGTCGCCGGCGTCATTTCCGGCGACCCCGAGGCCAACTACCACCACCACTCGATGCGGCTCACCTCCCGCATCACGTAGACGTGCTCCGCCGTCGATTTGGTCGCCGGAGCGCGAATCTGCACTTCCTCCGCCGCGTCTGGACGTCACCGGCGGCTCAACGCCGGCGGAGTTGACCCGCTGACCCCTTTTTGACCACGGGTGGGTCCAGTTTGACCCCCTGGGTCTATGACATGTGGGCCCCGCCCGCTAACTAATCCAGGATTAGAAATAATCTAATCTGTTTAAGCTAATGACCCTGACACGCGGGACCCACGCGTCAGGTTTGACCTGGACCGGGTCTGTTGACCTGCTGAGGTCAGCATGACCTCATGCTGACGCCACAATTAATTTTCTGGATTTATTTTTGCACAGGAAATTCCAGAAATTAGTTCAAACTTCAAAAATTCATAGAAAATTATCTGTAACTCCAAATGCAAAGTTTTATATATGAAAAATTATCAGAAAAATCCAACCTATCCATTGATACTGGTTTCATGCATGTCAGAACAAGTTAAACCCACTGTTTAGGCATTACAAGTTGATACACTAATATGGTCTTCATAAATGAGCTACCATTTGAATCTTTGGTTCAAATGGGTTCATTCCCTTCTGGTTTAACTTGCACTAGGTCAGGGCACATCCATATTGCCATGTCATAGCATGCATCATATTGTTGCATATCGTCATGTATTGATTGTGTTCCGATGTGTTCTTCGTGGTAGGTTCTGCCTCCGAGGATATCTCCGAGTATCCAACTGAAGGGCAGTATCCCACGACCACTCCATCAGGCAAGCAACCCATTGATCATTCCGATACAAACCCATGTTCTCGCTTCTGCTCTCGTTTACTGCATTAAGACAACGCGTTTCAAACTGCTGTGTGTCGCGGTAGTTGAACCCACTTCCTTTGCATGACCTGTCTTTGCCACAGTAACTAGATGAAACCCACTAGCATGTGTAGGAGTTGATTGAGCCAATACATGTGTGTGTGTTCCTACCATGCTGTGCTTGCTATGCTTAGAGTTGTGTCAGGTCTGGCTCATCGGGATGATGATCCGGAGTGAAAGGTTGTATCGTTGTCAATAGTGTGGAAGTGTTGAACACGATTTGGTAAAGGAATCGATGGAAGGCCATGTAGGAGTACATGGTGGGTTGTTTCATTGAGGCCGTCCTTAAGAACTGAGATCTGTGTGTGTGATTTAAGACTCAGCTACTACCACGCATTGGGCCCGAAACCAATGGACCCTCTCGGCTTCTTGATCACGCTTGTCCTCTGTCCAGGAGTTGCAAAGTAGTTTCTGGTGTTTGTAGCATGCTGGGGGCCGCACACGGCGCTGACCATCGGGGTGGGCTGTGTTGCGGTAGGCACGTGGCACGGTGTACCGACTCGCCCGTTTGGTGTCTCGGGAACCCTGTTCACATCGTTCGGGGCCGTTAGTGGAAACCTCGGCCGGACTCCCTGCGGATGGAACCCGAATAGGTGATAAACCTGGACTAGAGACTTGAGTGTTTAGGTAGGCCGTGGCCGACACCCTCGCTGGGCTTCCGCTTGAAGGTTGCCGAGTACATGTCGTGTAAACGGCGATAAGTGGTGAGAGCGTGTGTGAAGAAGTACACCCCTGCAGGGTATAAATCTATTCGAATAGCCGCGTCCGCGGTAAAGGACTACTTGGTCACCTATACAGTTCATAGATAAGTTAAATGGATACTACTAAAAATCTCAAGATAAGTGTGAGTACCGCGGATGGCCCTCTCGTAGGATGGCGAGAGAGGATCCACGGTGGAGTATTGTGATGATGATAGTGGACTCGTGTGCGACAAATGATTTACAGGTGGTGTCTATCGTAGGATAGCTTAGCCAAGAGTCAAAGCTGGCTTGCTGCAATAACCCCACTACCTTCTTGAGAATGTGCATGTATAATAGGTTCCTGTTGTAAGACTTGCTGAGTACCTTCGTACTCATGTTGCTTTAATCATGTTTTTCAGACGACTGCACCAACCCCTCTGATGGGTTCTATGTAGACCTCGACGTTGACGAGTGACTTATCACCCAGGTGGTGATCCAAGACTTGTGAAGGGTCGTTGTAGATAGACAGGCTTCGTCAAGCCTTCTTTCTTTCTAGTGTCTGTACTCAGACTACTTTGCTTCCGCATGTGCTTGTATGTTTGTATGACTTGAGTGTTGGGTCATGTGACCCCTATCTGTATGGATGATATGTATGGCTCCTCGGAGCCTTCTAAATAAAGTACTTGAGTCGTAGAGTACTGTTGTGATGCCATGTTGTATTTACTCATATCGGCATATTGTGTGTATGATTGAAATGCTTGGTATGAGTGGGATCCGACTATCTAGTTGTTTATCCTTGGCAGCCTTTCATATGGGGAAATGTAAGTCTTGTGCTTCTGAGCGATAGTAGTCCGCTACAGCCCGGTTCACCGGAGTCCTGCTAGCCCAGCACTACTGCTTGGACACTTGACTGGCCGGCATGTGTTTCCCGTCGATCCTATGTCTGTCCCTTCGGGGAAATGTCACGCGCTGATATTCGGAGTCCTGCCTAGCCTGCTACAGCCCGGGTTACCGGAGTCCTGTTAGCCCAGTGCTACAGCCCGAATAGATACGTTGATGACCGACATGTTCGATGTGATTCATGTATGCCTGTCCTCATAGGCTAGCGCCACTTTGGGTTCACGACTAGCCATGTCGGCCCGGGTTCTCTGTCATATGGATGCTAGCGACACTATCATATACGTGAGCCAAAAGGCGCAAACGGTCCCGGGCCAGGTAAGGTGGCACCTGTGGGAGTACCGTGCGTGAGGCCGCAAAGTGATATGATGTGTTACACGCTGGATCGATGTGGCTTAGGATCGGGGTCCTGACAGTTGTACTAAGTGGGAATACTGCTTGTGCATTCAATCCCTTAAACCCCAAAGTTATTCCATATGAGTCCACCATACCTTCCTATATGCGATATCTACCTTCCGTTCCAAGTATTTGTATGTGCCAAACTCCAGACCTTCAAATGAAATTCTTTTTTGTATGCTCGAATAGCTCATGTATCAACTAGGGTTGTCTGTATCTTCCATGTTAGGCGGGTTATTCTCAAGAGGAGTGAACTCCGCTCCTCACTCACGAGAAAATGGTTGGTCACCGGGATGCCCAGTCCCATGCTTTATGCAAATCAAATCAAATTAATTGCAAACAAAACTCCCCCGGGGTTGTTGCTAGTTGGAGGCACTCGTTGTTTCGACCAAACCATGGATTGATGCTTTTTGGTGGAGGGGGAGTATAAACTTTACCATTCTGTTTGGGAACCGCCTATGATGTGTGTAGCATGGAAGACATCGCCATCTCTTGGTTGTTATGTTGAGAATGAGAGTATGCCGCTCAAAATATTATTTATCTCTATTTTAAAACCAAGCTCTGGCACCTCTACAAATCCCTGCTTCCCTTTGCGAAGGGCCTATCTATTTACTTTTATGTTGAGTCATCACCCTCTTATTAAAAAGCACCAGCTGGAGAGCATCGCTGTCATTTGCATTCATTATTGTTAATTTATATTGGGTATGACTATGACTGGATCTCTTTTACCATGAATTACAATGTCTAGTCAGTCCTTGATCTTTAAAGGTGCTCTGCATTTATGTTTTGCGGTCTTAGACAGGGCTAGCGAGATACCATCTTGTTATATCATATCATGATTGCTTTGAGAAAGTGTTGTCACCCGAGATTTATTATTATTGCTCGCTAGTTGATTACGCCATTGATATGAGTAAACATGAGACCTACTCCCCCCGTCCAGAAATACTTGTCGGAGGAATGGATGTATGTAGACATATATTAGTTCAAGATACGTTCATTTTTATCCATTTCTTCAACAAGTATTTCTGGACGGAGGGAGCAAGTGTTATTGTGAATATGGTTAGTTCATAATCTTTGCTGAAAATTTGAATGTTGGCTTTACATATTTACAACAACAAGAGCAAACAGAGTTTGTAAAAGTTTTTCTTTATCACTTTCAGTTTATCAACTGAATTGCTTGAGGACAAGCAAAGGTTTAAGCTTGGGGGAGTTGATACGTCTCCGTCGTATCTACTTTCCCAAACACTTTTGCCCTTGTTTTGGACTCTAACTTGCATGATTTGAATGGTACTAACCCGGACTGACGCTGTTTTCAGCAGAATTGCCATGGTGTTATTTATGTGCAGAAACAAAAGTTCTCGGAATGACTTGAAACTCCACGGAGATTATTTTCGGAAATAATAAAAATATTGGCGAAAGAATCAAGGCTAGGGGGCACACCCTGTCCACGAGGGTGGGGGCGCGCTTGCCCCCTGGGCGCACCCCCCTGCCTCATTGGCCCCCTGGAGCTCCACCGACCTCAACTCCAACTCCATATATTCGTGTTCGGGGAGAAAAAAATCAGAGAGAATGATTAATCGCGTTTTACGATACGGAGCCGCCGCCAAGCCCTAAACTCTCTCGGGAGGGCTGATCTGGAGTCCGTGCGGGGCTCCAGAGAGGGGAATCCGTCACCGTCGTCATCATCAACCATCCTCCATAACCAATTTCATGATGCTCACCGCCGTGCGTGAGTAATTCCATCATAGCTAGGCTTGCTGGACGGTGATGGGTTGGATGAGATTTATCATGTAATCGAGTTTGAT
The DNA here is from genome assembly GCA_032464435.1 of Aegilops umbellulata. Lineage (NCBI taxonomy): Eukaryota > Viridiplantae > Streptophyta > Magnoliopsida > Poales > Poaceae > Aegilops > Aegilops umbellulata. Next base: position 415,646,039 of record CP136055.1, on the reverse strand, counting down.
TTGTTAGGGTTTGATCCCTAGTATCCACTACGTTCTGAGATTGATGTTGCTATGACTTTTCTATGCTTAATGCTTGTCACTAGGGCCCGAGTGCCATGATTTCAGATCTGAACCTATTATGTTTTCTTGAATATATGTGAGTTCTTGATCCTATCTTGCAAGTCTATAGTCACCTACTATGTGTTATGATCCGACAACCCTGAAGTGACAATAATCGGGACCACTCCCGGTGATGACCATAGTTTGAGGAGTTCATGTATTCACTATGTGTTAATGCTTTGGTCCGGTACTCTATTAAAAGCAGGCCTTAATATCCCTTAGTTTCCATTAGGACCCCGCTGCCACGGGAGGGTAGGACAAAAGATGTCATGCAAGTTCTTTTCCATAAGCACGTATGACTATATTTGGAATACATGCCTACATTACATTGATGAATTGGAGCTAGTTCTATGTCACCCTATGTTATGACTGTTACATGATGAACCGCATCCGGCATAATTCTCAATCACCGATCCAATGCCTACGAGCTTTTCATATATTGTTCTTCGCTTATTTACTTTTCTGTTGCGACTGTTACAATCACTACAAAACCCAAAAATATTACTTTTGCTATCATTACCGTTACTTCCATACTACTTTTCTACTAAATACTTTGCTGCAGATATTAAGTTATCCAGGTGTGGTTGAATTGACAACTCAACTGCTAATACTTGAGAATATTCTTTGGCTCCCCTTGTGTCGAATCAATAAATTTGGGTTGAATACTCTACCCTCGAAAACTGTTGCGATCCCCTATACTTGTGGGTTATCAATCCTCAAGCTCTTCTTGAATCTTCTCCACAAAAGTCTGAATTTCTCTGACTTCACATCTAGATCATGTATCTTTGTCTCGATGATCCTTTCAAGACTCTCTTGATTTTGAGTCAGGGTGGCCAAACCTTTCTCAATCCTCAAAGTAGCCTGAATAAGATAGCCAAGTTGATCTTGTTTGGACTTGAGAAATACTTGGTATGCCTCTTCAGCACTTGGTATCTTGGCTGCCTTCTCTGCTTTTGCTTTTTCTCTCTTCTCCCGAGCCTCTACTGATGTAGGATCTGAGGCATCCATAACAACTATGTTATCCTCACGATCAGTCCTCAAGGGAAGGTGCTCTTTGTCCAACATATATATGCCTTTGCCCATATTGGAGTTGATGAGCATCTGAATGTGTGGAGCATACCCACATGATCTCTTCTGATCTGCTGTAGTCCTATTGATTGTTTCAACTATCAAGCTCATCACCTTGAATTTCTGTGGCAGATCAAACATTTGGAGCAAGTTGATGGAGTGGCCTTTGATCATCTTGCGATCTCTTGACTTGGGCGGCAAGGTGTGCCTCAATATGGTGTTCATGATGGCCAATCCAAACAACAGATAGTGTCGTGGTTTTGTCATGGCAGATGTCCAAGAGAAAGGACTTAGTCGTGGAGCCATCGCGACGGGTTAGCTTAAAGGGGTTAAAGCGGACAAGGGACGCAGTGAGTTTATACTGGTTCGGCCCCTTGCGGTGAAGGTAAAGGCCTAATCCAGTTGTTGTGGAATTGCTAGGGTTTCAATGACCAGGGAGCAAATACGCTTTCCCTGAGTCTCGAGTTGTTGTCTGTTGTCCTAAACCGCTGCCGGGACGTCCCCTTATATACATGGGTTGACGCCTGTCGGTTTACAGAATCCCGAAGCCGGCTCATAAACTTGTCCGGCTCGGTCTCTGGTCTTTCTATCTTACAACACAAGTTTACATATCAATGCCGGTTTATGTCTACAGGCCTTAAACCGGCTTTGGGCCCTGGGCCTTCGTAAAGCATCGCCGTCTTTGTCTTCATGGGCTTCAGATACAGTGAACCATTATGGGGTTAACCCGGCCTCTCCTGGCCGGTTTACGCCCAATAGTAATATCCCCAACATTAGGCCCCAGATTGATTTGAACGGGTTCATGTCAATCCTCAACCCATCATCATCTTCACAGAAATCTTGTAAACGCCGTGATGTCACTTTCGAGGACCATGATAAATCGCCATGACGTCATCTGTTATTAAGAACTGCGCATAACCCACGTTTATTAATGGGCCTCCGACAATCGAGGCAATAGAACTGTCACATATCCCATTTTTCGGGCTCCTCGATTCTCGCACCTACCACTTATCCGTTCACCTTATAAATAAGGCCGAGGGGTCGATTTGACTTCCCCCCAGTGCCTCTTCGCATCGTCTTCTTCCTCGTGCCAACCAACCTTCGATCTCTGCCGCCGTCGTCGACCTTCGCCTCTGCCCCAACAACGCCCGCTGCATCAACCTGACCGCACCAGAGAAATGCGGCGATCCTCCGCTGCTTCCTTAGCACCAGTAAGCTCCTCTTCTCCTCACTCCAGATCCACCATTAGGGTTCAGTGTTCTTCGTAGTTCTTCAAGTTGTTCTTCCTTGTTCCTCTTCAGTAATACCAATGACTAGTTAGATCTGATATTTTCCAGCGCCCTTGTAGTTTAAACTCCTTTTTCCTTGTTAGGGCATCTGCCTTATATAAAAACTCGTCTGAACTTGCTGAACTCTTCGAGCACTTGAAATTAGGTCAGAATATATTTTGATTTTCCAACGCACGGCAGATCTGAAATTACCATGCCACGCTGTGAAACTTGTTTTTCCTTCACTTACACGTCTTTAGACTTGTATCTTAAATACCAGATTAGGCGGTTTTATCCCATAGAAAAATGATGACCCAGCAGATAGCGTTAGTCCCCTATTGAACCGCCAATGCATTCATCATTGTACTGTCTCCATTGTCAGACTCCGGTTTACCAATAACAAACCATGGTTTAACAATATGCATACATCCTCGCTTCGCTTATACTTGTCAATTGTGAATCTTAAACCGGCAATAATTATGTTTCAGCTTGTCATTGAAATGGCCAAACAAGTCTATGGGTGCAAATGAGCTCCTTCCCGAGTCACTGAAGAATAGTTGAGCAGATGTGTCGCAACTGGTGCCTTAGCCAAGAAAGAGGTCATCCACTGGAGGGCCCCTGGTCCAGAAAATCCTCCTAAACCCAAGGACGGAGAAGTAGTTGTTTTTGTTGACCATCTGGGTCGAGGTTTTAGCCCTCCCGGTTCAAAATTGTTCTAAGACATACTTGCCAGTTTCCAGCTTCACCCTCAGGACATCGGTCCAAACTCTATGTCAAACATCTACCATTTCCAAGTGTTCTGTGAGGCTTACCTTCAAGAAGAGCCCACAGTTGAGTTGTTTAGAGATTTTTTCCAGTTAAACCGTCGCACAGAGTTCACAGATGGACCCAATACTGAACTTGGCGGAATGGCAGTTCAAAAAAGGAAGGAAGTCAGCTTCCCTCACGCCAAGATTCACAGTCACCCCAAGGAGTGGAACCAAACTTGGTTTTACTGCAAAGACACATCTCCAACTGACGAAAACCCCTTGCTGGGTTACCGGCCTCACCGTCTTAGCAATACACATCCCTTTCCTCAGAGGTTGACTGCAAAGGAAAGGTCCAACTATGCCCCACACCTGTCAACGCTTGGAGCCTTCATCGTGAATGGTTTAACAGCTGTTGACTTTGTTCATTGTTGGATAAGCTGGAGTATTCTACCCTTAAGACGGCGCTCCGGTTTGAGGTGTGAATACACAGGGAGTTTGAAGGATCCTCAACGAAACATTGATATTCAGCTTACAGATGCGGAAGTTACTGAGGCTGTGAAGAAGATGCTGAATGAACCGGAGGCTGTCTGTAGCCAGACCGGATTAAGCCTTTTCTGTGTTTCCAATAAACCGCCAAAGGTAAGGATCATATACCCTTTTTACTTTAACTTGCTTCTTTCAAAATATCTTATGAAAAATCGTGTCCTTCTTTGACAGGGCGATGATCCGTTCTGGAAGAAAAAGCCACAAGGTAAACCGGCAAAACCACAAGATAAACCGGCCAAGCCACTTCGCCCGAAGACCAAGGTTGTTAAAAAACCTGCCAAGAAAAGGACCACTGCATCTTCCGAGCCAAATGTTGATGATGATGTGGCTAATCCGGATTCAGTGGTAGAATTTGACTCTCTTGGTTCATTTTTCGTACACCTCAATGACGATGACTATTATCAGGACGACGTTGAAGGCAGTCAAGCTGATGACGTAGAGGTAATCATTCTTTCCTCCGATTCAGATCCTCTGCCAACATCGAAAATTTGTCGAGCAATCCGGAAAGTAAAATTTTCTCACCCTCTTCCTTACTTTGACCCCAACTATCTTTTGAATACGCAGCAACACGAAGCTCGCCGCACGACCCGGCACAGCGGCCAGGTAGTTACCTCCGCCGGTTTACCGAACACTCTAGTTCGGAAATGCCGATCAGAGGTATCTTATACTCTTGAAACTTCTTGCCCCAAGGCGGGTTATTTCCAATAGCCTCTTAATCAGTCTGATTCAAATTATTAGGGCACTTCCCACTCATTTTCTAGTGAGTCATTGGCCACAATGCTTCCACCCCTCAAAACAGTTCCTGGGTGAGCTATGCACTTGTTTTTATCCTTGATGTGCTACTTTTACATACTGTACTGATCCTCATGTTTATTTTTCTCAGCGCCAAGCCTAGACCCAGCAAGAAGGCTCCAGACCTAGAAGAAACTGATGCTGATGTGTAGGATCAGAAGTATGTCTAGAGGGGGGGTGATTAGACTACTTGACCAAATAAAAACTTAACCTTTTCCCAATTTTAGTTCTTGGCAAATTTTAGCAACTTTTAGGACAAGTCAAGCAATCATCACACAATTCAAGCAAGCATGCAAAGAGTATATGAGCAGCGGAATGTAAAGCATGCAACTTGCAAGAATGTAAAGGGAATGGTTTGGAGAATTCAAACGCTATTGGAGACACGGATGTTTTTCCCGTGGTTCAGATAGGTGGTGCTATCCTACATCCACATTGATGGAGACTTCAACCCACGAAGGGTAACGGTTGCGCGAGTCCACGGAGGGCTCCAACCACGAAGGGTCCACGAAGAAGCAACCTTGTCTATCCCACCATGGCCATCGCCCACGAAGGACTTGCCTCACTAGCGGTAGATCTTCATGAAGTAGGCGATCTCCTTGCCATTACAAACTCCTTGGTTCAACTCCACAATCTTGTCGGAGGCTCCCAAGTGACACCTAGCCAATCTAGGAGACACCACTCTCCAAGAAGTATCAAATGGTGTGTTGATGATGAACTCCTTGCTCTTGTGCTTCAAATGATAGTCTCCCCAACAGTCAACTCTCTCTCATAGGATTTGGATTTGGTAGAAAGAAGATTTGAGTGGAAAGCAACTTGGGGAAGGCTAGAGATCAAGATTCATATGGTAGGAATGGAATATCTTGTCCTCAACACAAGGGTAGGTGGTTCTATCTCAGAACATATGAGTTGGAAGGGTAGATGTGTTCTGATGGCTCTCTCCACGAATGAAGAGGAGGTGGAGGGGTATATATAGCCTCCACACAAAATCCAACCGTTACACACAATTTACCTATCTCGGTGGGACCGAATCATCAAACTCGGTCGGACCGAAATAGTAAACCTAGTGACCGTTAGAGATTTTCGGTGGGACTGAAATGCAACTCGGTAGGACCGATATGGTTAGGGTTAGGGCATAACGTAATCTCGGTGAGACCGATTACACAAACTCGGTGAGACCGATTTGGTAATAGGCTAACCAGAGAGTTGGTCAGGTAAACTCGGTGGGACCGATTTGCTCTTTCGGTGAGACCGAAAAGTAACAAAAAGGAAACAGAGAGTTTACATTGCAATCTCGATGGGACCGATCCGCTCTTTCGGTGAGACCGAAATGTTACGAAAAGGAAACAGAGAAATTGCAATCCCATCTCGGTATGACCGGGATCCCTATCGTTACAACCGATTTGCTAGGGTTTGGCAGTGGCTTATGACATGTGAAACTCGGTGGCGCCGGATAGAAAGAATCGGTAGGACCGAGTTTGGCTTTGGGTTTAGGTCATTTGTGGATATGGGAAAGTAGCTGAGGATTTTGGAGCATATCATTAAGCACATGAAGCAAAAGGCTCATTAAGCAACACCTCATCCCTCCTTGATAGTATTGGGTTTTCCTATGGACTCAATGTGATCTTGGATCACTAAAATGTAAAATGAAGAGTCTTGAGCTTTTGAGCTTGAGCCAATCCTTTGTCCTTAGCATTTTGAGGGTTCCACTTTCACCATCCGTGCCATGCCAATCATTGAGCTTTCCTGAAATAATTGTCTTGAAATAGCATTAGCTCAATGAGCTATATGTTGTTATGAATTACCAAAATCACCTAGGGATAGTTGCACTTTCAATCTCCCCCTTTTTAGTAATTGATGACACCATATAGATCAAAGCTTCGACAAATGATAATAAGAATGAATTATATCGTCGCTTTGAGAAGTATGTGATAAGTAAGAGCTCCCCCTAAATTTGTGCATATTTAAAATTTGCTTTGGACTGCAAATGCACAGAGAGTTAGAATTATGGGTTACTCTTCCATGTCACATACATCTTGGTGGAGCGCTCAAAATGATAATAATGAAATACATGCACTCATCACCAAGGAAAAGTGAATGATCACATAAGATAGATAAGATATATCAAGCATGCATAAGTGTAGCTTATGATCAAACACATGATCATCAATATCTCACAAGCATATCAAAGTGTCTCGACCAAAAGCAAATAATGTTTGAAAAAAAACACATAATAAAGCAAGAGAGAAAAACAACACACTCTCTCTCGAAGCCTATGATCTATACATTTTTCTCCCCCTTTGGCAACAAGTTACCAAAAAGTTCCTAGAAAATGCATAGTGCTAAATCGACACTCAGGCTTGATCTTCTAGTGGTGGTGGAGTCTGGATCACTCCAAGGACGAAGGCTTCTGTAGACGTGGTTGGAGTTGGAGCTGAAGTAGATGCTGGGCTGGTTGGGCTGTTGCTGTGGCTGGAGCTGAGGCGGTGGCTCTTGTGTCAGGAACTGGCACTGCAGACGACCTCGGACCTTGTGGCACTCTGGCAAATGCATCAGTGGTAGTTTTCCCTTTCCTCTCCTGCATATCATCTTGAAGTTGCTCCACTGCAGACTGAATCTCTGTCACTTTGACATCCAAGTCATAGAACTTTTGTTCTACGATCCTCTCTAAGATCTTGAGGGAGTCCTGGATTAGGGGGTGTTCGGATAGCCGAACTATATCTTCAGCCGGACTCCAGGACTATGAAGATACAAGATTGAAGACTTCGTCCCGTGTCCGGAAGGTTCTTTCCTTGGTGTGGAAGGCAAGCTAGGCGTGCGGATATTCAAGATCTCCTACCAATGTAACCGACTCTGTGTAACCCTAACCCTATCCAGTGCCTATATAAACCGGAGGGTTGTAGTCCGTAGGACGAACACATCATAACCATCATCATACCCATAGGCTAGCTTCTAGGGTTTAGCCTCCTTGATCTCGTGGTAGATCTACTCTTGTACTACCCATATCATCAATATTAATCTAGCAGGAGTAGGGTTTTACCTCCATCGAGAGGGCCCGAACCTGGGTAAAATAAAGTGTCCCTAGTCTCCTGTTACCATCCGACCTTGACGCACAGATCGGGACCCCCTATCCGAGATCCGCCGGTTTTGACACCGACATTGGTGCTTTCATTGAGAGTTCCTCTGTGTCGTCGCCTTTAGGCCCGATGGCTCCTTTGATCATCAACAATGATGAGGTCCAGGGTGAGACTTTTCTCCCTAGACAGATCTTCGTCTTCGGCGACTTCGCTCTGCGGGCCAACTCGCTTGGTCATCTGGAGCAGATCGAGAGCTATGCCCCTGGCCATCAATTCAGGTTTGGAAGCCTAAACTACACGGCAGATATCCGCGGAGACTTGATCTTCGACGGATTCGAGCCATAGCCAAGCGCGCCGCACTATCTCTAGGGGCATGATATAGCTCTGCCTCCGAACAGTGTCCTGGAGGCCGCATACGCTCCGGCCCCGATCCTCGATTCGGAGCCCGCTGTGTTCTTTGAAGATGAACGGTTGGACGTCACCTCGGGGGCTGCGATCTTAAAGGCCATTGAGCCGAACGCGAGCCCCGCGCTCTGCATGTCCTGTGACTCCAAGGAGCCGGACTCTTCTCCGAACTTCGGGTGGTCCGTGCCCCCGCCGATCGAATCAGATTGGGCGCCTGTAATGGAGTTCACCGCCGCGGACATCTTTCAGTATTCACCTTTTGGTGATATTCTGAATTCTCTCAAGTCTCTCTCTTTGTCAGGAGAGCCCGGGCCAAACTATGGCCTACGAGGTTGGGATTCGGACGAAGAAGAAATTCAAAGCCCACCCACCGCCCACTTAATAGCCACTGTCGACGATATATCTGACATGCTCGACTTCGGCTCCGAAGACTTCGACGGTATGGACGACGAAGGAGGAGACGAGCAAGAACCAGCACCTGTAGGGCGCTGGACCGCCACCTCGTCATACGACATATACATGGTGGATGCTCCAAAAGATGGAGATGGCGATGGAACAACGGAGGATGGCACTTCGAAAGAGCCTCCAAAACGCCGACGTCAGCGGCGCCGCTCCAAATCCCGCCACAGCAGAAACGGTGATTCCGGCACGGGAGATAATACTACCCCGGACAGCGCCGAAGAACACCAAAACCAGCAGGATTCGGCACAGGAAGATGGAGAAGACCGCCCTCATGAGAGAGCGGCAGAGCGAGAGGTCGAGGACAGTAACTACATGCCTCCCTCCGAAGACGAGGCAAGCCTCGGTGACGATGAATTCATCGTACCATCAGACCCCGCCAAACAAGAGCGCTTTCAACGCAGGCTTTTAGCCACGGCGAACAGCGTAAAGAAAAAGCAGCAACAACTTAGAGCTGATCAAGATTTGCTAGCTGACAGATGGACTGAAGTCCTTGCGGCCGAAGAGCACGAGCTCGGACGCCCCTCCAAAAACTATCCTAAGCGCAGGCCGCTACCCCAATCAGAGGAGGAAGCCCAAGACATGGCAGATCGGCCACCTCGCGGCCGCGACAGAGAAGCCTGTCGAACATCCAAACAAGCCATGCCCCGCAGCCGCTTTACCAAGGCACGGGAACCTGAACCAGACCTGCGAGACGTCCTGGAGGACAAAGCAAGGCAAACAAGATCGATCTATGGATCGCGCGGACGCCCGACGGCACGTGATAGTTTTCACTCCGGACACAATAAATCCGGCCGGGCCGAACACAACAGGCACAGCTCCTCCGAACTGCGTCGAGACATAGCCCAGTACAGGGGCGCCGCACACCCACTATGCTTCACAGACGAAGTAATGGATCATAGAATCCCAGAGGGTTTTAAACCCGTCAACATCGAGTCGTACGATGGTACGACAGATCCGGCAGTATGGATTGAGGACTATCTCCTCCACATCCACATGGCACGTGGCGATGATTTGCACGCCATCAAATATTTACCCCTTAAGGTTAAGGGACCAGCCCGACACTAGCTTAACAGCCTCCCCGCAGATTCGATCGGCTCTTGGGAGGACCTGGAGGCCGCATTCCTCGACAACTTCCAGGGGACCTACGTACGGCCACCGGACGCCGACGACCTAAGCCACATAATCTAGCAGCCAGAAGAATCGGCCAGGCAATTCTGGACACGGTTCCTAACAAAGAAAAATCAGATAGTCGATTGTCCGGATGCAGAGGCCTTAGCAGCCTTCAAGCATAACATCCGTCACGAGTGGCTTGCCCGGCACCTGGGACAGGAAAAGTCGAAATCCATGGCAGCCCTCACGACACTCATGACCTGCTTTTGCGCGGGCGAAGATAGCTGGCTAGCTCGCAGCAACAACTTATCGAAGAAGCAAGGTAATTCAGATACCAAGGACAAAAGTGGCAGGTCGCGACGGAATAAACAGAAACGCTGCGTCAGCAGCGACAACAATGAAGATACGACAGTAAACGCCGGATTCAGAGGCCATAAATCCGGTCAGCGGAAAAAGCCATTCAAAAAGAATACCCAGGGCCCGTCCATTTTGGACCGAATACTCGACCGCTCGTGCCAGATTCACGGCACCCCCGAAAGGCCGGCCAATCACACCAACAGGGATTGTTGGGTGTTCAAGCAGGCAGGCAAGTTAAGAGCCGAAAACAACAACAAGGGGCTAGACAACGATGACGAAGAGGAGCCCAGGCCGCCGAACAACAACGGACAGAAGGGGTTTCCCCCACAAGTGCGGATGGTGAACATGATATACGCGACTCATATTCCCAAGCGGGAGAGGAAGCGTGCGCTACGGGACGTATACGCGATGGAGCCAGTCGCCCCAAAGTTCAACCCATGGTCCTCTTGCCCGATCACCTTCGATCGAAGGGACCACCCCACTAGCATCCGTCACGGCGGTTTTGCCGCATTGGTTCTTGACCCAATCGTTGACGGATTTCACCTTACAAGAGTCCTCATGGACGGCGGCAGTAGCCTGAACATGCTCTACCAGGATACAGTGCGGAAAATGGGCATAGATCCATCAAGGATCAAGCCCACAAGGACGACCTTTAAAGGCGTCATCCCAGGTGTAGAGGCAAATTGCATAGGCTCCATAACACTTGATGTGGTCTTCGGATCTCCGGACAACTTCCAAAGTGAAGAGTTAATCTTCGACATAGTTCCGTTCCGCAGTGGCTATCATGCTCTGCTTGGACGAACCGCATTCGCTAAATTCAATGCGGTGCCGCACTACGCTTATCTCAAGCTCAAGATGCCAGGCCCTTGAGGTGTAATCACGGTCAGCAAAAACACTGAACGCTCCATCCGTACGGAGGAACACACGGCGGCCCTCGCAGCAGAGGTACAAAGCAGCCTGTTAAGGCAGCTCTCGAGTCCGGCCGCTACAAAGCAGGACAAAGCAAAACGCGCCCGGAGTAACCCGCAGCAAGACCGACTGGCGCGTTCAGAGCACGCGTAGCAATACGGCCCCAACCCCAGCCATCGCTACATAGCGGAGCTAGTACCTCGAGTACACAATTACACCCTTACAATTCCATGGGCATAGGGGAAGGGGCAGATAAAACGGCATGCCAACAATATGGCTTCAAACGTACTAGGGGTTGTCGGGTTCTTCTTTTCTTTCAGGACTCCATACTCTGGATAGAGTGTTCGGCCTTGCTGCCGCACAGACGATACAGGACCCAGGAAAGCAGACAAAACAACACCGCATCATGGAACTCTCAGATGGTCTCTATTTCGAGCGATATATCTGTTTCTAAATTCCGCGGCCTGCGCCTGGTCAGGACATGTTAAATAGTCTAAATTTTTTGCACTACTTGTATCGTTCGGCTTGAATAAATAGCCTCCTCATAAATAATGCATAGCTTTTCGTCTATTTTTTGCATTATCTTCTTTTAATATACATATGTTTACTCAAATAACATGATCGCACCCGTACACCATGGTACGGCAAACCACGCCAGGGGCTTTATTACCCTTCTATCTGGTGTGAGAAGTCCCTCCACTTTCACAAGTGCGGCACCCCGAACTTATAGCATTATATGCATCGGCTCCGAGTCATGATTTTGGTCATACGTTGGGTTTGCCCGGCTCCTATGTTTTGGTGCCTTACGTTCCGCTCTATCGGCTAAGGTAGCACTAGGAGAACCACTGCGATTGTGCCCCAGATCAGGTGGGTGAGCACCTCAGTGGAGAAAGCTAAAATAGATTGTCATGATAAGGCGCTAGACCGGTCGCTGTTCGAGAGGTTTTTCGAGTCCCTAAAGGCTTATGCCGCTTCGAGCGGAGAGCTGGTTAAGTCCGGCTAAAGGCGTGGATAGTGCCCCGAATTCGGCCTTCCGAACTAGGGGCTTCGCCGAAATTTAAAATTATAACGTTCTATGGCTAAGTGAGAGTGTTCAAGCATTATAGTTCGATTGCCTGGTTCGCTGTGCTGAGCGCCTCCCTCGAAGGACCCAACTATGGGAACAAGAGCCCTCAGGTTTATCCCGAACACCCCAGCACTAGTTGCATGGGGGCAAAAGCCGATGACTCGCCATCTCTCAGTTATTGATAAACGGCCGCACAAAAAATAATATTTTAAATTCAGAAAGCATTGCTTAAGCGCATATGAACAAGTTTTCAGCGCATAGGATACAAACGAGCGAGTTCATTGAAATATTACATCTTTGGCACACTCATCCGCGACAAGGCGAGCTCCAGCGAGAACTTCCTTGTAGTAGTTCTCGGGCTTGCGATGCTCCTTCCCCTGCGGTGGCCCGTCCTTCACCAGCTTCTCTCCGTCCAGCTTGCCCCAGTGTACCCTTACACGGGCAAGGGCCCTCCGGGCACCTTCTATGCAGACGGAGCGCTTGATGACCTCAAGCCGTGGACAGGCCTCCACCAGCTGCCGCACCAGCCCGAAGTAGCTCCCAGGCAGGGCCTCTCCAGGCCACAGCCGAACTAGTAAGCCCTTCATGGCCTGTTCGGCCACCTTGTGGAGCTCGGCCAGCTGCTTCAGCTGATTGCTTAAGGGCACAGGGTGTCCGGCCTCATAATACTGAGACCAGAACACACTCTCCGTCGAGCTGTCCTCTTCAGCTTGGTAGAATGTGGCGGCGTCGGATGCGCTGCGGGGAAGATCGAAGAACGCCCCTAGAGAACTCTGGATTCGGGTAAGTAATAGGTATTTCACCTTTATATTCCTACTTTGCATTAAGAATGCCTTACCCGCTGCTATCTTTTTCACATCCTCCAACTCTTGGAGGGCCTTTTGGGCTTCGGCCTTGGCACTCTTGGTGGTCTCAACAGCCGAAGCAAGCTCGGATGCTTGCGTTTTTGCCTCAAGCTCCATACCCTCATGTTTCTTCATGAGAGCTTGCAGCTCTTGCTGCACCTCGCCGACTTGGACCCCAAGCTTTTCTCGCTCGGCGCGCTCCTCGGCCGCTTTCTCCTCGGCCTCAGCCAGCGCCTGCTTCAGGGTTGCCACCTCGGTTGCGGCCCCTACAATAAGCAGTACAATCCTGTTATTTCTTTTTGCAATCAAGCCTCTCTATAGGCACCCTTTTTTTTCTTCTAAGGGGTATTTCTTACCTTCCTTTTCCACGAGCTGCCTTTTGGCAAGGCCGAGCTCTTGCTCGGACCGCTCGAGGTCCTTTTTCAGGACTTCCACCTGCGCAGTCAGTGCGGCAGTGGACAGCAGGGAAGCCTGCATACACATATTAGACTTTTTATTAGACTCCTGCGAAAATTGTTGGATCCTCTATTCGTCTTTTCTTTCCGAACACCGAACAGAGCATCAGGGGCTACTGTCTATGCGTTAATGAATTTAGCATATTTTTTGCTTACCTGGAAGCCTGTTAGAAGGCTAGCGCAAGCTTCATTCAGTCAGCTCTTGGCGGACTGAACCCTTTGGACCACCGCACTCATAACAGTACGGTGCTCCTCGTCGATGGTGGCGCCTTCAAGCGCCTCCAACAGACTATCCGGCGCCTCTGGTTGGACAGAGGTCGCCGGCTCAGACGACTTACTCCTCTTGGAAGGAGTTCGCCCACCGCGAGCCAGGACGGTTGAGTTTGGCGCGGTGTCCGGCACAAAGCCGGACTGGGAGCCCTGGGGGGTTTCATCCCCTTTACTCCTGGGGTTCAGAGGATTGCCTTGCGGCTCCTCCAGGACCACCTCCTCCTGCCCTGTTCGGCGGGACGCCGCTTCGGCGTCATCCGCCTCGCTGGGGGAGACTGCGGGTGGGACAGAGTTCATGTCCGACGAATCCAGGGAGCCGCCCGATGAATCATCGAGTGCGGCTCGGGGCGGGCTGCGCAAATAGCATTCGACATTAGAGTAAGCTGCGCACTTGAAGATACTATGAGTCATTCTGGTATGTGAATACTTACGATGTCGCCGGACGCTTGGTTCTGTCCGGCCACTCCTTTCCGCCCTCTTCAGCGTTGGGGGAGCAGTCCGGCGGAGGGGTCTTCCTTTTCCTCGACCCCTCGGCCTCCCCTGTTGGGGCAGCCTTCTTCTTTTTCGCTCCCCTCGCTGGAGGGGGAGAGCTTCCTTGTTCCTCCTCCTCGTTTTCACGAGAGGAGGGCGTCGCAGACTCGCCAGATGACGAGCTCGACACCACCACATTGCAGGCACTCTTTCATGTCCCGGTGGTCTTCTTCTTCTTGACCTTCTTCTCCGGCACCACATAGGGCGCCGGAGCCAGCAGCTTCTCTAAGAGAGCTGGGGCTGGGTCTCTTCGGGCAGAGGAGCCGGACAGTTGATTGGTCCGGCTATCTTCAGCCACGCCTGTCAAAGGCAAAGGGAGTTATTAGATCCCACATAGAGTTAATCTATGTAGAAAAGCTTAACGAACCTGTGAAAGGTATAAATAGCCTACCTCACCAGCGTTGCGCTGCGAGCTGTATCCGCGGTCCTCAGAAGCGGATGTGGGGCACTCGGCGCCTTTGGTTAGCACCTTCCAGACGTCTTCATACGTCGTGTCGAAGAGCCTATTGAGGGTTTGGTGCTGCGCCGGGTCGAATTCCCACAAAGTGAACTCCCGTTCTTGGCACGGGAGGATCCGGCGAACGAACATGACCTGGATGATGTTGACATGCCGGATGGGCTTGTTCATCAGGGACCGGATGCAAGTTTGCAGTCCGGTCACTTCTTCTTCGTTGCCCCATGATAGGCCCGTCTCTTTCCAGGACATGAGCCGCGTGGGGGGTCCGGATCGGAACTCAAGGGCCGCGACCCATTTCGAGTCGCGTGGCTCGGTGATGTAAAACCACCCTGCCTGCCACCCCTTTAAGGACTCCACAAAGGAGCCATCGAACCAGAGTGCGTTGGCCATTTTGCCGGCCATAGCACCTCCGCACTCCGCCTGGGTGCCGGACACCAGCTTGGGCTTGACGTTGAAGGTCTGGAGCCAGAGGCCGAAGTGGGGGCGGATGTGGAGAAAGGCCTCACACACGATGATAAACGCCGAGATATTGAGGATAAAGTTCGGGGCCAGATCCTGGAAGTCCAGGCCGTAGTAGAACATGAGCCCCCGGACAAAAGGGTGAAGTGGAAAACCCAGTCCGCGGAGGAAATGGGGGAGAAAAACTACCCTCTAATGGGGCCTTGGGGTGGGAAGAAGCTGCCCCGCCTCGGGAAGCCGGTGCGGGATGTCCTTGGATAGATATCCGGCCGTCCTAAGCTTTTTGATTTGACCCTCCGTAACGGAGGAAGCCTTCCACTTGCCACCCGCTCCAGACATCGCTGGAGCAGGTTGGGTAAGAAAGAGCGAACTTGGGCGTTGGAGCTTGAGTGCGCAGGAGATGGATGGGCAAAGGAGGAAGAAGGCGTAGGTGAAAGAGGTGGATCTTTATCCCCTTATATAGGCTGATGCCGTTATGCGTCCCCACCTACCTAATAAAACTCACTTGCCGCTCACACGCCATGGTAAATGGCGCGCTACGGTTACCCACGTCCGCATTAATGAGAATCCCGTTAAAAGGGGCACACGATCTCTGCTTTGACAAGACGTGCCAAGGAAACCGCCTCATTGAACGTGCTGCGGTGGAACAACAAAAAATAATCCATACAGAAGGCTTGGTCGCAGTGTTATGACGCACTGCGGAATACGTCAGTGGATTTGATTTGTGTTTGTATTATTCTCTATATGGCAATACGTGGAAACTTGTTTTGCAGAGCCGGACACTATTTTTTGGTGTTTATTATCTTCTTGAAGAATTTGGAGGAGGAACCCACCTTGCAATGTCGAAGACAATTTGCGCGCCGGACTCGTCGTCATTGAAGCCTGGTTCAGGGGCTATTGAGGGAGTCCTGGATTAGGGGGTGTTCGGATAGCCGAACTATATCTTCAGCCGGACTCCAGGACTATGACGATACAAGATTGAAGACTTCGTCCTGTGTCCGGAAGGTTCTTTCCTTGGCGTGGAAGGCAAGCTAGGCGTGCGGATATTCAAGATCTCCTACCAATGTAACCGACTCTGTGTAACCCTATCCCTATCCGGTGCCTATATAAACCGGAGGGTTGTAGTCCGTAGGATGAACACATCATAACCATCATCATACCCATAGGCTAGCTTCTAGGGTTTAGCCTCCTTGATCTCATGGTAGATCTACTCTTGTACTACCCATATCATCAATATTAATCTAGAAGGAGTAGGGTTTTACCTCCATCGAGAGGGCCTGAACCTGGGTAAAATAAAGTGTCCCTAGTCTCCTGTTACCATCCGACCTTGACGCATAGATTGGGACCCCCTACCCGAGATCCGCCGCTTTTGACACCGACAGCTCTCCTGATTCTGATTGAGGGTGGCCAGTCCTTTCTCTATCCTCAGGGTGGATGCAATCAAGTAACTGAGCTGCTCTTGTTTGGTTTTCAAGAAATATTCAGATGCCTCCTCTTGAGTTGGCATCCTTGCAGCTTTCTCCTTCCTTGCCTTCTCCTTCTGTGCTTGTGCATGGGCTGAAGATGGTTCATCCTTGTTCATCACAACTTCATTATCTTCAAAATCTGGATGAATAGGCAAATGTTCCTTGTCCAAGAGGTATATGCCTGTGCCCATCTTTGAGTTAATCAGCTCCTGGATCTGAGGGGCAGATCCACAGCTCCTCTTCTGGTCTGCTGCAGTCCTCTTGATTGTTTCTACCATGAGGCTCACGACTTTGAATTTTTGCGGCACATCAAATATATGAAGCAAGTTGATTGCATGGCCTCTGATCATCTTGTGAACACCCGACTTGGGCAACAAGGTGTGCCTCAGTATCCAATTAATGGTAGGCAATCCTGAGAGAAGATAATGTACTGATCCAAACTTGAAAGTGTCAAGTGCCTTGTTTGGGATCTCTTTGTACATATTTGACATAGAGTTGTGGTCCATCTTCTTCTTGGCATAAATGTCTACGTCATCCTCATGCTCCTCTAGGGCATTGGTAAGCTGTGCCCACTCAGCAACTGTTGATTGGTACCTCGTACCTTCAGACATCCATACAATTCTGCCATCTGGATAAAAATGTGCTGTGGAGTAGAACTGCATGACCAGCTCTTCATTCCACTTTGTGAGCTTCTGCCCAACAAAGTCAGCTACTCCACATGCCTTGAAGTTGTCTTGCACTCCAGGGTAGTGCTCTTCATTGTCCTTGATGTAGTCCCAGTCGACCCATCTCATATCACACACAATGGGCTTCTTATCAAGCAACACTGTCTCATAGAAGTCCTGATGTTCCTTAGTGTGAAACCTGTAGTCAACAGCAGTCCTCCTCCTGGTAGCATATGGATCCTCTGCTCTCCACTTTCTCAGTCCTGAGTCTCTTCTGATCTTCATATCCTCAGCCACATGATGAGCATCATTGTGGTCTGGGATCTTGGGCTTCAATTTTCTGAGAACTTGGCCTTCCTCTTCTTCTGCAATGTTAGGCACTGGGGCCTTGTTCTTCCCAGCTGCTGGGATGCTCCTTGTATTTCTATTTGGAGCTATCTTGGCCTTTGATGCTACCTTGGCTTAGATGCAGTAGCCCCTGATTTGATAGCATCACCCATTAGCTTGGGTGCCTTAGGTGCTGGTGCAGCAACCTCTTCTTCTTCCTCATCAGAAGAATGCTGTTCAAATTCAGCCATGGGATCAACTTTCTTGCACCATCTTCCTCTTTTCCTTTCCTTCTTTCCTTCAGCAGCAACTGACTCTTTGGGTGCAGGCTTCTCAGGAATCTTTGTTGAGGCTCTGGCCTTTGGCATGGGCTGCCTGTATGCTGGCCTTTTGACCTTTAAGCCTGGCTTGGTGCTCTGTCTTGAGCCATGTTCTTTCTTGAGCTCAACTTTCTTGGAAGTGGCTTCCTCTTCTGCCACATAGTCCTCATCCTCTGATTCTGAGGTTCTCTTCTTCCTATGTCTGGTGGCAGCTTTTGGCAGATTCCTGGGAGTGCTCCTGCTGCCTTCATCTGAAGAGCTGGAGGGACTAGCGCCCTCACTCATCTGCACTGGCTGTTCTGACAAGTTCTGGCTATCACTCTGGTCTGACATGATGAACAAGCTGACTGCTGACCCTGTGAATAGTTTATATATGAGGTAGAGTGGATGAGCATCACAAAATGCAGAGATTTTTGCAAAAGAATGAGTCAAAAACTTAGTTTTAGTTTCCCACAGAAATCATTTCGGATCTACCGATTTTTAAACTCGGTGATACCGAAGCAGTTTTTGGAACCAAAACTGGTGAACTCGGTCAAACCGAGTCAGAGTTCGGTGGCACCGACACTGCTAGGGTTTCACAAAGTTCCAAAATCGGTCACATCGATTAGCAATACTCGGTCAGACCGAGTCTCACTTGTGCAATGGCATAAGCCAATTCGGTGGGACCGAGTTTTTCAACTCGGTGGGTCCGAGATGGTTTCGGCGGAAACCTAACCCTAAAATTCAAGAATCAAACCTATTCTACGGATTCATTTACTGGATAGGAGTTTATCAAACGTGGCTAGAATCAATATGATCACAATGTGCTAGGAATCGGATTGGGGAATAGCACAAAGATCGAGTCCATACCCTAGTTCGGCGGAGACTCGCTACGGCAGCAACGGCAAGGTTGAATCCCGTTGACGGCGACGGAGACCAGCGACTGGAGGCGGCTGGTGGTGAGGAGACGATCCGAAGACAGCGTAGGCAGAGCGAGCTAACGCGCGGGCGAAGGGGTTCGGAGAAATTTCCAAATTTTTGCCCGTGTCTATATATATCCCGACCCTGTCGGTGTGACTGAGTGTAACAACTCGGTGGCACCGAGATGCAAAACTGTATACAGTTACTGCAACTCGGTGTGACCGAATGGTTCAAATCGGTTGCAACGAGATCGAAATCATAGATCAACTTAATGATCTCGGTAAGACCGAAAGTGGGGTATCGGTCAGACCGAGAATCACAAAGAGGTTTTGGAAGTTTAAGTCTATGACGAATCGGGGACTCCGAGTGCTCCTCACATAGAGTGGTTCGAATCTGACTTGATCAATTTTGTGATGTAGCATGAATAGAGTTTGAGACGAGAAAAGCATAGATAGCTAGAGAAGGTGCTTAGGCATTCTTGTCCATCCACTTGGCAAAAGAAAAAAATAAAGCCAAACAATCAAAACAACAAGTGGATGTCCTTGAATGAATAAAATACGCAACCACATGCTCACACAATAAAATGGCAATTTAAATATGTGACAAAGCATGCACAACCAATTCTAGCATCTATCAAGCAATTGGCGATGACTAGGTCATCTATATATGAGTATATTGACCTAGGAGTCAAATGAGAACACTTGATCATAGGTCATACTCATCGTTTAAGCTCAAGTGGGGTTACAACTTTTACATAAAGCATTGTTGTGTTCACATCATTAGAGTTGCCTTAACTCAAGTCTTGGAGTAAAGCTCCCCCTAGATGTGATATCCCCCCTAAGAGGGATGAACTAACCTTGGGTTTTGTCGATGATGACTTCATGTAGATGTTGAAGATGTGGATGCTCAATGTTGATGTAGATCACTTGGAGCTATTTTCTTGCTCAAGTGTAACTTGGCTAAGAGAATCATTAGTGGAATCAAGAGAACTACTAGAAGCAACAATATTGGATTTAACATGATCATTGTTACGACTAGAGGAAGAGTCTTTCTTGTTCTTGTTACTAGACTTGACTTGAGGCATGTAAGTGGATAAGAGTAAACGCTTGGCAATGTAAGAAGAACTTTTCTTGCGGAGATCATCATTGATTGCCTTTAAAAACTCATGCTCTTGCTCAAGATTGAGCTTTTCAAAGCGTAACTTCTCATGAGCTCTTAAAAGTTCTCGATGATCTTCGAAGATAGTTTCATGAGCTAACTTAAGAGTGTTTAGTTCTTTAGTTAGGGCCTCAATTTTCTCCTTATCATTGTCATTCGTTTTATCTTGATTAGCATGATTAATTGATGTTTCATCATAGTATTCATCACAAGAGTTGTCAACAAGTAAATCATCATCACCTAACAAGTCATCTTCATCACTATTAAAATCAACATACTCAGGGTGAGTTACCTTAGGACTTTTGGCCATGAAGCATCTTCCAATTCCTTCATTTGGAGAGTCAAATATGTCGTAGGAGTTGGTTGACACAAGTGCTAGACCAACAACACCTTCATCTTGAGTATATTCGGAATTGGAGTGATAACTTCTCTCGGAGTGGTTGTCGGAGTCGGAGCCGGATACCCATTCACCAACATGAGCTTGATGTCTTCGTTTTGTGTAGCTCCTTGATGATTTTTCCTTTCTTTCCGAATCCTTGCTTCTCCGTGAGTATCTTCGTTCATAACGATCATCTCTACTCCTTCTCTCTCTTGATGGTGATTCTTCTCTTTTGCTTCTTCTTTTTGGAGAATCCTCTCTTCTTTTGTAGGGAGCCGTACACTCATTGGAATAGTGTCCGGGTCTTCCACAATTGTAGCAGTTTTGCTCTCGACTAGAAGATCTTTTGTCATTGTAGGACCTTGACTTGGAGCTTCTATCTTTACTTCTACTCTTGTAGAACTTGTTGAAGTTCTTCACCATTAAGCTCAATTCTTCATTGAAGTTTTGTTTCTCACTTGATGATGTGGGGGCTTCACATGAGGCTTTGTAGGCACCACTTGATTTGTTGTGAAGTTCCTCTTTATCCTTGAGCGACATCTCATGAGCAACAATTCTTCCAATGACCTCCGTTGGCTTGAGATCTTTGTAATTTGGCATCATTTGGATCAATGTGCACACGGTATCATATTTTCCATCCAAGGCTCTTAGGATCTTCTTGATGATGAATCTATCGGTCATATCTTCACTCCCTAAGCCGGCAATCTCGTTTGTGATGAGAGCAAGCCCAGAGTACATTTCAGCGACACCTTAACCATCCTTCATTTTGAACTTGTCAAGTTGACTTTGAAGCACATCCAATTTGGATTCCTTGACGGAGTCGGTACCTTCGTGCATATCAATCGAAGTATCCCAAATTTCCTTTGCATTCTCAAGACGGCTGATTTTGTTGAATTCTTCAGGGCACAATCCTTTGAAGAGAATATCACAAGCTTGAGCGTTGTATTGTAACATCTTCAACTCATCCGCGGTAGCTTCACGGTTTGGTTCTTTCCCATCAAAGAAGTCACCTTGCAAGCCAACACACACACAATAGCCCAAACGGCGGGGTTATGTCCAAGAATATGCATTTTCATTTTATGCTTCCAACTAGCAAAATTAGTGCCATCAAAGTAAGGACCTCTACGGTGATAATTTCCCTCGCTAGACGCCATACTCTCCTAGGTTGTGAAACCAAGGCTATGACCACCAAAAGCTATGGACATCAAAGCAAATGGAGACCAAAGCTCTGATACCACTTGTAGGATCGGAAGTATGTCTAGAGGGGGGGTGATTAGACTACTTGACCAAATAAAAACTTAACCTTTTCCCAATTTTAGTTCTTGGCAAATTTTAGCAACTTTTAGGACAAGTTAAGCAATCATCACACAAATCAAGCAAGCATGCAAAGAGTATATGAGCAGCGGAATGTAAAGCATGCAACTTGCAAGAATGTAAAGGGAAGGGTTTGGAGAATTCAAACGCTATTGGAGACACGGATGTTTTTCCCGTGGTTCGGATAGGTGGTGCTATCCTACATCCACGTTGATGGAGACTTCAACCCATGAAGGGTAACGGTTGCGCGAGTCCACGGAGGGCTCCACCCACGAAGGGTCCATGAAGAAGCAACCTTGTCTATCCCACCATGGCCATCGCCCACGAAGGACTTGCCTCACTAGCGGTAGATCTTCACGAAGTAGGCGATCTCCTTGCCCTTACAAACTCCTTGGTTCAACTCCACAATCTTGTCGGAGGCTCCCAAGTGACACCTAGACAATCTAGGAGACACCACTCTCCAAGAAGTAACAAATGGTGTGTTGATGATGAACTCCTTGCTCTTGTGCTTCAAATGATAGTCTCCCCAACACTCAACTCTCTCTCATAGGATTTGGATTTGGTAGAAAGAAGATTTGAGTGGAAAGCAACTTGGGGAAGGCTAGAGATCAAGATTCATATGGTAGGAATGGAATATCTTGGCCTCAACACAAGGGTAGGTGGTTCTCTCTCAGAACATATGAGTTGGAAGTGTAGATGTGTTCTGATGGCTCTCTCCATGAATGAAGAGGAGGTGGAGGGGTATATATAGTCTCCACACAAAATCCAACCGTTACACACAATTTACCAATCTCGGTGGGACCGAATCATCAAACTCGGTCGGACCGAAATAGTAAACCTAGTGACCATTAGAGATTTTCGGTGGGACTGAAATGCAACTCGGTAGGACCGATATGGTTAGGGTTAGGGCATAACGTAATCTCGGTGAGACCGATTACACAAACTCGGTGAGACCGATTTGGTAATAGGCTAACCAAAGAGTTGGTCAGGTAAACTCGGTGGGACCGATTTGCTCTTTTGGTGAGACCGAAAAGTTACAAAAGGGAAACAGAGAGTTTACATTGCAATCTCGGTGGGACCGATCCGCTCTTTCGGTGACACCGAAATGTTACGAAAAGGAAACAGAGAAATTGCAATCCCATCTCGGTATGACCGGGATCCCTATCGGTAGAACCGATTTGCTAGGGTTCGGCAGTGGCTTATGACATGTGAAACTCGGTGGCGCCGGATAGAAAGAATCTGTAGGACCGAGTTTGGCTTTGGGTTTAGGTCATTTGTGGATATGGGAAAGTAGCTGAGGATTTTGGAGCATATCATTAAGCACATGAAGCAAAAGGCTCATTAAGCAACACCTCATCCCTCCTTGATAGTATTGGCTTTTCCTATGGACTCAATGTGATCTTGGATAACTAAAATGTAAAATGAAGAGTCTTGAGCTTTTGAGCTTGAGCCAATCCTTTGTCCTTAGCATTTTGAGGGTTCCACTTTCACCATCCGTGCCGTGCCAATCATTGAGCTTTCCTGAAATAATTGTCTTGAAATAGCATTAGCTCAATGAGCTATATGTTCTTATGAATTACCAAAACCACCTAGGGATAGTTGCACTTTCATGATGCCATGCTTAATCATCCGCCGCCTCAAGACCATGACTTGTTTAATGAACAAGTAGAAATTGACACCATAGGCCACGCTGACAAACCGACCAGCCCGGTCCGACCTGATGACAAATCGGCCAGTCCAGCAAAGGCTACCGATAAACCACCAACTCCTGTGAAGGCTGCTGATGACAAATAAGATGATGTTATGATTACCGGTGTCAGCATCCAAACATAGCGCCAAGGATGAACTTTCTGCTGTGGGCAAAGGCAAATGGAGCACCAATATGTCCAGCTACGCTCATCTCAACGCCCAAGATATTCACTCTGGCTTCTTGAACCGTCTATACACCAGTCGTGACTATGAAGCCGATATAGTAAATTTGACAAAGGAGCGATATGAGGTAACCACACAACTATTTCTCTTATGTCCATTTTCAAATATAAACTCCAGTAGCCCCCAAGTGACGGTTTATGATACCAATCTAAACCGGGACTTAGTAATAACTTTATATTTGCAACACGACATGTTTTTCACTGGTGTAGCCCCCAAGGGCCGGTTTAACTTTATAAAGATGAACCGAGACTTTTAAAATACTTCCCAGATGAGTACTTTGAGCAAACATACATTAGCCCCCAAGTGCCAAGAGTAATACTTGTATTATGCTTGGGACTTGTAGAAATTTCCGAGAACAAGCAAATATGCATTAGCCCCCAAGTATCAGGTGTATAACTTGTTATGTGCTTGATACTTCAAACATGTATTACCAACTCATTATACTTCTGTCGGTTACAGGCTGGGCTGAGCAAAAAGGAAGCTCAAACCGCCGATCTGCAAGAGAACATGAATGACCAAGGAAGATTTAACCAGCGCTTTAGACGCTATGGATAAACTGAAAGAGAGCTTCAACAAGGAGCGGGCAGATTGGGAGACGGAAAAATCCGCTTTGCAAAAAAGAGCCGAGGACGCAGAACCAGCTCTTAAATCGGTGGTAGATGAGCTGACTGGCGTAAAGCGGCAGATACATGCCATGACTGCTGCTGTGTTCAGTAAACATCCTTGCTTTATACTTTCAACATATCTTCCCATGCGTTGCCGATTTACTGACGTTTGTAATGATGCAAGAACTCGCATTAGTTATCTGGGCTCTGATGTACAGAAAATGCTGAAGGCGGCCTACACGCTGATAGAGCAAACACTGGTGCGCAACAAATCATCTGCACCGCTTCTCACAATAAGACACCCCCGACGTTAAACAAGGATAACTTAGAAAGGCTATCTATGCTGCCTGCCCAGGTAGAAGAGCTAAAGAGATCTGCTGCAAGGGCTGGCGCTCTGACCGCACTAACTCAGGCAAAAGCATGGGTGCCTGATCTTGATCCGGCGGACGTGGCTAAAGGCTACCCAAGCTTAAAAGAAGAAGGATCAGAATTTGGCAATGAAGATCTCCGCGCCATAAACCGGGAAGTACGTCCACTGGCTTGTCAACTTGCTGCGGAGGCTGATCTTTGATTTTACCAGGCGAGGTATGACACCAATAACAAACGGGTTGCTGCACCGACTCCCGAGGCTCAAAACCTGATCCCTCCAATCCATAAGCACACTTATGCCCCTGACATTGAACCGTCCACCCTTATAAGCGATGAAACTGTGTTCCCAGCTTTAACTGGAATCGATTGGGCAACTATTGACTTCCAGCTGTTGGGTAGAGATGAAGAGGATGAACTGGTGCAAGATGATCCGCAGCCGTCAGGTCAGGTTGGTGACCAATCATAATCCGGAGGCCGGTCTAGTCTTCCACGTGTTGCAACACTTATTTGAGAAACAATTATCCTTTTGGGCACAGGAACGCCTTGTAATAGGCTAGTTAAAGCACTTGGTCTGTTATGCCTTCGTGCATATTTATTTGTGCCTGACACTTTTTAATCCGCCATGCTTAAGACATATGATGCTCATAAACCGTAGCGATTTACTCAAGTCGTTCCTGCACACAAGAAGTATATAGTGTCCTGGCGGTTTACCGCCGGACGAGTCATGATGCCCATATATATAGCCAGGGTTTATAACCAAGGCTGCAAAAAGATAATCAAATATGAAAATAATTGATACCTGTGACCTTGAGTCCTAATGTTGGCTGACCAACTTGTTGTAGTGAGGGTAACAACCCTAATCCGGAGTATCAATAACTCCTGTTATATTATGCCGGTTTACGATAAAACCGCTCCGGGTTGCGGTAATACCGATTTATTCAATACTGGCGACTTTGAGTCGAAACCAGGCCGGGTTAAGAAACTCCGGGTTATAAGTGATTACATACTGACAACTTGTAGTTGACAGCCTAGCCGGGTTGATGAACACCCATTTAAAAAACATCATAAGTCATGTCAAAAGAGAGAAAAACTTGGCAAAAAGCAAATGAAAACTTGTCGTCAAGGCTTTTCACGGGCTGCCAGGCCCCAAATTCAAGGCTTTTCATGGCTGCCAGGCCACTGAGTTAAACAATTTTAAAAAGCCTTTTAAGATGGTCCTCAATCCTTAATCAATCGTCGTTTTAACTTGACAAGTTCAGGTTCTTATCAGAGTAACTTGTCAAAGTTCAACGGGTCATACCAGGTTTACCTGGGCGGAGTAACTTACTTAAGAAGGCAGGCTAACCCGGGGTTTTAGGTGTATACATCAGGCTTCCAAGCCGTGGCTTGATAGCCTATTACAAGTGTAGATTCTTTGTTCATTGTGACAGCAAAGAATCCCCAAGTAACATTGTGAGCTGTGCTCAGTGGGTGCATATGTTTGAGTTGTTGTTTTGCAACACTCTCTTTGGCCCCGGAGTAATTTGGCTTTGAGCCGATCAAGAGGTGTGACTATGGTTCGAATACCACCAAGCCCCCAAGTGATATTGTGGCATTGCGCCGATCAAGATGTGTAGCTATGGTTCAAATGCAGCCAAGCCCCCAAGTGATTTTTATATAAAGCTTTAATAAGCTGAATCAAGGGGTAAACCGGACGCCGCTTTATGAACAGAAGCCCCCATGTAACCACACATGATATAAGAAAAACAACAGATACCCCGCTTTAGCTGAGGCTCCGGTTTATTACATTGATCATAATATATACATTGTCATAACTATGTACATAAACAGAGCCTATGGCTCAAGTATAGTAGGGCCAAAGATGAGCGATATTCCATGGCCGGTGGGTCTCCTCCTCCGATTTACGTGAGTCTTTGCGCTCTCAAACATCGATTAGGTAGTATGACCCGTTGTGCAGATTCTTGCTTACCACAAAGGGTCCTTCCCAAGGGGGGGGATAACTTGTGCATATCCATCTGATCATGGATGAGTCGGAGCACCAAATCACCTTCTTGAAAGGTTCTGGTTCTAACCCAGTGGCTGTGATAACGACGCAGATCTTGCTGATAAATCGCTGAATGGGTTACTGCCATGTCAGGCTCCTCATCTAATAGGTCGAGAGCTTCCTGTCGCGCCTTCTCATTGTCAACTTCGACATATGCCACCACACGGGGCGAGTCATGACGGATGTCACTAGGAAGAACCGCCTCCGCTCCATAAACCATCAAAAAAGGCGTGTACCCCGTCGATCTGTTAGGTGTGGTATTGATGCTCCATAACACAGAAGGTAATTCCTCAACCCAACAACCTAGCGTCCGTTGCAAAGAAACCATAAACCGGGGTTTGATGCCTCTCAAGATCTCTTGATTGGCCCTCTCCGCTTGACCATTGGACTGCGGGTGAACCACTGATGATACGTCAAGCCGAATGTGCTCACGTTGACAGAACTCCTTCATGGCACCCTTTGATAGATTGGTACCATTATCTGTTATAATGCTATGTGGAAAGCCAAACCGGAAGATCACCTTTTTGATGAATTGAACCATCGTAGCTGCATCACACTTACTGACTGGCTCTGCCTCCACCCACTTAGTGAACTTATCTACCGCCACCAGAAGGTGGGTCTTCTTATCCTTGGATCTCTTAAAGGGTCCAACGATATCGAGCCCCCAAGTCGCAAACGACCAAGTAATTGGAATCATCCTCAACTCTTGAGCCAGTACATGAGCCCGTCGTGAGAACTTTTGACATCCATCACACCTTTTGACCAAGTCCTCGACATCAGCATGAGTCATCAACCAATAGAAACCGCGACGAAACGCCTTGGCTACCAGTGATTTTGAACCGGCATGGTGACGACAATCTCCTTCGTGGACTTCACGCAAAATTTCACGGCCTTCTTCAGGGGATACACAGCGTTGAAACGCCCCTGTCACACTGCAATGATGTAACTCTCCATTGATAGTAGTCATGGACTTGGACCGCCGGATTATTTGCCTGGCCGAAGTTTCCTCTTCTGGTAACTCACCACGGTTCATATACACCAAATATGGAACCATCCAATCTGGAATAACATGAAGAGCCGCCACCAACTGAGCCTCTGGATCAGGAACAGCTAAATCCTCTTCACCAGGGAGCTTGACGGACGGATTATGCAGCACATCTGGGAAGACATTAGGTGGAACCGGTTTACGTTGGGAACCCAAGCGGCTTAAAGCGTCCACTGCTTCATTCTTCCGCCGGTCCACATGCTCCACTTGATAACCTTTGAAGTGACCTGCAACAATATCCACCTCATGACGATATGCCGCCATGAGTGGGTCCTTGGAGTCCCAAGTGCCAGACACTTCGCCACCAGGTCTGGATCACCAAAGCACTTAACTCGATTGAGATTCATCTCTTTAGCCATCCGAAGACCATGGAGTAAAGCCTCATATTCAGCTGCATTGTTAGTGCAAGGGAACATTAAATGGAGAACATAACAAAACTTATCACCTCGTGGGGAAGTTAAAACGACTCCAGCCCCTGAGACCTCCAATTTCCTGGACCCATAAAAATGAATGGTCCAATAAGTATGATCCGACTTCTCTTCGGGCGCCTGTAGTTCTGTCCAATCATTGATGAAATCCACAAGTGCTGGAGATTTGATCATCGTTTGGGGTATATATTTTAATCCGTGAGGCCCAAGCTCGATAGCCCACTTAGCAATCCGGCCAGTTGCTTCCCCGTTCTGGATTATATCCCCCAAAGGAGCAGAGCTAACCACTGTGATGGGATGACCTTGGAAGTATTGCTTAAGCTTCCGGCTTGCCATGAAAACTCCATACACCAGCTTCTGCCAATGCGGGTACCTTTGCTTGGACTCTATAAGTACCTCACTGATATAATAAACCGGCCATTGAACCGGATACTCCTTGCCAGCCTCTTTTCGCTCCACCACAATAGCCACGCTAACAGCCCGGGCGTTAGCTGCCACATATAGTAACAATGGCTCCTTATCAACAGGAGCAACAAGAATCGGCGGATTAGCAAGCTGCTGCTTTAAGTCCTCAAACGCTTCATTGGCGGCGTTACTCCAGACGAAGTTATCCGTTTTCTTCAGCATCTGATATAAAGGAATGGCCTTCTCACCAAGGCGACTGATAAACCGGCTCAATGTGTCAATCCGTCCTGCCAGGCGTTGAACATCAATGATGCAATTCGGTTTAGCCAAAGAAGTTATAGCCTTGATTTTCTCCGGATTAGCTTCGATGCCTCTGTTAGATACCAGAAAGCCCAAGAGCTTGCCTGTCGGTACACCAAAAACACACTTGGCCGGATTAAGCACCATTTTATAAACCCGTGGGTTATCAAAGGTCTCCTTCAAGTCATCTATCAACATCTCCTTCTGTCTAGATTTTACCATAATATCATCCACATAAGCATGAACATTGTGGCCGATCTGATCATGAAGACAATTCTGCACACAGCGCTGATAAGTCGCCTGGGCACTCTTGAGCCCAAAGGGCATAGACACATAGCAGAAGGCTCCAAAAGGCGTTATGAAGGTTGTCTTCTCCTGGTCCTTAACTGCCATTTTGATCTGATGATAACCAGAATACGCATCCAGAAAGCTCAAACACTCGCAACCAGCCGTAGCATCAATGATTTGATCAATACGCGTGAGGGCAAAAGGATATGCTTGGCAAGCCTTGTTTAGATCTGTATAGTCCACACACATACGCCAAGTGACATTCTTCTTAAGTACTAGCACCAGATTAGCCAACCACTCAAGATGAAACACTTCGATGATAAACCCAGCCGCCAAGAGCCTGGCTACCTACTCACCAACAGCTTTGCATCTTTCTTCATTGAACCGGCGAAGAAATTGCTTGACCGGTTTAAACTTGGGATCAACATTAAGTGTGTGCTCAGCGAGTTCCCTCGATACACCTGTCATGTCAGAAGGCTTCCACGCAAAGATGTCCCGGTTCTCACGGATGAACTCGATGAGCGTGCTTTCCTATTTCGGATCCAAGTTAGCGTTGATGCTAAACTGCTTGGATGAATCGGCAGGAATGAAATCTACAAGCTTAGCCTCATCAGCCGATTTAAACTTCAAGGCCGGTTCATGCTCTGTAGTTGGCTTTTTCAAAGAAGTCATATCCGCCGGATAAACATTGTCCTTGTAGAACTTCAACTCTTCTGTTGCACAAACCGACTCAGCATATGCCGCATCACCTTCCTCACATTCCAAAGCGATCTTGCGGCTCGCGTGCACTGTGATAGTCCCCTTATGACCCGGCATCTTGAGCTGCAGATAGACATAACAGGGTCTTGCCATAAACTTAGCATAAGCTGACCGTCCAAATAGGGCATGATATGGGCTCTAGATTTTCACCACCTCGAAGGTCAACGTCTCTGATCTTGAATCATGTTCATCACCAAAATCAACCTCCAGAGCTATCTTACCAACTGGATATGCCGATTTACCATGCACCACCCCATGGAAGACTGTGTTGGACGGTTTAAGATTTTTATCTGTTAACCCCATGCGACGGAAAGTTTCATAGTAGAGGATGTTGGTACTACTCCCCCCATCCATGAGTACTTTGGTGAACTTATAACCTTCCACCTGAGGTGCCACCACCAATGCCAGATGACCCGGATTATTAACCCGGGGTGGATGATCCTCTCGACTCCACACAATAGGCTGTTCAGACTAGCCTAGATAACGGGGCACCGCCGGTTCAACAGAATTCACTGCCCTTTCATGAAGCTTCTGATTGCTCTTGTCTAGGCTAGTGGTGAAGACATGATACTGCCCGCTATTCAACTGCTTCGGGTTGCTCTGGTAACCCGACTGCTAATGCTGCTGATTTCCCTGATGATTATAACCACCTTGGTTGCCCTGATTGCCTTGATTGCCATGCCCACTCTGATTACCGTGAAAACCTGAACCAGAACTGCCTCCACCGTAACCCGATCCATCAGATCCGGGGCCTGAACCGCCACCTGGTCGATGATCATACCAAAAAAATTAGAATTTTTGAACTCCTGCATGATATAACAATCCTTCCAGAGGTGCGTGGCTGGTTTCTCCTGCAACCCGTGCTTTGGGCAAGGCTGGTTTAACAGATAAGACACGCGCTCCGGATTAGGGCTTGGTCCTCTACTACGTCGGGGCGGTTTACCTTTACGCCGCTGGCCCTTGTCCTGCGCGTTTGTACTAGCCACAAAGTCTAAATTGCTATCTGCTTTACGCTTACCATTGTTTCCATGACCCGCCAGGTTATGCTGCTGCCCCTTGGTGTTGCTGCTCTTCTTTTTTTGAGAAAACGCAAAGAGTAGGGTTATGCTGCTGCCCCTTGGTGTTGCTGCTCTTCTTTTTTCGAGAAAACGCAAAGGACTCTTTGCGTTTCATTTCATTGAAAAGATGAGAAGATACAATCCTCCTAGGAGGTGGTGGTTACATGGATTGGCAACCTATCAGTGGACATCCGAGTTGGTGGGGAGGACTACCCTAAGACCCAAAGCGCCAGCTTGTGCCCAACATGTGGCTTCAGCCTTAATCCTATCTACGAGTGCGGTAACCGAGGGGCGCGCATTGTCGAAGACGCACTCGTTGCGTTGTTTCCAAATCATCCAAGGGATGAGCATGGCGATAGATTGCAGGCCTTTCCGTAGCGCATGTGGGGTCTGCCCTTTCATTCGTTGCCACCAGTCCGTGAGGGTGGCCTCATTGCTTGGCGGTTGAGAAGGTATCCTCGCCCAAGCCAGCACGTCGTGCCAGACCTGCCGCGTAAACGGGCATTCCAGGAGCAGGTACCACATTGACTCTGGGGCCTGATCGTAGAGGAGGCATTGTGGATGGTGCTGTAGGCCGCGACGGGCTAGTCTCTCCGCCGTCCAGCACCGGTCCTGGCTAGCCAACCAGTGAAAGAAATGAACACGGCGCGGTGCCCAGCTCTTCCAGGTAAGCTTCCAGGAGGGGCATTTCATGGATCCATGGAAGGTTGCGGCGTAGCATGACCATGCCGTGTAGTTGCCGCTAGCCGTCCATCTCCAGAGCATTCGGTCAGGCCGGTTTGATAGGCTGATGTGCTGCACGGCCTGCCACAGTCTGAGATATTGGCCAATCTCGTGGATCCCTATCACTCCTTGAATGTCACGAGCCCAAGCATTGCACGGTAGGCCTGCGGCCATCGTTGTCGACTTGCGTCGCCGTTTGGGAATGCATTGGTAGAGTGCCAGCGCGAGATCCCGCGCGGACTGGCCATTGAGCCATCGATCATCCCAGAACAATGTCGTCTGTCCATCGGCAAGCTCCATTGTCGTCGATGCGAAGAACAACGCGCGCTCCTCGCGGGGAAACTGGAGGTCGAGGCCTCGCCATGCGCGGTCATCGTCCGTGTGGGAAAACCACATCTAGCGCAGGCGCAGCGCCAGGCCGGCACGCTCCAGGTCCTGGACCCCGAGCCAGCCGTACTCGAGCGGGCGGCACACACGCCGCCAGTTGACGTGGCAGTGTCCGCCATTAGCGGCAGTGCGCCCAGCCCACAAGAAGCCGTGCTGGATCTTTTCGAGCTGTCTCAAGGTCTTCTAAAGTGGCGCGAACGCGAGCAGCTGATGTATCGGAATTTCAGCGAGCACCGATTTGACCAAAGCTAGCCGCCCGGTTTTGTTCATGAGCCATGCTTTCCATGTGGGGAGCCGAGCAGCCACCGAGTCGACGAGGGGTTGTAGTTGGGCAGCTGAGGGGCGGCGTAGCATGAGAGAGATGCCAAGATAAGTAATAGGTAGCTCCGCTTTCGCGCATCCCACCTGATAAATTGATGTATCCGCCTCGGGGTCGCCATTGAAAAAAGTGGCGGAGCTTTTGGCATAATTGACTCGGAGGTCGCTGTCTTCACTGAATGTGGCCAGGATCGCGCGGACGGCCTCCACGTCGTCTTGCGTGGCGTGGCAGAATAGCATCACATCGTCGGCGTACAAGGATATGGCCGGAATGTCTCGTCGGTGGTGTAGCCGCTGCAATATGCCGGCGTCGTGGGCGTGGCTGATTAGGCGTCCAAGGATGTCCACGGCGAGAACGAAGAGCTGCGGGGATACGGGGTCCCCCTGGCGCAGCCCGCAGCGATGCCACACTAGCGGTCCCGGCTCGCCATTGATCATGATCCGGGTGCTCGAAGACGATAGCAGGATCGCGAGCCACTCCCTGAAGCGAGGCCCGAATCCGTATTGGCCAAGAGCCTCAAAGAGGAAGGGTCATGATAGGGAGTCGAAGGAGCGCGTTAGGTCGAGCTTGAGCATCGCTCTCGGAGCCCCAAGTTGGTGTAGCAGCTTCATCGATTGCCGGACGAGGACAAAGTTGTCGTGCAGGCTCCGTCCCGGAATGACGGCGTTCTGGTTGCGGCTGACCATGTTTACCAGTCTGGGCGCTAGGTGGAGCGATAGCCCCGTCGCGAAGATCTTCGCCACAAGGTGAATGAGGCATATTGGCCGATAGTCGCGTAGTTGGCACGCATCTGCCCGCTTTGGGAGTAATGTCAAGAGGGCCTGGTTGAGCTTGCTGAATCCACGACCGCGCAGCTCAAAGAGCTGCTGGAAGACGTCGAAAAAGTCTTGCTTGATGATGCTCCAGCAGCCCCGCAAGAATTCCGCGGTAAATTCGTCCGGCCCCGGCGCCTTGCGAGCCGAGAGGCTCTTAACGGCGTCTCAAATCTCCTCCGGGCTGAATGGTGCCTCGAGGTCGGTCAGGTCGTGGGGCTCGATGATCTGCGATAGATCCAGCGTGTGGTTTCGGGCGACGGAGGAGCCAAGGAGCTCGTCAAAGTACGTGAAGGTTGCTTGGGCCATTCCCTCCTGATCGGTGAGCACTTGTCCGTCGACCACAAGGCGGGATATGTGGTTCTTCTGTGGGCAGAATGAACATTGCCGGTGGAAGAAGGTTGTGTTAGCATCGCCGTCTTTGAGCATGGTGATCTGTGCCCGTTGCCTCGCAATCGTGCGCTCGAGAGAAGCTAGCCCCAAGTATCGAGAGAAGCCAGCCCCAAGTATGAGAGCTTGCCCTTCCCTGTCTTATCATCGTCAGACTCGGGATCCTTGGTACTATCGGAGTCGGCATACTTCACCGGGGTGGCCATGAGAGTCCCCATGTCATTGCAGTGACGTTTGAGCCGTCCCAACTTAAACTTCAGAGGTGCAAACCAGCAATTGCCTTCCAATGTCAAAACTGTTGTATCAGCGTTGATGCGGTCCGACGAATGCAAAATCTCCGAAACCTGGTGCACCCAATGGGTTGTCGACTCTCCTTCCTCCTGGACACAGGCAACTAAGTCCACAATTGACATGGGCTGCTTGCATGTATCCTTGAAATTCTGGATGAACCGGGCCCTTAATTCGGCCCATGATCCAATAGAATTAGCCAGCAAGTTCTTCAGCCAAGTGCGGGTTGTCCCCTCCAGCATAATGGTGAAGTATTTAGCACACGCCGCATCGTCCACATCCAGCATCTCCATTGCCATTTCATAACTTTCAACCCACGACTCAGGGGATAAATCGGCGGTGTAATTCGGCACTTTACGTGGGCCCTTGAAATCTTTGGGCAGGCGCACATTGCGAAGCGCTGGGATGAGACATGGCACTCCCAAAGAGCTCGAAGTAACTCCCGGTTCCCCCGACGTGGTTGGAAGAACCGGTGTAAGTTGGCGGGCCTCATGTTGCGCCGCTAACTCAGCCTCTCGACGTGCCCTAGCGCGATTCACCACATCCTGAGTATCACCGCCACCACCCGCCGGGTTATGGCCACGGGGCGGATCACGGTTTCGCGCACTGCTTGACATGGCCGGTTCATCAATACGCCTGCTGTGGCTCCGACTTGGGAGGGGAGTAGAATGGATCCTTTCACAACTATATGAATAAGCCTACTACTGCGTTAAAGCTGTCTGAAGGAGCTCCCTATCCCGTCTCGTCTCGACCGCTACTGGGGACTCGCCTTCGATCGGGAGGGCCGTCAGCCGTGAAGCGGCAGCGACAATGTTATCCATCGGGTTAGAATAGTGACCCGGCGGTGTTGGGACATGTTGCGACAGAACATTGTTCTGACGGGGCGGATCACGGTTATCTGTTGGTCGCGGTTGCACCTGCGCTCCCGTCTCAGGTGCCTCTGCCCGGTTTGCTATCGGCGGATTACTGGTCCCTGCTCCTGGGGTATTAAAGAGGTTCCTGGCCTCATAAACCGGCGACAGGTGAGATTGGTACCTTCTTCTCATAACGTCGTTTGACACACTCTGGTCCAACATAAGACGATAGGCCTATGCATCTAATGCGGTTCGTTCTGCAGTCATTCTGGCATCCTCCACTGCCAAATCGGCCTTGGCCTGCGTTATCTGACCCATTCACTTTTGCAATCTCCGCAGTCTGCTTGTCCGGATTTGCCGGATTAACGTCCGCCATCAGTGTTGCCAAAGCGTTGAACAAATCAGATAAAACCTGAGCCGACGGTCGCATAGGGCCTCCTGCCCCGGCCGCTGTCGCTGCTATTGATCCGGAAATCACCGCCGCTGCGGTCGAAGAGCGGAGCGCTGGCTGTGTACCGGCCATGAAAATCGCAACCCGATTCGGCGGATCAAAGGGGTCCTGAATACTGTCGCCATCGGAACAGCCCCCAATCCGGCCATCTTGCAACTGGTACAATGACTCGGTCTCCTCGGTTGATGACTCGTCGCCGGAATAATCGACGGTTTCACCACCAGATTCCGATCTATCCTCAGATTCCTCTCCGTGGATGACTCCCACGAAGGCACGCTTCATGACAGTCTTTACCCGCGCAGATCTCGCACGCTGAGCCATTTCGATGAGGTCGGTGCAGATGTCCAGCTCAGGGCCCGGTTCGCCGATCTTGCCAATGAAAATGTGTCTGCCGCCGAAGGGGACCCGGTACCCGTACTCGATTGAGCTGTCCTCGGGGCCCCAGCCTGCATCGTCGACGTAGAGCTTGCCACGACGACTCTTGGTCATCCGGCCCATAGCATAGCCCCTGAGTCCTTCGAAGCTTCCCTCTAAGACCTCGAAACCATCGTGCGATAGCCCCACGATGGGCGCCAACTGTAATGGTTTTGTCACGGCAGATGTCCAAGACAAAGGACTTACTCATGGAGCCATCGCTACTGTTTAGTTTAAAGGGGTTAAAGTGGAAAAGGGATGCATAGAGTTTATACTAGTTCGGCCCCTTGCAGTGAAGGTAAAGGCCTAATCCAGTTGTTGTGGAATTGCTAGGGTTTCGATGATCAGGGAGCGAAAACGTTTGCCTGAGTCTCGAGTTGTTGTCTATTATCCTAAACCGCCGCCGGGTTGTCCCCTAATATACATGGGTTGACGCCCGTCGGTACAGAATCCCGAGGCCGGCTCTTAAATGTGTCCGGCTCGGTCTCTGCTCTTTCTATCTTACAACACAACTTTACATATCAATGCCGGTTTATGTCTATAGGCCCTAAACCGGCTTTGGGCCCTAGGCCTTCGTAAAGCATCACCGTCTTTGTCTTCATGGGCTTCAGATATAGTGAACCATTATGGGGTTAACCCGGCCTCTCCTGGACGGTTTACGCCCAGTAGTAATATCCCCAACAGATAGTACACTGAGCCTAGCTTGTGTGTCTCCAAGGCCTTGTCAGGTATCTCCTTGTACATATTGGCCATGGAGTTGTGATCTTTCTTGCGCTTGGCCTAGACATCAATGTCATCCTCAGCTTCTTCTGGGGCATTGATAAGCTTGGCCCACTCAGCAATTGTGGACTGGTACCTTGTACCCTCATACATCCACACATTTTTTCCATCTGTGTAAAGTGAGCAGTAGAGTAAAACTACATGATCAGCTCATCATTCCACTTGGTCAATTTCTGACCCACAAAAGTGTCAACTCCCATTGAGTCTAAAGCTCTCATGTACTCCAGGTAAGTGGTCTTCATTTTCATCAATGTATTCCCAGTCCACCCACTTCATGTCACACACAATGGACTTCTTATCCAAGAGGATAGTCTCATAGAAGTCCTGCTATTCCTTAGTGTGAAACATGTAGTCCACAGAAGTTATTCTCCTCACAGCATAGGGGTCTAATTGTCTCCACAATATGAGACCTGCTTCCTTTCTTTTCTTCATGTTTTCAACAACTGGGTGATTGTCATCATGATCATTAATTTTGGGCTTCAGTTTCCTAAGCACTTGGGCTTCTTCTTCTTCTTCCACTTCAGGCACCGGGGCCTTGTTCTTTTCAGCAGCTGGTATATTTCTAGTGCTTCTCTTTGGTGTAGATTTTGAAGCTTGAGTAGTAGCTTTGGGGGCAGTCTTGGGCTTTGATGGAGCAGCCCTAGACTTGATGGCACCCCCATCAGCTTCTGAGTCTTTGGTTTTGGTGCAACATCTTCCTCATCATTTTCTTCCTCATCCGATGAATGCTTCTCAAATTCAGCCATAGGATCAACAAGCTTGCACCATCTTCCTCTCGTCCTTTCCTTCTTTTCCTTTCCAGCTTCACTTGCTGGCTGAGCTTTCTCTTGAGTTGATGCTCTATCTTTGGACATGGGCACTCTCGGCAGGAGCTTTCTTGTGCAAACCAGGCTTGGTTGCAGCAGCAACAT
Source organism: Aegilops umbellulata (assembly GCA_032464435.1). Classification (NCBI taxonomy): domain Eukaryota; kingdom Viridiplantae; phylum Streptophyta; class Magnoliopsida; order Poales; family Poaceae; genus Aegilops; species Aegilops umbellulata. The sequence continues at coordinate 415,609,026 of CP136055.1, read as the reverse complement.
CATACTCCTTTTTTAGCACTTTCTTAGAGGTGACCTCCTCCTCAAAAGCAACATAATCTTCATCTTCAGAATCTGAGTTTCTCTTCCTCCTTGTCCTGGTTGCAGCTTTGGGCAGGTTGCTTGGGTGCTTCTGCTACGCTCATCATAGCTGCCAAAGGGACTAGTGCCCTCACTCAAGTTAACTTGTTCCCCAGACTTGTTCTGGCTGTTACTCTGATCTGACATGGCTGATGCTGCAAACTGAAATATGACCTTGTGAATAGATATAGTTGAGATAGAGCGGATGAGCATCACAAACTGCAGAGATTTTGCAAAACAAATGAGTCAAAAACATAGTTTTAGTTTTCTACAGAAAGCATTTCGGACCTACGGATTTGTTAAACTCGGTGACACGGAAGCAATATTAGAGTCTAAACTAGTGGAATCAGTCAGACCAAGACATAGTTTGGTGACTCCAAGATTGCTAGGGTTTCACTGAGAATCGAACTCGGTCACACCGATTTGTATGTTTCGGTCAGACCAAAAACCGCCAGTGCAATGGCCTAGGCCAAATCGGTGAGACCGATATCTACAACTCGGTCGGTCCAAGATGAGCTCGGCGGAATCCTAACCCTAAATTTTTGAATCAAAACTAATCTACAGGGAGTCTTTGCTAGATAGAGTGATCTCATGCGTGGTAAGAATCATGGCATTGACCTAAGTGCAGGAATCATAGGTAAATATTGCACATAGGGTCGAGTTCATACCCTAACTCCGCGGTGAACTTGCTACGACGACAACGACGGTGACATTTCCCGTTGATGATGATGGAGACCAGCAGTAGGGGGTCGCTGGCAATGAGGAGACGATCTGGAGACCTTGAGTCGGCAGAGCTGGATACGCACGAGCAAGGGGTTTCGGAGAGATTTCCAAAATTTGACCCATGGGTATATATATCTAGACCCTGTCTGTGTGACCGAGTGGAATGACTCGGTGCCACCGAGATGCAGAATCGCAAGTGGTTAGTGCAACTCGGTGTGACCAAATTGTTCAAATCGATTGCACCGAGATTCAAAACTAGATCAACTCAATGAACTCGGTATGACCGAAACGAATGAATCGGTCAGACCGAAGTACACAGAGAGGTTTTGGAAGTTTATGTCTATGACGAATCGGTGGCTCCGAGTGCTCCTCACCCATAGGGTTCGAATCTGACTTGATCAAACATTGTGATGTAGCAGGAATAGTGCTTGAGACGAGAAAAGCATAGATAGCTAGATGGAGTTCTTAAGCATTCTTGTCCATCCATTTGGCAAAAGAAAAGACCAATCACTCAAAGCAACAAATGGATGTCCTCGAATGGGAAAAATATGCACTCAACATGTTCACACAATAAGATGGTAAATGAAATATGTGGCAAATCGTGCACAACACTCTAGCATCTATCAAGCAATTGGCGATGACTAGGTCATCTATATATGAGTATATTGACCGAGGAGTCAAATGAGCACATTTGATCGCAGGTCATACTCATTGACGGTGTCCTAGACAAGGGGGTACTCACCGCGTCATCTCCTGATCTGTTAGATTGGGCCGAGGACCCCCATGGCCGTATACTCATGGGCCAGTTCGGACAACTGCCACATACAAGGAAGATTCCACAAGACTTGGCGATCAAGACAAGGACTCCTCCCCACCGGCGTATTCGGCTAGGACTCTTGTTATCCTAGGCCTCTGGTGCATTATATAAACCGAGGCCAGGCTAGTCGATAGATATATACAACAATCATATAATAGGCTAGATTCTAGGGTTTAGCCTCTCTGATCTCGTGGTAGATCTACTCTTGTACTACCCATATCGTCAATATTAATCAAGCAGGAGTAGGGTTTTACCTCCATCGAGAGGGCCCGAACCTGGGTAAAAACATTGTGTCCCTTGTCTCCTGTTACCATCCGTCTAGACGCACAGTTCGGGACCCCCTACCTGAGATCCGTCGGTTTTGACAACGACATTGGTGCTTTCATTGAGAGTTCCGCTGTGTGTTCGGCAAAAGGTTGATGGCTCGCCTGCAGATCAAATGCGACTTTGACATCTTCATCACCAGCTCGACTGGTCACCTTGGTTCGACCAAGGACTGTGCCCTACCTCTGATTGTCATGTTCGGATGAGGGCCTTTATAAACATCAACCTCGATCTCTATCAAGATCATGGAGGAATCATCTAGGGAGCCCGGGGGCTCAACGTCAACATCGCCCTCGGGCGACCGTGCTGTTTTTCTGGACAGCAAACTTTTGTCCGCCGCCACCGCCTCCTCAAGTGTCGTTTCAATGATTTGTTCAATGGAATTGTGCGGAATTGAGTCTACAACAACCCTGGAAAATTTCGTCGAGTTCCGATGGAGGAATCTCTGGCAATCCACGATATACCAGAGCCCTGTCAAATCTGGACGGGAATCTGGATGAGTTTAGGGCGTGGTGTACAGCTTCTAGATCGGACGTCCTTTCGAAGATCCAACCGTTGATCGGCTGCGGAATTCCTATATCTACCACCCCTCAAAATTTCAGCTCGGTCCGACAGTCCAAACTCCGGGAACCTTCCGATTAGTGCATCACTTTCCGGATCTGTTTTCTGCGCGAGAACGAATCCGACCCAAAATCATCCTTTTTATGGACGGGATTTCGGACATCCTTTTTGAAGGAAGTTTTGTATTGGGTATTGTGTTTTGTTCCTGAACACATCCCACTAACTTTAAAATCTTTTGAACATGATCTTCAACATCATATTGGTGTCAAACCAGTCCGGCAATATTGCTCCACGGCTGCGGACCTGCGCTAGACACGTGGTCACTTTGTTGTGCCGAGCTCAACTTCTTCGGATCATCATCTCGGCAAGCCGAACAAGAGTCCGGCATCGCGAAGGATAAATCATCACCAACATCGCCGCCCCACGGATTAACCAGAGCGGGCACACCGGCATCGCCGCACGGTCACTTCATCAAGCCCGCATTGACCATGTCATGACCGGCATCGGCAGGGCCGCACTGTCGCTTCTTCAAGCCAACGTCCATCACACAGACCTACTTCGACTCATCGGCTGAAATCAAGGCTTCGACATCTCGGCTGGACCGGGGGCTTTGCCATCTCTTCATCAACCTACTTCGAAGACTTCGGCGTCACCAACTGATTAGCTCCGTCACGTTAGCTGGACCGAGGGCTTTACCTCGGTGAGCCAGCCTTTGCAAGCATCGCCATGCCGTCGCTTTATCGCCCATCAGGCAATGGGTGTGCGGATCGAGTCCCAATTTTGGGAATCACCTTTCTTCGGATTTCTACAACAAATAAACCAGGTGCTATTAATCCTAGTATTTTTTGCTTGTTTGGGTTTATTCTTCCTAAGGAATTATTACTCTGGTTTGTCCATCATCTGTACACAGGTCTATCAAATGATGGTCGCATTAACGATGGTCGTGTGGTGGTTCGGTCAGTTTCCGTACATAGTCCGGCGAACGCCGCATCCAGAACTTGGACCGACCTGTGAATTCAGGCTTTGCCACGCCCTTACCGCATCATGCCGACACCCTGCATCGACATTGACTTCGGCGCCAGGCCATATTTCTTTTATTACTCATTTTGCATAAATTATTTATTATGCAACATTTTTTTACTATTATCTCCGGTTTGCACTATTTTTTGTGCACAGGAAAATGATCCGTGTTGGGCAATATCGTCAACTCGGCGTACTGACATACCATGTCACCTCGGCTGGACGGGGGGCCTCGTCAACACTTCATTACCCCATGCCAGGGACTTCGGCATTACTCTGCCGGCCTGCATTGACCGTGCTATCCCACCACTTCGGAGTGCCGAGCTCTTTGCTCCGCCACCTCGGGACCGGCTTGGGGGATGGAACCTTGTCCCGCATCAAGCTCGGACCGCTTCATCAATACCGAACACACTAACCAGCTAAGTTGCCTCCATGCTCAAAGTTTTAAATTTTTTACTTGTGTTCGGCTCGACCAAGCATTATACTTTTTTGGAAAAAAGTTGCTTGTAAAAAAAAATTCCTTGTCCAAACTTTGTTTGTGATGCACAAATTCAAATACCCCGTTTACTCGGGAGCTTCCTTTATGAAGCTTTTCCTCTTGCATATGATTATACTTGTACGGCTTCGTTCCTTGTTCACCACAATATGCACCATATTGACTTAAGCGATTTGCAAGATGGGTTGCCTCGCTCCTGTGTTTACCCCTACGTTCCCGATTGTTCGGCTAGGGAGTAAAGGGACCACCTCTGCGATTGTCACGATCGGGTCATCCGAGCCGGACCTCAGACTGGGTGAAGCCGAAAGCTGGCGCTCTTATTGTTTTCAATGATGGTCGGCACATAACGGAACTCATGAGTACAAAAAGTCTATTGCACAAGTCTCATAGTAACAATGAGCACCGAAGAAAGGTATCATTGGGGGTACTATTTTCTTCGAAGATGCTTCTTACACTTCGTCAGTAATATAGCATAAGTTCCCTGAGCGCGCTTTGTTTGTTACAGCCTTATGGCCTGATTGCCTGGTTATTGGAAACACCGTCGATATTCTCGACAGGTGGAGTACATGACACTTTTCGGTCCTTGACCAAAGAGGGAGAAGCCGACGGTCGGTTAAGACGCGTTTAAAGTTCGGGTGAACATAGATATGATATAAGTACTTCAGTACATACAATCATTCTTTTACCCAAGTCACTTGGGGGCTCTTCAGTTTATTTGAGCCGTTTTATAATAAGTGTTTTTCTTCTTAGTCGTTGCAAAGTTTATATTATTATTACTACTATTTATCACTCCTTTTTTCGACACAAGTGTGTGGTCACTAGCGGGGAGCCTAATTTCTCTCTCAAAACTGCTAGAGTTTAGTTTGCTAAACTGGCCTAATGAGAAGTAATCCTCCTTCGGGATAGGAGGTCGAAGCCGTAGGCTGACCCGCTTGAAGTCTTGAGATAGGATGTGTCATGTTAAAGCATGGTACAATCACTTTTTTTTAAAAGACCAATTTTTGGATGGGCACCAAACACTTGATCTAGTTCGGACATTAAACTTTTGTAAAAGTTTTTTGGATTTTCGAGCCTATGGCACTTTTAAGCTATTTATGCGTTTCCAGCATTAGTCTCGCAGTGCTACGCCGGACACCTTTAGGGATTCGGCAAAAACATTCTCGGATATTGCTATATATACAGCGGTTTCGAATTGTGTCTACGGTCAATAGTTGGGTTGCCCGGCTCCTGTGCTTGCCTCCTACGTTCCGCTTTGTTCGGCTAGGCGTGCAAAGGGAGAACCACTGCGATTATGCTTCCAGCTCGCATCGTCAAGCACCTCAGTGGAGAAAGCCGAAAACTGACTGTCACAATAGGCGTAAACTGGTCAGCGATCCGATGACTATGTTAAATGACGGGCCGTTCATAACATTGGCCGAAGTGTTTACGGCTTGACCTCGGATGTCGCCGAACATTAACCCGGGGCTCATATCTAGCTTCCCCAGTTTAAAGCTCCTACGACTAAGCGAAAGTTTTAAAGCCTGCATATCTGATTGCCTCGTTTCCGCTAACACAACCGCCTTCGGGCACCTAGACGTCGGCTAAGGGTTGCTTTGTTATTGCGGAAACACCCTGCGTAGTATCTACCAAGGGGTAGAAGCCGACGATGGGCCACTTTCAATTGATAAACAGTCACAATGGAGTCAAAATAATGATGTAAAGTACTTGGATACATAGAATCATTACACATAATCTGTGATTTTATTCTGGATATCGATCCTTAATTCGGCCACCCGTGCCCACATCAAGGCTCGGGGGCTACTGGGCTTTGCGATTATTATTTACAAATATTAAAGGGGCACATCGATCCCCTGATCTGGTGTTGCCACCCGACGAGTGCCTTTGGGGCTACTGCATTGCCTATTTTAATGCAGAAAATTCCAATGCCAAGTGTTCGGCTTGACCGAACTATGGGAAAATGTGTCTTCGGATAACAAGAGGTACCATTTTGACCTATCTGGCGTCAAGCTAAATATATTACGGTAACTTTTCAAGACCCTCTCTCAAGGGCCCATCTACTGATCATTATTATTTCTAATATATTACACTACGTTTTTATTCCTATGTATGTTGCCGATCTAGGAGTTGATCCTCAGGCCGATTTCGCGCATCTCATGGGCTACTGGGAACAGCGGTTTTATGTTTTCCTTCAGGTGCATCTCGGGTTTTAGACCGCCACACACCTTGAGGGCTACAGGATATACATATACCGGCTATATATCTCGGTAGAGAATAAATTGCACCAATCAAAAATATTCACAAAAAATCAGCCCGCTGTCGGGTGGTGCACCACCTCGGAAGCAGTCCGGCATAAAGCTCGGGCGCTAGTGGCTGGCTCCATAGAGGGTAATTCTGGCATTAAGCTCGGCTAAACTCCTTCAACTTTTTTAAACCAAGGTGATCTATGACACCTCGGATATAGTCCGGCGTTGGAGCTCGGATACAGTCCGGCGTTGGAGCTTGGACACAGTCCGGCGTTGGTGCTTGGCTGCATATACCTCGAATATAGTCCGGTGTTGGGTCTTGGATGCAAGAGGACACTACCGCCCAGGAACAACTTCAAACCCGAGGTGTGGAATAAAAATAACAAGGCATTGATAAAGGCCGGAGACTAAAAGGGGCTCCTCGGATACCCGACATGTAAACTCTTCGGATGCACTTTGGCGATCCTCAAGATCGAAGATGGGAAGATTTGTTGAACCAGTTTTCAAGACCGACGACCGAAGATGAAGAAGGAGTTCGGAAAAATCGAGGAGCATCCCTAACTTGAAGACCGGTTCAGGGGGCTACTGACGGTGTCCTGGACTAGGGGTACTCACCACGTTATCTCCTGATATGTTAGATTGGGCCGAGGACCCCCATGGCCGTATACTCATGGGCCAGTTCGGATAGCTGCCACATACAAGGAAGATTCCACAAGACTTGGTGATCAAGACAAGGACTCCTCCCCACCGGCGTGTTCGGCTAGGACTCTTGTTATCCTAGGCCGCTGGTGCATTATATAAACCGAGGCCAGGCTAGTCGATAGATATATACAATAATCGTACCATAGGCTAGCTTCTAGGGTTTAGCCTCTCTGATCTCGTGGTAGATCTACTCTTGTACTACCCATATGATCAATATTAATCAAGCAAAAGTAGGGTTTTACCTCCATCGAGAGGGCGCGAACTGGGTAAAAACATTGTGTCCCTTGTGTCCTGTTACCATCCGCCTAGACGCATAGTTTGGGACCCCCTACCCGAGATCCGCCGGTTTTTACAACGACACTCATCGTTTAAGCACAAGTGGGGTTACCACTTTTACATAAAGCATTGTTGTGTTCACACCAATAGAGTTGCTTTAGCTCAAAATTCTTTAGAGCAAAGCTCCCCTAGATGTGATACCCCCCCCTAAGAGGGATGAACTAACCTTGGGTTTTGTCGATGATGACTTCATGTAGATTTTGAAGATGTGAATGCTCCATGTTGATGTAGATCATTTGGAGCAATCCATTGGAGTGAGTTGTACTTTCAATACCTACATGGGTTAGTCCCACAAGGAACAAACAAGGATATCCATAGACATAGAGTGAAGTACACACAAGATGATGTCCATGAAAGCATTAGGTTACCTTGTCCCTTGACATACCCACAAGATGGTTTGTGACTCCTTGAACTAGTGCAAGATGTAGAAGTTGTTTGCACTTGTCCTTGCCGAAATAAATATGAGTGAAGTGTGTTAGCGGAGTCACCCTCAAGAACTCTCTAGTCCTTCTTCTTCGGGATCCACATCAACTTGATGGGAATCCTTGGAGTTGTAGTCGTACTTGATGAAGTAGAAATTGAGGTACAGTCTTGTGGACCCACTTGACCAAGGCCTTAGGAGCTTCTTCAAATGAATCAATCTCCTCTTGAAGCTTGTCCTTGCCTTTTAGCTTGTGGTCTTGTGGTGGAAGATCATCTTGAGCTTGTGTTCCCTTGAAGGAAGTAGGATCATACTTCTCTTGTTGAGGAGCAAACTTCGTCTTGGGGTATTGATCTTCTTCCCACTCAACTCCATTGGCATTGAACTTTCATTCAAAACCAACACCTTGATTCTTCCGGTGCCTTCCTTTCTTGCGTATAATTTCCTCAAATTTCTTACTTCCGGAAAGGCTCTTGTAAACACCTTTCCCTATAATTCCCTTTAATAGGCTATTTTTCTTGCTCAAGTGTAACTTGGCTAAGAGAATCATTAGTGGAATCAAGAGAACTACTGGAAGCAACAATATTGGATTTAGCATGATTATTGTTACTACTAGAAGAAGAATCTTTCTTACTCTTGTTGCTAGATTTTACTTGTGGCATGTAAGTAGACAAGAGTAAACGCTTTGCAATGTAAGAAGAACTTTTCTTTCGAAGATCATCATTGATTGCTTTTAAGAACCCATGCTATTGCTCTAGGTTGAGCTTTTCAAAGAGTAGCTTCTCATGAGTCTTTAAAAGCTCTTGATGATCTTCTAAGGTAGTTTGATGAGCTAACTTAAGAGTGTTTAGTTATTTAGTTAGGTGCTCAATTCTTATCATCGTCATTCGTTTTATCTTGATTAGCACGATTTATAGCAATTTCATCATAGTTTTTATCACTAGAGTTGTCAACAAGTAAATCATCATCACCTAGCACGTCATCTTCATCACTATTGAAATCGACATACTAGGGGTGTGATACCTTTGGGCCTTTAGCCATGAAGCATCTTCCAATTCTTTCGTTTGGTGAGTCAAATATGTCATAGGAGTTGGTTAACACAAGTGCTAGACCGGCAACACCTTCATCTTGAGTATATTCAGAGTCGGAGTGATAACTTCTCTCAGAGTGGTTGTCGGAGTCGGAACCGGATACCCATTCAAGCTTGATGTCTTTGTTTTGTATAGCTCCTTGATGACTTGATCTCTTCTCCTTCTCACCCTTGGAGGTGATTCTTCTATTTTGCTTCTCCTTTTAGGTGAGTCTTCTCTTCTTTTGTAGGGAGTTGTACAGTCATTGGAGTAGTGTCCGGGTCTTCCACAATTGTAGCAATTACGTTCCCGACTAGAAGATCGTTTGTCATTATAGGACCTTGACATGGAACGTCTTTCGTTGCTTCTACTCTTGTAGAACTTGTTGAAGTTCTTCACCATTAAGCTCAGTTCCTCATTGAAGACCTGTTTCTCACTTGATGATGTAGGTGAAGTATATATGCCCTAGAGGCAATAATAAAGTTGTTATTTATATTTCCTTATATCATGATAAATGTTTATTATTCATGATAGAATTGTATTAGTACATGTGTGAATACATAGACAAACAGAGTGTCACTAGTATGCCTCTACTTGACTAGCTCGTTGAATCAAAGATGGTTAAGTTTCCTAGAAATATATATGAGTTGTCATTTGATTAACGGGATCACATCATTAGAGAATGATGTGATTGACTTGACCCATTCCGTTAGCTTAGCACTTGATCATTTAGTATGTTGCTATTGCTTTCTTCATGACTTGATGACCGCAACACGGGTGAGAAACATGAACGTATCCGATGACACAACGGTGCGTTTGCACGAGTTTACATTGGAACGAACAAGGTTGACGTGGGCACCTCGGTTCAATCCTTTCCTTGATGCCTCACAGTGGCCTCAGTATGTTGGGCCAGACATTGTGCCAGATCCCGCACTCATGGTGCCTATGAGGGGAAGAAGAAGAAAGAAGAGTTTCCGGAGTGACATGGATGATCTAGCTGGATACACCGGAATGAAGCAATTTGGTAGTGGTCATTTCATGGAGCCACCGGATGAAGGAAATATGCCCTAGGGGCAATAATAAAGTTATTATTTATTTCCTTACATATCATGATAAATGTTTATTATTCATGCTAGAATTGTATTCACCGGAAACATAATATATGTGTGGATACATAGACAAACAGAGTGTCACTAGTATGCCTCTACTTGACTAGCTTGTTAATCAAAGATGGTTAAGTTTCCTAACCATAGACAAAGGAGTTGTCATTTGATTAACAAGGTCACATCATTAGTTGAATGATCTGATTGACATGACCCATTCCATTAGCTTAGCACCCGATCGTTTAGTATGTTGCTATTGCTTTTATCCATGACTTATACATGTTCCTATGACTATGAGATTATGCAACTCTCAAATACCGGAGGAATACTTTGTATGCTACCAAACGTCACAACGTAACTTGGTGATTATAAAGGTGCTCTACATGTGTCTCCGATGGTGTTTGTTGAGTTGGCATAGATCGAGATTAGGATTTGTCACTCCGATTGTCCGAGAGGTATCTCTAGGCCCTCTCGGTAATGCACATCACTATAAGCCTTGCAAGAAATGTGACTAATGAGTTAGTTGCGGGATGATGCATTACGGAACGAGTAAAGAGACTTGTCGGTAACGAGATTGAACTAGGTACCGATGATCGAATCTCGGGCAAGTAACATACCGATGACAAAGGGAACAACATATGTTGTTATGCGGTTTGATCGATAAAGATATTCGTAGAATATGTGGGAACCAATATGAGCATCCAGGTTCCGCTATTGGTTATTGACTGGAAAATTGTATCGGTCATGTCTACATAGTTCTCGAACCCGTAGGGTCCGCACGCTTAACATTCGGTGACGATCGGTATTATGAGTTTATGTGTTTTGATGTACCAAAGGAAGTTTAGAGTCCCGGATGAGATCGGAGACATGACGAGGAGTCTCGAAGTGGTCGAGACGTAAAGATCGATATATTGGACGACTATATTTGGACATCGGAAAGGTTCTGAGTGGTTTGGGTATTTTTCGGAGTACCGGGAAGTTACGGGAATACGGGGGAAGAACTATTGGGCCTCATGGGCCAAGTGGTGAAGAGAGGAGGCAGGAGAAGGCAGGGCGCGCGGCCCCCTAGCCAAACCGAATTGGACTAGGGGGCCGGCCCCCCTTTCCTCCCTCTCCTTCCTTCTCCCTCCCTTCCTCTTGGTGGACTCTTACTAGGACTTGGAGTCCTAGTAAGGCTCCACACTTGGGCGCGCCTCTAGGGCCGGCCGGCATCCCCTCCTCCCCTCCTTTATATACTGAGACAACGGGCACCCCATAGAGAAGTTTATCAGTTGATCTTTTAGCCGTGTGCGGTGCCCCCTCCACCATAATCCACCTCGGTCATATCGTAGCGGTGCTTAGGCGAAGCCCTGCGTCGGTAGCATCATCATCACCGTCGTCACGCCGTTGTGCTAACAGAACTCTCCATCGAAGCTCTGCTGGATCATGAGTTCGAGGGACGTCATTGCTACCTCTTGAGCATGCGTTGGTTTTTCCCTTGAAGAGGAAAGGGTGATTTGGCAAAGTAGCATAAGTATTTCCCTCAGTTTTTGAGAACCAAGGTATCAATCCAGTAGGAGGCCACACGCAAGTCCCTCGTACCTACACAAACAAATAAGAATCTTGCAAGCAACACGATAAAGGGGTTGTCAATCCCTTCACGACCACTTGCAAAAGTGAGATATGATAGAGATGATAAGATAATATTTTAGGTATTTTTATGATAAAGATTAAAAGTAAAGATTGCAAAATAAATGGCGCCAGAAATAGCTCATTGACGGGAGATTAATATGATGAAAAATAGACCCAGGGGCCATAGGTTTCACTAGTGGCTTCTCTCAAGTTAGCATAAGTATTACATTGGGTGAACAAATTACTGTCGAGCAATTGATAGAAAAGTGCATAATTATGAGAATATCTAGGCATGATCATGTATATAGGCATCACGTCCGCGACAACTAGACTGACTCCTGCCTGCATCCACTACTATTACTCCACAAATCAACCGCTATCCAGCATGCATCTAGAGTATTAAGTTCATAAGAACAGAGTAACGCATTAGGTAAGATGACATGATGTAGATGGATAAACTCAAGCAATACGATATAAACCCCATCTTTTTATCCTCGATGGCAACAATACAATATGTTTCGTTTCCCCTATTATCACTGGGATCGAGCATCACATGATTGAACCCAAAGCTAAGCACTTCTCCCATTGCAAGAAAGATCAATCTAGTAGGCCAAACCAAACTGATAATTCGAAGAGACTTGCAAAGATAACCAACCATACATAAAAGAATACAGAGAAGATTCAAATATTGTTCATTGATAATCTTGATCATAAACCCACAATTCATCGGATCTCGACAAACACACCGCAAAAAGAGTTACATCGAATAGATCTCCAAGAAGATCGAGGAGAACTTTGTATTGAGATCCAAAGAGAGAGAAGAAGCCATCTAGCTAATAACCATGGACCCGAAGGTCTGTGGTAAACTACTCACACATCATCGGAGAGGCTATGGTGTTGATGTAGAAGCCCTCCATGATCGATGCCCCCTCCGGCAGAGCGCCGAAAAAGGCCCAAGATGGGATCTCACGGGTACAGAAGGTTGCGGTGGTGGAATTAGATTTTCGTGGTGCTCCTCGATGGTTTTGGGGTACGTAGGTATACATAGGAGGAAGAAGTATGTCGGTGGAGCTACGAGGGGCCCACGAGGGTGGAGGGCGCACCCCCTGCCTTGTGGCCTCCTCGTATGTTTCTTGACGTCCACTCCAAGTCCTCTAGATCACGTTTGTTCCAAAAATAACTCTCCCGAAGGTTTCATTCCATTTGGACTCCGTTTGATATTCCTTTTCTCCGAAACACTGAAATAGGCAAAAAAACAACTATTTGCACTGGGCCTTGGGTTAAGAGGTTAGTCCCAAAAATAATATAAAAGTGTATAAATAAGCCCATTAAACATCCAAACCAGAATATATAATAGCATGGAGCAATCAAAAATTATAGATATGTTGGAGACGTATCAAGCATCCCAAGCTTAATTCCTGCTCGTCTGCGAGTAGGTAAATGATAAAAACAGAATTTTATGTGGAATGCTACTTAGCATATTCTTCAATGTATTTCTCTTTATTGTCGCTTGAATGTTCAGATCCGAAAGATTCAAGATAAAAGTTTAATATTGACATTAAAATAATAATACTTCAAGCATACTAACAAAGCAATCATGTCTTCTCAAAATAACATGGCCAAAGAAAGTTATCCCTACAAAATCATATAGTTTGGCTATGCTCTATCTTCACCACGCAAAGTATTTAAACCATGCACAACCCCGATGACAAGCCAAGCAATTGTTTCATACTTTTTGATGTTCTCAAAAATTTTCAATCTTCACGCAATATATGAGCGTCATCCATGGACATAGCACTATGGGTGGAATAGAATGGTGGTTGTGGAGAAGACAAAAAGGAGAAGATAGTCTCACATCAACTAGGCATATCAATGGGCTATGGAGATGCCCATCAACAGATATCAATGTGAGTGAGTAGGGATTGTCATGCAACGGATGCACTAGAGCTATAAGTGTATGAAAGCTCAACAAAACTAACTAAGTGGGTGTGCATCCAACTCGCTTGCTCATGAAGACCTAGGGCATTTTGAGGAAGCCCATCATTGTAATATACAAGCCAAGTTCTATAATGTAAAGTTCCCACTTCGTATATGAAAGTGACAAAATAAGAGACTCTCTATCATGAAGATCATGGTGCTACTTTGAAGCACAAGTGTGGTAAAAGGATAGTAACGTTGTCCCTTCTCTCTTTTTCTCTCATTTTTTTATTTGGGCCTTCTCTCTTTTTCTTCTTTTCGCCTCTTTTCTTTCTTTCTTTTTCTTCGTCCGGAGTCTCATCCCGACTTATGGGGGAATCATAGTCTCCATGATCCTTTCCTCACATGGGAGAATGCTCCAATAATGACCATCACACTTTTATTTATTTAAAACTCAAGAATTACAACTCCATAATTAGAACAAAATATGAATCTATGTGAATGCCTCCGGTGGTGTACCGGGATATGCAATGAATCAAGAGTGACATGTATGAAAGCATTATGAAGGTGGCTTTGCCACAAATACGACGTCAACTACATGATCATGCAAAGCAATATGACAATGATAAAGTGTGTCATAATAAATGGAACGGTGGTAAGTTGCATGGCAATATATCTCGGAATGGCTATGGAAATGCCATAATAGGTAGGTATGGTGGCTGTTTTGAGGAAGGTATATGGTGGGTATATGATACTGTAAGACCCCCAGTGTCATGCTATAGTAACCCTATGTGATTAAGCCTAATCATTTGGCTAAAGAATGCTTAATCACCTTTGTTCAATATCTCTTTTCAACTCCCATCTGAATTCAAGTTCAAATCATAAGTGAAATTTGAAGTTGCACAAAAGTTGTTGGAAAAATGTTCGTCATGTAGCAAATATTCCAATACAATTGGATGTAAAGAAAAACAATATCACTCTTATGCTAAAATGGACACTAACATTTATAACAGTGCCATTTCAGCAATTTAAAATGCTGAAATATTCCAATACAATTTAAAATGCAAATTCGTTTATGAAAATTCCAAATGAATCTAAACCTCTCCCAAAAATAATTGAGGCAGTGCCTAAAAATGCACTGGACTTTTATGATCCAGTTCCACATTTTTTCTAAATCATTAGGGTCCCCAGATAAATCATTTTCCTTCTCTGGTAACTAAAGAAAAAGAAAAGGAAAAGCAAAGTGGTGGGTAGCCCCTGACCTTCCCATGGTCCTCGGCCCATCCCAGCAGGCCGGCCCACTCCCCCTCACCAGTCGCCTCCTGTTCCTCCGACCGGGCGGGGTAGAGCGCGCCCGTCGCCGTCCAACCACCTCACCGGCGATGCCCGATGAGAGTATAAGGCCCCGGACACCTCGAGTGCTCCCCCTCACCTACCGCCAGTCCCGCTACTCCGCCCCCTGGCTCTCCCTCACCCACTCTCCCATTCTCTCTCTCCCTCTCCTTCGTTTTGGAGAGGAGGCCGACGTGGTCGCCACCGTGCCTCGCCCGTCCTCGCGGCCACCGAGCCCCGTTTGCCTCGCCACCGTGCCCATCGTCTCTGCCGTCGTCGTCTACCCCGTCCCCATCCGTGAGCGCGAGCCGGGAGCCCCTGCGGGGAGCGGATGAGCTGCCCCCTTTCGCCACTGTCGACGGTGAACTCCGTCGTCTTTAGCAACTGCTGCTACTACTAATCTTACACTGGGCCACCTTGTGCCTCCCCGGTGAGCTCTTCTACCTTCTCCCTCTCCTTGCTGACTTGGCGCGCCACCTAGCCGCTTTCCCCACGTGCGCCAGAACGCAGCGCCGCGGAGCTCGTCGCCGGCGAGTCTCCGCTCACCAGTTGGTCACGTGCGTATGCCCGTTAGCTTCACTGCGCCGCGCCGCGCAGCCCTGCCTAGCCCTTTCTCCCGAGCCGTAGCACGCCGTAGCTCCATTTCATCGTTACCTTTAGCCGCTCCGCCGCAAACCTCGTCGCCGGCGCCGTTTTCGGCCAAGTCCGCCCGTGCCACCACCACCAATCGACGCGGCGTCGAGTGGCCGTTCGAACGGACCCAGCCGCGTGTCTAACAGCGCCGTAAAACACTATTCCGACAAGGCCGGAGCGGCTCCGCCACGTTCTAGCGTCGCCGGCGGCGAGATGCCTGCCTTCGCCGACGTGGCTGGCCGGGCCCCACCCCTGACTCACTACCAGTGGGCCCCACGAGCCCCAGTTGACCGGGTTGACCCAGTCAACTTCTGACTGGGCAGCCCAGTGCCATTGACATGCAGGCCCCACCGTATAATTAGGCTAGTGAAATATTTTTGTAAACAAAAGTAATTAGTAATCTAATCTTTCACTGACATGTGGGGCCCAGCTGTTAATTAACCTCATTTTAGTTAATTTAAAGCTCTGTTAGTCCACTGTCTATGACAGGTGGGACCCACGGGTCAGTTTGACCTCGTCAGCCGTCCTATTGACTGCTGACGTCACGATGATGTCATGCTGATGTAGTAATTCCATTTCTGTTAATTTAGATAAATCCAGAAAATGGTTAAATCTCTAGAAATTCATAGGAAATAAACCATAACTCGGATGAAAATGTTTTCTACATGAAAGTTGCTGAGAAAAATCTAACGAATCCGAATACACGGTCTGTTCATCTGTCACATGCCCCTATCATGATGAACATGGAACTCCCCCTCTTTTCCTTTGTCCGGAATCCGCCTAACGCCGGGAATTCATCCTCGGATGTTTATCCCCTCCGTCTGCAACCTCTAGTACTACGTTAGGTCGACCCTAGATCTGCTTATCGTCATGTCTTGCTTTGTGATGCTATGTTTGCTTTATATTTACTGTTTCTTCCCCCTATTCTCTCTGCTAGACCCCGAGACCGATGTCGCCCCTATGATCGACTACGTCGACGACGAGCCCTCCTTGCCAGAGCAACCAGGAAAGCCCCCCCCCCTTTGATCATCCCGATATCGCCCATTCCATTCTCTCATGCTTGCATTAGATTTTGCTACTTTTATTGTTTGCTCCTATTCTGATGCATATCCTGCTTTTGTAACCTGCTTATTGTTATCTACCTGCTTATCCTAAACTGCTTATTATAGGTTGGTTAGTGATCCATCAGAGACCCCCACCTTGTCCTTGTTGCCCCTGCTTCATCATCGAAGACCCGATCAACGGGATCGAAGACCAGGCCCCGGCACCGCACATCACTTTCCCCTTAGTTGCTCGACACTACTGGGTTACTATCGAGTGCCGAGGGTGAGACCTCTACAACACTTCCGATGTTAAGCCTGTAGTGTAGCTATTCGGTCGTGGTCATCGAGGGTGATTCCGCCTGAACCACTTCCGATATGACTCTGTCGTGCAATCTCTCAAGTGTGAGGGTGGTTCCTCTTATGTTCACCTTGATGATGACATCGAGTGGAATTCACCGGGGGTGATTCCTCGGGTTTTCCCCTTGATGTTTGGACACACGAATACTTGGACTTTACAGCTGTTACTTGGAAAGGCGGGTCGACCCTGAGGGGTACCCGTGAGTGATGTGGAGACGGGTTGACCTGGAGGGTGCCCATGAGATAATTACGAGGCATGGCCGGGCATTCCTAGCCCTTGCCACAAGTCCTCGAGGCGGGGCAACTGGGTCACATCTTTTGTGAGTCTCTGCTTGTTACCACATGCTCCTAATCCACTACGATTTGGATATTTGATCCGAGGGGCCTCTGGCCTGATAGCACTAACCATCACGTGGGCATAGTATTGGCGTTCTGCGTCGTATGCATCAGCCGAAGCTTAATAGACGACAGCGACTGAGCGACGCGCGCCGGGTTGGACTGCGTAAGCACCTGCCTTTTTGAAGGAGGTAGCTAGGTCTGCTTACCGGCCGCGTTCGCAACGTGCAGGAGTTCCCAGGGCGATGGCCCATGACCCCTTGGGGCATAGGTTTAGTCCGGCGTGCTGACCTCTCTATTAAGCCTAGGTCGGGTTGTGGCATATTGTTTGGCCGACGCCGGGCATGACCCAGGAAAGTGTGTCCAGCCGAAGTTAATCGAGCGTGGTGGGTAAGGTGGTGCACCCCTGCAGGGAAGAAAACATCTATCGATAGCCTGTACTATGTTAACAGACACTTGGAGTTGTATCCCGATCGATACAACTAGAACTGGATACTTGTGATGAGAATTGGATTATGATGAGAACTGGATAGTATGGCTGTGGGATTGCTTTCTCGCAGGGAGTCGAGAAAGGATCTCCGGCCGAGGTTGATAACACTTCTACTACTTTACTTTATGCTACTCTACTCCCTCCTGTAGCTTCAAGATGGTGGTTTCCAGAAGATGCTAGTCTTCGATAGGCTAGGCTTTCCCCTTCTCTTCTGGCATTCTGCAGTTCAGTCCACATATATAGCCCATTTCGTTGATATCGATGTATATGTAGTGTAAATCCTTGCTTGCGAGTACTTTGGATGAGTACTCACGGTTGCTTTGCTCCCCTTTTCCCCCTTTCTTCTTCTTTCCGGTTGATGCAACCATATGTCGGAGCCCAGGAGCCAGATGCCACCGTCGATGCCTACTACTACGTGGAGACCGCCGACGACCAGGAGTAGTTAGGAGGCTCCCAGGCAGGAGGCCTTTCCTTTTCGATCGTTGCTACTTTTGTGCTAGCCTTCTTAAGGCAAGCTTGTCTAACTTATGTCTGTACTCAGATATTGTTGCTTCTGCTGACTCTGATGTTTTCGAGCTTATGTATTCGAGCCCCCGAGGCCCCTGGCTTGTAATATAAAGCTTTTATTATTTCAATTTGTGTCCAGAGTTGTGTTGTGATATCTTCCCGTGAGTCCTTGATCTTGATCGTACACATTTGCGTGTATTATTAGTGTACGATTGCAACGAGGGCGTCACAGATACCGGCGAAAGGTGCACGGTATTAGAGAGGCTAGCAATGGTGGAAGGGTGAGAGTGCGTATAATCCATGGACTCAACATTAGTCATAAAGAACTCACATACTTATTGCAAAAATCTATTAGTTATCAAAACAAAGTACTACGCGCATGCTCCTAGGGGGATAGATTGGTAGGAAAAGACCATCGCTCGTCCCCGACCGCCACTCCTAAGGAAGACAATCAATAAATAAATCATGCTCCGACTTCATCACATAACGGTTCACCATACGTGCATGCTACTGGAATCACAAACTTTAGAACAAGTATTTCTCAAATTCACAACTACTCAACTAGCATGACTCTAATATCACCATCTTCATATTTCAAAACAATTATCAAGTATCAAACTTCTCTTAGTATTCAATGCACTTTATAGTTTTTATCTTGGATGCCTATCATATTAGGACTAATTTTATAACCAAAGAAAATTACCATGCTGTTCTAAAGGACTCTCAAAATAATATAAGTGAAGCATGAGAGATCAATAATTTCTATAAAATATAACCACCACCGTGCTCTAAAAGATATAAGTGAAGCACCTGAGCAAAATTGTTTAGCTCAAAAGATATAAGTGAAGCACATAGAGTATTCTAATAAATTCCGAATAATGTGTGTCTCTATCAAAAGGTGTGTACAGCAAGGATGATTGTGGTGAACTAAAAATCAAAGACTCAAATCATACAAGACGCTCCAAGCAAAACACATATCATTTGGTGAATAAAAAATATAGCTCCAAGTAAAGTTACCGATGGACGAAGACAAAAGAGGGGATGCATTCCGGGGCATCCCCAAGCTTAAGATTTTTGGGTTTTCCTTAGATTTCACCTTGGGGTGCCTAGGGAATCCCCAAGCTTAGGCTCTTGCCACTCCTTGTTCCATAATTCATCAAATCTTTATCCAAAACTTGAAAACTTCACAACACAAAACATAACAGTAAATCTCGTGAGCTCCGTTAGCGAAAGAAAACAAAACACCACTTCAAGGTACTGTAATGAACTCATTCTTTATTTATATTGGTGTTAAAACTACTGTATTCCAACTTTTCTATGGTTCATAAACTCCATTACTAGTCATAGATTCATCAAAATAAGCAAACAACATGCGAAAAACAGAATCTGTCAAAAACAGAACAGTCTGTAGTAATCTGTAACAAACGCAAACTTCCGGAACTGCAAAAAATCTAAAATAAATTGCTCGATGTGAGTAGTTTATCTATTAATCATCTGCAAAAAAATCAACTAAATAGCACTCTCCAGTAAAAAGTTGTAGCTAATCTCGTGAGCGCTAAAGTTTCTATTTTTTACAGCAAGATCGCAGAGACTTTCCCCAAGTCTTCCCAAAGGTTCTACTTGGCACAAACACTAATTAAAACACAAAACCACATCTAAATAGAAGCTACAGGGATTATTTATTCCTAAACAGACCAAAATGCAAAAAAAAACTAAAGTAAAATTGGGTTACTACTACCTCTTGAGCACTGCGTTGGTTTTCCCTTGAAGAGGAAAGGGTGATGCAGTAAAGTAGCGTAAGTATTTCCCTCAGTTTTTGAGAACCAAGGTATCAATCCAGTAGGAGATCACGCACCAGTCCCTCGTACCTACACAGACAAATAAGAACCTCGCAACCAACGCGATAAAGGGGTTGTCAATGTTGGGGAACGTAGTAATTTCAAAAAAAATCTTACGCACACGCAAGATCATGGTGATGCATAGCAATGAGAGGGGAGAGTGTTGTCCACGTACCCTCGTAGACCGAAAGTGGAAGCATTAGCACAACGTGGTTGATGTAGTCATACGTCTTCACACTCCGACCGATCAAGTACCAAACGCACGACACCTCCGAGTTCAGCACACGTTCAGCCCGATGACGTCCATCGAACTCCGATCCAGCCAAGTGATGAGGGAGAGTTTCGTCAGCACAACGGCGTGGTGACGATGATGATGTTCTACCGATGCAGGGCTTTGCCTAAGCACTGCTACAGTATTACCGAGGTGGACTATGGTGGAGGGGGTAACCGCACACGGCTAAAAGATCAAACCAATTGTTCTGTCTTTGGGGTGCCCCTTCCCCTGTATATAAATGAGCAAGGGGGGAGGTGCAGCTGGCAAGGAGGGGTGCGCCAGGAGGAGTCCTAGTCCCACCGGGAGTAGGACTCCCTCCCTTTCCTTGTTGGATTAGGAGAAGGGGGAAAGAGAAGGGAGAGAGGAAGGAAAGGGGGGGCGTTGCCCCCCTCTCCTTGTCCTATTCGGACTAGAGGGGGAGGGGCGCGCGGCCCTGCCCTAGCCGCCTCTCCTCTTCTCCACAAAGGCCCACTATGGCCTATTAAGCCCTTGGGGGTTTCCGGTAACCCCTCGGTACTCCGGTAAAATCCCAATTTCACCCGGAACATTTCCAATATCCAAATATAGGCTTCCAATATTTCAACCTTCATGTCTCGACCATTTCAAGACTCCTCATCATGTCCGTGATCACATCCGGGACTCCGAACAACCTTCGGTACATCAAAACTCATAAACTCATAATATAACCGTCATCAAAACTTTAAGCGTGCGGACCCTACGGGTTCAAGAAATATGTAGACATGACCGAGACACGTCTCCGGTCAATAACCAATAGCGAAACCTGAATGCTCATATTGGCTCCCACATATTCTACGAAGATCTTTATCGGTCAGACCGCATAACAACATATGTCGGTCTCTTTGTCATTGGTATGTTACTTGCCCGAGATTCGATCGTTGGTATCTCAATACCTAGTTCAATCTCGTTACCGGCAAGTCTCTTTACTCGTTCCGTAATACATCATCATGCAACTAACTCATTAGTTGCAATTCTTGCAAGGCTTAAGTGATGTGCATTACCGAGTGGGCCCAGAGATACCTCTCCGACAATTGGAGTGACAAATCCTAATCTCGAAAAGTAGAGCACCTTTATAACCACCCAATTACGTTGTGACGTTTGGTAGCACACAAAGTGTTCCTCCGATAAATGGGAGATGCATAATCTCATAGTCATAGGAACATGTATAAGTCATGAAGAAAGCAATAGCAACATACTAAACGGTCGAGTGCTAAGATAACGGGATGGGTCAAGTCAATCACATCTTGCTCCTAATGATGTGACCCCATTAATGAAATGACAACTCATGTCTATGGTTAGGAAACTTAACCATCTTTGATCAACAAGCTAGTCAAGTAGAGGGATACTAGTGACACTCTGTTTGTCTATGTATTCCCACATGTATTATGTTTCCGGTTAATACAATTCTAGCATGAATAATAAACATTTATCATGATATAAGGAAATAAACAATAACTTTATTATTGCCTCTAGGGCATATTTCCTTCAGTCTCCCACTTGCACCAGAGTCAATAATCTAGATTACACAGTAATGATTCTAACACCCATGGAGTGTTGGTGCTTATCATGTTTTGCTCATGGAAGAGCCTTAGTCAACGGGTCTGCAACATTTAGATATGTATGTATCTTGCAAATTTCTATGTCTCCCACCCGGACTAGATCCCGGACGGAATTGAAGCGTCTCTTGATGTGCTTGGTTCTCTTGTGAAATTTGGATTCCTTCACCAAGGCAATTGCTCCAGTATTGTCATGAAAGATTTTCATTGGACCCGATGCACTAGGTATGACACCTAGATCGGATATGAACTCCTTCATCCAGACTCCTTCATTTTCTGCTTCCGAAGCAGCTATGTACTCCGCTTCTCACGTAGATCCCGCCACGACGCTTTGTTTAGAGCTGCACCAACTGATAGCTCCACCATTCAATGTAAACACATATCCGGTTTGCGATTTAGAATCGTCCGGATCAGTGTCAAAGCTTGCATCAACGTAACCATTTACAATGAGCTCTTTGTCACCTCCATAAACGAGAAACATATCCTTAGTCCTTTTTAGGTATTTTAGGATGTTCTTGACCATTGTCCAGTGATCCACTCCTGGATTAGTTTGGTACCTCCCTGCTAGACTTATAGCAAGGCACACATCAGGTCTGGTACACAGCATTGCATACATGATAGAGCCTATGGCTGAAGCATAGGGAATATCTTTCATCTTCTCTCTATCTTCTGTAGTGGTCGGGCATTGAGTCTTACTCAACTTCACACCTTGTAACACAGGCAAGAACCCTTTCTTTGCTTGATCCATTTTGAACTTCTTCAAAACTTTGTCAAGGTATGTTCTTTGTGAAAGTCCAATTAAGCGTCTTGATCTATCTCTATAGATCTTGATGCCCAATATAGAAGCAGCTTCACCGAGGTCTTTCATTGAAAAACTCTTATTCAAGTATCCCTTTATGCTATCCAAAAATTCTATATCATTTCCAATCAGCAATATGTCATCCACATATAATATCAGAAATGCTATAGAGCTCCCACTCACTTTCTTGTAAATACAGGCTTCTCCAAAAGTCTGTACAAAACCAAATGCTTTGATCACACTATCAAAGTGTTTATTCCAACTCCGAGAGGCTTGCACCAGTCCATAAATGGATCGCTGGAGCTTGCACACTTTGTTAGCTCCCTTCAAATCGATAAAACCTTCCGGTTGCATCATATACAACTCTTCTTCCAGAAATCCATTCAGGAATGCAGTTTTTACATCCATTTGCCAAATTTCATAATCATAAAGGCAATTGCTAACATGATTCGGACAGAATTAAGCATCCCCATAGGTGAGAAACTCTCATCGTAGTCAATCCCTTGAACTTGTCGAAAACCTTTCGCAACAGGTCGAGATTTATAGACAGTAACATTACAGTCAACGTCAGTCTTCTTCTTGAAGATCCATTTATTCTAAATGGCTTGCTGATCATCGGGCAAGTAAACCAAAGTCCACACTTTGTTCTCATACATGGATCCCATCTCAGATTTCATGGCCTCAAGCCATTTTGCGGAATCTGGGCTCACCATCGCTTCTTCATAGTTCATAGGTTCGTCATGGTCTAGTAACATAACCTCCAGAACAGGATTACCGTACAACTCTGGTGCGGATCTTACTCTGTTTGACCTACGAGGTTCAGTAACAACTTGATCTGAAATTCCATGATCATCATCATTAACTTCTTCACTAATTGGTATAGACGTCACAGGAACCGGTTTCTGTGATGAACTACTTTCCAATAAGGGAGCAGTTACGGTTACCTCATCAAGTTCTACTTTCCTCCCACTCACTTCTTTCGAGAGAAACTCCTTCTCTTGAAAGGATCCATTCTTAGAAGCGAATGTCTTGCCTTCGGATCTGTGATAGAAGGTGTACCCAACAGTCTCCTTTGGGTATCCTATGAAGACACCATTCTCTGATTTGGGTTCGAGCTTATCAGACTTATGTTTCTTTAACGTTATTTGGTCCCACCATATTTCCGGAGAACAGTGTTTTAGTCATCTTGCCCATGAGGCATGGTTCGCAAGTACCAAGTGATTCATAATCAAGTGATTCCAAAAGTTCATCAGTATGGAGTTTCTTCATGCGCTTTACACTAATATGACCCAAACGGCAGTGCCACAAATAAGTTGCACTATCATTATCAACTCTTCATCTTTTGGCTTCAACATTATGAATATGTGTATCCACTACAAAAAAATACACTTCCGTGATGATACGTGTTTGTCACAGTAGGTCGCATTTTTTGTCATGCATGTACATCCATGACAAATTTATGACAAAATCAAGATACTCATACATGTGCTATCATAAAAGTGTTCCATGACATTACCAAAATTATCATAACGAAAGTTTCCACTTCCATGACGATAAATCGCGCGTCACAGAAGTGCTTTCATCAAGGGTGACCGACACGTGGCATACACCATAACGGAACGCCGTTAAGCTATCGGGTCGGGTTTTGGATCCGATAACCTGTTAGCCCCGACCAATGGGGATTTTCCACGTGTAAAATCATCATTGGCTGGAGGAAACACATGCCGGCTCATCGTTGGGACAGATGTCATCCACGTGTAACGGAAGGCGCCTATGATACATCCACACGTGGCACGGCCCAACAGAGGCCCATTCCTTTGAAAAGGCCAGCCCGTTTGACTTGGTCAAAAGGTGGCGGGCCGGCCCATGGAAAGCCTGTTAAAGGCCTATTCGCATATAGCCCATTTACAGCCCGCTAACCCAAGGCTCGTTACGCCCTATCCGAATTAGGCCCAGTAGCGTCATCTGGGCCATCCAATTTGATTCCAGCCTGTTTTCACTTCTGGCGCATGTATGGCCCATGACGTCTTTCGGCCCATATGAGGCCCTATGTAATTCTTGGCCTATTAACGGCCCGTGGTGAAACTGGCCCGTGGTGAAACTGGCCCGTAATGAACAGTGTATCACTTTACACCCATTAACGGCCCGTGGTGAAACTGGCCTGTAATGAACAGTGTATCACTTTATACCCATTAACGGCCCGTTATTCCGTTGGGTCGTTTCCAGCCCATGTTATCTTTCGGCCTTCTCAGAGCCCATTTATTCTTGGGCTCATTTCCAGCATTAGTTTACTTATGGCCCGTTACTGTCATTTTCTACTTCTGGGCCAAATTCAGACCGTGGTTACAGTCGGTCCGTTTGTGGTCCGTTATAACGTTGGCCATTTTCATAGCATCATCAAATACGACCTATTAATGATGGCCCGTTATGGTCGGCCCATGAACGGATGATTCCAACTCTAGCCCGTTTACGGCCATAATGCGGTCTGTTTGGCCCATGTTTGGCCAATCGATCATACGGCCCGTATAAGGCCCATTGATGATACGGCCCGTAGAAGGCCCATTGTTTCTATGGCCCGTAGAAGGCCCGCTGTTTCTACGGCCCGTAGAAGGCCCACTGTTTCTACGGCCAGTAGGAGGCCCAGTGTCACTACAGTAAATATTAGCCCATGGTTATTGTGGCCTAGTTTTAAAAAATAGGTTATTGCAGCCACTAGCTAACGCGGAAAAAGAATTGCAATGACTACAAGCAAACAAATATACAAGACAACAAGGAAATAAATAAGCAAGCAACTAACGCTAGGCTATCACGGCTATTACACATATTACATCCACTGGGCATCAAAGTTCGCCACCAGTCCAAATATAGGGAACAAAGCAACATATCATATACACTGGTTGTCAAAGTTGGCGACCAGCGCCAATAAACATCGCAGCAAAACAAATCCAGAACTTAAACCACTTCAGAAGATCTCAAGAAACAATATCCTGGGTACCCATAATGCTGGCAAGATGCTTAGCAAGCTTATTAACTTTCTCTTGTTTGGCACTTAAATCCTCCAACGCTTGTTGTTGCACCAGAAAATATGCATCTGAATTCTGCCGGGACTTCCTCAGTCCTTCAGCTTCCTGTCGCAGCACATCTGATCGATGTCTTTCAACTTGAAATTGAGACTCAAGAAGACGAACTAATTCAGGCAGTGAGTTCAAAGAGCTTGTGCCAGCAGTAGTGGCCAGTAACTCGAACACTACATCAAGACAAGACTTTTGGGTTCCCTCACTGTCATCAAGATAGTTTTTATCAGCTTTCTTGGAGACCGACAGGGATGTCTCACTATCTTGAACCTTATCTTCATTACTTCCATTACCATTGGTTAACGCGGTACTGTTCTCCAATATTTTGTCTGCATTCTAAAAGAGAAACAAGCAGACACATCACATGTTTACCATGTTGTTTATGAAGCTCATTTTGGTAAATGAGTTCAGTAGTAAAGTGGACAGGATAACAGCATGAAACAAACATGTATCTATGTACCATGGTCACTTTATGGTCTATATCATTCTAGTTTTCGTTGCCAAATCAAGATAGAGACAAAGTTCAAATAATATTTGTTCAAGACAAAGCAGAATAGACAGAATATAAGTGCGGGTAACTATAGAGCAATAACAACACTTGTAATGTGCATGACATGAGAACGTAAATGTTTATTCAATTGAAACTGAAATCAATGTTGGAAATATGCCCTAGAGGCAATAATAAAAGGATTATTATATTTCCTTGTTCATGATAATCGTCTATTGTTCATGCTATAATTGTATTGTCCAGAAATCATAATACATGTGTGAATACATAGACCACAATGTGTCCCTAGTAAGCCTCTAGTTGACTAGCTTGTTGATCAATAGATAGTCATGGTTTCCTGACTATGGACATGGGGATGTCATTGATAACGGGATCACATCATTAGGAGAATGATGTGATGGACAAGACCCAAACCTAAGCATAGCACAAAAGATCGTATAGTTCGTTTGCTAGAGCTTTTCTGAATGTCAAGTATCATTCCTTAGACCATGAGATTATGCAACTCCCGGATGTCGTAGGAGTGCTTTGGGTGTATCAAACGTCACAACGTAACTGGGTGACTATAAAGGTGCACTATAGGTATCTCCGAAAGTGTTTGTTGGGTTGGCATGAATCGAGACTGGGATTTGTCACTCCATATGACGGAGAGGTATCTCTGGGCCCACTCGGTAAGACATCATCATAATGAGCTCAATGTGATCAAGGTGTTGTTCACGGGATGATGTGTTACGGGAACGAGTAAAGAGACTTGCTGGTAACGAGATTGAACAAGGTATAGGTATACCGACGATTGAATCTCGGGCAAGTATCGTACCGATAGACAAAGGGAATTGAGTACGGGATTGATTAAGTCCTCGACATCGTGGTTCATCCGATGAGATCATCGAGGAGCATGTGGGAGCCAACATGGGTATCCAGATCCCGCTGTTGGTTATTGACCGAAGATCGTCTCGGTCATGTCTGCATGTCTCCCGAACCCGTAGGGTCTACACACTTAAGGTTCGGTGACGCTAGGGTTGTAAAGATATTAGTATGCAGCAAACCGAAGGTTGTTAGGAGTCCCGGATGAGATCCCGGATGTCACGAGAGGTTCCAGAATGGTCCGGAGGTAAAGAATTATATATAGGAAGTGCCGTTTCGGCCATCGGTAAGGATTCGGGGGTCACCGACATTGTACCGGGACCACCGGATGGGTACCGGGGGTCCACCGGATGGGGCCACCCATCCCGGAGGGCCCCGTGGGCTGAAGTGGGGAGTGAACCAGCCCATAGTGGGCTGGTGCGCCCCCCCCATGGGCCTCCCCCCTGCGCCTAGGGTTGGAAACCCTAGGGCAGGGGCGCCCCACTTGCCTTGGGGGGCAAGGTTCCCCCCTTGGCCGCCGCCGCCCCCCCTGGAGATGCATCTCCAGGGCCGGCGCCCCCCCCCTAGGGGGCCTATATAAAGGGGGGAAGGGAGGGCAGCCGGACCCTGCAGCCTTGGCGCCTCCCTCTCCCCTGTTACACCTCTCCCTCTCTCCGTACACGCTTGGAAAAGCCCTGCTGGAATTCTGCTGCATCCACCACCACGCCGTCGTGCTGCTGGATCTTCATCTACCTCTCCTTCCCCCTTGCTGGATCAAGAAGGAGGAGACGTTGTCCCGACCGTACGTGTGTTGAACGCGGAGGTGCTGTCCGTTCGGCACTAGGTCATCGGTGATTCGGATCATGGCGAGTACGACTCCATCATCCACGTTCTTCTTGAATGCTTCCGTTGCGATCTACAAGTGGTATGTAGATGCTCTCCTATCCCCTCGTTGCTAGAATACTCCATGGATAGATCTTGGTGATGCGT
Organism: Aegilops umbellulata; assembly: GCA_032464435.1. Classification (NCBI taxonomy): domain Eukaryota; kingdom Viridiplantae; phylum Streptophyta; class Magnoliopsida; order Poales; family Poaceae; genus Aegilops; species Aegilops umbellulata. The sequence continues at coordinate 415,581,009 of CP136055.1, read as the reverse complement.
AGGAAAATTTTAATTTCTGCTACGATCCCCAACAGTGGCATCATGAGCTAGGTTTATGCGTAGTTTCTATGCACGAGTAGAACACAAAGTAGTTGTGGGTGTCGAATTGTCAATTCTTCTTGCTGTTACTAGTCCTATCTTGATTCAGCGGTATTGTGGGATGAAGCGGCCCGGACCAACCTTACACGTACGCTTACGTGAGATGAGACCGGTTCCACCGACTGACATGCACTAGTTGCATAAGGTGGCTGGCGGGTGTCTGTCTCTCCCACCTTAGTTGGATCGGATTCGATGAACAGGGTCCTTATGAAGGGTAAATAGAGATTGACAATTCACGTTGTGGTTTTAACATAGGTAAGAAACGTTCTTGCTAGCAACCTATAACAGCCACGTAAAAACTTGCAACAACAATTAGAGGACGTCTAACTTGTTTTTGCAGCAAGTGCTTTGTGATATGATATGGCCAGAAGTTGTGATGAATCATGGATGTGATGTATGAGATGATCTTGTTATTGTAATAGGAATCACGACTTGCATGTCGATGAGTATGACAACCGGCAGGAGCCATAGGAGTTGTCTTTATTTATTTATGACCTACGTGTCAACTTAAATCGACATGTAATTACTTTACTTTATTGCTAAAGCGTTAGCTATAGTAGTAGAAGTAATAGTTGATGTGACAACTTCACGAAGACACAATGATGGAGATCATGATGATGGAGATCATGGTGTCATGCCGGTGACGACGATGAACATGGCGCCCCGAAGATGGAGATCAAAGGAGCGAAATGATGTTGGCCATATCATGTTACTATTTGATTGCATGTGATGTTTATCATGTTTTTACAGCTTATTTGCTTGGAACGACGGTAGCATAAATAAGATGATCCCTCATTAAAATATCAAAAATGTGTTCTCCCTAATTGTGCACCGTTGCTAAGGTTCGTCGTTCCAAAGCACCACGTGATGATCGGGTGTGATAGGTTCTTACGTTCGCATACAACGGGTGTAAGCCAGATTTACACATGCAATACACTTAGGTTGGATTGACGATCCTAGCATGTACGGACACGGCCTCGGAACACGGAGGAACGAAAGGTCGAACACGAGTCGTATAGAAGATACGTTCAACATAGAGATGTTCACCGATGATAACTAGTCCGTCTCACGTGATGATCGGACACGACCTAGTTGACTCGGATCATGTATCACTTAGATGACTAGAGGGATGTCAAATCTGAGTGATAGTTCATTCATTAATTTGATTAGATGAACTTAATTATCATGAACTTAGTCTAAATCTTTACAATATGTCTTATAGATCAAATGGCCCACGCTAATGTCCCCCTCAACTTCAACGCGTTCCTAGAGAAAACCAAGCTGAAAGATGATGGTAGCAACTATGTGGACTGGGTCCGGAACTTGAGGATCATCCTCATAGCTGCCAAGAAAGATTATGTCCTAGAAGCACCGCTAGGTGATGCACCATTCCCAGCAGACCAGGACGTTATGAACGCCCATCAGTCACGTGCTGATGATTACTCCCTCGTTCAGTGCGGCATGCTTTACAGCTTAGAACCGGGGCTCCAAAAGCGTTTTGAGCAACACGGAGCATATGAGATGTTCGAGGAGCTGAAATTGATTTTCCAAGCTCATGCCCGGGTCGAGAGATATGATGTCTCCGACAAGTTCTTTAGCTGCAAGATGGAGGAAAATAGCTCTGTCAGTGAACACATACTCAAGATGTCTGGGTTGCACAACCGCTTGACTCAGCCGGAAGTTAATCTCCCGGATGAGGCGGTCATTGACAGAATCCTTCAGTCGCTCCCACCTAGCTACAAGAGCTTCGTGATGAACTACAATATGCAGGGGATGGAAAAGACCATTCCCGAGTTGTATTCAATGCAGAAATCTGCGGAGGTGGAGATCAAAAAGGAACATCAAGTGTTGATGGTGAATAAAACCACTAAGTTCAAGAAAGGCAAGGGTAAGAAGAACTTCAAGAAGGACGGCAAGGAGGTTGCCGCGCCTGGTAAATCAGTTGCCAGGAAGAAGTCAAAGAATGGACCCAAACCTGAAACTGAGTGCTTTTATTGCAAGGGAAATGGTCACTGGAAGCGGAATTGCCCCAAGTACTTAGCGGATAAGAAGGCCGGCAACACCAAAGGTATATGTGATATACATGTTATTGATGTATACCTTACCAGCACTCGTAGTAGCTCCTGGGTATTTGATACCGGTGCGGTTGCTCATATTTGTAACTCAAAGCAGGAGCTGCGGAATAAACGGAGACTGGCGAAGGACGAGGTGACGATGCGTGTCGGGAATGGTTCCAGTGTCGATGTGATCGCCGTCGGCACGCTGCCTCTACATTTACCTACGGGATTAGTTTTGAACCTCAATAATTGTTATTTAGTGCCAAGTTTGAGCATGAACATTGTATCTGGATCTCGATTAATTCGAGATGGCTACTCATTTAAATCTGAGAATAATGGTTGTTCTATTTATATGAGTGATATGTTTTATGGTCATGCTTCGATGGTTAATGGTTTATTCTTAATGAATCTCGTACGTGATGATACACATATTCATAGTGTGAATACCAAAAGATGTAAAGTTAATAACGATAGTCCCACATACTTGTGGCACTGCCGCCTTGGTCACATTGGTGTCAAGCGCATGAAGAAGCTCCATGCTGATGGACTTTTAGAGTCTGTCGATTATGAATCATTTGACACATGCGAACCATGCCTCATGGGCAAAATGACCAAGACTCCATTCTCAGGGACAATGGAGCGAGCAACCAACTTGTTGGAAATCATACATACAGATGTGTGTGGTCCAATGAGCGTTGAGGCTCGCGGAGGCTATCGTTATGTTCTCACTCTCACTGATGATTTGAGTAGATATGGGTATGTCTACTTAATGAAACACAAGTCTGAGACCTTTGAAAAGTTCAAGGAGTTTTAGAGTGAGGTTGAGAATCAAGGTGACAGAAAAATAAAGTTCTAACGATCAGATCGTGGGGGAGAATATTTAAGTCATGAATTTGGCACACACTTAAGAAAATGTGGAATCGTTTCACAACTCACGCCGCCTGGAACACCTCAGCGTAACGGTGTGTTCGAACGTCGTAATCGCACTCTATTGGATATGGTGCGATCTATGATGTCTCTTACCGATCTACCGCTCTCATTTTGGGGCTATGCTTTAGAGACTGCCGTATTCACTTTAAATAGGGCTCCGTCAAAATCCGTTGAGACGACACCGTATGAATTGTGGTTTGGCAAGAAACCCAAGCTGTCATTTCTGAAAGTTTGGGGTTGCGATGCTTATGTCAAGAAACTTCAACCTGAAAAGCTCGAACCCAAATCGGAAAAATGCGTCTTCATAGGATATCCCAAAGAAATAGTTGGGTATAACTTCTACCTCAGATCTGAAGGCAAGATCTTTGTTGCCAAGAACGGGTCCTTTCTAGAGAAAGAGTTTCTCACAAAAGAAGTAAGTGGGAGGAAAGTAGAGCTTGATGAAGTACTACCTCTTGAAAATCAGAGTAGCACAGCTCAGGAAAATGTTCCTGTGGTGCCTGCACCGATTCGAGAGGATGTTAATGATGATGATCAAGATACTTCTGATCAAGCTCCTACTGAACTTCGTAGGTCCACAAGGACATGTTCCGCACCAGAGTGGTACGGCAACCCTGTCCTGGAAATCATGTTGTTGGACAACGATGAACCTTCGAACTATGAAGAAGCGATGGCGGGCCCAGATTCCGACAAATGGCTAGAAGCCATGAAATCCGAGATAGAATCCATGTATGAAAACAAAGTATGGACTTTGAATGACTTGCCCGATGATCGGCGAGCCATAGAGAATAAATGGATCTTTAAGGAGAAGACAGACGCGGATGGTAATGTGACCATCTATAAGGCTCGACTTGTCGCTAAGGGTTATTGACAAGTTCAAGGGGTTGACTACGGTGAGACTTTCTCACCCGTAGCGAAGCTGAAGTCCGTCCGAATCGTGTTAGCAATTGCCGCATTCCATGATTACGAGATATGGCAAATGGACATCAAAACGGCATTCCTTAACGGCTTTCTTAAGGAAGAATTGTATATGATGCAGCCGGAAGGTTTTGTCGATCCTAAGAATGCTACCAAAGTATGCAAGCTCCAGCGCTCTATCTATGGGCTGGTGCAAGCATCTCGGAGTTGGAACATTCGCTTTGATGAGATGATCAAAGCGTTTGGGTTTATGCAGACTTATGGAGAAGCCTGCGTTTACAAGAAAGTGAGTGGGAGCTCCGTATCATTTATCATATTATATGTGGATGACATACTATTGATGGGAAATGATATAGAATTCTTGGAGAGCATAAAGGCCTATTTGAACAAGTGTTTTTCAATGAAGGACCTTGGAGAAGCTGCTTATATATTAGGCATCAAGATCTATAGAGATAGGTTGAGACGCCTCATCGGTCTTTCACAAAGTACGTACCTTGACAAGATTTTGAAGAAGTTCAAAATGGATAAGTCCAAGAAGGGGTTCTTGCCTGTATTGCAAGGTGTGCGATTGAGCACGGCTCAATGCCCGACCACGGCAAAAGATATAGAAGATATGAGTGGCATCCCCTATGCCTCAGCCATAGGGTCTATTATGTATGCCATGCTGTGTACCAGACCCGATGTAAACCTTGCCGTAAGTTTGGTAGGTAGGTACCAAAGTAATCCCGGCAAGGAACACTGGACAGCGGTCAAAAACATCCTGAAGTACCTGAAAAGGACTAAGGATATGTTTCTCGTTTATGGAGGTGCCGAAGAGCTCGTCGTAAAGGGTTACGTCGACGCCAGCTTCGACACAGATCTGGATGACTCCAAGTCACAAACCGGATACGTGTATATTTTGAATGGAGGGGCAGTAAGCTGGTGCAGTTGCAAGCAAAGCGTCGTGGCGGGATCTACATGTGAAGCAGAGTATATGGCAGCCTCGGAGGCAACACAAGAAGCAGTCTGGGTGAAGGAGTTCATTACCGACCTAGGAGTCATACCCAATGCGTCGGACCTGATGACTCTCTTCTGTGACAACACTGGAGCAATTGCCCTTGCGAAGGAGCCCAGGTTTCACAGGAAGACCAGGCATATCAAGCGTCGCTTCAACTCCATTCATGAAAGTGTTCAAAATGGAGACATAGAGATTTGTAAAGTACATACGGACCTGAATGTGGCAGATCCGTTGACTAAACCTCTCCCTAGAGCAAAACATGATCAACACCAAAATTCCATGGGTGTGCGATTCATCACAATGTAACTAGACCATTGTCTCTAGTGCAAGTGGGAGACTGTTGAAAATATGCCCTAGAGGCAATAATAAAAGGATTATTATATTTCCTTGTTCATGATAATCGTCTATTGTTCATGCTATAATTGTATTGTCCGGAAATCATAATACATGTGTGAATACATAGACCACAATGTGTCCCTAGTAAGCCTCTAGTTGACTAGCTTGTTGATCAATAGATAGTCATGGTTTCCTGACTATGGACATGGGGATGTCATTGATAACGGGATCACATCATTAGGAGAATGATGTGATGGACAAGACCCAAACCTAAGCATAGCACAAAAGATCGTATAGTTCGTTTGCTAGAGCTTTTCTGAATGTCAAGTATCATTCCTTAGACCATGAGATTATGCAACTCCCGGATGTCATAGGAGTGCTTTGGGTGTATCAAACATCACAACTTAACTGGGTGACTATAAAGGTGCACTACAGGTATCTCCGAAAGTGTTTGTTGGGTTGGCATGAACCGAGACTGGGATTTGTCACTCCATATGACGGAGAGGTATCTCTAGGCCCACTCGGTAAGACATCATCATAATGAGCTCAATGTGATCAAGGTGTTTTTCACGGGATGATGTGTTACGGGAACGAGTAAAGAGACTTGCCGGTAACGAGATTGAACAAGGTATCGGTATATCGACGATCGAATCTCGGGCAAGTATCGTACCGATAGACAAAGGGAATTGAGTACGGGATTGATTAAGTCCTCGACATCGTGGTTCATCTGATGAGATCATCGAGGAGCATGTGGGAGCCAACATGGGTATCCAGATCCCGCTGTTGGTTATTGACCGAAGATCGTCTCGGTCATGTCTGCATGTCTCCCGAACCCGTAGGGTCTACACACTTAAGGTTCGGTGACGCTAGGGTTGTAAAGATATTAGTATGCAGCAAACCAAAGGTTGTTCGGAGTCCCGGATGAGATCTCGGATGTCACGAGAGGTTCCGGAATGGTCCGGAGGTAAAGAATTATATATAGGAAGTGCCGTTTCGGCCATCGGTAAGGATTCGGGGGTCACCGGCATTGTACCGGGACCACCGGATGGGTACCGGGGGTCCACCGGATGGGGCCACCCATCCCGGAGGGCCCCGTGGGCTGAAGTGGGGAGTGAACCAGCCCATAGTGGGCTGGTGCGCCCCCCCATGGACCTCCCCCCTGCGCCTAGGGTTGGAAACCCTAGGGCAGGGGCGCCCCACTTGCCTTGGGGGGCAAGGTTCCCCCCTTGGCCGCCGCCCCCCCTGGAGATGCATCTCCAGGGCCGGCGCCCCACCCCTAGGGGCCCTATATAAAGGGGGGAGGGAGGGTAGCCGGACCCTGCAGCCTTGGCGCCTCCCTCTCCCCTGTTACACCTCTCCCTCTCTCCGTAGAAGCTTGGAAAAGCCCTGCTGGAATTCTGCTGCATCCACCACCACGCCGTCGTGCTGCTGGATCTTCATCTACCTCTCCTTCCCCCTTGCTGGATCAAGAAGGAGGAGACGTTATCCCGACCGTACGTGTGTTGAACGCGGAGGTGCTGTCCGTTCGGCACTAGGTCATCGGTGATTCGGATCACGGCGAGTACGACTCCATCATCCACATTCTTCTTGAACGCTTCCGTTGCGATCTACAAGTGGTATGTAGATGCTCTCCTATCCCCTCGTTGCTAGAATACTCCATGGATAGATCTTGGTGATGCGTAGGAAAATTTTAATTTCTGCTACGATCCCCAACAATCAACATAGAGCAGGTTACAACAGCAAACCAGTTAAAGAAACAAGTTTAAAACATTCCTGTTGCGCCATTGGAGTTTCAATTCCATCCTTCAAATTTGAAAATAGTTCGTATGAGTAAATACAGTAATGCCAGAGCAAAGGAGTATGAACCATAGCTACAGAACCTGACCTGAGAACAAATCTTCTTCTCCTTCAAGCGTTGAGTTGGGATTTGGAGTGGTGGTCCTCGTGCTTTGGGCACTGCAGTTCCCTTACTAACTGCTCATGTTTGGATGCTCTGTGGTGGAGACGGTGCTATGTCAACTGGAACTGGGATACTATCTGCCGGGGTTCGGGTTAGAAGGGGTGTAGCTGGTTCTCTATCCAACTGGGTAGGGGTACAATCTGCGAGAGTCTGGGTTATGTGTGGTGGATCTCGTCCTTGGGCAAGTACAACCGTGGTTCTATCTGCATCAACTGGTAGCACTATCTTTTCTGAAGACCATGTTGTTACTCCCTTAGATACTGCCATCACGCTCTCCAATTCAAATGGCTGATAAACAAGAAAAGTAATTGAAAGTATAGACATTGTATGATAGACAGGTGCAATGGAAAGTGGGGAATAAAAGAGGGCATGAAATAATTCATATTTATGTTGTCTAACCAAACAGGATAGAATGACACAATTTCACATATATGATGTCTAACTTAACAGGATAGCATGACACAATTTCACATTATGATGGCTAACTAAAAAGATGGAAAGACATAGTTCAAAATATGAGACTATGTAAACAGGATGGCATGACATAACTATATAATGTGTTTATTAAATAGGTTGGCATGCCATAATTCACATACATTCATGGATAGAATGCCATAATTCAAAATATGATGATTGTAAGCACTAAACAGGATGAGATGATATAACTATATGATGTATTTATTAAATGGGTTTCCATGCCATAATTCAGATAGATGATGTGTATGTACTATGTAAACATGATGGCATGATATAATTCAAATATGTGATTTATATAGTAAGCAAGTAAGCAGATGGCAATCCATATATGATGTAAAAACTAAGCAATGCAAGACAACATGCATGACATTGGTAATATAACCCTGCCAATTTTGAGCATAGACCTCAGGGGTGAAATAGGACTGGTCATCAGCCTCTGGATCCTGCTCTGAGGAGCTCTCTATAACTAGCAAGAAGTCTGCTTCAGCAGGTAGCATTGTCTGCTCTGAATACCTTGTTTTCACTCCAGATACTTCCATCACCGCTTCAAATGGCTGATGCACAGGAAGAGTAGTTGAATATACAAACGTTGTCGACAAATGGAACACGTAATACAAAAAAATGATAGCATGATATAATTCACAAACATGATGATTGGCTAAACAGCATGGCATTGCATAATTCACATATATAATGCCTTTGCAACAAGATACCATTGTATAATTCACATATATAATGTCTTGCAACAAGATGGCAATGCATAATTCACACATATGGTAATTAGACACTAAATAGGTGGCATTCACACAAAGCATGTCTAAACTAATCAAATGACATAGCAATGCGAGACACCATACACACGATATGAGCAACATAACCCTGCCAAGTTAGAGCATACACCTCGGGGGTGGGGGGAATAGGACTGGTCATCTGTCTCTAAATCCTCCTCCGAGGAGCTATCCGTAACCAGCGAGATATGCGCTTCATCAGATAGCATAGTCTGCTCTGAAGACCTTGTTTTCACTCCAGAATTTGCCATCACCGTGTCTAATCGCTGATGCACACGAAGAGCAGTTGAATGTACTAACATTGTTGACAAATGTAATATGTAACGGAAAAAAGGATGGCCTGATATAATTTACATATAAGATGACTGGCTAAGCAGGATGGCATTGCAAAATTCACATATATGATGACGTGCTAAACAAGATGGCGTTGCATAATTCACATAAATGATGAATAAACTAAACAGATGGCATTCGCACAAAGGATGTCTAAACTAAGCAGATGACATATTCGATGTATAAAGTAAGCAATGCAAGACACCATATGCATGATATAACCAACATCAGCATGCCAAGTTAGCGCGAAGACCTCAGGTGGTAAATAGGAGTTGTCTTCTCCTTCTGAATCCCCATCAGAACAGATATCTTCCTCTTGATTACAATCCAAAATGCGTGGAGGTGGGCTGCCTTTGCGCCTACCATGGAGTGACGTCTGCATGAAATTTTATTGCCACACAAGGCTCGTCTCTTTTGCTCTATATTTTCAGTTCCATTGTTTACAATAACTGTCATGCATAGGAATAAAACATAGTGAGATTATGTAAGGAGTGCATACAGAAATCCAGAGTGATGGTAGCAACCTGTGGATAGACCCAAAACCAATAATAGCAGGCAGATAATGGCTTCAGTTAAAAAATACAGATAATGTCTTCTTTACTGTTTGTTTCCCACCCAACATGAAACTCATAGTAGACACCAGAGATTAACCAGATAGTAGATAGATACTATTGATAGCGGCCCCGATATGTACCCCACAACCATTTAAAAACTTAAGTTTGACCATTAGTTTGGAGCTGACTCAGAGTCTAATCGGTGAACAGGACAATAAAGTAGCATGTAATATTAAGCGATGCATAACGTAAGCAGACACGAAAGGGTGTGACCTGTCTTGCGGACCCATGTAGTCCTCGAGGTCATCTGCTCGGTTGATGATGGTAATGCAGTTTTCATGGCTGCCAGCGGCGGGGAAGAAGATCTGAGGTGGCGAAAGACAGTCTGGAGGGCGGATCCCTGCTGTGCTAGACCCTTCTGTTGTTGGAGCAGCTGAGCTGGGGTGGACGATGGCGCAGCAGGAGCGGGACAAACCACGCAAGGTTTTCTTTGACAACTATCTGTAAGAGAAGTAATTCTGTAAGGGCTCATTTGAATTGGAGGATTCCAACAATGCAGGGATAGGAAATAGACATGAATAGGATAGGAATGCACGTGCAAAACAGAGAATTTAAAAACACAGGATTTCTGCCAATCTGGGTGTTTGATTCACAACAATTGGAAGATCATAGGATGCAAAGAAGCATGGTGAGATTAAGTCAAACCACAAGAAAATGTATGGTTATAATGCTATTATGCTACTATCTCTTAGTCTTGTGCTTCATGAATAGGAATTTGAAAAGTAGGACCAGTGAAAATTAAAATTCCTACGTTTTTTCTTTCAAGGAGACACTAAAGGAACAAATCCGTGTGCTCAGTGGAAAATATATATAACATGTAGAGTAAAAAAGAGATGGAACAAGTGTACAACCTCTTTGGCGAAGCCATATCGATCTCAGAGTGATTGGGTTGGCCGGTGAGGATGCTCCGGCTGACTTTGCTGTTGGAGGAGGGGAAGAAGATCTTAGGCGTCTGGAGATGGAGCCCGAGGTACTGCTCCGCTGTGATGGAGGGTTTCGTTGTTGGAGCAGCTCTGGTGATTATACGACGCCGAGGCTGAAGCAGGACAAGAGAGATAACGAACAACCTTAACCTGAGTGGATAGCCGAATACAAAGATCTGTCCAGGGAGAAAAGTCTCACCCTGGACCGTATCACTGTTGATGATCGGAGGAGCCATCGGGCCTAAAAGTGACGACATAGAGGAACTCTCAATGAAAGCACCAATGTCGGTGTCAAACCCGGCGGATCTCGGGTAGGGGGTCCCGAACTGTGCGTCTAGGCGGATGGTAACAGGAGAAAAGGGACACGATGTTTTTACCCAGGTTCGGGCCCTCTCGATGGAGGTAAAACCCTACTCCTTCTTGATTAATATTTATGATATGGGTAGTACAAGAGTAGATCTACCACGAGATCAAGGAGGCTAAACCCTAGAAGCTAGCCTATGGTATGATTGTTGTTCGTCCTACGGACTAAAACCCTCCGGTTTATATAGACACCGGAGAGGGCTAGGGTTACACAGAGTTGGTTACAATGGTAGGAGATCTACATATCCGTATCGCCAAGCTTGCCTTCCACGCCAAGGAAAGTCCCTTTCGGACACGGGACGAAGTCTTTCAATCTTGTATCTTCATAGTCCAGGAGTCCGGTCGAAGGTATAGTCCGGCTATCCAAACACCCCCTAATCCAGGACTCCCTCGGAGACAAAGATATATCTTGAATATTTGGGGCTAACAAGGCGCGGGGTGAAATTTCCGGACAAGCCTAACGTGTACTGTACCAAATCACTGCGCACTACAAATGTCATTCAAAACTTTGAATTCATGTTATGTTCAATTAAAATATTTCGCTACGTGTATAATGCATGCAACCTACTACTCAAATGAACGTTTTAGTGAATTCCAAACGTATATACTACCGCTTCAATATGAACTAAATTTGAATTCGTTTCTCTATTTGAATAAGATCTACAGTAATGATTTTTGTGAAGTCAAAGCATTTGAATTCATTTCTCTGTTTTAATAAGATCTACAATCATCATTATTGTCAAGTTAAACCATCGTTTGTGTATTATCTTCACAGCACACCACATGATTAGTCTCGATTACATATGAACTATGTGTACTATATGAAATCAAACTAGATTTTTTGAATCCACTTTATTTTGATTTCAAATCACATTACATTTCTATCTCTAGCTAGATCTTCATAATCTAAACCATGTCTCATATGTATAATGTGTTTATCACATTATGTATGGTGCCCCACCCCCTACACCTACAAGTATTTAGATGTGAGTTGCAAACACCACACATTACCACAAATTCAAATAAAATGTAAGAATGTTCGATATATAGTATTGTTTAGATTGTTCGATATTTAGTTGTAAGTTGCAAACGCCACACATTATCACAGATTCAAATAAAATGTGAGATTATTTGATGTATAGTATGGTTTAGATTGTTCGGCATTTAGCTGTGAGTTGCAAACGCCATGCATTATCACATTATGGTATAACATGTGCACAACACGTGTATCACCGCTATATTCATGCATGCAATGCTTAAAACACTATGATCTCCTATTTAAATATATGAATCCACTTTCATATCAAATTATGATCTGTGTTAGTCTCTTACACCCACACAATCCTCTAACCTTTGTAGCTACCACTAACTTTCTCTCGTGCATGCACACGCCCTCCTCGCCCTCCCCCTCCCTCGGCATTCTATCCGCCGGGCACATTCATTTTTTTTTCTTTAGGTGGTTCTCCCAGAGTCTCCACAACTCCTTTCCTACACACACCGATCGATAAACCTCTCCAGCGATGCCTGCCTACAACATACACACACACCTTCAATCTCCTCTTTTATGTGTCCTTGCCTGGTGTCTCTCATACGGTCAGACACACGTGTAAACTCTCGCCCCTCTTTTCATCGATCTCACAACCGCACACTCCTCCCCCTATCAAGCTAGTAGTTGGGCCTCTCGCACCACCTCCTAGCTCCATTCTCTCTGTCTATCCGTCTCGCTGGGCCTTATTTGCCTCTAACATATAGCTAGCTAGGTCCTTATAACTCGTTTTTACCCACACGTCAATCGATCTACCTCATTGGTTGTGTCTCTCCCTTCCTCCGACAAACAACAATTGATCTACCGATCTAGCTAGGTTTGCTTACCAAACACATGGTTCCCCTTCATCATCCATGGATGCGTCCTGACAGATCTATCACGCACAGGCACACACAGAAACACATCCCCACTCTTATTGATAACATTGCAGTTCCACCCTCAGTTTTTCTAGTAGGCCTCTCCCACCATCTTAGAGAAGCAACTCCATCACCCATCCAGCACTCTACCCCTCTCCCTACCTCTCCCTCCCTGTCTCTCTCCTCTCTCTTTCTGTCCCGTCATATTTCCCGTCCTTTAGTTATGTATGGATGTCGGCCGATCTCCCTCAAGACATAGCTGGGTCTCTCCTTCTCAACACATATACGAGTCGTTCTACCTCTATAGTTAGGCCTCTGCCTACCCCTACCCCCACCCCCTCCCCTCACACACACTGATACATCGAGCGCTCTAGTCATGTCTCCTTGCCACACACAAACTTGACATGTGCCCTCTAACATTCCGGTAGGCCAGTCGCCCTATATCTTTGACTTGCACACACACACAATTTCGATGGATCTCTTCATCGATCTCGCACCCACCCACTTGATCCTCTCTTCGACTCTATCGATAGCTATGACCCCTCCATCTCTTCTCGTGTATTGCCCGACCCTCTATGTATGATATGGATAGGCCTCCATTTCACACACATTGCATGCAAAATTTTGTTTGAGATGTCATCGACACATATTCCCGCAAATAATTCATGAAATTACCCCCACCCCACCAACACCCCAAAACAAAAAATACTCACGAACGCGGTTTGTATCTCTCACACACACCCACGTAGGTGGGGGACGTGCACGAAGAGAAGAGGTGCATGCACAGCGCACATACTCTCGTCTCTTTACCAACCACACCCGCGCGGGTACACGGTGGAGCTCATTTTTGTACGAAAAAGGCAGCCCACGTGGTAATTTGGCACGTGTACTGGTTGTCCACTTGGTAGAGGGAGGATCATCTACCACGGGTGAACAAACAAATTGCGACTTGACGTGTTATGTTAAAAAAAGAGGCAAACCATATGGGGCCTACCTCAGAGGCAAGGCTCTATACATTGGAGTACTTTTGATGTGTCCCGTCAACTCGCAGAACGAGGAGAAGCTTACTTAGTACGCCGTCTCCCCCACCCATGAGCGTGGTGGCTCGCAGGATGAGGTGAAGCTTGCTCCGCCTTACGCCTGCTCCCTCGCCCATGCGCGCGGTGGCTCGCAGGACGAGGAGAAAAATTTACTACTCCCTCGGTTTACTCCTCATCCCTACTACCTTGGTTATAGAGATTATATCATATTGTTTGGAATATATATGTCCTTTAATAGATTTCAATATGAACTACTAGTACATACTCCAAACATTGATGTATATAGACATATTTTAGAGTGTAGATTCACTCGTTTTGCTTCGTATGTAGCACTCTCCCTCGCCCCTCGACCCTCGCCCACGTGGTGGACGTGCAGCAATTCATTCGGTCTCATATAGCCAGAACGATATATACTGCACTACCATTATTGCTCGACTTCCCGAAGAGGCGAAGAGCCAATCGCAAGGTTAATATTTTGGAGATGCCAAGCGCAAGGTTATAGGAGAATGAGTAGTAGGTGCCACGTCATTTATAAATAAAGTTTTTTCTTCTTCAGTGGCACATACGCAATATGATCGGTTCATATATATGGAGAGAAAAGGAAACCGCTCCACTATATACATAGTCAGGACGGGCCAGCCAACATGGTTGCTTGCTAGGGTTGCTCTCTTCACACTCTCTCGCACAAAATGACTATTGCCACATCTCTAACATCCCGGCGGATAACGTCCGCTTGGGGAAGAGGTGGATGCTTAGTGTAGATGCGGTGGCCATCCCCGACGGTGAAAAACCACTGTCGTTCTCTCTCACAAAGCCAGTGAGGTTGCCTTCGTCCCTTGCTCACTGCCGCGACGTGGGCAGTTGCCGCTTCCCGCCGCCCTCCTCAAGGTTGAGCTACATCCCTCAGGTACAACTCCCTTTACAGTCGGCTTGCACCAGTGCTCCAGCTGCCCAAATCACTCCCTGTGGATATTTCTCCAGTACTTCTTTACCCCGCACATACCTCTACTGGCTTCTACGTACTGTATTTGTGATGAGTTTATGTCTCATCAACTAGTGCCAGTAATCTTATTCTAATCACGCTTCTTGAATTTCTTTGCCACAGGGATGCTCATCTCGATTTTGGTGAAACTGCACAAAATGATTCGATGGTCCAAAGGTTGCAAACTTCATTTATTAGGAAGCTCGAACGTTGCCAGCAAATTGAAGCCTGGTCAGGGTTCACGGTTCAAGGGCTAGGCACTACATGGATCGTTTTTTTTCTTTAGCTTCCTTTGTTCCAAAATAAGTGTCATTGAGGGAGTCCTTGATTAGGGGGTGTTCGGATAGCCAGACTATACCTTCAGCCGGACTCCAGGACTATGAAGATACAAGATTGAAGACTTTGTCCCGTGTCCAGAAGGGACTTTCCTTGGCGTGGAAGGCAAGCTTGGCGAAGCGGATATTCAAGATCTCCTACCATTGTAACCGACTTTGTGTAACCCTAACCCTATCCGGTGTCTATATAAACCGGAGGGTTGTAGTCCGTAGGACAACTCCATCATACAACAATCATACCATAGGCTAGCTTCTAGGGTTTAGCCTCCTTGATCTCGTGGTAGATCTACTCTTGTACTACCCATATCATCAATATTAATCAAGCATGAGTAGGGTTTTACATCCATCAAGAGGGCCCGAACCTGGGTAAACTTCGTGTCCCTTGTCTCCTGTTACCATCCGGCCGAGACGCATAGTTCGGGACCCCCTACCCGAGATCCGCCGGTTTTGACACCGACATTGGTGCTTTCATTGAGAGTTCCTCTGTGCCGTCGCAATCAGGAAGGATGTCTCCTCCCGTCTTTAAAGACGGCGCCGTTACTAAGGGAGCCTTGGCTGTCGGCCAAACTCTCCGGCTAGGAGGCTTCCTCATGACCGCCTGTTCGGCCATTGCGCCGACGGCGACCTCTCGGGTCATCAAAAGCAATCTTCACATCGGCTCGGAACTCACCGAGCAGTTGGATCCAATTGAGCTCTGTTCCGTAGACGAGCTCTTGGATCGCATCGCCGCCGTGGGGGTCACTACGGATTATCACCAGGCTAGGCTTAAACCCGATCTAAGAGAGATTAATTCTCCCCAAGTCACCCATCATGTTGCCGTAGTAGAGGCATAGTGCGGCGACCCTTCATCCATCTTAAGGACTAGCTACGTCTGGATTCCCGATCCCTCCAAGCCGGATATCTGCGGAAGGGAGGTTGTAATGCAAGACCTGAACTTAGAATCAGGCAACGGGTCAGGTTCACTAGACAACATCCAAGAATCCAAACTTCAGAGTTCAGAAACTCCTTGGCCTCCGAGTCTCAAATTGGGTGAGGTTGCGGATTTAGTTCCACCCACCCACCCAAACATAAGCGATCTATCCCAAATCAGGCAAAAGCCCGAAGAAACAGTACATCATTACTGGGCAAGGTTCCTCCTGGTTATGAACAGGATAAAGGACTGCCGCGAGGAAGACGTAATCTCAATCTTCTACAATAATTGCACGGACAGGGGAATCCTCAACGCCACAGGACGTCGTGATATTACACGCTTCGCTGACTTGGCGTCCATAGTACAAAAGTACTGTGCAATGGAAAGCGCCTGGAAAACCGAAATTAAATTTTGGGATAATCCGGCCTTGAGTAGAGACCTTGTCTAAAATAAAAGGGTGCATCATCATCAGACACCCGGGTTAAAAACCAAAAAACCAAAACCCTCTATAGGGCATGGAACCGTACTGGAGCGATGGCTTAATGGACCCTGTAAAATTCACAGTACAGAGGACGCCACACCAACTCACAGCCTTAGAGCATGTTGGATACTCCGACAGGTGGCCAAAAGGGGCGAAGATCTCCTAATTCCGGAGCCGGCGAAAAACCACCTCAGGGACTCCAGTACAGTCTTAACAGTCTTTGAGACCTTCGCATCAAATAACATGCGAAAAAGAACACTCCGCAGCCTTGCCGAAGTCTATCAAGTAGCAACAATAAACCCATGGAGCGACACGGCTATTACCTTCAACGCAAGTGATGAACCTAAATTCCGAACAGCCCGAGCACCCGCCGCATTGGTCCTTAGTCCAATAGTGGACGGCTTTCGCCTCACCAAGGTACTCATGGATGGAGGCAGCGGACTGAACCTCATTTATGAGGAAACTCTTCAAAAAATGGGATTAGACTGGAGCCGCGTTGAGCGAAGCAGCACAACCTTTAGAGGAATAATCCCCAGTCGAGAAGCGCGCTGCACAGGAAAAATCACACTAGATGTGGTGTTCGGCACGCCGGATAATTACAGATCCGAAGAGGTCACATTTCAGGTGGCCCCGTTCAGCAGCGGATATCACGCCCTACTAGGGCGGGAAGCATTTACAATCTTCCAAGCAATGCCCCATTACGTGTACATGAAGCTCAAGATGCCCGGGCCGAACGGAATTATCACTCTCGCTAGTGATCCGGACATAGCACTCCGCGCCGAAAACAAGACAACGCATTAGCCCTGGAGGCACTATCCGAAGCCTTAGCAGCAGAAGAACTGACTACGCTGCGCTCCTCAGTTAACAGGGACGATGTGATACTCGACAAGAGAACCAAGTCCACATCCTTTAAGCCAGTAGATGAAATAGTCAAGTTCTAGGTCCATCCAACGGACCCCAACAAAACGGCCTCCATAGAGGCACGATTAAACCCTGATATGGACGCCGCACTGCGAGAGTTTCTACGTGAAAATTGGGACATCTTCGCCTGGCACCCTTCAGACATGCCAGGAATCCCACGCAGGCTGGCCGAACATAGCTTGAATATCCTAAAAGGATTTAAACCTGTCAAACAAGCCCTTCGGCGTTTTTCCGAACCCAAGAGAGAGGCTATGGGAGAGGAGCTAGCCAAACTATTGGAGGCCGGATTCATTAGAGACATAAAACATCCGGACTGGCTAGCAAACCTGGTGATGGTACCAAAGAAGGACAAATCCTGGCGCCTGTGTGTCGATTTTAAAGACCTTAACAAGGCTTGCCCAAAGGATCCCTTCCCCCTCCCCTGTATTGATCAAATTATCGATGCCACCGCAGGACACGATTCATTGTGTTTCCTCGATGCATACTCCGGTTATCATCAAATCAAGATGGCAGAATCAGACCAAGCCGCAACAGCATTCATCACACCATACGGCCCATTCTGCTTCAACACAATGCCCTTCGGGCTGAAAAACGCCGGCGCAACACATCAACGCATGATTCAGACATGTCTGGCAAACCAGATCGGCAAGACAGTGGAGGCGTACGTGGATGATGTGGTGGTCAAAACAAGACATGTCGAATCTCTAGTAGACGACTTGAGGATAACATTCGACAACCTCCGAAGATACGACATCAAGCTCAACCTGGAAAAATGCGTTTTCGGCGTTCCAGCCGGAAAGCTTTTGGGCTTCATTGTATCCGGTAGAGGAATTGAAGCAAATCCGGCCAAGATCCAAGCTTTGTCGCAATTGGATATCCCAAAGGACCTCAAACAAATACAAAAATTAAACGGATGTGTGGCGGCTTTAAGCCGGTTTATCTCTCGCTTGGGAGAAAAGGCACTGCCACTTTATCGCCTCCTTCGGCGCACCGAACACTTTGAGTGGACGGATGCTGCCACGGCCGGACTAGATGAAATAAAAGCTGTATTGGCAACAAACCAGGTCCTGGCTGCGCCAAACACTGGCGAGCCAATGCTACTGTACATCACAGCAACCCATCAAATTGTCAGCGCAGTACTCGTCGACGAGCGGGAAACGGACGGACACAAACTCCCCCTTCAAAGGCCGGTCTACTACGTGTCCACTGTCCTCACTCCATGCAAATCACGGTACCCGCATTATCAAAAGATGGCATACGCGGTATTCATGGCATCCCGGAAGCTAAGACCCTACTTTCAAGAGTGTTCCATAAAAGTAGCCTCGGAAGTACCACTAAACGATATTATCAATAACCGCGATGCAACGGGCCGGATCGCAAAATGGGCCATCGAGCTCCTCCCGCTCGATATAACCTATAAGCCACAGCGAGCTATTAAATCGCGAGTTTTGGCCGACTTCGTCGCGGAATGGATGGAGGCCGAGCTCCCTAAAGAGTACGGCACATATTCAAACTGGATCATGCATTTCGAAGGCTCCAAAATGTTGGCCGCACTAAGGGCTGGTGTCGTCTTGACGTCCCCCACAGGAGACACAGTTCAATATGTGCTCCAGATCATGTACACGGACTCCAAGAATGCAACCGAATATGAGGCCCTCCTACATGGTCTCCGGATGGCAGTATCCATGGGCATTCAACGCCTAGAGGTACGCGGGGACTCGAACCTCGCGATATCACAAATAAACGGAGACTTCGACGCCAAGGATCCAAAAATGGCAGCTTACCGCAACGCCGTCCTAAAAATGTCAGCTCGGTTTGAAGGGTTGGAGTTTCACCATATAACCCGAGAAAACTATCAGGCAGCGGATGTCCTGGCACGCATTGGAGCAAAATGCGATGTAGTCCCCCCAACATCTTTTTAGAAAGACTGTTCAAGCCATCCGTAGCATGGGAGGGGGAACCCGCAGATAACAATCCGGACCTAACCGCACCACTCGACGCCGAACAATCTGACATAATTGGAGGCTCTGCCACCGAAATTACACCTTCAGCCCACGTAATAATGGCGGTCATCGCCCCGTGGACAGAACCGTTCCTAGCCTACCTTACTAGGCAGGAACTCCCAGAGGACCAAAACGAGGCACGCTGCATAGTGCGGCGATCTAAAGACTATAAAGTCCACGAGGGAGAGCTTTATAAGAAAAGCACTACCGGAGTCCTTCAAAGGTGCATCTCCGAAGAGGAAGGGCGGAACTTGCTGGCTGAAATTCATGCCGGACTCGGTGGCCACCACGCTGCAGCTCGGTCCCTTGTAAGCAAGGCTTTACGTACAGGCTTTTTCTGGCCGACGGCCTGAGCAGACGCTCAGGACTTGGTCCAACGATGCGTCGGTTGCCAGCTTTTTGCAAATCAAAACCATATGCCACCCACTGCCCTCCGAACTATCCCCATCACCTGGCCTTTCGCGGTCTGGGGGCTTGACATGGTTGGACCCCTTAAAGGCGGAACCCACAAGAAAAAATACTTACTGGTCATGGTGGATAAGTTCACCAAATGGATAGAAGCCAAGCCAGTTAAGACGGCCGAATCCGGACCTGTGATAGACTTCATATCCGGGGTTGTACACCACTACGGCGTCCCCCACAGCATCATCACTGATAACGGCACAAACTTCACCTCCGACGAGGTAAAACTCTGGTGCAAAAACATGGGCATCAAGCTCGATTATGCTTCCGTCTATCACCCACAAACTAACGGCCAGGTCGAACGTGCAAATGGTCTTATCATGAGCGGCATTAAACCCAGACTAGTGCGGTCCCTCAAGGAATCTAACACGCACTGGGTCGAGGAGCTCGACTCCGTACTCTGGGGGCTACGGACCACGCCGAATCGCACCACCGGATACACACCATTCTTTATGGTGTACGGCGCAGAGGCAGTTTTGCCCTGCGACATAATTCATGACTCACCTCGAGTGCGCATGTACGAAGAAAGAGAAGCCGAGCTTGATCGGCAGGACAACTTGGACGCCGTGGAGGAGGAGCATGACGTGGTAAAAGCCCGTTCCGCATTTTATCAACAGCAGGCTCGAAGATATCAAAGCAGAGAAGTACGGGCCAAAAATTACAATGTTGGCGAACTAGTTCTACGCCTGCCGGATAAGAAAAAGGACAAACTCAAGCCCAAGTGGGAAGGTCCATTCATAATCGACCAAGTCCTGACTGGTGGAGCGTACCGCCTGCGAGATGCGTCGGACAACCGACTCGAGCCGAACCCATGGAACGCCCCCCGCCTCCGAAGATTCTATGCCTGGCGCCGGACTCTGTGTTTGTCTCCTTCCTCTGTCCATTTTTTACATTTTTTGTCTTACATTTCTCTCCTTCCCCTCTTTTCTCTTATAGCCCTCAAAGGCTGATCAAGTGACGTGCTACTCACGCTCATTAAACCTGGGGGCTTCTTTAACAGAAGCTTATTTATATGGGCTTCGCGCCCAACACATGCGTCAAACTTCCGCATGTACCTTTTTCTTAACCATTATATGCATCGATATGACTTAAGTTTTGGCCAAGCTGGGTTGCGTGGCTCCTATGCTTACCCCTATGTTCCCGATTTGTTTGGCTAGGCGGTAAAGGGAGCACCTCTGCGATTGTTACTACCGGATCAGCCGGATGTGTACCTCAGACTGGGTGAAGCCGAAAGCTAGCGTTCTTAAGGGAATATTCGGTCGGTGAACTAAAAGATGACCTTTACTTATTTATATACATGCCCCCAGATGACTTTCCTGCATTTGCAGTTCGGACATGCACTTTAGGGCATGCCTCCCAGAGAAAGGAACCCCTAACGAAACTATTCTCTCTTCAAGATGTTTCTTACTACCCATGTAATATAACATAACTAGTTGGGCACTTGTCTGATAAAGAACTAATGACCCCTAGGCCTGGTCTCCATGCATACCCAGGTTCTTACATAACTGGTAGGGTATTCGGACACACTCCGGACCGTCAGGTCCCGAGGTAGAAGCGAAAAGGTCGGCAATGACAAACGATCTACAATCCGGCTAGAAGGAATTACACATGTCAATTAACAATTACATAGTCACTCTGACTGATTGTATTCCTCTTCTATACCATCTAACAGGCTGTCTAATTTACAGTCCTGTTGGGAATACTTTGCGGCACATTCTACTTGGCCGTACACTAAGCTTACAGGGATCTCCTTCCCATCAGGCCCCACAGGCCCGACTTCGGCCATGTGATTTGGGTCCGACCTTGTAAACCGGGTCTTCACCATGGCCCAGGCCTCCCTAGCGCCTTGTCGACAGGCCGATATCTTCCACAACCAGAAGCGCCGCCGAGCTCCCTTAAGCTTCTCCGCAAGATCTCCAAGGCCCTCGGGCACGGAGTGGGAAGGCCATAAGGCCTCGGCAAGGCCTCGCATTGCCTGCCGAACTTTCTCATGCAGTTGCGAGAGCTCGGGAAGAAGGTCACCCGTAGAACCGGGCACCTCCTCTGCAGGATGACCTGTTAGCATACCTACAGACATTACTCTGTTAGTCGACTTCCTCACCGAACTCTTTTTTCAAAAAGATTCGCTTAAGCACTTACTAAATATGCCGCGTCGAAGCCGCTGGTTCTCCTTAGTGGAGTCCGACAGCTGGCCACGAACATCTTTAAGTTCAACGTCCAGCTTGGTGTTGGCATCCTGAAGATCATTCTTCTCTCGCCTCACCTTTGTCAGCGTACTCTCACCGGCCTTTAGCCGGCGTAAGAGTTGTTTTCTCTCCGGATCGAGTCTGGCGCCATCTGCAATATGATTTGTCAGATTTGCACCCATGCCGCAAAATACTAATCTTTCGAAGTGTATCTTACCAGAGGGGGTCTCTTTGGGCTCCCTTGCTGTGGCTAGTGCGGCCTCCAATTGGGCCTTGCACTCTTCCAGCTCCCGGGACAGTACGGTATTCTTCTCCGTAAGAACCTGCACACCAAATGATCCTTAAACTAGTTACTCTAACTATTTCAAGTCTCGGGGGCTACTGGTATATGTATATATATATATATATATATATATATATATATATATATATATATATATATATATATATATATCACCAAAATTTTCTTACCCATATGTCTTTTACATACTGCTCCGTGGCTCTGGCTAAACCATTTTGAGCAGCACGAAGGTACGCATCTCCCGAATTGAAGGCATCTAATGCCTCTTGGGAGAAACAAGCGTCGTGAAGAACTGTATGGCGATGCCTGTGGTTCATGGCACTCTCCACCTCAGAATTTGTGGCGGACAGCCTGTCCGCATCCTCTGTCGGAGGAGCGTCTGGTGCATGCCTTGTGCTCGCCTCCGCTCCCAGACCAGGTGTTGGAGCCTGGCTGGTGGAGGCGTGATTGGCAACCTCTCCGGATGTAGTACGGCGAGGTCTCTTCGTCCTGAAGATAGCACGAACGTTACTATGCCCTGAAGAAATAGCATCAGGGAAAAAGAGGGTGCGCTATACCTTTGCGCCGGCATCACAGTCCGGACCACATTCCTTTTTACCCCACGGGGCCCTGCAGCCCCTCGTTGGCTAGCTACCGCAGCTGCGGCCTCCCGCCTCGGGAATCTCACCTGCAAAATGTGGTCGTCGTCAGAAAGACTGGAATACGTGAGAATGGAATCCTTCTCAAGGGAATGAGGCTCCGGTCTCTGTCACCTGGGAGGCCGGGATTAACCCCGGGTAATCAGCCGTAATGGCCACCAAGGTATTGTCCTTGCTTAGCTGATGGAACACCCCGTCGATAAGATCCACCCATATGTCCGGATCCTCTTCGGAGTTTGGATCGAGGGGCCGTTCTGGATCCTCGGGCTGTGGAGGAAGGCTGTTTATATCCTTCACCTCCTGACGCAGTTCCTGCGTTGAAGTCGTTAGACTATATATTTAATCATGGGAATATAAAACGAACGGGCAAGCACAATGGTCCACAAACCCAACTTGGAGGGTTGTACATGGTAAATCCGCCCTGTGGGTTGACACGACGGAAGTCCTCCTCTTCTCCCTTGTACAAAGATGATAAGATCTGTACTAGAGTGGCAGCTGAGGCTGGCCCCTTACGGTCGTAACGGGTGTCGTCATCCTCCCCGTTAAAATCCCACATGGGGTGGCTTCTATATTGAAGCAGCTGCACCCCCTGCATGATGCATGTGGCCATGACTCCAATCATGGTTAGTCCGGAATGAGCCAATAGTCTTATCCGGCCCATCAGGTAAAGGACGTCTCTGTCGTTTTCTCTCTGAGAGCTCCGCGGACGCCAGCTCAAGCGTTTCTTTAATGGAGCATGGTTGAACTCAGGGAGACCGACCCGGACAGGGTCCGGTAGCGGGAAATCATCTATATAAAACCATTCCGAAGGCCAGTCTTCGGATGCCTTCTTTGGTGTCCCGGATAGGTATCCGGTCCCGGCGATGCGCCACACTTCGGCTCCGCCCACTTGATATATAGACCCCTCTTGAGAACGGGGCACCAGGCATAATATCCTCTTCCACAACGCGAAATGAGCCTCAACACCCAAAAATAGCTCGCAAAGGGCGACGAAGCCCGCGATATGTAATATAGAGGCGGGCGTGAGATTGTGCAGCTGGAGGCCGCAGAACTCCAGAAGCCCACGGAGAAATGGATGAACTGGAAATCCCAGTCCCCTTATTAGATAAGGGACGAAGCACACCCGCTCTCCTTTAGAGGGATTGGGGGTGCTCTCCGCTTGTTTCCCGCCATTGTAGACGGCGAATCCGGCTCGGACCGGGACCATATAAGCCTGAGGGAGAAATCCCTTGGCCTGAAGCGACACTAACTCGCTGTGCGGGATGGAGCAATTCTCCCAGTCTCCAGGTTTAGGACTGGAAGGGCGAGAGGAGGAGCTGCGATGGCTGGCCATGTTGGAATGGACCTTTGCTGGAGGCGCTCTGATGATTACTCGCGGAGAGGAGAAGATGTGGTTTGGATCTGAATCCCCATCCCGTTAAATAGGCGGCTTGTTTATGCGGCTAGGGGTGTGGATGTAAAAAACGCCCCAGCTTTTCGCATTCGTTTGACACGTGGAAGACGGCCATTATTGGGCGTGGAAGCCAAGGAGCGCTACATTACAAAATTCGGACATTATTCCTACAGGTACACAGAATTTGGAGAAGAACCCGCCTTGCAATGCCGAAGACAATCTGCGCGCCGGACTCGTCGTCATTGAAGCCTGGTTCGGGGCTACTGAGGGAGTCCTGGATTAGGGGGTGTTCGGATAGCCGGACTATACCTTCAGCCGGACTCCAGGACTATGAAGATACAAGATTGAAGACTTCGTCCCGTGTCCGTAAGGGACTTTCCTTGGCGTGGAAGGCAAGCTTGGCGATGCGGATATTCAAGATCTCCTACCATTGTAACCAACTTTGTGTAACCCTAACCCTATCCGGTGTCTATATAAACCGGAGGGTTGTAGTCCGTAGGACAACTCCGTCATACAACAATCATACCATAGGCTAGCTTCTAGGGTTTAGCCTCCTTGATCTCGTGGTAGATCTACTCTTGTACTACCCATATCATCAATATTAATCAAGCAGGAGTAGGGTTTTACCTCCATCGAGAGGGCCCGAACCTGGGTAAACTTCGTGTCCCTTGTCTCCTGTTACCATCCGGCCTAGACGCACAGTTCGGGACCCCCTACCCGAGATCCGCCGGTTTTGACACCGACAGTCATCTTTAGTAGTAGTACACCTTTGTACTAAAGTTTGCACAAAGTTGAGACACTTATTTTGGAACGGAGGGAGTACATATTTGCTATGATCTGTCAACCATTGAGATGCAATAGCATGCATGTTAGTCTCCTTTGTATTTGATGAAATGTTGCAATGGGCAACCTTGGACGCAAGATACATGTCACAGAAGCTGGAAGCTTCATAGAACTGTGCAAATTTATCTCGCTGATAAATTATAGTATGTACTATACTAGTACTTCCTCCGTTCCTAAATATAAGTCTTTGTAGAGATTTCACCATGAACCACATGCGGGTGCATATAGATGCATTTTAAGTGTAGATTCATTCATTTTGTTTTGTATGTAGCGGAATCTCTACAAAGACTTATCTACTAGTAATAGCTAGCCCCCACTACTAGGAATTCTCTATCCTCTCCTTGAGCCACATCATCAAAATTGATGTAGCCGTTAGATGAAGTAAATCAGTCCATAATAGCCGTTTGATCTAGACGTTGAGAGGCTCCGCATTAAGCCACATGCAAGCATGCAGAAATACCGTGGCACATGCATGTGAGTGGGTTTTAAATCACATCAACATGTCTGCGTGCAAGCATGCACTGGTAGCATGCATGTAAGTGAGCTTTTAAGTCCCATTAACATGTCAAAAAGAAAAATATAACCCCATTATGTAGTAGGAGTTGGCTGATCTTTTTTCCTTACGTGGGATGATCTAAATGATGACGGGAGTTTAATTAGTTTGGCTACCACATTTGTCATGCGGTTATAGAGTTTTTTTAGTTCTATGAAATCGATAATTTTGCGCAGAGAGATATACCGATGTTCCGCGGCAACGCACGGGGACTCATCTAGTAATATTTAGGAACGGAGGGAGTACTACTATGTAATGAGTTAGGTGTCGCACGGTGATAGTGTGAGGTGGGCCATGTAATCATTGAGCCTGCGTGTTTTCACTGCTCTTGCACGCCTCCGCTGTAAGAATGGAGAAAATTGTAATCTAGTAGTAGTACCTCCTTTCGCCGAAAGCGTGGGACATCCATCAGTCCTACCACCTCAGTAATAAAGACCAATGAGCCGTCAAATCACATTGTCACAGCCCTAGAATTTGCTTTCCATTAGTTGACCTAAAGCATCCATGCATCATGTTAATTTTTCAATTAAAGTTGAAATGGGGATGACAAACCCTAGCACCAAAATTAAATCAATTAGGATCAAAATAAAAAAATATTTTCAAAGAACCTAAAACGTCATGGAAAATGTTCATGATTTCTGATAAAGGTGAAAACCTCTGCCAAAAATGATGAGCATATTTCTTGGCCATTTGTGGATTTTTGAGTTCAATCATATTGTATTTGAATTGGAGCATTTAATGCCTATTAATATTTTAAATGCTTCAATACTTCTGAAAACAATTGGGGGCTGTTGGAAATAATTCCAATAGTGCCCACAATTTTTGTCAGGATTTTACAAAATGATTTAGTATTTTTACTAATTCAAAACAGAGGCAAATAAATAGAAAAACAAAAGCAGAAAGCAGAGAGTAGAGACTTACCTGGCTTACCTATCGCGGCCCAGCTAGCCAGCCACCTAGCGGCCCAGCCCACTGGCCCCCTCTTGTCTTCTTCCCCTTGCCAGCGCACGAAGCAGCTCGGTGGCGAGCGCCGACGACGCACCTGGCCTCCTTCTGCTTGCTGCCGCCTCCCCGACGTCGCCCTGGAGGCGCCACGCAGACCCTTGGACCGCCCCGACCGCTCCCTCTCTCCCTGCCTCGTCTCTCTCCCTCTCTCTCCTGAACCCAAGCGCAGCCGTCGCCACCGACGAGCATCGCCATGGCCACAGCCACCGCCTCACCTCGTCGTTGCGCCCAGAGGCTCCGCCTCGTCCCCCACTTCCTCTCCACCGAACCACGAGGTCCCGGACGCGCTGCAACGCCGCCATTGTTGTCGTTTCCATCGCCGGCCGCCGGAGATCCCCTCGCCTCCCTGCCTTGCTCCGGTTCCTCCCCGAACTCGCCGATGGCCTCGTCGCAACCGCAGTGAGCTCCTGCCCCTACTCCCCATCCCCGCTCCCTCTTTTGCGCACCGTAGCGACCACACCGCACTCACCCATACGCGCCGCCGCCCGCACTCGTCGCCGGTGATGCTCCGGTGACCATTTGGTCCCAGGCATGTGCCCAACGCGCTCCCCGCATAGTGTAGAGCCTCCGTAGCACCTCGCCCCATCTCCACATGCACCTGAGCTTCGGCCACCGACGAGCTCGTCGCCGGCGCCACTCCGGCCACACCCCGGTCGCACCACCACCCCGGTTGGATGCGGACGAGCGTCCGCATCCCGTAGCTATGCTCCGCGCGCCAAACCGCGCCCTGTAGGCGAATTCCGCGCCGCTCCGCCGCATCTGCTGCCGCCGGCGGCTAAACGCCGGCGGGGTTTGACCCCGCTGACGTGGCCGCTGACTGGACCCACACGTCAGCGACCCTAACTAGCACCGTGACACTGACCAGTGGGCCCCACTGGTCAGGTTTGACCTGGACCGGGTCAGTTGACCGCTGACGTCACCCTGACGCATACTGACGCAATAAATCATTTTCTACATTTATGTTTATTCAGGAAATTTCAGAAAATGATTTGAACTTCAAAAATTCATAGAAATTCAACCGTAACTCCAAATGCAAAGATTTATATATGAAAAATGATCAGAAAAATCCAATCTATCCATCTGTACCATTTTCACGCATGTTAGAACATTTTGACCTTGCTGTTTAGGTGAAACAAGTTAACGCACTAATATGATTTCATAAAATGGGTTTGCATTTGAATCCTTGGTTCAAATGGACTCATTTCAATCTGTTCTAGCTTGCATTAGCCCAAAACACATTCATATTGCCATGTCATAGCATGCATCATATTGCTGCATATCGCCATGTGTTGATTGTGTTCTTTCTGTGTTTACCGGTGGTTGTTCCCTCCCAATAGACGTGGTTTCGACGATGAGATCGATGACAGCGATGAAGAGCTATATTACTTTCAGAAGTGCCAGGCAAGTAGAACACCCTTGTTCATTCCAATACAATCCCACTCTCTTGCTCCTGCTCTCTTTTACTGCATTAGGACAACATCGATTCAACTGTTACATGATGCGGTAGTTGAACCCCTTTCCTCTGCATGACCTGTCATTGCCACAGTAAATAGATGAAACCCCCTAGCATGAGTAGGAGTTGTTTGAGCCCTGATGTGCCTACTCATTCATGCTTGTTTGTCATGCCTGCTATTGCTTACAATTGTGTCAGGTCTGATTCATCGGGAATGAATTGGAATGTGGTGAACATGTCCTACTGTTGAGAGCTAAGTGTGTGAACACGATTTGGTAAAGGTAGCGGTCAGAGGCCATGTAGGAGTACATGGTGGGTTGTCTCATTGCAGCCGTCCTCAGGGTTATCATTGTCTATTCGAATAGCCGGATTCCTCGTATATGGAAACTTGGACCCCTTGTACAGTTCATAGACAAGTGAAAGTGGATACTCTAAAATGCGCAAGATAAGCGTGAGTGCTATGGATGGCGTTCTCGTAGGGAGACGGGAGCGGATCCATAGTGGTGTATTGGTATGGTGAATATGTGGACTCGTGTGCGCCACCTCAAAAGAGTTACTTGCAGTCGTAGTTCAGGTTAGCCACTGAGTCAAAGCTGGCTTGCTGTAGTTAAACTCCACCACCCCCTTTATTGATACCGATGTATATGTAGCTAGTTCTGATGTAAGTCTTGTTGGGTACATTTGTACTCACGTTTGCCTATTTTATGTTTTTGCAGAGAGACGTCAGTCTCGCTAGTAGTTCCGTGTGGACTTCGACGTTTAGCTTGATACCTCAGCTACGATCTTGTGCCCTCGGCCGGATCTGGTAGATAGTCAGGCTTCTCAGCCTTTTTCATTTGTAGATGTCTTTACTCAGACATGTTAAGCTTCCGCATGTGCTTTGACTTGTATGCTCTGAATGTGGGGTCATGAGACCCATGTTTATAATATCTCGCTCCTCGGAGCCTAATGAATAAATACTTTGAGTTGTATAGTTATGTTGTGATGCCATGTTGTATTTACACATATTGAGCCTATTGTGTGTATGATTGAAATGCTTGGTATGTGTGGGATCCGACAATCTAGTTGTTTATCCTTGGTAGCCTCTCTTATGGGGAAATGTAGTCTAGTGCTTCCATGAGCCATAGTAGTCCGCTACAGCCCGGTTCACTGGAGTCCTGCTAGCCCAGCACTACTGCTCAGGACACTTGACTGGCCGGCATGTGTTTCACTTCGTTCCTGTGTCTGTCCCTTCGGGGAAATGTCACGCGGTGACATCCGGAGTCCTGCCTAGCCTGCTACAGCCCGGGTTACCGGAGTCCTGTTAGCCCAGTGCTACAGCCCGAATTCACACGCTGTTGACCGACATGCTCGAAGTTGATTCATGTATGCCTGTCCCCATGGGTTAGTGCCGCTTTGGGTTCACGACTAGCCATGTCGGCCCGGGTTCTTTGTCATATGGATGCTAGCGACACTATCATATACATGAGCCAAAAGGCGCAAACGGTCCCGGGCCAGGTAAGGTGGCACCCGTGGGAATACCGTGCGTGAGGCCGCAAAGTGATATGATGTGTTACATGCTAGATCGGTGTGACTTAGGATCGGGGTCCTGATAGCTTTGGTATCAGAGCCTGACTGCCTGTAGGATTACCAAGCCAAACCGGACGAAGTCGAGTCTAGAAATGCTTTAGTTATATAAGGGAATTGATTGTGGAAGGGAACGTAAGGCTCTTTTTACTCCTTATACCTCATGCCCTCTGATCTGATTCATCCTCTTCCTTTCTACAGGGTTTAGGAACTAGGCTTCTCATCTATCTATTAGGATGACGAGTTACTATGTTAGAGACTTATAGGATTGTTGGTTACCAGCCTCAGTTCAGTTTCTACTACTTTCAGTATGTTGCTAGTTGTACCAGAACCTTGATATGTTGTTGTTGAGTGTCTATGCAAACCAATGTCTCAAATCTTTTTCTAAGCATTTACAACCGTTATGCTGTCCGAGTCATCCCAGGTCTCTACATAGTCTGATGCATTTGCAAATCCCTTCTTCCATTCTCGATATTCCTTTGGGGAAGATTAACCACACTAATCGTCAAGTTGAGGTACTCCGTTGCCTCGGCATATATGTTCGAGCCATTATTATGACCCTAGGCATCTTGGAGAACCACCCATAATCTAGCCATGCTTTATATTCCCAGTGTGATGATTCTGGCCACCATTCTCGAAAGCATCTCGTGATGTTATTTAGTTAGTAGGTATTCTACTCCTGGGTTTTGAACCCGAGATTCACCCTACTTCATGTTGTTAGTATTTGCTAGTTCCCTTAAGATATTAGTAACCTTGTGATAGTCCTCGAGGTCTGTGGTATATCGTTCTTCTAATACCATGAGCCAATATGGCAGAAGTTAGAACCAAAAGATCACAATCAGAGTACTCTTGAGGAGTTCTCCATTCATATTGTGACTCTGCCAGTTCTAACATTCTGCATGGGTTATCCGGATGAAATTTGTTCAACTCGTTTGACATACTAACCCATAAATCCACAACTCAGAAAGTTATATGTTCTTTGAGTTGTTAGTCTTCACTCGTATTCCGACCATTGTCTATCAATCGATAGTCTAGAGTATGTGTGCATTCGTGTCCATCGATGCGTATTATTCTTGTGGTCCGTCAAGCCATTCTATTCCGGAATGACTAGGAGAAACAAACTCCAGCACCTCATCCATATCTTGGATTGGATCAAAGTAGTTGTATTCCGCAGATCAAAATGCCAATCCAGCTTTTGCTCTGTTCTACCCTGGAGTATTACCCTCGTTATGTCGAGAATAACATAGGAATTGCACCAACTCTTATGAATTCTTGATGCAGTGATACTTCTCACCACCATCATTCGTTCCTCGGTCCTCGTGTTGTGGTAACCGGAATGCCAACAAGTGAATTGTGATGTGTGAAATCAATGCTCCGAGCAACTCGTTGCTTGGTAGTTAATGGACAATACTCTCATTATTAGCGTGCTGGTTATTGAATTATCATTATAAGACTTATCGTGCTACCTAGTCCTTATTTCTGGTGCACTCTTCGGTCAATGAGTTAGGATTTTGTCAAACCCTTGCTCTGTTGATCATATCGTCTTGCCCTGAAAAGCAAGATTGTTCTTGAGCTTAGTAACATATCGGTGGTTCGTGATTTTCCGATTATCTTCTCGGAGGTATCACCAGGTTGTCACCTGACCGCTATGTTGAGTTCATGATCAAGTTGGTTTTCTTATAAACCACCCCTTCTCCAAGAATCTGTGTTGGATACCCCTGAACTAGTTGGTTAAGCTAAACAACAACTTGGAGAGTTGGAAGATAAAAAGCTTTGACGAATTTGGTTCTTTATGAAGGGATATCCTTGTGCTTGTGTGTGTTGAAGAAAGATGATATCTTCATTGTTTGATCTTCGTGTTCAGCTAATGGACCTATCATCTTATCCAAACTTTGACTTGAGTATGGGCTATCGTCAAGTCAAATCAGAACCAACGATGTTCGTAATGTTGTCTTACTCGTGGTTGATCCCTCGAGCATACACCATTACATCTTTTGGTCTGACCAGTGCTATCACCGTGTTCACGTGATGGTGGAAGTCCAGTGATATGGAAATTCCGATGAGTTGTTGTTGAGCCCATCAGCAGCATTTTGTCTCCCCCATGATTCATGTTGAACATCAACCTATTGTTGGAAACCTTGTAAGCAATGCCTTCGTGTTCCGTTCATGAAGCTTATGCTTGGATGGAAGAAGTGACTTCCTCGAATTCATGTGCATTTGATGCAAGTTGTCGCCGTGAGTTCGAGAAAGATTGTTTTTTTGCTTCCTTTGGGATCATCCCAAGTCAGTCATGCATTCGTGCGAAGTATTCTATGGTTTGGTAGATTAATTACCTCCACTCCATATGTGTTCCTAGCACACCAAGCCACTGACTGATTTGTTCTAGGAAAAGGAGTTAAGTGCTAATGAATGGTAATGCACAAGACTTCGTTATTCGCGATGATGGTTCCCCACTTGAACACGGTAGTGTTTTATTATAAGACTACTACGTGGTCATGCTTGTCTTGGATAGCGTGTTCACAGGTATGTAGCAGAACCAGCTCATGTTTTTGAGCTTGCTATCGTAGTTCATTTCCCGAGAATCTCGCAACGTCATCTCGTCGGCTTGTGTTGCAAACTTTCTTTTCTAGACATGTTGTCTGAAATATCATGTTTCCAACCAGATCTGAATCTCAGGCAGATATGATGGTTGGAATGTCTCCCGAGAACTATAATATTGGTCTCTCTGTAACCCGGTAAAGTGGATGTCGTGGCCTACACAGCTGGCCGGAGGACTTATTATTGTAGTATCTTGATTGAGAAAGTTGGCCACCTCCCCATAAGGGTTTCGTAGGATTTATTTCCATAGTTATTCCTTATGGATTCCTGTACTCCCGAAGTCCGACCTTTTACTTGATGTTCTAGTTATCAAGCCATATCTATAAATGGGTTGCACTAGCACATCAAGGAGAACATTAGAAGCGGGGTGCTAAATCTCTCTCGGTCGATCATCTAGATTTCGTTCCCTTGGCCTCGCTAAGGTGAAATCCGAGAAAGGGGTGTCTTTCTATGCATCTGCATTGTCCATCACTATTCGTCAAGGTAGTAAGATGTGTTGCCAGGATCCTCGACACGGTTGTTTGTAGAACCTTGAAGAATATGGAAATGCTCAAGTTCTTGAGAGCACGCGCAAGCAAATCTTCCATTGCTTTGTCTTCAACAAGGCAGTCCACA
Source organism: Aegilops umbellulata (assembly GCA_032464435.1). Taxonomy (NCBI): domain Eukaryota; kingdom Viridiplantae; phylum Streptophyta; class Magnoliopsida; order Poales; family Poaceae; genus Aegilops; species Aegilops umbellulata. The sequence goes on along the minus strand of CP136055.1, from coordinate 415,548,027 downwards.
TCATCCATCCTAGTCCGAGTATACCATCCCTTAGTACTTCGCCAAACGATTGTGGTGATTGCCTTAGGCTGGCATAAAGAGTTCCAATGATCTCAGAATCAAAAGTAATTCTTTTGCCACTTTAGGGAATGTTTCTGCGAGTCACCTTACCCGAGGTGTCCCGTTATGGAATCATGGCAATTATCTCCTCACTACCTTGAAAACCATGCACTATCCTACTCCAGCATGGAATTGTCGCCTACCAATTTGAACCTTTGTCATATGTTTCTCATCCATCATCTCTTAATGGTGTTTTGTGTCTCAACTCGAGAGATGTTACTACATCTCATTCCGTGAGTTGATCTTGTGTTCATTAAGATCGATGATCCATGCTTGTAAGGTTGTCTTGCTCTCTTGTCGCATGTTGGATGAAGTTCTCGAAGAAAAGGATGTCATAATCAAAGATGATGATCGAATGAACGTTCTTATGAAGTGCAACATGGATCGTGAAGACTGTGTCAGTTCCGTGTCCCCTCTGTCTTCTTACCGCACGTCTTGAATCTCGGGACGAGATTCTTGTTTTGTAGGGGTGAGTTGCCACAGCCGTAGAATCTGCTTGCCATTAGTTGACCTAAAGCATCCATGCATCATGTTAATTTTTCAATTAAAGTTGAAATGGGGATGACAAACCCTAGCACCAAAATTAAATCAATTAGGATCAAAATAAAAAAGTATTTTCAAAGAACCCAAAACGTCATGGAAAATGTTCATGATTTCTGATAAAGGTGAAAACCTCTGCCAAAAATGATGAGCATATTTCTTGGCCATTTGTGGATTTTTGAGTTAAATCATATTGTATTTGAATTGGAGCATTTAATGCCTATTAATATTTTAAATGCTTCAATACTTCTGAAAACAATTGGTGGCTGTTGGAAATAATTCAAATAGTGCCCACAATTTTTGTCAGGATTTTACAAAATGATTTAGTATTTTTACTAATTCAAAACAGAGGCAAATAAATAGAAAAACAAAAGCAGAAAGCAGAGAGCAGAGACTTACCTGGCTTACCTGTCGCGGCCCAGCTAGCCAGCCACCTGGCGGCCCTGCCCACTGGCCCCCTCTTGTCTTCTTCCCCTTGCCAGCGCACGAAGCAGCTCGGTGGCGAGCGCCGACGATGCGCCTGGCCACCTCCTGCTTGCTGCCGCCTCCCAGACGTCGCCCTGGGGGCGCCACGCAGACCCTTGGACCCCCCGACCGCTCCCTCTCTCCTTGCCTCGTCTTTCTCCCTCTCTCTCTCCCGAACCCGAGCGCAGCCGTCGCCGCCGACGAGCATCGCCATGGCCACAGCCACCGCCTCGCCTCGTCGTTGCGCCCAGAGGCTCCGCCTCGTCCCCCACTTCCTCTCCACCGAGCCACGAGGTCCCGGACACGCTGCAATGCCGCCATCGTCGTTGTTTCCATCGCCGGCCGCCGGAGATCCCCTCGCCGCCCTGCCTTGCTCCGGTTTCTCCCCGAGCTCGCCGATGGCCTCGTCGCAACAACAGTGAGCTCCTTCCCCTGCTCCCCTTCCCTTCTCCCTCTTTTGCGCACCGTAGCGACCACACCGCGCTCACCCGTACGCGCCGCCGCCCGCACTCGTCGCCGGTGATGCTCCAATGACCATTTGGTCCCAGGCATGTGCCCAACGCGTTCCCCGCATAGCGTAGAGCCTCCTTAGCACCTCGTCGCGCTTGTTTGCGCACCACAGCCCCATCTCCGCATGCACCCGAGCTTCGGCCACCGCCGAGCTCGTCGTCGGCGCCACTCCGGCCACCCCTCGGCCGCACCACCACCCCGGTTCGATGCGGACGAGCGTCCGCATCCCGTAGCTATGCTCCGCGCGCCAAACCGCACCCTGTAGGCGAATTCCGCGCCGCTCCGCCGCATCTGCTACCGCCGGCGGCTAAACGCCGGCGGGCTGACCGCTTTGACCGGCGGGGTTTGACCCCGCTGACGTGGCCGCTGACTGGACCCACACGTCAGCGACCCTAACTAGCACCGTGACACTGACCAGTGGGCCCCACTGGTTAGGTTTGACCTGGACCGGGTCAGTTGACCGCTGACGTCACCCTGACGCATACTGATGCAATAAATCATTTTCTGGATTTATGTTTATTCAGGAAATTTCAGAAAATGATTTGAACTTCAAAAATTCATAGAAATTCAACCGTAACTCCAAATGCAAAGATTTATATATGAAAAATGATCAGAAAAATCCAATCTATCCATCTGTACAACTTTCATGCATGTTAAAACATTTTAACTTGCTGTTTAGGATAAACATGTTAATGCACTAATATGATTTCATAAAATGGGTTTGCATTTGAATCCTTGGTTCAAGTGGACTCATTTCAATCTGTTCTAGCTTGCATTAGCCCAAAACACATTCATATTGCCATGTAATAGCATGCATCATGTTGCTGCATATCGCCATGTGTTGATTGTGTTCTTTCTGTGTTTACCGGTGGTTGTTCCCTCCCAATAGAAGTGGTTTTGACGATGAGATCGATGACACCGATGAAGAGCTATATTATCTTCAGAAGTGCCAGGCAAGGAAAACCCCATTGTTCATTCCGATACAATCCCACTCTCTCGCTCCTGCTCTCTTTTACTGCATTAGGACAACATCGATTCAACTGTTACATGATGCGGTAGTTGAACCCCTTTCCTCTGCATGACCTGTCATTGCCACAGTAAATAGATGAAACCCACTAGCATGAGTAGGAGTTGTTTGAGCCCTGATGTGCCTACTCATTCATGCTTGTTTGTCATGCCTGCTATTGCTTACAGTTGTGTCAGGTCTGATTCATCAGGAATGAATTGGAATGTGGTGAACATGTCCTATTGTTGAGAGCTAAGTGTGTGAACACGATTTGGTAAAGGTAGCGGTGAGAGGCCATGTAGGAGTACATGGTGGGTTGTCTCATTGCAGCCGTCCTCAGGAACTGAGTCCTGTGTTTGTGATCCATGAACAGTTACTACCACACATTGGGTTCCGGTAACTCGACCCCTCTCGACTTATTAATCAACATGATCTCTGTCCAGGAGTTGCAACTAGTTTCTGGTGTTTTGTAGATAGTGTTAGTAGTCTACCAAGTGGTACCCGGTACAGGTGGTCTTGGGACAGACTAGGCACCATGGCACGGTGTACCAAGCGTAGATCTACCCGTCGAGGTGGGCTTGGGAACCCTTCACACATCGTTTGGGACCGTGCGCGACACCCCGGCCGGATCTCCTTGCGGATGGAACCCGAATAGGCGATAAACCTGGACTAGAGACTTGTGTGGTTAGTCAGGTCGTGGCCGACTCCCTCGCCCGGCTTTCGCTTGAAGGTTGCCGAGGTACATGACGTGTACAGGGCGATAAGTGGCGAGAGCTTGTGCGAAGAAGTACACCCCTGCAGGGTTATCATTGTCTATTCGAATAGCCGGATTCCTCGTATATGGAAACTTGGACCCCTTGTACAGTTCATAGACAAGTGAAAGTGGATACTCTAAAATGCGCAAGATAAGCGTGAGTGCTATGGATGGCGTTCTCGTAGGGAGACGGGAGCGGATCCATAGTGGTGTATTGGCATGGTGAATATGTGGACTCGTGTGCGCCACCTCAAAAGAGTTACATGCAGTCGTAGTTCAGGTTAGCCACTGAGTCAAAGCTGGCTTGCTGTAGTTAAACTCCACCACCCCCTTTATTGATACCGATGTATATGTAGCTAGTTCTGATGTAAGTCTTGCTGGGTACATTTGTACTCACGTTTGCCTATTTTATGTTTTTGCAGAGAGACGTCAGTCTCGCTAGTAGTTCCGTGTGGACTTCGACGTTTAGCTTGATACCTCAGCTACGATCTTGTGCCCTCGGCAGGATCTAGTAGATAGTCAGGCTTCTCAGCCTTTTTATTTGTAGATGTCTGTACTCGGACATGTTAAGCTTCCGCATGTGCTTTGACTTGTATGCTCTGAATGTGGGGTCATGAGACCCATGTTTGTAATATCTCGCTCCTCGGAGCCTAATGAATAAATACTTTGAGTCGTAGAGTTATGTTGTGATGCCATGTTGTATTTACACATATTGAGCATATTGTGTGTATGATTGAAATGCTTGGTATGTGTGGGATCCGACAATCTAGTTGTTTATCCTTGGCAGCCTCTCTTATGGGGAAATGTAGTCTAGTGCTTCCATGAGCCATAGTAGTCCGCTATAGCCCGGTTCACTGGAGTCCTGCTAGCCCAGCACTACTGCTCAGGACACTTGACTGGCCGGCATGTGTTTCACTTCGTTCCTGTGTCTGTCCCTTCGGGGAAATGTCACGCGGTGACATCCGGAGTCCTGCCTAGCCTGCTACAGCCCGGGTTACCGGAGTCCTGTTAGCCCAGTGCTACAGCCCGAATTCACACGTTGTTGACCGACATGCTCGAAGTTGATTCATGTATGCCTGTCCCCATGGGTTAGTGTCGCTTTGGATTCACGACTAGCCATGTCGGACCAGGTTCTTTGTCATATGGATGCTAGCGACACTATCATATACGTGAGCCAAAAGGCGCAAACGGTCCCGGGCCAGGTAAGGTGGCACCCGTGGGAATACCTTGCGTGAGGCCGCAAAGTGATATGATGCGTTACATGGTAGATCGGTGTGACTTAGGATCGGGGTCCTGACACACATAGACCCAGTAGTAAGTTGGACGGACGAAGCAACCATCACTCTTGCGCCAGTGAGAGGTCGCGTCCGCACTGTCCGGGCATGAATGCGGTACCGATTCTTTGGAGCGGCGCTGACCGTTTCGGGCAAGAAGCGCCCGCGGGCGATGGAGGGGCTTTGGGTGGGCCAGGCTGGTCAGGAGTGGGCGTGGCAGCTGTCCGCATGTCCCTACCGGACACGCCCAGAAACGAGAGGATGCACCGACTCTCGCGGCTAAAATCGTACACTACACAACATCTCTCTATAGGAGTAGGTCGATCTGTCGCTCTCTCTAACACACACATGTTGTTAAACACACACACACACACACACACATGCACGCACCTTGGTCCCGTTGCACCTTCTAACGTGACTTATTACACCTAGACGGAGGGACTAGTTAGTATACGAGATACGGTGGCACACTGACTTAAGTCGAATACAAGTGCCAAAAATTTGTGTGCATGTTATAATAAGGATTCGCTCAAAATAGTACGTGAGCAAACAGAGGGATCAATTGGACAGTGTTCCTGAGCAGTAGCGAGATATGTGAGGTAAGATACACCACTGGCGCTTTTAATTTTTCTTATTAGTTTGTTTGTTTCACCCTCTGACTGGTGGGACCCAACGTACTACGTGGAGAGAGGTAAGGTGACTAAGGCTGCATTATTTCTGCACCACTGTGGATAGTCTTACCACCAAACACTACTAGGAAAAGGGCTATAGATGAAATTGACACTAATGGCGCACCAGACATGTGGTGCGCCACTACTATATACTAATGGCACATCATGTGTTGGTGCGCCATTAGTGTCCAAATACTAATGAAGCACCACATCCACGGTGCACAATTAGTAACAAGGTTTCTTTTAATTTTTATCAAAACTAGTAATGGCGCACCAGGGGATAGTGCGCCATTACTATTTAATTAGTAATGGCGCACCACATCCACAGTGCGCCATTAGTAAATTTTTTTCAATTTTTTTTCAAAACTAGTAATGGAGCACCAGGGGAAAGTGCGCCATTACTAGTTAAACTAGTAATGACGCACCACATCCACGGTGCGCCACTAGCAATTTTTTCAGCTTTTTTTTATACTTTTTGAAAACTAGTAATGGCGCACCGTGGGAGTGGTGCGCCATTACTAGTTGAACTAGTAATGGCGCACCACTCCCATGGCGACTAGTAATGGCGCACCACTCCCACGGTGCGCCATTACTAACTTGACCCAAAAATTCCCTCGCATGCACCCCCCCGATGGACCGCCTTTTCAGTTTAAAAAAATAAAAGAAGATGATGAAAATGTCAAAAAAATAAAAGGAATAAGTTTCCCATGTGATATGTGGTCTAGTTGTTGGGAAAATTTACAAATATGAATTTCGACTTTATTTGCAAAATATCTCTAGAATTTGTAAAATGGGCATAACTTTTGCATACGAACTCGGATTAAAAAGTTTTCTATATGAAAAATCATCTACTCGAAAAGTTACATCCGAATTTAACCGGGGGTACCCCGTTAAACATTTTCAAAATCCTGAAAAACCTAACGAAAAAAGTTACGGGGCTTTTAAAATCTGGAGGCAAAAAAATCAAAAAATTTCAAACTTACTAGTGGCACACCATATGCTAGGTGCACCACTAGTAACAGAAAAAAATAGTTTTGATTTTTTTTTGGGATTTTTTTTTCAAAATATGATACGTAATATGAACGGAAGTTTGAAATATTTTTTCAAAATTTCATCACACTCATGAACATGAACAAAGTCCTAAACATCAACAAGGTTTAATAGGATTGATATGCTAGATATATCAACAAGTGCCTGTGAAGTGAGCTGGTGCTGGGGTTGGATAGAACTCTAAATTAAGCATGCTTGGGCTGGAGTAATGTGAGGATGGGTGATCTTTCGGGAAGTTTGACCACAGAGTGCGATTTGACCTGAGATTAAGCATATTGACCCGAGATTAAGCCATAGTGACCTGAGATTAAGAAAAAAATAAAAAAAATAAAAAATTAAAAAAAATTATTACTAATGGCGCACTTCTATGTGGTGTGCCATTACTAAGTCAGATAGTAATGGCGCACCTCTAGGCATACTAATGGCACACTACAGGTGCGCCATTAGTAAAAAAAATACTTGTGGCGTGGTACTAATGGCGCACCAGTAATGCGCCATTAGTAGGCAAAACTGGTGCGCCACTAGTAGGCCTTTTCCTAGTAGTGAAAGGCACATGACACGATTATGATTGAAATCCCAATGACTCCCACACACAAAAAAAAATACGGCATGCCTGTCACACGAATGCAGGAATGTATAAAAGGTTATTTCCCTCTCGTTGAACATAACGGGAGGGTTGTGTAGCTGGTTAGCCTGTTCGCTCATCAAACTTGAGGTCTCGGGTTCGATAACTACACTTGAGCATAATTTGTGCCAGGAGGATTCTTTGACTGGTCAAAATGTGTTCTAGGGTTTGCATGCTTCACACTCTCTCTCTAGTATATATATATACGCTGGAGCCTCAGCGCTTATAGTTGCTCTCTTCACACTCTCTCGCCCTCTCACGCTAGAGCCTCAACGCTTGTAGTTGCTGTCTTCACACTCTCTCGCCCTCTCCCGCTGGAGCCTCAGAGCTTCTAGTTGCTCTCTTCACACTCTCTCGGCCTCTCCAGATCTAAACAAGACTTCGTTGGCCTCTCTCTCCCCTTACTGCTTCTCACAGAGCCGGCAGGATCCGTCCGCCGGGAAGGGAAGGAGGCTTAACGTTGTCGCTGTATGCGAGGGACTACCGGCGCAGCTGTTCACTTTCCACCCAGCGGCGGCACGGGAGGGCCTCCGACCCCTTCTTCTTTGCCGCCATCCCGTCGCCCACTGAACCACGCCCCAAGAACCTTAAGGTATAATTTACTTACTCCACATGCATTGCTCTAGCTGCATGTATACCATGAATCTAGGACATGGTTCAAAGAGGAAAGGAGTGGGGGAAAGTAGTGGGAAAAGTTATATATAGCATGAATCTAGGACGTGGTTCAAAGAGGAAATGAAGGGGGAAAGTTGTATAGCATGAATCTAGGACATGGATCAAAGAGGAAAGGAATGTGGAAAGTAGTGGGGAAAGTTGTATCGCATAAATCTAGGACGTGGTTCAAAGAGGAAAGGAAGGGGCGAAAGTACTAGTTCAAAAAGGAAAGGAAGAGACAAGGCTGTAGAGTTTGAGCAGGACTAGATTTGCTGCGCTCACATAGGGAAAGGTGTCTAAAGATAACAAAACTAGGACCAACACAAATATGCTCCTTGGTTTTTTGTTCTTTGTTGCAACAGACTGTGCATGACCATAGTACATCAGTAGATGCACATGGTGCTGGTGCGTCCACTGTCCCGTGCAACTCATTAGTTGTTCTTAATCTAAGGCCCTATTTGGTTAAAAACTCCCTAGTCCCTACCTGCTTGGTTCTAGGGACTAAACATGGACTAGAGGTTATTAAATGACATGCTAAAAGACCATGTTACCCCTAGTAATGAACTAATAGAGACAAGGTGCGATGCGTGGCAGGGGCAACTGTTGGAAAATGTCCCAAAAAGACTCCTTCGGGGTCTTCTTTCTTTTGTCCCAAATGCCCACTTTTAGTCCCTAAAAGTCCCTCCTGTTTGGTTTAGATGGGACTGACACGGAGTTTTTTACTCCCTACACCAAAATGTCCCTATAAACAAACACCCTATAATAATGACGCTGGAAAATTGATGCAATGCCATAGTTAAAAGCAAATTGCATGTTTAATAAATTTTATTGTTAATATAATCTCTCTGTTAATATTAATCAATGCCACCGTTTGAGAAATGCTACTCTCTTGCTTTCTTTCCCATTTAGATAAGTTAGATGCTTCTTTTTGTTGGCTTCTGTGTCATCCACCGTTATTGACCACTAATTGTTTCCTTTGCACCTCTGTGTAAACAGGTTTATCTACTTCACCTTGTTGCCATTGTGACCTTTTGTTGCACTGCACAAAACACTTTTGTTTTAAGAGTGTTTTGTGCAGTTCAACCAAAATGTCACACTGACAACGTTGCTTGATCCCTTGATCTTAGTGGAACTGCACAAGAGGAGATCTTACTTCCTATCCGTTAAGGCGAATTTGGTTCGGGTCTTCTTCTTGTGAGTTGTTTGAATTCCGCATCATGAGAGGTCAGTACTAGCCTTCCTTCACATGATTCTGCAGTGTGCTTTCATATGTTGTGCTACTTGTACAATAATGTTGCTTGAGTTTAGTGAACTGCACAAATGGAGACAAGACTTCCAATCTGTATGTGCACCGTAATATCCCATTGAGGTAAGATAAGGATATTTCACAACTGCTGGCCTGTATTTTGCCACTTCCATCAGAAAATTAAGTTTAGTACTATACTTGTGCTCCCTAATTGACATGCCAAATCTTACATTGAAGGCGAAGCTTGTCTGTTATTGAACCAATTGATGAAGGGGAAGAACAAGCGGGAGAAAAACAAAAATCAACTCTAGGTGCTGTAATGAAGCACTGGAACTGTGATGACACAAGTAATGATATAGTTTTGCATCTTAATTTATTGCTATGGCTGGAACGAGCAATTGTTTTGCCACTGATTTGATGCCACTCTTAATGTAATATGTAATTATCTCTACCTGTGCAAACAGGGATCTTCTTTGAAGATACCATATATTTTAGTGGAACTGCACAAGAAGATGTTGGAAATATTAAACTAATCGAGGAGTATATAGTAAGCATGGCCACCACCGTAGATAGCAACAGATAGTTCCGGAGAAGTGCTTCATTGGTATGCTCTACACAATAAGCCTCCAGACAAAGGTTGGTACTCGCCCACTGATTTCATCCATATGATTGAGCTTTGTCATCTCTATTGGTGTTGTGCTACAGTTTAGATACTATCCGTTAAGGCAAATTTGGTTCAGGTCCTTGAGAAGTGCTTCATCTGTGTTGTTTTAAATATTTCCTTTCCTTTTTTTCGAGCAAACAGGGATGCTAGCATTTAGTAGTCCTCTTGTCTTTGCACAACAGGATCATCTTCCTCTGAGGAAGAATATGGAGTACGTGAAGTGACTAGTTTCGATTATGCCAGGATGAAGAAGCCCTGTCTATCTTCTCATCAGAAGGAGCAGTTGAAGGATGGTTACATTACTCCCCACAAGACCAAACTAACTTCAGCTCAGAAGGACTGACAAATCTCCATTTTTTTGCTGTGATGCGCGAGTACAATGTTGTTCTAGGATTCTTTCTAGTGAGTTCCATTTTTCTAAAAGTGTGCTCTACATGGACCATGTATGTGCCTGTTGAAACTGTCAATTCATAGTACAGTTTGCTTCATACTAATCACTTTTTTGTATTTGTGCAAACAAGGGTGCTCAGCTTGATTTCAATGGGAACTGCACAAAATGTTCATGAATACATCAAATCATTCATTTCCACCACAAGAAAGGAGGTGCCGATAAGTTCAAGGCGTTGCAACATATAAGGGCGAAATTATACAAGCTACGCGCGAATTTGGTTGATTTTGGTGGAACTACACAAAAATAACAACTGGTTTATTTAGTACGAGGTGCCATGTCAATGTCCGAACTAATGCAAACCATGCCCATTCCACAATCGTAGGCATTTGATATTTTGGAATGGGACAACCTTGTCAAATTTTGCTCATTGATTTTAGCAAGAAATGCGTTTGATATTTTCGAATGGGACGCCCTTTGCCGTTAGCAGCGTCGATCAATTTTTTCTTTATTCTTTAGTTGTGACGTAAATACTGCCTCTGACATGGGAGTCGCTGAGATGCATAATCATTGATTGTTTTGAATGTTCTCTATGAATTGCCAGGCCTGTGCATTTGATTGCAATGTACAGAAACGCTAAAAAGCTGCTCAAACTCTTTGTACTCCTTCTGTTCCTTTTTACTTTGCACATTGTGAAAGTGCATACTTTTTTGTATAAGATTGGTCAAAGTAGATATACTTTCGCTGCAGACAAAACTTGTATACAGACTAGAAAGGACCGGAGGGAGTACATGTGAAACTGTTGCAAACGAGGTGATCACACTGGGAATAATGCTAGTACGTATTGTTTTGCATGTTCATCCCATGCCAGTGATACAGGAATTCGAACTAATCGAAATAAATTGATTCATACACGGTCGGATTTCATATAAACATGCCGGATTTCATTACATTTCATACATTCTTCAACTAAAAAGGGGTGCGCTGTAGGTATAATTAATTAATCGAAGCTACCCACCTGTGTCCCGCTGAGCCGAAAAGAAGCTTCAGTGACTTAACTGCAGGTGTAGTTGCATAACTGACATGTGGCCTGTTGGGCCCATGTGTCAGTCAGCCAACTTCACCAGCAGTTAAGTAGAAGCAGCGTTCTTCTCCAACGCAGCTCTCCGACTCCACGTCGCCGCCAAGAAGCTAACCTTTCGTCAATGGTCAACCCACCTAGCTTGGCTTCAACCGGAGAGTAGCAGCGGTGGCCTTACTTGGACCGGAGCGGCGGCGACCTACCGTGTTCTACTCTTCCTTGTTTTCTGTGTGGCGCGGCCTCGTTGATAGCGGGGCGGGGCCTCGGCGGAGCCGGCGATGTCCTCTGTATCGTTGCCGGTGGGTGGCGCCTCAGCGGAGCGGCGGAAATCCTCCCTCACGTTGCTGGCAGGGTGGGGCCTCGGCTGAGCCGGTGATGTCCTCTTCCTTGTTGTTGGCGGGGCGGGGCCTCGGTGGAGCTGGCGGTGTCCTCTGCCTCGTTGTTGGCGCCGTGGGCCTCGGAGGAGCAGGGCCTCGTCGACGCCAGCGGAGCGGGGACTCGTCGGAGCCGACATTGTCCTCAGCCTGGTCCTCAGTCTCACCAAACAGAGCCTCGCCTGCTTCATCGCCCTCTTTGCTAGCCTCTTTGTAGGCGGCCGCAGCCTCCGCCAGCCGCATGCGGTACCACCAGCACTCGAGGCGGCCCTTGCGGGCGGAGCGATACGAGTCGAGCAGCGCCTCCTGCTCCGCCCGCTCCGCGGCGATCTGCTCCTCTGCCTGCAGGTGCTCCTGGAGGAGATGGTAGTTGTAGGCGGCGTCGGCCAGCGCCTCTCGGAACTGCTCCTCACGCATCTGCCTCACCCTGTCCATATATTGGGCACGGGCCTCGCCGATGGTCATGGTGCAATGTACCGGGGAGGATGGCACAGAGGAGGGGGTTGGCGTCGGATCGTCAACTACCATGTTCTCCATTGGGACGTCGTCGTCCTCCGGCTGCCTGCCGCTCAGCCGGTCGGCAGCAATGGCAGCCATCTCCTTGTGGTCCGTCGTCCGCCCGTCCCGAAGAGCGCTGGAGCACGAGGAAGTCATGTTGGGCAGTAGTGGTGTGGACTGGAGAGAGGGAACAGATGCGGATGACTGCGGCTATGGCCGGCGCAGTAGTTTATATAGCAATGGTGGGCGGGCGAAGGGACGGATGTGTGGCGCCGGAGTAGCCGCATCGGCAACCGCGTATCATTAATGTGGGGGGCAGATGGACGGATGGATGACACTTGTGTCGTTTGAAGGCGGAGCAATCGCCTGCACCGGGAAGCGGGGCGGGCAACGCTGACTGTTTCGGGCGGAAAGTGGACGCGAGCGAGAAGATGACTTTACTTGGAGAGGATGACAATGGGGACCCACCAGGTCCATAGCCTCACGTACGCAAGTCCCTCCTTATTATATATATATATATTTTGTTTCCTCCTGATTTCCTGACATCACGGTCCCACACCATTGTCAACCTATGTAGTAGTCAATAAATGAGAGAATTGCACAAGAAGCGGCCAACAGCTGGGACCAAGCAGCTCGAGCAGTATTTGTGTTTTTGAGGTGTGAGCACTGCAGAGTTTTTTTATGTTTAGCCTAGATATTAATTTTTCTCCTCTGAACAACAACGAAAACATCGCTGCAGGTATTAACTGGGCGGGGTGTGGCCCGTCTAGCCCAGGCCAGATATCCAGCCCAAATATTAATTTTTTCAAGCTGAAAATGGCTAGCACAGCTATACTTTTTTTTAGGAATACCAGGCAAGGTCAAATTGTTATTCTCCGCCCCGCTAGGCTGCAAATCTTTCCTAGGAGGGATGCATTAGGCTTAACAAGAAAATGGGCTTTAAGAAATAATAAATGGGATGTAATTATAAAAACTGGACAGTAACTATAAAAAAATGCACCAAACACGTGATTACTTTATAAAATATTGGTTTTGGACATTGAAAATTTTAATTTCATTAATTGTTGCGAGCGCAATGTTTCGATGGATTTTTACGAAATATAAATTTATATTGAAATTGTATTTAACCTGACTACAAATTTCGGAATAAAAATATTTCGGATCCCATCAAAATGTGGGAAATTTTATTGAATTCTGTTTTGAACGGTTCATTGAAATGGGTTGTACTTTTAACAAGCTGTAAATGGGCTGTAGTAAATTCCATTAGAATTCAAAAATGGGCTACACATTCTTACAAATCTCAAATGGGCTATAAGTTCTCTGCCACACACTTCTGGCCTTACTAAGTTGACGCGTCCCCTAAAAAAACAGAGTTGACGCGTAAGCAAGGCTTTGTCAACTTATAGTCAGCACACGGTTCTAGCAGCAGTGGCCGTTGGATGTCCATCCAACGGATGCCGTGCTTCTTCTTCAATCTCGGATATTCTAACTTCACCCGCCCAAAAAATGATTCCTCCCCCTGACATCTGGGGCGCACCGTTTCGGAAGCTGACCTGTGGGCCTACTAAGTTGACGTACCAAGGGCTTTGTCAACTTAGTCAATATAAACGATTCTAGCTGCAGTGACTGTACGATGTCCATCCAACGGCCGTAGTGCTTCTTCAACCTCTGGTCTTCTTGCTCCAGCCGCCAAAAGCAGCACCGTTCGTGCCGCATGCTCCTGCCTCCCGTGGCCGGCTGTGCTGCCGCGGAGGCCTCACCGCCCCCTACTATTCCCACCACTGGCCAGGCTCTGCGGCGACGGCAGCCTCACACCACAGCTGAACCAGTGAACCCTCGTACTCCTCTCCGCGCGGGCTTCGACTGCCGCATCTTCCCCGGCTCCGCGTCGCCCCCTTCCTCGGCCTCGGCGTCGTCCACCGCCGTGGTGCTCTCCGTGCAACGTGGTCAACGTGGTCAAGGAACGACTTCCATCGGAAGAGTACTGTACGTGGAGAGGCTGATAGCTGGGTCCATGGCCACAGCCCAGTCTTTTTGTGATTTGCCAAGTAAGTCGCTTAGTCAGGCCTGGGCTGCAAATCTTTCAAGACGAGGAGAGCTTTCAATCGGCTGGCCAAGAAAATGGCCCATCAGTAATGAGAAATGGGTTGTACATTTTTAAAACACATCAAACCGGCAATTAGTTTCAAATATCTTTTTTTCATTTCGAGATTTTAAATTACATTAATTTTTATGCGTGGAGAATTTGTTGGATTTTATATTGATATACCTTTATTTTTAAAATCAGTTTGAATGTGAGTCGAAATTTTGGGATTAAAAACAGTTCGGACCGCACCGAAATATGCAAAATTTCGTGTAATTTTTTAAACGTGCACACAATATGGGTTGTAATGCTAACAAAAAGAATATGGGCTCCAAAAAAACCTTAATAATTAGCAAATGGGCTGTAAATTATTAGAAATAATGGCAGATGGGTTGTATGTTGTTTTCCACAGATTTGAGGCTTTCCAAAAAAAAGTTTGACGCACAAGCAGTGACTGTTGGATGGCCATCCAACGGCCGTCGTGCTTCTTCAATCTCTGCTCTTCCGGCTCCAGCCGCTCAAACAAGCGCCGGCGGGACTGCCTGCTCCGTCCTCCCCGCGGCCGGCTCTGCTGCCGCGCAGGCCTCACCGGCCCACCGTACTCCCATCGCTGGCCTAGCCATCCCTCTACTCACCCACACCTGCTGTTATTCTCCGGCAATAGCAGACGAACCAGTAAACCATCGTACAGTCGTACTCCCCTCCGCGTGGGAAACAACTGCCGAGTCTTCCCTGCCTCCGTGTCGTTCCCTTCCTAGGCCTCGTCGTCGTCCACCTCCCTGGTGCTCTCGGTGCGGCCTGGTCAACATGGTCAATAACCGACATGCATCTGAAGTGGACTGTACGTGGAGAGGCCGACAGCTGGGTCCACGGCCCCACGCAAGGAAATGCCTCCTTATTACGCGCAAAATAATGATTCCTACACCTGACATCAGGGACCCACCCAAAGGGCCTCTGTATTTCGAGAAAAAAACGTTACCGCCGCTAACAACTCGGACCCACCAGTTATATCTTCGCACGCAAGGAAGTGCCTCCTTATTACGCACACAAAAAGAACAGTCCCCCTGTTAGCTGGGATCCAGTATAGTGGAAGGCTGACTTGTGGGCCTACTAAGTTGACGGGGACGTAGGGCTTTGTCAACTTAATCAATATGCATGATTCTAGCTCCAGTTACCGTACGATGTCCATCCTACCGCCGTAGTGCTTCTTCAACCTCTGGTCTTCTTGCTCCAGCCGCCCAAACCAGTGCCGGTCGTGCCTCGTGCTCCTGCCTCCCGTGGCCGGCTGCGATGCGGAGGAAGCCTCACCGCCGCCTACTACTCCCACCGCTGGCCAGGCCATCCCTCTACTCACCCACACCCCCTGTTATTCTGCGGCGACGGCAGCCTCACACCGCAGCGAACCAGTGAACCCTCGTACTCCTCTACGCGTGGGCATCCACTGCCGCGTCTTCCCCGGCTCCGCGTCGTCCCCTTCCTAGGCCTCGCCGTCGTCCACCGCCCTGGTGCTCTCGGCATGGCGTGGTCAACGTGGTCAAGGAACAGCTTCCATCGGACGTGGACTGTACGTGGAGAGGCTGACAGCTGGGTCCACAGCCGCAGCAAGGAAGTGCCTCCTTATTACGTGAAAAATAATTATTCCTCCACCTGACAGCGGGGACTGTCGGATTTCGGGTTCCGGCAGACCCTTGAGGTTCGAACTCTCGGGTGCAAGCGAAGATTACGTTTCCTACCTACCTGTACCCCTCCGCCTCGCAAGGATCTAAGCTATGGAAAACATAGCACAAGAGACACAGAGTTTATACTGGTTCGGGCCACTGATGTGGTGTAATACCCTACTCCAGTGTGGTGGTGTGGTGGATTGCCTCTTGGGCTGATGATGAACAATACAAGGAAGAACTGCCTCGCGAGGGTCTGTTCTTCGCTGGGGCGACGAACTGCTAGGAGGGGCTCAGTCACCCTTCTCTCTCTCTGTCTAACTGCCAACCGATCCATTTCTCGATCCCTAGATGCCTCTGGATCTCTCTCGATCTGATTCCCCGCGGTCCCTCTACCACGGGGTGGCTAGTCCTATTTATAGGCAAAGGCCCTTGGCCTCTCCCCAAATATTGAGCGGGAAGGGCGCCAACAATTGGCCATTTTGAAGGGGAACATCTGGTACACTTATCGTGACTAAAGTTGGTCTTCGCCTACCAAAGGCTCTGGTGATGACGCTGGCTTGGGCTCCACAGTGACTTCCTTCTTGTCACGGAGCTGGTCTTGGTCTCGTTGCACCAAAATGGGTGCCTTTGCTTGATCCTCCCGCCTGCGCTTGCTCCCTTTGCACCTAAGAGGAAAGGGAGGACACTGCGCGGGCTGGCGCCCGCCTGGCGCCCTTGGTCGTCATGGCTTGCATCATGGGTACCTCGTGAGCTACCTCACCTTGATCTCTCCGCCTCCTCGCGAGCTAGCCTGATGAGGCCGTGCCTGAGGAAGCTCCGTGTCGTCCTCGCCGCGAGGCTTGGCCCCTCGCGAGGGTCTTGAGTCTGCGTTCATGAAGATGGGCCGTGCTAGGCCCGCCTTGAGCCACGCCGCAGGCCGCAGGCAGGCAAGTCTGGGGACCCCCGTTCCCAGAACACCGATAGTAGCCCACGGGCCCAAGGCGCGCCCGGACATGGCCATGCAGGGAGGCAAAAGGGCATGGGCGAAGCGCCGCGGGCCCTAACAGCCTGCGGCCTTGGGCGCCACGTGGCGGTTGATTGGACGTGGGCGTCTTTGCAACCGCGTGAGTTGATAAAGGAGCGGCATCTGCCCAGGTTTTGCTCTTTCTGCTTTCTCCGGTTGCTGCTCAGATCCCCTTTCTTGCGCCTCTCCTTCCTTCCTCCAAATCTCCAGATCTGCTTCGACCGCATGATCCAGAAGCCATGGTGCCTCGTCAGTCCCTGGCCGGAGCTTGGTACTCGTCTGCCTTGGAGTCACCAAACATGTCGGAGGCGAGCATCGCCCAGCTGCGCCGGATGGCGGCGGCGCAGGTCATCAACGGGGCGAGGGTGTTCAAGGCCGGCTCCGCCACCCCTGAGGGTCAAGGGAGCACCTTTTATCCGCTCTTCGTAAGCTCTATTGCTGCTGGCCTGGTGCCTCCCTTCTCTGAGTTCTTCTTCTCTGTCCTCCGCCATTACAACTTACAATCTCTACATCTCCATCTCAACTCCGTCCTTCTCCTGGCGATCTTCGCCTATTACTGCGAGGCTCACGTAGGGGTGCAGCCCTCAGTGGCCTTGCTGCGCCACTACTTCTCCCTCCGGGTCTCTCGCGGTTCTCCTTCCGCGTGCGTGAGCTTCATTGCGTACAATGGCGCCATTGCCATTTCGAAGCCCGGGAAGAGGATTAAGGGCTTCAGGAGCAAGTGGGTCTTGGCTGATGCTGGGCGCATTCACCCTCGGCTGATTTTGCCCACGGAGCAGCCCACGAGCTCCAGTGATTGGGGTCGAGCGGAGCTCACGGACCCCCGCGCGAAGCCGATGTTGGAGAAGATGGATGCGGATCTGAGGCCGGCCAGCATGGCGACGGCGAAGCTGACCGGTGCGTCGCTACAGAGGGAATTCCTGGAGCACCAGCTGGCT
This sequence comes from Aegilops umbellulata, assembly GCA_032464435.1. Lineage (NCBI taxonomy): Eukaryota > Viridiplantae > Streptophyta > Magnoliopsida > Poales > Poaceae > Aegilops > Aegilops umbellulata. Next base: position 415,530,443 of record CP136055.1, on the reverse strand, counting down.
CCGCTTCGGCAGTACTCACCTCCGATGTGGAGGCCTCATCTGAGCCCCGCGGCCTTGGGTGACGAAGATCTGGCCGCGGTACTCCAATCTCCAGTCGGGGGCGATGTGGCGAGGTTGGAGGGCGCTCCTACGCCCTTGTTCCTCCGCGACGACTGGGAGCAGGTAGTGGAGTCCATGCCCGTCTTCAACGGGGACGGGCCCTTGCCTGCTAAAGCCCTCTAGGAACCAGTGGACGTGTCCTCCGACGACTCCAGCGAAGAGGAGGACGGAGAGGAGCGGGGGAAGGGGCCTGACTCCGAGGCGACTGACGGAGAGTCGAGGGCTCCCCTCTCCCGGTGCAGGCCCCGCGCTCTCCGCCTCTCTCCAAGCGATTACGACGAGGATGATGACGTGCTGCGCAGCGGGAGCTCGCCCCCGATCCCGAAGAAGGACAGGACCGGGTTGATCCCCCGCGGGTCTGCCCCAGCCCCGGGGCGATCCGCAGACGCGCCTTCTGCTTCCGAGGTTGATCCCTCCAGCCGGCTTTCAGGCTTCAAGTTTGGCCGGAGGCAGCTTGAGTTCGCCGGCGACGACCCGTAAGTGCTTGACTCTTGTCTTTTTTTTCTTGTTCTGCTACTAAGGCTTGACGTCCGCGTCTCTTTGATAGGCTGGCGCCCGCGACGAAGAAGCTGAAGGGGGCTCTTGAGGTTCCATCCGCAGCAGCGCCTCTGCCTGTGGAGGAAGGTGACCATGACGCACGGGCCTCCCCTGCCCGGATGCCCTCGCGAGGTCTGGCCGAGCTGGCTGGGGCGAGCCCAGCCCCCATGGACCAAGTGACTCCCGAGGTGCCTTTGCCTGCTGCCGCCACCATAGTCGTCGGGGCGCAGCGGCCCCACCTCAGGGTGCCGTGGTCGTGCCGCCACCTTCTCCTCCTACTCCACCGACTGTTGTCTCTCCGACTCCTCCCGCTGTTCTGGATCGTGTTGCTGCCGAGCTGGACCGGCTCCGGCAGGATCTTCTTTGCGCCGACCCTCGCATGGTGGCTGGGCGCTTGGAGCTGGCTTCAGGATGGATTCGCTCCGACGCTTCGGTTCGGGCGGCGCTGGTCCAGGCCTCAACGGCTTGTGACGAGGAGAGGCAGGCCGCCCTTGAGGCGAAGGCTGCTCGTGACGAGGCCCAGGGGGAAGCGGCCGATGTCCATGGTCGCTGCAAGGTGCTGGAGGACGAGCTGCAAGGCCTGCGGGACCAGCTCGCGAAAGAGGCCCGCCTTCGCCAAGAGCAAGAAGAGGGCATGAAGGCTTGCGAGGCGGCCGTCGAGGTCCGAGTGGCCAAGCTCAAGAAACGTCGCGACCGCCTACGCGTGCTGGAGCAGGAGTTGGGGCGAGGAAGGTCGAGCTGGACGACAAGGCTCTCGGGTTCTTGCCGAGAACCGTGTGGCCTTCGCAGACATGGAGGAGAAGGCCCGTGCCTCGCTGAAGATGCTCTACGCCAGCGGCCTGGAGAGCCCGCTAACTGGCACCGAGGACGGCACCGCCAAGCTGCTACCCTTCCTGGTTCGTGCTCTTGAGGATGTCGCCCTTGGCCTTGGCCCCATGGCCGAGGCAGAGGCGCGTGTCCTGTCTTCTGCAGTGCTGACGCGGGTCTTCACCCACATCCACCTTTGTGACCCCAACATCGACCTCGACTGCCTGCTGGAGCCAGTGAGCGGCGAGCGTGCTGCTGCCGCTACCGAGGCCGTGAAGGGTCGCGCGGAGGCCCTGCTGGGGAAGTTTCGGGCCTTCAGCACCAACCCGAAGCCAGGTGTTGCCGACCCTGCTGCTCCATGAGGTGAAGCCACTCCGCGCTGCTCCACCGTCGTCTGGCGATTCCGTCGTGGCTCCTGTCCTGTTTTCAATTCCTCCACACGTATCATGCCTCGGGGAGGCGTTTAAACTTGCGGTTGGCGTCGAGATAACAGTATGGACTGTAATATTTGCTTATGAATTCTTTGAATTTTACGCTATTCCTTCCTAGTTGCTTATGTTCTACGCCGGCAGAGCCCGGCCCCGTGCGTACCTCACCCAGCAATAGCCCCGACCGGAAACCAGGACGGGACCAAAGGAGTGAGGGCTACAGGACAAGTTAGGCTCCTGAGTCGCGATGCTCAGGAGTCCCCCTTGGCGCACGAACAGCAAGTAGGGAGGCGATCCTTGAAGTTTACGCTTTTCCTTCCTACTTGCTTAGGTTCTACGCCGGTAGAGCCCGGCCCCACGCGTACCTCACCCAGCAATAGCCTTTCGGAACTAAGGAGTGAGGGGCTACAGGACCAGTTAGGCTCCTGAGTCGCGATGCTCAGGAGTCCCCCTTGGCGCTCGAACAGCAAGTAGGGAGGTGAGATGTGGGTGGATCTACCGTTCTACGTCTGTAGAGCCCGGCCCCGCGCGTACCTCACCTAGCGTTAGCCTTTCGGAACTAAGGAGTGAGGGGCTACGGGACCAGTTAGGCTCCTGAGTCGCGATGCTCAGGAGTCCCCCTTGACGCTCAAACGGCCTTCGTACCTTGGCTCCGCTCGGGGAGAGACGCGCGACGAACAAGGCCCGGGGGGCCTGGCTGGGTGGCGTGTGCCTGGGCCTGACCCAGGCGCAGCCCCCGTGCCCAGCCCCTTCGCGCGGCACTCCTGGGGGGAGGCGTTACGATGAGGCTGGACACTGAGCTCTGGGCTCCCTGAGGTTGATGCGGCCCGGGGGCCACCCTCAGTTGTTTATCACCAGCGCGGAGCGTAGCGCTTCTGTATGTGTACGGGCATAGACGCTCCTCGGCAATGTCGTCAGCCAGCGCGGAGCATGGTGCTTTCACTGGTACGTGGGAGGGGGCTCCCCTCCGGGAGGAGTCCCCGGGGCTTGTACAGCCCTGCCCTGACACATGGCTGGCACGGTAGGGCCTGGTGAGGTATATCTGGGCACCCGTGGGCCAGCGCGGGACTCACGGGGCCCTACCTCTAGGCGGGTTGCGCCTGGCACTGGGCCTTATCTTGTGATGTGTTCCTGCAAATTGGGTTAGATGCCTACACTCTACGTCCTCGGGTCCCGGCCCTCGAGCTGGTCTCAGCCGTCGCTGGTATGCCAGGTCGTGATGCCACGGACAAGGCCAGAGGGTGAGGGCTGGAGAGCCAGTAAGAGCCCTGAGTCACGATGCTCAGGCACCCCCGCTTTAACGTGCAAGTGGTCGACATGGAGAAGAAGAGGTGCCGTGGACCGGCATCAAATAATCAAGCATGGTGGGTTGAATGCATAGCCGGAAGTAAACGCGAAAGGGATACATGCCGCTGGGTCTGGCCCGAGCGACTTGGGGATGATGCAGCCCGAGGGGCGCCCCCAACAAAGTAAGCTAACGACACGAAATAAAAGGGATACATGTGTCGGATCTGGGGTTCCGGCAGACCCTTAAGGTTCGAACTCTCGGGTGCGCGCGGAGATTCTGCCCACCACCTCTCCGTCTCACAAGGATCTAAACTACCGAAAGAACAGCACAAAGAGCGCAGAGTTTATACTAGCTCGGGCCACCGTTGTGGTGTAATACCCTACTCTAGTTTTGTGGGTGGATGGATTGCCTCTTGGGCTGATGATGATGATAATCAGTACAAAGGAGAACAGCCTCGCGAGGGCCTGTTCTTGGCTAGGACGATGAACTTCTAGGGAAGTTCGTCCACCCTTCTCTCTCTCTTTCTCTTTACTTGCTCTATGATTGCCCCCCTTTCCCTGGGGGTGGCTAGTCCTATTTATAGGCAAAGGCCCTGGGCCTCTTCCCAAAATATTGAGCGGAAAGGGAGCCAACAATTGGCCAATTTGAGGGGGAACATCCGGTACACTTATCCTGGCCAAAGTTGGTCCTCGCCTACCAAAGGCCCTGTGGTGACGCCGTTCTGGGCTCCACGATGAGCTCATTCCCACCGTTGGACAGGTCTTGGTCTCGTTGCACCGAAATGGATGCCTTTGCTTGATCCTCTCGCCTGCGCTTGCCCCCTTTGCATCAAAGAGGAAAGCGAGGACACTGCGCGGTCTGGCGCCCGCCTGGCACCCTTGGTCGTCACAGCTTGCTTCATGGGCACCTCGCGAGGTACCCTGCCTTGATCTCTCCGCCTCCTCATGAGCCAGCCTGAGGAGGCCGCGCCTGAGGAAGCGCTGCGTCGTCCTCCCCGCGAGGCTTGGCCCCTCGCGAGGGTATTGAGTCCCGTGTTGATGAAGATGGGCCATACTGGGCCTCCATTCGAGCCACGCCGCAGGCTGCAGGCAGGCAAGTCTAGGGACCCTCGTTCCCCGAATGCCAACAGTAGCCCCCGGGCCCAAGGCGCGCATGGGCTTGGCCGGGCCGAGAAGCGAAAGGGCAAGGGCGAAGCACCGCGGGCCCTAACAGCCTGCGGCCTCGGGCGCCGTGTGGCGGTTGATTGAACGTGGGCGGTACTGTTTGCCCACGCTCCCTTATTTTGTGTTGCGCTAGGTTGCCCCACAGTTGTACACAGCCGCCCCTCTTCCTGTTGCTCGACTATCCCTTGTTCTTCCTTCCTTCGAACTCTGACTCCTACCTCTCATCCCATCTCACATCTCCTTTCTCCCATCCTCAACCATGGCTCCGATGAAGAAAGAGAAAGGGAAGAAGCCTGTGCTCCCATCTCATCCGCCGCCATTGGCGGCCCCCGCCATTGGCCAGTCAATCATACTCAATCTGGAGTGCCTGGATAAGCTCAGCCCGGCCTTAGCCACTGTCTTCAACGAGTGTGGGAGGACGGCGGCCTGGCCTACGTCTCACCTCCCCTCCAACAGGATAATCACCGAGGTTCATTACTTTGCTGACGCCTTGTGGGCCGGCCTGGTTCCCTCCTTCTCTGATTTCTTCAACGCCGTCCTCACCCATTACCAGATCCACATGATGCATCTGGGCCCTGAATCCATCACCCTCCTTTCAGTCTTTGCTTTTGTCTGTGAGGCGTTGATGGGCATCCCTCCTTCTGTTGCCTTGCTGCGCCACTTCTTCTCCCTGCGTCTTGCCGACCCCGCTCAATGCTCGGCATGCGTGAGCTTCGTCGCTGCGCCTGAGACTGCAGCTTCTGGTATTGACTTCAAGCTCCCCACACCTTCAGCTGGGTTCCGTGAGCGGTGGTTGTACGTCGATGTCGGGGTGCCCAGCCCCCTGCTGGTGAAGCCAACTTCGCCTGTTGTACCCAACTCTGGCTGGGGCCAGGAGACGCTCGAGAGCCCCCGGCTCGCCTTCGTATGGCGCCGCTTTACGTTCTTGAAAAAGCTTGGCGTGATGGCGCCCAACGTGCTGAAGGAGTTTCTGTTGCGCCGCATTGCTCCTCTCCAGCGCCATTCTTGCCGGATGTGGGCCTTCAGCGAACATGGTGATCACATGAGGCTTCAGGAGGAAGACCTGACGCCTGGAGTGCTAAGGACAGTGCTCTTGGTCCTGACCGGAACCCCAACCCGGGCAGCATCCAGCGGGGAGGGGCCCTGCTGTACCTCTGTCAGAACAGGGATGATTTCGTGAGGCAGATGCCCCCTTTCGACGAGTGGGGGCTACGCCCTGCTGGCTTCCAAGGGCCTCGCGAGAATCCTGTGGTGGTTACCGCCCTTCCGATCGGCTTAGGCGAATCCTCCTCAAGTGGTGGAGCAGGGAGGCAGGAGACAGCGGGGGCCGAGAAAGCTCCTGATAATGTGACTACAACCGGCGGTGCTCTCGAGGGGGCAGCTCCTGAGGCCCGTGCTGCCGAGGCCGTTGGTGTGGCGCAGCCGCCTCAGATGCCCGGGGCCGTGGCTTCCGAGGCCTTGGCTGCGTCTTTTGCCGAGGTGTCCGGCAGCATGCGCCAGGCTGGCGCCCCTGACGCGGATACCGCTGCTGCTTTGCCTTTGCCGCAGGTTGATCCTTGCGCCCTCCTTCTGGGCCGCTTTCGTGTGGACTTTGAGGCCCTCCGGAGGAAAAGGGAGGCCCTAGGTGACGACTCCCCTTGTCGCTTGCTGAAGCGCCGGAAGTACTTCGCCACCGACGAGTAAGCCTCCTCCTTTTCCGGCTCCTGATCCCCCTGTTGCGCCTACTGATTCTTGCTCTGCAGGCCCCTTCCTGACGAGGTCGTGGAGGCCGCCGAGGTGCCGCCTCCTTTTGCTTCACCTCCCCCATCGCCCCTGAACGTCCCGAGCAGCACGGCTCTTGTGGTGAGGACGAACGAGGGGGCGGACCGTCCTGAGGTGCCCCGCAGCCCTTCTCTTCCTGTGATCTTCCTTCGTGGGCCCTCTCTTGGCGTGGCCAGCCTGCCGTGGGCTTCTCATCTGGTTGCAGGCTGCGACTAGCTGAGGCGCCCCCCGCGCCCTTCGCCTGGAGACGTGCCGGCCCGAGGCCGAACTTCTGGCGTGGCGCGCCCAGCCGTCGTGGGGGCGCCAGCCCCCAGCCCCCTGCCCGGAGAGGGAGCGATGATTCGTGCCTCCAGGCGCTTGCCTGGGGTAGACGATGATGTGGGAGGCGTGCTCGAGCGTGCTCGGGAGCGCCACGCTCGCCGCCGCGAATTCCTTCGAAGGGTGAGCGGCGCGGTGGACCTGCTTGGGGAGGAGCTCGCTGATGAAGACGCGCGCCTGGAGGTCGAGGGCCTGCGCCTTGCCGCGGAGAGGCGTGAGCTGGAGGCCGCTCTCGCCCTCGCGCCGCCAGCGCGACCTTGAGGACGAAGAAGCGAAGGCGTCACTGGAGGCCTCCCGGGTGGCCCGATCCCAGGCCGCTGAAGAGGCCCTGGGGGCCGACCGACAGCGAGAGGCGATGGAGGAGCGGGCTCGGGAACTCCTTGCCCGATGCCACTTGCTGGAGGAGCAAGTGGAACTGCGCGAGGCGGCCCTTGCGTCGATGAGGGTGGCCTCTGGCGACCCAGCCGGACTCCAGAGACATGAAGAGGCGCAGACGCTGGAGACCGCCGAACGTACCCGTGAGTACGAGCGGCTGGAGACGAGGGAGCGCCTGGTGACGCAGGCGGAAGATGAAGTTGCTGCTCGGGAGGCGCATGTCTTGGAGGAGGTCGGTCGCCGGGTGGTGACAGCGCGCCAAGCCTCGAGCCTGAGTTCGAGAGGAAGCTGGAGTTGATCCGGGTTGAAGCTGAAGGGAGAACCGCAGCCCTGAGGGCCCAACGAGACGAAGCGACGCGGCGAGCCGACGCTTCCCGGGCCGCCCTTGAGGCAGCGCAAAAGGAGCCGGCTGCCCTCCAGGCCGAGATGCTCCGCCTTCGTCAGCAGGTGAAAGAGGCCGAGGCTGTCAAGCGTCAGAACACCGATGAGATACGCCAGCGGCAGGTCCTGGAGCATGTGCACGGCCCCATGCTGGCTACGCTCAGGGAGAGGGCCAACGCAGCCTTGGGCAACATCTGCGAGGAGGCCGTCGGCGAGCCCCATACGGCCAACTATGCCGGCAACCTGCAGTTCTTCACTGCCGTGGTGACGCAGCTGGAGGCACGGTCGGTCAGTGCCGACAGGTTGGTGGAGGAGAGGAGCCGTGCCCTGCTTGGGCGCGCTTTTTCCCGTGTCTTCAGCCATCTTCAGGACATGGATCCCCACTTTGACTTTGATGCCGTCATCGCTCCAGTCCCCCAGGCCGTCCGAGCCGACCTGGCGAGCTGGGTGGAAAACAACGTGGACGCTCTTGTGCAGGCCTTTGCTTCGGATAACGATGGCATGATTGCGGCTGCCGAGGAAGGCGGTGTGGTGGACGGTCCCGGCGCCGCTGACGATGATGCATGCAGCGGTGGCAAGTCCGGCGACACCAGCGGCGGCTCGGGAGGTGCTCCTGAGGACGCCTTGGGGGATTTGTCTGACTGACTGCGTGTTGCTCCTGTCTTTTTGTCCTCCATGGATAGAACTCAGGTGTTTGGCCTGATGGTAGTGAGAGCATTTTGGGAGGGGGAGCCCCTCATGTAAAACTTGTGTAGATCGTACTAGCAGCTATTATATTATGCGAGCATCCGTGCCCGGTGGCTGGTTGGTTTACCTTTGCTTCGCGCAGGCCTCGAGGCAGCTCGTGGCGTCCTGAGCGTTCTTTAGTTGAAATCATAAGATGCGCAAGTGCTGTCAGTGAGGGGCTTCACAGGCGCTGGCCCTCTTCACAGGCTCCGGGCCTTCTTATAAACGCGGTAGCTTCACAGGCTCTGGGCCTTCTCCAGAGTGCAACAGCTTCACAGGCGTTCGCCTTCTTTACAGGCTCCGGGCCTTTTCCTGAGCGCGGCAGCTTCACGGGCGTTCGCCTTCTTCACAGGCTCTGGGCCTTTTTATAGATGCGGTAGCTTCACAGGCATTCGCCTTCTTCACAGGCTCCGGGCCTTTTCCTGAGTGCAACCACTTCACAGGCGTTCGCCTTCTTCACAGGCTCCGGGCCTTTTTATAGACGCGGTAGCTTCACAGGCATTCGCCTTCTTCAGAGGCTCCGGGCCTTTTCCTGAGTGCAACCACTTCACAGGTGTTCGCCTTCTTCACAGGCTCCGGGCCTTTTCCTGAGTGCAACCACTTCACAGGTGTTCGCCTTCTTCACAGGCTCCGGGCCTTGTTAGCAAAAGACAACCTCCGCAGTCACCAAAAGGTAATCTCGTAAGGGAGCAACAGCGACAGTCTGGGCTGCGCTCAAGCTAGGCCTGGCCCGTCTCGCGAGAGGCTCGCGAGGGGAGGCAGCTGCGGTGAGGCGGTGACCAGAACACAAGAAATGGTTCGGACGAGATTAAGCACCCCTCCCCGAACACACGCAAAGCTCAAATTCGAATTCAACTTAAATCCAGCAGGGAAAAGTTGCAACCAAAAGAAAAGGGCGATAAAAGCAGACAAAAAGCCGCGTCTGGCACCTAATCTAGTCTTGGACGTCTTCTCACCAGCGCGGAGCTAAGTGCTGCCTATTGGGCGTGGGAGGGAGCCCCAGGGCCTGAGGCCGGCACCCCTTAGACTCCGGGGCGTGTACAGCCCCACTCATTATTACGTGAGAGTGTCACGGGCGGCGAGCTTCACAGGCACTGGGCCTTCTTCACAGGTACCGGCCTTGCTTCATATCGCCAGACGAGGGCCCCGCCTTGCGCCACACTCTAGTGCCACCAACGACGACCGGAAACCAGGACGCTGCCGGTGGGGTAGAGCGGTCGCCAGCGGTTCCCCCGACGACCACGGGTCCTCCGCCAGGGGCAGGCCCTCAGGCGCCTCCCCAGCGGAGGGCCTATCTCTTGAGAATGCCTTGCTCCGAACGCCGCGGTGGTGATGTGGGGTCCCTGCCCCTCTCCTGCAGCCCCCTATGCCCTCCTCCCGAGGGGTAGGAGACCGCAGGAGCGGGGCGGACACTTGCTGCGGCGACCTGCACCTCCTGCGATCCATGATTAGCGTATGCCTGCTCCTGAGGGATTAGTGGTACCCAATAAGTGTCGCCTCCAGCGTGGCTGGCGGGGCCGCCCCGGGGTTCCTAGAAGAGCTCGGCTTCTGGCGCCTCGTCTCCCCAGCTTGGGCTGAGAAGCGAGCCTTGTTCCCCCTCGTGAGCGTGCCCTTGGTCCATCATGCGTGTCACGTATTCTTCTGGCGCCGCTACCCCGAAGGTTGTGCTGTAGTGCTCCATGCGCCATGCGTCGCTGCTTGACGTGCCCACTGTGGCGTGGTAGCGCGGCTGCCCGCCAGCGCCGTGGGCCGGACCGAGTCCTTTCCCCTCACGCGCCGGGGCGGGGGTAGCGCCACTGTCAATCCGGCGCTGACGGATTCGCCGGTGTCGGGGTAGCCCAGAGGTCCGCGAGAGCGCGCGGGGCCCCCGCGCGTGCCGCCCTGAGCTTGAGACGGGAGCTGGACGCAGAAGGGATGAGCCCCCGAAGCGGCGAAGCCCAGGAGCTCGGCGACCCGCTCTAGCAGAACGTCACGGCGGCCTTCCAATAGCCTACACTACAGCAGCTCTCGGGCTACCGTGAGCGCGGCCTTCAAGTTCGCTTGTTCCCGGCGGGTGTACGGTGTCGTGGCCGCGGCATGATTGGAGGCCCTTGCCGCCGACCGCGCCTGCCGCGGCATAAGGGTTGCTGAAATCTGTCCGCGCCGCCCGCGGCCCGCAGCACCCTGCGGGCCACGAGCTGCCTGGGGCGCGGGGTCGCCCAGGGCGGGCGGCCTCGCGCAGGTGGGCCACGCCGCCCATGGATCTTGGTTGCAGGCCTGGTCGCCGGACATGGTGACGATGATGTGACGAGAAGCGGAGCAGTAGGAAGGCAGATTCCGGTGCACCCCTACCTGGTGCGCCAAATGTCGGATCGGGGGTTCCGGCAGACCCTTAAGGTTCGAACTCTGGGGTGCGCGCGGAGATTCTGCCCACCACCTCTCCGTCTCACAAGGATCTAAACTACCGAAAGAACAGCACAAAGAACGCAGAGTTTATACTAGTTCGGGCCACCGTTGTGGTGTAATACCCTACTCTAGTTTTGTGGGTGGATGGATTGCCTCTTGGGCTGATGATGATGATGATCAGTACAAAGGAGAACAGCCTCGCGAGGGCCTGTTCTTGGCTAGGACGATGAACTGCTAGGGAAGTTCGGCCGCCCTTCTCTCTCTCTTTCTCTTTACTTGCTCTATGATTGCCCCCCTTTCCCTGGGGGTGGCTAGTCCTATTTATAGGCAAAGGCCCTGGGCCTCTTCCCAAAATATTGAGCGGGAAGGGCGCCAACAATTGGCCAATTTGAAGGGGAACATCCGGTACACTTATCCTGGCCAAAGTTGGTCCTCGCCTGCCAAAGGCCCTGTGGTGACGCCGTTCTGGGCTCCACGATGAGCTCATTCCCACCGTTGGACTGGTCTTGGTCTCGTTGCACCGAAATGGATGCCTTTGCTTGATCCTCTTGCCTGCGCTTGCCCCCTTTGCATCAAAGAGGAAAGCGAGGACACTGCGCGGTCTGGCGCCCGCCTGGCACCCTTGGTCGTCACGGCTTGCGTCATGGGCACCTCGCGAGGTACCCTGCCTTGATCTCTCCGCCTCCTCATGAGCCAGCCTGAGGAGGCCGCGCCTGAGGAAGCGCTGCGTCGTCCTCCCCGCGAGGCTTGGCCCCTCGCGAGGGTCTTGAGTCCCGTGTTGATGAAGACGGGCCGTACTGGGCCTCCATTCGAGCCACGCCGCAGGCCGCAGGCAGGCAAGTCTGGGGACCCTCGTTCCCAGAACGCCGACAACATGCCGCTGGGACCGACCCACACGGCCTGGGAATAATGCAGCCCTGGGGGGCGCTCCCAGCTGGAAATGAAACTTGAAAGATGTCACCTGATGATGTTGAGGACGAAGCAGTGTTGGTGCAGTAGACTCGGTGGGCTGCGGAAGCCGATCCTCACGAGCCCCCAAGCCCTGGGGCCTCGGGAGGCTCCGGAGGCGCTGGTGGCTCCTCGCGGACCGTCTCCATCTCTGCCAGGGCTGCGGAACGCCTGGCCTCTTGAGCTTCCATGATGCCCCTCATGAGGTGCTGGTACGTGGCGGCCGCGTTCGACAAGCCGTAAGGCATGCGAATGTCGCTGTGGGGTGGACCCTCGCAGCGCCCCACTCGCGAGGGCCAGAGGCGCTCCAGCGAGGCGACTCGGTTGAGCCCTGGTACATCGACGTAGACGCGCAGCCCACCATCCTCGCCTGGATGGGGGACCACAGCTGGTAGGCGGCAGCCGCCTCTCATGACTCTTGACTCTTGTAGCTCCTGAATGGCTTTGCTGACGAACTCCTGTGGGTCTGACCCTCCTTGCTTCACTCCTTCTTGAGGGAAACATGCTTCGAAACACGCTTCCACATGGTGCCCAAGCGCCTCTCTCGTGACCTTGGCTAGGTCGGTGGCCCTCCAGGGGAGATCCCCCGAGCCCTGCCTGAGGAGGGCGCCAGGCGCGCTTGCCTATGCGATGGAGGGAAGATCCCCCTGGGCAGGCGCGGGCCCTGAGGGGCCTGCCTCCTGAGGGACCAAGTTGGACGATGTCTTCTTCTTGGGGACGGTCTTGGGAAGCCTCCTGCTTTCGCGATCCGGGTCTTCCAGTGATGCGGCCTGAAAGGCTGGTTCCAGGGAACACACCGCGTCCTTCTCTTCACAGGGCACCGTGATGACTCCGCCGCTCCCTGGCATCTTGAGGACGTTGTATCCATGGTGAGTCACGGCCATGAACTTGGCCAGCGCTGGGTACCCAAGGATGGCGTTGTACGGCAGGCGAATGTGAGCGACGTCGAAGTCGATGAGCTCGGTGCGGTAGTTGTCGCGTGCTCCGAAGGTGACAGGGAGGCGGACCTGCCCGATCGGGACCGTGGAGCCGTCAGTGACTCCGGAGAAGGGCTTGGTCGGCTGAAGCTGGTTGTAGGGCACTTGGAGATTGTTTAATGTTTCCACGGATAGGACGTTCAGCCCTGCCCCGCCGTCGATAAGGGTCCTGGTGACCACCACGTTCCTGATGTTTGGGGAACAAAGCATCGGGAGGACTCCGCCTGTGGCTGCACACTTGAGCTGATCCGCTGAGCTGAACGTGATGGCGTATGATGACCACCTGAGAGGACGCGTGGCTTCGATCTTGGGGAGGACTACATTCACTTCGCGGGCGAACTGCTTGAAGATGCGCTGAGAGGCTGGGGCTTGAGCTCCGCCCAGGATGCACGCGATCGCGCGCGGCTCCTGGAAGCCCCCAGTCCCCTCGTCCTGGTGGCGGTCCTCGTTTCTTCTTGGATGCGGCGGTAGCGAAGGGAGGCATGCGTTACCTTGCGGGCGATCCTCGCGAGGCTGATCCCTCCAGTCTCCCTCGCGAGGTGGGTCTTGCCAGCGGTCCTCGCGAGGACGGTCGCGCCACCCTTGGCGTGGGCCGCGGTCTTCCCAGCGTCCGGCGTTCCTTCCTCCTCCTCGACCGTAGCCCCGGTCGGCGCGATCGGGGCGATGGCCGATCCTTCCTTCTCGCACGGCTCGGAGCTCTTTGCATTAGTTGGTTTTGTGGGTGTGGAGGTCATGGTACACACAGTAGCGACTGCCCTTGGAAGACTCGGGCTGATCTCTGCCTCGCTTGGTGTCCGGTTCTTCCGCGAGCACGGCAACCCCCTTGCACTCCACGTCCTTGGCCTTGGACTTCTTTTCTTCTGGGTCTACGGCAGGCAGCTCGATCAGGGAGAGACGTCCTTCCTCAGCCCTGGCGCACTTGGTCGCCAAGTTGAACACCTCCAAGCAAGTGCACAGGTCTTCATGCATCGCCAGCTCCTCCTTCATCTTGACGTCGCGCACGCCGTCGGAGAAGGCTGAGATGATGGCCTCCTCGGACACCCTGGGAATCTTGAGGCGTGCGTTGTTGAAGCGTTGGATGTATTTTTGTAGGGTCTCTCCCAGTTGCTGCTTGATGCGGCGCATGTCGCTCACGGCGGGTGGCCGATTGCGAGTACCTTGGAAGTTGGCGATGACGCGGGTGCGCATCTCGTCCCAGGAGGAGATCGTGCCTGGGGCCAGGTTCAGGAGCTAGGTGCGGGCCCCGTCCTTGAGCGCCATGGGAAACCAGTTCGCCATGACCTTCTCATCTCCATTGGCAGCTTCGATGCCCAGCTCATAGAGCTGGAGGAACTCCGCAGGGTCGGCCGTGCCGTCGTAGCGAGGAGGCAAGTCTGGCTTGAACTTGCCGGGCCACGCGACGCTGCGCAGCTCGGTGGTGAAGGCACGGCAGCCCGCCGTGGCCACGGGAGGCCTTGGGTGACGGAGAGCTTGATCTTGCAGGTCCCGGCGCGCTGCAGCTGGGAGCAGCACGGGGTCTTGACGTGCGGGGGCAGGAGCGTGGCCGCGACGTGCCGGAGCATGGAGCGCCCAGGCGGCTTCTCGTGGGCGAGGGACTTCTTGGCAGCTCTGCTCTTGCCGCGCTGGTGCCTGGCGGAGCGGGTTCCAGCCAGGGGCCACGCGCCTTGCGGTCGGGGCGTCTTCTTGGTGAGGAGGCGGCTGGGGCGCCCCCGGAGCTTCGTCGCCCACGCGGGGCGGTGTGCGGTGCAGCGGAACGGATGGCGCGGGACAGCCCCCCGCGGCGCGGACGAGCTCGGCGACGCGGTCGAGCCACTCTTCGTAGACGTCGTCGATGTGACGGTAGCGTAGGAGCTCGTTTGCCGCGATGAGCGCAGCTCGAGCCTCCATGGGTGCGTGGAGCGCGCGGGACGAAGAACCAGCGGGGGTGAGCGAGGGAGTGGCGGTGCGGCCGTCTTGCCGCACGGAAGGTTGCAGAGACGACGCTTGCTGCTCGTTCCCCACCGAGCCGGTGGCGACGTTGATGGCAGGCGACGGGGAACGGCGAGGACGCCCGCCAACGGGGGCCGTCTGGGCGACGCGGGAAGCGAGAGCGGCTCGGCGCTCGGCGCGGGCCCGACGAGCGTCAGACATGGACGTGATGGTCGGAGGAGAAACGGACGATCGAAGACGAATTCCGGTGCACCCCTACCTGGCGCGCCAAATGTCGGATTTCGGGTTCCGGCAGACCCTTGAGGTTCGAACTCTGGGGTGCGTGCGGAGATTACGCTTCCTACCTACCTGTACCCCTCCGCGTCGCAAGGATCTACGCTATGGAAAACACAGCACAAGAGACACAGAGTTTATACTGGTTCGGGCCACCGATGTGGTGTAATACCCAACTCCAGTGTGGTGGTGTGGTGGATTGCCTCTTGGGCTGATGATGAACAATACAAGGAAGAACTGCCTCGCGAGGGTCTGTTCTTGGCTGGGGCGATGAACTGCAAGGAGGGGTTCAGTCGCCCTTCTCTCTCTCTCTCTCTGTCTAACTGCCAATCGATCCGTTTCTCGATCCCTAGATGCCTCTGGATCTCTCTCGATCTAATTCCCTGCGGTCCCTCTACCCCGTGGGTGGCTAGTCCTATTCATAAGCAAAGGCCCTGGGCCTCTCCCCAAATATTGAGCGGGAAGGGCGCCAACAGTTCGCCATTTTGAAGGGGAACATCTGGTACACTTATCCTGACTAAAGTTGGTCTTCGCCTGCCAAAGGCTATGGTGATGACGCTGGCTTGGGCTCCACAGTGACTTCCTTCTTGTCGCGGAGCTGGTCTTGGTCTCGTTGCACCAAAATGGGTGCCTTTGCTTGATCCTCCCGCCTGCGCTTGCTCCCTTTGCACCAAAGAGGAAAGGGAGGACACTTCGCGGGCTGGCGCCCGCCTGGCGCCCTTGGTCGTCATGGCTTGCGTCATGGGTACTTCGTGAGGTACCCCGCCTTGATCTCTCCACCTCCTTGCGAGCCAGCCTGATGAGGCCGTGCCTGAGGAAGCTCCATGTCATCCGCCCCGCGAGGCTTGGCCCCTCGCGAGGATCTTGAGTCTGCGTTGATGAAGATGGGCCGTGCTGGGCCCACCTTGAGCCACACCGCAGGCCGCAGGCAGGCAAGTCTGGGGACCGCCGTTCCCAGAACGCCGACAAGGACCCACCGGACGGGCCACCATATTTCGCGAAAAAAAACATTTGCCCCTGACTGCTGGGACCCACCAGCTACATCTTCGCACGAAAGGAAGTTCGTCCGGGCAAAAAAATGATTCGCCCCCCTGACTATTGGGACCCACCAGCTACATCTTCGCACGCAAGGAAGTGCGTTCGGGCAAAAAAAAACGATTCGCCCCCTGACTGCTGGGACCCACCAACTACATCTCCGCAGGCAAGGAAGTGCCTGACATTCGGGACCCACCTGGTCGAAGCGTACGTAGCGTTGTCATTCTGGTCGCGAACGTGTACGTACATATATACTGGTGGATGTAGAGGCGCGGATGTGTCGTAGTAGAGGCGCGTACGTGTCGTAGTAGAGGCGCGCACGTAGCATGTACACGTACGTACATCGGCCAGGGTGCAAGAAAGAAAATACGGTCACGTATGTGTACATACGGGCGGGGTCTCGAACGCCTACTCGCGCATACGTATGGCCAGGGCTCGTGTACATGGCTGGGTCGAAATGGAGAAACAGTGTTGTCTTCGTGTTCATGGGGAGGCAACGGAATGCGTCGTGTTCATGGGGAAGCAACGAAATGCATCGTGTTCATCGGGAGGCAACGAAACGCATGGGAGCCAACTGGCTGGGTCGGAATGGAATGCGTGGTCGTGTTCATCGGGAGGGCTTGGACGGAACAGGCGATGGAAATGAGGCCTGGCGTACCGCAAAACAGAGGAAACGGACCTCCTACATTCGGAATGGGGTCCTGTTGATCGGGAGGGGTGTGGCGTACCGCAAAACGGAGGAAACGGACCTCCTACGGTCGAAACGGGGGTCCTGATCGGGAGGGGTGTGGCGTGCCGCAAAACAGACAAAACGGAACTCCTACGGTCGAAACGGGGGTTCTGTTGATTGGGAGGGGTGTGGCGTACCGCAAAACAGACGAAACGGACCTCCTACGGTCGAAACGGGGGTCCTATTCATCGGGAGGGGTGTGGCGTACCGCAAAATGGGACTCCACGGGATACTGCTCATCTCCACCGTCGACCTCCTCCAGCCTCCACGGGCTCCTGTTCATCCAGCCTCCACCGCGCGCTACTCCACCGGCTACTGTTTAACCACCCCTCCACCGTCTACTGTTCATCCAGCCCTCCACACCACGGTGTCCTGTTCAACCACCCCTCAACGGGCACCCCTCCACCATCTACTGTTCATCCAGCCCTCCACCACACCACGGGGTCCTGTTCATCCAGAGGCAACGCCACCGCTCACTGTTCATCCAACCACGCCCCCCCCCCCCCCCCCCGCAATGCTCACTATTCATCCCAGAGGCAGCATCGATCGACTTCAGTTAGCAGCAGTAGCGAAGGAATCCCTTGATCGGGTTCAGTTAACAGCCATCGATCGATCGCTCGGGTTCAGTAACGCGTAGCCTGCAGTGCAATGCTCGGGTTCAGTTAGAGCCCAACGCCTCGCTCGGGTTCAGTTAGAGCCAACGCCTCGCACACACGCGCGTACGTGTACGAGAGAAATGCGCATCGCTCGGCCCCGACCTCCCACCGTAACCGGGAACTCCCAGAAATTTTCCTCCCCCTCGCTTCTACCACGGTTTTTTCCGTCATGGACGGCCCAGAGAATGTCATGCAGCTGCGTCTCCCGCCCGCCCAGGACGAAAAGCCCATTTTCTGTCATGACTTTTGTCACAGAAGTAGGAGCCCACCACATCTATGATGATACCGGGTTTTGTCACAATTATCGTCATAGAAGTGTCATATGTATGACAGAAAAAAATTCGTTCGGCCCAATATGTCACGGATGTGTCTTTTTTTTGGTAGTGATCACTACTATCGAGATTCATCAAAAATAGACCACTCTTGAAGGGTGCATGACCATAAAAGATATTACTAATATAAATAGAACAACCATTATTCTCTGATTTAAATGAATAACCGTCTCGCATCAAACAAGATCCAGATATAATGTTCATGCTCAACGCTAGCACCAAATAACAATTATTTAGGTCTAATGCTAATCCCGAAGGTAGATGTAGAGGTAGCGTGCCGACGGCAATCACATCGACTTTGGAACCGTTTCCCACTCGCATCGTCACCTCATCCTTGGCCAGTGTTCGCTTAATCCGTAGTCCCTATTTGGAGTTGCAAATATTAGCATCAGAACCAGTATCAAATACCCAGGTGCTACTGCGAGCTCTGGTAAGGTAAACATCAATAACATGTATATCACATATACCTTTGTTCACCTTTCCATCCTTCTTATCCGCCAAATACTTGGGGCAGTTCCGCTTCCAGTGACCAGTATGCTTGCAGTAGAAGCACTCAGTCTCAGGCTTAGGTCAAAACTTTGGTTTCTTCTCTTAAGCAGCAACTTGCTTGCTGTTCCTCTTGAAGTTCCCCTTCTTCTTCCATTTGCCCTTTTTCTTGAAACTAGTGGTCTTCTTGACCATCAACACTTGATGCTCCTTCTTTATTTCTACCTCCGCAGCCTTTAGCATTGCGAAGAGCTCGGGAATCGTCTTATCCATCCCTTGCATGTTATAGTTCATCAGGATGCTCTTGTAGCTTGGTGGCAGTGATTGAAGAATTATGTCAATGACGCTATCATCCGGAAGATTAACTCCCAGTTGAATCAAGTGATTATTATACCCAGACATTTTGAGGATATGCTCGCTGATAGAACTATTCTCCTCCATCTTGGAGCTGTAGAACTTATTGGAGACTTCATATCTCTCAATCCGGGCATTTGCTTGAAATATTAACTTCAAATCCTGAACATTTCATATGCTCCATGAGGTTCAAAACCTCGTTGAAGTCCCGGTTCTAAGTCGTAAAGCATGGCATACTGAACTATTGAGTAGTCATCAGCTTTGCTCTGCCAGACGTTCATAACATCTGGTGTTGCTCCTGCAGCAGGTTTGGCACCTAGCGGTGCTTCCAGGATGTAATTCTTCTGTGCAGCAATGAGGATAATCCTCAAGTTACGGACCCAATCGGTGTAATTGCTACCATCATCTTTCAACTTTGCTTTCTCAAGGAACACATTAAAATTCAACGGAACAACATCACGGGCCATCTATCTACAATCAACATAGACAAGCAAGATACTATCAGATACTAAGTTCATGATAAATTTAAGTTCAATTAATCATATTACTTAAGAACTCCCACTTAGATAGACATCCCTCTAATCCTCTATGTGATCACGTGATCCAAATCAACTAAACCATAACCGATCATCACGTGAAATGGAGTAGTTTTCAATGGGGAACATCACTATGTTGATCATATCTACTATATGATTCATGCTCGACATTTCGGTCTCAGTGTTCCAAGGCTATATCTGCATTTGCTAGGCTCGTCAAGTTTAACCTGAGTATTCTGCGTGCGCAAAACTGGCTTGCACCTGTTGTAGATGGATGTAGAGCTTATCACACCCGATCATCACGTGGTGTCTGGGCACGACGAACTTTGGCAACGGTGCATACTCAGGGAGAACACTTTTATCTTGAAATTTAGTGACAGATCATCTTGTAATGCTACCGTCAATCAAAGAAACATAAGATGCATAAAAGATAAACATCACATGCAATCAATATAAGTGATATGATATGGCCATCATCATCTTGTGCTTGTGATCGCCATCTCCGAAGCACCGTCATGATCACCATCGCCACCGGCGCGACACCTTGATCTCCATCGTAGCATCGTTGTCGTCTCGCCAATCTTATGCTTCCACGACTATCGCTACCGCTTAGTCATAAAGTAAAGCATTACAGGGCGATTGCATTGCATACAATAAAGCGACAACCATATGGCTCCTGCCAGTTGTCGATAACTCGGTTATAAAACATGATCATCTCATACAATAAATTTAGCATCATGCTTTGACCATATCACATCACAACATGCCCTACAAAAACAAGTTAGACGTCCTCTACTTTGTTGTTGCAAGTTTTACGTGGCTACTACGGGCTGAGCAAGAACCGTTCTTACCTACGCATCAAAACTACAACGATAGTTTGTCAAGTTGGTGTTGTTTTAACCTTCACAAGGACCAGGCGTAGCCACACTCGGTTCAACTAAAGTTGGAGAAACTGACACCCGCCAGCACCTGTGTGCAAAGCACGTCGGTAGACCCAGTCTCGCGTAAGCGTATGCGTAATGTCAGTCCGGGCCGCTTCATCCAACAATACCGCCGAACCAAAGTATGACATGCTGGTAAGCAGCATGACTTATATCGCCCACAGCTCACTTGTGTTCTACTCATGCATATGACATCTACGCATAAAACCAGGCTCGGATGCCACTGTTGGGGAACGTAGTAATTTCAAAAAAATTCTTACGCACACGCAAGATCATGGTGATGCATAGCAACGAGAGGGGAGAGTGTTGTCAACGTACCCTCGTAGACCAAAAGCGGAAGCGTTAGCACAATGCGGTTGATTTAGTCGTACGTCTTCACGCTCCGACTGATCAAGTACCGAACACACGACACCTCCTAGTTCAGCACACGTTCAGCCCGATGACGTCCCTCGAACCCCGATCCAGCCGAGTGTCGAGGGAGTGTTTCGTCAGCACGACGGTGTGGTGACGATGATGATGTTCTACCGATGCAGGGCTTAGCCTAAGCACCGCTACAGTATTATCGAGGTGGACTATGCATGGTTGAGGGGGGCACCGCACACGGCTAAAAGATCAAATCAATTGTTGTGTCTTTGGGGTGCCCCCTGCCCCCGTATATAAAGGAGCAAGGGGGAGGTGCGGCCGGCCAGGAGGGGCGCGCCAGGAGGAGTCCTACTCCCACCGGGAGTAGGACTCCCTCCCTTTCCTTGTTGGATTAGGAGAAGGGGGAAAGAGAAAGGAGAGAGGAAGGAAAGGGGGGCGTCACCCCCCTCTCCTTGTCCTATTCAGACTAGAGGGGGAGGGGCGCGCGGCTCTGCCCTAGCCGGCTCTCATCTTCTCCACAAAGGCCCACTATGGCCCATTAAGCCCCAGGGGGGTTCCGGTAACCCCTCGGTACTCCGGTAACATCCCAATTTCACCCGGAACATTTCCGATATCCAAATATGGGCTTCCAATATACTCCATCCGTTCCATTATGTAAGGTGTATTATTTTTGGCATGATGACCAAGGTACATAATTATAGACATGATACGACGAAATTACCCTTGGAAAATTTGTTGGTTAATGGCAAGTAAATCAGTTAGTCCAGGAAAGTAAGAGATACATGCAATCTACAGAGGGATATTTTCCTTCTTTTGCTACAAGGAGAGATACAGAAAATTAGGAGAGAGAAACTTTCCCTTTTTTGGAGGGCTAACAAGGGAATTATGAGGAATTAGAAGAAATGCACCTTACATTTTGGAATTTTATCAAAAAACAAGTACACCTTATATAAAGAAATGGAGGGAGTATCAATCTTCATGTCTCGACCATTTCGAGACTCCTCACCATATCCGCGATCACATCTGGGACTCCGAACAACCCTCAGTACATCAAAACTCATAAACTCATAATATAACCGTCATCAAAACTTTAAGCTTGCGGACCCTACGGGTTCAAGAACTATGTAGACATGACCGAGACACGTCTCCGGTCAATAACCAATAGTGGAACTTGGATGCTCATATTGGCTCCCACATATTCTACGAAGATCTTTATCGGTCAGACCGCATAACAACATACATTGTTCCCTTTGTCATCGGTATGTTACTTGCCCGAGATTCGATCGTTGGTATCTCAATACCTAGTTCAATCTCGTTACCGGCAAGTCTCTTTACTTGTTCCGTAATACATCATCCTGCAACTAACTCATTAGTTGCAATGCTTGCAAGGCTTAAGTGATGTGCTTTACCGAGTGGGCCCAGAGGTACCTCTCCGACAATCGGAGTGACAAATACTAATCTCGAAATACGCCAACCCAACAAGTACCTTCGGAGACACCTATAGAGCACCTTTATAACCACCCAGTTACGTTGTGACGTTTGGTAGCACACAAAGTGTTGCATAATCTCTTAGTCATAGGAACATGTATAAGTCATGAAGAAGGCAATAGCAACATACTAAACGATCGAGTGCTAAGCTAACGGAATGGGTCAAGTCAATCACATCATTCTCCTAATGATGTGATCCCGTTAATCAAATGACAACTCATGTCTATGGTTAGGAAACTTAACCATCTTTGATCAACAAGCTAGTCAAGTAGGGGCATACTAGTGACACTCTGTTTGTCTATGTATTCACACATGTATTATGTTTCTGGTTAATACAATTCTAGCATGAATAATAAACATTTATCATGATATAAGGAAATAAATAATAACTTTATTATTTCCTCTAGGGCATATTTCCTTCAGTCAATCACTCAACCGTCACTTATGAGAGTGAGATCTGATAGATATGATAAGATAATATTTTTGGTATTTTTATGATAAAGATGCAAAGTAAAATAAAAGTCAAAAGCAATAACTAAGTGTTGGAAGATTAATATGATGGAGAATAGACCCGGGGGCCATAGGTTTCATAAGTGGCTTCTCTCGACAGCATAAGTATTACGGTGGGTGAACAAATTACTGTTGAGCAATTGATAGAATTGAGCATAGGTATGAGAATATCTAGGTATGATCATGTATATAGGCATCACGTCCGTGACAAGTAGACCGACTCCTACCTGCATCTACTACTATTACTCCACATGTTGACCGCTATCCAGCATGCATCTAGAGTATTAAGTTCATAAGAACAGAGTAACGCTTTAAGCAAGATGACATGATGTAGAGGGATAAACTCATGCAATATGAAATAAACCCCATCTTGTTATCCTTGATGGCAACAATACAATACGTGCCTTGCTGCCCCTGCGGTCACTAGGAAAAGACACCGCAAGATTGAACCCGAAGCTAAGCACTTCTCCCATTGCAAGAAAGATCAATCTAGTAGGCCAAACCAAACTGATAATTTGAAGAGACTTGTAGAGATAACCAATCATACATAAAAGAATTAAGAGAAGATTCAAATATTGTTCATAGATAAACTTGATCATAAACCCACAATTCATCGGTCTCAACAAACACACCGCAAAAGAAGATTACAATGAATAGATCTCCACGAGAATCGTGGAGAACTTTGTATTGAGATCCAAAGAGAGAGAAGAAGCCATCTAGCTAATAACTATGGACTCGAAGGTCTGTGGTAAACTATTCACACATCATCGGAGAGGCTATGGTGTTGATGTAGAAGCCCTCCGTGATCAATGCCCCCTCCGGTGGAGCACCGGAAAAGACCCCATGATGGGATCTCACGGGTACAGAAGGTTGCGGCGGTGGAATTAGGTTTTTAGCTATGTATCTGGTAGTTTGGGGGTACGTAGTTATATATAGGAGGAAGAAATACATCAGTGGAGCAACACGGCCCCACGAGGGTGGAGGGCGCGCCCAGGGGGTAGGCGTGCCCCCCTACCTCGTGCCCTCCTGGTTGCTTTCTTGGCGTAGGGTCCAAGTCCTCTGGATCACGTTTGTCCCAAAAATCACGTTCCTGAAGGTTTCATTCCGTTTGGACTCCATTTGATATTCTTTTTCTGCGAAACACTGAAATAGGCAAAAAAAACAGCAATTCTGGGCTGGGCCTCCGGTTAATAGGTTAGTCTGAAAATAATATAAAAGTGTAAAATAAAGCCCATTAACATCCAAAACAGAATATAATATAACATGGAACAATAAAAAATTATAGATACGTTGGAGACGTATCAAGCATCCCCAAGCTTAATTCCTGCTCGTCCTCGAGTAGGTAAATGATAAAAACATAATTTTTGATGTGGAATGCTACTTGGCATAATTTTCAATGTAATTCTCTTAATTGTGGTATGAATATTCTGATCCAAAAGATTCAAGACAAAAGTTTAATATTGACATAAAAATAATAATACTTCAAGCATACTAACTAAGCAATCATGTCTTCTCAAAATAACATGGCCCAAGAAAGTTATCCCTACAAAATCATGTAGTCTGGCTATGCTCTATCTTCACCACACAAAGTATTTAAATCATGCACAACCCCGATGACAAGCCAAGCAATTGTTTCATACTTTTGTTGTTCACAAACTTTTTCAATATTCACGCAATACTTGAGCGCGAGCCATAGATATAGCACTATATGTGGAATAGAATGGTGGTTATGGAGAAGACAAAAAGGAGAAGATAGCCTCACATCAACTAGGCGTATCAACAGGCTATGGAGATGCCCATTTATAGATATCAATGTGAGTGAGTAGGGATTGCCATGCAACGGAGGCACTAGAGCTATAAGTATATGAAATCTCAACAAAAGAAACTAAGTGGGTGTGCATCCATCTCGCTTGCTCACGAAGACCTAGGGCATTTTGAGGAAGCCCATCATTGGAATATACAAGCCAAGTTCTATAATGAAAAATTCCCACTAGTATATGAAAGTGAAATCATAAGAGACTCTCTATCATGAACATCATGGTGCTACTTTGAAGCACAAGTGTGGTAAAAGGATAGTAACATTGTCCCTTCTCTCTTTTTCTCTCATTTTTTTTATTTGGGCCTTTTCTCTTTTTTATGGCCTCTTTTTTTTCTCTCTCTTTTTTTCTTTTTTTTATTTTATGTCCGGAGTCTAATCCCGACTAGTGGGGAAATCATAGTCTCCATCATCCTTTCCTCACATGGGACAATGCTCTAAAAAAATGATGATCATCACACTTTTATTTACTTACAACTCAACAATTACAACTCAATACTTAGAACAAAATATGACTCTATGTGAATGCCTCCGACGGTGTACCAGGATATGCAATGAATCAAGAGTGACATGTATGAAAGAATTACGAACGGTGGCTTTGCCACAAATACGATGTCAACTACATGATCATGTGAAGCAATATGACAATGATGGAGCGTGTCGTAGTAAACGAAACGGTGGTAAGTTGCATGGCAATATATCTCGGAATGGCTATGGAAATGCCATAATAGGTAGGTATGGTGGCTGTTTGAGGAAGGTATAAGGTGGGTGTATGATACCGGCGAAAAGTGTGCGGTATTAGAGAGGCTAGCAATGGTGGAAGGAAGGAAGTGCGTATAATCCATGGACTCAACATTAGTCATAAAGAACTCATATATTTATTGCAAAAATCGACAAGTTAACAAAGCAAAGTATTACGGGCATGCTCCTAGGGGGATAGATTGGTAGGAAAAGACCATCGCTCGTCCCCAACCACCACTCATAAGGAAGACAATCAATAAATAAATCATGCTCCGACTTCATCACATAACGGTTCACCATACGTGCATGCTACGGGAATCACAAACTTTAACACAAGTATTTCTTAAATCCACAACTACTCAACTAGCATGACTCTAATATAACCATCTTTATATCTCAAAATAATTATCAAGCATCAAACTTCTCATAGTATTCAACACACTCATAAGATAATTTTTAGTAATCTTGGATGCCTACTACCTTAGTACTAATTTCTCAATTTAAGAAAATTACCATGCTGTTTTGTAGGACTCTCAAAATAATATAAGTGAAGCATGAGAGAACAATAGTTTTTATAAAACAATCCACCACCGTGCCCTAAAAGATATAAGTGAAGTACTAGAGCAAAAACTATATGGCTCAAAAGATATAAGTGAAGCATATAGAGTATTCTAATAAATTCCGAATCATGTGTGTATCTCTCAAAAGGTGTGTACAGTAAGGATGATTGTGGCAAACTAAAAAAATAAAGACTCAAATAATACAAGCCGCTCCAAGCAAAACACATATCATGTGGTGAATAAAAATATAGCTCCAAGTAAAGTTACCGATGGAAGTAGACGAAAGAGGAGATGCCTTCCGGGGCATCCCCAAGCTTTGGCTTTTTGGTGTCCTTAGATTATCTTGGGGTGCCATGGGCATCCCCAATCTTAGGCTCTTGCCACTCCTTGTTCCATAATCCATCAAATCTTTTGCCCAAAACTTGAAAACTTCACAACACAAAACTTAGCAGAAAATCTCGTGAGCTCCGTTAGCGAAAGAAAACAAAACACCACTTCAAGATACTGTAATGAACTCATTCTTTATTTAAATGGGTGTTTAACCTACTGTATTCCAACTTCTCTATGGTTTATAAACTATTTTACTAGCCATAGATTCATCAAAATAAGCAAACAACACACGGAAAACAGAATCTGTCAAAAACAGAACAGTCTGTAGTAATCTGTACCTAACGCAAACTTCTGGAACTCTAAAAATTCAGCCAAAATAGTACGACCTAAACAATTTGTTTATTGATCTGATGCAATTGGAATCAATATCATATCACGTTCTGATAATTTTTAACAATTGTTTTCATGAACAAAAAGTTTCTGGAATTTTCAGCAAGATCAAATAACTATCATCCCACTACTAGGAAAAGGGCTACTAATGGTGCACCAGTTTTGCCTACTAATGGCGCATCACTGGTGCGCCATTAGTGGCACGCCACTAGAATTTTTTACTAATGGCGCACCACTGGTGTGCCATTAGTATATGGTATTCTAATGGCGCACCAGGCAGTGCGCCATTAGTTTTGCCCACGGTGCGCCACTAGTGTCTGCTATAGTAATGGCGCACCACGTGGTAGTGCGCCAATAGTAACAATTTTTTTAATTTTTTTTAATCTCAGGTCACTATTTCACCAATGAGATATCCAGCACATATATATACAACAAGCATCTATATAACAATCATAGCCAACACACAAGTTCCATCATATATACATACATAGCCAACACACAAGTTCCATCATATATACATACATAGCCAACACATAGTGCCATCATTACATATTACAAAAGTTTCACATTGTTCATCCAACACCATTATCCATCAATTCACAAAAGTTTCACATTGATACAAAATAAAAACACAAATGGAAAAGAAGCACTCCATCCATGCATGCTTCCGTGAATTAAATCAAATCTGCAAAATGATAAACAAGAAGTTAGAAGAAGAAAAAGAAGAAGACTAGAAGAATACTAGAAGAATAAGAACACTAGAAGAATAATAATAATAATTTTGGAAAAGAAGAAGAATAAGAAGAAGACTATAAACTTATTATGTAAACTTGATCATTTTGTGCTAACATAAGTTATTTTGGAGCTAACCTATAGGAAACTAAGCATATAAGCTCTAAGTTAGTATATTAGAGCCAACTTAGGTAAAATGAAGCTAACCTATGTCATTTTGGAAAAGAAGAAGAATAAGAAAAAGACTATAAGCTTATTATGTAAACTTGATCATTTTGTGCTAACATAAGTTATTTTGGAGCTAACCTATAGGAAATTAAGCATATAAGCTCTAAGTTAGTATATTAGAGCCAACTTAGGTAAAATGAAGCTAACCTATGTCATTTTGGAAAAGAAGAAGAATAAGAAAAAGACTATAAGCTTATTATGTAAACTTGATCATTTTGTGCTAACATAAGTTATTTTGGAGCTAACCTATAGGAAACTAAGCTTATAAGCTCTAAGTTAGCATACTAGAGCCAACTTAGGTAAAATGAAGCTAACCTATAGGAAACTAAGCATATTAGAGATAACATAGGTAACTAAGTGTGTGTGTGTGTGTCTATATATATATATATATATATATATATATATATATATATATATATATATATATATATATATATATATATCATTTTGGAGATCTGACATACCTGACAAAGTTCAGTTCTCATGCATTGTTCTTCTCCTTCTCCTTCCTCAGCCTGATGCGCCAAGAGCGGCGAGGCGGTGGAGGCGGTGGAGGCAGTGGGATGTAGTCTTCTGCCTCAATTGGCGTGGTCATGTCGCCCAGCTGTTCATTGTCAGGCACCACCACCATCGCGAGGCCACCTTCAGGCACGACCATTGCTAGGTCATCCTCAGCCACCTGCATCTCTTGCCCATGGTCAGCCACCACCATCTCTTGCCCATGGTCAGCCACCACCATCTCTTGCCCTTGGTCAGCCACCACCAGCGCTAGGTCATCCTCAGCCTGATGCCCATCGTCATCCTGCAGCTCCTCATCCCCACTCTGCTCCTCTTCTCCCACACTCCAGTCCGGATCATCCTTCTTGTTGTCTATGCTGCTGCCAGAATCGCTGCTGCTTTCGCTACTGCCAGAATCGCTGCTGCTTTCGCTACAGCCATAGTCGCTGCTGCTTTGGCTGTAGCCATTGTCGCTGCTGCTGCTCCCATTACCTGTCCAAATGCAAAAATGACCGTTAACAATCGATGTGAGACAACCCAAATGTAGAGGAATAAGAAGAGGCAGAACGTACCGGCATCATAATCTTCAGCGTAGCCCATGCGACACATAGTCGTGTTGAACACCTTCACGATGAGCATGGCGGCGGCGGCGTCGTACCTGAAGAGAAGGAAGTACCCCAGCCGCAGGTCGTAGGCACGGTAGAACTTCTCCCACCCGCGAGACAAGTACATGTGGCCCTCCTTGATCACCAACTCCACATCCCACAGCCTGTGAAACCCGCTGCCGGCCTGTCGCAGCTTCACATTATTTGGCGGATCTTCACCCATCAGCATGTTCATAAAACTGTCAGGCAGCCTCTGCAGTTTGGGACAATGAGTGATGTAGCAAACAACAGATATCATAATGAGATGGGTGAAGGGGAGATCTCTCGTTTTATATACCTGCGTCATGGATGATACTGTAGTCCCAAGTATGATAGTGAAGAACTCGAAAGCATCCAACTCGTACTGCGGTGTCGCAGAGCGGCGGTGGCTGCTTCCCGCCATCTCTGATAAGCAGCAGAACGGATATTTTTATGATACAAGAAGAAAGCAGCCACAACTACAGTAAAAACAAGCAACTACACACACATGAGTTGTAAAATATCCCTGCTATTCTTTTTTACATAAACATGTAATTAGTCAAGACAACTTCTCTCATATTTTTAAACTTCCATTTATTTTAATCTACGGTAGAGACATGACATCATCACCCTCCAGAAAAAACCAACAAATATGGCATCAAAAACATATGTGCCACCTGTTATAAAGATTAGTATTCAAGACTTTGTAGCGAGCTCTGGTTTCTCTTAATGGCAATTTGGGTGAACCTAAAAGATATGAATTCAACAGGGGACCTCACAAGCTTTTTATTGAAACAAGCTCAACTATGAAGCTTCCATATAGCCGCAAGCCCAACAATTTGAACATTACGGCTTCTACTACGAATAAATTTAGGAATACAGTCAAAATATCAGGGACATAATTGGCACACAGGGTTCCCTGTCCATTTCCTTTTTACCATATTGTCCTAATAGGCTACATTTACTTTGGCATGTGAAATGCGGTTACAATACTCTAGCATCTACCACAGTTGACTGCCTAGAGCATAGTGAAGAGAATTCATTGGCGCATGAAAACTAATAACTCGCAGTAATACTGCAATAACGAATAGTACAACATTCCTGCACTACGTAGCTAAGCAGTTGTGCATCGATCTCAAACAGAACAAACGAGGCGATTCAATCAACCAACAAACACCGGGCATTTCATTTTCTTTTTAGTAGGTGGTCTCAAACAATCAGGCAAGGAGTAGACCACTTCTGATGATCACTGAGCCAAGCAAAACAAACACTGGGGCAAAGAAAAACAAGAGCTTTGATCTTCCTAAAGAAGACGGATACACGGAGGAACCAGGCTAAGCAGAGATACATTCACATGATCAAGGCAATACAGTAAAGAAAGAGGTTGCCATAGCCTGAAGCTCTGACACTGTTATGTACCTAAGACCAACATTCACCTTGGTTCGACCTTATTTTGGAAAAACTCTGGTCTGGTCTGCTCTCTGATCCAGAGATGAGAAATGTCATGTTTTCGAGGAAACTGTGTTCTTTTCAGGCTAGCAGTTTTTCAATCCCTTGTTACTTGCTCTCTACTATGAAACTCCCTGGCTGGAAAAATCATGCAACAGATGCCTCATTTTTGTGTTTTTTGGGCATGGTTTGTAAGATGAAGGAGTTTGGTGGCCTAGTCACTCCAAAACTTAAGTAGGATATTAATCTACAGACAAAAAAGACACTACTTTGCTGGAGTTGACAAAATTTGGTTTGAATTGGTTGATCACAATTTACTTGTGTTAAAAAAATCACCATTTGGCATGTAGGCTACTCTATGAATCCAGTGATTTTCAGAAAGAGTAGCAACACTGGAAAGATGATTACATGTTCAAATCAACAGAAGAAGAAGAAAGAAAGGGGGAAAAGAAAGAAGCGGCGGCAGAGTAGTAGAGTACCTGACGGGATCTGGCGAGGGGGCGCCGAAGTTGATGCGGGCGGCGAGGGCGAGGAAGGCGCGGGCCTCCGCGTCGGTGCGGTACCGCGACCCGTTGAGCGGCCGGAGCTCGAGGGTCGATATGAAGGGCCGGCCGGTGGTGGCGTTGGAGAGGCAGACATGAGACACGGCGCGGGGGAGCTGCAGTGGTTGGGGGCGCGGGGGCGTGGGGGCGGCGGCACGGGGGAGCTGCAGTGGTGGGGGCGCGGGGGCGTGGGGGCGGCGGCGCGAGGGAGCTGCAGTGGTGGGGGGTGTGGGGGCGCGGGGGCGGGGGTCGGGGCGGCGGCGGCAGGGGACGGACGGGGCGGAGGGGCGCGGGGGCGGGGGTCGGGGCGGCGGCGGCAGGGGACGGAGGGGACGGAGGGGGCGGAGGGGGCGTGCAGGCGCGGCGGCGGCGTACGGTTGGGGCGGAGGGGGCGTACGGTTAGGTCGAGTGGGGAGGAAGGGAGGGAGGGGAATAGGTGGAGTGGGGGGGGAAGCTCACTAATGGCACACCCAGCAGCGGTGCGCCATTAGAATGTTTTTTGCCAAAAAGTAAAAAAAAATTACGGGGGCACTCTGTCGCCGGTGCGCCATTAGTAGTTCTATGGCGCACTTTGCCAGGATGCGCCATTAGTATGTTAATGAAAAAAATTGTTTTACTAGTGGCGCACCTTTTGCCTGGTGCGCCATAAGTGTCTTCCACACTAATGTCGTATCTCCACCTAGTGCGCCATTAGTATATAGTAGTGGCGCACCACTTCTCTGGTGCGCCATTAGTGTCAATCCTATCTTTAGCCCTTTTCCTAGTAGTGTCCAAGAAGATCCTATAGGTTTAACTTGGCACAAACACTAATTAAAACTTAAAAACAAATCTATCCAGAGGCTAGATTAAAGATTTATTCCTAATCAGAAGCAAAAAGCAAAAAAAAACTAAAAATAAAATTGGGTTTCCTCCCAACAAGCGCTATCGTTTAACGCCCCTAGCTAGGCATAAAAGCAAGGATAGATCTAGGTATTGCCATCTTTGGAAGGCAATTCTTCAATAAGACACCTATAACCCTTAGGAGTTTCTTTCTTTCTATTAATTATCAAACTTCTAGGCACGAAATCTAAAAAAAATCATTTGTAGCAAATGGTTCCTTAATGATAGCAAAGAGATTGGGATGAACACTTATCGATTTGAGATCCGCAGTTTCCTTACTAGAGGATTCACCCTTATTTTTAGGAACATACATAAGCTTGGTAATTTTGGTAGGAGGATTGGAAGTGTTCTTTACGGAAGAAAAGGCGGTCCCCAAGTTGGTAATGATACCCTCAAGTTTATCGATTCTAGTAGAATCTTGAATTATTCTTTCATTAACTATGGGTTCCATTTCTTTAAAAAAATTGAAAGTAACTCCTACCTTAGATGATTGAGTAATTTGATTATGAATCTTTTTATCCAAATTCTCAATCAATTCCATAGTGGCAACTTTATTTTCAATAATTTCAAGCCTTTGCATCACATGTTCCAAAGTTAACATAGTTCCATTAACCAAAAGAGGTGGTGAGCCAAATAAATCTATCATAGCATTATAAGAATCAAAAGTATGGCTACCCAAGAAATTCACTCCGGTAATGGTATCAAGAATATATCTATACCAAGGAGTGATGCCTACATAAAAATTGCGAAGAATAATGGTAGTAGATTGCTCCTGGGTAGATCTATTTTGAGCATTGCAGATTCTGTACCAAGCATCTTTTAGATTTTCTACCACACTTTGTTTAAAATTAAGAACTTCATTATCGGGAGATAAAGGAGTGGATAAAGGACTAGCCATAACGAAGAAACAAGCGGAAAGAGGCAAACGGAAAAGAGAGGGTGAATAAAACGGCAAGGGTGAAGTGGGGGAGAGGAAAACGAGAGGCAAATGGCAAATAATGTAATGTGAGGGATAAGGGTTTGTGATGGGTACTTGGTATGTCTTGACTTGACTTCACTTGGCGCAAATCTCCGCGGCAACGGCGCCAGAAATCCTTCTTGCTACCTCTTGAGCACTGCGTTGGTTTTCCCTTAAAGAGGAAAGGGTGATGCGGTAAAGTAGCGTAAGTATTTCCCTCAGTTTTTGAGAACCAAGGTATCAGTCTAGTAGGAGATCACACACGAGTCCCTCGTACCTACACAGGCAAATAAGAACCTCGCAACCAACGCGATAAAGGGGTTGTCAATCCCTCAACGGTCACTTACGAGAGTGAGATCTGATAGATATGATAAGATAATATTTTTGGTATTTTTATGATAAAGATGCAAAGTAAAATAAAAGGCAAAAGCAATAACTAAGTGTTGGAAGATTAATATGATGGAGAATAGACCCGGGGGCCATAGCTTTCACTAGTGGCTTCTCTCAAGAGCATAAGTATTACGGTGGGTGAACAAATTACTGTTGAGCAATTGATAGAATTGAGCATAGTTATGAGAATATCTAGGTATGAACATGTATATAGGCATCACGTCCGCGACAAGTAGACCGACTCCTGCCTGCATCTACTACTATTACTCCACACGTCGACCGCTATCCAGCATGCATCTAGAGTATTAAGTTCATAAGAACAGAGTAACGCTTTAAGCAAGATGACATGATGTAGAGGGATAAACGCATGCAATATGAAATAAACCCCATCTTGTTATTCGCGATGGCAACAATACAATATGTTCCTTGCTGCCCCTGCTGGGAAAGGACACCGCAAGATTGAACCCAAAGCTAAGCACTTCTCTCATTGCAAGAAATATCAATCTAGTAGGCCAAACCAAACTGATAATTCGAAGAGACTTGCAAAGATAACCAATCATACATAAAAGAATTCAGAGAAGATTCAAATATTGTTCATAGATAAACTTCATCATAAACACACAATTCATCGGTCTCAACAAACACACCGCAAAAGAAGATTACATCGAATATATCTCCACGAGAATCGCGGAGAACTTTGTATTGAGATCCAAAGAGAAAGAAGAAGCCATCTAGCTAATAACTATGGACCCAAAGGTCTGAGGTAAACTACTCACACATCATCGAAGAGGCTATGGTGTTGATGTAGAAGCCCTCCATGATCAATGCCCCCTCTAGTGGAGCGCCGAAAAAGGCCCCAAGATGGGATCTCACGGGTACAGAAGGTTGCGGCGGTGGAATTAGGTTTTTGGCTTCGTATCTAGTAGTTTGGGGGTACGTAGGTATATATAGGAGGAAGAAGTACATCAGTGGAGCAACGCGGGCTCCATGAGGGTGGAGGGCGCGCCCCCTACCTCGTGCCCTCCTGGTTGCTTTCTTGACATAGGGTCCAAGTCCTCTGGATCACATTTGTTCCAAAAATCACATTCCCAAAGGTTTCATTCCGTTTGGACACCGTTTGATATTCCTTTTCTGCAAAACACTGAAGTAGGCAAAAAACAACAATTCTGGGCTGGGCCTCCGGTTAATAGGTTAGTCCCAAAAATAATATAGAAGTGTAAAATAAAGCCCATTAACATCCAAAACAGAATATAATATAGCATGGAACAATCAAAAATTATAGATACGTTGGAGACGTATCAGTAACATCCCAACAAGCGCTATCGTTTAACGCCCCTAGCTAGGCATAAAGGCAAGGATAGATCTAGGTATTGCCATCTTTGGGATGCAATCCATAAGTGGCTCTCGTGATAGATTCATAAGGTAATTTTATTTCCTTTCTAGGAAAGTGTTCCATGCCTATCCTTAATGGAAATTGGAATCTAATATTCCCTTCCTTCATATCAATAATTGCACCAATCGCTCTAAGGAAAGGTCTATCAATAATAATAGGACATGAAGGATTGCATTATATATCAAGAACAATAAAATCTACGGGCACGTAATTCCTATTTGCAACAATAAGAACATCATTAATTCTTCCCATAGGTTTCTTAATGGTGGAATCCGCAAGCTGCAAATTTAAGGAACAATCATCAAATTCACGGAAACCTAGCAAATCACACAAAGTTTTTGGAATTGTGGAAACACTAGCACCCAAATCACACAAAGCATAGCATTCATGATCCTTAATTTTAATTTTAATAGTAGGTTCCCACTCATCATAAAGTTTTCTAGGGATAGAAACTTCCAATTCAAGCTTTTCTTCATAATATTGCATTAAAGCATCAACGATATGTTTACTAAAAGCCTTATTTTGACTATAAGCATGCGAAGAATTTAGCACGGATTGCAACAAGGAAATACAATATATTAAAGAACAATTATCATAATTAAATTCCTTGAAATCCAAGATAGTGGGTTCATTGCTATCTAAAGTTTTGACCTCTTCAATCCCACTTTTACAAAATTTTGCATCAAGATCTAAAAACTCCGAATCATTGGGACGCCTTTTAACTAAAGTTGACTCATCTCCAGTCCCATCATTATCAAGATTTATATTCCAAAACAGAGATTTAATAGGGGATACATCAATCACTTTTAGATCTTCATCCTTATTATCATGAAAACTAGAAGAACACGCTTTTACAAAGCAATCTTTCTTAGCACGCATCCTAGCGGTTCTTTCTTTGCACTTGTCAATGGAAATTCTCATGGCTTTGAAAGACTCATTCATATCATGCTTAGGTGGAATAGATCTACGTTTCAAAGAATCAACATCAAGAGAAATTCTATCCACATTCCTAGCCAATTCATCAATGTTAGGCAATTTTTCTTCAAGCAAAGCATTGAAATTCTTTTGAGAAATCATAAATTCTTTAACACCAGTCTCAAAATCACAGGGCATCTTATTAAAATTTCCATAAGAGTTGTTGTAGGAATTACCTTAATTACTAGAGGGATTACTAGGATACGGCCTAAGATTAAAGTTTCCTCTATAAGCGTTGTTGCCAAAATTGTTCCTACCAACAAAATTCACATCCATAGATTCATTATTATTCTCAATCAAAGTAGACAAAGGCGTATCATTGGGATCAGAAGAAACACTCTTATTAGCAAACAATTTCATAAGTTCATCCATCTTTCCACTCAAAATATTAATTTCTTCAATTGCATGCACCTTTTTACTAGTAGATCTTTCAGTGTGCCATTGAGAATAATTAACCATAATATTATCTAGGAGTTTAGTAGCTTCTCCTAAAATGATTTCCATAAAAGTGCCTCCCGCTGCTGAGTCTAAAAGATTTCTAGAAGAAAAATTCAATCCGGCATAAATTTTTTGTATAATCATCCATAAATCCAAACCATCACTACAAAAAAAGACACATCCATGACATTTTGTGCCGAACGAATTTTTTTCTGTCATACATATGACACTTCAATGACGATAATTGTGACAAAACCCGGTATCATCATAGATGTGGTGGGCTTCTACTTCTATGACAAAAAATCATGAAAGAAAATGGGCTTTTTGTCCTGGGCGGGCCGGAGACGCAGCTGCATGACATTCTTTGGGCCGTCCATGACGGAAAAAGGCGTGGTAGAAGCGAGGGGGAGGAAAATTTTAGGGAGTTCCCCGTTACGGTGGGAGGTTGGGGGCCGAGCAATGCACGTTTCTCTCGTACACGTACGCGCGTGTGTGTGTGAGGCGTTGGCTCTAACTGAACCCGAGCGACGCGTTGGGATCTAAGTGAACCCGAGCGATTGCACTGTAGGCTACGCGTTACTGAACCCGAGCAATCGATCGATGGCTGTTAACTGAACCCGATCGAGCGATTCCTTCGCTACTGCTGCTAACAAAAGCCGATCGATGCTGCTTCTGGGATGAAGAGTGAGCGTTGCGGGGGGGGGTGGATGAATAGTGAGCGGTGGCATTGCCTCTGGATGAACATGACCCCGTGGTGTGGTGGAGGGCTGGATGAACAGTAGACGAGGGAGGGGTGCCCGTGGAGGGGTGGTTGAACAGTAGCCGGTGGAGTAGCGCGCGGTGGAGGCTGGATGAACAGGAGCCCGTGGAGGCCGGAGGAGGTCGACGGTAGCCCGTGGAGGCTGGACCAGGTCGACGGTGGAGATGAACAGTATCCCGTGGAGTCCCGTTTTGTGGTACGCCACACCCTCCCGATGAACAGGACCCCCGTTTCGACCGTAGCGCTCCAACACAAGTCCGTTTCGTCCGTTTTGCAGTATGCCACACCCCTCCTGATGAACAGGACCCCCGTTTCGACTGTAGGAGGTCCGTTTCATCCGTTTTGCGGTATGCCACACCCCTCCCGATCAACAGGACCCCCGTTTCGACCGTAGGAGGTCCGTTTCCTTCGTTTTGCGGTACGCCACACCCCTCCCGATCAACAGGACCCCTGTTTCGACCGTAGGAGGTCCGTTTCCTCCATTTTGCAGTACGCCACACCCTTCCCGATCAACAGGACCCCGTCTCGAATGTAGGAGGTCCGCTTCCTCCGTTGTGCGGTATGCCAAGCCTCGTTTCCATCGCTTGTTCCGTCCAAGCCCTCCCGATGAACACGACCATGCATTCCGTTCCGACCCAGCCGGTTGGCTCCCACGCGTTTCGTTGCCTCCCGATGAACACGACGCATTCAGTTGCCTCCCCATGAACACGACGACGATGTTGTTTCTCCGTTCTGACCCAGCCATGTACACGAGCCCTGGTCGTACGTATGCGCGAGTAGGCGTTCGAGACCCCGCCCCTATGTACACATACGTGGCCGTATTTTCTTTCTTACACCCTGGCCGATGTACGTACGTGTACATGCTACGTGTGCGCCTCTACTACGTCACGTACGCGCCTCTACTACGACACGTGTGCACCACTACATCCACTCTACATACACAACCAGAATGACAATGCTACGTACGCTTCGACCAGGTGGGTCCCGACTGTCAGGCACTTCCTTGCCTGCGAAGATGTAGCTGGTGGGTCCCAGCAGTCAGGGGGCGAATCATTTTTTTTGCCCGGACGCACTTCCTTCCGTGCGAAGATGTAGCTTGTGGGTCCCAGCAGTCAGGGGGAAATGTTTTTTTCGCAAAATATGGTGGCCCCTCCGGTGGGTCCCCGCTGTCAGGTGGAGGAATAATTATTTTGCGCGTAATAAGGAGGCACTTCCTTGCTGCGGCCATGGACCCAGCTGTCAGCCTCTCCACGTACAGTCCACATCTAAGCCATTCCTTGACCACGTTGACCATGCCGCGCCGAGAGCACCAGGGCGGTGGACGAGGGCGAGGCCTAGGAAGGGGACGATGCGGAACCAGGGAAGACGCAGCAGTGGATGCCCACGTGTTGAGGAGTATGAGGGTTCACTCGTTCGGTTGCGGTGTAAAGCTGTCGTTGCCGTAGAATAACAGGGGGTGTGGGTGCGTAGAGGGATGGCCTGGCCAGCAGTGGGAGTAGTAGGGGGCAGTGAGGCCTCCACGGCATAACAGCCAGCCACGGGTGGCAGGAGCAGGCGGCACGACCGGCGCTGCTTTGGGCGGCTGGAGCAAGAAGAGCAGAGGTTGAAGAAGCACTACGATCGTTGGATGGACATCCTACGGTCACTGGAGCTAGAATCATTCATATATTGACTAAAGTTGACGAAGGCCTCCGTCCTAGTCAACTTAGTAGGCCCACAAGTCAGCCTCCCACCAAGGTGGGTCCCAGCAAGCAGGGGGTATTCATTTTTTTGTGCGTAATAAGGAGGCACTCCCGGTGGGTCCGAGCTGACAGCGGGGGAACGTTTTTTTCGTGAAATACGGTGGCCCGTCCTATGGGTCCCAGCAGTCAGGGGGAAACGCTTTTTTTTGCGAAATACTGGTGGCCTGCCCGGTGGGTCCCTGCTATTAGGTGGAGGAATAATTATTTTCCGCGTAATAAGGAGACACTTCCTTGCGGCTGCCGTGGACCCAGCTGTCAGCCTCTCCACGTACAATACTCTTCCGATGAAAGTCGGTCGTTGACCACATTGACCATTGAAAGCACAAGTGCTCCCTGGGTGGTTTTGGTAATTAATGTCAACATATCTCTTGTTGGACTCACACTTTTACCTTGTACGTTTCAGATAAGTTCAACAATGGAGTGGCATGGACTAGAGGATGTGGAACCCCTTCAATATGCTAAGGACAAAAGATTGGCTCAAGCTTCAAGATCAAGACTCTACATTTTATATTTTAGCGATCCAAGATCACATTGAGTCTATAGGAAAAGCCAATACTATCAAGGAGGAATGAGGTGTTACTTAATGAGCCTCTTGCTTCATGTGCTTAGTGATATGCTCCAAAACCCTCAACTATCTTCCCACATCCACATATGACCTAAACCAAAAGTCAAACTCGGCCTCACCGGTTCTTTCTATCTTGCACCACCGAGTTTCTCATGTCATAGCCACTGGCACAAACCCTAGCAAATCGGTTTCACCGATAGGGATCTCGGTCTCACCGAGATGGGATTGTAATCTCACTGTGTATGTCCATTGCCAAAATCGGTCTCACCGAGTTTGAGCAATCGGTACTACTGAGATTACAATGCAAACTCTCTGGTTAGCTTATTACCAAAATCGGTTCCACCGAGTTTGTGTAATCGGTATCTCCGAGTTTGCCTGACCAACTCTCTGGTTAGCTTATTACCAAAATCGGTCCCACCGAGTTTGTGTAATCGGTCACACCGAGATTATGTTATGCCCTAACCCTAACCATACGGGTCCTACCGAGTTGCATCTCAGTCCCACCGAAAATCCTAACGGTCACTAGGTTTGCTGAATCGGTCCCACCGAGTTTAACCATTCGGTCCCACCGAGTTTGGCAGACTGTGTGTAACGGTTAGATTTTGTGTGGAGGCTATATATACCCCTCCACCCACTCTTCATTTGTGGAGAAAGCCATCAGAACATACCTTCACTTCCAATACACATTTTCTGAGAGAGAACTACCTACTAATGTATTGAGCTCAAGATATTCCATTCCAACCATATGAATCTTGATCTCTAGCCTTCACCAAGTTGCTTTCCACTCAAATCTTCTTTCCACCAAATACAAATCCTGTGAAAGAGAGTTGAGTGTTGGGGAGACTATCATTTAAAGCACAAGAGCAAGGAGTTCATCATCAACACACCATTTGTTACTTCTTGGACAGTGGCGTCTCCTAGATTGGCTAGGTGTCACTTGGGAGCCTCTGACAAGATTGTGGAGTTGAACCAAGGAGTTTGTAAGGGCAAGGAGATCGCCTACTTCGTGAAGATCTACCGCTAATGAGGCAAGTCCTTCATGGGCGACGACCGTGATGGAATAGACAAGGTTGCTTCTTCATGGACCCTTCGTGGGTGGAGCCCTCCGTGGACTCGCGCAACCGTTACCCTCCGTGGGTCGAAGTCTCCATCAACATGGATGTACGATAGCACCACCTATCGGAACCACGCAAAAAACATCCGTGTCTCCAATTGCGTTTGAATACTCCAAACCCTTCCCCTTACATTCTTGCAAGTTGCATGCTTTACTTTCCGCTGCTCATATACTCATTGCATGCTTACTTGATATGTATTGTGTTCGTCAAAGTTGTGCTTAAACTCCACCTAAATTTAAGAATCATAAAAAATGCAAATTTTGGCACTTAGTGTCTAATCACCCCCCTCTAGACACCTCTTCTCGATCCTTTGAATTGGTATCAGAGCTTTGGTCTCCATTGCCTTGGTTTAAACACCTTTGGAGGAAGATGGATGTGTCTACTTTAGAGAGTCTTAGACATAGAGTGCCCATTCTTGATGAAGAGTATTTGCATGAGTGGAAAAATGAAATGCTTGAGATTTTCAATGGATATCATTTGAACAAGTACATTGCTAGTCCTTGTCCACCTCATATTGATCTTTTGCACCCGACCCTAGATGAAGATATTGACATGATTTGTAATCTTAGAACTATTGAGCTCATCATTAGAGGATTGCCCAAAAATTTGATTGCTAGTTTGCCTACTCTTGATTGTGCCTATACTATATGGAAAATTCTTGAGGAACGATTTCCATGTTATTCCTTGAAACACCTAGATGAAATTCTCGATAAGTCAATTGCGTTGAGTAAGATGAATTCTAGTGATCCTAATCTTGGTGATTGTCAATTTAAGCTTACCAATCTCATGCGCGCAAAAGGAAACATTGGAATCATTAGCAATATCATATCCGAAGCTATTAGAATTCATAAAGGTAACCATTGTGATGATCATTTATCTAATGAATTACCCTCTCTAGGAATTGATCAATCACAAGATGATGTTGAACATGGATACTATGATGAAGATGATGATAGTGACCATGATCTTGATGATGCAATGAGGCATTTTGGTCTTATGGAAAATCTTCGCTGCTACATGGCTGGAGGAAAGGAATGGGTCCTTGATAGTGGATGTACTGATCATATGACCGGAGATGAAGATATGTTCAATGAGCTTGCTGAAAATGACGGTCCTCAAAAATATGTCACCTTTGGTGATAATTCAAAGGGTAAGGTGGTTGGCCTTGGTAAGGTGGCCATCTCACATGATAGCTCCATACAAAATGTCATGCTCGTTGAATCCCTTGGATACAGTTTACTTTCAGTTTCTAGACTTGTAGATTTTGGTTTCAATGTCTTATTCACTAAAGTAGATTGCCAAGTGTTTCGTAGAAACAATCATAAAATGGTCTTTACCGGTATACGTAGAGGAGATCTTTACATTGTTGACTTCACTAAAAGGGCTCAACCTAAAACTTGCTTAATTGCTAAATCTTTTAAAGGCTGGTTGTGGCATAGAAGACTAGGTCACGTTGGAATGCGAAATCTTGATAAACTTATTAAAGGTGATCATAACCTTGGAATAAAAGATGTCGTATTTAACAAGGATAGACTTTGTAGCGCTTGTCAAGTAGGGAAACAAGTTGGAGGAAGCAACCGCGCGAAGAACATCATGACCACAAGAAGACCACTCGAGCTACTTCACATGGATCTCTTTGGTCCAAATGCATACAAGAGTCTCGGTGGTAACTCATTTGGTCTAGTCATAGTTGATGATTTTTAAAGATTTACGTGGGTGTTCTTTCTTGATGACAAATCGCAAGTCCAAAAGATCTTCAAAAACTTCGCTAGGAAGGCCCAAAATCAGTTTGACGTGAAGATCAAGAAGGTTCGAAGCGACAATAGAACGGAGTTCAAGAACGCAAATGTGGACACCTTTCTTGACGAAGAAGGGATTTCACACGAGTTCTTGGCTACATACACACCTCAACAAAATGGAGTTGTTGAGAGGAAGAACTGGACTCTTATCGAGATGGCAAGAACGATGCTTGATGAGTACAAGACGCCAAAGCACTTTTGGGAGGAAGCAGTTGAGACAGCTTGTCATGTAACAAATCGCTTGTATCTTCACAAGCTACTCGGCAAGACGGCATACGAGCTCCTCACCGGTAACAAACCCCAAGTTGGATACTTTCGAGTATTCGGCTCAAAGTGCTACATTCTTGATAAGCATCGTCGTTCTAAATTTGCTCCTAAGTCTCATGAAGGTCTCCTACTTGGTTATGGCTCAAACTCTCACACTTACCGTGTCTACAACAATTTCACCCGAAAGGTTGAAGAGACGGTAGATGTGAAGTTTGATGAATCTAACGGCTCGCAAGTAGAGCAACTGCCAATTGATGTAGGAGACAAATACCCTTCAGAAGCAATTCAAGACTTGTCCATCGGCAAGATTCGTCCAACGGAAATGAACGAGAGTACCTCGTCCGTCCAAGTGGAAGCTTCTACCTCACGACAAGGTGAACCAAGAGTTGATACGGAAGCATCCACAAGTGGGACATGCCAAGATGAAGAAAACGAGGAAGTACACCAAGCTGAACATCAACAACCTCCTTCTCCACCACGACAAGAGAACAACAACGTCAACAATGAAGAAGGCCAAGAAGAAGAAGAAGAAGAACAAGATGAAGAGGATGTTCCACCCCGACCCAAGCAAAAGCTTTCACGAGTTCGAGCAAGAATTGCCAAAGATCATCCCAGCAAATCTACAATGATATCCAAACCGGGAGAATCACTCGCTCTAAAACTAGTTTAGCTAACTTTTGTGAACATTACTCATTCATCTCTAGCATTGAACCTATGAAGGTTGAAGAAGCATTGGAGGATCCGGATTGGATAAACGCTATGCATGAAGAGCTACACAACTTTGAGAGAAATCAAGTATGGACATTGGTCTAGAAGCCCGACAACAACCACAATATCATTGGTACCAAATGGGTGTTTCGCAACAAAGCACGTCTCATCGCCCAAGTCTACACACAAGTTGAAGGTATGGACTATGGTGAGACATATGCTCTCGTTGCTAGACTTGAGTCCATTCGCATCTTACTTGCCTATGCTAATCACCATGATATCACCTTGTACCAAATGGACATTAAAAGTGCTTTTCTAAATGGCAAAATTGAGGAGGAAGTTTATGTTAAGCAACCTCCCGGATTTGTCAATCCTAAGAAACCTAATCATGTTTACAAACTTCATAAATCTCTTTACGGTCTTAAACAAGCTCCTAGAGCATGGTATAAATGCTTGAAAAAGTCTTTGAAATTGGTAAAATTGACTCTACTCTTTTCATTAAAAGGGTTAATGGAGAACTATTTGTGTGCTAAATTTATGTTGATGATATCATATTTGGTTCAACTAACCCTCAATTTAGTGAGAAGTTTGGCAAGCTAATGTCGGAGAAGTTTGAGATGTCTATGATTTGTGAACTCAAATTCTTTCTCGGTTTGCAAATCAAGCAAACTAAGGAAGGTACCTTTGTCTCTCAAACAAAGTACACCAAAGACTTATTCAAGAAGTTCAATATGCAAGAATGCAAAGGTATGACTACACCCATGCCTACTAGTGGACATCTTGATTTGACCAAAGATGGTGAACCGATTGATCAAAAAGTTTATCGCTCTATGATTGGTTCATTGTTATATCTATGTGCCCCTCGTCCTGATATTATGCTAAGTGTGTGCATGTGTGCACGATATCAAGCTGCTCCTAAAGAATGTCATCTTAAGGCTCTGAAAAGGATAGTGATATACCTAATCCATACACCAAATTTTGGCATTTGGTATCCTAAGAGGTCCTCTTTTGATCTTGTCGGCTACTCCGATTCGGACTATGCCGGAGACAAGGTTGATAGAAAGTCCACTTCGGTTACTTGTCAATTCCTTGGTAGATCTCTTGTATCTTGGTCTTCCAAGAAACAAAACTCAGTATCCTTATCCACCACTGAAGCGGAATACATTGCCGCTGGTTCATGTTGTGCTCAATTACTTTGGATGACCCAAACTGTTAAAGATTATGGGATATATGTGAAACAAGTTCCATTGCTTTGTGACAATGAAAGTTCTATTAAGATTGCTCACAATCCAGTGCAACACTCTCGAACTAAGCATATCGAAGTTCGTCATCATTTCATTCGAGATCATGTTGCAAAAGGGGACATTGACATTAAGCATGTTCGCACCGATAAGCAATTAGCGGATATATTCACTAAACCACTTGATGAGAAAGTGTTTTTCAGGTTGAGAGGTGAATTGGACATCATCGATGCTTCAAACTTGGAGTAGGAACTCCATTTGATACATGCAGGGCATGAGCATTTGACTAATCCTCGATATTTCTCTTATGGTGTCTTTCATATGTCTTGGATACATTTGTACCTTGCATGTTATCTAACCCGTGTAGGTACTTGGTTGAATCTAAATCTATGAGGTTGCAGCTCACTCACATCCTAAGCAATCTCTACATCACCAAGTCTCTACACAATGGTGGTTGAAGACAAGGAAGCACGAAACCATTCAAACATATCCTTTGACAAATTCTATGTTGAGTCTCATGATTGTTATTTTGGATACACAAGTGCTCTTCCTTGCAAAGCTAATCCATGTAGGTAGATGAACTCAAACTCCAAGTGGTGCTCCCAACTCTTGATGAACTACATCAACTTTGAGCAACCCACACAAGTTCAATTACATGAGCAAGATCAACACCACCACCCCAAGGTATGTTATTCCATCTTAGAGAAGCTTTACTCCAAGTCATGAGTCAAAGCAACTCGACAAGATGTGAATACATCAAGATGCTTAAACGAAAAATGGAAACCCCATTTTGAGCTTAAACGATGAGTATGACCTATGATCAAGTGTTCTCACTTGACTCCTAAGTCAATATACTCTAACATAGGTGACTTTGTCGCCGCCCAACTCTAGATGAAGTTCTTTTGTGTTCTTTTCTGTGTTATTGCATTTGTCTCTTGCATATTTGTTTCCCCTTTTCAAAAAAAAACTTCATCTAGATCTTTTAGTTTATTTTCTTTTCTTTTTGTTCTGCATTTTCTGCATCCAATTCATTGCAAATCCTTGTGAGATCTTACTTGTCTAGTGAGCTGAGGTGACAAGTAGTTTCACTCTGATGGACTCGGTCCCACCGGTTTGTTTTCTTCTGCTCAACCGAAACCTTTCAGTGCAACCGAAGCACACAACTCGGAGTCACCGATTCCATCAGAGGACAACCAACTTGCCACTTATTCCTGATTTCTATTTGCTCCAGCTCCACTTAATGATTCTTGGCCTCTACCAGCATCATATTAGACATGCTGCTTTGCTCTGTGACTCAAGGACCGACCCATTTGTATCACATGTCCAGAAGAGCCCTTCTTGGAAATTGGTGTCAAAGGGGGAGAGAGAGAGATCACATCAAAGCTTAATCTTTCCTATAGGGGGAGAAAGAGAGAATACTCAGGGGGAGAAAGTAATATCATCAAAGACCCCAAATGCTTGGTGTTCAAGAGGAGAGATGTCACATGTCTTTAAGAGGGGAAAGACATGTTTGTTTGCTTGCTTTAGCTCAAGCTCTGTTGTTTATTTTCTATTGCTCTGATTTTCTGTTCCCTATCTTCTCCCAATATCCCATGCAGATTCAGGGGGAGCAAGACATCTAAGGGAAGGAAATCTCT
Source organism: Aegilops umbellulata (assembly GCA_032464435.1). Lineage (NCBI taxonomy): Eukaryota > Viridiplantae > Streptophyta > Magnoliopsida > Poales > Poaceae > Aegilops > Aegilops umbellulata. The sequence continues at coordinate 415,485,841 of CP136055.1, read as the reverse complement.
GATTTTATTGCATATCTTTACCTTTGGGGACATGTCTATATCCAATGTGGTACTTAGTACTCACTCTACATGTCATCCCAGTCTTGGTTCTCTTGTGGTTTCTCTTGTTTGCTCTGGTTAGTAGATGCATCTGTGTTATTTAACCTTGTTTGCGCAGGTTCATCCCATCCTAAGCCAACTCAAGACCACAAGGTAAGTAGATGCATATCAGTCATGTGAATGAGAAATTCTTGCTGATGTGCATACTGTTTGCAAGAAGGACTCATGAGCATGAAGGTACATTTCTCATATTCATATCATTTGCTCTGATGCATATAGCCAAGATACATGTAACACATTGCTTACTCTGTCATTCTTATGCACTCACATGCTCCTATATTCAATATTCAAATGATTGCATACATGTAGGGGGAGCCTATGCATGTTACGTGTCTTTCCAAAGCTTTACTTGCTATTCTCTATATCTTTATCTAAAGCTTTGATGTATGTTGTCATCAATTACCAAAAAGGGGGAGATTGAAAGCACAAGTGCTCCCTGGGTGGTTTTGGTAATTAATGTCAACATATCTCTTGTTGGACTCACACTTTTACCTAGTATGTTTCAGATAAGTTCAACAATGGAGTGGCATAGACTAGAGGATGTGGAACCCTTTCAAGATGCTAAGGACAAAAGATTGGCTCAAGCTTCAAGATCAAGACTCTACATTTTATATTTTAGTGATCCAAGATCACATTGAGTCTATAGGAAAAGCCAATACTATCAAGGAGGGATGAGGTGTTACTTAATGAGCCTCTTGCTTCATGTGCTTAGTGATATGCTCCAAAACCCTCAACTACCTTCCCACATCCACATATGACCTAAACCAAAAGTCAAACTCGGCCTCACCGATTCTTTTTATCCGGCGCCACCAAGTTTCACATGTCATAGCCACTGCCACAAACCCTAGCAAATCGGTTTCACCGATAGGGATCTCGGCCTCACCGAGATGGGATTGTAATCTCACTGTGTATGTCCATTGCCAAAATGGTATCACCGATTTTGAGCAATCGGTACTACCGAGATTACAATGCAAACTCTCTAGTTAGCTTATTACCAAAATCGGTTCCACTGAGTTTGTGTAATCGGTATCACCGAGTTTGCCTGACCAACTCTCTGGTTAGCTTATTACCAAAATCGGTCCCACCGAGTTTGTGTAATCGGTCACACCGAGATTACGTTATGCCCTAACCCTAACCATATCGGTCCTACCGAGTTGCATCGCAGTCCCACCGAAAATCCTAACGGTCACTAGGTTTGCTGAATCGGTCCGACCGAGTTTAACCATTCGGTCCCACCGAATTTGGCAGATTGTGTGTAACGGTTAGATTTTGTGTGGAGGCTATATATACCCCTCCACCCACTCTTCATTCGTGGAGAAAGCCATCAGAACATACCTTCACTTCCAATACACATTTTCTGAGATAGAACTACCTAATCATGTGTTGAGCTCAAGATATTCCATTCCCACCATATGAATCTTGATCTCTAGCCTTCCCCAAGTTGCTTTCCACTCAAATCTTCTTTCCACCAAATACAAATACTGTGAAAGAGAGTTGAGTGTTGGGGAGACTATCATTTGAAGCACAAGAGCAAGGAGTTCATCATCAACACACCATTTGTTACTTCTTGGACAGTGGTGTCTCCTAGATTGGCTAGGTGTCACTTGGGAGCCTCTGACAAGATTGTGGAGTTGAACCAAGGAGTTTGTAAGGGCAAGGAGATCGCCTACTTCGTGAAGATCTACCGCTAATGAGGCAAGTCCTTCATGGGCGACGACCGTGATGGAATAGACAAGGTTGCTTCTTCGTGGACCCTTCGTGGGTGGAGCCCTCCGTGGACTCGCGCAACCGTTACCCTCCGTGGGTTGAAGTCTCCATCAACGTGGATGTACGATAGCACCACCTATCGGAACCACGCAAAAAACATCCGTGTCTCCAATTGCGTTTGAATACTCCAAACCCTTCCCCTTACATTCTTGCAAGTTGCATGCTTTACTTTCCGCTGCTCATATACTCATTGCATGCTTGCTTGATATGTATTGTGTTCGTCAAAGTTGTGCTTAAACTCCACCTAAATTTAAGAATCTTAAAAAATGCAAATTTTGGCACTTAGTGTCTAATCACCCCCCCCCCTCTAGACACCTCTTCTCGATCCTTTGAATTGGTATCAGAGCTTTGGTCTCCATTGCCTTGGTTTAAACACCTTTGGAGGAAGATGGATGTGTCTACTTTAGAGAGTCTTAGACATAGAGTGCCCATTCTTGATGCAGAGTATTTTCCTGAGTGGAAAAATGAAATGCTTGAGATTTTCAATGAATATCATTTGAACAAGTACATTGCTAGTCCTTGTCCACCTCATATTGATCCTTTGCACCCTACCCTAGATGAAGATATTGACATGATTCGTAATCTTAGAACTGTTGAGCTCATCATTAGAGGATAGCCCAAAAATTTGATTGCTATTTTGCCTACTCTTGATTGTGCCTATACTATATGGAAAATTCTTGAGGAACGATTTCCAAGTTATTCCTTGAAACACCTAGGTGAAATTCTCCATAAGTCAATTGCGTTGAGTAAGATGAATTCTAGTGATCCTAATCTTGGTGATTGTCTATTTAAGCTTACCAATCTCATGCGCGCTGTGACGCCCCCGATTCAATCGTACACTAATCATGCACGCAAATGTGTACGATCAAGAACAGGGACTCACGGGAAGATATCACAACACAACTCTACAAATAAAATGAGTCATACAAGCATCATAATACAAGCCAGGGGCCTCGAGGGCTCGAATACAAGTGCTCGATCATAGACGAGTCAGCGGAAGCAACAATATCTGAGTACAGACATAAGTTAAACAAGTGTGCCTTAAGAAGGCTAGCTCAAACTGGGATACAGATCAAACGAGGCGCAGGCCTCCTGCCTGGGATCCTCCTAACTACTCCTGGTCGTCGTCAGCGGGCTGCACGTAGTAGTAGGCACCTCCAGTGTAGTAGGAGTCGTCGTCGACGGTGGCGTCAGGATCCGGGGCTCCATCGTCTGATTGCAGCAATCGGGTAGAGAGATGGGGAAAAGGGGAAACAAAGCAACCGTGAGTACTCATCCAAAGTACTCGCAAGCAAGGAGCTACACTACATATGCATGGATATATGTGTAAGGGGCCATATCAGTGAACTGAACTGCAGAATGCCAGAGTGAGAGGGGGATATCTAATCCTGTCGAAGACTACGCTTCTGGCAGCCTCCGTCTTGCAGCATATAGAAGAGAGTAGACTGAAGTCCTCCAAGTAGCATCGCATAGCATAATCCTACCCGGCAATCCCCTCCTCGATGCCCTGTTGGAGAGAAATCACCGGGTTGTATCTGGCACTTGGAAGGGTGTGTTTTATTAAGTATCCGGTTCTAGTTGTCATAAGGTCAAGGTACAACTCCGGGTCGTCCTTTAACCGAGGGACACGGCTATTCGAATAGATAAACTTCCCTGCAGGGTGCACCACATAGCCCAGCACGCTTGATCCCATTTGGCCGGACACACTTTCCTGGGTCATGCCCGGCCTCGGAAGATCAACACGTCGCAGCCCCACCTAGGCACAACAGAGAGGTCAGCACGCCGGTCTAAACCTAAGCGCGCAGGGGTCTAGGCCCATCGCCCTGAGCACACCTGCATGTTGCGTACGCGGCCGGAGAACAGACCTAGTAACCTCCATTTCAAAGGAAGTCACGTTACGCGGTCCAACCCGGCGCGCGCCGCTCAGTCGCTGACGTCACGAAGTGCTTCGGCTGATACCACGACGTCGGGATACCCATAACTACTCCCGCGTAGGTGGTTAGTGCGTATATACCAAATGGCCAGACTCAGATCAAATACCCAGATCTCGTTAAGCGTGTTAAGTATCGCGAACGCCGACTAGGGCCAGGCCCACCTATCTCCTAGGTGGTCTGAACCTGCCCTGACGCCCCGCCACAAAGTAACAGTCGGGGGCCGTCGGGAACCCAGGCCCACCTCTACCGGGATGGAGCCACCTGCCCCTTCAGCCCCCATCTCTGAACAGTATCACAGGTAACAGTGTAAAGTATATAGTATATGCCCGTGATCACCCCCGAGTGATCACGGCCCGATAGTATAGCATGGCAGACGGACAAGAGTGTAGGGGCACTGATGGAACACTAGCATCCTATACTAAGCATGTAGGATTGCAGGTAAAGGTATCAACAGCAGTATCAAAGACAGGCTATGCATCAGGATAGGAATAATGAAAGCAGTAACATGCTACACTACTCTAATGCAAGCAGTATAGGGAAGAGTAGGCGATATCTGGTGATCAAGGGGGGGCTTGCCTGGTTGCTCTGGCAAGAGAGAGGGATCGTCGGTGACGTAGTCGACCACAGGGGCATCAGCATCGGTCTCGGAGTCTACCGGAAAGAAGTAACGAAGGGGGAACACAATAAATAACAGAGCAATCAAATGTAACACAAAGCAAGACGCAGCAATACGCGGTGCTAGGTGTGGCCCAACGTAGTAGGAGGTGATGCTGGTGAAGGGGGGAAACATCCGGGAAAGTATCCCCGGTGTTTCCCGTTTTCGGGCAAAGGAGCCGGAGGGGAAAGTTTGTGAGTTTGATATGTTAGGAATGTGTGGCGGACGAACGGGCTGCGTATCCGGCTTCGTCTCGTCGTTCTGAGCAACTTTCATGTTGAAAACATTTTAATCGAGTTAGGGGTTAAAAGTTATGATTTTCTAAAGATTTTATTAATTTCTGGTATTTAATTAATTATTTAAATTAATTCGAAAATGAATTAATGACATCAGCATGATGTCATGCTGACGTCAGCAGTCAACAGAGTTGACTGGGTCAAACTGACGCGTGGGTCCAGTGGGACCCACCTGTCATAAACTGTTTAGGTTAATTAGGGTTTAGTTAAACTAATTACTATTTAATTAAACTAACAAGTTAATTAGGTTAATTAATTAGGATTAATTAACATAATTAATTAATTAATTAATTAATTAATTAAATTTATTTTTATTTTTATTTTTATTTTCTAAAACGTTCTGGGCTAGGCCCACATGTCATTGGCCTAGAGGGGCTAACGGGTATTGGGCGTAGCGGGTGTGGGCGCTCGGGAAACGGGGCGGAGCCCCGCTGTGCGGGCGTAACCCGCCCATACGACGCGCCAGAGCCGGCCGCGGGCGTCGGCGGCCAGGGGGCACACCAGCGCCGGCCGGAACAGGGTGGCGGGGCGGAGGGAACCGGACCCGTGGGCGCGCGTGCGCCGGCAAGCGACATCGCGGCGCAGGAGGACGGGCGAGGCTAGGGACGCGGAGTGCGGCGGCTGCGCGGTGGCGCGGGAAGAGCCGCGCCGGAGCAGCAGCGAGCAGGGGGAGACGCAAGAGGCACGCGGCGGGGAGGCCAGCGGAGCGCGCGAGGCGCGGGACGACGCGTGCGGGGTGGAGGCGTCGGCCTCGGAGCGGCAGCAGGCGCAGAGGAGGCGAGGGCGTGCGCGGTGCGTAGGTGCGGTGAGCGCGGCGAGGCGAGGTTGCGCGATAGAGAGGGGGAAGGGTGCGCGCTCACATCGGGTTCGTAGGGACTGGGCAACGGTGCGCGACGAGCGACTCGTGGAGGAGGGCGAGGAGGTCCGGCGTGGGGAGGAGACGGTGAGGCGACGGCGAGTGGCGATGGGTGACGACGTCGGCCCCGGTGCGTCGCGGGCGTCGGGGGCGAGGCGGGGAGGTGTCGGTGACGAGGCCCGACGCGTCGAGGCGGCGAGCCGCGGCGGCGGCGGGGCGAAGCAAGCGGCGGGGCGGAGCCGGGATGAGCGTCGGCGTCCGAGCGTGGGGCGACGCGGGATGGGGGTCGGGGCGCCATTTTCGGGGGCGAGCGCCCCCGGTCCAGATCCATGCGGGGAAGGGGAGAGAGATCGGGGGATCGTGGGGGAATGTGGGGAGGGGGTCGCTAGGGTTCGGTCGCCCCAGGGGGGCTATAGGCACCGGCTGGGCCGGCCTGGTTGGCCCAGAGGCCAGCTGGGCTGTGGCCCAGTGGAGGGGGGTTCTTTCCTTTTTTTGTTCTGTTTTCTTTTCTTCTTTTGTTTTATTCTATTTCTTTTCTGTTTTCTTTTTTTTTTAGTTTTATAAAATTTAAAAGCGACAACTAATTTGGTGTTATCAAATAGGTCACAGCCCCAAATATTCTGGCACTTTAATAAAGTGTTTTGCATGTGCTTATTATTCTAAAAGCATTTTAGATAATTGTTTTATCGTTGTTTTAGTTTATATAGTGCATTTAAGTATTTTATTAGAAGATGACTTCTTCACCAACATTTGTTACGAGTTATTTGACACGTTAGGAACAATTTAGTTTTGACTTTTGAAAACTTTAATTGTTTTAACTTTAATTCAGATTTGAATTTGGTTCGGTTCTAAACTAACGCGTGATTATCAACAATAATTGAGGTGACGTGGCATCATTACCAGAGGGTTACTGTAGCTTAATTATCCGGGCGTCACAATTCTCCTCTACTACGAGAAATCTTGTCCCGAGATTTAAGAGGGGGACTAAGGGGGAAAGGTCTTGTTACGAAATTCCTAACGAATCTTCTTGGTCTTGGTTGCTCTTCTCGAAGTGGTCGATTCATAGCGTTGATGTCTTCATTTCTCTGCTTCAGGTGATCATGATGAAGTTGTCGTCCTTCCTTCAGGATCTTCACCGTACTTACGAAAGGGTAAGAAGGGAAAACTCTATCAGGATGGAATCTAACAAGATCGAGCATCAGACGGTTAACTCAAGGAAGAAGCATAAGTATCTCTCGATTTGAAACTTAAGAAGATATCGAGAGTAAAGTGAGAAGGTACCATGAGAAGTTTCAAACGGATGGGCAATCGTTCGATGCCTAATCAGAAGGTGAAAGGGGTTCAGAGCAACGAGAATAAGTATCGCGTCTGATGCCAACAACTTGGGATCTCTCGGAAGGTGGCTCGTGAATTACATACGAGGCCACACGCGAGGAACAACCTTGGGAACAGGGGTGTACCGGAGAGTCAGGTTTGATCCTGTGGAACTGTGGGTTATGGGCCCACCATGTTGGTTAATAGTAGGAAGGGTGTTGACATCTTGCATGGTCATGTAGGCAAGGCATGTCACAGGTTAGTCTGTCGGTTATGTCGACAACAACATCGGTACCAAGGGCGAGGCACGAAGAGAACCATTTCCTGCTCGTTGAAACGAGGCGGGCCAATAGGCAAAGTTCTCGTCGGTGGTTACCAGGATGTCATCAACAATAGTAACATGGCCTTGTTGACAGAATTGTACACCGATGGGTTTACATATGCAGGAGAATATTATTGCTTAGATTATATAGACCTCAAGAAAGGTTAAACCAAGCAACGGAAAGGAAATATGGTTATCAAATTACACAGAACAATGGCAAGGAAAATGTGTTCAAACACATATTTCAGGGTTATATCCTTCCCAAGGATAAGCAGAGCATGATATCCATGACAGGTTATAATGCAGAAAACCCTTTAGGTAGGGGAGAGAATTTTCATGACATTATCCATACAACGGTGTTTGGATAATAGAGCAGGAAACATTTAGCATTGGGCTTCAAATGTTCTTGTTGAAAATCAGAGTATCATAGGCATGCTTCGAGATAGCATTGACATGGTCATCCTGTGAAGATCAGACTTTGGCAACACAAAGGATCCATCAGGAATAACTTGTAGAATAAGTCTTACAATTTCCTCATGGAAGAATGGTTAACCTTGTTAAAAAGGAAACTATAATTATAGGTCCTCTACCCGGGGGGGTGCTAGGCATGACATCATATTACCGGTTCATCACAGGACCAACATCATAACTCTCGGAAAGATGTCCCAACCATCATATCTGATCGAGATTCAGATCCGATTGGTGTCATGATACCCCACACTCAGGGTGTTCGAGAGGAAAAGGTGCAACACAAATTGACGAGATGTGAATGTAAGATTCTCGAGAAATGAACTATGGAAGCGAGTTTCGAAACAAGAGTTCATCAAGCTAAGAGAGGATGAGGAGGTGCCGATGGACTCGGTGATAATTCATCGAGATTCCCAGAAAGATGGATTTCCACAATTGCGTGAATACAGAGATATCATTTGTCAGATTAAAGGACTTAATGATGTGTGCTGGAGGAACACATACACAATTAAACATTGGTTGAAAGGTACACCCGAAATATGAGCTGGGTTGCACGACCAATGTCAGAATGGTGATGGTGAGAAGTATCACAATATCAAGAAATTTTTAAGAGGCAGGGCAATTCTCACAACCTTCTTGACATAAAAGATGGTAATACTCCAAGGTAGGGCATAACATAAGTCGGATAGCAAGGAACTCAAGGTACAACGCAAAACTAGAACAAGTTTTGTGTTGCGGAAACGCAAGAATGTTGTCGATGATAACACAAATTATCGAGGGCAAGGATGGTATTTCTCATCATGAATTCCACTGGAAACCTAGGAGGAGCCAAAATGTTGATCATGATCACGACAATTTGTCGAGAGAATTTATGAAGATGTAATCAATTGGCGATGACATCAAGTCAAAGGAATGATGAAGCAAAAGGTTATTGAAACCATGGGTATGACTCAAACTCGAAATCAAGTTTGTTGGTCAAGGAGAAATGGTATGACGAGGAAAGTCAACGTAAGCTTAGCTCATCATCGAAAATTGTGCTTCGGAAAGGAGGACCAGATAGCACAGTTAAATTTTAGCATGATAATGATATATTCGATCAGGCTAGGAGTGATGTGATGGAGTATTAAACTTCTCAACAACGAGGTACTGAGAGTACTGAATCTCGATGTTGATTCGAATCACAAAACGGTGTTCTCGGTTGATGACAACCCAGAACCCGTGGAGTGATTATGAACGGGGAAGGGTACTACTTCATCATAAATTCATAAGATGAAGTGCAATGGGTTGATATCCTCGAGATACCATGGGGTAATACTTGAAGGTAGAACAAAATAGAGGTTGGGAAGGCGTACTGATCTACAGACGGCAAGTACTTTAAATTGTCCAAGAAATGGGATCAAAGAAGAACAATATGGTCGAAACCACGGTCGCAAAAGACCAAGCATAGATAACATAAGAAGTTGTAACAAGGGGATTATTATTACTACGAAAAGCTTCCATGATAAGTTCCACCTCGGGCCCATGGGCATGAACACAAAGTTCAAGGTCAACTCCCACTTCTCCAAAGGATAACCTTACATTCACTTCTCGTTTCGATAATGGCATTAGTGTTGAAAGTTTTGCCTGGTAAAATACCAGATGAGTATGACCCGTGAAATCTTCCGGGCTCACATAGATTAGGAAAGGCATAGGTTCAACCCATCAGGGTCTCTTAGAAACATATATCACAAGCTCAATAGTATAGCATGCTTGAAAAGGCAGAGGATACAATTTACCAAAGGCATTATGTATCTGTGGAAAGGCTCTCAAGCTTATTGAATATGAAGGACGTAGTCGGATAATAATCCAACAAGGGGTCTTATGGTCTACAACAGAGCTGATGTGAGTATTGGTACTCTATCAAAGGAAGAAGGAATGAAAGGGCATCGGATTCTCGAAACAACTGACTAATCCAAAGCTCAAAATGCAAGGGAATTATCATTTCCAAATCAGGGGATTAGAAGCCAACGCTCTCATTAAGAATGTACCAGTCGAATAGACTTAGGGGTACCATCGACGGCAATTTGATTGGTCGATAACCAGCTCATGTTTAAAATGACGTCTGAGACGGAAAGATAAATTAAAAGGATCAACTGATGATTGCGTGCATTCGCACTCATGTGAATCAATAGGATCAAAATGACGATGCCTAAGGATACTAACGAATATTAACAGACATATGGAAAGCATCCATCATGCAAGCAGACAAGTATTGCAGAGCAATACGCTACTAAGGATTTTTGGAGGATCGAATAGTATTTCGAAGACCATTGTGAAACACCTGGACAACTGGGGATGATCGGATACTCGATAAGTGCGAGAATTATCCGTAGGGGTATGCAGGTGACAAAGAACAGCAAGGCAGTAAGTTCAAAGGATTATCGAAGCAACGACGAGTATTTCGGGGTATCTTGTAATAACAAGAACAACTAGGGTTGAATGTAAGAATAACAACTGCAAGTAGTTATCCATAAGGTTTGACAGTGAAAGGGGAATTGCAAACGCGATGAACACAAGTTCTCGGGTTAATAGCGGAGTGTAGCTTCGGGGTCTTCGCGTGCAGCAGACGATCATTAGTAATAAGGGGCTCTCCGGGTGAAAGTGATAACGAGACCCTAATGTTAGATTTAGCAAAATTCATTTAACCCGAAAAGAAGAGAGTTCAGAATCCCGGAGTAAAGATCGAGGAGTAAAAGATCCTAATACCACCCTATGGCGACGTGGGCCCATGGGCCGCACAGCCATGTTAGCAAAAGTTTTGTAAAGTCTAGACTCGACTTCGGCCAAGGAGTTGAAATTGGATTCCTACAGGCAGTCGGCTCTGATACCAACTTGTGACGCCCCCGATTCAATCGTACAATAATCATGCACGCAAATGTGTACGATCAAGAACAGGGACTCACGGGAAGATATCACAACACAACTCTACAAATAAAATGAGTCATACAAGCATCATAATACAAGCCAGGGGCCTCGAGGGCTCGAATACAAGTGCTCGATCATAGACGAGTCAGCGGAAGCAACAATATCTGAGTACAGACATAAGTTAAACAAGTTTGCCTTAAGAAGGCTAGCACAAACTGGGATACAGATCGAATGAGGCGCAGGCCTCCTGCCTGGGATCCTCCTAACTACTCCTGGTCGTCGTCAGCGGGCTGCACGTAGTAGTAGGCACCTCCAGTGTAGTAGGAGTCGTCGTCGACGGTGGCGTCAGGATCCGGGGCTCCATCGTCTGATTGCAGCAATCGGGTAGAGAGATGGGGAAAAGGGGAAACAAAGCAACCGTGAGTACTCATCCAAAGTACTCGCAAGCAAGGAGCTACACTACATATGCATGGATATATGTGTAAGGGGCCATATCAGTGAACTGAACTGCAGAATGCCAGAGTGAGAGGGGGATATCTAGTCCTGTCGAAGACTACGCTTCTGGCAGCCTCCGTCTTGCAGCATATAGAAGAGAGTAGACTGAAGTCCTCCAAGTAGCATCGCATAGCATAATCCTACCCGGCAATCCCCTCCTCGATGCCCTGTTGGAGAGCAATCACCGGGTTGTATCTGGCACTTGGAAGGGTGTGTTTTATTAAGTATCCGGTTCTAGTTGTCATAAGGTCAAGGTACAACTCCGGGTCGTCCATTTACCGAGGGACACGGCTATTCGAATAGATAAACTTCCCTGCAGGGGTGCACCACATAGCCCAACACGCTTGATCCCATTTGGCCGGACACACTTTCCTGGGTCATGCCCGGGCTCGGAAGATCAACACGTCGCAGCCCCACCTAGGCACAACAGAAAGGTCAGCACGCCGGTCTAAACCTAAGCGTGCAGGGGTCTGGGCCCATCGCCCTGAGCACACCTGCACGTTGCGTACGCGGACGGAGAGCAGACCTAGCAACCTCCATTTCAAAGGAAGTCACGTTACGCGGTCGAACCCGGCGCGCGCCGCTCAGTTGCTGACGTCACGAAGTGCTTCGGCTGATACCACGACGTCGGGATACCCATAACTACTCCCGCGTAGGTGGTTAGTGCGTATAGACCAAATGGCCAGACTTAGATCAAATACCTAGATCTCGTTAAGCGTGTTAAGTATCGCGAACGCCGACTAGGGCCAGGCCCACCTCTCTCCTAGGTGGTCTGAACCTGCCCTGTCGCCCCACCACAAAGTAACAGTCGGGGGCCGTCGGGAACCCAGGCCCACCTCTACCGGGATGGAGCCACCTGCCCCTTCAGCCCCCATCTCTGAACAGTATCACAGGTAACAGTGTAAAGTATATAGTATATGCCCGTGATCACCCCCGAGTGATCACGGCCCGATAGTATAGCATGGCAGACGGACAAGAGTGTAGGGGCACTGATGGAACACTAGCATCCTATACTAAGCATGTAGGATTGCAGGTAAAGGTATCAACAGCAGTATCAAAGATAGGCTATGCATCAGGATAGGAATAACGAAAGCAGTAACATGCTACACTACTCTAATGCAAGCAGTATAGAGAAGAGTAGGCGATATCTGGTGATCAAGGGGGGGCTTGCCTGGTTGCTCTGGCAAGAGAGAGGGATCGTCGGTGACGTAGTCGACCACAGGGGCATCAGCATCGGTCTCGGAGTCTACCGAAAAGAAGTAACGGAGGGGGAACACAATAAATAACACAACAATCAATTGTAACACAAAGCAAGACGCGGCAATACGCGGTGCTAGGTGTGCCCTAACGCAGTAGGAGGTGATGCTGGTGAAGGGGGGAAACATCCGGGAAAGTATCCCCGCTGTTTCGCGTTTTCGGGCAGAGGAGCCGGAGGGGAAAGTTTGCGAGTTTGATATGTTAGGAATGTGTGGCGGACGAACGGGCTGCATATCCGGGTTCGTCTCGTCGTTCTGAGCAACTTTCATGTTGAAAACATTTTAATCCGAGTTACGGATTAAAAGTTATGATTTTCTAAAGATTTTATTAATTTCTGGTATTTAATTAATTATTTAAATTAATTCGAAAATGAATTAATGACATCAGCATGATGTCATGCTGACGTCAGCAGTCAACAGAGTTGACTGGGTCAAACTGACGCGTGGGTCCAGTGGGACCCACCTGTCATACACTGTTTAGGTTAATTAGGGTTTAGTTAAACTAATTACTGTTTAATTAAACTAACAGGTTAATTAGGTTAATTAATTAGGATTAATTAACATAATTAATATAATTTAATTAATTAATTAAATTTATTTTTATTTTTATTTTTATTTTCTAAAACGTTCTGGGCTAGGCCCACATGTCATTGGCCTAGAGGGGCTAACGGGTATTGGGCGTAGCGAGTGTGGGTGCTCGGGAAACGGGGCGGAGCCCCGCTGTGCGAGCGTAACCCGCCCATACGACGCGCCAGAGCCGGCCGCGGGCGTCGGCGGCCAGGGGGCACACCAGCGCCGGCCGGAACAGGGCGGCGGGGCGGAGGGAACCGGACCCGTGGGCGCGCGTGCGCCGACAAGGGACAGCGCGGCGCAGGAGGACGGGCGAGGCTAGGGACGCGGAGCGCGGCGGCTGTGCGGTGGCGCGGGCAGAGCCGCGCCGAAGCAGCAGCGAGCAGGGGGAGACGCACGAGGCACGCGGCGGGGAGGCCAGCGGAGCGCGCGAGGCGCGGGACGACGCGTGCGGGGTGGAGGCGTCGGCCTCGGAGCGGCAGCAGGCGCAGAGGAGGCGAGGGCGCGCGCGGTGCGCAGGTGCGGTGAGCGCGGCGAGGCGAGGTTGCGCGAGAGAGGGGGGAAGGGTGCGCGCTCACATCGGGTTCGTAGGGACTGGGCAACGGTGCGCGGGGAGCGACTTGTGGAGGAGGGCGAGGAGGGCCGGCGTGGGGAGGAGACGGTGAGGCGACGGCGAGTGGCGATGGGTGACGACGTCAGCCCCGGTGCGCCGCGGGCGTCTGGGGCGAGGCGGGGAGGTGCCGGTGACGAGGCCCGACTCGTCGAGGCGGCGAGCCGCGGCGGCGGCGGGGCGAAGCAAGCGGCGGGGCGGCGCCGGGATGGGCGTCAGCGTCCGAGCGTGGGGCGACACGGGATGGGGGTCGGGGCGCCATTTTCGGGGGCGAGCGCCCCCGATCCAGATCCACGCAGGGAAGGGGAGAGAGATCGGGGAATCGTGGGGGAATGTGGGGAGGGGGTCGCTAGGGTTCGGTCGCCCCAGGGGGGCTATAGGCGCCGGCTGGGCCGGCCTGGTTGGCCCAGAGGCCAGCTGGGCTGTGGCCCAGTGGAGGGGGGGTTCTTTCTTTTTTTTGTTCTGTTTTCTTTTCTTCTTTTGTTTTTATTCTATTTCTTTTCTGTTTTCTTTTTTTTAGTTTTATAAAATTTAAAAGCGACAACTAATTTGGTGTTATCAAATAGGTCACAGCCCTAAATATTCTGGCACTTTAATAAAGTGTTTTGCATGTGCTTATTATTCTAAAAGCATTTTAGATAATTGTTTTATCGCTGTTTTAGTTTATATAGTGCATTTAAGTATTTTATTAGAAGATGACTTATTCACCAACATTTGTTACGGGTTATTTGACACGTTAGGAACAATTTCATTTTGAGTTTTGAAAACTTTAATTGTTTTAACTTTAATTTAGATTTGAATTTGGTTCGGTTCTGAACTAACGCGTGATTATCAACAATAATTGAGGTGACGTGGCATCATTACCAGAGGGTTACTGTAGCTTAATTATCCGGGCGTCACACGCGCTAAAGGAAACATTGGAATCATTAGCAATATCATATCCGAAGCTATTAGAATTCATAAAGGTAACCATTGTGATGATCATTTATCTAATGAATTACCCTCTCTAGGAATTGATCAATCACAAGATGATGTTGAACATGGATACCATGATGAAGATGATGATAGTGACCATGATCTTGATGATGCAATGAGGCATTTTGGTCTTATGGCAAATCTTAGCGGCTACATGGCTGGAGGAAAGGAATGGGTCCTTAATAGTGGATGTACTGATCATATGACCGGAGATGAAGATATGTTCAATGAGCTTGCTGAAAATGAAGGCCCTCGAAAATATGTCACCTTTGGTGATAATTCAAAGGGTAAGGTGGTTGGACTTGGTAAGGTGGCCATCTCACATGATAGCTCCATACAAAATGTCATGCTCGTTGAATCCCTTGGACACAATTTACTTTCAGTTTCTAGACTTGCAGATTTCGGTTTCAATGTCTTATTCACTGAAGTAGATTGCCAAGTGTTTCGTAGAGACAATCATAAAATGGTCTTTACCAGTATACGTAGAGGAGATCTTTACATTGTTGACTTCACTAAAAGGGCTCAACCTAAAACTTGCTTAATTGCTAAATCTTCTAAAGGCTGGTTGTGGCATAGAAGACTAGATCACGTTGGAATGCGAAATCTTGATAAACTTATTAAAGGTGATCATATCCTTGGAATAAAAGATGTCGTATTTCACAAGGATAGACTTTGTAGCGCTTGTCAAGCAGGGAAACAAGTTGGAGGAAGCTACAGCGCGAAGAACATCATGACCACAAGAAGACCACTCGAGTTACTTCACATGGATCTCTTTGGTCCAAATGCATACAAGAGTCTCGGTGGTAACTCATTTGGTCTAGTCATAGTTGATGATTTTTCAAGATTTACGTGGGTGTTCTTTCTTGATGACAAATCGCAAGTCCAAAAGATCTTCAAAAGCTTCGCTAGGAAGGCCCAAAATCAGTTTGACGTGAAGATCAAGAAGGTTCGAAGCGACAACAGAACGCAGTTCAAGAACGCAAATGTGGACACCTTTCTTGACGAAGAAGGGATTTCACACGAGTTCTCGGCTACATACACACCTCAACAAAATAGAGTTGTTGAGAGGAAGAACCGGACTCTTATCGAGATGGCAAGAACGATGCTTGATGAGTACAAGACGCCAAAGCACTTTTGGGCGGAAGCAGTTGAGACAGCTTGTCATGCAACAAATCGCTTGTATCTTCACAAGCTACTCGGCAAGACGGCATACGAGCTCCTCACCGGTAACAAACCCCAAGTTGGATACTTTTGAGTATTCGGCTCAAAGTGCTACATTCTTGATAAGCATCGTCGTTCTAAATTTTCTCCTAAGTCTCATGAAGGTTTCCTACTTGGTTATGGCTCAAACTCTCACACTTACCGTGTCTACAACAATTTCACCCGAAAGGTTGAAGAGACGGTAGATGTGAAGTTTGATGAATCTAACGGCTCGCAAGTAGAGCAACTGCCAATTGATGTAGGAGACAAATACCCTTCAGAAGCAATTCAAGACTTGTCCATCGGCAAGATTCGTCCAACGGAAATGAAGGAGAGTACCTCGTCCGTCCAAGTGGAAGCTTCTACCTCACGACAAGGTGAACCAAGAGTTGATACGGAAGCATCCACAAGTGGGACACGCCAAGATGAAGAAAACGAGGAAGTACACCAAGATGAACATCAACAACCTCCTTCTCCACCACGACAAGAGAACAACAACGTCAACAATGAAGAAGGCCAGGAAGAAGAAGAAGAAGAAGAACAAGATGAAGAGGATGTTCCACCCCGACCCAAGCAAAAGCTTTCACGAGTTCGAGCAAGAATTGCCAAATGTCATCCCGTCCAGCAAATCTACAATGATATCCAAACCGGGAGAATCACTCGCTCTAAAACTAGTTTAGCTAACTTTTGTGAACATTACTCATTCATCTCTAGAATTGAACCTATGAAGGTTGAAGAAGCATTGGAGGATCCGGATTGGATAAACACTATGCATGAAGAGCTACACAACTTTGAGAGAAATCAAGTGTGGACATTGGTCGAGAAGCCCGACAACAACCACAATATCATTGGTACCAAATGGGTGTTTCACAACAAGCAGGATGAAGATGGACAAGTGGTTGGCAACAAAGCATGTCTCATCGCCCAAGGCTACACACAAGTTGAAGGTATGGACTATGGTTAGACATATGCTCTCGTTGCTAGACTTGAGTCCATTCGCATCTTACTTGCCTATGCTAATCACCATGATATCACCTTGTACCAAATGGACATTAAAAGTGCTTTTCTAAATGGCAAAATTGAGGAGGAAGTTTATGTTAAGCAACCTCCCGGATTTGTCAATCCTAAGAAACCTAATCATGTTTACAAACTTCATAAATCTCTTTACGGTCTTAAACAAGCTCCTAGAGCATGGTATAAATGCTTGAACAAGTTCCTTATTGAAAAAGGCTTTGAATTTGGTAAAATTGACTCTACTCTTTTCATTAAAAGGGTTAATGGAGAACTATTTGTGTGCTAAATTTATGTTGATGATATCATATTTGGTTCAACTAACCCTCAATTTAGTGAGAAGTTTGGCAAGCTAATGTCGGAGAAGTTTGAGATGTCTATGATTTGTGAACTCAAATTCTTTCTCGGTTTGCAAATCAAGCAAACTAAGGAAGGTACCTTTGTCTCTCAAACAAAGTACACCAAAGACTTATTCAAGAAGTTCAATATGCAAGAATGCAAAGGTATGACTACACCCATGCCTACTAGTGGACATCTTGATTTGACCAAAGATGGTGAACCGATTGATCAAAAAGTTTATCGCTCTATGATTGGTTCATTGTTATATCTATGTGCCCCTCGTCCTGATATTATGCTAAGTGTGTGCATGTGTGCACGATATCAAGCTGCTCCTAAAGAATGTCATCTTAAGGCTCTGAAAAGGATAGTGAGATACCTAATCCATACACCAAATTTTGGCATTTGGTATCCTAAGAGGTCCTCTTTTGATCTTGTCGGCTACTCCGATTCGGACTATGCCGGAGACAAGGTTGATAGAAAGTCCACTTCGGGTACTTGTCAATTCCTTGGTAGATCTCTTGTATCTTGGTCTTCCAAGAAACAAAACTCGGTATCCTTATCCACCACCGAAGCGGAATACATTGTCGCTGGTTCATGCTGTGCTCAATTACTTTGGATGACCCAAACTGTTAAAGATTATGGGATATATGTGAAACAAGTTCCATTGCTTTGTGACAATGAAAGTGCTATTAAGATTGCTCACAATCCAGTGCAACACTCTCGAACTAAGCATATCGAAGTTCGTCATCATTTCATTCGAGATCATGTTGCAAAAGGGGACATTGACATTAAGCATGTTCGCACCGATAAGCAATTAGCGGATATATTCACTAAACCACTTGATGAGAAAGTGTTTTGCAGGTTGAGAGGTGAATTGGACATCATCGATGCTTCAAACTTGGAGTAGGAACTCCATTTGATACATGCAGGGCATGAGCATTTGACTAATCCTCGATATTTCTCTTATGGTGTCTTTCATATGTCTTGGATACATTTGTACCTTGCATGTTATCTAACCCGTGTAGGTACTTGGTTGAATCTAAATCTATGAGGTTGCAACTCACTCACATCCTGAGCAATCTCTACATCACCAAGTCTCTACACAATGGTGGTTGAAGACAAGGAAGCACGAAACCATTCAAACATATCCTTTGACAAATTCTATGTTGAGTCTCATGATTGTCATTTTGGATACACAAGTGCTCTTCCTTGCAAAGCTAATCCATGTAGGTAGATGAACTCAAACTCCAAGTGGTGCTCCCAACTCTTGATGAACTAAATCAACCTTGAGCAACCCACACAAGTTCAATTACATGAGCAAGATCAACACCACCCCCCCAAGGTATGTTATTCCATCTTAGAGAAGCTTTACTTCAAGTCATGAGTCAAAGCAACTCGACAAGATGTGAATACATCAAGATGCTTAAACGAAAAATGGAAACCCCATTTTGAGCTTAAACGATGAGTATGACCTATGATCAAGTGTTCTCACTTGACTCCTAAGTCAATATACTCTAACATAGGTGACTTTGTCGCCGCCCAACTCTAGATGAAGTTCTTTTGTGTTCTTTTCTGTGTTATTGCATTTGTCTCTTGCATATTTGTTTCCCCTTTTCAAAAAAACTTCATCTAGATCTTTTAGTTTCTTTTCTTTTCTTTTTGTTCTGCATTTTCTGCATCCAATTCATTGCAAATCCTTCTGAGATCTTACTTGTCTAGTGAGCTGAGGTGACAAGTAGTTTTACTCTGATGGACTCGGTCCCACCGGTTTGTTTTCTTCGGCTCAACCGAAACCTTTCGGTGCAACCGAAGCACACAACTCGGAGTCACCGATTCCACCAGAGGACAACCAACTTGCCACTTATTCCTGATTTCTATTTGCTCCAGCTCCACTTAATGATTCTTGGCCTCTACCAGCATCATATTAGACATGCTGCTTTGCTCTGTGACTCAAGGACCGACCCATTTGTATCACATGTCCAGAAGAGCCCTTCTTGGAAATTGATGTCAAAGGGGGAGAGAGAGATCACATCAAAGCTTAATCTTTCCTATAGGGGGAGATAGAGAGAACACTCAGGGGGAGAAAGTAATATCATCAAAGACCCCAGATGCTTGGTGTTCAAGAGGAGAGATGTCACATGTCTTTAAGAGGGGAAAGACATGTTTGTTTGCTTGCTTTAGCTCAAGCTCTCTTGTTTATTTTCTATTGCTCTGATTTTTTGTTCCCTATCTTCTCCCAATATCCCATGCAGATTCAGGGGGAGCAAGACATCTAAGGGAAGGAAATCTCTGATTTTATTGCATATCTTTACCTTTGGGGACATGTCTATATCCAATGTGGTACTTAGTACTCACTCTACATGTCATCCCAGTCTTGGTTCTCTTGTGGTTTCTCTTGTTTGCTCTGGTTAGTAGATGCATCTGTGTTATTTAACCTTGTTTGCGCAGGTTCATCCCATCCTAAGCCAACTCAAGACCACAAGGTAAGTAGATGCATATCAGTCATGTGAATGAGAAATTCTTGCTGATGTGCATACTGTTTGCAAGAAGGACTCATGAGCATGAAGGTACATTTCTCATATTCATATCATTTTCTCTGATGCATATAGCCAAGATACATGTAACACATTGCTTACTCTGTCATGCTTATGCACTCACATGCTCCTATATTCAATATTCACATGGTTGCATACATGTAGGGGGAGCCTATGGATGTTACGTGTCTTTCCAAAGCTTTACTTGCTATTCTCTATATATGTATCTAAAGCTTTGATGTATGTTGTCATCAATTACCAAAAAGGGGGAGATTGAAAGCACAAGTGCTCCCTGGGTGGTTTTGGTAATTAATGTCAACATATCTCTTGTTGGACTCACACTTTTACCTAGTATGTTTCAGATAAGTTCAACAATGGAGTGGCATGGACTAGAGGATGTGGAACCCCTTCAAGATGCTAAGGACAAAAGATTGGCTCAAGCTTCAAGATCAAGACTCTACATTTTATATTTTAGTGATCCAAGATCACATTGAGTCTATAGGAAAAGCCAATACTATCAAGGAGGGATGAGGTGTTACTTAATGAGCCTCTTGCTTCATGTGCTTAGTGATATGCTCCAAAACCCTCAACTATCTTCCCACATCCACATATGACCTAAACCAAAAGTCAAACTCGGCCTCACCGATTCTTTCTATCTGGCGCCACCGAGTTTCACATGTCATAGCCACTGCCACAAACCCTAGCAAATCGGTTTCACCGATAGGCATCTCGGTCTCACCGAGATGGGATTGTAATCTCACTGTGTATGTCCATTGCCAAAATCGGTCTCACCGAGTTTGAGCAATCGGTACTACCGAGATTACAATGCAAACTCTCTGGTTAGCTTATTACCAAAATGGGTTCCACTGAGTTTGTGTAATCGGTATCACCGAGTTTGCCTGACCAACTCTCTGGTTAGCTTATTACCAAAATCGTTCCCACCGAGTTTGTGTAATCGGTCACACCGAGAATACGTTATGCCCTAACCCTAACCATATCGGTCCTACCGAGTTGCATCTCAGTCCCACCGAAAATCCTAACGGTCACTAGGTTTGCTGAATCGATCCGACCGAGTTTAACCAGTCGGTCCCACCGAGTTTGGCAGATTGTGTGTAACGGTTAGATTTTGTGAGGAGGCTATATATACCCCTCCACCCACTCTTCATTTGTGGAGAAAGCCATCAGAACATAACTTTACTTCCAATACACACTTTCTGAGAGAGAACTACCTACTCATATGTTGAGCTCAAGATATTCCATTCCAACCATATGAATCTTGATCTCTAGCCTTCCCCAAGTTGCTTTCCACTCAAATCTTCTTTCCACCAAATACAAATCCTGTGAAAGAGAGTTGAGTGTTGGGGAGACTATAATTTGAAGCACAAGAGCAAGGAGTTCATCATCAACACACCATTTGTTACTTCTTGGAGAGTGGTGTCTCCTAGGTTGGCTAGGTGTCACTTGGGAGCCTCCGACAAGATTGTGGAGTTGAACCAAGGAGTTTGTAAGGGCAAGGAGATCGCCTACTTCGTGAGGATCTACCGCTAGTGAGGCAAGTCCTTCGTGGGCGACGGCCGTGATGGAATAGACAAGGTTGCTTCTTCGTGGACCCTTCATGGGTGGAGCCCTCCGTGAACTCGCGCAACCGTTACCCTCCGTGGGTTGAAGTCTCCATCAACGTGGATGTACAATAGCACCACCTATCGGAACCACGCCAAAAACATCCGTGTCTCCAATTGCGTTTGAATACTCCAAACCCTTCCCCTTACATTCTTGCAAGTTGCATGCTTTACTTTCCGCTGCTCATATACTCATTTCATGCTTGCTTGATATGTATTGTGTTCATCAAAGTTGTGCTTAAACTCCACCTAAATTTAAGAATCTTAAAAACTGCAATTTTTGGCACTTAGTGTCTAATCACCCCCCCCCCCCCTCTAGACACCTCTTCTCGATCCTTTCAACCAAGCCGCGCTGAGAGCACCACGGCGGTGGACGACGGCGAGGCCTAGGAAGGGGACGACGCGGAGCCGGGGAAGACGCGGCAGTGGAAGCCCGCGCGGAGAGGAGTATGAAGGTTCACCGGTTCGGCTGCGGTGTGAGGCTGTCGTCGCCGCAGAATAACAGGGGGTGTGGGTGAGTAGAGGGATGCCCTGGCCAGCGGCAGGAGTAGTAGGGGGCTCTGAGGCCTGCGCGGCAGCACTGCCGGCCACGGGAGGCGGGAGTAGGCGGTCCCGCCGGCGCTGCTTTGGCGGCTGGAGCAAGAAGATCAGAGATTGAAGAAACACGACGGCCATTGGATTGACATCCAACAGTTATGTCTGCTATAATCGTTTGTTGACGTATATAATAACTAAAAAAATCTTGCATACGCGTCAACTAAACAGGCCCACAAGTCAGACCACTCCCTCTTTTTTTAATAATTTATATATAGCTCATGGCAACTTCTTATGCAAATTATTGCAGTCATTTTTAGGTTGGCCAGGGCCAATTTCGCATATTTCTGTCTGTTCCAAACTATTTTTAATACCGAAATGTCGAGCCAGATTTAAAGTACTTTGAAGATATATTTAAATTATGTTAATGCCCAGTGAAATAGGAATCCGAAAATGTGAAAAAATTCAAAAATTATAAAGTAATTGCCAATTTGTCATCTGTTTTTATATTTACAACCCATTTCATATTACTTTCAAGATTTGCAGGCGTCTTGAAAGAGTTGCAGCCCATCAGGGCGTAGAAAAATAAGTAGGCTTGGATTGGGTATTCTTCTGAAAAAATAAACTGGGCTCATTTTCACAAAGAAAAAATAGCTGGGCTGGTCACATGGTGAACATAAAATATAAGCCTGGGCTAGACGGGCCACAGCCCAGTTCAAACCCTGCTCCGTCTCAACAATACCAAACAAAAAAATACTGCTCGAGTAGCTACGTCCCAGGTGTCAGCTGATCTTGTGATGTTCTCTTGTCTATTGACTATATACGCTCACAATGTCGTGGGTCCCAGATGTCAGGAAAACACTAGGAGGAAGCATTTTATTTTCCCATACGCTGACGTGGTGGGCCCCTACTGTCATCCTCTCCACGTACTTCTGCCGATTTTTGTTGTTTGTTGAGCATGTTGACAACGCGAGAGGGCGGCGCCGTGGCGAGCGCAACAAAGCACACGGAGGACGTCGGCGTTAACGATTTAGGATACAGTGGGGCGGCGATGCGTGCGCTGAGGCGCAGCCAGCCGTGGGAGGCGGAAGCAGGTGGCCCCGCCGGCGCTGGTTTGGTTTTGGCGGCTGGAGGAAGACAGGACGGAAGAAACATGACAGACTGTAAAAACAGCAGGAGTACTGAACAACCTTAACTGAAACCAGCAGGGGCACTTAACAACCAAAGCTGAAAGCAGTATGAGTACTTATACAGGTTCAACCGTACAAAGCACGCCTCGAACAGTGCTACTTTGCCTACAATTAACCAAGGGTGAGGCCGCCCAGCCCCAGGACAAGGCTCAGGCGCCACCCAGCGCATCCACAACCTTCTGAAAGCGGCTTCATCTCGCAACGAGGTCAATAAACAGGATATTCGCTTTAGAGCCATGGAAAAGCATGAACATAATCTTCTGTCCTATTCTCCAAGATGGACGGGCCTTCATCATTTGAGACCACCCATGAATAAGTATCTTTTCACCTCCAAGGGGAATTGAGTAGCTCGACATAAACATCATGTTGTGACCAAGCGCAAGTCTGAACCGACCATGGTCAGGCATCTGTATAGGAACAATAGAACTCGGTAGTTCCTGTTTCTAGAAGATCACAGCTGTAAAACTGTGTATAAGCAATAGTTTATGAACAACATATATAACAGAAAACAGCTCGTACCATAAGTTTCTCGACACAGTTGGACCTGTTCAACGAGTGCAGTAGTGGAACACATATCCCACGAGGCCTTCCACCATTGAAACACCCCACAAGGACCTCAAGACGATCAATAAAGTGTAGAGTCAACTTCAGTGCCATTAGTAACAGCCGAGTTATTGTAGAGTAACAAACGAGCAAACCGCTTAACTCTGAAAAAACCTACACGTGCCACCAATTATAAGAAAATATTAGTTAGAAGTAGCATCTTCGTGAGAGATTCGTTGCTACTTATAAAGTTAATTTGTGATTAGTTAGACAAAATAGGTGGATTAAGAAGTAATCGAGGCAACAAGCAAGAACCAGATACAAAACTAACATGGATGAACAATTGGAACGACGTGGGGTGGAAGATCGTAGTGAAGATGAGACCAGGTTCTGCTATTTCCATCAACATTTGTGCGCCAACTTTCAGTCCGTAACACTTGAGAAAGTTTATCCAAGTTCGGCCATAAAAAAAGCAGCAATCTTCTTGGTTCATGAACCCAACTCGGAACTCATATCCATGGCTTTTCTTCACTGTGAGCATTAAACTAGTGTATTCAGTTATGGCAAGGCCGAGCATCTTGAGTACATGTGTTCTGGCAGGGCAAATAATACACTGCAGGAAAAATAATACGAGAACACAGCATGTGCAAAAAACACCACCCTCCAGGATAGAAAAGAGGATTCTAGGAACATACTGTGCGCGTTTCAAAATGTTGTATTAGGATGAGAAGGAACAAGTGTGGCATCTCGCCGAGGGCGCAGAAACCTATAGGGTACTCGCACTTTGGGCACTGCAAATGAAACACACTAGATTCAGTAGGAAGAAAAATGCATCAACGGCGGCGGCTGCCATCCTAGGATTACCTGCGACCAAGGGACTTGGATTTATCGGGGATGGATGAATAATTCGTACCTGGTTCTCCATGAGAAAACCCTATGCAATCGCCGAGAGGAGGGTTTCTCTAAACAAGTAGATGAGGGAGAAGGGGATTCAGGCCGAGTGAAATATTGCCGCTTCGTCCGTCCAGCTTACTGCTAAAGCTGGAAAGGGGGGGTTGTGATTTGACGGCTCATTGGGCATTACTGCGGCGCTACGACCGGGGTGTGTCTACCGTGAAGTTGTGCACTCTAATTTGTGCATATGGCACGTGGACCCCTTTGTCGGTTGCCCCACATATCAGCGAAAGGAGGTAGAAAGACAGGAGTAACTAGTTACACATACATATATTTTTGGACAAAGAGATACTCCCTCTATAAAGAAATATACAAATCTGTTATATCACCGGCTCACCTTGCCGAGAAATATACTCCCTCTGCAACGCATGGGCATTATGGGGGTTCAGCTTTTTTTATGGGGGTTCGACTAAGAATATAATACTCAGATAGGCTCACGGTTCTAGACTTTGGGCCGCAGGCCGACCCTGCATGTTTGGGGGCCCATGTGTTCTACCTCAGCGCTTTTCATATTGCAAGCGATCGGTATGGCGCTGGTTTTAGATGCTGTCGCAAGGCGAATACACAAAATTGAATAAAGCACGGCAGCTGTTGGAATGAAATCGAACGACAGATCCTAACCAGCAATCAGAGTTGGAATTCTATCAACGATATACCATGTGATAAATAATATTGTCGTACTACATATACACACAGGACACTTGTTTCACCGTGCCACATTATTACATCAAAATCTCTCGGAGGATAGATCAGTTCGGCAGTTGCGTGCTGCTACTGAATAATTTCAAAGTTGATTTGGACCAGCTCGCCTTGGCGAGAAAGTTTGATTTTGACATCATCCCCTACCGTAAGATATGATTTAGATTTGAACCTTGACCATCCTTTAGCATCAATCATCATGCGACCATCATTTGTACTTACGGTATATTGAGCAGGTTCATTCACACCAAGGTTGTGCATGGTAAGAGAAACTTGGCCGCGGTCGCCCGGATGTTGAACGAATCCCTCGTTTCTCTAGGAATTCTCTGTTTGCAAACAAGAAGACATACCCAAACAGTTAGATCAACGCAGTGAATCATGTGAAACAACATGGAAAGAAAAAAGAACGAAGCACTTGGGCGGCCAATGCTTACCAAGAAGGTGGACATGTCAGTTTTTGTAAGGACTTTGGTATATTAAGTGCGAACTGCAGCCCAGTCTATTGCCGGTGCAACTGCACGGGCCGGAGAAGATGCAAGTGCAAGTGTTGGTGCAGGTGCCGAAGCCGTTGTTGCTGCCAAAGATGGTGCTCCTTGTAGAGCTGGTGCCGGTGTCGGAGCAGGTGCTGGTGTTGATGCCCGATCCTTCGGTAGATCAGACTGATCTGCTGACGCGGTCCGTGCCCAATCCTCAGCTGGATCAGACTGAGCTGCTGCCGCTGTCAGTGCTAGAGCAATTGCCGGTGCTCAATCTGTGCGAGACAGCAGCGATCGTTTCTGGTCTGCTATGATCAGCTTTCTCACTTGACTAGGATCCGTGACCGTGATCCAGTTTTTTATTCATTTCTTTTAAACGCGAGAAGGACTAATTATGGCCTTTTTGTTAAACCAAACTGCAGTTCATCATAGGGATTCAGCTTGTACTCAGACAACAAACTAATCCAATTTTTTCCAGTAATATAAGTGATGGATAGTGCCTTCGTTACTGACACGACATAAGAAGTGAAACCTGCAAAAATAGCCATCGTAGAGCAAACCAAACGGTTTATTATGTGATGAATGTCACATGGCAAAACCTGCATCGTAAAATTGCAGGAAAAGAAAGAACACAAGCTCGAATTGTCGCAAAAAGGTTTTTGACAAGTTCAAGGTGTTGACTACGATGAGAGTTTCTCACTCGTATCTATGCTTAAGTCTGTCCGAATCATGTTAGAAATTGCCGCATTTTATGAAATCTATCAAATGGATAAACAAGACTGCATTCCTTAATGGATTTATTAAAGAAGAGTTGTATATGATGCAACCAGAAGGTTTTATCAATCCTAAAGGTGCTAACAAAATATGCAAGCTCCAGCGATCCATCTATGGACTGGTGCAAGCATCTCGAAGTTGGAATATACACTTTGATAAGTTGATCAAAGCATATAGTTTTATATAGACTTGCGGTGAAGCCTGTATTTACAAGAAAGTGAGTGGGAGCACTACAACCTTTCTGATAAGTATATGTGAATGACATATTGTAGATCGGAAATGATGTAGAATTTTCTGTAAAGCATAAAGGAGTGTTTGAAAGGAGTTTTTCAAAGAAAGACCTCAGTGAAGCTAGTTACATATTGAGCTTCAAGATCTATGGAGATAGATCAAGACGGTTGATAAGTTTTTTCAATGAATACATACCTTGACAAGTTTTTGAAGTAGTTCAAAATGGATCAGGCAAAGAAAGAGTTCATGCCTGTGTTGCAAGGTGTGAAGTTGAGTAAGACTCAAATCCCGACCATGGCAGAAGATAGAAAGAGAATTAAAGTCATTCCCTATGCCTCAGCCATAGGTTCTATAAAGTATGTCATGTTGTGTACCAGACCTATTGTATAACCTGCCCTGAGTTTGGCAAGGGAGTAAAATTTTGATCTTGGAGTAGATCACTGGACAGCGGTCAGAATTATCCTTAGAGGACTAAGGAAACATTTCTCGGTTATGGAGGTGATAAAGAGTTTGTCGTAAAGAGTTACGTCGATGCAAGCTTTTACACCGATCCGGATGACTCTGTGTCTCAATCTGGATACATATTGAAAGTGGGAGCAATTAGCTAGAGTAGCTCTATGCAGAGCATTGTAGACATAGAATATTAGCAAAATACATACGGATCTGAATGTGGCAGACCCATTGACTAAACCTCTCTCCCAAGCAAAACATGATCAGACCTTAGTACTCTTTGGGTGTTAATCACAAGGCGATTTGAACTAGATTACTGACTCTAGTAAACCCTTTAAGTGTTGGTCACATGGCGATGTGAACTATGGGTGTTAATCACATGATGATGTGAACTATTAGTGTTAAATCACATGACGATGTGAACTATATTATTAACTCTAGTGCAAGTGGGAGACTGAAGGAAATATGTCCTAGAGGCAATAATAAAGTTGTTATTTATATTTCCTTATATCATGATAAATGTTTATTATTCATGTTAGAATTGTATTAACAGGAAACTTAGTACATGTGTGAATACATAGTCAAACAGAGTGTCACTAGTATGCCTCTACTTGACTAGCTCGTTGAATCAAAGATGGTTAACTTTCCCAGCCATAGACATGAGTTGTCATTTGATTAACGGGATCACATCATTAGAGAATGATGTGATTGACATGACCCATTGTGTTAGCTTAGCACTTGATCGTTTAGTATGTTGCTATTGCTTTCTTCATGACTTATACATGTTCCTTTGACTATGAGATTATGCAACTCTAGAATACCGGAGGAACACTTTGTGTGCTACCAAACGTCACAACATAACAGAGTGATTATAAAGGTGCTCTACAGGTGTCTCCGATGGTGTTTGTTGAGTTGGCATAGATCAATATTAGGATTTGTCACTCCGATTGTCGGAGAGGTGGCCCTCTCGGTAATGCACATCACTATAAAGCTTTGCAAACAATGTGACTAATGAGTTAGTTGCGGGATGATGCATTACGGAACGAGTAAAGAGACTTGCCGGTAACGAGATTGAACTACGTATTGAGATACCGACGATCGAATCTCGGGCAAGTAACATACCGATGACAAAGGGAACAACGTATGTTGTTATGCAGTTTGACCGATAAAGATCTTCGTAGAATATGTGGGAGCCAATATGAGCATCCAAGTTCGGATATTGGTTATTGACTGGAAACGTGTCTCAGTCATGTCTACATAGTTCTCGAACCCGTAGGGTCCGCACGCTTAACGTTCGATGACAATCGGTATTTTGAATTTATGTGTTTTGATGTACTGAAGGTAGTTCGGAGTCCCGGATGAGATTGGGGACATGACGAGGAGTCTCGAAATGGTAGAGACGTAATGATCGATATATTGGACGACTATATCCGGACATCGGAAAGGTTCCGAGTGGTTCGGGTATTTTTTCGGAGTACCGGGAAGTTACGGGAATACGGGGGAAGAAGTATTGGGCCTCATGGGCCAAGTGGTGGAAGAGAGGAGGTAGGACAAGGCAGGGCGCACGGCCCCCCTAGCCCAAACAGAATCGGACTAGGGGGCTGGCCCCCCTTTCCTCCTTTCCTCCCTCTCCTTCCTTCTCCCTCCCTTCCTCTTGGTGGACTCCTACTAGGAGTTGGAGTCCTAGTAGGACTCCACACTTGGGCGTGCCTCTAGGGCTGGCCGGCCTCACCTCCTCTCCTCCTTTATATACTGAGGAAAGAGGCACCCCATAGAGAAGTTGATCAGTTGATCTTTTAGCCGTGTGCGGTGCCCCCTCCACCATAATCCACCTCGGTCATATTGTAGCGGTGCTTAGGCGAAGCCCTGCGTCGGTAGCATCAACATCACCGTCATCACACCGTCGTGCTGACGGAACTCTCCCTAGAAGCTCTGCTGGGTCGTGAGTTTGAGGGACGTCATCGAGCTGAACGTGTGTTGAACTCGGAGGTGCCGTGCGTTCGGTACTTGGATCGGTCGGATCATGAAGACGTACGACTAAATCAACCGCGTTGTCATAACGCTTCGGCTTTCGATCTATGAGGGTACGTGGACAATACTCTCCCCTCTCGTTGCTATGCATCACCATGATCTTGCGTGTGTGTCGGAAAATTTTGAGACTACTACGTTCCCTAACAGTAGGAGCATCACATGAGGCTTTGTAAGCACCACTAGACTTGTTGACTCTTCTTTATCCTTGAGTGACATCTCATGAGCAACAATTCTACCAATGACTTCCGTTGGCTTGAGATCTTTGTAATTGGGTATCGTTTGGATCAATGTGCACATGGTATCATATTTTCCATCCAAGGCTCTTAGAATCTTCTTGATGATGAATCTATCGGTCATCTCTTCACTTCCTAAGCCGGCAATCTCATTTGTGATGAGAGAAAACCTAGAGTACATTTTAGCGACACCTTCACCATCCTTCACTTTGAACTTGTCAAGTTGACTTTGAAGCACATCTAATTTGGATTCCATGAAGGAGTCGGTACATTCGTGCATACCAATCAAAGTATCCCAAATTTCCTTTGCATTCTCAAGACGGCTGATTTTGTTGAATTCTTTGGGGCACAATCCGTTGAAGAGGATATCACAAGCTTGAGCATTGTATTGCAACATCTTCAATTCTTCCGCGGTAGCTTCATGATTCAGTTCTCTCCCATCAAAGAATTCACCTTGCAAGCCAATACACACAATAACCCGAATGACGGGGTTATGTCAAAGAATATGCATTTTCATCTTATGCTTCCAACTAGCAAAATTAGTACCATCAAAGTAAGGACCTCTATGGTGGTAATTTCCCTCGCTAGATGCCATACTCTCCAAGGTTGTGAAACCAAGGCTACAATCACCAAAGCTTTGGAAATCAAGGCAAATGGAGACCAAAGCTCTAATACCACTTGTAGGGTCGAAAGTATGTATAGAGGGGGGGTGATTAGACTACTTGACCAAATAAAAGTCTATCCTTTTCCCAATTTTAAGTCTTGGCAGATTTTAGCAACTTAGCACAAGTCAAGCAATCAACCTACACATGCAATTCTAAGAGTATAGCAGCAGAATGTAAGTCATCGCATATGAAGGTAAAGGGGAGGAGTTTGGAGGGAGCAAACGGAATGTAAACATGGAGATTTTTGGCGTGGTTCCGATAGGTGGTGCTATCGTACATCCACGTTGATGCAGACTTCAATCCATGAAGGGTAACGGTTGCGCGAGTCCACAGAGGGCTCACGAAGGGTCCACGAAGAAGCAACCTTGTCTATCCCACCATGGCCATCGCCCACGAAGGACTTGCCTCATTTCGGTAGATCTTCACGAAGTAGGCGATCTCCTTGCCCTTACAAACTCCTTGGTTCAACTCCACAATCTTGACGGAGGCTCCCAAGTGACACCTAGCCAATCTAGGAGACACCACTCTCCAAAAGGTAATAGATCGTGTGTTGATGATGAACTCCTTGCTCTTGTGCTTCAAATGATAGTCTCCCCAACACTCAACTCTCTCCCGCAGATTTGGATATGGTGGAAAGATGATTTGAGTGGAAAGCAACTTGGTGAAGGCTAGAGATCAAGATTCTTGTGGTTGGATTGGAATGTTTTGGTCTCAACACATGAGTAGGTGGTTCTCTCTCAGAAAATGAATGCTGGAAGTGTAGGCATGTTCTGATGGCTCTCTCCGTGAATGGAGAACGGGCGGAGGGGTATATATAGCCTCCACACAAAATCTAACTGTTACACACAATTTTCCAAACTCGGTGGGACCGAATAGTGAAACTCGGTCAGACCGATTCAGTTTAAAATGTGAACGTTATGATTTTCGGTGGGATAGACATTATCAACTCGGTGGGACCGATCCGTTGGGGTTAGGACATAACTTGATCTCAGTGAGACAGATCACATGAACTCGGTGGGACCGATTTCAGTAATAGGCAAACAGACAGTTGGTCAGGCAAACTCAAATGGGACCGATCGCTTATTTTGGTGAGACCGAAACGTTACAAAAAGGAAACAGAGAGTTTGAATTGCGAACTCGGTGGGACCGATCGCTCATCTCGGTTAGACCAAAATGTTACGAAGGGAAACAGAGAATTTGCAATCCCATCTCGATTAGACCGAGATCCCTATCAGTGAGACCAAATTGATTAGGGTTTCTGGCAGTGGCTATGTCAAATGAACTCAGTGGCGCTGGATGGATCAAATCGGTGGGGCCGAGTTTGACTTTAGGTTTAGGACATATGTGGAAATGAGAAAGTGGTTGAGGGCTTTTGGAGCATATCACTAAGCATTTTGAGCAAGCAAGCCATTAAACAACACCTCATCCCCTTTTAATAGTATTGGCTTTTCCTATGGACTCAATGTGATCTTGGATCACTAAAATGAAATTGTATAGTCTTGAGCTTTTGCCAATATGTGTCCTTAGCATTTTGAGGGGTCCACATCTCTAGTCCATGCCATGCCAATCATTGAACTTTCTGAAATGACTATCTTGAAAGAATAATAGTTCAATGAGCAATATGTTGTTAAGAATTACCAAAACCACCCAAGGATTAGTTGCACTTTTAACTTCCTCCTCTACCTCTGCTTCATGAGGAGTACGCGGCAAACCGTGGGAAAATGCCCCGCAAGCCGAATGTCAGCTAATCCGGCACCGGGCTCGTCAACT
Source organism: Aegilops umbellulata (assembly GCA_032464435.1). Lineage (NCBI taxonomy): Eukaryota > Viridiplantae > Streptophyta > Magnoliopsida > Poales > Poaceae > Aegilops > Aegilops umbellulata. Next base: position 415,454,067 of record CP136055.1, on the reverse strand, counting down.
AGGACGACGACTAATACAGTGCCGACTCTGCCTCTTCAAGAGGATTCAGATGACATATCCATCACAAATTCTGAGGTAGAGAGCGTAATGTATCATCGTCAACTGAAAGAGGCCATGCGCGCTCCAGCTTTCTCTGAACAGGAATTTCCGCACTCAGCTCCGTGATGCATATATCCGAGCCGCCCGGGACGGACTGGTGGGAGTTACTCAATTGTTTTCAAAGGATATGCAGGTAATAGTGTGTGCAATTTTAATAGATATATGCCAGCAGCCCCCGAGGCATGAAGCGGTTTAGGCCAACTGATTTAAGGATCGTTACAAACTGCAGGTTCTTAGGGAGAAGAACAACGCATTATCCGAGGAGGTGAAGACAAACTAGACAAAGCTGAATGTCACCACCGCAGAGCTTGCAGAGATGAAAAAGGCCACAATGACCACTGATCAGAAGATCAAGCTTGAGAAGGAAAAGGATAAACAAGCCGAAGAGATAAAGAGCTTAAAGGCGCAGTTATCGGCCGCACATCGAGAAAATAAGAAGTTGAAAGGCGGCATATTCGGTATAACCTCTTAAAATATCTAAAGGACGTAGATTATCCCATAGTCCGAATTGTCACAACTTTGTTATTGTAGGTCTGTTAACCGGTCGTCCCGAGGAGGAAGTATCCGAATTTTGAGGCGACGTGCTTAAGGAACTGTCCGTGATGCATGAACGAGCCCGAAAAGCTATGAAAAGTATGGAGAAGGCTTTATGGCCGTCCGATGCCCCTCTAGAAAGTATGGAGGGGTTGGCGAACCTGTTCAAAGGTGCCCGACGCTGTTTCGAGCTATGGAAGGCGTCCGCATGCCGGGAAGGTGCACGAGAAGCGTGGGCGATGGTGAAACGCGCTACACCGGACTCGATCCAAATCATATGGCTCGAGTCGGGCCTCGAGGGCCTGACGGAAAGGAGATTCCCGTCAACTTGTTATACGACCAAGTGATGATAGCTGTGAAATACTTGCAAGAAGACTGTAGTTTAGTCAGTATCATAGATGATATAGATAAGGAGTAGGTGTTTGTTTTGATGTATCAACGTACCTCGACTCTTGAATTTTTTATCTCTGATCAAACATATGAAAATTTGTCTTCACAGACTGTCGGCTTTGGCCTCCGAGCCAAGAAGGTGGAGTGTTTCCGGATACTATTGTGGAATGTAACAAACATTCATTATGTCCGGAAACCAGGCAATCTAGTCATATTGCTCGAACAGATAAAAATTTAGTTCGGGGAGGTATGTTATGTTACGTATGTAAGAAACATCTTCCAAGAAGAATAGTTCCGTTAAGGGTTCCTTTCCTTGGGTTGGCATTCTTTTTTTTGAAATAGAGAGTTGTATTAATTAAGTTGAGAAAACATAGTCCGTACAATTGTGCAAGGCCTCGCTCAACACGCAGGTTGGCACTGTGCCTTGCATAACCCCACCACGCAATTCTCTACGCCCCAACTGGGCAAGACTATGAGCTAACCTATTGTCCCTTATATCTACTTTGCAAACTCTAACTTCTCTGTTCCCTTTCATGTCTTGAAACTCCTTTGCAATTGTTCCAACATCCGATCTATCAATAGACGAGAGGATGAGCACCTTTGTCACCGAGTTGCAATACGTCTCGATGATTAAGGGTAGATCCGTCCCCGACATTGCCTTTCGTAGTCCTTCTAGGCAAGCCATGGCTTCCGCGCAGTCCGCTCCATTACACTACGGTATATAATCCCAAGCTGATAAGATAATTCTTTCATCATGGTCTCGAATCACAGCTCCCCAGGCTCCACTCCTACTTTCGTCCACAAAACTTCCATCAACATTGACCTTAGCCCATCCGAGCTCTGGCTTTTTCCATCCTTTTTCCTTTGTACTATCATGTTGTTGCACAGATGGCAATTTAACCATCAGACTTTTCCCTTTCCGATCTATCTCAGAAGTTCCGTCCGCAATCAAGCGGAGGTTTGCAAGGTAGTTTTGCAGAAAACGAGCAGAGTGGGAAATTTTCGCTTTACCTTTTGCAAAGATCGCGTCATTTCTATGGTGCCAAACACGCCACCAAAATAGCATAAATTTTTGTTTCATATCTTCACTCACCTTATCTAGCAGGATTAGGACCCAATCCCTTCTAGTATATTCTATTTTATGCTCAGGGGGGAGGTTTCATACCTCCTTGAGTTCGTGCCACACGGACCTCGCAAATGTGCATCGATGTGCCTTATGGAAGCCTGTTTCATCATCAGCCCCACATACATTACAAATCGGGGTGAGGCCTGGGATGCGACGAAATCTATTAGTTTGAACCGCCAGTGACTCCGTTGCTAGTATCCATGTACGTACTTTTTGGGGTACATTTGTCTTCCAGATATTATTCCAAATACTTGGGTTGGCATTCTTAATTGTGCGTGCCTAAGCTTTGATCCGAATTACGGGGAACTTGTCCCGCGTTATTGTAAAGAGTTACAGGAACGTAACAAACTGTTGTTGTTTGCCGATCAATTATCTATTATATAATTAAAACAAGAGTAAAACAAACCATGACGCTCGTCCACACAGATTAAATTATCTTGACCACTAATTTTATAGATTAAGGTTTGAGATTTCTAGATGTAAACGTTGCACACAAATATTGTTACGTACAAACAATTGAACACGTCACAAACAAATATTTTCCTCTACTAGGACATATGCCCGTGCCTTGCAACGGGAGAGATTATTCACGTGTCCATGAAAATATCCACCAGCGGGCGTTTTTTTAAACTCTCCTTTCAGATTTGTATAATTCCTTTGCATTTTTATGATCTCCTTCCTTATTTATGCATATAATCATGCCCACTAAATTTATTATTTGGTATAATTTCTTTGCGCTATTATTCTCTCATTTTTTTCCTTTTCTTTGTGAAACGCTCCTTTCTTATTTGTGCCAGTGATCACGCCCACTGAATTTATTATTTGCTATAACTCCTTTGTATTATTATACTCTCCTTCCCTTTTTTTGTGAAACTCTCTTTCCTTATTTGTGCCCACTGATCACAACCTGGGTACAATCCCCTCCGTATTTGTGACATTGATCACGACCATTGGATCCGATCATCATAATTTATTTAGCGCCAAACATCCCTTGAAATCGGAGCCACTTATTAGTCCATCTTTGTTCCTTTATTCTCTTATTAATTCTCGAGGCTGCTTATTAATTTTGAATTAGAGACGTATATAAATCGGTTAAACATGATGCAAGGAAGCAATGTGATATTATTTATTAAGGAAACGAATCTTGTATTTTAATTTTATACATTTTTTTTGAACTAATTGTATTTTATACATTGATGCGGTAGCTTGGTTGGTCTCTGCTTTTGCGCTTTATAAATTGTAAAGAAGGGACCCTTACTTGCCTGGTTACGTTGTTGTTGTTTGCTAGTAAAGCAGGCCCAACGTGGCCGAGTGGAACAGGCAGGCGCGCATGGCGATTGGGACCTGGAACTAAGGTACGCAAACGTTTAACCTCGGAATAGTACCACCTCGCATATGTATCTTAAATATAAATATAAAATTACTTAAGCGGGACAAAACCAAAAATATCACCAAGGTATAGAGGTATAGATAGATATAGATATAGATATATATATATATATAGAATAGATAGATATAGATGCAGTAGTATTGGGGCGCATAAAACAAACCGGAACCAGCAGACGTGTTTGTATCAAACACGACAGCCTATCAAACCTTCGTGGCAAATGTTTAGTCTGGCTTTGAATACAATTTCCGATAGAAGGCAGACCGAAAAAGAAAAACTGAAAAAGCATCAGCGTGATGCTGTGTTGGGCCACAAACAGCTTGACTTGGGCCGTCTGCATAGCTATGCATTCGTGTTTTTTTTTAAAAAAACCTTAGATGCGCTCTGTGTTTCTTTTTTTTTCTAATACGCTTGGACATCTGAGTGCAAATGATGTTACAAAAATGAAAATAAATAATTCTACAGAAGGTAATTAAGCCATTCAATTTAAATGGGCTGTAATAAGATCAAATAATAGTTATTAAATTTATAATAGCCGAGCAATCTAGTTGCCAAAAAAATTAGCCGAAACCGTACACAAGCAAAGACATACTCTATTTGCGGGCATGTGATGATGTCATTGCTTAGGTCAGCATGCACCAAATTGGATTGCCTTGTGCCTGCTCCACCGTTGGGCGCGTAGCACAACAAATTTGGTTAGCTATGTTGTCAGGTGAGCGACTCGGTTAGCAGCCATTTAATTTAGCATTAGTGATTGGGGCGCTGCCGCTTAAGAGAAAGTTGTGCGCATGTTTTCAATTTTAAAAAATATGTGTAGTCTTCAACTTCATCTAGAAAAATATTTTTAAAAAATCCTCACCTTCATCTAAAAAAAAGTAAAAAAGAAAAGAAAAGAAAACGCTAACGTATCCTACCAGCGAGCGCCAATTTGGGTAGCACTCTATTTAAGAAAATATGTAGGGTCATCACTTCCATCTAAAAAGGAAAAATAACATTTAAAAAATTCCTCACCTTCATCTAAAAATAATATTTCTAAATCTTTTTCACCGCGGCCAACCAGCTTGCGCCACGTAGCATAGCCGGTTGGCCGCCCTTCACGCGTAGCTTAATGTGTTTAATTTGATGAATTTTACCATAGCAAATATATCATTTTTCTAAACTAAAAATGTTTTAAATAAAGCTCTTTTTTTATATAGAAACTTGATGAAAAATACATGTCTATTTCCAAATTCATACTGCATAAAAATAATTACTTTTACAAACACTAGACTCAACATAGGCACACATGTTTTTTTTCTTACCGAAAACACATGCCTGATACAAGCATCACGTGGAGTTTTCAAATAACTAGCATCGTGGACATGCAGAAAAAAATTAGCATCGTGGAGCTTCATAATTACAACAACAACAACAACAAATTCTTTAGTCCCAAACAAGTTGCGGTATGTTAGAGGTGAAATCCATAAGATCTCGCAACCAACTAATGGCTCTGGCGCATGGATAGCAAGTTTTCACGCACCCCTGTCCATAACTAGCTCTTTGGTGATACTCCCATCCTTCAGGTCTCTCTTAACGGACTCCTCCCATGTCAAATTCGGTCTACCCCGCCCTCTCTTGACATTCTCCGCATGCTTTAGCCGTCCGCTATACACTGGAGCTTCTGGAAGCCTGCGCTGAATATGCCCAAACTATCTCAGACGATATCGGACAAGCTTCTCTTTAATTGGTGCTACCCCAACTCTATATCGTATATCATCATTCCGGACTCGATCCTTCCTCATATGGCCACACATCCATCTCAACATACGCATCTCCGCTACACCTAACTGTTGAACATGTCACCTTTTAGCGGCCAACACTCAGCGTCATACAACATTGCGGGTCGAACCACCGTCCTGTAGAACTTGCCTTTTAACTTTTGTGGCACTCTCTTGTCATAGAGAATGTCAGCGGCTTAGCACCACTTCATCCATCCGGCTTTGATTTGATGGTTCACATCTTCATCAATACCCCCATCCTCTTGCAGCATTGACCCAAAAAACCGAAAGGTGTCCTTTTGAGGTACGACCTGTCCATCAAGGCTAACCTCCTTCTCACACCTAGTAGTACTGAAACCGCACATCATGTACTCGGTTTTAGTCCTACTAAGCCTAAACCCTTTCGACCTTCATAATTGATGTGATAAATTACAGAGGCTATTTTTGACATGAAATTTGAAACTATATGTAAGACGTTTTGTTTGTACTATAAAAATATAAGCCAGTCCAAGATACCACAAAAATTATGTATACATTGTGAAAAATTTTAAATGAATTATTGTAATGCTTTTGCTAAACAATAATGTAAATTACAAGATAGAGAGAGAAAATTCAATGAGGAAAAAAGATGCATGGATGACCAGAATAAAATGAGGTTTTGAATAACGGTAAATTTCCATGAGTTCAATATAAGTGTAGGCAAGCATCAACGTTAAAACTAGGACTCCAACTAAAAAACCCGGTTAAAACTAGGACTAACACCCTAAGCTTGACGAGCCCGGAATGTCCTAGGAAGGACGTTGTGCATTGACAAACATGCATATCCTTACGTAGCACGGCTTGAGTCATATATGTGTCCAACACCATCAATTAGAGTACGATAAGCATGCATGCAAGCATCTGGATGCACCATGATGCACAAATCACGTAACTCTTAACATTTTTTTTTTGCCGGCGAAATCACATAGGCTGAAGAAGAGAACGCATGATTTACTGAAATCATAAATTGACGAGGAGAAACTGGTAGAGGTTACCCGCAAGACAAAGTAGTACAGGTAAACAAGACTTTAGTACGAATAGTGTTGAACATAAACAACATGGACAATGAACACATACAGTACTACTTTAGTAGAGGTAAGCAAGAATTTAGTACGAATTTAGTAAGAATTTAGTGCAAATAGTGTGAGGTCCTCTCTATCCACCGGAGCCCTTTCTTTCATCAAAAGGTATTGCGATAAAGTGAATAAAAAGAGGAGGCAATCTAAATATTGCTAATATATTAGGACCATCTTATTAATAATTCTAATGAGTTATCTTGGAATTTAGAATCAAATAAGAAAACCCTAAATAAATACCCTTGGAAGCTAATCCTCTTGAATGTACGGTAGTAGCATCGAAATGTGCAAATGTTCTGGCAGGGGCGGTGACGATACTGTAGGGGAGGTCCTGCGGCAAAATAGCTCGCTACCAGAATGCACATAAAAAACATGGACAATTAACACATACAGTACGAATAGTATTACTTTTGGTAGTGGCATACTAGACCTGCGCGTTGCCCGGGACAGACTTTAAAAATTACAGAAATTGTCTAGACTAAGTATGACCCGGCTTGAGACATGCAAACTTTTACCTACTAATTTTATTCCTGTTAGAATATTAGAATACAATATTAAGACTATTAATATATATTGTAGTATTGAGAGTCCGATTTTGCCCAAACCATTGAGCTTTTCGATTGAGCCAGGCAGGTTGCCATGCCATGCCAAGTTTTACTCCTTCCAATAACCTAATAAACTGAAAGCAACTAGTTAACGATCGCTTCTTCGGGAGCCTCGCAACGATCAGCGTCATTTAGCGCTCTCAGTCATTCGCCACGTGTCGCGCTCTGAGCGCTTCATCCGGATATTTTTTAATTTTTACACACGCGTTTTCGGCTTTTTAAAGGGTTTTTTCTGGGGGGTTTTCGACGTTTTGGTTTTTCACCGGTCTTCCTTAACTTTTCAATCAAAAAAATTATTGAAAAAAAAATTTGCGCGAAAAACGTGTTTTTTTTCTTTCGCGAGAGTCACGGTTTTGCTTCCGCGAGAGGCACGGTTTTGCTTTCGTGAGAGTCACGGCCGTGCCTCTCGAAAAAGAAAAAAAACGTGTTTTCTGTTTTTTTTTCTTTCGCGAGAGTCACGGTTTTGCTTCTGCGAGAGGCACGGGTGTGCTTCCGCGAGAGTCACGGCCGTGCCTCTCGGAAAACGAAAAAAAAACACGTGTTCTGTTTTTTTTCTTTCGCGAGAGTCACGGTTTTGCTTCCGCGAGAGGCACGGTTGTGCTTTCGCGAGAATCACGGTCGTGCCTCTCAGAAAGGAAAAAAACGCGTTTTCTGTTTTTTTCTTTCGCGGGAGTCACGGTTTTGCTTCCGCAAGAGACACGGTTGTGCTTTCACGAGAGTCACGGTTGTGATTTCGTGAGAGGCACAGACGTGTCGGTTCAGTATTTTCGTCCGGTTTTTTCGTGAAAAAAGGTTCGTCCAAACCTATCAACATGGGATCTAGTTTTGAATATCTCGACGCGAGGAATTCAACAATGAAAGCGGTTTGCGATTTGGACTCACGGTTTGAGAGATAAAACGTTTTGAATAAACGGATCTACGAAAATGGAAAAACTCCCAGGTTACGACAAGTGGCGCGCTGCATGGGCGCCACTCGTCGCAACCAGGGGAATTGGAGTGATCTTTTCAACGAGTACTCCTCAATTAGTGATTTCGTAATACACTTAATGTAACATTTTCATCAAACACGAGAATCGCTTTTTTTAGTCGAAAGAAGCTCTTTTCTGGGAAGTACACGTTAACTACAATCTTTTCTAACATATAATGGAGAATTGCTACCAAAGGGAAGAATAAGACCAGATAACAATTACAAACATATTTAATGGCATTATGGAAATCCCAAATCTAATGCAATAGATATTGCGAAATGCACAAGAGTAGATATCTAGCCGCGCAAATGCGCGGGTGACACTGCTAGTTCTCTTAAGAACGCTAGCTTTCGGCTTCACCCATCTGAGGTACAGGTCCGGATTAACTGGTTGTAACAATCACAGAGGTGCTCCCTTTACACCCTAACCGAACAATCCGGAACGTAGGGTATAAACACAGGAGCGAGGCAACCCATCTTGGCAAAAACTTAAGTCATAGAGGTGCATATAATGGCAAAAAGTGTATATGACAAACAACATATGTAATGTAAGCTCCAAGCTTTTTAATAATAAGCTTCGTCAAACAAGCCCCCAGTCATAGTGGGGTGTATACATTTAAGGATGTGTACCCCTAATAGTTCGGCATATCCGAACATACAATGCGTAGAACTTTCGGAGCCGAGCAGCGTTCCATGGATTCGGTCGAGGCGATTATCCGATGCATTACGAAGGCGATAAGCTCCTCCTGTGAGAACTTCGTCTATGGTGAAGGGGCCCTCCCATTTTGGATTGAGCTTAGAGCATCTCAAGCCGTTGCCCCCCCCAGACGCATAAAAATCGCCCCCTGGGGGCGAGTCGGCAATACAATCGACATTGGGGTCGGTTTTGCGCCCAGTCGTCGCCCCAGCTCGCCCCCAGGCGACGAAATTGGCCTACTTTTCGGCCCCATTTCGGTGAATAAAGGGCCCATATGGGCGATAATAGGCCCATATTCGGCATGGTTCGCCGTGTCTCGGCGTTCAATTATCAACATAGTTTTTTTCTTATCACATATTTCATCATAGAAAAATCAAATACTTCAACAAAATAGTACAACAACAAATAGTTCAATACAAATTATATAGTTCAACAAATAAAAACTCATATTTCATCTCACACGTCGCGCCTGGCGTCCCCTTGAGCCTCCACAGGTGCTCAATCAGATCTTTCTGCAGTTGATGATGCACCTGCGGGTCTCGGATGTCCTGACTCATACTGAGATAGGCAGTCCAGGTTGTCGGTAGCTCGTGATCAACTTCGGCTAGAGGACCCTGCCTATAGTATGGTTCAGTGTCAAACACTGGGTCTTCTTGTTCGCTCTCGATGATCATGTTGTGCAAGATGACACAGCAAGTCATATTCTCTCACATTTGATCTTTGGACCAGGTCTGAGCGGGGTACCGGACAACAGCAAATCAAGATTGGAGCACACCAAATGCCCGCTTGACATCCTTCCTGCAAGCCTCTTGAATCTTCGCAAACCAGGCGTTCTTGCCTCCTGACACAGGGTTTGAGATCGTCTTCACAAATGTCGACCATCTCGGATAGATGCCATCAGCTAGATAGTACCCCTTGTTGTAGTGCTGCCCATTGATCTCGAAGTTCACCGGAGGAGAATGGCCTTCAACAAGCTTGGCAAAGACAGGAGAGCACTGTAGCACGTTGATGTCATTGTGAGTTCCTAGCATACCAAAGAAGGAGTGCCAAATCCAGAGGTCCTGTGTGGCCACCGCCTCAAGTACCACACTGCAACCGCCTTTGGCGCCTTTGTACATCCCCTGCCAAGCAAATGGGCAGTTCTTCCATTTCCAATGCATGCAGTCAATGCTTCCAAGCATGACAGGAAATCCTCTTGCTGCATTCTGTGCTAGGATCCGAGCAGTGCCTTCCGCATTGGGTGTTCTCAAGTATTGCGGTCCAAACACTGCCACCACTGCCCGACAAAACTTGTAGAAACACTCTATGCTGGTGGACTCGGCCATGCGCCCATAGTCGTCGAGTGAATCACCGGGAGCTCTGTATGCAAGCATCCTCATCGCTGTCGTACACTTCTGGATCGAGGTGAATCCAAGTTTGCCGGTGCAATCCATCTTGCACTTGAAGTAGTTGTCGAACTCCTGGATGGAATTCACAATTCTGAGGAAGAGCTTTCAGCTCATCCGATAATGGCGCCGAAATGTTTTGTCGCCGTGAAGTGGAGCATCGGCGAAGTTGTCAGAGTAGAGCATGCAGTAGCCTTCGAGACGATGCCGGTTTTTTGCTTTCACCCGCCCCGGCGCCGAGCCACCTCGCCACGGCTTTTCGTTGCTCGCCAGCAGCTGGGCGAGGGCGGCGAGCACCATCAGATGCTCTTCTTCCTGGACGTCGGCCTCGGCTTCCTCCTCCAGCAGCGCGGCGAGCGCTTCCTCATCATCCGAGTCCATCGCCGAGGCAGGTAAATCGCCGAACACCTTGAGCCCGGTGGACGTGCACCCGCCGCTAAACTCCCCCATCGCGGCCGGAAGGCGAGTCAGGGAAAAAATCTTGACTTTTCACCTGAGGGTGTGGGCCAGCCGCGCTTTTCCCTTGCGCCAGAGCCCACGATCGCCCCCTAGTGCGCCGGTTCAGCCTGCGGCCGCCGGGCGGAAAAAAGGGCCGAACTGGCACTTTTCGTCGTCCTGGGGGCGCGACTGGGGCGTTTTTTTGGCGCCGGCGCCGAAAAAGTGGCTTGGGGGGGCCTGTTGGGGGCACAACTGGATATGCTCTTATCCTTCTTCTTCTCAGGGAGGCGCAGCAAGTTCACCAACATTATAAGTCTTGGCCCGCACTTCTCTGCTTTGGTATCTCCTAGCCTGTTGTTGATAAAATGTGGAACGGGCTCGTGCAATATCGCGCTCCTCTTTAAGGCCGTCCAGGTCGTCCTGCCGATCAAGCTCGGCTTCTTTCCTTTCATACATGCATACTCGAGGTGAGTCATGAATAATGTCACAGGGCAAGACAGCCTCTGCGCTGTAACCATGAAAAAAGGTGTGTGTCCGATCGATCGATTAGGCGTAGTCCGCAGCCCCCACAGCAAGGAATCGAGTTCCTCAACCCAGTGCTTATATGACTCCTGTAGGGAGCGCACCAGTCTGGGTTTAATGCCGCTCATTATGAGGCCATTAGCCCATTCAACCTGTCTGTTTGTTTGAGGATGGTATACTGATGCGTAATCGACCTTAATGCCCAGGTTGGTGCACCGGTTTTTCACCTCATCGGCGGTGAAATTGGAGATTTTATCCGTGATAATGCTATGCGGGACACCATAACGGTGTACCATGCCAGATATAAAATCAATCACTGGCCCTTCTTGAGCCGTTTTTACTGGTTTGGCCTCTATCCACTTAGTGAATTTATCTACCATAACCAGTAAATACTTCTTTTTCTGGCTTCCCCCTTTAAGGGGTCCGACCATATCTAGTCCCCAGACCGCGAAGGGCCAGGTAATGGGGATTTTGTTAAGGTAGTGGGAGGCATATGACTTTGATTGGAGAAAAAGCTGACATCGCACGCAGCGTTGCACAAGGGTTTGTGCGTCTGCTCGGGCCGTTGGCCAAAAGAAACCTGTACGGGAAGCATTGCTTACGAGGGCCCGAGCTGCAGTGTGATGGCCGCCTAGGCCAGCATGTATTTCAGCCAAGAGTTGTTGTCCTTCCTCTTAAGAGATGCATCTTTGGAGAACTCCAGTGGCGCTTTTCTTGTAAAACTCACCTTCGTGAACTTTTATAAGCCTTAGAATGTCGAACTATTCAGCGGGCCTCGTTTTGATCATTAGGAAGCTCCTGCCTAGTAAGGTAGGGCAGGAAGGGTTCGGTCCATGGATCAATAACGACCATGATTACATGGGCGAAAGGTGTCGTGGAATTGTCACGACAGATGTCCTAGTGTGAGAACTTAGTCGTGCAGCCATCGCGATGGGTTAGCTTAAAGGGGTTAATCGAGACAAAGGACACGAGGAGTTTATACTGGTTTGGCCCCTTGCGGTGAAGGTAAAATCCTAATCCAGTTTGAGGTGGTATTGCTAGGGTTTCGATGATAGGGAGCAAATACGCTTGACCTGACTCTCGATCTGTTGTTTCTCGTCCCTATACCGCCGCCAGGTCGTCCCTTTATATACACAGGTTGATGCCCGGCGGTTCACAGAACCCGGGCCGGCTCATAAACGTGTCCGGCATGGTTTCTACTCTTTCCTATCTTACAACACAAGTCATACACCTTATGGCGATTTACATCTTGGGCTTTAACCTGCCTTTGGGCTTTGGGCCTTATTGCCAAGTATCCTTCATAAAGCTCCATCTTCCATGTCTTCATGGGCTTCAAAATAAGGGTAATCACTATGAGCATAACCCGACCCCTCATGGGTGGTTCATACTCAATAGTCATATCCCCAACATTAGGCCCCAGGTTGATTTGAACTTGTTCATGTCAATCTTCAACACTTAGGCAAATTCCTTCTTCAATACCTTGCGAAAGCCTTGTAACTCGCCATGACGTCATCTTCCAAGATCATGGTAAACCGCCATGACGTCACCTGTTTATTAAAACAATATATACATCACCTCTTTTAATGAGCCTCCGAAAATCAAGGCGACAGCCCTGTCACATATCCAATTTGGGGCTCCTCGATTCCCGCGTATGTCACCTATCCATTCGCCTTATAAATAGGGCCCATGGTCTCTTTCACATTCCCCCTCGTGCCTCTTCACTTCATCTTCTTCCTCGCGTCGACCTAGCGCTCAAGCTCAGCCGCCGCTGCCAAGTCTTCGTATTCGACGTCAACTCCGGCCGCTGCATCACCCAGAACGCACCAGATAATCGTGGCACCTCTCCGTTGTTCCATCAGCATCGGTAAGCTTTCTTTCCTTCCGCCATAGATGTGTGCAATAGCTCTTTGATTCAAACCTTGATATTTATCCTGTACAGCGATAAATGTAACCCTTCTTTTCCATCAATGCATCTCGTTTAAGTAGAAAACCCCATCTGAACCTTCATCAACTGCTCTGCTGTCAATATTTAGGTCTGAATATATTTTGATTTTCTGATACGCAGCAGATCTAAAATTATCATACCAATCTGTGAAACTATTTTTTCATCACTTAGTCATCTTCCAACTTCAGATATATACTTAGCATACCAGTATAGGCGGTTTAACTTTAGAAAATGATAATCCGCCAGGTACCATTAGTCCCCTCTTAAACCGCCTGTTTATCTTTGTAACCTTGAGAACGTCAACCTCCAGCTTAACATTTATGTATGCTTCAACGCTTTCTTCCTCTTAACTTTAGACGCTTTATGCTTATCAATCATGAACCTTAAACCGTCACAAATCTTTTTTTCCAGTTTAGCATAGAAATGGCCAAGACCTTTTACTCCTACAATTGGGTTCCGTCCCGAGTTACCGAAGAAAGGATGAACGGGTTTGTCGCCTCTAGCGCTTTAGCAAAAAAGGAAGTCATCCACCGAAAAAAGGAATGTCCTCCTAAGCCCAAGGAAGGAGAAGTGGTCGTTTTTGCTGATCATCCGAGTCGAGGATTTAGCCCTCCCGGATCAAAAAATTTCCGCGACGTGCTTCATTTCCTCCAACTGCACCCTCAAGATATTGGACCTAACTCCGTCTCTAATATTTGCAACTTTCAAGTATTTTGCGAAGCTTATCTGCAAGAGGAGCCCACAGTTGATTGTTCATAGACTTCTATCACTTAAACCGCCGCACAAAATTTGTGGATGGGCCCAACACTGAACTCGGCAGGGTATCCAACCAAAAGAGGAAAGATGTTAGCTTTCCTCATGCCAACGATCATAGTCATCCTAAGGACTGGAATCAAACTTGGTTCTATTGCCGGGATACATCCCCAGCCGATGAAAATCCCTTGCCGGGTTATCGTGCTCACCGGCTAAGCAGTACACATCTGCTCCCTCAAAGACTCAGCGCAAAGGAACGAGCCAAATATGCACCACAACTCTCAAAGCTTGGAGCATTTATAGCCAACGGTTTAACATGTGTTGACTTCGTCCATTGCTGGGTGTCCTGAAGTATTTTACCCTTAAGCCGCCGCCCCGGTTTAATGTGTGAATATACTGGGAACTTGAAAGATCCTCAACGCCATATTGACATTCAGCTAACTGACACTGAAGTTACCGAAGCTGTCAAGAAAATGCTGGATGTATCGGTGGTCGAGTGCAGCAAAACATGACTTAGTCCTTTCTATACTACCAATAAACCGCTAGCTGTAAGGACTGCTCAACTCCTGCTTACACCATATTCTTAACACTCCCTTATGATTTTTCCAATTTTTAATAGGGTGATGATCCATTCTGGAAAAAGAAGCCGCAGGATAAACCGGCCAAGCCAACTCGCCCCAAGACAAGGGTCACGAAGAAACCTACCAAGAAGAAAACCGCTCAATCCGCCGAGTTGAACATTGATGATGACCTTGATAACCCGGAGCCAGAGGTAGAACTTGATTCTCTTGGTTCTTTTTTCATACACCTCATTGACAATGATCATTATCAGGATGACGCTGAGGCTAGCCATGCTGGTGACATAGAGGTAATTATTCTTTCCTCCGGCTCAGATCCTCTGCCCACGCAGAAAACCTGACAAGCGAACCAGAAAGTAAGATTTTCTCACCCCCTAGCTCACTTGGATCAAAACTTTCTTTTGAAGAAACAACAACATGAAGCTCGCCGCACAACCCGGCACAGCGGACATGTAGTCACTTCATCCGATTTACTGAACACGCCGGTTCGTAAACGTCACCCAGAGTTCTCACATATTTCTGACACATCTTATCCCAAGGTGGGTTATTTCCGACAACCTCTTAATCCGTCTGATTCAAACTATCAGGGAACATCTCATTCATCTTCTGGCGAGTCAACAGGGACACAACTCCCTCCCCTCAAAACTGTTCCTGGGAAAGCATATTAAACTAACCCTTTATACCTTATGCTTGATTATTATACTAACCCTTATGTTTGTTCCTTTCAGTGCCAAGGCCAGACCCAGCAACAATGCCAAGTTGAATAAACTAGCTGATGATAACCCGACAGCTGATCTAGAAAAGACCCCAGAACAGTTTGAACCAAATGCTGATGCCATTCTTGATGATCCGCCACCGCAAGATCATGACACCTTTGTTGAACAGGTGGAAATTTATCCAATGGGTCATGTTGATGATCCGCCAAGCCCAGCCAAAGCTGCTGATAAACCGACAAGCCCAGTCAAAGCTGCTGATAAACCGACAAGCCCAATCAAAGTTGTTGATGACAAAACGGATGATGTTGTAGTTACTGGCTTTGACTACACCACTCCTGGCAACCCTATTGCTTTGTCAAAACATAATGCCAAGGAAGAATCTGCTGCTATGGACAAGAGCAAGTGGAAAATGGATTGGGAAAGCTATGCCAACATCAACGCCCAAGATATCCATTCTGGGTTTTTAAACCATTTGTACACAAGCCGTAACTATGAAGCCGGCTTAGTGAACATGATGAAGGAGCGGTATGAGGTAAATGTCGGTAACTCTGCACAAATATTCTTTCCTTATGACCGGTTTAAACTATCAACTCCAGTAGCCCCCAAGGGCCGGTTTACAATTATCAATATAAACCGGGACTTTGTTAAATAACAATACTTCAATTTTGCCTGTGTAGCCCCCAAGGGCCGGTTTATCCTTTCAATGATGGATCGGGACTTTATGCTGTTAGTCTAAAAATTCTTGTTGAATACCTTTGTAAACTGATGGACCGCCAAGCTGATTGATGGAAGAAAAGTCCATATCTTTAACTTGAACAAATATGCATTAGCCCCCAAGTGCCAAGAATAATACTTCTATTGAGCGTGGGACTTATAACAATTTTTTATAAGAAGCAATAGGAATTAACCCCCAAGTGCCAAGTGTATAATTTTTTATGCGCTTGGGACTTCAAATATGTACTGCCAACTCATAAGTTGAATGTTCCTTACAGGCTGATCTGAGCAAGAAAGAATCCCAAATCGCCGACCTTCAAGAAAATATTAAGTCTCAACAAGCAGAAACTTCCGAGGACAAGGAGGAGTTGACCAGCACTTTAACGGCCATGGAGAAACTGAAGGAAAGCTTCAAGAGCGAGCGGGCAGGCTGGGAGACAGAAAGAGCAACTCTGCTAAAGAGGGCTGAGGATGGTGAAGCCGCCCTTAATCCAGTAACAGAGGATTTGAATGGCTTGAAGCGGCAAATAAATGCCATGACCTCTGTTGTTTTTGGTAAAGACCCTCTTCGTAAGCTTAAGATATGTAGTATTTATGAAATTGTCGGTTTACTGATGTTTTTTGACAATGCAGGAAGCCGCATTGCGCATCTTGGCTCGGATATGCGTCTAAAGCTGAAAGCTGCCTATACACTTATAGAGCAGTTATATACCGGCGTACAGTGGGTCATCTGCATAGCCTCCCATAATAAACCGCCCCCAACCTTAATCAAGGAAACGTTGGAAAGGCTGTCAATGATGCCTGCCCGGTTTGAAGAATTGAAGAAATCGACTGCCAGGGCAGGTTCTCTAACTGCATCAACTCGGGCCAAAGCGTGGATACCTGACCTTGATCCGGCCGATATTGGAAACGTCTATCCAAGCATAAAGGAGGACGGGTCAGATTTTGATAATGACGACCTCAGAGCCATAACGAGGGAAATGTGTCCATTGGCGAGAAAATTGGCAGAAGAGACCGATCTTTCACATTATTAGTCGATTTATGACGCTGACAACAAATGGGTTAATGCGCCAACTTACGATGCGCAAAATCTTATCCCGCCAATCCGTAAGCATACCTATGCCCCTAATGTTGACCCCTCCACCCTCATAAGTTATGAAGTTGTATTCAAAGCCTTAACTAGGATCGATTCATCAACCATTGACTTCCAGCAACTAGGTAGAGAAGAGGAGGATGAACCGGCGCAGGATGATCCGCAAGCTTCAAGCCAGCCCGGCCAAGATTCATAAACCGGCGGCCGGTTTAACTTCTGCCTTGTGCACGACTTATTGAAAACAATTATTATTTTGGGCATCAACCGCCTTGTAATAGGCTAGTTTAAACTCTTGATCTGGTATCCCATCGTGCATATTTACTTTGCATGACACTGCTAATCCGGCGTAATGAGATATGCCGCATATCCTCATGAGTACCAGTTTATTGAATCTATTCCTGCATACAAAAGTTTAAAGTGTCCTGGCGGTTTACCGCTGGATGGGTCATAACGCCCAATACACAACCATGGAAACTAGCATAGTTTATAACCAAGGCTAGATGTAAGAATAATCAAATATGAAATATATCATACCTGTGATATTGGATCACACCGTTGGTTTACTAAACTAGTGTAGTAAGGGTTATAACCCACAACTTGAACACTGATAGTTATCAGATGTTGCTGGATTATGAGAAAAGCGTGACCGGGTTAAAAAATGTCGGATATTATTTTATGTCATACTGGCGACTTATAGTCAAAGCCAGGCAGGTTTAATAAACACCGGATTATCTTGATCTCAAACTGGCGATTTATAGCCAAAAACTGGGCTGGGTTGATGAACATCAGTGCAATATAATTATAAAGCATGATAATCTGCATTAAATAAACCTAAAAAATCAATAGGGTTTAAGCTTATGGTTCGGATATGACCAGAACCCCTAAGTAGTCATAATTGTAGCATTGCGCCGATCAAGAGGATTTAAGCTATGGTTCAGATACGACCAGAGCCCCCAACTGATCATCATGTTGACCTTACGTCGGTCAAGAGGGTATAAGCTTTGGTTCGGATATGACCAGAGCCCCCAAGTGATCATCCTAGTGGCCTTATGCCAATCAAGAGGGTTTAAGCTATGGTTCAGATACGACCAAGCCCCCAAATGATTATCCTGGTGGCCTTATGCCAATCAAGAGGGTATAAGCTATGGTTCGGATACGACCAACCCCCAAATGATGTGAGCTGTGTCCAAGAGGTACCTATGTTTGAGCTGTGTTGAACAGACTCTCTTTGGTCCGTTTTAACCTGAGTAGTAAACCCCCAAGTTTTTTTTCAATTGGCTTATAAGCCGGTTCAAAGGGTAATCATAACTTCATGCATAAGCCGGAAGCCCCCATGTAACCAAAAACTTTTAAGAAAAATGATAGAGGCCCCGCTTTAGCAGGGATGCCGGTTTATTATATTGATCATAATATATACACTGTCAAAAATATGTACATGAGAGGAGCCTATGGCTCAGGTGTAGTAAGGCCGAAGATGAGCAATATTCCACGGCCGGTGGGTCTCCTCCTCCGATTTACGTGAGTCTTTATGCTCTCAAACATCGATAAGGTAGTATGACCCGTTGTTCAGATTCTTGCTGACCACAAAGGGTCCTTCCCAAGGTGGGGATAACTTGTGCATATCAGTCTGATCCTTGATAAGCCCGAGCACCATATCCCCTTCTTGAAAAGTTCTGGTTTTAACCCGGCGACTATGGTAACGACACAGATCTTGCTGGTAAATCACCGACCGAGCCACCGCTATGTCCCGCTTCTCATCTAACAGGTCCAGTGCTTCTTGACGTGCTTTTTCATTGTCCGCTTCAACATAAGCCGCCACGCTAGGCGAGTCATGTCGGATGTCACTAGCGAGAACTGCCTCTGCTTCGTAAACCATGAAGAAAGGCGTGTAACCCATAGATCTGTTGGGGGTGGTATTAATGCTCCATAACACGGAAGGTAACTCCTCCACCCAACAACCCGGTGTCCTCTGCAAAGGAACCATAAGCCGGGGCTTGATGCCTCTCAAGATCTCGTGATTTGCTCTCTCAGCTTTACCATTAGATTGGGGGTGAGCAACTAACGACACATCAAGCCGGATGTGTTCTCGTTGACAAAATTATTTCATAGCACCCTTGGAGAGATTAGTGCCATTGTCTGTTATGATGCTGTGTGGAAAGCCAAAACGGAAAATCTTCTTCTTCATGAATTGAACCGCCGTTGCTGCATCACACTTACTGACTGGCTCTGCCTCCACCCACTTAGTGAACATATCAACCACCACTAAAAGGTGGGTTTTCTTATCCTTGGACCTCTTAAAGGGTCCAACCATATCCAGCCCCCAAGTTGCAAACGGCCAAGTGATTGGAATCATCCTCAAATCCTGAGCCGGAACATGAGCTCGACGTGAAAACTTCTGACAACCGTCACACTTCTTGACCAAGTCCTCAGCATCAGCATGAGCCGTCAGCCAATAGAAACCGTGACAAAAAGCTTTAGCTACCAGGGATTTTGAACCAGCATGGTGACCACAATCTCCTTCGTGGATCTCACGCAGAATCTCACAACCTACTTCAGGAGACACGCAACATGGAAACGCCCTTGTGACACTGTAATGATGCAATTCCCCATTGACAATGGTCATTGACTTGAACCGCCGGATTATCTGCCTGGCCAAAGTTTCATCCTCAGGTAACTCGCCCTGGGTCATATATGCCAAATATGGAACTGTCCAATCAAGGGTAACATGAAGAGCCGCCACCAACTGAGCCTCCGGGTCAGGAATAGCCAAATCCTCCTCTGTGGGTAACTTGACCGACGGGTTATAAAGAACGTCAAGAAAGACATTAGGTGGCACCGGTTTACGTTGAGAACCCAACCGGCTCAAGACATCAGTCGCTTCATTCTTTCTCCGGTCCACATGCTCAACTTGATAACCCTTGAAGTGACCAGCAATAACATCCACCTCTCGTCAATAAGCCGCCATGAGTGGATCCTTGGAATCCCAAGTACCATATACTTGGTGAGCTACCAAATCCGAGTCACCAAAGCACCTAACCCGCTTAAGTTCATCTCCTTAGCCATTCGAAGACCGTGGAGTAAGGCCTCATATTCAGTTGCATTTTTAGTGCAAGGGAACATTAAACGGAGAACATAACAAAATCTATCACCTCGAGGGGAAGCTAGCACAACTCCAGCCCCCAAGCCCTCCAATTGCCTGGACCCATCAAAGTGAATAGTCCAATATGTGTTATCCGGCTTTTCCTCCAGCGCATGCAACTCTATCCAGTCATTGATGAAATCCACAAGTGCTTGGGACTTGATCGCCTTACGAGGCATATACTTTAACCTGTGAGGCCCAAGCTCAATGGCCCACTTGGCAACCCGGCCAGTTGCTTCCCTGTTTTGGATTATATCTCCCAAAGGAGCAGAACTGACCACAGTGATGGGATGACCCTGAAAATACTACTTAAGCTTCCGTCTTGCCATGAAAACTCTGTACACCAGCTTCTGCCAATGTGGGTATCTCTGCTTGGACTCAATAAGCACCTCACTGATATAATAAACCGGCCGTTGAACCGGATATTCCTTTCCTGCCTCCTTTCACTCCACCACAATAGGCACGCTGAAAACCTGGGCATTAGCACCCACATATAATAGCAATGGCTCTTTATCAACATGGGGCAGCAAGAACAGGTGGCTCGGCTAACTGCTTCTTCAAGTCCTCAAATGCCGCATTAGCGGCATCACTCCAGACAAAATTATATGTCTTTTTCATCATCTGATATAGAGTGATAGCCTTCTCCCCCAACCGGCTTATAAACCGGCTGAGCGCTGCAATACGACCCGCCAGACGTTGAACATCATTGATACACAGCGGTTTAGCCAGAGAAGTGATGGCCTTAATCTTCTCCGGATTAGCTTCGATGCCCCCGCTAGACACCAGAAAACCTAAAAGCTTGCCTGCCGATACATCAAAGACACACTTGGCTGGGTTAAGCATCATCTTATAAACCCGGAGGTTATCAAAGGTTTCTTTCAAGTCATCTACCAATGTCTCTTTCTTTCTGGACTTCACCACGATGTCATCCACATAAGCGTGAACATTGCACCCAATCTGATTATGAAGACAATGCTGCACACACCGCTGATAAGTCGCGTGGGCACTCTTAAGCCCAAAAGGCATAAACAAATAGCAGCAGGCTCCAAAAGGAGTTATGAAAGTTGTCTTCTCTTGGTCCTTAACTGCCATCTTGATCTGATGATAACCAGAATAAGCATCCAAAAAACTCAAACGCTCACAACCCGCCGTAGCATCAATAATCTGATCAATACAAGGGAGAGCAAAGGGGTCAGCTGGCCAGGCCTTGTTTAAATCCTTATAGTCCACACACATGCGCCAGGTGCCATTCTTCTTATGTAACATCACGGGTTAGCCAACCACTCAGGATGAAAAACTTCATCAATGAACCCAGCCGCCAAAAGCCGGGCTACCTCCTCACCAATGGCCTTGCGCCTTTCTTCATTGAAACGACGAAGAAACAGCATGACCGGTTTAAACTTGGGATCAATATTGAGAGTGTGCTCAGCGAGTTCCCTCGCTACACCTGGCATGTCAGAAGGTTTCCATGCAAAGATGTCCTGGTTCTCACGGATGAACTCGATGAGCGCACTTTCCTATTTCGGATCCAGGTTAGCGTTGATGCTGAACTGCTTGGATGAATCGCGAGGAACAAAATCAACCAACTTAGTCTCCTCGGCCGATTCTAACTTCAGTGTCGGATCATGCTTTGTAGTTGGCTTTTTCAAAGAAGTCATATCCGCCGGATCAATATTGTCCTTATAAAACTTCAGCTCCTCTGTTGCACAAACCGACTCAGCATAAGCCGCATCACCTTCTTCACATTCCAAAGCTATCTTCTGGCTCCCATGCACCATGATGGTCCCCTTATGACCCGGCATCTTGAGCTGCAGATAAACATAACAGGGCCTTGCTATGAACTTAGCATAAGCCGGCTGTCCGAACAGGGCATGATAAGGGCTCTTGATTTTCACCACCTCAAAGGTCAATGTCTCTGATCTAGAGTCATGATCATCTCCAAATGCCACTTCCATAGCTATCTTACCAACTGGATACGCCAACTTACCAGGCATAACACCATGGAAAACAGTGTTCGACGGTTTAAGATTTTTATCTGTCAACCCCATGAGACAGAAGGTTTCATAATAAAGGATATTGATGTTGCTCCCTCCATCCATGAGTACTTTGGTGAATTTATACCCTCCAACCTGAGGTGCAACCACCAATGCCAGATGACCCGGATTATCAACCCGGGGCGGATGATCCTCTCGAATCCACACAATGGGCTGCTCGGACCAGCGCAAGTAACGGGGCACAGCCAGTTCAACGGAGTTTACTGCCCTTTTATGAAGCTTTTGATCCCGCTTGCACAAACTTGTGGTCAAGACGTGGTACTTCCTACTATTCAACTGTTTCGGGTTACTTTGATACCCAGACTGCTGCTGTTGATTCCCCTGACCGACTGTTGATGGTAGCCACCCTGATTGCCTTGATTACCTTGATGACCTTGGAACCCCGAGCTTGAACCGGTGCCACCGTAACATGGACCCTGTGAACCAGATCCTGGACCGCCACCCGGTGCATGGTTGTCTTGAAAAAAGTTTGAGTTTTTGAACTCCTTCATGATAAAACAGTCCTTCCAGAGGTGACTGGATAGCCTTTGTCGCGTACCATGCCTTGGATAGGGCCGATTCAACAGTTGCTCGAGATTAATGCATGATCCTCCGGTCTGTGGGGGCGGTCTACCCTTGCGATTCTAGCCATTACTCTGTGCATTGGTATTTGCCACAAAGTCCAAACTGTTGTCAGCCTTGCGCTTACCATTACCTCCCTGATTTACCGGGTTATGTTGCTGCCCCTTGGTGTTGCTGCTCTTCTTTCCCTTTCCCGGTTTGTCATCATCAGACTCGGGGTCCTTGGTACCATCAGAGTCAGCATACTTAACCAGGGCCGCCATGAGTGTCCCCATGTCATTGCAGTGACGCTTGAGCCGTCCCAATTTCTGCTTCAGGGGCGTGAAACGACAGTTTCTTTCTAAAATTAAGACTGCTGAGTCGGCATTGAAGCGATCCGACGAGTGCAGAATTGTTGAGACCCGACGCACCCAATGAGTTGTCAATTCACCTTCTTCTTGAACACAGGCGGCTAAATCCACAATTGACATGGGCTGCTTGCATGTGTCTTTAAAATTGTGGATAAACTGGGCCTTTAACTCGGCCCATGATCCAATGGAGTTAGCAGGGAGCCCCTTCAACCAAGTACGGGCCGTCCCTTCCAACATCAAGGGAAAATACTTAGAACATGCAGCTTCGCTAACATCCAGCAATTCCATGGCCATCTCATAACTCTCAATCCACGCCTCAGGAGGTAAGTCGGTTGTGTAGTTAGGCACCTTGCGAGGACCTTTGAAACCCTGGGGCAGACGCACATTCCATATAGCTGGCACTAAACATGGCACGCCCAAATTCTTAAAGGTTACACCTAGCTCTACTGAAGTTGTTGAACGAACCGGAGTAGGCTGACGGGCCGCGTACGGAGCCGCTAGCTCGGCCTCCCGACGTGCTCTACCTTGATCCACTACTTTCTGAGTCAGCACCATCGCCAGCCAGATTATGCCCACGCAGCTGGTTACGGTTCCGCGTACTGCTCGACACAGTCGGTTCATCAATATGTTTGTTGTAACTCTAGCTTGGGCGAGGCGTGGAATGAATCCTTTCATGAGTGTAAGAATAAGCCTGCTGCTGAGCCAACGCCGTCTGTAACAGCTTTCTAGCTCTCCTGGTTTCAACCGCCACTGGAGACTCGCCTTCAATCCGAAGTGCCGCCAATCATGACGCCGCAGCGATCATGTTATCCAAATGGTTAGAGTAATGTCCCGGTGGTGTCGGCGCACGCTGGGGCGGGTTATTGTGCTGACGAGGCGGGTCCGTCATGCGTGGTTGAACCGGCGTTCCCGTCCTAGGTGCTTCGGCCCGGTTTACCACTGCCGGGTTACTGGTTCCTGCTCCTGGCGTGTTAAAGAGATTTCTTGCTTCATAAACCGGAAGCAGACGAGTCTGATGCCTCCTTCTCATGACATCATTTGAAGCATTCTGGTCTAGCATGAGCCGGTAAGACTCTGCCTGAATCCGTTGTGCCTGAGCATCCAAAACAGCCCGCTCTTCAGCCATCCTGGTGTTTTTCGCGTTCAGCTCCTCCTTGGCCTGTGCTATCTCAACACACAATTTCGTGACTGCCGCATTATGCTGATCCTGATCCGCCGGATTAACCACTGTTGTTATCAACGCTGTCAGTTTGTCCACCAAGTCAGTTAAGACCTGGGGCGGCGGGTGCACAGGGCCTCCTGCCCCGGCAGCTGTCACCGCTGCTGACCCGGAAATCAATTGATCTGCTGCAGTTGATGAGTGTTGCGCGGGCTGTGTACCGGCCATGAAGATTGCAATCCCGGTTCGGCGGTTCGAGGGGGTCCGGAATACTGTCGCCATCGGAACAACCCCCAAGCCGCCCACCTTGCAACTGGTACAATGACTCGGTCTTGCCGGTGGATGACTCGCCATCTGAATAGACAACCATCTCACCGTTAGATACCGATTCAGATTCTGCACCGTTAATGAATCCCACGAAGGCACGCTTCATGGCGGGCTGAACTTGGGCGGGTCTTGCACGCTGAGCCGTCTCGATGATGTCAGCGCAGATGTCCAGCTCAGGTCCCGGTTCGCCAATATTGCCAATGAAGACATGAATTCCGCCAAAGGGGACCTGGTACCCGTACTCGATTGAGCCGGCCTCGGGGCCCCAGCCTGCATCGTCGATGTAGAGCTTTCCGCGATGACTCTTGGTCATCCGGCCCACAGCGTATCCCATGAGCCCTTTGAAGTTGCCCTCTAAGAACTTGAAACCATCGTGCGATAGCCCCACGGTGGGCGCCAACTGTCGTGGAATTGTCACGGCAGATGTCCTAGTGTGAGGACTTAGTCATATAGCCATCGCGAAGGGTCAGCTTAAAGGGGTTAATCGGGACAAAGGACACGAGGAGTTTATATTGTTTCTCCCCCTTGCGATGAAGGTAAAAGCCTAATCTAGTTTGAGGTGGTATTGCTAGGGTTTCGATGATCAGGGAGTGAATACACTTGACCTAACTCTCGATCTGTTGTTTCTCGTCCCTAGACCGCCGTCGGGTCATCCCTTTATATACACAGGTTGACGCCCGGCAGTTCACAGAACCCCGGCCGGCTCATAAACGTGTCCGGCACGGTTTCTACTCTTTCCTATCTTACAACACAAGTCATACATCTTATGGTGATTTACATCTTGGGCTTTAACCCGCCTTTGGGCTTTGGGCCTTATTACCAAGTCTCCTTCATAAAGCGCCATCTTCCATGTCTTCATGGGCTTCAAAATAAGGGTAATTACTATGAGCATAACCCGACCCCTCCTGGGCTGTGCATACTCAATAGTCATATCCCCAACAGAAGGTGTTATTTCGGTGGCCGAGCCCCCGATGATATCTGTATTGTGTTCGGTTGCTGGGGCTATGATCGGGTTCGGACTAGTACTTCCACTCTCGTCCTGCCATACCACGGATGGCTTAAAGAGCCTTTCCACAAAGGTGTTGGGCGGGACGGGATCGCGTTTGGCACCCATTGGAGTGAGGATGTCTGCTGCCTGGTTACTATCCCGAGCAACATGATGGAACTCGAGCCCCTCAAACCGAGCTGATACTTTGAGTACGACATTTTGATATGCCGCCATTTTTGGATCATTTGCATCGAACTCTCCATTTATTTGGGGTATTGCGAGGTTTGAATCCCCGCGCACCTCTAGGTGTTGTATGCCTATGGAGACAGCCATTCGGAGACCGTGTAGAAGTGCCTCGTATTTGGCTGCATTATTAGAGTCCGTATACATGATTTGCAGCACGTAGCGGACTGTGTCCACCATAGGGGATATCAAAATGACACCATCCCCCAGTCAGGCTAGAATTTTAGAACCATCAAAGTACATGATCCAGTTGGAATATGTAATGTACTCTTTAGGGAGCTCGGCTTCCGTCCACGCGGCGACAAAGTCGGCCATCACCTGAGATTAAATAGCTCGGCATGGCTTGTATGTTATTTCAAATGGTAAGAGCTCAATGGCCAATTTGGCTATGCGGCCGGTGGCATACCGATTATTTATGATGTCATTGAGTGGTACTTTGGTTGCCACCATGATCGAACACTCTTGAAAATAGTGTCGCGGCTTTCGAGATGGCATAAAGACCGCATATAGCTATCTTCTGATAGTGAGGGTATCGGGATTTGCATGGTGTATGAACTACCATACATAGTATACTGGTTTCTGGATGGGGAATTTGTGTCCCTCTTCCTCTCGCTCGACGACGAGTACGACGCTCACTACCTGGTGAGTTGCGGATATATAGAGCAACATAGGCTCACTGACACCTGGGGCGGCTAGGATTGGGTTGCCTACTAACAAGGTTTTTAGTTCTTCCAATCCGGCTATAGCCGCGTTCGTCCATTTGAAGTGGTCGGTGCATCGGAGCAGTCGATACAGTGGTAATGCCTTTTCCTCCAATCTGGAAATGAAGCGGCTCAAGGCTGCCACGCACTCGGCTAGTTTTTGGATCTGCATTAAGTCTGTTGGCATGGCCAATTGTGACATGGCTCAGATTTTGGCTGGTTTTGCTTCGATTCCTCTATTGGAAACAATGAACCCGAGCAGTTTTCCAGCTGGAACGCCGAAAACACATTTTTCCGGATTAAGCCATATGTCATCTCTTCGGAGGTTGTCAAATGTGAGGCGGAGATCTTCCACCAATGATTCAACGTGTTCATTCTTGATGACCACGTCGTCCACGTATGCTTCCACTGTCTTGCCGATTTGTTTTTCCAAACATGTTTGAATCATGCGTTGGTAAGTGGCACCAGCGTTTTTAAGCCCAGAGGGCATAGTGTTGATACAAAAAGGCCCGTGCGATGTAACAAATGCCATTGCATCCTGGTCGGACTCCTTCATCTTAATCTGATGGTATCCGGAGTAAGCATCGAGGAAACACAAAGAGTCGTGCCCCGCGGTTGTGTCAATAATTTGGTTAATGTGGGGTAGCGGGAAAGGGTCCTTAGGGTAGGCCTTATTAAGTTCTTTGAAATCAACACAAAGGCGCCAGGATTTATCCTTCTTCGGCACCATGACCAGGTTGGCGAGCTTGTCTGGGTGCTTGATTTCTCTAATGAACACGGGCTCGAGTAGTTTGGCTAGCTTCTCCTCCATAGCTTGTCGTTTGGGTTCAGAAAATCGCCGCAGCATTTGCTTGACTGATTAAAACCCCTTGATTATATTGAGGCTATGTTCGGCCAATCTGCGTGGGATCCCAGGCATGTCCGAAGGGTGCCAGGCAAAGATGTGCCACCTTTCACGCAGGAACGCTCGTAGGACGGCATTGACCGCCGGATCCAGCTGTTCTCTAATGGACGTTGTTTTGTTAGGATCCGTCGTGTGCACTTGAACTTTAACTATTTCATCTACTGGTTTGAAAGAGGTGGATTTGGACCTCTTATCGAGGATCACATCATCTTTGTCCATCGTGGATCGCAGGGTTGTTAGTTCTTCGGCCGCGAGGGCTTCGGATAGTGCCTCGAGGGCCAAGGATGCGGTTTTGTTTTCGGTGCGGAGTGCTATATCTGGATCACTGGTGATAGTGATTACTCCGTTCAGCCCTGGCATTTTAAGCTTCATGTACCCGTAATGGGGTATGGGTTGGAAGCGTGAGGAGTCCCGCCCCAAGAGGGCATGATATCCGCTGTTGAAAGGGGCCACGTGGAAGAGCAGCTCTTCGCACCTGTAATTCTCAGGCGTGCCGAATACTACATCAAGCTTGATTTTCCCAGAGAATCGTGCTTCTCTACTGGGGATGATGCCTTGAAAGGTGGTACTGCATTGCTCGAGGCGGGTTTTTTCAATTTGCATTTTGTCGAGCGTGTCCTCATAGATGAGGTTAAGTCAGCTGCCACCATCCATGAGAACTTTGGTGAGTGAAAGCCATCCACAATTGGGTTTAAGACCAAGGCGGCTGGTGCTCGGACTGATTGGGCCCTCGGTTTGTCATCCGCGGTGAAAGTTATGGCCGCGTCATTCCAAGGGCACATTGTGGTTACTTGGTTGATTTCGGCGAGGTCGCGAAGCGCCCTTTTACGCTGATTATTTGAAGAGAAGGTCTCGAAGACCGTTGATGACCCACAAGTATAGAGGATCAATTGTAGCTCTTTTCGATAAGTAAGAGTGTCGAACCCAACGAGGAGCAGAAGGAAATGACAAGTGGTTTTTAGCAAGGTAATGTCTGCAAGTGCTGAAATTGTAAGTAGGAGAGTAGTTTGATAGCAAGATAGTTTGTAACGAGGAAGTAGCGATAATAGTAGAAAAAGTGCAGCAAGTTTGTCCAATCCTTTTGAGGCAAAGGACAGGCCAAAACGGTCTCTTATGATAAGCAAAGCGTTCTTCAGGGTACACGGGATTTTCATCTAGTCACTTTCACCATGCTGGTTTGATTTGTGTTCGGTACTTTGATAATTTGATATGTGGGTGGACCGGTGCTTAGGTGTTGTTCTTACTTGAACAAACCTCCTACTTATGATTAACCCTCCCGCAAGCATCCGCAACTACGAGAAAAGTATTAGGGATAAATTCTAACCATAGCATTAAACTTTTAGATCCAATCAGTCCCTTACGGAATAGCGCATAAACTGGGGTTTAAGCTTCTATCACTCTCGCAACCCATCATCTAATTGCTACTCCACAATGCATTCCCTTAGGCCCAAATATGGTGATGTGTCATGTAGTCGATGCTCACATGACACCACTAAGGGAATCACAACATACATACTATCAAAATATCGAACACATATCAAGTTCACATGATTACTTGCAACATGATTTCTCCCGTGACCTCAAGAACAAAAGTAACTACTCACAAATGATAATCATGTTCAAGATCAGAGGGGTACTAAATAGCATATTGGATGTGAACATATAATATTCCACCAAATAAACAATATAGTAATCAACTACAAGATGTAATCGACACTACTAGTCAACCACAAGCACCAATCTATAGTTCCGGTAACAAGATTGAACACAAGAGATGAATTAGGGTTTGAGATGAGATGGTGTTGTTGAAGATGTTGATGGAGATTGCCCTCCCCAAGATGGGAGAGTTGTTGGTCATGATGAGGATGATGATTTCCCCCTCCGGGAGGGAACTTCCCCCGGCGGAATCGCTCTGCGGAGGGCAAAAGTGCTCCTGCCCAAGTTCCGCCTCGAGACGGCGGCGCTCCGTCCCAAAAGTCCTCCTCTTATTTTTTCTAGGTCAAAATGACTTATATACTAGAAGATGGGCACCGGAGGTGGGCCTAGGTGAGCATAACCCACCAGGGCGCGCCTGGGCTCCATGGCGCGCCCAGGTGGGTTGTGCCCACCTGGTGGGCCCCCTCTGGTACTTATTTGCTCCAATATTCTTCATATCACTGGTGCGCATCGGTCCTAAACAAACGTTTCAAAACCCCTTTCCACGACGGCATCTGGAACCATCTCCAAGTGAGTGTGGGCGATAGGGGGGTCCTTCCTACACGACCCAGAAACCGTCAGGGATATGCCCTCCTGGCACACATGTTCGGCAAAATGAGGTCGTGTGCGACCGACGAGCGCTCAAATACGGAAATACGTACAGTACAGATAAAAAAATACAATTATACGACAAAATTGTTTCTGGTCGCAAGTACATCCCACACAGACAGTCCCCGCTAAACGTTTCCGTTCGTATGCACATCCAACACAGTCGCTCCAAGGAAAACGTTTTCGTTCAGAGGTAGATCACACACAATTTTTCCCGTTAAATCGTTTGCGTTATTGAATGTAGCACATACGGTACGTAGAAGAAACTATGTGGCAAAGGTTGTCCATGATACGCAGTTTTTAAGTGTGTAAACGTTTGCGCAAGGTGGCCTAACGCAAAGAGTTTTCAAGAGAAAGTCGTGTGTGATTGTTCATTGATCCAACACGGTTTATTCCTAGAAACTGTGTGCGTTGCCTGAGGTCATCGCCCATGGTATTTTTTCAACAACTGTTTGCAATATCAAAACCCAATTAGCAGGCTAATTTCCCTATTATTAATAATCCATTTATTAATCTAAGTGACATTCATATTAAGCACACAATATATTTCATTTCCATATTAAGGAAGCAGAATTTCATAATTGAAATACATCAGAGTACAACAAGATATAGCTTAAGCACTTAGCTACCCCATTACACAACTGCACCAGCAGCAAGTTCCACATGCAACTTGTAGAACCTTCTGAAATTAGCATCATAGACAGTATATAGACAGATGCATCTCATCTGGAAAACTGCTGAAGCGGAAGGCGAATATTGAGATTCCTTCATGTTGAAGGTCTTCGCAACTTTAGGCCAGTGCATGTGGATGATTGACCGTCCGTCCTTCGACC
This sequence comes from Aegilops umbellulata, assembly GCA_032464435.1. Taxonomy (NCBI): domain Eukaryota; kingdom Viridiplantae; phylum Streptophyta; class Magnoliopsida; order Poales; family Poaceae; genus Aegilops; species Aegilops umbellulata. The sequence continues at coordinate 415,423,683 of CP136055.1, read as the reverse complement.
TCTTTAGGAACACTTCAATATTGAACCATGGGTGTTGTATGAAAACCTTCCTCGCCTTCTGACCATAGAGGTGGTTTGAGAGGTAATCATTAGTGAACTGCTTTGGAAAGGCCTGAAAACAAGGATGTGCATAAATATCTTCTCTATATTGGAAATGGGGCAAAGGAATAAAAAAAAGGCAATGTATAATAGTCCATCTTGTAGTGAACTGGTGTCTTCTTTATTGTGCAGACAAAGATCTTGTTGTTTTTTGTCGCTAATTTTTTTATCCTAACAATCTTTCTGAGTTTCTTGATTTGATTGATATTCATGGGCAACTCATTTCCCCATATGCAAAAAGGGTCGAACAGTGGGTCAAAACCTCTGACAGCAGGACCAAATTGTTAAAAACCAAAATATTAGAATGGTTCCTGCAATTGCACAATAATGTGCTATTAGACAACGGACCATGCACGTGCTAACCTCGATTGTAAACCTCAGTGCTTCCCATTGTTTCCCTGCAACACATATAAGGTAGTTCGTCATCAGGTTAAGTAAGGGTTCGCATGCTATCAGTAAAATATGTTGATGGAAAATAAGCATGTTGCACATTCATCAGATTAATTGAAGCCACATGGAAAACCCATTTACCCAAACCAAGCATTTTTAAGAACTAGGAAATATAGCACTTGTATATGTTTCTCATGTATTGAGTGCAGCCAAATTCGATTTATACCTCACATGCACAACAATACAAAATTCTACCCACGACAATTGGACATCGCATTGCAGAATTGGACCAAGCAGTTAACTAAACACCACAACAAATGAACCAACCATTAACTGAGCACCACATTGCACAATATAACATTGAACCAAGCAGTTAACTAAGCACCACAATAAATGAACCAAACATTAATTGAGCACCATATTGCACAATATAACATACTCCTAATACAAGATCAGAGAGTTAACCAAACAGTTAAATACAGCCAATTGTAGCAAGTGTATTTGTTCTCATGTATTTACTACAGCCAAATTCAATTTATTCCTCACATGTTATACAATAACAGAATGCACCCATAGTTTTGTACAGATAAATTCGATTTATTTCTCACATGGAAGACAATATAAAATTACAGCCTGAAGAATTGATCATCACATTTGCAGAATTGAACCAAATAGTTAACTGAGGACGACAACTAATTAACAAAAAAGTTAATAAGTGAGCACCACACTGCACGACATACACTACAAAAAAAGACACGTCCGTGACATTTTGGGCCGAACGGAATTTTTTCTGTCATACTTATGACACTTCTATGACGATAATTGTGACAAAACCCGGTATCATCATAGATGTGGTGGGATCCTACTTCTATGACAAAAAAATCATGACAGAAAATGGGCTTTTCGTCCTGGGCGGGCTGGAGACACAGCTGCATGAAATTCTTCGGGCCGTCATGACAGAAAAAAATGGTGGTAGAAGCGAGGGCGAGGAAAATATCGGGGTGTTCCCGGTTACGGTGGGTGGTCGAGGACGAGCGATGCGTGTTTCTCTCATACACGCACGCGCGTGGGTGCGAGGCGTTGGGCTCTAACTGAACCCGGGAAATTGCACTGCAGGCTACACATTACTGAATCTGAGAGATCGGTCAATGGCTGTTAACTGAACCCGATCAAGCGATTCCTTCAATACTGCTGCTAATTGAAGCCGATCGATGCTGCCTCTGGATGAACAGTGAGCGTTGCTGGGGGTTTGGATTAACAGTTCCCGGTGGGGGTGGATGAACAGGACCCCGTGGTGTTGGCTCTGGATGAACAGGACCCCGATCGATTGAGCCGGTTGGGGCTGGATGAACAGGACCCCGTGGAGGGCTGGATGAATAGGACCACCCCGTGGAGGGCTGGATGAACAGTAGACGGTGGAGGACTGGATGAACAGTAGCCCGTGGAGGGGTTGTTGAACAGGAGCCTGTGGAGAGGGCTGGTTGAACAGTAGCCGGTGGACTAGCGCGTAGTGGAGGCTGGATGAACAGGAGCTCGTGGATGAACAATCGCAGGTGGAGGCTGGAGGAGGTCAACGGTGGATGAACAGTAGCCCGTGGAGGCTGGAGGGGGTCGACGGTGGAGATGAACGGTATCCCATGGAGTCCCGTTTTGCGGTATGCCACACCCCTCCCGATGAACAGGACCCCGTTTCGACCGTAGCGCTCCAACACAAGTCTGCTTCCTCCGTTTTGCGGTACGTCACGCCCCTCCCGATGAACAGGACCCCCGTTTCAACTGTAGGAGGTCCGTTTCCTCTGTTTTGCGGTACGCCGGACCCACCCCGATGAACAGGATCCCGTTTCGACCGTGGCCGGTCGAACACAAGGCCGTTTCCTCCCATCTGCGATACGCCAGGCATCGTTTCCAACGTCTGTTCCGTCCAAGCCCTCCCGATGAACACGACAACGCATTCCGTTCTGACCCAGCCGGTTGGCTCCCCATGAACATGACGATGATGTTGTTTCTCCGTTCCGACCTAGCCATGTACATGAGCCCTGGCCGTACGTACGCGCGATTAGGCATTCGAGACCCCGCTCGTATGTACGTATTGGCCATATTTACTTTCTTGCACCCTGGCCGCTATACGTACGTGTATATGCTACGTGCACGCCTCTACTACGACACGTGCGCGCCTCTACATTGACCAGTATGTACGTACACGTTCGCGACCAGAATTATAATGCTACGTACGCTTCGACCAGGTGGGTCCCGACTGTCAGGCACTTCCTTGTGTGCGAAGATGTAGCTGGTGGGTCCCAACAGTGAGGGGGCGAATCATTTTTTTTTGCCCGAACGCAGTTCCTTGCGTGCGAAGATGTAGCTGTCAGGTGCTGGAATAATTATTTTCCGCGTAATAAGGAGGCACTTCCTTGGGGCTGCCGTGGACCCAGCTGTTAGCCTCTCCACGTACAGTACTCTTCCGATGAAAGTCGGTCATTGACCACATTGACCATGCCGCATCGAGAGCACCAAGGCGGTTGACAACAGCGAGGCCTAGGAAGGGGACGACACGGAGCTAGGTAAGACGCGACAGTGGATGCCCACACGGAGAGGAGTACGAGGGTTCACTGGTTCGGCTGCGGTGTGAGGCTGCCGTCGCCGTAGAATAATAGGGGGTGAGGTTGAGTAGAGGGATGGCCTGGCCAGCGGTGGGAGTAGTAGGGGCGGTGAGGCCTCCGCGGCATCACAGCCAGCCACGAGAGGCAGGAGCATGCGGCACGACCGGCGCAGCTTTGAGCGGCTGGAGCAAGAAGACCAGAGGTTGAAGAAGAACTACGGCCATTGGATGGACATCGTACGGTCACTGGAGCGAGAATCATTCATATTGGCTAAGTTGACAAAGCACTCCGTCCCCGTCAACTTAGTAGGCCCACAAGTGAGCCTCCCACCAAGGTGGGTCCCAACTAGTAGGGTGAGTATTCATTTTTTTTTGTGCGTAATAAGGAGGCACTTCCGGTGGGTCCGAGCTGACAGCGGGGGAACGTTTTTTTCGCAAAATACGATGGCCCGTCCGGTGGGTCCCAGCAGTCAGGGGGAAACTTTTTTTCGCCAAATATGGTGGCCCGTCCGGTGGTTCCCTGCTATTAGGTGGAGGAATAATTATTTTCCGCGTAATAAGGAGGCACTTCCTTGCGGCTGACGTGGACCAGCTGTCAGCCTCTCCACGTATAGTACTCTTCCGATGGAAGTTGTTCCTTGACCACGTTGACCACGCCGCACCGAGAGCACCAGGGCGGTGGACGACGGCAAGGCCTAGGAAGGGGACGACGCAGAGCCGGGGAAGACCCGGCAGTGGATGCCCACACGGAGAGGAGTACGAGGGTTCACTGGTTCGACTGCGGTGTGAGGCTGCCATCCCCGCAGAATAACAGGGGGTGTGGGTGAGTAGAGGGATGCCCTAGCCAGCGGTGGGAGTAGTAGGGGGCGGTGATGCCAACATGGGAGGCGGGAGCAGGCGGTCCCACTGGTGTTGGATTTGGCGGCTGGAGCAAGAAGATCAGAGATTGAAGGAGCACGACAGCCGTTGGATTGACATCCAATGGTTACGTCTACTAGAATTGTTTGTTGACGTACATAATAACTAAAAAATCTTGCATACGTGTCAACTTAGTAGGCCCACAAGTCATACCATTCCCTCTTTTTAATAATTTATATATAGCTCATTGCGACTTCTTATGCAATTTATTGCAGTCCATTTTTTTGGTTGGCCAGGGCCAATTTCGCATATTTCTGTAGGTTCCAAACTATTTTTGATACCGAAATGTCGAGCCAGATTTAAAGTACTTTGAACATATATTTAAATTAGGTTAATGCCCAGTGAAATAGGAATCTGAAAATGTGAAAAAATTCAGAAATTATAAAGTAATTGCCAATTTGTCATCTGTTTTTATATTTACAACACATTTCATATTGCTTTCAAGATTTGCAGGCGTCTTGAAAGAGTTGCAGCCCATCAGGGCATAGAAAAATAATTAGGCCTAGATTGGGTATTCTTCAGGAAAAAAACTGGGCTCATTTTCACAAAGAAAAAATAGCTGGGCTGGTCACATGGTGAACATAAAATACAAGCCTGGGCTAGACGGGCCACAGCCTAGTTCAAACCCTGCTCCGTCTCAACAATAACAAAAAAATACTGCTCGAGCAGCTACGTCCCAGGTGTCAGCCGATCTTGTGTTGTTCTCTTGTCTATTGACTATATACGCTCACAGTGTCGTGGGTCCCAAATGTCAGGAAAACACTAGGAGGAACCATTTTATTTTTCCATACGCTGACATGGTGGGCCCCTACTGTCATCCTCTCCATGTACTTCTGCCGATTCCTGTTGTTTGTTGACCATCTTGACAATGCGAGAGCGCGGCGCCGCGGCGAGCGCACCAAAGCGCGCGGAGGACGACGGCGAGGCCTCGGACATCGGCGTTAACGATTTAGGAGACGGCGGGGTGGCGATGCGTGTGCTGAGGCGCATCCAGCCATGTGAGGCGGAAGCAGGCGGCCCCACCAGCGCTGGTTTGGTTTTGGCGGCTGGAGGAAGACAGGATTGAAGAAACACGATAGACTATAAAAGCAGCAGGAGTACTTAACAACCTTAACTGAAACCAGCAGAGGCACTTAACAACCATAGCTGAAAGCAGTATGAGTACTTATACAGGTTCAGCCGTACAAAGCACGCCTCGAACAGTGCTACTTTGCCTACAGTTAACCAAGGGTGAGTCCGCCAAGCCCCAGGACAAGGCCCAGGCGCCACCTCGCGCATCCACAACCTTCTGAAAGCAGCTTCATCTCGCAATGTGGTCAATAAACAGGATATTCACTTTAGAGCCATGGAAAAGCAGGAACATAATCTTATGTCCTATTCTCCAAGATGGACGGGCCTTCATTATTTGAGACCACCCATGAATAAGTATCTTTTCACCTCCAAGGGGAATGGAGTAGGTCGACATAAACATCATGTTGTGACCAAGCGCAAGTTTGACCAGACCATGGTCAGGCATCTGTATAGGAACAATAGAACTAGGCAGTTTCTGTTTCAAGAAGATCACAGCTGTAAAACTGTGTATAAGCAATAGTTTATGAACAACATATATAACAGAAAATAGCTCGTACCATAAGTTTCTCAACACAGTTGGACATGTTCAATGAGTGAAGCAGTGGCACACATATCCCACGTGGCGTTCCACCATTGAAATGCCCCACAAGGACCTCAAGACGATCAATATAGGAACTTGTGGATGTCGTCCCAGTCAACTTCAGTGCCATCAGTAATAGTCGAGTTGTTACAGAATAATAAACGAGCAGCCTGCTTAACTCTGAAAAAACCTACATGTGCCACCAATTATAAGAAAATATTAGTTAGAAGTACCATCTTCGTGAGAGATTCATTGCTACTTCTAAAGTTATATTGTGATTAGTTAGACAGAATAGGTTGATTAAGAAGTAATCGAGGAAACAAGCAAGAACCAGATACAAAACTAACATGGATGAACAACTGGAACGACGTCGGGGTGGAAGATAGCAGTGAAGATGAGACCAGGTTCTACTATTTCCATCAACATTCGTGCGCCAACTTTCAGTCTATAACACTTGAGAAAGTTTATGCAAGTTCAGTCATAAAAAAAGCAGTGATCTTCTTGGTTCATGAACCCAACTTAGAACTTATATCCATGGGTTGTCTTCACTGTGACCATTAAACTGGTATATTCAGTTATGGCAAGGCCAAGCATCTTGAGTAGATGTGTTCTGGCAGAGCAAATAATGCACTGCAGGAAAAATAATATGAGGACACAACGTATTCCCTATCCAAATCTAGAAATAACTTCCTTCTTCACGTCAGTGTTGACCATCGTACTGGTAGTACCTTTTATCCAAATATAGCAATCCAAATTTCCAAATTAGTCAACAGCATGTTAAAAAAACCCACCCTGCCGGATAGAAAAGAGGATTCTAGGAACATGTGCGCGTTTTAAAATCTTGTGTTAGGATGAGGAGGAACAAGTGTGGCGTCTCGCCGAGGGCGCAGAAACCTATAGGGTCCTCGCACTTTGGGCACTGCAAATGAAACACACTAGATTCAGTAGGAAGAAAAATGCATCAACGGTGGCGGCTGCCATCCTAGGATTACCCGCGACCAAGGTACTTGGATTTATCGGGGATGGATGAAGAATTCGTACCTGGTTCTCCATGAGAAAACCCTATGCAATTGCCGAGAGGGAGTTTTCTTTAAACAAGCAGACGAGGGAGAAGGGGATTTAGGCCCAGTGAAATATTGTCGCTTCGTCCGTCTATCTTACTGCTAAAGCTGGAAAGGGGGGTTTTGTGATTTGACGGCTCATTGGGTATTACTGCGGCACTACGACCGGGGTGTGTCTATCATGCAGTTGTGCACTCTAATTTGTTCATATGGCACGCGGCCCCCGTTGCCGGATGCCCCACATATCAGCGAAAGGAAGTAGAAAGAAAGGAGTAACTAGTTACACAAAAATATATTTTTGACAGAGAGACACTCCATCTGTAAAGAAATATACAAATCTTTTATATAACAACTTTATACATAAGAAAAATCAAGGGGAATATATATAACATATATGATTATAAAAACATAGTTGTTTTTAACACAGTATAGACGAGTTGGTGATGATGGTGTGCCTGCCATCCTGCAATATAAGCCGTCCGATTTATATCTCATGGATAGGAAGGAAACTATGGCAATTTTGCAAAAAGGTACCCACACACCTCTCCACATTTGCAAATAAGGCCTTCCCTCGTTCATCCTTTTCTCTCACAAGATAAAATACTCATACAAATGCATCTTAATGTTACGTGCAACGCACGGGCATTATGGGGGTTCAGCTGAGAATATAATACTCAGACAGGCTCACGGTTCTGGACTTTGGGCCGCAGGCCCACCCTGAATGTTTGGGGGCCCATGTGTTCTACCTCAGCGCTTTTCATATTGCAAGCGATCGGTACGGCGGTGGTTTTAGATGCTGTCGCAAGGCGAATACACAAAGTTGAATAGAGCACGACAGCTGTTGGAATGAAATCGAACGACAGTTCCTAACCAGCAATGAGAGTTGCAATTCTATCAATGATAAACCATGTGATAAATAATACTATCCTATTACTTATACACACAGGACACTTGTTTCACCATTCCAGATTATTACATCAAAATCTCTCGGAGAATAGACCAGTTCGGCAGTTGCGTGCTGCTACTGAAGAATTTCAAAGTTGATTTGGACCAGCTCTCCTTGCCAAGAAAGCTCAATTTTGAGATCATCCCCTACCGCAAGATATGATTTAGATTCGAACCTTGACCATCCTTTAGCATCAATCATCATGCAACCATCCTTTGTACTTACGGTATATTGAGCAGGAACATTTACACGAAGGCTGCGCATGGTAAGAGAAACTTGGCCGCTGTCACCCGGATTGTTAAGCGACTCCCTCGTTGCTCTAGGAATTCTCGGTTTGCAAACAAGAAGACATACCCAAATAGTTAGATCAACACAGTGAATCTAAAACACCATGGAAAGAAAAAAGAACGAAACACTTGGGCGGCCAATGCTTACCAAGAAGGTGGACATGTTGGTTTTTGTAAGGACTTTGGTATATGAAGTGTGAACTGCAGCCCAGTCTGTTGCCGGTGCAACTGCTCGTTCGGTTGCCGTTGCACGGGCCGGAATAGATGCAAGTCCAGGTGTTGGTGCAGGTGACGAAGCCGCTGCTGCTGCCAGAGATGTGCTCCTTGTAGAGCTCGTGCCGGTGTCGGAGCAAGTGCTGGTGTCGATGCTCGATCCTCCGGTAGATCATCCTGATCCGCTGACGCGGTCGGTGTCGTGGTTCTAAGTCTGACAGTAATGTAGGGGGGTAGGTATGGAGAGGCAAGATCTTAGCTATGGAGTAGTTGTAAGCACACAAGATTTACGAGTTAAGGCCCTTCTCAGAAGAAGTAATAGCCCTACGTCTCGGAGCCCGGAGGCGGTCGACTGGATTATATGCGTGGGAGTTACAGGGGGTGCGAACCCCTTACACTGAGGAGGGGGGTGGCTTATATAGAGTTCGCCAGACCCCTCCGGCCCTCAGTTATGCAGGGTTTAAAGTACATTAAGGTTGGGTGTTACTGGTAACGCCTCTAATAAAGAGCTATGATGACCATAAAAGCTACTCAATGATCGACCGTTAGCATGTGGAGTGGCTTTAGGTCTCCTGGCCGTCGAGTTGTTGGATCTTGGTCGAGTGATTGCTCCATGGTCGAGTGTCTTTGAGTCTGTCGACTGGAACACCTCCAAGTCGATTGAAAGGTTATTTCTTCTAGGGATGTCCTTGGGTAGGGCAGTTAGGATAGGTCCATTACCCTACCCTAGGTACATGACTTCATCATTAGCCCCCGAATGGATCGAGGTTTGAGTGGGGGAAGGAGTTGAGAATTCTTCGGACCCATTCTTCGTGCCATGAGTACATCTTGTTGCGGATCAATGAACGTGGGCGACGTCGACAACTTCTTTTTCAGTTGCCTTGATCCATTCTTAGTTTTTGTCGAATGAGTTTATTTACTTCAAGAGCTCCGAGTGATGGTGTGGAGGAGATCTTTCGTCTGTCACGATGCTCTGCTGCTCATGGATTTAGCGGGATTCGAATTTTGGGAAGCGCGCGGGACGGAGGAGGCCGCAGTAATCGGATGGGATAGAGCAGAGCCACCTCGATCTCCGTGCCACCTTTTTTGCCACGTATTGCGCGCGTGACTGTTGTGGGATTTGACATGATCGTCCGGGCCTACCAGTCAGTCACTCGGAAGTAACCTCATATAAGGCACCGGACCGGGGTTTTTTGAATAGTGCGTTCTCATTTCCTCCCCTTCTCCTCCGACTCCTCCGCCGCGTTCGCTCCCACCCCAGTGCCACCGCTCCGTACGTGTCTCGCCGGTGACGATGGGGAAGGAGAAGACGGTGGCGCTGGAGCGGGCGAAGAAGGCGATGGCGAAGGCGAAGGGGAAGACGACCAGTCGGGGCGGATCTTCCTCGAGGACCGGTCTGCCGAAGGGTTGGATCCAGGGCGAATGGATCCGCTCGACGATCCGCCAAGAAGACCTCGACGAACTGGCCGATGGAGGACTGATCCCCCATGGATGGCGAGGCTTCCGGGGAAGGAATCCGAGCCGCAGCCTCGGGAGGGTGAGTGCGTTCTCCTTGCCACCAACGTCGACCGTGGGTTTTCTCTGCCTCCTCACCCTTTCTTTCGGGGATTTCTGAATTTCTTTGGGGCACAACTCCACCACTGCACTCCCAATACCATTGTGTATCTCGCTGCTTTCGTGTCTTTGTGCGAGAATTTCTTGGGTTGTCGGCCTCACTCGGGTCTTTTCAAGCACATTTTCACCTGTCGCTCTCAGACGGTGAAAAAGGCTAATCCGAGTGACGAGAGAACACAAGTGATTCAGATGTGTGGGGGTCTTGGGGTTCAGATGAGAGGGAAAAGTTCCTTTCCGGCCATGATTCTTCCCGACTCGGTCCGTGGATGGTAGTCGACCTGGTTTTACTGCAAAGACCAGCCGACGCCAGGGCAGTCGACTGGACTCCCTCCTTTTACCATGGACCAAGTGAACAGGCCCTCCTCTTTGAAGGTGATCCCGGAGGAGAAAGCGCAGGTTAAGGTGCTGGTCGAACGAGTAGTCCAGCTTATTCGTGACAGGGTCACTGGTATGGATCTCTTGGAGGTCTTCCTCCGGCGACGCATCCATCCACTTCAAGCTCGGGACCATCCGATGTGGATGTATTCGGGAACTGAGGACACCACTCGGATCCACCCGGAGGAGGTCGAGGATGCCACACTAGGGGGTGGCTGACGAGCATCACCGGAAACGGGGACAACCCCAGGTGAGCCAGGAGAGTTCCTCCATTCGACCAGTCCCATGAACCAGACAAGGTTCGATTCTGAACTTCTGACTATGATCTGGATCCGCTCGCCCGGCTGTTTATGCTACGTTGACTGGCTTTTATTCTTCCTGCTTTCTTCTAGGCCTTTATCGACATGTACTCAATGCCCAACGAAGAGCAAGAGCAGGATCCGGAAGGAGAGATGAGTGGCGGGGACAGTGGCGACTGCCATTCTGATGGGGAAGGGGACGAGGAAAGTGACGACTCACATGACGAAGAAGAAGTCGAGTGACCTCGCGGGGAGAGGCGATCCAAGCTTGACCAAGATCGGCCGAGTGCCCGTGAAAAGGCGATCTCTTAGACTGGTCAGTCTTCAAAGCGTCCTCGGACATCTTCACCGGCCCCGACTAAAAAAGCATCAAAGCAGCCCAAGGTTGTAGAGCAGAAGCCTCGGAAGGCGTTGCCGAAGATTAAGATTGACATTCCCATCGCTTCTGCGTGAGTGCCTCCCTTTGTATTCACTCGACGCTCCGTGTTGTTTATTTTTCCTTGATTTAACCAGTTGAACTTTGGAACTAGCAGCGCTGCTAAGTCACTTCCACTCTGGGTATGATTTCTGACAGTCTGTCTTCATTTGGTCGACTCAACTGTAACATATACCATTGGGTGACGTAATTTTGGCGATTGATCTTTGAACAGCTCCTAACATTATTGACCTACCCGATGACGACGATGAAGAGCCTGAGAGGCCTTTGACGAGGAAGAATAGGAGAGCTCCTGTAGACAGGGTGCCACAGTCGACGCCGATAGCGGAACCAGTCGTTCAGGACGCTGGTGATGCTAATCGAGCTTCTATTACCTTTGCCGTACCATTGTCGAGTGCCCTGCCCTCTTCGTCGACTGCTCAAGCCCCTGTCGAGCAACCTTCAGTTTTTGCCACCCATCGTGTCCCAGAGGACGAAGTGAATGCTGCCAAGGAAGCCATACGCCAAGCAGGTATTATGATGGAGAAGATGAAGATGGTGCGAGACGCCAGTCAAGCTGCCTATGACGCCAGCTCGGCTCTCCAAATCAATGTCCAGGTTAGCCGCACGTCGACTGATTTTCTTGGCTTGCTCTGTTAGGATATGGTACCTAAAAACTCTCTTTCCAAGGATCTTTGCATCTGTACACCCGCTGGGTGTGTCGATTGAACTTTTTGGACTAGTGGGGGCACGCTGAGTGCACCCACTGGGTGTAGTCCCCGAGACTACGGTGGACTGCTGGCAGTCGACTGTAGTCTTTATACTGTGTTGCTTCGCTCAAATTTCTCCACTCAGTCTGGTCAGGCCATTCCGAGTGGAATCTTGAAACCAGTGGGGGCACGCTGAGTGCACCCACTGGGTGTAGTCCCCGAGATCGTGGTCGACTGCTGGCGGTCGACTACGGTCTGAAGAGCTTGTTTGTTGCTGTCTTTCTTCTCTCTCTCTCTCTCTCTCTCTCTCTCTCTTTCTTTTTTTGCACTCGCACCAAAAAGGTCTCGCCGAAAGTTAACTGAACCAGCGGGGCACACTAAGTGCACCCACTGGGTGTAGTCCCCGAGACTAGGTGGACTGCGGGCAGTCGACCGTAGTCTTTATTATCTATTGTCTTTGTTGTTTTTCTCTGTAAAATAACTCCTCCTCCCCGATTGCAGAAATCTTGTGATCTTGGAGCTCGCTTTGCTGACTTTGAGAAACAGCAGATCCAACTCAACCTTGACTTGGAATTGGCCAAGACAGAGTTGCAGAAGGCCAAGGACGATGCCAATGGTAAGACGGATTTGTCGACAGGTCGACTGGTTTGTCTTAAGCTTGGATTTCCTTCCGCTCTTTCTGAATTAAGCATCATTTATTTTCATAAAAACTGAACCAAGCTCTGGTGAGGAAGGATCAAGATCTGGCTGCTGCTCAGAAGGAGGCTGAAGATAAAACTGCTCTGGCTGAACAGAAACTGGCTTCAGTCGGCCAATTGGAAGAAGATAACTCCAAGATGAAATCTGCTCTGGACGCAGCCAACAAGGAAGTCACGTGCTTGAAGAAGGATAAGGTCAACCTGAACGAGAAGATGGAAGGCATCGCTCGCAGGAGGGATGATCTGGAAAGCTATCTGAGGAGCCTTGCCAGGAAGTTGTTTATCAAGCTTGAAGGTATATATTTTGTTCCGACTTGAGTTTTTCTTCGTCGGCTCAACGTACGAAAAACCGACTTATCCTTGGATTGTGCATGCAGAATTTTGCAGAGACTTCGAGGAGGAGACTGGGCGGATTGAGCCAAACCTGGACCCCATCAACTCTCCTGTGAAGGATGAAACCGCAATGAATTTGCTCCGACTAGAATGCCGCATCGACGGTGTTGTTGACTACTTGGCCCGACTGAAGGTCGCCACGTCAAGGATTGACACAGCACTTTGGCCAAGGCCGACGCTCCAGAATGACCTCGAGTCTCATGACTCGGCTTAACGAGATCCCTGGTCGAGTGCAGGAGTGGAAGAAGTCTTCCGCCCAGTGCGGTGCTGATGTGGCCCTGTCTTTGGTTCGTATCCACTTTAAGGAGGTGCGAGAAGATAAGCTGGCAGCGATTAAGGTCGCCAACACCAAAAGGCATGATTTCCGATCTTTCATGGAGAATTTTATCGCTGCTGCCACTCGGATCACCGACGGTGTCGACCTGGATGAGTTTGTCGAGCCTGCCAGCCCTCCTCCCGCGGGGTAAACAAACCTTTATGCCCCACCTTAAATTTGCCTCGGAATGCCGAGTGGATTTTGTAATCGTTAAACTCCTTCGGGCTGAATGCCCGAGTACTTTGACCTGCGGTCTGGGACCTTTAGGATTTATCTGAACTTGGTTTATCGTTGAATATCTTCATGAATTCTCTGTCGAGTGGAACTTGTTCTTCACTCGAGACAACTTTTGTATTTATGGCGCAGCTCCGAAGAAGAAGGTAGCAGTCGACCTGCACCTCGTCGTCCTTGCGAACTGGGATGTGTTTCGAACTTAGGCGAGTACTGGACTGCAGCTAAGCCCTCAAGTGGGAGGATTGCTCTCCACTCGGTAGGATTTTAAATACTTAGGCGAGTACTGGGACTGCAGCTAAGCCCCCGAGTGGGAGGATTGCTCTCCACTCGGTAGGATTTTAAATACTCAGGCGAGTACTTGGACTGTAGCTAAGCCCCCGAGTGGGAGGATTTCTCTCCACTCGGTAGGATTTTAAATACTTAGGCGAGTACTTGGACTGCAGCTAAGCTCCCGAGTGGGAGGATTGCTCTCCACTCGGTAGGATTTTAAATACTTAGGCGAGTACTTGGACTGCAGCTAAGCCCCCGAGTGGGAGGATTGCTCTCCACTCGGTAGGATTTTTTCAAACTTAGGCGAGTACTGGACTGCAGCTAAGCCCCCGAGTGGGAGGCTGGCTCACCACTCGATAGGATTTTTTCAAACTTAGCGAGTACTGGACCACAGCTAAGCCCCCGAGTGGGAGGCTGGCTCACCACTCGGTAGGATTTTTTCAAACTTAGGCGAGACGGATTCGCAGCTAAGCCACCCACTGGGGGATTTCTCACGCAAACAAGAAGCAACAACAATCACTTGGAAAATTATAACACTCTTGTCTTTGATAAATAAACTACAGAAGTTTTTCTTATTACATCTCATCCGAGTGAGAATTCAAGTGTAAAAGGGGCGGAGTAGCTCCGTGTTCCAAGCTCGTGGCTCGTCAATCTGGTGATCGACATTGTAAAGGTGGTACGCTCCATTGTGGAGGACTCTAGTGATGATGAAGGGACCTTCCCAAGAAGGAGCGATCTTGTGTGGTTTCTGCCGATCCACTCGGAGGACCAAGTCTCCTTCTTGGAAGGCTCGACTCTTCACACTTCTGGCATGGAATCGACGCAAGTCTTGCTGATAGATGGTCGATCGGATCATGGCCATTTCTCTTTCTTCTTCCAGGAGGTCGACTGCGTCCTGCCGGGCTTGTTCTGCTTCAACTTCAGAGTAGAGCTCGACTCGGGGTGCATTGTGCAGCAGGTCACTCGGCAAAATTGCCTCAGCTCCGTAGACCAGAAAGAATGGGGTTCTTCCTGTCGAACGGTTCGGGGTGGTCCTCAATCCCCAAAGAACTGATGGAGGCTCGTCGACCCATGCGCCTGCTGCGTGCTTGAGGTCGCGCATCAGTCGGGGTTTCAGTCCTTTGATAATCAGACTGTTTGCCCTTTCCGCTTGTCCATTCGACAGGCGGTGAGCGACTGAAGCGTAGTCGACTCGTGTGCCTTGAGAGGCGCAAAAAGCTCCGAACTTGTCCGAATCAAAGTTTGACCCATTATCAGTGATGATGCTATGCGGAACTCCATATCTGAATATCAACTCAACTCTCTGATGAAACTGATAGCAGTGCAGGTGTCGAGATTCTTGGTAGGCTTAGCTTCAATCCATTTGGTAAACTTGTCGACTGCCACTAACACATGAGTGAATCTGCTCCTGCCTGTTCTCAGAGGACCAACCATATCCAATCCCCAAACAACGAAGGGCCAGATGAGTGGAATGGTCTTCAGGGCTGACGCGGGTTTGTGGGACATGTTGGAGTAGAACTGGCATCCTTTGCATTTGTCGACTATCTCTTTCGCCATTTCGTTTGCTCTTGGCCAGTAAAATCCCGCTTGGTATGCTTTAGCCACAATGGTCCGAGAGGACGCATGATGACCACAGGTCCCCGAGTGGATATCATCAAGGATTATCTGCCCTTCTTCTGGTGTTATACACTTCTGGCTGACTCCAGTCGCGCTTTCTCTATACAACTGTCCCTTTATGACTGTGAAGGCCTTGGATCAACGGACGATCTATCGAGCCTCTTCTTCGTCCTCCGGGAGTTCTTTCCTCAGGATGTACGCGATGTATGGCACCATCCAGTCGGGAGTGATGACCAAGACTTCCATGATCAGGTCGACCATTGCTGGAGCTTCAACTTCAGTCGCATCCGCGGCACTTTTTGGCTGCGGGGCTTCTTCCGTGAACGGATCCTCTTGAACTGATGGCGTGTGGATGTGTTCCAAAAACACATTGCTGGGAATGGCTTCTCTCTTGGAACCTATTTTTGCCAAATCATCAGCTGCTTGATTTTTCAGTCGAGGTATGCGATGAAGCTCTAACCCCTCGAATTTCTTCTAAAGCTTTCTCACTGCATTGCAAGAACCAGTCATAGCTAGACTTCTGACGTCCCACTCCTTCATCACCTGATTAACCACCAAATCTGAGTCGCCATAGACCATGAGGCAACGGACGCCGAGTGAAATGGCCATACGCAACCCATACAAAAGTGCTTCATATTCTGCCTCGTTATTGGAGGAATCAAAGTGAATCTGGAGAACATATCTGAGCTTATCTCCTCGGGGGGAAACCAATACTACCCCAGCACCGGAACCATTCAGCATCTTAGACCCATCGAAGAACATGGTCCAGTGCTCCGAGTGAACTTGAGTCAGTTGTTGCTGTTCAAACCACTCGGCGACGAAATCTGCTATTGCTTAGGACTTGATAGCTTTCTTTGCCTCAAACTTGATATCTAGGGGAAGGAGTTCAATCGCCCATTTTGCCACTCGACCAGTTGCATCTCTGTTGTGCAGAATCTCTGACAATGGAGCGTCGCTAACGACTGTAATGGAATGGTCAGAGAAGTAATGTGCAACCTTCTTCGTGGTCATATAAATTCCATATACAAGCTTCTGGTAATGAGGATATCTTTGCTTTGATGGAGTCAAAACTTCAGAAACATAATATACTGGGCGTTGAACTTTAAAGGCTTTTCCTTCTTCTTCCCGCTCGACCGTAAGTACTGTATTGACGACTTGTCCCGTGGCTGCAATGTAAAGCAGCAAAGGCAATTTGCTGATTGGGGCAGCAAGCACCGGCTGGGTGGAGAGCAGAGCTTTTAGCTCTGCAAACGCTGCATCAGCTTCCGGAGTCCAGTCGAACTTGTCTGACTTCTTCATCAGTTGGTAAAGAGCCAATGCCTTTTCACCGAGACGAGAGATGAATCGACTTAAAGCGGCCAAGCAACCAGTAAGCTTCTGGACGTCGTGCACACGCACAGGACATTTCATCCGGAGTATAGTACCGAATTTTTCTGGATTGGCGTCGATTCCCCGTTCGGAAACGAGAAAACCAAGTAACTTTCCGCCAGGGACTCCGAATGTGCATTTTGATGGATTAAGCTTGATATCATACCTTCTGAGGTTGGCAAATGTTTTAGCAAGGTCAGTCAGTAGGTCGCAACCCTTCCGTGACTTGACCACAATATCATCCATGTATGCTTCCACATTCCGACTGATTTGAGTGAGCAAACACTTCTGAATCATCCTCATGAACGTGGCTCCGGCATTCTTGAGGCCGAATGGCATGGTAACATAACAGAAGCACCCGAATGGAGTGATGAAAGCTGTTTTGATCTCGTCGGGTCCATACAGACGGATCTGATGGTACCCGGAATAGGCGTCTAAAAAAGACAGCCGCTCACATCCCGCAGTCGAGTCGACTATCTGGTCGATGCGGGGGAGAGGAAGATGATCTTTCGGGCAGGCCCGATTGATATGTTTAAAGTCAATGCACATGCGAAGTGACTTTTCCTTCTTGGGGACCATGACAACGTTGGCGAGCCACTCGGAGTGGTAAATCTCTCGGATGAACTCCGCTGCTAAGAGCCGAGCCACCTCCTCGCCAATAGCCTTTCTCTTCTGGACGGCGGACCGTCGGAGATGTTCTTTGACAGGTTTCACTTTTGGGTCGACTCGTAGGCGGTGCTCAGCCAGCCCCCTGGGAACACCCGGCATGTCAGAAGGCTTCCATGCGAAGATGTCCCAGTTCTCATGGAGGAACTAGATGAGCGCTTCTTCCTATTTGGAGTCGAGTGTTGTTGAGATATGAGTCGGAGCAGCATTGGGATCGGTCGGGTGAATATGAACCGGCTTCGTTTCGCCAGTCGACTGAAAAGATGATTCCGTGGCGGGCTTCTTGGGTCGCAACAAATCACTCGGGTCTGCAGTCTTCTGGTACTCCTGCAGCTCTACCACTACCATCTGGGCATCAGCGATCTTTGAGCCTTTCTGAAAACATTCTTCTGCCTTCTTCCGATTGCCCGTAACAGTGATCACACCTTTGGGACCAGGCATCTTCAATTTGAGATACACATAACATGGTCGAGCCATGAAGCGTGCATAAGCTGGCCTACCCAAAATAGCGTGATAAGCACTCTAGAAGTCCACAACCTCGAACGTCAACTTTTCTTTGCGGTAATTCTTGGAATCACCGAAAACTACATCAAGAGCAATTTGGCCGAGTGACTTAGCCTTCTTCCCAGGAATGAATCCATGGTACTCATGTTGCTGGTACTGAGTCTGGACATCGGAATGCCCATCCCTTTCAACGTCTCTGCATACAGAATGTTCAAACCACTGCCACCATCCATCAAGACTTTGGTCAGTCGAGTGCCTACGACAACTGGGTCGACCACCAAAGCTTGCCTCCCAGGGGTGGCAATGTGCGTTGGGTGATCGGACTGGTCGAATGTGATGGCAGTCTGAGACCACTTCAAATAACTGGGTGTCGCCGGAGCTACCATATTCACCTCACGGTTGATAACTTTCAGTCGACTTTTGCTTTCAACATCAGCAAAAATCATCAGGGTGGAATTGACCTAGGGGTATCCATCATCACTATCTTCCTTGTCCTCGATTTTGTCCGATTCCTTTTCCTTATCTTTGGACTACTTGCCCTGGAACTGCTGAATCAAGAGCCGACACTGTCGAGTGGTATGTTTCGGGTAAATGAGTTTACCCTCTTCATCTTTCTTTGTGTGGATGTGACATGGAAAATCCAACACATAATTTCTGTCTTGGTCTTTAACTTTCTTGGGGTTCCAAGGCCCTCTGGGTTTCCCCAGGAGCAGATGGCTTGGCTTTCCGCTTCTGTTTCCGATTGGAATTTCCTCCTCCGGTTTCTTGGGCGACTGACTTGAGCTTGCCACTCCGGAGTCGATCCTCAGCTTCACCATTAGCGTACTTGGTGGCAATCTCCATCATTCGATTCAGGGAGACGTCTTCGGTTCAACCGAATTTCAGATTCAGTTCTCTGTTCTTGACGCCTTCCTTGAAGACACAGACTGCTTGGTGGTCAGGCACATTTTCTACCGTGTGATGCAACGTGATCCATCTCTGGATGTAATCCCTCAAAGTTTCATTCGGCTTCTGCACACAAGACCGCAGTTCGGTCAGCCCTTCCGGTCGCTTGCATGTTCCTTCAAATGTTCTGACAAACACTCGGGCGAGATCTTCCCGAGTGTAAATGCTGCTAGGTGCTAACTGATTCAGCCATGCTCTGGCCGAGCCCCCCAACATGAGAGGTAGGTGCTTCATGGCCACTTCATCATTGCCACCGCCAATCTGGACGGCCACTCGGTAGTCTTCAAGCCAAGTATTGGGCTTGGACTCACCAATGAACTTACTGACTCCAGTCGCCAACCTAAAGTTGGGAGGAATCGCCGCGGCCCTGATGGCTCTACTAAAGCACTCTGGCCCTGAAACATGCACTCTGCTGCTGGTAGGTGCATCTCTGTCGTGACCTTCTCGGTGAGCTCTGTTTCTGTCGACCAAACCTTGAACAAGAATGGATCTCGCATCAAAGCCTGGTTCCCTGGGGTCGACTGGAATCCTCCGCCCAACACTATGAGGGTGCATGTCATCCTGTTGTCGAGGCACGTATGATCCACTCCTCGGAGCAGGGGTGGGCACTCGACGTCGATCCTCACGACTGAGTCGGTGATCATACTGCTCATGGTTCCTATATTGATCACGCCGGTCCTCACGTCCCTCACGCCTCGGGGGCAATCTTGGGCTGTGGGCCGACTGAACTGTATCTGCAGCAACGGATCTGCTGTGGATCCTATTCCGCGACTGTGACACAGCTGAATTCTGATCTCCTGCCGCCCGGAGTAATGCTCTGATCTGTAACAAGCCTCTGCCAGCCTCTGACTGAGAGGGCTGGATGGACTCTGCTATACGGGCTGCAGCTGCTAAATTCTAAATCGGAGTTCGATATACCTGAGTTGGTGGTGGAAAGAGATGACGTCGACTGGATTCTGGAACCCGTTGTCATGCGCGCTCGTCGAGTGCTCGCTGGAGATTATCCAGTCGAGTGCACTCAGCCAAGTTGGCCAAGCGCTCGTCCTCCAAGGCGTGGGCCTCGGGGGTTTCTCCAACAATAGGAGTGTGTAGCGCATCCATGTTCCGGCGGCGAAGTTCCTCTCTCTGCAGCGATGTGAGAGGCTCGGGGAGATATTCTTCATGGGCGTGCGACGGGTCGCCGCCGCCGGCGCCTCCGTCGGTGCGGGGAAAACCCGGAGGACTGCAAGGTCCATCGACCATCAAAACCTTCACCGCCGGATCATTGCTGCCGCACTCGGATGCAGTCTCTGTGGAGCCAGTCGACAGATCGAACAGGCCGTAGAGAGATTTGTCGGGCTCGATCGCCACAACTTGAGGGGTGGCCGACTGGCGTGCCACTGCATGTCTCACCCACCGCTGAAGTCTTGACCGACCGGAGCGCTTGCGCCAGCGGGAAACAGGGAGGGAGGACAACACAGGGGCCGACCGATACTGGATCGACGGTTGCCGCAGGAGGACGCCACGGACGCACGCATGAAAGTGCGTTGCCCTGCGAACAGGGAGCGCGTCGACGTCGAGCGGGGCCTCCTGAAGCCAAGCGGAGTCGTCGGCGATGAACGTGAGCGATCCAAGACGGATCTCGCGACCCTCTACCAAAACTCCGCCTGAAACCATGATGATTTGGATTGAAAAAAACGCAACTTCTCCAACAAGTCGCTAAGACACCGGCCCCACGGTGGGCGCCAACTGTCGTGGTTCTAAGTCTGACAGTAATGTAGGGGGGTAGGTATGGAGAGGCAAGATCTTAGCTATGGAGTAGTTGTAAGCACACGAGATTTACGAGTTCAGGCCCTTCTTAGAAGAAGTAATAGCCCTACGTCTCGGATCCCGGAGGCGGTCGACTGGATTATATGGGTGAGAGTTGCAGGGGGTGCGAACCCCTTACACTGAGGAGGGGGTGGCTTATATAGAGTTCGCCAGACCCCTCCGGCCCTCAGTTATGCAGGGTTTAAAGTACATTAAGGTTGGGCGTTACTGGTAACACCTCTAATAAAGAGCTATGATGACCATAAAAGCTACTCAATGACCGACCGTTAGCGTGTGGAGTGGCTTTAGGTCTCCTGGCCATCGAGTGGTTGGATCTTGGTCGAGTGGTTGCTCCACGGTCGAGTGTCTTCGAGTCCGTCGAGTGGAACACCTCCAAGTCGATTGAAAGGTTATTTCTTCTAGGGATGTCCTTGGGTAGGGCAGTTAGGACAGGTCCATGAACCTACCCTAGGTACATGACTTCATCAGTCAGTGCCCAATCCTCAGCTGGATCAGACTGAGCTGCTGCCGCTGTCACCAAAGTGCAATTCATCATAGGGATTCAGCTTGTACTCAGACAACAGACTGATCCAATTTTTTCAAGTAATACAAGTGATGGACAGTGCCTTCGTTACTGACACGACATAAGAAGTGAAACCTGCAACAATAGCCATCGTAGAGCAAACCAAACGGTTTATTCTGTGATGAATGTCACATGGAAAAACCTGCATCGTAAAATTGCAGGAAAAAAAAGAAAACGTGACATTAAATCAATAAGATTTAGACAGTAAATCAATAAGATTTACTTGATGTGACACGAGTGAGTCCTTACCAGGAAATCACTATGTTGAAGTACTAAACAGAAGATTGATCGTCCAACTACGGGTGGCATGCAGGGGCCCCGCCTACTCCCGCAAGCAGGGCAGTCCAAAGGTCGCGACAAATCGTATGGACCAAACATCCATGGGACTGGAAATCCTGGTGGGTGCGATAAACCCTGCAATGCATACAAATATTGGAGTGTAACCATAATTGATAAACCGTCCTCCAAAAAAGATGATCTGGATACTTCAAAATATACAGACTGAATTGAGTGGACAGACATTAACATAGACCGTTCTCAGGACTAACCACACACCAAAAGCGGCAGTACTAATAAACAATACAAGGTTCACAAACACAAATCAAGTACTGAACAATAGTACTTACTACAGACAAGCAAAGTTGCACTAATTAAACTCTGTAGACTATTTCTTGCCACCGACCTACGGGATGAACCCCACATAACTGACTAGGCCATGAACTTCATGAGAGATGTCTACATGCACCATCACCATCTCGTCAACCTTGGAGAACCTAACAGAGTGGTCTTTCCACTCATAAACATGATGCTGAAGACAGGTCGCATCAGATTTGTTGGGAAGCTTTACAAGAACCACACCCTTCGTAATCGAAGGCATAGCCAGGAAATTGTTGTGGTCAAGTACATCCTCGAGAACATGCCTGACAACAATGCTACAGAAACACTAGTTCAGGACACGTGGCGACAAGGACACAACAGTTGGATAGTTTAGCAGTAGAACTCATCCTCAGGTCTTCCAGTTCACACGGCATGATTTTGAGAACTTCATCTCCACCGTGGACCTGATTCTAATTCAAACAGAAACCATATTTTATTACTACCTCCGTTTAGAAATATAAGATGATTTTCGATATTATCCTCCATATATGACTACATATACGCACAGAAATGAGTGAACAAAGACACTAGAACATGTCTTCAAAGGCATGAGAGCAGAGGGATTACTTGCAATATCCATAACACAAGTTACTCAGGAAAATATACCCTGTTCAAAGGTAGCATTGATGTTCATAAAGTACTTCCTCCATCCCAAAATTCTTGTCTTAGATTTGTCTAGATACAGATGTATCAAGTCACATTTTAGTATTAGATACATCCGTATCTAGACAAATCTAAGACAAGAAATTTGGGACAGAGGGAGTAGTTGAAAGTAATCTACAAGAAATCAGTGTCAACCTCTCGCATGTTTTGGTCAAAAGAGGAATTTAGAACCGTCATTTTGCACACAAAAATCACATGCAAGATCACCCAGAAAGTTGTACTACTAGTACTAGTACTGCGTGTTAGATGAAAAAACACGATCAAGATCGAGAAAAAGATCACCAACAAGAGATATTACCTGGACTTGCTTAATGAGGGATCCCGGAGAGGGGGGCTTGGACAGGGCGATGGTCTTGAGCTTGTCTGCGGTAGTCTCGCCGGGGTGGTTGCGCTTCTTCGTACCATGAGCCTCGACGGTTTTGGACAGAGCCATAGACATCACTTCGGTCGGTGCCCCAGCGTCCATCAAGAAACTATCAAATAGAAATAAAAGAAAAGAAACCATAATCACAAACCCAAAAGAAGAAAAGAGAGGGAGTTATAGGATCAGTCTCGGGGTTGCAAGATCGGGCCTTGGCCAGAATGAACACCATTGATGCGCTCACCTTTCCTTCTTTGGGAGAGAAGAACAATGGCAGAAGCAGGTCGGGGTTTTCTTGAAGAAATGAGGAACTAGATGAGGGAGAAGTGAATTGGGTAGAGAGGAAGCTGAGAGAGAAGAGTGAAATAATGGTTACTTCGTCTGTCCAACTTACTACTGGAAAGGAGGGGGTTTTGTGATTTGACGGCTCATTGGGCATTACCGCGGTGCTTCGATCGAGGTAGTCTACCGTCACTCTACTATGGAGTAATTTAGTGCATGGCTGGTGGACCCCGATGCTGGCTGTCCCACACGTCGGGGAAAGTGAGTAATTTAGTGCATGGCTGGAGGAGGATCCGCACGGTAGAGCATGTCCACTGTTTTTCTGAAGAATAAAATGATTACAGCAAGTGTTTCCACTCTTACGACGGAGGAGTGCGAAACATGGCAACCACTTGAACATACACAGTGCTCCTAGTACTAGGCATGTGCAGTGGTTCATACGTCAGTACTACATAATCTTATTACTAGTGTAGTAAGATATGACGACAACAAATGATGTTGTGCGCATGTCAACTATATGAACAGTAATGTAGTAACATAGTACCGCTTTTTCGACTGTCCGGTCGAGAATGAACGGTGATATCAATGTTAACAGAACTAGGTCTACAGCGCACAGAGAGTACGGTGCTATAGTACTCCATGAAACATGAACCATATGAAGCACGAATAGTGTTAGGCAGGGTGTATGAAGGGTGCACGGGATGGGAGCAAAAGTTCCCTTCTCGACCCACTTTTGGGTGTTTGGCAGAGTGCATGAAGGGTGCATGAGTAAACAAATACATGAAGAGGAAACAACTATATTGAGATGAGAATGCAACCAAACACACCCACACGCTTTGTGCTACAGTGACTGATCTGCACCATCTGAGTTTGATCCAACGGTCCTGTTGCGCCGAGACATGGACATGCCCATGCAGAGGGCGCCTAAACACCACCGAAGTCCCTATGCTTCTCGAGGCGCACGACATTGGTGATGCAGGGGCGAAACGGCTGAAAGGCAATGCAATCTATGGGAAGGCGGAGGGAACCAGACGAGGAGCAGGGAATCTTTTGGTTTTCACCATGGTAAACACCAGTCGACGACTTCTCACATCAGGGAGCAGTGGGTTTTACAGGCGGAGTCATCATGACTAATTGCTGCCGCGCCTGCTCCTGTCAATCAAAAAATTAAAAATCCTGTCACGCATGCTACCGTCAATCAAAAAATTAAAAATCCTGTCGCACTCAAACACCAGAGCAACGCCGCGGTGGATATTTAAATTTACCTGCCGGGAAGTAGATAAAAAAGGGGTGAAAAAACAAATGTGGCGGCGGCCTAGCTAATCGGTCGAACTAGCCCAACTAGCTAGCCACCGTGCTTCACTGATGTACTCGGCGGGAAAGGTGGTCTTTCGTGATTTGATGACTCATTTACTTGCTTCGGCGAAAACACGTGGTAGGGCATCCCACGTCAGGAAGAATATATGCGTGAACAACTCGGGAGGACCCCAAAACTGCGCGGTAGGGTGTACCATGTCTTGGCACAGAGGAAAATTTTGCGTGTATAAATTTACTGTATCAGACGTAGTACCTATAATTTGACCTGGGGACCCAGCCAGTCAGTCGAAAACACCCCACTAGCCACACAGCTTCATCATGCTAACATGGCACGGAGGATAGGTGTGGTTAGCTCCATCTCGACCAGCCACAACGTCTCTTGTTCTAGGTGATTCTTCCATTTTCCAAGCTTTTTTTAGTTGTAATAACACCATGGCAAGCTAGCGCCACTCTTTGTGTGTGCCCGTGCAAAGGTTAGACGATGGAGAGAAGAGAGAGATCGCAGACCTCGGACCCACCAGTAAGTGAGTCAACGGTCATGCATGTGTTGACGAGGCACTCCCTCTACTCTACTCAATGTAATATTGTATAAAGTCAAGTTATGGGACAAAGCCAACAACCGTTGTTGTTTCAGGCTATCGACTTACGCTTTGTAGTCCAGGTTTCCAGTTCGAATCTCGTCTTTCAGATTTGTTAGTTTTAGGTCCAAATTTGATTAATGACAAGTGGGACCCCGTGTGTTGTTCCGATATTTCAGTGTAGGATGGTTTTTTTGAACAAACACTTTGTGCGGTTAGACAAGTAACAACATGAGTTACATGCATATTTCAAGTTTACGAACAAAAATGACAGCAGCATAGAATACCACATCCACCCCACAGCTTAGATGCTATGGTGATATGAATTTTTACACCGTTGGAAGTGAGATCCAATGGCTTGGGAGTAGTCTTTGTAATTATGCGCAATTTCCAAACTCTCCAAAGGTTTTTTTGCAAATAAAACATTCAGGTCTCGTGTGTGCCGCTGCATCATGGATCCAATGGCTCCCCGTTGCTCATATTAGGTGCTCCTTGTAGCTTAATTGCCCGCTACGGTGATATGACCATCTAGGTCGTATGATCAGTGATCAGATGGCACATGCGTAGTACTTGTACTTTCTGCGCAATTCCCAAACTCTCTCAGTCGTATATTGCAAAAACATTCAGACCTCCTACTTTGAGCCGTTAGATCTCCGTGAACTCGTATCGCCATAGAATCTACGGTGCGGGAGCACCTCATATTCTCCCGTGCGAGAAAACATAAGGTGCTCTCGCAGCTTGGATGCTACGGTGATACGAGCTTCGAGGTCGTTTGATCTGAGATCCAATGGCATCTGAGTAGTCTTTGTGCTTGTAAGCAGTGGCCGAACTCTTTGGGGGCTTTTCTGCAAAAAAAACCGTTTGAACCACCGATGAGGTGTTGGGTCACAAATCCAACGGCTCCGAAGAGCTTGTATCACCAAAGCATCTAAGGTGTGGTAGCACATGATATTCTTACATATAGGAGAATATGATGTCCTCCTTCATCTTAGATGCTACGGTGATGCGAGCTTCGAGGTCGTTGGATATGGGATCCAAGGGAATCTGAGTAGTTTTTGTACAAATTATGTGCAATTTTTAAACTCGTCAAGTTTTTCTGTAAGAATATTAAGACATCATGTGAGCTGCTATATCTTAGATCTACAAGCTCCATGCAACTCGTATCGGCATATAGTATCTAAGGTATGAGGGCGCATGATATTCTCCCGGGGAGGAGGGGTGGGGGTGCACAATCAATCGGTGGTTGGGAGGGTGGGGACAAATATCTCTAGTACCTAAAAGAACCATAAGGTTCCGTCTCCCCTCTTACGTCGCTAAGTTTCGTCTGACCTCCCACTTCCGCTCACCCCTGCCCGCTTCGTCCGCTGGTTCCATCTAAAGTCGTGTTCTCTCTCCTTAATCGCCGCCGAAATCACCGCCCCCCCCCCCCCCTTCCCAAAATTTGTCACGGGATGTCCTCGCTGCCAACTACGTCTGCTTCCAATCTACTCCGACGCCCCATCGCCCCTCTCCCAAACCCCACGATGGATTCAGATCCGACATTCAGATCCGACATTCGCGGCCAAGCGACAACGATGCTGAGGAGGAAGACCCTGGGCCATGCGACGGGAGAGACCCACAGCCACTTCCTGCCCAGCGGAAGGCGCCGCTATGGCTGCATAGGAGGAGGTTGCCCGGCGGGAGTGGTAACCGGGGACGCTGCTGATTCAGCCAAGGTGAGTAAGAGGGATGCAGGCCATGCCAGGGCCACGCAGGAGGCACCCGCAAAAAAAGGGCCGCACTGGAGATGAGGCGGCGGCTCAAGCTGCAGCCGGTGCGGTCGTACGAGCTCGTCATCGGGAGGAGGGAGGCCACGAAGGGCATCTAGTCGGTGCTACCGCTCTCAAGGGCTCTTATCGTGCTGCACAACCACAAGTGCAGGTATGTGTTTCTTTCTCTCCACATAGAGAATAGCGTGGGCTGTGTTTTGTCCAATAACATTGATCTCCTGACTGCAAGAATCTGAGGAGGGGTTACCTGTGTAGAAGGCACGTCTTGGATATCTGGAGAGGCTGCTTACGACGAAGCAATATTGTATGGTAATCCAGGTTGTGCTATTCCATGAGCTGTCGATCGGTTGCAGAAAATTGCCTTCCATGGACTGTGACTAAAATGATTATCCTCTGTAGATGCTGCCAAGTTGGACATCCTGCACACATTTTAACGACAAAGCAGATTTCCATTCCTGAAGATCATAGGTGCTTTGTGTCTTTAGTATTATTGAGAAGAAAAAAATAGTAGATGCAACTGCGGACCTAGGATTTAATTAGTTCATGTCGTTTGTGGGTATGCCCAGGATAAGATGGTACTGGTCAAGAAGTATGTTGATCTTAGCTGCTTTCTTATGGACACATGAGAACTTGATTTTTTTTTCATTTCATAAAGCTTGTATTTGTTTCTTTTCCGAGAAATGTATGTGCATAAATTGATATGGGAATTATCGAAGTTTAAGATGTGGGAATTATATATACTACCGACTGTGTTCAACAGTTTTTGAGCAAACCTAATTTGTCCCGTGGAAACGCACAGGCATTCGGCTAGTAATCTAAACAACCCTAAACAGAGCTTCACAATTTTATCTAGGGTCGAGGGGTTGACCCCCGACAATCATAGCTCCGCCTAATTAAACACAACATTTGCATGTACTGTAGTACTAGACTTAATATTCTTGTTTCAGTTTCATGTTCATTTTAAATATTGAATTGAGGACCATGCATGTCTTACATTTTACTCCCTTCGTTCCTAAATATTAGTCTTTTTAGAGATTTCAAATGGGCTGGCACATACGGATGTATATAGACATATTTTAGAGTGTAGATTCAATCATTTTTCTCCATATGTAGTCGCTTGTTGAAATCTCTAAAAGACTAATATTTAGGAATAGAAGGAGTATTTTTTAATTCGTGTCATACATGCATGGTTTGGAAAAATAGATGCACTATACTTATTGGATTGTTGTTGTGTTCGTGTGTGGGTGTCTGTGTGTGTGTGTGTGTGTGTGGTCATATGCTTGATAAATACAAAGTTTTCTCACCTCCATATTGTTCATCTTTTAAATTTCAATTTGCATTGAAAAACTTACTAGGGATACCATGAAATGTGAAATCCACGTTGAGATCACTATATCACAAACTCACTCTAATTCAACAACTCGTCATAATCAATTACCACGTTGAGATTAGTATTTGCAAGGAAAATATGGGCATTGTAATTGATACGTCTTCGTCGTATCTACTTTTCCAAACACTTTTGCCCTTGTTTTGGACTCTAACTTGCATGATTTGAATGGAACTAACCCGGACTAACGATGTTTTCAGCAGAATTGCCATGGTGTTATTTTTTTGCAGAAATAAAAGTTCTCGGAATGACCTGAAACATCACGAAGAATATTTTTGGCATTAATAAAAAATATTGGCTTAAGAATCAAGGCCAGGGCACCCACACCATGTCCACGAGGGTGGGGGCGCGCCTACCCCCCTAGGCGCGCGCCCTGCCTTGTGGGCCCCCTGGAGCTCCACCGACCTCAACTCCAACTCTATATATTCATGTTCGGGGAGAAAAAAAATCAGAGGCAAGGATTCATCGCGTTTTACGATACGGAGCCGCCGCCAAGCCCTAATCTCTCTCGGGAGGGCTGATCTGGAGTCCGTTCGGGGCTCCGGAGAGGGGAATCCGTCGCCATCGTCATCATCAACCTTCCTCCATCACCAATTTCATGATGCTCACCGCCGTGCGTGAGTAATTCCATCGTAGGCTTGCTGGACGGTGATGGGTTGGATGAGATTTACCACTTAATCAAGTTAGTTTTGTTAGGGTTTCATCCCTAGTATCCACTATGTTCTAAGATTGATGTTGTTATGACTTTGCTATGCTTAACGCTTGTCACTAGGGCCCGGGTGCCATAATTTCAGATCTGAACCTATTATGTTTCCATGAATATATGTGACTTCTTGATCCTATCTTGCAAGTCTATAGTCACCTATTATGTGCTATGATCCGTTAACCCCAAAGTGACAATAATCGGGACCATTAGCGGTGATGACCGCAGTTTGAGGAGTTCATGTATTCACTAAGTGTTAATGCTTTGATCCAGTACTTTATTAAAAGAGGCCTTAAAATCACTTAGTTTCCAATAGGACACCGCTGCCACGGGAGGGTAGGACAAAAGATGGCATGCAAGTTATTTTCCATAAGCACGTATGACTATATTCGGAATACATGCCTACATTACATTGATGAATTGGAGCTAGTTCTGTGTCACCCTATGTTATAACTATTGCATGAGGAATCGCATCCGGCATAATTCTCCATCACCGATCCAATGCCTATAAGCCTTTCAGATATTGTTCTTTGCTTAGTCACTTTGCCGTTGCCACTGTTACAATTACAACAAAAATATCACTGTTACTTTTGCCACCCTTACCGTTACTTCCATACTACTTGCTACTAATTATTTTGCTGCAGATAATAAGTTATCCAGGTGTGGTTGAATTGACAACTCAACTACTAATACTTGAGAATATTCTTCGGCTCCCCTTGTGTCAAATCAATAAATTTGGGTTGAATACTCTACCCTCGAAAATTGTTGCGATCCCCTATACTTATGGGTTATCAAGACTATTTTCTGGCGCCGTTGCTGGGAAGCATAGCTCTATTCTTTGAGTCACTTGGGATTTGTATCTGCTGGTCACTATGAGGAACCTTACAGACGAAACAACTAAGATTTTTCTCTCAACTACGAGGGGAGGTAAGGAACTGCCATCTAGCTCTGCACGTGATTCCCTTTCTGTTTTGAGTAAGCTTGTGACACCTAAACCTGCTTCTGCTATTAATTCTAACATGTGATACATCTCCGTCGTATCTATAATTTTTGATTGTTCCATGCCAATATTATTCAACTTTCATATACTTTTGGCAACTTTTTATATTATTTTTTGGGACTAACATATTGATCCAGTGCCCAGTGCCAGTTCCTGTTTCTTGCATGTTTTATGTTTCGCAGAAACCCAATATCAAACGGAGTCCAAACGGGATAAAAACGGATGTAGAATTACTTTGGAATATTTATGATTTTTGGGAAGTGGAATCATCGCGAGACGGTGCCCGAGGGGGCACGAGGTAGGGGGCGCGCCCCAGGGTGTCAGGCGTGCCCCTGGCCCTTGTGGCCACCCTGTAACGCGGTTGACGCTCTTCTTTTGCCGCGGGAAAGCTAAATTTTATGAGAAAGATCTGGGCGAAAGATTCACCCCAATCAGAGTTACGGATCTCCGGATATTTAAGAAACGGTGAAGGGCCAGAAAACAGAACGCGGAAACAGAGAGAAACGGAGAGATAGATCCAATCTCGGAGGGGCTCTCGCCCCTCCCATGCCATGGGAGCCAAGGAACAGAGGGGAAACCCTTCTCCCATCTAGGGAGGAGGTCAAGGAAGAAGAAGAAGGGGGCCCTCTCCCCCTTGCTTCCGGTGGCGCCGGAGCACTGCCGGGGCCATCATCATCACCGTCATCTTCACCAACAACTTCACCGCCATCATCACCAACTCTTCCCCCCTCTATGCAGCGGTGTAACCTCTCTGTTACCCGCTGTAATCTCTACTTAAACATGGTGCTCAACGCTATATATTATTTCCCAATGATGTATGGCTATCCTATGATGTTTGAGTAGATCTATTTTGTCCTAATGGCTATTTGATGATCGTGATTGGTTTGAGTTGTATGTTTTATTATTGGTGTTGTCCTATGGTGCTCTCCGTGTCGCGCAAGCGTGAGGGATTCCAGCTGTAGGGTTTGCAATATGTTCATGATTTGCTTATGGTGGGTGGCGTGAGTGACAGAAGCACAGACCCGAGTAAATAGGTTGTTTGCGTATGGGATAAAGGGGACTTGATGCTTTAATGCTATGGTTGGGTTTTACCTTAATGATCTTTAGTAGTTGCGGATGCTTGCTAGAGTTCCAATCATAAGTGCATATGATCCAAGTAGATAAAGTATGTTAGCTTATGCCTGTCCCTCAAATAAAATTGCAATAATGATTACCGGTCTAGTTATTGATTGCCTAGGGACAAATAACTTTCTTGTTGACAAAAGCTCTCTACTAAAACTAATTTAGTTGTATCTTTATCTAAACAGCCCCTAGCTTTTATTTACGTGCTCTTTAATTTCTTGCAAACCTATCCGAAAACACCTACAAAGTACTTCTAGTTTCATACTTGTTCTAGGTAAAGCGAACATTAAGCGTGCGTAGAGTTGTATCGGTGGTCGATAGAACTTGAGAGAATATTTGTTCTACCTTTAGCTCCTCGTTGGGTTCGACACTCTTACTTATCGAAATAGGCTACAATTGATCCCCTATACTTGTGGGTTATCAAGACCTTTTTCTGGCGCCGTTGCCGGGGAGCAATAGCGTGGGGTGAATACTCTCGTGTGTGCTTGTTTTCTTTATCACTAAGTAATTTTTATTTGCTGTTCTAAGTGTTCTCTATCTTTAGTTATGGATATGGAACACAAAATACCAAATAAATTAGGTGTACTTGCTACTCATGGAGATGGGGTAACTCCTAAAACCCTCGATTCTCATTATGTGAAAGATATTATGTACTACTTTGATAATCCTAAGAAAACCCCATTCTACTTTATAATGGGGGACACGTTGGATCAACGTGAATACTTTAGGGATTATCGCTTGACACAAAAAGGGAAACTATTATGGGACCAATTTATTATGTTGCATTGGTATGCTTGGCAAATATGCTTGAGATATGATATTACTTGTTGCTCTAGGATGAAGGCTCCACACCTTCCCTTTTCATGCAAATTTAATGTTAATGAAACCTTAGCTTCTTATGCTAATGGTATATATGATTACTATGATGTGGAACAAATAGAAGAATTTGTTGCTTTTAAGGATGCTTATGAAATTGAATCTTTATTTGAAAAGTATGAAGCTTTAGATGATGATCTTTATAGGCCTGAAAATCTTGATATACTTAGATATTGCTATGAAAAATATGAATACAATTACTATATTAATGCATTTATTGAGAAAGTCTCCGCTGTCCAAGAAGAGACTAATATTTTGCATGAATCTATGGAAGAAGAAGTTGATGAAACTGTGAGCTCATTGGATGAAAAAGATGAGGAGGAGAGAGAAGAACAAAAGGAGGAAGAGCGGATTGATCACCCGTGCCCACCTTCTAATGAGAGTAACTCTTCAACTCATACATTGTTTAATTCCCCTTCGTGCTTACCGAAGGATGATTGCTATGATAACTATTATGATCCCGTTGATTCTCTTGAAATATCCCTTTTTGATGATGCTTGCTATGCTTGTGGCCAAGATGCCAATATGAATTATGCTTATGGAGATGAACTTGCTATAGTTCCTTACGTTATGAATGAAATTGTTGCTATTGCACCCACGCACGATAGTCCTATTATCTTTTTGAATTCTCCAAACTACACTATATCGGAGAAGTTTGCACTTATTAAGGATTATATTGATGGGTTGCGTCTTACTTCTACACATTATGTTTTTCATAGATATAATATTCATGTGCTTGCTGCTCCTACTTGTAATTATTATGAGAGAGGAACTATATGCGTGCACAACCCGGGAGGACCCCAAAACTGCGCGGTAGGGTGTGCCATGTCTCGGCACGGAGGAAAAATTTGCGTGTAAAAAATTACTGTATCAGACGTAGTACCTATGATTTGACCTGGGGACCCAGCCAGTCAGTCGAAAACACCCCACTAGCCACACAGCTTCATCATGCTAACATGGCACGGGGGATAGGTGTGGTTAGCTCCATCTCAACCAGCCACAACGTCTCTTGTTCTAGGTGATTCTTCCATTTTCCAAGCTTTTTTTAGTTGTAATAACACCACGGCAAGCTAGCGCCGCTCTTTGTGTGTGCCCGTGCAAAGGTTAGACGATGGAGAGAAGAGAGAGATTGCAGACCTGGGACCCAGCAGTAAGTGAGTCAACGGTCATGCATGTGTTGACGAGGCACTCCCTCTACTCTACTCAATGTAACATTGTATAAAGTCAAGTTATGGGACAAAGCCAACAACCGTTGTTGTTTCAGGCTATCGACTTACGCTTTGTAGTCCAGGTTTCCAGTTCGAATCTCGTCTTTCAGATTTGTTAGTTTTAGGTCCAAATTTGATTAATGACAAGTGGGACCCCGTGTGTTGTTCCGATATTTCAGTGTAGGATGGTTTTTTTGAACAAACACTTTGTGCGGTTAGACAAGTAACGACACGAGTTACATGCATATTTCAAGTTTACGAACAAAAATGACAGCGGCATAGAATACCACATCCACCCCACAGCTTAGATGCTATGGTGATATGAATTTTTACACCGTTGGAAGTGAGATCCAATGGCTTGGGAGTAGTCTTTGTAATTATGCGCAATTTCCAAACTCTCCAAAGGTTTTTTTGCAAATAAAACATTCAGGTCTCGTGTGTGCCACTGCATCATGGATCCAATGGCTCCCCGTTGCTCATATTAGGTGCTCCCCGTAGCTTAATTGCCCGCTACGGTGATATGACCATCTAGGTCGTATGATCAGTGATCAGATGGCACATGCGTAATACTTGTACTTTCTGCGCAATTCCCAAACTCTCTCAACCGTATATTGCAAAAACATTCAAACCTCCTACTTTGAGCCGTTTGATCTCCGTGAACTCGTATCACCATAGAATCTACGGTGCGGGAGCACCTCATATTCTCCCGTGCCAGAAAACATAAGGTGCTCTCGCAGCTTGGATGCTACGGTGATACGAGCTTCGAGGTCGTTTGATCTGAGATCCAATGGCATCTGAGTAGTCTTTGTGCTTGTAAGCAGTGGCCGAACTCTTTGGGGGCTTTTCTGCAAAAAAAACCATTTGAACCACCGATGAGGTGTTGGGTCACAAATCCAACGGCTCCGAAGAGCTTGTATCACCAAAGCATCTAAGGTGTGGTAGCACATGATATTCTTACATATAGGAGAATATGATGTCCTCCTTCATCTTAGATGTTACGGTGATGCGAGCTTCGAGGTCGTTGGATATGGGATCCAAGGGAATCTGAGTAGTTTTTGTATAAATTATGTGCAATTTTCAAACTCGTCAAGGTTTTCTGTAAAAATATTAAGACATCATGTGAGCTGCTATATCTCAGATCTACAAGCTCCAAGCAACTCGTATCGGCATATAGTATCTAAGGTATGAGGGCGCATGATATTCTCCCGGAGAGGAGGGGTGGGGGTGCACAATCAATCGGTGGTTGAGAGGGTGGGGACAAATATCTCTACTACCTAAAAGAATCGTAAGGTTCCGTCTCCCCTCTTACGTCGCTAAGTTTCGTCTGACCTCCCACTTCCGCTCATCCCTGCCCGCTTCGTCCGCTGGTTCCATCTAAAGTCGTGTTCTCTCTCCTTAATCGCCGCCAAAATCACCGCCCCCTTCCCAAAATCTGTCACGGGATGTCCTCGCTGCCAACTACTTCTGCTTCCAATCTACTCCGGCACCCCATCACCCCTCTCCCAAACCCCACGATGGATTCAGATCTAACATTCGCGGCCAAGCGACAACGATGCTGAGGAGGAAGACCCTGGGCCATGCGACGGGAGAGACCCACAGCCACTTCCTGCCAGCGGAAGGCGCCGCTATGGCTGCATAGGAGGAGGTTGCCCGGCGGGAGTGGTAACCGGGGACGCTGCTGATTCAGCCAAGGTGAGTAAGAGTGAGGCAGGCCATGCCAGGGCCACGCAGGAGGCACCCGCAAAAAAAGGGCCGCACAGGAGATGAGGCGGCGGCTCGGGCTGCAGCCGGTGCGGTCGTACGAGCTCGTCATCGGGAGGAGGGAGGCCACGGAGGGCATCTAGTCGGTGCTACCGCTCTCAAGGGCTCTTATCGTGCTGCACAACCACAAGTGCAGGTATGTATTTCTTTCTCTCCACATAGAGAATAGATTGGGCTGTGTTTTGTCCAATAACATTGATCTCCTGATTGCAAGAATCTGAGGAGGTATTACCTGTGTAGAAGGCACGTCTTGGATATCTGGAGAGGCGGCTTACGACGAAGCAATATTGTATGGTAATCCAGGTTGTGCTATTCCATGGGCTGTCGATCGGTTGCAGAAAATTGCCTTCCATGGACTGTGACTAAAATGATTATCCTCTGTAGATGCTGCCGAGTTGGACATCCTGCACACATTTTAACGACATAGCAGATTTCCATTCCTGAAGATCATAGGTGCTTTGTGTCTTTAGTATTATTGAGAAGAAAAAAATAGTAGATGCAACTGCAGACCTAGGATTTAATTAGTTCATGTCGTTTGTGGGTATGCCCAGGATAAGATGGTACTGGTCAAGAAGTATGTTGATCTTAGCCGCTTTCTTATGGACACATGAGAACTTGATTTTTTTTTCATTTCATAAAGCTTGTATTTGTTTCTTTTCTGAGAAATGTATGTGCATAAATTGATATGGGAATTATCGAAGTTTAAGATGTGGGAATTATATATATTGCCGACTGTGTTCAACAGTTTTTAAGCAAACCTAATTTGTCCCGTGGAAACGCACAGGCATTCGGCTAGTAATCTAAACAACCCTAAACAGAGCTTCACAATTTTATCTAGGGTCGAGGGGTTGACCCCCGACAATCATAGCTCCGCCTAATTAAACACAACATTTGCATGTACTGTAGTACTAGACTTAATATTCTTGTTTCAGTTTCATGTTCATTTTAAATATTGAATTGAGGACCATGCATGTCTTACATTTTACTCCCTGTGTTCCTAAATATTAGTCTTTTTAGAGATTTCAAATGGACTGGCACATACGGATGTATATAGACATATTTTAGAGTGTAGATTCACTCATTTTTCTCCATATGTAGTCGCTTGTTGAAATCTCTAAAAGACTAATATTTAGGAACAGAAGGAGTATTTTTTAATTCATGCCATACATGCATGGTTTGGAAAAATAGATGCACTATACTTATTGGATTGTTGTTGTGTTCGTGTGTGGGTGTCTGTGTGTGTGGGGGGGTCATATGCTTGATAAATACAAAGTTTTCTCACCTCCATATTGTTCATCTTTTAAATTTCAATTTGCATTGAAAAACTTACTAGGGATACCATGAAATGTGAAATCCACGTTGAGATCACTATATCACAAACTCACTCTAATTCAACAACTCGTCATAATCAATTACCACGTTGAGATTAGTATTTGCAAGGAAAATATGGGCATTGTAATTGATACGTCTCCGTCGTATCTACTTTTCCAAACACTTTTGCCCTTGTTTTGGACTCTAACTTGCATGATTTGAATGGAACTAACCCGGACTAACGATGTTTTCAGCAGAACTGCCATGGTGTTATTTTTTTGCAGCAATAGAAGTTCTCGGAATGACCTGAAACATCACGAAGAATGTTTTTGGCATTAATAAAAAATATTGGCTTAAGAATCAAGGCCAGAGCACCCACACCATGTCCACCAGGGTGGGGGCGCGCCTACCCCCTAGGCGCGCCCCTGCCTTGTGGGCCCCCTGGAGCTCCACCGACCTCAACTCCAACTCTATATATTCATGTTCGGGGAGAAAAAAATCATAGGCAAGGATTCATTGCGTTTTACGATACGGAGCCGCCGCCAAGCCCTAATCTCTCTCGGAGGGCTGATCTGGAGTCCGTTCGGGGCTCCGAAGAGGGGAATCTGTCGCCATCATCATCATCAACCTTCCTCCATCACCAATTTCATGATGCTCACCGCCGTGCATGAGTAATTCCATCGTAGGCTTGCTAGACGGTGATGGGTTGGATGAGATTTACCGCATAATCAAGTTAGTTTTGTTAGGGTTTCATCCCTAGTATCCACTATGTTCTAAGATTGATGTTGTTATGACTTTGCTATGCTTAATGCTTGTCACTAAGGCCCGGGTGCCATAATTTCAGATCTGAACCTATTATGTTTCCATGAATATATGTGACTTCTTGATCCTATCTTGCAAGTCTATAGTCACCTATTATGTGTTATGATCCGTTAACCCCAAAGTGACAATAATCGGGACCATTAGCGGTGATGACCACAGTTTGAGGAGTTCATGTATTCACTAAGTGTTAATGCTTTGATCCGGTACTTTATTAAAAGAGGCCTTAAAATCACTTAGTTTCCAATAGGACCCCGCTGCCATGGGAGGGTAGGACAAAAGATGTCATGCAAGTTATTTTCCATAAGCACGTATGACTATATTCGGAATACATGCCTACATTACATTGATGAATTGGAGCTAGTTCTGTGTCACCCTATGTTATAACTATTGCATGGGGAATCGCATCCGGCATAATTCTCCATCACCGATCCAATGCCTATAAGCTTTTCACATATTGTTCTTTGCTTAGTCACTTTGCCGTTGCCACTGTTATAATTACTACAAAACTATCACTGTTACTTTTGCCATCGTTACCGTTACTTCCATACTACTTGCTACTAAATATTTTGCTGCAGATAATAAGCTATCCAGGTGTGGTTGAATTGACAACTCAACTACTAATACTTGACAATTTTGTTTGGCTCCCCTTGTGTCAAATCAATAAATTTGGGTTGAATACTCTACCCTCGAAAATTGTTGCGATCCCCTATACTTATGGGTTATCAAGACTATTTTCTGGCGCCGTTGCTGGGAAGCATAGCTCTATTCTTTGAGTCACTTGGGATTTATATCTGCTGGTCACTATGAGGAACTTTAAAGACGAAACAACTAAGATTTTTCTCTCAACTACGAGGGGAGGTAAGGAACTGCCATCTAGCTCTGCACGTGATTCACTTTCTGTTTTGAGTAAGCTTGCGACACCTAAACTTGCTTCTGCTATTAATTCTGACATGTGATACGTCTCCGTCGTATCTATAATTTTTGATTGTTCCATGCCAATATTATTCAACTTTCATATACTTTTGGCAACTTTTTATATTATTTTTGGGAGTAACATATTGATCCAGTGCCCAGTGCCAGTTCCTGTTTGTTGCATGTTTTATGTTTCGCAGAAACCCAATATCAGACGGAGTCCAAACGGGATAAAACGGACGGAGAAGTACTTTGGAATATTTATGATTTTTGGGAAGTGGAATCATCGCGAGACGGTGCCCGAGGGGGGCACGAGGTAGGGGGCGCGCCCCAGGGTGTCAGGTGTGCCCCTGTCCCTCGTGGCCACCCTGTAAGGCGGTTGACACTCTTATTTTGCCGTGAGAAAGCTAAATTTTATGAGAAAGATCTGGGCGAAAGATTCACCCCAATCGGAGTTACGGATCTCCGGATATTTAAGAAACGGTGAAGGGCCAGAAAACAGAACGCAGAAACAGAGAGAAACAGAGAGATAGACGCAATCTCGGAGGGGATCTCGCCCCTCCCGCGCCATGGGAGCCAAGGAACAGAGGGGAAACCCTTCTCCCATCTAGGGAGGAGGTCAAGGAAGAAGAAGAAGAAGGGGGCCCTCTCCCCCTTGCTTCCGGTGGCGCCGGAGCACTGCCGGGGCCATCATCATCACCGTCATCTTCACCAACAACTTCACCGCCATCATCACCAACTCTCCCCCCCTCTATGCAGCGGTGTAACCTCTCTCTTACCCGCTGTAATCTCTACTTAAACATGGTGCTCAACGCTATATATTATTTCCCAATGATGTATGGCTATCCTATGATGTTTGAGTAGATCTATTTTGTCCTAATGGCTATTTGATGATCGTGATTGGTTTGAGTTGTATGTTTTATTATTGGTGTTGTCCTATGGTGCTCTCCGTGTCGCGCAAGCGTGAGGGATTCTAGCTGTAGGGTTTGCAATATGTTCATGATTTGCTTATGGTGGGTGGCGTGAGTGACAGAAGCACAGACCCGAGTAAGTAGGTTGTTTGCGTATGGGATAAAGGGGACTTGATGCTTTAATGCTATGGTTGGGTTTTACCTTAATGATCTTTAGTAGTTGCGGATGCTTGCTAGAGTTCCAATCATAAGTGCATATGATCCAAGTAGAGAAAGTATGTTAGCTTATGCCTCTCCCTCAAATAAAATTGCAATAATGATTACCGGTCTAGTTATTGATTGCCTAGGGACAAATAACTTTCTTGTTGACAAAAGCTCTCTACTAAAACTAATTTAGTTGTATCTTTATCTAAACAGCCCCTAGCTTTTATTTACGTGCACTTTAATTTCTTGCAAACCTATCCGAAAACACCTACAAAGTACTTCTAGTTTCATACTTGTTCTAGGTAAAGCGAACGTTAAGCGTGCGTAGAGTTGTATCGGTGGTCGATAGAACTTGACGGAATATTTGTTCTACCTTTAGCTCCTTGTTGGGTTCGACACTCTTACTTATCGAAAGAGGCTACAATTGATCCCCTATACTTGTGGGTTATCAAGACCTTTTTCTGGCGCCGTTGCCGAGGAGCAATAGCGTGGGGTGAATACTCTCGTGTGTGCTTGTTTTCTTTATCACTAAGTAATTTTTATTTGTTGTTCTAAGTTGTTCTCTATCTTTAGTTATGGATATGGAACGCAAAATACCAAAAAAATTAGGTGTACTTGCTACTCATGGAGATGGGGTAACTCCTAAAACCCTCGATTCTCATTATGTGAAAGATATTATGTACTACTTTGATAATCCTAAGAAAACCCCATTCTACTTTATAATGGGAGACACGTTGGATCAACGTGAATACTTTAGGGATTATCGCTTGACACAAAAAGGGAAACTATTATGGGACCAATTTATTATGTTGCGTTGGTATGCTTGGCAACTATGCTTGAGATATGATATTACTTGTTGCTCTAGGATGAAGGCTCCACACCTTCCCTTTTCATGCAAATTTAATGTTAATGAAACCTTAGATTCTTATGCTAATGGTATATTTGATTACTATGATGTGGAACAAATAGAAGAATTTGTTGCTTTTAAGGCTGCTTATGAAATTGAATCTTTATTTGAAAAGTATGAAGCTTTAGATGATGATCTTTATAGGCCTGAAAATCTTGCTATACTTAGATATTGCTATGAAAAATATGAATACAATTACTATATTAATGCATTTATTGAGAAAGTCTCTGCTGTCCAAGAAGAGACTAATATTTTGCATGAATCTATGGAAGAAGAAGTTGATGAAACTGTGAGCTCATTGGATGAAAAAGATGAGGAGGAGAGAGAAGAACAAAAGGAGGAAGAGCGGATTGATCACCTGTGCCCTCCTTCTAATGAGAGTAACTCTTCAACTCATACATTGTTTAATTCCCCTTCGTGCTTACCGAAGGATGATTGCTATGATAACTATTATGATCCCGTTGATTCTCTTGAAATATCCCTTTTTGATGATGCTTGCTATGCTTGTGGCCAAGATGCCAATATGAATTATGCTTATGGAGATGAACTTGCTATAGTTCCTTATGTTATGAATGAAATTGTTGCTATTGCACCCACGCACGATAGTCCTATTATCTTTTTGAATTCTCCAAACTACACTATATCGAAGAAGTTTGCACTTATTAAGGATTATATTGATGGGTTGTGTCTTACTTCTACACATGATGATTTTCATAGATATAATATTCATGTGCTTGCTGCTCCTACTTGCAATTATTATGAGAGAGTAACTATATCTCCAACTCTCTATGTTTCCAACACGATAAAATTGCAAGAAACTGTTTATACTATGCATTGGCCTTTACTTTGTGTGCAAGAATTGTTCTTTTATGACATGCCGATCCATAGGAAGAGAGTTAGACTTCTTCATTACATGATATATATTACTTTGTGCTCACTACTAAATTACAAATCATTGCTAATTAAAATTGGCTTTGATATACCTTGGGATCCGGGTGGATTCACTACTTGAGCACTATATACCTAGCTTAATGGCTTTAAAGAAAGCGCTGCCAGGGAGACAACCCGGAATTTTTAGAGAGTCACTTATTTCTGTTGAGTGCTTTCATATAGTTTAAAAACAACAAAAATAAAGAGGGGAACCCAAAACCTTTTCAAAAAGGAAAGTGAAAGTGAGAGAGACAAGCATTGTTGAAGTGGGAGCTAGCCTTGAACTTTGTTCATGCTCACGGAAACTTTGTGAATCTTGATTACAGAAACTTCTCAACAAAAATAATTATCCCCTTGTACAATTCCATTGTATTATAAAAATAATGTGCCAAGGTTTGCCTTTAGGATGTTTACAATGCTTGTTGGTTTGTGCGGTGCAGGACAGAAACTTTGGCTGTAGTGCACGAATTTTAATTTTTTACTGGAATGTCAAATGGTTCTGATTCTTTTTGCACTGTATTTCTGTACAAATTGTTTATTGTTACTAATTTTGGCAGAATTTTTCATGTAACAGAAGTATGGTCAATGTTCATATTGCTACAGACTGTTCTGTTTTAGACAGATTCTATTTTTGATGCATAGTTTGCTTGTTTTGATGAAACTATCAATTTATATCAGTGGATTAAGCCATGAAAAAGTTATATTACAGTAGAAAAAATGCAAAAACAAAATATGAAATGGTTTGCAATAGTACTTATAGTAGTGATTTGCTTTATTATACTAACGGATCTTACCGAGTTTTCTGTTGAAGTTTTGTGTGGATGAAGTGTTCGATGATCGAGAAGGTTTCGATGTGAGAAGAAGGAAGAGAGGCAAGAGCTCAAGCTTGGGGATGCCCGAGGAACCCCAAGTAAATATTTAAGGAGACTCAAGCATCTAAGCTTGGGGATGCTGGGAAGGCATCCCCTCTTTCTTCAACAAATATCGGTATGTTTTCGGATTCGTTTCATTCATGTGATATGTGCAAATCTTGGAGCGTATTCGCTTTAGTTTTCATTTTTCTTTTATGCACCATGCTGGTATGAGATGGTCCTTGGTTGATTTATAGAATGATCATTGCACTTCACTTATATCTTTTGAGTATGGCTTTATAGAATGCTTCATGTGCTTCACTTATATCATTTGAAGTTTGGATTGCCTGTTTCTCTTTACTTAGACAACCGCCATTTGTAGAATGCTCTTTTGCTTCACTTATATTTGTTAGAGTGTGGGCATATCTTTTGTAGAAAGAATTAAACTCTCTTGATTCACTTATATCTATTTAGAGAGATGACAGGAACTGGTCATTCACATGGTTAGTCATAAAATCCTACATAAACTTGTAGATCACTGAATATGATATGCTTGATTCCTTGCAATAGTTTTGCGATATAAAGATGGTGATAGTAGAGTCATGCGAGTGGGTAGTTGTGGATTGTATAAATACTTGTGTTGAAGTTTTTTATTCCCGTAGCATGCACGTATGGTGACCGTTATGTGATGAAGTCGGAGCATGATTTATTTATTGATTGTCTTCCTTATGAGTGGCGGTCGGGGATGAGCGATGGTCTTTTCCTACCAATCTATCCCCCTAGGAGCATGCGTGTAGTACTTTGTTTCAATAACTAATAGATTTTTGCAATAAGTATGTGAGTTCTTTATGACTAATGTTGAGTCCATGGATTATACGCACTCTCACCCTTCCATCATTGCTAGCCTCTTCGGTACCGTGCATTGCCCTTTCTCACCTCGCGAGTTGGTGCAAACTTTGCCGGTGCATCCAAACCCCGTGATATGATACACTCTGTCACACAAAAGCCTCATTATATCATCCTCAAAACAGCCACCATACCTACCTATTATGGCATTTCCATAGCCATTCCGAGATATATTGCCATGCAACTTCCATCATCATCATATACATGACTTGAGCATTCATTGTCATATTGCTTTGCATGATCGTAAGATAGCTAGCATGATGTTTTCATGGCTTGTCCGTTTTTTTATGTCATTGCTACGCTAGATCATTGCACATCCTGGTACACCGTCGGAGGCATTCATATAGAGTCATATCTTTGTTCTAGATATCGAGTTGTAATAGTGGGTTGTAAGTAAATAAAAGTGTGATGATCATCATTATTAGAGCATTACCCCAGTGAGGAAAGGATGATGGAGACTATGATTCCCCCACAAGTCGGGATGAGACTCCGGACTTTACAAAAAAAATAAAAGAGGCCAAAGAAGCCCAAATATAAAAAAAGAGGCCAAAGAAGCCCACCAAAAAATAAAAAATATATAATAAAAAACAGAAAAAATGAGAGAAAAAGAGAGAAGGGGCAATGTTACTATCTTTTTACCACACTTGTGCTTCAGAGTAGCACCATGTTCTTCATATAGAGAGTCTCTTGAGTTATCACTTTCATATACTAGTGGGAATTTTCATTATAGAACTTGGCTTGTATATTCCAACGATGGGCTTCCTCAAATGCCCTAGGTCTTCATGAGCAAGCAAGTTGGATGCACACCCACTTAGTTTTAGTTTGAGCTTTCATATACTTATAGCTCTAGTGCATCCGTTGCATGGCAATCCCTACTCCTCACATTGATATCTATTGATGGGCATCTCCATAGCCCGTTGATACTCCTAGTTGATGTGAGACTTTCTTCTTTTTTGTCTTCTCCACACAACCTCCACCATCATATTCTATTCCACCTATAGTGCTATGTCCATGGCTCACGCTCATGTATTGCATGAAAGTTGAAAAGGTTTGAGAACATCAAAAGTATGAAACAATTGCTTGGCTTGTCATCGGGGTTGTGCATGATTTGAATATTTTCTGTGGTGAAGATGGAGCATAGCCAGACTATATGATTTTGTAGGGATAACTTTCTTCGGCCATGTGATTTTGAAAAGACATGATTGCTTTACTAGTAGGCTTGAAGTATTATTGTTTAAATGTCAAATGATAGACTATTGCTTTGAATCACTCGTGTCTTAATATTCATGCCATGATTAGACATATGATCAAGATTATGCTAGGTAGCATTCCACATCAAAAATTATCTTTTTTATCATTTACCTACTCGAGGACGAGCAGGAATTAAGCTTGGGGATGCTGATACGTCTCCTTCGTATCTATAATATTTTATTGTTCCATGCCAATATTATTCAACTTTAATATACTTTTGGCAACTTTTTATATTATTTTTGGGACTAACATATTGATCCAGTGCCCAGTGCTAGTTCCTGTTTGTTGCATGTTTTATGTTTCGCAAAAACCCAATATCAAACGGAGTCCAAACAGGATAAAAACGGACAAAGAATTATTTTGGAATATTTATGATTTTTGGGAAGTGGAATCATCGCGAGACGGTGCCCGAGGGGGGCACGAGGTAGGGGGCGCGCCCCAGGGTGTCAGGCGTGCCCCTGACCCTCATGGCCACCCCGTAAGGCAGTTGACGCTCTTCTTTTGCCGCAAGAAAGCTAAATTTTATGAGAAAGATCTGGGCGAAAGATTCACCCCAATCGGAGTTACGGATCT
Organism: Aegilops umbellulata; assembly: GCA_032464435.1. Taxonomy (NCBI): domain Eukaryota; kingdom Viridiplantae; phylum Streptophyta; class Magnoliopsida; order Poales; family Poaceae; genus Aegilops; species Aegilops umbellulata. The sequence continues at coordinate 415,379,462 of CP136055.1, read as the reverse complement.
CCGGACATTTAAGAAACGGTGAAGGGCCAGAAAACATAACGCAGAAACAGAGAGAAACAGAGAGATGGATCCAATCTCGGAGGGGCTCTCGCCCCTCCCATGCCATGGGAGCCAAGGACCAGAGGGGAAATCCTTCTCCCATCTAGGGAGGAGGTCAAGGTAGAAGAAGAAGAAGGGAGGCCCTCTCCCCCTTGCTTCCGGTGGTGCCGGAGCGCTGCCGGGGTCATCATCATCACCGTCATCTTCACCAACAACTTCACCGCCATCATCATCAACTCTTCCCCCCTCTATGCAGCGGTGTAACCTCTCTCTTACCCGCTATAATCTCTACTTAAACATGGTGCTCAACGCTATATATTATTTTCCAATGATGTATGGCTATCCTATGATGTTTGAGTAGATCTGTTTTGTCCTAATGGCTATTTGATGATCGTGATTGGTTTGAGTTGTATGTTTTATTATTGGTGCTGTCCTATGGTGCTCTCCGTGTCGCGCAAGCGTGAGGGATTCCCGCTGTAGGGTTTGCAATATGTTCATGATTTGCTTATGGTGGGTGGCGTGAGTGACAGAAGCACAGACCCGAGTAAGTAGGTTATTTGTGTATGGGATAAAGGGGACTTGATGCTTTAATGCTATGGTTGGGTTTTACCTTAATGATCTTTAGTAGTTGCGGATGCTTGTTAGAGTTCCAATCATAAGTGCATATGATCCAAGTAGAGAAAGTATGTTAGCTTATGCCTCTCCCTCAAATAAAATTGCAATAATGATTACCGGTCTAGTTATCGATTGCCTAGGGACAAATAACTTTCTTGTTGACAAAAGCTCTCTACTAAAACTAATTTAGTTGTGTCTTTATCTAAACAGCCCCTAGCTTTTATTTACATGCTCTTTAATTTCTTGCAAACCTATCCGAAAACACCTACAAAGTACTTCTAGTTTCATACTTGTTCTAGGTAAAACGAATGTTAAGCGTGCGTAGAGTTGTATCGGTGGTCGATAGAACTTGAGGGAATATTTGTTCTACCTTTAGCTCCTCATTGGGTTCAACACTCTTACTTATCGAAAGAGGCTACAATTGATCCCCAATACTTGTGGGTTATCAACATGTCGCATGTTATTGATGATGCCACTTCTGCTATGCATGATACTTATGATGAAACTACTTCTATGCTTGATACTACTGTGCCACTAGGTGAATTTCTTGATGAACAACTTGCTAGGGCTAGAGAGAATGAAGTTATTGAAACTGATAATATTGATGAAAGTGATGATGAAGATTCTCCCCCTAGATATGAATTGCCTGTTGTGCCTGAGGGTTATGTTATGGATGTAGAAACTGCTAGAGACTTTCTTGCTTGCAATGATAGGAGTGATTTTAATAAATTATTAGCTAAGCTGAAAGAAAAATCTCTGAATGCTAGAATGAAATATGACCCTGCTTTTGCTACTTCACCTATCTTTATTACTTATAAGGATTATGATTTCTCTGTTGATACTGAGATAATTACTTTGGTTGAATCTGATCCTTTTTATGGCTATGAATCTGAAACTGTTGTGGCACATCTTACTAAATTAAATGATATAGCCACCTTGTTCACTAATGATGAGTAAACTCGCTACTACTATATCCTTAAATTATTTCCATTCTCATTAAAGGGTGATGCTAAGATATGGTTTAATTCTCTTGACCCTGGTTATGTGCGTAATCCCCAGGATATGATTTACTACTTCTCTGCTAAATATTTCCCCGCTCATAAGAAACAAGCTGCTTTAAGGGAAATATATAACTTTGTGCAAATTGAAGAAGAGAGTCTCCCACAAGCTTGGGGGAGGCTTCACCAATTACTTAATGCTTTGCCTGATCATCCTCTCAAGAAAAATGAAATACTTGATATATTTTATAATGGACTAACCGATGCTTTCAGAGACCACCTGGATAGTTGTGCTGGTTGTGTTTTCAGGGAAATAACTATTGAGTAAGATGAATTGCTATTGAATAATATATTGGACTAACCGATGCTTTCATAGACCACCTGATCTTCTCCAATTATTTTAAGTTACTAAATTTTCAGAAATTTTTCAAAGGAAGAAATATGTCTAGGAAATTGTACCAAGGTGGTTCTTCAAGGAAGCAAGGACCCAGGCCCGCAATGCGTGAGCCGGACAATGAACTACCAAGAGAAGCTCAAGTGCGGCCTTGTGAATGGTCGTCAGACGATTTCATGGTCCGAGCAGGAATTAAGGAGGAATTTGACGCATATGTGCATAATGCTGAACTTGAGGGCTTCATTCTAGATAAGTGCCATCAGTACTATCACCTAACTGATTCCTTTGTTAGAAGGTTCAAATTTTCATCTTCATGTAATTCTCACACTGTCCTATTTGATATCTATGGCCAATCTTATACTATGGACTTAGAGGATTTTAATACTGCTTGCAAACTTCCACAATGGGGTAGTGTTAGTGAACCTCGCAAATCTAAGTTTAGAGATTTTCTTGCTAGTATTACAGTGGGGGAATCTAGAGATGTAACACAAGCTACCATAGGGAGCATTCATTTTCCTGCTATACATTATTTTGCTCTCTTCATAGGTAGGTGCATAAATGGTAAGGATGAAGCATGTCACATGTGTGTCCCTGATCTTAGCGTTTTCAAGAGTGCTGTTTTAGGAGATAAACAATATAGCTTGGGGGCCATTGTTGCACGGAGGTTGCATAATAATGGTTTAAGTGGAGACTTGTTTGGTGGAATTTATGCAACCCGTGTGGCTAATTTTCTTGGGATACCCATACATGAAAATGATATGGAATTTCCTCCCACTTATCTAGGATATGAGGCTATGGTTCGCAGTTTATTGAGAGGAATGAACAACCTCTCCAATACCGACTAATGTTTGACAGGCGCCACATTTTTCCATGTTGTTCTCCCTGGTCCTACTTTCTTTGACTTTCAGACAAAAGGGAGATTTCTTATAACCAGAGAGGAGGCGAACGAGTATAAGAGGAGGACGGAGACAGCTCGCCTCCAAGCGGCAGCTCATGAGGCAATAGCTGTCGCATCACAGTACAACCCCAACTACAACTTTGGATATCCGCCAGGCCAGCCATGGCCCTATACCAACTTAGGCTAGAAGCCTAAGCTTGGGGGAGCACGTATCTCTCACTGACATTACATTCATGTTCGCACACTCATTCTAGTTTTCGGTGCTCATACTTTTTCATTGTAATATCCATGCTAGTTTATTTTCTTTTTCTCTCATTCTTCTTGTGTGTTTGATAAACCTTAAGAAAAACAAAAAATTAATTGTAGCTTTTAGTTAGTTTACTTTCCTTGCCTGTAGTAGTAATAACTAAAAGAAAACCCAAAAAGATTTCCTGTTCTTCTTTTTGCTTGTTGGGAGCTTTTCTCGTGTAAATAGTTTTATTTCTTTTCTTTTCTTTGGGCGTCGAGAGGAGAAGACCATAATGAAAATGTTGAAGTGGCTCTTATATGCATTATTGTTGATTTAACCAAGAGTCCATATTATCTTGTCTTCTCCTTTGTATTGAATGCCTGCAGATTCTAGCTTAGTCCAATGCACGTGCACTATTATTATTATCCACATCATTCGGTCGTGCAAGTGAAAGGCAATAATGACGATATATGATGGACTGATTGAGATGAGAGAAGCTGGTATGAACTCGATCTCTCTTGTTTTTGTAAATATGATTAGTTCATCGTTCCTGATTCAGCCTATTATGAATGAACATATTTGCAATGACAATTAGAGATTATAGTTGCTCATGTCATGCTTAATTTGCTAGGAGCTTATAGTGGTTTACATTGCGTGCCAACATGCTATTAAAATGGTTGTGATGTGGTATGATAGGGTGGTATCCTCCTTTGAATGATTCGAGTGACTTGACTTGGCACATGTTCACGCATGTAGTTGAAACAAAATCAACATAGCCTCCACGATATTTATGTTCATGGTGGATTATATCCTACTCATGCTCGCACTCAATGTTTATTAATTTTAATGCATGTTCATAACTGTTGTCGCTCTCTAGTTGGTCGCTTCCCAGTCTTTTTCTAGCCTTCACTTGTACTAAGCGGGAATACTGCTTATGCATCCACTTCCATAAACCCCGAAGTTATTCCATATGAGTCCACTATATCTTCCTATATATGCGGTATCTACCTGCCGTTCCAAGTAAATTTGTATGTGCCAAACTCTAAACTTTCAAATAGAATTCTGTTTTGCATGCTCGAATAGCTCATGTATCAACTAGGGTTGTCTGTATCTCCCATGCTAGGCGGGTTATTCTCAAGAGGAGTGGACTCCGCTCCTCACTGATGAGAAAATGGCTGGTCACCGGGATGCCCAGTCCCATGCTCTAAGCAAATCAAATCAAAATAATTGCAAACAAAACTCCCCCGGGACTCTTATTAGTTGGAGGCACTCGTTGTTTCGAGCCAGCCATGGATTGATGCTTGTTGGTGGAGGGGGGTATAAACTTTACCATTCTATTTGGGAACCGCCTATAATGTGTGTAGCATGGAAGATATCGAGATCTATCGGTTGTTATGTTGACAATCAAAGTATGCCACTCAAAATATTATTCATCTCTATTTCAAAAACCGAGCTCTGGCACCTCTACAAATCCCTGCTTCCCTATGCGAAGGGCCTATCTATTTACTTTTATGTTGAGTCATCACCCTCTTATTAAAAAGCACCAGCTGGAGAGCACCGCTGTCATTTGCATCAATTACTATTAATTTATATTGTGTATGACTATGACTGGATCTCTTTTACCATGAATTACAATGTTTAGTCAGTCATTGATCTTCAGAGGTGCTCCGCATTTATGTTTTGCGGTCTCAGAAAGGGCTAGCGAGATACCTTCTTGTTATATCATATTGTGATTGTTTTGAGAAAGTGTTGTCATCCGAGATTTATTATTATTGCTCGCTAGTTGATTATGCCATTGATATGAGTAAACATGAGACCTAAATGTTATTGTGAATATGGTTAGTTCATAATCTTTGCTGAAAACTTGAATGCTGGCTTTACATATTTACAACAACAAGAGCAAACAGAGTTTGTAAAAAAATTTCTTTATCACTTTCAGTTTATCAACCGAATTGCTTGAGGACAAGCAAAGGTTTAAGCTTGGGGGAGTTGATACGTCTCCGTCGTATATACTTTTCCAAACACTTTTGCCCTTGTTTTGGACTCTGACTTGCATGATTTGAATGGAACTAACCCGAACTGATGTTGTTTTCAGCAGAATTGCCATGGTGTTATTTTTGTGCAAAAATAAAAGTTCTTGGAATGACCTGAAACTTCACGGAGAATATTTTTGGAATTAATAAAAAATACTAGCGAAAGAATCAAGGCCAGGGGGCCCACACCCTGTCCACAAGGGTGGGGGCGCGCCTACCCCCCTGGCGCGCCCCCTGCCTCGTGGGCCCCCTGGAGCTCCACCGACCGCAACTCCAACTCTATATATTCACGTTCGGGGAGAAAAAATCAGAGAGAAGGATTCATCGCGTTTTACGATACGGAGCCGCCGCCAAGCCCTAATCTCTCTCGGGAGGGCTGATTTGGAGTCCGTTCGGGGCTCCGGAGAGGGGAATCTGTTGCCATCGTCATCATCAACCTTCCTCCATCACCAATTTCATGATGCTCACCACCGTGCGTGAGTAATTCCATCGTAGGCTTGTTGGACGGTGATGGGTTGGATGAGATTTACCATGTAATCGAGTTAGTTTTATTATGGTTTGATCCCTAGTATCCACTATGTTCTGAGATTGATGTTGTTATGACTTTTCTATGCTTAATGCTTGTCACTAGGGCCCGAGTGCCATGATTCCATATATGAACCTATTATGTTTCCATGAATACTAGTAAAAGTGCACGTGAAATGCACGTCTCCATATGTTCGTCAGTACAAATAAAATTAGTAGTAATAATACTAAGAGAGTGGCTTCTGAAAATTCAGTTTGTCAAAGTGCAGGAACGGTTCGCCTCTCTCAAAACAGCGACACCCCCACCATCCTGAGCCGCTGACCCTGATGCTTGGGAAAATCCGTCAGGCCATCAGGGAGCAAGGTCTCAAAGATCGGGGGGGAGGGGGGTACTCCCTGTAGACAAACATAAACTTTCTTTTGTGTGAAGAATTACTGAGATCTGCAATGAAAACGGTATTTTTTTGGCGAAGTGTGGTAGTGGGGATGGTCCGGAGTATAGCAATGAAATGCCGGTATTTTGTTGATGAAATTGTAATGTTGAAGTTATCTTGTGTGAAATGAAAATGGCATTAAATATACCAGTGATTCTGCGTGTAGGTGCAATGGGCGTGATGTATGGTGCATATTCAGTGAAACATGAAAAGCAGTTTGCCCAATTTAGCATTTCACTCTCACATAGAGTAGTTTGACAAGCTTGGCATTACCACACAGATCATAAAAGCACATGGCTAACATTTCTTTTACATGAAAGAGAAAACTTTGTTGCAACGCACTGTTAAACAATGTACAAAATATTCCAAGGCAAGGCAATTGGTATCATCTAACCAGAAACCAATGACGCCTGCATAGCTAAAATATGGACTACTAAAGGATTACACTCTCTCCTTATACCCTTGAAAGAAACCCTGAAATAGCATGGAGAAGCAAGTTTCTTCTTCACTTTGTCGAACAGGAAACACAAGGAGGAGAGATCCCTCTTATTCATGGAGATCACCAGTTCAAGATCCAGAAAGGCACATGATTCCAATTGACCCTACCAACAAAGGAGTATCAAATTAATTAATGAGACAAAAAAATCTTAGGTGAAGAAGTATTTCATGACAATATAGAAATGATGCCTTCTATAGTATAAACCAGTCTGCAATGTCGAACATGGTTCTCTGCAATCTAAGGCTAGCACAATCAAACAATGTATGTCTAAATTTCAGCTTAGTGAAGCAAATTCATGGCTTGCACATAAAAATGATTCAGTGTATTCATCATAGAACAAGGACCTGTATCTAATAGATGATATTCTAGACACAAACCTATAACTACACCAATAAAAAAGTTGACAATAGTAGCGCAACACTCTATCCATACTTTCTCTGAAGAGAAAACAGTCTGTGTTCATGTATTTGTAGAACAGATTAGAATATAATAAGGCCTATTGCTATTCATGATTCTGATATATGCGTATACTTATATAAGAAGATCGCAATAGTTATCAACATACCAATATTATAAGACAAAGCAAAGCATGCTCATACATATGAAACAATGGCAGTGCTGCATTATGTACGCTAATCATGCCAAAACCTCCTTATAGACAATATTTTTGGTACTTTTTCCCGATGGGTCAATATCCTTATTTGGCTTGGCAAGTATTCTTGTTGTTTGCCTTGATATTCCTTGAGACAATGCAACATATAGTTGACCGTGAGAGAAAACAGGTCCTTGTTCTATGATGTCACGCCACCACCGAGGAGGTCTCCGCTATCAAAGGCATTCTGGACGTGTTTGGCATGGCTTCTGGGCTCCAAGTGAACTACACCAAGAGTTCTGCCACGGTTCTCCACGGAGATGATTCTGACGCGGGACTGATTGAGCTGCTCGAGTGCCCCATGGTGACGCTGCCGATCACCTATTTAGGCATCCCACTCACCACCCGTCGCCCTTCCGCGGCCCAGCTGCAACCTCTCGTCGACGCGGTGGCGGGCCGGTTCCGTACCTGGAAGGCATGGCTGATGAACAAGGTTGGTCGGCTTGCGCTTGTCAAGTCGGTGCTCAGCGCTATCCCAATTCACCAAATGCTCGCGCTCGCACCCCCCAAGAAAACCCTGAAGCAACTTCAGAAGATTCAACGAGGTTTTCTTTGGGCCGGCCGCACGGACGCCCATGGTGGTCACTGTCATGTGAATTGGCGCTGGGTCTGCCGCCCGCTCGAATATGGTGGCCTAGGCGTCCGGGATCTCGAGCGCACGGGGCTCGCGCTCCGACTACGTTGGCTATGGCTTGCGCGTACAAACATTGAGCACGCATGGCAGGGGCTGGACCTGCAGTTTTCGTTAGAAGAGCGCGCCCTCTTTCATGCCTCCACGGCCATGGCCATTGGGGACGGCTCGACCGCCCTCTTTTGGGAGGACCGCTGGCTCGGCGGCCAGTCCATCCGCGAGCTTGCGCCCATGCTCTTCCAGTGCATCCCCAAGCATCGCCGGAAAGTGAGAACGGTGGCGGAGGCCTTGGCTGGCAACAGCTGGCCGTGCGACATCCGTGGGCTGCTCGGCCTTCCCGAGATTGGACAGTACCTGAAGCTCTGGCACCTTGTGCAGCACGTCGAGCTGTCCAACGAGCCGGACAAGCTGCTCTGGAGCTGGACCACTAACGGTGTGTACACTGCTCAGTCCTGCTACCGGGCAACCTTCCAGGGCGCGATGGGTTGCCACTCCTGGAAACTCATTTGGAGGAGCTGGGCACCGCCAAGAGTGAAATTTTTCCATTGGCTGGCCTGCCAAGATCGCTGTTGGACCACGGAGCGGCTTGCACGCCGTGGCCTGCAGCACCACCCGCGATGCCTCCTATGCGACCAAGAGCCGGAGACGATCAGACACCTGATGCTCGCGTGCCCCTTCGCTAGGCACACATGGCATGAGATCCTAGATTGGCTGCGCTTACTGGCGCCGACGCCCGAGCACGACGACTCGATCACGGACTGGTGGTTGCGCGCGAAGGACTCCACACCGCCAGCGCTCCGCAAGGCGCTCAGATCCGTGGCGCTTTTGGTGTCGTGGATGATCTGGAAGCATAGGAACGCGTGCGGCTTTAACCATGTGAGCCCATCGCTCAATGAGCTTGTCGACCGGATCAAGGACGAGGCCTGATGTTGGGCAAAGGCCAGGGCTCAAGGGCTCAGGGTCGTTTTGCCATCATCATGGGATGTCCACTGATCATCTGACAACTGTGTAAATCTGCCTCCTAGGAGGATGTAAATTCCCTGTCTTTCCAATGCAATGAAACGCAAAGGCCATTTGCATTTTCTCGAAAAAAAATAGGTTCTGGAAGGTAGATACCAACATGTGGAATGGTTTGGCCTTGAGCTTTATTGATTGTCATTGCAAATCTAAGACGAATTGGAAATTGCTTTCTCTTGAACTTGAAGGGAAGCACATCATCTTCAGAAGGGTACAAAGGAATTCTTGGAAGGAATACTCGCTTTCCAGCATGATGTCCTCCGATAATTTCAGTGTCAATAACATTATCTTGAAATTCTTTAATAATAAGCCTTGTGCCATTGCATAATCCATTATGAGGATCTAAATTCCGAAGCAAGATCACAGGGAAATTTACTTTCAACCTGAGAACATGTGGAGGTAGGCCATTAGGTGTGAGAGAATTTAGAAATTCGGGTGGGTAGTGATTGTGAGTATCATCCACTGCTGAATCGAAACTATAGTAGACCTTCTCTTCTCCAGGAAATAGGTTTATAAGCTTCACATTTAATTCATCCACGTATTCATTTTTTGTGGAAAGAATGGCACGAGCACTTATATAAGACGGCAATCTTCCATTCTTGTCAAGTGAAGGAAACACTTCGTTTATCAACTTACTAACCGAGGCACCTAAATTTGTGGAACCTATAACCATCTCTACAGGTAGATGCACATAGTCTTCACCAATTGATTCTTCAACACCATTGCCAATTCTCAAGAGAAAATCAGAGAACCATGGATCTTTTTGTGCTCTCATATTGCGCCAGAGTTTAATTTTTCTTATATCCTTCCATAGATAAGATTTTTTAAGAGTGGCATTAATAATTTGGGCTCTAGTGCCACGCCTAACTACTGGAAGGACTTGACGGAAATCTCCTACGAACACAATTACTTTTCCTCCAAAATGTGATCTATTACCCGTAATATCTTGCAGGGATCTATCCAGCGCCTCAACAACTTGTCGTTTTGTCTTGATGTCCTTTCCCATGGAATATAACAAATCTTGAATATCTCCAAGCACCAGTTTCTCGACTGCTTCATCACTTAACTCTCCCTACGAAAATCATCAGACATTGCTTCAAAGTGTTTGTTCCATAACGCAAGAACATTTGTAACTTCGCAAAATGCCAAAAGTCTAGCAAAAAGCCTTCTAAGTGCATAGGGCATTTGAAATGTAGCAGCTTCAGTGAGACAGTCAGAAATACTATTATCCGCTTCTATGAGACCCCTTCTCTCTGCAGCTTCTCTAAATGTGGAGAAAATAACACCATCAACAGTACGTAAATCATCAAAAGATGTGGGCCCTCTCACATGGTTTAGCAATATTCTCAAGTAATAGCGTTCTCCTTCTGCAGGGTGAGCAGCAACAAGTCGACCTATTTGAATTCTCTGTGTGCGCCGTTTCCATGTTTTGCGGTTCCTTTGCAATGTATAAGATTCAGGGAATTCCTTATATAGGAAATTTCTAGCATATGGATCAATGGAATTCATTCTAAAAAAACTTGATAAGCATTGTCTTGGAAGATGATTCTATACTAATCACATTCTCCAAATTATCGCAGTCTTTATAACAGACGGTATGCAAATTTGGCAAATGGACCTGTAATTGTAGGACAGGAGGTGACATCTCACTCAAATTGAAAGAGTAAATTCTCCATATTGCTTCTGGAGGTGATATAAAGCGGGCATCTCTATACTCACGAATTTCATTAATAACTCTACCTCATGCGGCTTCTACGATAAAAGAGGCACGATCATGACCCTTGTAGATGTACTTAAATAAATACTTAACAGCCTTGATGCTGGAGCAAACTTCAATGTTTATATGGCAAATTGTATCTCATAAGTAGGTATGGATTGTATGGCACAACCCATCTATTATCCAAAACAGATGCCTTAATGTGCACTTTACGGCCATCATCCCTGCGTCTATAAATTGGATATGAGTCCTTGCCTTGCAATGTAGCATCTGAGAATTCCCGGGGATAGTGGTATTTACACTCCCCATTTTGCATGAAGGAGTTTTTACTATTGAGAACACCACAGGGCCCATGCATCATGTGTTTAATAACTAAATCATGTAACATAGGGTACTTATTTTTGTCAGGAATTTCAGCTGATATAATTTGATCATATTGATCTGGGTTATTTATCTTGTAATCCAACTTTAGGATTATCAAGAAATGTGCATGGGGTAGTCCCCTTTTTTGAAATTCAATGACATGCACGTGAGCAACAATTTCACCAAAAAAAATTAAAATATAAGATTCTTAAGATCCTCCAATTTTGCCCTGAAAACTTGTGCTACCAAATCTGGCCGGTCTTGTGCTGATTGTCCTGGTGCGAGCTCCTTTGTTATCTCCTCCCAACTTGGATTGCATGTCATTGTAAGAAATAGATCTAGTTTCCAAACCGTTGGACCAAAGCCATAGCGTTCAAATATCGTCGGCGCATGTCCCGTGGGCCTCCTATGAATGAGGGTGGGAGAACTATACGCTTCCCGATCATGCACGCACGTGTCTCGCCAGCAACAACACTATCAACCAGCCCTTGATATAAATCTGCCCGTATAAGATTTTGGTTTGTTGGTTTTAAGTAAAACGCTAATCTTATCGATTCAATCTTAATGTACATATCAACAATGTATTGTTGAGTTAGTCGTTTACCAAAAAGTAAAACGTTAAATTCTTTGGCTCAAACTTGCAGTTTGAAACAATAATATTCCCTTGGTGAAACAAATGAACCAGAGTTATACTCCAGCCCTATAATGGAAAACACTTTAATTTGGATAAAAAAATAAAATATAATATATAAATGACTATTGATTATGTGTCACAACTCACAACTTACCTTCATTGTTATAGTCATCTTCTTGATTTATCCTATTAACAACAACATTTGCTCTCACTTTTGGTATATTCAACTTCCACCCAACTTCCCCATTTGGGAAAAATAGTGGATATGAAAGTGGGTCATAACAGCCATGGTACGCTTTTACGTACTGTGGATTACTTGATTTACCATATACCATTATACTCCTATCGAAGTGACCCTGAGGATTATTTCCTTCCACCCAGATTGCTGCTGCTTGTGACATAGTTGGTGCACTATATACTCGTTGATCTAAAGAAATGTCTGTGTTGAGCTCAATTCGATACTCATCAAGGTTTGGTACTGAGCCAAGGCTTCGAAAGGTCTGTGCATAAGGATTACATGAAAGTATACTCCAATTTTTGAATGAGAACTCTATCAAGATTAGGAGAATAATGAAATCTATGTTGCAAATCTGATTCAGTGTCATAAAAGTACAGCTGTAAATGTTTGGGGCCATCTTCTATTGGAACCAATTGATCAATTCTGTGATAAATTTGACCTTGTGCAGGGAATGTGTAAACTCCCGACTTTTTATTGCAATATCTCTGGTCCAAGATAACAACAAGAGACGTAAAAGAAAAGTGAGAGTTGAAGTACCGGATATTATCCTGAAAGTACTTCGCGTCAGGATCTTGACTTGTGTATAGTCGACGCATTTCAGCAGGAACAATTGGAGTTACTATCTTGACCTTCCCACCCATGCAGCAAAATGTTGGATTCTCATACTGGAACCGTTTTGCATTGCAATGTGTGAAGTTAAGTACTGGCTCCAAAACATGATGGCCACTTGGTACACTCCGATATATACAATCAAAAGGATCATCTTGTATTCCACAATTTGCATGGTTTGTGTCTTGATATGATGATATGCATTCAGTTCCTGTCCATTTTTTTAATAGTGAGGAAACAATGCCGCAATGGTAGTAATCATTGTTTTATACTGAGAACACATACTAATTCGTACCATGTCTGGTGAATATGTAACTCTCGTCATCTTCATCATCATCCTCGGTCATATATTCGGATTGCCCAGATTCATCTATACATTAATTTGTCAATTAGTAAATTAATGTTTTAGGAGAGGGAAAGTTGAGAATGATCGATACATTATAAATAGCTATGTACACCTTAACAATTGTATTGCCTTCTAGAGCATGAAAACAACCATTTGGGACATAGATGGTGCTGTCATGGTCTTCATGCTCATTGGCTACAACATGTTCATGTGTTTCCTTTCCAGTACTACTACAACTTGCCCCATTAGACATTCTCCTTCTCTTATGTCCACTGCCCTTGTCCAGGAATGCTGCTATACGCTTATGTTGACCAATACCTGTCGATACATTACATGTTGTAGATATGTCAGATGGACTGATCACAGTCTAATTTTTAGCAACCGGACTGATTATGCCAACTCAAAGGATATTGTAGGACAGAAAGTTTAAACCTCCAATATTG